>CM057338.1:313741826-314991826 GCA_030015575.1 Agapanthus africanus | reverse complement strand
GCGTTTCCCACGGGGTCAGGATTGACATAGGCCATGTTCCACGTGACCAGGAATTTGCTCTGGATGCTTCCCACAGGGTCAGTTTGACATAGCCGTGTTCTGCGAGGACCGGGCTTCGCTCTGGACGTTTCCCACGGGGTCAGGATTGACATAGGATGTGTTCCATGTAACCAGGAATTTGCTCTGGATGTTTCCCACGGGTCAGGATTGACATAGCCGTGTTCTTCGAGGACCAGATTCCGCTCTGGGCGTTTCCTACGGGGTCAGGATTGACATAGGTCGTGTTCCACGTGACCAGGAATTTGCTCTGGATGCTTCCCACGGGGTCGGTTTGACATAGTCGTGTTCTGCGAGGACCAGGCTCCGCTCTGGACGTTTCCCAAGGGTCAGGATTGACAAAGGCCATGTTCTATGTGACCAGGAATTTGCTCTGGATGCTTCCCACGGAGTCGGTTTGACATAGCCGTGTTCTGCGAGGACTAGCCTCCGCTCTAGACGTTTCCCATGGGGTCAGGATTGACATAGGCCGTGTTCCATGTAACCAGGAATTTGCTCTGGATGCTTACCACGGGGTCAGGATTGACATAGCCGTGTTCTGTGAGGACTAGGCTCTGCTCTGGACGTTTCCCACGGGTTCAGGATTGACATAGGCCGTGTTACACGTGACCAGGAATTTGCTCTAGATGCTTCCCACGGGGTCAGGATTGACATAGCCATGTTCTACGAGGACCAGGCTTCGCTCTGGATGTTTCCTACGGGGTCAGGATTGACATAGTCAGTGTTCTACGTGACCAGGAATTTGCTCTCGATGCTTCCCATGGGTCGGTTTGGCATAGCCATGTTCAGCGAGGACCAGGATCCGCTCTGGACGTTTCCCACGGGGTCAGGATTGACATAGGCTTGAAGAAATGACGTGTGTCTTGAAGAAATGGAGAATATTCTCCGTCTTCACTTCCCTTAGCGGTACTGCTTCTGCCCACTTAGAGAAGTAATCGGTCGTCACCAGTATGAATCGATATCCTCTGGACGATGCTGGATCGATAGGGCCGATTATGACAGTTCCCCACATTTCAAATGGCTAACTAACCATCGTTGGGTGTAGCGGATTTGGATGCTGATGGATGAAGTCCCCATGAATCTGGCATGAGTGGCATTGCTTCGCGTATTCGAGGCAGTCTTGGATCATTGTGGGCCAATAATAGCCCATCCTTTTGATCTTCAGCTTCATCTTTGGGCCGGCTTGGTGAGAACCGCAGAGTCCATCGTGAGTTTCTTGGATGACTCTCTTTGCCTCTTCGGGTCCTAGGCATCTTAGCCATAGAGAATCAAATGATCTCTTATACAGAGTTTCATTGACAAAGGCAAAAGATAGAGCTCGTTTCATGAGCTGATGTTTTGATGACGTATCTTCAGGTGTTCGACGGGATTTGAAGTAGTCTATAAAGACTTCTCTCCAATCCATAGCCTTTTCTTGGTCTTTTATTTATAGAGTTGTTTGCTAAGTCGCTCCCTTCTCCTCGGACGACTCTGGAGATATTTCTGCCGGTGAAAGAACTCGACGGTTTTGTACAATGATCCTCACATCATCGAGATTCTCGTCGGCCAGTTCTTTAGCGAGCTTGGCCAATGCATCCGCCTTGCTATTCTCCGCACGCGGTATGCTCTCTAGGGCATAGGCAGGGATTTGAGTCAGTAGTTGCTGCACTCTCTCGCCGTATTTCACCAATTCTGGCTTGCACGTTTGATAGTCGTCGTTTACTTGACTAACGACCAGTTGGGAGTCTCCGTATATGAGGAGGTTTTCGATTCCCATGTCGACAGCGATCTCAAGACCTGCTATCAAAGCTTCATACTCAGCTTCATTGTTTGTCCTCGGTTCTGTTAAGGAGAAGGCGAAGCGCATTATCCCTCCTTGTGGAGTCACGAAGATGAGGCCTACCCCTGATTTGATTATGGGGGTACTTTGTTTGTGCTTCTTCATGGAAGAAGCTCCATCGAAATAGAGTTCCCACCGGGTATCATTCTCCTTTCTTTCCCCATCGATCGTGTCAAACGCGTGCTCGTCGGGCAATTCGCAATTCAAAGGAGAATCGGCAGGTATCGGATGCTCAGCGAGGAAGTCAGCGATAGCCTGGTCTTTCACTGCCCTGAGGAGATGATAAGTTATCGAGAACTCCATCAAGAGCAAGGCCCATTTAGCAAGACGTCCTGTTAAGATAGCTTTCGACATCAAATATTTGATAGGATCCACCTTTGATATGAGATGGACCTCATGTGCCAATGCGTAGTGTCTGAGCTTCGTTATCGCGAAGATCAACGCCAAGCAGTATTTTTTGATGGGGGAGTAGTTGCTTTCTGCCCTCGGTAGAACTCGACTCAAGTAGTAGAGGGCTCTCTCTTTCCCTTGGTCGTTTTCTTGTGCCCACAGCGCGCCTAAAGAGCCTTCGAGGGCAATTGTATACAGAATGAGAGGTTTTCCCTTGACTGGAGCGGTTAGCACCGGAGGATTCTGTAGGTATTGCTTAATTTCGTCTAATACGCTTTGGCACTTGCGATCCCAGACGAATGGGGTTCCCTTCTTCATCAAGTGACTGTACGGGCGGCACTTGCCTGAGAGATTGGCTATAAATCGCCGGCTATACGCGAGCTTCCCTAGGAGAGACCGCAGCTGCTTGAGAGTCCTTGCCGGAGGCATTTCCATGATCGCCTTGATCTTCGATGGTCTATTTCGATGCCTCGGTGTCGGACGATGTATCCCAGGAACTTGCCCGAGGAAACTCCGAACGCGCACTTGAGAGGGTTCATCTTCAAGTTGTATTTCCGAAGGCGTTGAAACACGATCTTTAGATGCTCTAAATATTCCTCGTATGATTTGATTTTAACTACGAGTTCATCGATGTCACACCCCGCTTCCCAGAGTACGCAAGGTTGGGCACGTGACATAGCTAACCATGCTACCTGTGGGTAGGAAGTATCCATCCACAGTCACATTACGGCTGTAGAGATATCAAGAACAAGATAAAAAAAACTATCTAACACATGTCCAAATCCAGAATAACAAGAGTCAATGATAAATAAGTGCGGAAGCAAATGATCCAATACAATAATAGAAAAGTACGTCCCATAATACGGGCTCACATCTGGAAATAAAATGCAAGAAATAAACTAATCACTACAGGACTCACAAATCAGCCTGCTGGCTGAAGTACTCCTGCTCGGTCGGCGACAGTAGTAAAGAATCTGGGCCATGCAAAACCCAGACGTCAGCGCGTCATGTCAACCAATAATATAATATGAACATGGTAATAAGCAATGCAGAAATAAACATGAATAAAGCAATAATATGAAACAAGCAGTGCAGGGTAGTGTACAGTGGGTAACTAAACTGTTCTATCGGGTTTCTATTCTAAAGTCTTTGAAATCAATTCGAGTAATCCTCCATGTAACTCAAAGGATATGTCCCGTTACCCCCCGGGACCACGGATCAGGAAAATGGGAACCAATAATGGTTCTGTCCCGTTGCCCCCCGGGACCACGGATCAGGAATGTAAGAGTCACGAATGGCTCTGTCCCGTTACCCCCCGGGACCACGGATCAAGTAATACCCTTTTAAGTTACACTTTAGATTACCCGTTTGATTTCCCCATACCCCCAGGTCATATGTGTGAAGTCAGGTATTCAGGAATCAAGGACTAATGCCAACACAGGATCAGATAACAGGTCGGGTTTGTCTGGATAGACAACAGGAATGGTCCATGAGGACCCCAAGTCAGGTTTGTTGGCATTAGGCATGAGATCAGGTAACAGGTCAGGTCATGGTACAACAGGTTAAGTCGATAGTAAAGGGTACCATGTCCGGTGCATCGGTATATATATGTCATGTGTAGCAAGGTCAGGTCAATATGTAACACAATCGAGGGTGTGCTCACAACAGGTATACAATCGAATAAGGAATAACAGCAGGAAATAAAGTAAACAGCAATAACAGTTTATTTAAGCACAATGGTGCATTAATATAGTGCAGTCGTATTATCATATTAACAGGTTTGAGCACTCTTGCGGTGCAATAATCACAAGGTGGTGCAATATCAATAACAGAAAGTAATAGGGCTACATGTGTACAGCTATCGTCCTTTAAACAGTAAAATGTGGTTAACAAGTCACGTCGTTATTAAGGTTAAAATGGCAGTTTAGGTTAACTGTATCATGATATAAGTCATATTTCGTCCAAATGAGAAAAGTGGCTACACCTAGTTCATTTTGCAAGTTTAATGAGTCAAACACATTTAATTTGTATAACATAGCATATAGCAAGTAATACTTGCCTCGACGGTTCGCGAACCGGGAAAAACGGACGTAACGTCGGCGGAAAACACGCGACGGAAGCACGGGTCACGGATCGAGTCCAAACAACGAACAGTGGGACCACGCGGACCGGGATACCTCGCTGGAAAGTCGGGTCAAGTGGTCGGCATGGCCGGATTCCGGCGAGATGTCAAAATAGCGACGAAAGTTAGCAACTACGCACGGACAAATAATAACCAGCGAAGGGAAAAGGAAGGGGAGAGGTAAGGAGAAGCTTACTGGGATAGCAAGGGTGGCAACCGCAACGGGGTCGACGGCGATGGGGCGCCGGCGAGGAGGCTGCGACGGCAGACTCGGCTGCAGGTGTTGGATCAGGAGATACGGTGAGGAAGGAGAGGTAATGGCCGGGTTTGGGTTGCAGGGGAAGAGGAGGTGGTCGGCGGTGGCGCGGGTGACGACGACGAGGGTCGACGGCGGCGTTTTCCGGCGAACTGGAGAAGGTGATAGGGTTGCAGTTTGGGTTCTGTTGCGGCGCCGGCACTCGGGAAGGAGGAGGAAGGTGTCGAGGTCGGGAAGAGGGGCGAAGGGGAGAGACGCTGGCGTCGTCGGCGACGGGTTGCGGCGGCGACGGCGGGCACGGTGGGTGCAGGTGGCTACGGTGTTGGGTGCACGGGAGAAGGGAGAGGAGGAAGGCATGGGTAGCGGCTGCGACGAGGTGATGGTGGTGGTGGCGTCGGCGACGAGGTCGCGGCGGCGACGGGGAACAAGGCTGGGCTAGGGTTGCGATGGGGTTAGGGTTTCGTGATCGCTCGGTGAAAAGAATGGGGACGAGGAACGTAGTTTATATAGGGATAGAGAGAGAGAGGGTTAGAGAGAGAGAGAGAAACAGATGAAGAGAGAGATAGAGAGGTAGAGAGAGAAGGAGGCGGGGCCCACGAGGGTTTAAACCCCTCGTGATTGGCCAGGCAAAAATTTAAAAAGAGATTTAAGGGATTAAATGGTTATAAGTAACAGAATGAGTATATTAATATAGTTTTATAATATTTAATTAAATTGGGATTTTGGCGCTAAATGAAACATTTCCAAATCGTGCCCGGGTTGCGCCCAAAAATTCGAATTTTAAATAATAGGATTTTAAGCGGATTCCAAATTTTAAAATGAGATGTTTTATGATTAAAAAGCATGCCCCCAAGTCGGACACTTGCACGCGCGCGTAGCCGTCCAAACTCGCCCGTTTCACCGAACGGGATGAAAACTCGACGCTACCACGCGGCAAGGGGTGACGAGTAGGCCAATATAGATATTTTTAATTTTACTTTAGGTGTTACAATTTGTTATATGCAAAACTGACTTAGCCGGTTAAAATTCTGCAATAAGAACCAAACAAGCGAGATAAATGAAATGAGCAATGTCAAACACTCAACCAGTAACAGAAATAGTATTATTGGGCTCGGGTGTTACATCATACCCAACTACAAAAAGAATTTCGTCCTCGAAATTCCAAGAATACAAGATAGATAACTACAGGAAAAGGTGAGGAAACTTCTGCCGGATCTCGTCTTCTCGCTCCCAAGTGGATTCTCCATGCGATCGATTGCCCCAAGAAACTAGCACATGGGGGATAACCTTATTCTTAAGAACCTTTTCTCTTCGATCCTTGATTTCAACCGGTCGCTCCTCAAAAGTTAGGTCCTCCCGTACAGTTAACTCCGAGTGATCCAAGACGTGGGTTTCATCTCGAACATACCTTCGTAGTTGAGATACATGAAACACATCGTGCACACCTGCCAAGGACTGTGGTAACGCCAAACGGTACGCTACCTCTCCAATACGCTCCAATATCTCGAAGGGTCCAACGAATCGAGGGCTAAGCTTTCCCCGACTCCCAAAGCGAATCACTCCTCTAGTCGGTGACATCTTCAAGAATACCAAATCATCCACGGCGAACTCTAGAGGTCTTCTTGACGTGTCAGCCCAACTTTTCTGTCTGTCTTGAGCTGCCTTCATATGCTTTCTGATGGCGTTAACCTTCTCAACGGTCTGTACTACCAAATCTGGTCCCAATAATCTTCGTTCACCGACGTCATCCCAACAAACAGGTGAACGGCACTTACGACCATACAACGCTTCAAACGGAGCCATCTGAATAGTCGCTTGGAAACTATTGTTGTAAGAAAACTCCACCAAGTATAGGTGATCCTCCCAAGAACCCTTGAAGTCCAACATGCATGCCCTCAACATATCTTCAAGAGTTTGGATCGTTCTCTCCGACTGTCCATCAGTTTGAGGATGATAAGCTGTGCTAAACTTCAATCGAGTCCCCAAACTTTCTTGTAAACTCCTCCAGAAGTGTGACAAGAACCGGGTGTCCCGATCGGACACGATGCTCACCGGTACTCCATGCAATCTTACAATCTCCTGCATGTACCGCTCTGCCAAAGTCTCCGTCGATTGACCAATCCGAAAAGGGAATAAAGTGAGCTGCCTTGGTCAACCGATCGACAATCACCCATACTGCATTGTTGCCCTTTGGACTTCGCGGTAAAGCTGTCACGAAATCCATGGTTATATGTTCCCACTTCCACTGAGGAATCGGAAGTGGTTGCAACAAACCAGCAACCCTTTGGTGTTCAGCCTTGACTTGCTGACATACCAAGCACTTAGCCACGAAGCGAGCAATCTCCCGTTTCATACCTTCCCACCAGAAATGCTGTCGAATATCTCGGTACATCTTTGTACCTCCTGGATGTACAGAGTAAGCTGAACTGTGTGCCTCCTTCATAAGCTCTTCACACACACACCCCTTTGGCACACACACACGGCCACCATACTTCAACGAACCATCTTCATGGACCAGTAAATCTGTTCGTAGTCCGGCTTCAACCTGCTCTCGAAACTTTTGCAGTCTAGGATCCTGCGATTGTGCCGCTTTAATCTTCTCAACTAAGGACGACTGTACTTGCAACTGCATCAACTGTCCCGTAGAATGTGGTAGCACAACCTCCAAGTCAAATCTCCGAAAATCCGCAATGATCTCCCTCTGTGTAGTCAATACCTGAATCGCTGGTAACCGACTAAGCGCATCCGGCACGACGTTAACTTTTCCCGGATGGTACTTAAGATCAAGGTCGTAGTCGGCCATCAGCTCCAACCATCTGCGTTGCCTCATGTTCAACTCCTTCTGAGTGAACACATACTTCAAGCTCTTGTGATCGGTAAAAACTTCGACTCTCTCGCCCAAAAGGTAGTGTCTCCAAATCTTCAAGGCGAAAATCACAGCCGCAAGCTCCAAGTCATGAGTCGGATAATTCTTCTCATGGGTCTTCAGTTGTCTTGATGCGTAAGCTACGACCTTCCCATTCTGCATCAAAACACATCCCAATCCTTTTCCAGATGCGTCGCTGTGAATCACCAGTCCTCCGGAATTGTCTGGTACGGTCAGGATAGGGGCGGTTATCAATTTCTGCTTCAACGTCTCGAAAGCCAAAGCACACTTATCCGTCCAAACAAAAGGTACTTCCTTGCGCGTAAGCTTGGTCAACGGTTCTGCTAAACGAGCGAAGTTCTCCACAAATCTCCTGTAGTATCCGGCCAAACCAAGGAAACTTCTTATCTCAGCCACATTTCTTGGAATAGGCCAATCTCGAACTGCTGCAATCTTTTCGGGATCGACGGCGATTCCATCGCCCGACACAACATGCCCCAGAAACTTCACTTCTTCCAACCAAAATTCGCACTTACTCATCTTCGCATACAATTTCTCATGTCTCAGTGTCTTCAGCGCGATCTTCAAATGCTCAGCATGCTCTTCCGAACTCTTCGAGTAAACCAGAATGTCGTCAATGAATACCACAATAAATTGGTCCAAGAATGGTGAAAAGATTCTGTTCATCAAATCCGTGAATATTGCCGGCGCATTCGTCACTCCGAAGGGCATCACTAGATACTCGAAATGTCCATACCGAGTTCGAAACGCCGTCTTGCAAATGTCTTCTGCTTTCACTCGGACCTGATGATATCCGGATCGCAAATCCAGTTTCGAGAATACCCTCGCGCCGCTAAGCTGCTCAAAAAGTTCTCCAATGCGAGGGATCGGGTACTTGTTCTTAATAGTCACCCGGTTTAATTCTCTATAATCGATGCACATCCTTCTCGTGCCATCCTTCTTCTTTACCAAAAGAACTGGAGCTCCCTAAGGCGAGTTGCTGCTTCGAATCCAACCCTTCTCAAGTAATTCACCAACTTGCTTCTTAACTTCTTCCAATTCCACTGGTGCCATTGGATAATAAGCTTTAGATACAGGCGCTGCACCAGGAATAAGGTCAATCGCGAACTCCACGTCTCGCTTCGGCGGTAAGCCCGATATATCTTCAAATACGTCCATAAAGTCGCGAACAACTGCCGGCTCTTCATTACTATCAACTTCCATAGCTGCAAGAACACTGTGTGTCGGCCTTGCCCTGAACTCGACTGGCCCGACAGAACTTCTTCCCCCAGTGAAGGTAAACTCAGGGTGTCCGGGAATCTGGAAAATTACCTTTCTTGCCCTACAGTCAATGTGGGCGTGGAAAGTGCCAAGAAAATCCATTCCCAAGACAACTTCATAGCTGCCCGTGTCTATTACCAAGAAATCTGCAAAGAGCTCCCGTCCGCACACAACAACCGTACAATCTCTACATTCCCTACTAGCTATGATTTTCCCATTCCCAGTGTGTATGTCCCAAAAACTAGACAGGGTCGTGCAGGTAATCGAGTGCGTAGTTATAAATTTGGATGACATAAAACAGTGGGACGCTCCGGAATCAAATAATGCCAATGCGGGAAAACCATGAACGAGTAAAGTACCTGAAACCACTTCTCCTGATGCCCTAGCTTCCTCAGCTGTCAAAGTGAAAGCTCGAGCCTGATTAGGTCCCTGAGTCAGCTGTTTCTGCCCTTGGAACGGTCTCTGCGGAGGCTTCTGTATATCATCTCTCGTGCGAAGCTTTGACGGACATGCACCAACTGCGTGATCAGCTGCCCCACAAACCAGACAAAGTCCCAGCTTCCTTCGGCAATCCTTCTGCACATGTCCGGGCAAACGGCAGTAGTCACAAATCATGCCTTTTCTTCGATCAAAGGACCACAGGCTTCTTCATTGGTGCTACCCCACGTCGATCCACTGGAATACCTCTGCGCCCATGATCTCGGTTAGGTACAAATGCGGGCTTCCTGACCGCAACTGCTGTCTGCTGTAGGTTCCCTTTCATTCCCGACAAGCTCTGTTGCTCCCGGGCTGCCGTAAGAACCTATGAGAAAGTGGTCAAACCCAGGGAGACAATCTGCCTCTGGATGTCCACATCCAAACTGCGTAAGAACCTTCGCGCCCTGTCTGCCCCGTTGGCGACTAAGGGTCCAGCGAAGCGGCTGAGTCTCGTCCACTCCGCTGCATGTACGTCCACAGGTGCTCCATTTTGCCTCAGCCCAATAAATTTCTCTTCCATTTCCTCCCGTGCAGTCCGCGGGAAGAATTTCTCCAGGAAGCTCTTAGAGAAGTCCGCCCAACTGATTGGCTTGGGCAAGCGGGTCTCCTCCACAAGCCACCACTCTCAGGCGTAATCCACCAGCTGAATGCGCACCACATCAACTCTTTTGTCCTCTGGGATCTGGGCCGCAATCAGCAAATTCTCCGTGTCCACTAGCCACTGCTCGGCTGGCAACGGCTCCTCCAGACCAGTGAAAGTAGTAGGACCCAAACGTCTGAAATCTGCCACGGTCCCTACCCGGTCAACTGGTTTCGCTCCAGCGTTGTTTACAGACTGCCGAATGGCCTGCAAACCCTCCTGAAATGAATCTGCTTGCTGCTGGATCAGCTCAGTATGCCTCTTCTGATTTTCCAACATTCCACGTATCACTCCCAACATGGCGGCTTCATCCACGCGCCTCTGATACGTCTTGAAATTCTTATCTGCCATATTCCTGAAATCAAAACACCCAACATTAGCATGATGATAGATTCAATATATAAATCAAGGCTAGAACTCCAAGATACTTAAATAGAGTACCGCATTGTAACTATGCCGCGGTATCATAGCCACAATTACTTAACTCCACCCAAGTCGCCTAAGTCCTAGAGATAACAAGAAATCAGGTCTTCGAGTTAACATGCAAAGTAAGTTTGCACGTCGACATAATCCGGAAGAATGTGATTCAAGAATGGTAAAACGGTCAAGGTGGTAGGACATATTTCCTAAGCACGGGTATTCTGATTCGTGTATCGGGTATAATACCCAACTACAAAAGAATCAACCCAATTAACCTATTCTCTGATACCAAAAGAACCATGTCACGCCCCGCTTCCCAGAGTACGCAAGGTTGGGCACGTGACATAGCCAACCATGCTACCTGTGGGTAGGAAGTATCCATCCACAGTCACATTACGGCTGTAGAGATATCAAGAACAAGATAAAAAAAACTATCTAACACATGTCCAAATCCAGAATAACAAGAGTCAATGATAAATAAGTGCGGAAGCAAATGATCCAATACAATAATAGAAAAGTACGTCCCATAATACGGGCTCACATCTGGAAATAAAATGCAAGAAATAAACTAATCACTATAGGACTCACAAATCAGCCTGCTGGCTGAAGTACTCCTGCTCGGTCGGCGACAGTAGTAAAGAATCTGGGCCATGCAAAACCCAGACGTCAGCGCGTCATGTCAACCAATAATATAATATGAACATGGTAATAAGCAATGCAGAAATAAACATGAATAAAGCAATAATATGAAACAAGCAGTGCAGGGTAGTGTACAGTGGGTAACTAAACTGTTCTATCGGGTTTCTATTCTAAAGTCTTTGAAATCAATTCGAGTAATCCTCCATGTAACTCAAAGGATATGTCCCGTTACCCCCCGGGACCACGGATCAGGAAAATGGGAACCAATAATGGTTCTGTCCCGTTGCCCCCCGGGACCACAGATCAGGAATGTAAGAGTCACGAATGGCTCTGTCCCGTTACCCCCCGGGACCACGGATCAAGTAATACCCTTTTAAATTACACTTTAGATTACCCGTTTGATTTCCCCATACCCCCAGGTCATATGTGTGAAGTCAGGTATTCAGGAATCAAGGACTAATGCCAACACAGGATCAGGTAACAGGTCAGGTTTGTCTGGATAGACAACAGGAATGGTCCATGAGGACCCCAAGTCAGGTTTGTTGGCATTAGGCATGAGATCAGGTAACAGGTCAGGTCATGGTACAACAGGTTAAGTCGATAGTAAAGGGTACCATGTCCGGTGCATCGGTATATATATGTCATGTGTAGCAAGGTCAGGTCAATATGTAACACAATCGAGGGTGTGCTCACAACAGGTATACAATCGAATAAGGAATAACAGCAGGAAATAAAGTAAACAGCAATAACAGTTTATTTAAGCACAATGGTGCATTAATATAGTGCAGTCGTATTATCATATTAACAGGTTTGAGCACTCTTGCGGTGCAATAATCACAAGGTGGTGCAATATCAATAACAGAAAGTAATAGGGCTACATGTGTACGGCTATCGTCCTTTAAACAGTAAAATGTGGTTAACAAGTCACGTCGTTATTAAGGTTAAAATGGCAAAATGCGGTTTAGGTTAACTGTATCATGATATAAGTCATATTTCGTCCAAATGAGAAAAGTAGCTACACCTAGTTCATTTTGCAAGTTTAATGAGTCAAACACATTTAATTTGTATAACATAGCATGTAGCAAGTAATACTTGCCTCGACGGTTCGCGAACCGGGAAAAACGGACGTAACGTCGGCGGAAAACACGCGACGGACGCACGGGTCACGGATCGAGTCCAAACAACGAACGGTGGGACCACGCGGACCGGGGTACCTCGCTGGAAAGTCGGGTCAAGTCGTCGGCACGGCCGGATTCCGGCGAGATGTCAAAATAGCGACGAAAGTTAGCAAACTACGCACGGACAAATAATAACCAGCGAAGGGAAAAGGAAGGGGAGAGGTAAGGAGAAGCTTACTGGGATAGCAAGGGTGGCAACCGCGACGGGGTCGACGGCGATGGGGCGCCGGCGAGGAGGCTGCGACGGCAGACTCGGCTGCAGGTGTTGGATCAGGAGATACGGTGAGGAAGGAGAGGTAATGGCCGGGTTTGGGTTGCAGGGGAAGAGGAGGTGGTCGGCGGTGGCGCGGGTGACGACGACGAGGGTCGACGGCGGCGTTTTCCGGCGAACTGGAGAAGGTGATAGGGTTGCAGTTTGGGTTCTGTTGCGGCGCCGGCACTCGGGAAGGAGGAGGAAGGTGTCGAGGTCGGGAAGAGGGGCGAAGGGGAGAGATGCTGGCGTCGTCGGCGACGGGTTGCGGCGGCGACGGAGGGCACGGTGGGTGCAGGTGGCTACGGTGTTGGGTGCACGGGAGAAGGGAGAGGAGGAAGGAATGGGTAGCGGCTGCGACGAGGTGATGGTGGTGGTGGCGTCGGCGACGAGGTCGCGGCGGCGACGGGGAACAAGGCTGGGCTAGGGTTGCGATGGGGTTAGGGTTTCGTGATCGCTCGGTGAAAAGAATGGGGACGAGGAACGTAGTTTATATAGGGATAGAGAGAGAGAGGGTTAGAGAGAGAGAGAGAAACAGATGAAGAGAGAGATAGAGAGGTAGAGAGAGAAGGAGGCGGGGCCCACGAGGGTTTAAACCCCTCGTGATTGGCCAGGCGAAAATTTAAAAAGAGATTTAAGGGATTAAATGGTTATAAGTAACAGAATGAGTATATTAATATAGTTTTATAATATTTAATTAAATTGGGATTTTGGCGCTAAATGAAACATTTCCAAATCGTGCCCGGGTTGCGCCCAAAAATTCGAATTTTAAATAATAGGATTTTAAGCGGGTTCCAAATTTTAAAATGAGATGTTTTATGATTAAAAAGCATGCCCCCAAGTCGGACACTTGAACGCGCGCGTAGCCGTCCAAACTCGCCCGTTTCACCGAACGGGATGAAAACTCGACGCACGGACGCTACCACGCGGTAAGGGGTGACGAGTAGGCCAATATAGATATTTTTAATTTTACTTTAGGTGTTACAATTTGTTATATGCAAAACTGACTTAGCCGGTTAAAATTTTGCAATAAGAACCAAACAAGCGAGATAAATGAAATGAGCAATGTCAAACACTCAACCAGTAACAGGAATAGTATTATTGGGCTCGGGTGTTACAGTCGATATAGCATTCGACGATTTTATGTATGAGGTCATCGAAAATCTTCGTCGTGGCCCTTTGATAGGTGGCATCGGCGTTTTTTAGAACGAAAGGCATCACCTTGTAGCAGAATATGCCTAAAGGGGTCCGGAAATCGGAATGCTTCTGGTCCTCAGGATGTATTTTTATCTGATTGTATCCTGATGAACCGTCCATGAAAGAGAAAAATTCATGAGAGGACGTATTATCTATCATCAGCTCGGTGACCGGTACCGGAAAGTCGTCTTTTGGGCAAGCTTTGTTGAGATCCCGAAAGTCCACACATATGCGCACTGTCCCATTTTTCTTCATCACTGGGACGATGTTGGCGATCCAGTCAGGGTATTGAATCTCTTGGATGAAGCCGGAGTCGATTAGCTTCTTGACCTCGGCGTTGATGCTCATCTCAAGCTCGAGCCGCATTCTCCTCGGTGCTTGTTTGATCAGCTTGACGTCCGAAGATATTGCCAATTTGTGCACAGCAGTCTATGGATCTAGTCCTGGCATCTCGGAATAGTTCCATGCGAAGCAATCTTTATACTGTATGAGAACGTCTTTTAGCGTAGCCACCTGTTCTTCAAACAACAGTTCACTGACGAACGTCGGCCGTGGATCGTTTGTTTTTCCCAAGTCGATTTTTCTGAGGTCATCTGCAGTAGTATGTATTCCATCTTCCAGCTCTTTTGGTGCCGGTGGAAGCTCGGAGATCACCTCGTCATCATCATTTTCGAAGCACCAAGGGAGATCAGCCATATCTTCGCATGTTCCTTCTCCTGACATCGTTATCACGTGACAGGTACGAGATCACTTCCAAGACCGATGTTGATCCGGTTCTACTCTCGTGGCTTTCGATTCATGCTTCTGCGGCGGGGTTACCTTCCAGCTGCTGGATAGAGCGAACTTGCCGAGTTGATACCGGTCTTCTACCCAGTCTTTGAATATGAAGCAGTCTT
This sequence comes from Agapanthus africanus, assembly GCA_030015575.1. Lineage (NCBI taxonomy): Eukaryota > Viridiplantae > Streptophyta > Magnoliopsida > Asparagales > Amaryllidaceae > Agapanthus > Agapanthus africanus. The sequence goes on along the minus strand of CM057338.1, from coordinate 314,977,338 downwards.
CGAGAGGATGTCCTATTGCTCGGTGATAGGAGCAATAATCTGGATGATTAACTTCACCTGCTTGCTCGGGGTGCTTGGACTCCGGGAGGGTAATCATCTGATGTTTTATGATAAGATCAAGTATTTTCCTTGTCTTGTCTTGAGAAAAAGAATATGCTCGACCCATCTTTTTTACAAGAGACGAATGCTGGTTGCTCAATTCTCGATCGCGTGACTTCTTGGTCTCGCTTTGTCGCTGTCGAACGTTTTTTTCGCTCTTTGATTTATTTTCGCCTCTGCGTCGGGTCTGTTGTATGACGGGCTGGCGACGAAAGGCATCGTCACTTTCTGCAGCCTGCTGAAGGAGGCGTTGCGTTCTGGCTTTCTCGTAAATGGTCATTTCGTGGTTATAATCGTCTCAAACCTTTTGACCCGCTTCCCTTATAAGCTTGTCCATTTGTTCTTCGAACAACGGGCTTGGCATTTTCACGATGGGAGCTCGTTTTGGTTCAGGGTTAGCATCTTTCCACAGAGCATCTCCTTCTTCATCGAAGTCATGTATGACGTAGCAGCCGCGGAATCGCTCCCGTTTCTTGGATTGAATATATCCATGTCCGATCGTTTCCATTCTCCCGTTGGGCAACTTTCGTTGAGTTCCGGCTACGTTCTATATCCTGTTATAGAACTGGGCTTGTCGAGCAGTCTGTTTCAAAGGTACACCTTGGCGCCTCAACAGCCTTTTCAATCCTTCTGTGTAGTATCTAGGCAGACGGATGGGTTGGAGCTTGTCAAGTGTCGGGTCGGCACCATGCCAAATTTCTTTCTCCACTTTGGTTTCCGTGGATTGATAAAAGAGGATCGCCTTTTCATCTCTTCGTCTGGGAGGGACATAGAATGTCTGCAGTTGTTGCATACTATAAGTTTCAAGTGCATCGAGCTCTTTGTAATACTCTTGCGGAACCATGGAAACTTGCAAACTTTGATCTTCGTCAGCGAAGGCTTGTATCGATGGCCGAGCAGAGAATACGGCATTGACCTCATCTTCCGAGTCACTGCCGAAGACCAGAATAGGGGTGGACGGTCCCGGCTTGTTGCATTGGGGCGGCCCTGAGTAAACTATTTCTTCTTCCTCTTCGGTATCACTCCCAAAGACCGGAATAGTGGTAATAGCTTTGTTCTTCGGTTTGTGACATTTTTCCGTGTCTTCAAAATCTGGTAAGAAGTACTTGGCGTCCTCATATTTGCGGACTTCGTTCATGGAGAATGGGTTTAGTTCCCCTGTCACAGTGTATTCGAGACTGTCTTTGAAGTACTTCATACACTGATGTTGTGTAGAAGGGATAATATTGTACTCGTGTAACCAAGGCCGGCCGAGCAAAGCGTTGTTGCAAGTCTTGGCTTCAATAACATGAAACTTGATGTCAGTGACTAGCAGCCCAAAGCGCAGCGTCAGTATCACAGACCCGAGCATCCGTGATGACTGGGAGTCAAACCCGGAGATAGTGATCTTATCACGAGCGAGGTGCTGAACGCTCATGAAGATTTCCTTCAACACTCTTACATTGAGGAGGTTAACGGAAAACCCATTGTTAACCAAAACTTTGCTTATCTTGATATCATGACAGTATCCGGAGACATAAAGGGGACGGTTGTGCTCGCACGTCCCGAGGAGGAGATCTTCATCGTCGAAGGTGATATCAGCTGTGTGTACTTCTTCCAGCTCGTCCTTCATCTTTTCTTCGGCGAGGAAAGCTTGGAACTGTTCGGGCTCTTGTAACGCCTTGATCATCGAATCTCTCGCCTCTTTGGATAGCAGAAGGGCGACGAGGATGCTAATATGCTAGGGTATCTTCCTCAGGTGTGCAAGAACGTTGTAATCCATCTTACTTTTCTTTGGCTGGCCCTTGGCTGTCAGCTCTTTGACGACTTGATCATCAAGGGCAATATCTTCAGGGATCTTTTCTTTTCCCTTATCCTTTTTATTCGACCCATTGTTCGTGGCCCCGAGATTCTTTTCAGGCAGCGTACGCTTGCGCATCCGAATGTTCTCACAGGTCTTCATTTCTTCCGCTTCGGATGTGGGTTCTTTGAAGAGAGGGCCAAGGGCTATTTCTTCATCATAATCACTCCCGAATATGAGAACTTGCGATCCCCCAGCGTCGACCATGTGACAATTGCCGGTAGTTCTTTTGCGCTCCTCGGTCGTATTTCTTTGCTCCGACGGATTTTGCGTTTCATCCGCTTGAAATGTTGTCGGTGAGCAACATATCCCTGCCACCAGTTTTTAAAAGCGTTGCACTCTTCGGTGGGGTGCACAATCTTTCTATGATATATGCAGTAGTTAGGATGTATATCCGCCTCATCAAGAGTGTTTCTTTCGGAGGGTGGCAGCTTCATCCCCATTGATATAGCTTTGGAGAACCTTTTCCTCATCTTGAATCTAATTTTATTTGCGGCGGATGTGCTTTGATATGCTAGGAGTGTTTCGGCCCTTTTGTCCAGTCGCCGGCGTTTGGCCTTTTCAAATATGGTCATCTCGCACTCTTGATCAGCTTTACTTTTAAGAAGAGTTTCGTTCAGGAATGCATCAATCATTTCATCTGATGACCCTAGAAGATCTGGCTCAGGATTTGCCCCCAGTTTCTCTGCGTAAGGAGCTTCTTCATCGTTTATCGACGAGTGAGAGATCACATGGCAGCTTGCCACATAATCTTCAGGCTCATCTGATGAGTCTTCTCCATTGTCATCATCTCTGTCCTCAAGGATGTGGCTGAAAAATTCTTAGAGTGTGATTGGGGTCCGCGCCTTCTGGTTATATTCTTCCAGCACGTCGATATATTTTTGCAGGTCCGTGCGCTTGTCGCTAAGCTTCACGGGCTTTTTGGTCTTCTTCTTCTTCTTTGAAGACTTTGACGGTTGGGTGTGAGCGCTTTGGTTATCACCACCAATTTTTGGAATTGGGCGCGGTTTCAGTATCCCCTCGATGATCTCGGGTTCCGGTGGATTTTTCCACCTGATCGCCAGGTATGTCTGGAGATCCCTCAGCATTCTTTTCGTTTTGGCTGAAAGAACTACCTCCCATGGAGCTTACTCTATAAAAGAGCATGATGCCCTCGGTGTGTACACCCTTTTAGGAGCATGTGGTTGAGGCGGGCTCACTTTCCAATTCTCAGACAGTGCGAACTTGCCTTGTTGGTATTGGTCTTCGATCCAGCCTTTAAAGACGAAGTAATCTTCAATTGGATGGCTTACCGCTTGGTGGTAGGGGCAATAATTGGGACCATTAGCCTCACCGGGTTGCAATGGGCGTTTTGGATTCGGCAAATTAATGAGCCTGTTGCGCACCGCTAGCTCAAACAGTCTCTTCGTTTTGTCCCGGGGAAACGAGTAAGGGCGCTTCATTTTCTCATTATAGTATCGCCGTCTCTCGTCTAATCGCTCCGTTAGTTTTGGGCCACTGGGCTGTTGTTGAGAATTTGCAACGAAGGTCGCTTTCCCTTTGCCTTTCTCATTTCGTGGCTCCGGCTTTGAAGGAGACAGTCTATGACCCATCTGGTCCATTTGGGCCAGCTTATCAATCAAGGACTGGAACGTGATCGCCTTGAAGAACATCATGAATTGGGAAATAGTCGCTTGAAGGTCAAGAGTGCCCACGAACATGCCCACTGCCGGCGCTTCTTCGATACACTACTCACATTTCGACCATAGATTTCACCATCGTATTGCGTATTGAACCCATGTTTCTCCGAGTTTCACCCTGGCATTGATCAATGCCGTTATTGGGGTGTGCTCGCTAGCACTTGCGAAACGCTGGGTAAATAGTAGCTCCATCTCCGCAAAAGTTTTGACGGAGTCGTTGGGAAGCTCTGAGTGCCACTTAAATGCTGTTTCTGACAAGCTACCAACGAATTGGCGAAGCAATAGTTTGTCGTCGCCTCCGGTGTTGCCGCACAAGGCCCTGCACTGAGCGACATGTTGATGCGGATTGCCCGTCCCTTTATATATATGGAATTTAGGGATCGTATATCCCGGCGGGTACCTTATTTGGTCATACCAGCCCGGATAGGGTCGTCCGGTCTTAACGATCTGCCCAGCCACTTCATTCTCCTGGTGAGCTCGTATTTGCTGAGCAATGTAATCATCCAGAGTGGCCTTGGAGATGGTTTCCTTCTTGGCTGCTGAAAGAGCCAGAGGAGTGTTCGATGTCTCTCCTGTGTCATCTTCAATGACAATCGGGGGATCTTCAGCTGGAGGTTCCGGCTGTAACATAATCCCAGCCATGTCTTGGAACAAAAGAGCCATTCGTTTTATGTTGGCCGCCTGTTCCGCGGCCTATTTTTCTTTTCTCTTTAGCATTCTTCGGAGGAAATCAGCATCAGTTTCTTGTTCTTGATGCTGCTCCGAGGTCTCCGGATTTTCTTTCGGCCCAGTGAGTGTGGCCATTGCAGTTAGCATCTCCTGAAGTTTCTGCTGCTGCTGCTCCTGAGCCTTTGTTATCGATCGAGTAAGCGGCCGATGACCCGTAGAATCACGGCTTTCCTCTTTTCCGAAAGCCATATAAACTGTATGTGTTACCATGCCCCCAGACTTGGGGCGTTTAGATTCAGTATCATTGCGTTTCGCCGCAGTCACGGAGGCTTTCTCCGGCCTCCTTCTCTTGTGAGCGGTTGAAGTTGAGGGAGCCGTTGCAGCGGGCACCCAGACGGATGACATCTTTTGTGGAACCGCGGGATGGCTCTTTTCTTGCCGAGCTTTAATCTTCTTTGATCAGCGGGAATAGCCTTGGTCAATCACGGATTCCTGAACCTGTCGCCAAACTTTGTAAATTTTGGAGGACAGCCGCTGAGGGGGCTGCTCTAGCTTCGCCTTTGGGGTATTCTCCATAGGTGGAGGAGGTCTCTTCAGCACAGCAATCGGAGAGTTTTTGCGCACCCTCCTTAGCGGTTCAAAGTTGTTCCCAGTTGGAACAGCATCATCGATTTCCACCATTGGAGCCGGTGGAGTCAGTCCAGAAGGAGAGTTGCCCCCAGCCTTCTTTACTCTGTGCCAGTGGCGACGTCGAGCGTGTCGAGCCATTGGGATTGTCTCAGCGGTAGGGGTGACTTCCTCATGCCCCCTGTGTTGGTTAGAAGTTGTCGTTGTCAGCCTATTGAAGACTGATGTCCACTGAGTGGGGATGACCAGCCTATCGAAGGCAGACTTCCGAGCAGGTGAAGCAGCCTTGACGATTTCTCCTGGAACGGGAGCTGAAACAGTCAGTCTTGTGAAGACCGACCCTTTGGCAGGAGAAGCTGCCTTGACGACTTCATGAGCAGGAATGGCTATCTGCTTAGGGATAACCCTTCAGGAATTGCGGATTTCTTCATGGGCCCATCTGAGCTTCGGCCCAATCTGTTAAAAACTGAGGCAATGGACTTAGGCGACCCACTGAGAGGGGCCGCAGTAGTTGCAAGCCGACCAAAGACCGACTTCTTGGAAGCTTCTTGCGATGGTACAGGGGCGCTAAAGCTCGTTGGCGGGAGCATGGTCCCGAAGAACAATCCAGTGGTGCCCTGAGTCACCTGTTCCACCTACATAGCGAAGATGGAGGCCGCTTGGGGCCCGTAAGTCACTCCTCCGGACGGGACGGAGTGAGAGTTGCAGTTACAGTTAGTGCAGTTTGAATCCATCGATCTTCTATTTTCTGCACGGAGCAAGACACCAAATCTTAGTACCTCGAACCCAAGGGCAACCATATCAAACCGCGATTTGTTCGCGAACACGACACACGAAGTGTGGAGTGTAAAGAGGAAAAGGTCCCACCGGGCGTGCCAGAATCTGTTCTCCGTCGAAAGACGCGACCGGGACGTTAGGACGTCCGGCCTGAATTTCGAGGGCAGATGCTATTTGGTGTTATCCGTCCACCTCTTCGAAGATGCCAAGTTAATTTATGGCACCATGTATCGAAGGTTTAGACGGATGCGGCCGATGTAGCAGACTTCATCAGATTCCCCCTCATTTGAGGGGTTTTTGATTGTGGGGATGCTCTTCCCTGCAGGCGCAAGCCCCTGCAGTTAATTACACTACCGCATCGCGGTAACTACTTTCTCTTTCTCCAGATGGTCACTTCATGTCATGGGTGTTTGTTTTGTTTTTTGTTGCCCGTGGATTATTTATGGAGACTAATGTATGTTGTCGCCCGTAGGGCGTGGACTAGTCCAAATCCGTATTTTCTTAGATTTGGGTTTGGAGGTTGGGTTTAAGGATACGTTAGTCTTATTTGAGACTAAGATCAACTTAAACGTATGTTAATGATACGTTAGTCTAATTTTAGACTAAGATCAACTTAACAGGATCATTTAGATCCAACAAAAGAGCATTTGGGCTTTATTGTTTAGTTTAGGGACATTGCGGTCGATTACCAGTTTAAGGACATGGTGGTCCAATATTAGTTTAAGGACATCTCGGTCCGAGGTTAAGGACATCATAGTCCATGGGTTTAAAAGGACCCCATAGTACGAGGTTAAGGACATCATAGTCCGTGAGTTTAAAGATCTCACAGTCAAGGTTAAGGACATCATAGTCCGTGAGTTTAAAGACCTCACAGTCAAGGTTAAGGACATCATAGTCCGTGAGTTTAAAGACCTCACAGTCAAGGTTAAGGACATCATAGTCCGTGAGTTTAAAGACCCCACAGTCAAGGTTAAGGACATCGTAGTCCGTGAGTTTAAAGACCTCACAGCCAAGGTTAAGGACATCGTAGTCCATGAGTTTAAGGACCCCACAGTCAAGGTTAAGGACATCATAGTCCATGAGTTTAAAGACCCCACAGTCCATAGAATGTCTGGTTGTCGGGACCCGTCACCTCTCTGAAGACGTTGAAGGATTACAACGACAAATATCAGAGGAGTGAAGAGATGTACCCTTAAACCGATATGGGTTGAGAGACCTGTAGTCCAATTGGGACTAAGATCTGTGATTTATGAGCATATGAACTCAATTAATCTGAATTGAGGACTTATGGCCAATTTAGGCTAAGTCCACTCAATTACAATTTTCAACATTTGTTTTTGAGTCGTTAGATATTTGTTTGAGCCCAATCCCCTTAAAAATGCTAAGCATTGGTTTGGTTTCTGACAATGTTTTGTCTTTAGTTGAATGCTGTGCATTTATCATAGCTCCATGTTTATTCAAAGAACAGTTTATGTTCTGTCCAAGCGCACATAAAAGCATGTGGCGCACTTGGCACTAGCGCTGGTCGATGAGCGCAGTGCGCTATGGTTAAAGCGCTAATGCGCTTAGCGCTTTGTGCCAGATGTGAAGCGCTAATACCCTTAGCGCTAAATGAAGAGCGCTGATGCGCTTGGCACTTTGCGCTAGATGTAGAGCGCCGATGCGTTATACTTGAAGCGTTAAGGCGTTTGGTGCTGGTGCCATATAATGAGCGCAAAGCGCTTTTAGTAATGCAGCGCAGATATGAAAAGCACGTGGTGCGCTTAGCGTTGAGCGCTAGCCAATGAGCGCAGTGCGCTGTGTTTAAAGCGCTATGGCACTGCAGCGCTTTGTGCTCGATGAAGAGCACTAAGACACTTTTAAATTAGGAGCGCTAAGGCTCTTCTTAGATTAGGAGCGCTAGGGCTCTTCTTAGGTTAACTTTGCGCTCTGAAGATTATCTTTTTTTTGATAAGAGATTTTGTCTCAAGATTCTAAGAACAATGTTCTTAGTTTATAGGAGATATTTCAATTTCTTTTTGATGAAAGGCTTTGCCTTTATGGATCTGTGATCCTAAAAGAATTGAATAATTCTCCCCCCTTTATAAAGAGATGTTCATAATCTCTTTTGTGAAAGACAATTTGTCTTATACATCTATGATCTGTGAAAGAAGTAAATACTTCTTTTTATATTGAGATGATTTCGTCTTTCTATTCTTTTTTACCTTGAAAAGAATTGTCTTCTTTTGCCGAGAGCTTCTTCTTCTTCCTGAGATTTTCTCAAAGTTTATGGGGGGGGGGGTTCCTCTCTTTTTTTTTCTTGAAGTCTAGGAGCCTTTATATAGGGCAAGCTGATTTGTTCAATCAGTTAAAAAGATTTATTCTCTAATTGATTTGGGAATTTCCCCACCGTCGGATCTTTGATCCAAGGGCTTCTGGTTTACAGAAGATAATCTTCTTGTTTTAACAAGATTGAGAAATCTTTCCCCCTTACAGAATTTGTTCTGTATTTTAGTGATTTTTAATCACCATAGGATCATTGATCCAACGGTGTTCCAAATTCAGGGCACAATCTTTTCTGTTTGGAAAGATTCAACAGAATTTCATTCTTGTTAATTGATAATTTAATCATATCCGTTGGATATTTGATCCAACGGTGAGGAACATTTAGTTCCTGCGCTAGCGCTTATGCGCTCTGCCCATGGTGCGCTACTTGGAGCGCAGCGCATCTAGCGCTAGCGTCTATGCGCTTTGCACGGGGTGCGCTAGTTGTAGTGCGGCGCTTTTATAAAAGCACGGCTTTAATTCAAATTTTGAATTCTGAATAGAGGTTTGCTCTAATTGGGGGAAACAAGGCCGAAGCGCCTCATAGACCTTAGCTTGCCCACGGCCTCGTCTTTCAACTGTTCGGATAAGGGGTTTTAAAGCCCCGGCGACGCCCTCCAGATGGAGTACATCAACAGCTGAAATAGGGAGGAGCGCCGGGGGAGAAACCGGCCAAAGTGATCTTTGATGCGGCCTATCACTAGCTGCACCGTGTCGTCAGTATAGTATTGATCGTAGAGATACACGTCCTCGAAGTTTATGATCTCGGGGATGGTGAAAGGGAAGTCCTTCATTCTCGCGTTTTGGGTGTGAGGAAGGGAGTAATCAACGATCCTTCCATTTTATAGCCCACAACGCCCCCGGAGTTCAACGATCGCCCGTTTCACCCGCAACTGTGCCGTCGCACGGCAGACATCGTGCCGCTCGATGCGAAATCGAAACGACACCATTCCGGCGCTTCGCGTTCCCCACGTGATCGTGATACGTGTGGCCAGCAATTGTCCGTCTCCCCGGTACACACACCAGGGAGGATAGACAGGACCTCGCACAAGAGGCGGCCTAGCAGCTACCCTACTCGGCCATCCTTGGAGATCAAAGCCTCGCCAAGAGGCAGCCGAGCGGCTTCACTGCTCGGTCCATCCTTGGCAGGCCTCCTACGGCCCCTCCCGTGCTAAGGATCTAAGCCCTCACTAAGAGGCAGCCGAGTGGCTACCCTGCTCGGCTATCCCTGGCCGGTAGCTTCCCTACCCTAACAACGCCAGGGATCAAAGCCCTCACCAAGAGACAACTGAGCAGCTTCACTGCTTGGTCCATCCTTAGCAGGCCTCCAACGGCCCCTCCAGTGCTAAGGATCGAAGCCCTCACTAAGAGGCAGACGAGAAGCTACCCTGCTCGGCTATCCCTGGATGGTAGCTTCCCTACCCCAACAACGCCAAGGATCAAAGCCCTCACTAAGATGCAGCCGAGCAGCAGCCCTGCTCGGCAATCCCTGGCTGGTAACTTCCCTACCCAACAACGCCAGGGATCAAAGCCCTCACTAAGAGCCAGCCGAGCGGCTACCCTGCTCGGCTATCCCTGGCCGGTAGACCCCTACCCCACAACGCTAGGAAGCAAAGCCCTCGCCAAGAGGCACCGGGCAGCAACCCTGCTCGTCCATCCTTAAGGATCAAAAGCCCTCGCCAAGAGGCACGAGGCAGTAACCCTGCTCGGCCATCCTTAGTAGGCCACTTACGGCCCCTCCCGCGCTAAGGATCAAATGCCCTCTCAAGAGACAATCGGGCCCGCCCTTGCTCGGTTATCCCTGACTGGTAGCTCCCTACCCCAACACACCAGGGATCAAAGCCTTCGCCAAGAGGCACCGGGCAGCAACCCTGCCCGGCCCGTCCTTAAGGATCAAAAGCCCTCGCAAGAGGCAACCGGGCCCGCCTTTGCTCGGTTATCCCTGGCCGGTAGCTCCCTACCCCAACACACCAGGGATAAAAGCCCTCGCCAAGAGGCATCGGGCAGCAACCCTGCTCGTCCATCCTTAAGGATCAAAAGCCCTCGCCAAAAGGCACCGGGCAGTAACCCTGCTCCGTCCATCCTTCGTAGGCCACTTATGGCCCCTCCCGCGCTAAGGATCAAAAGCCCTCTCAAGAGGCAACCGGGACCACCCTTGCTCGGTTATCCCTGGCTGGTAGCTCCCTACCCCAACACACCAGGGATCAAAGCCCTCGCCAAGAGGCACCGGGCAACAACCCTGCCCGGCCCGTCCTTAAGGATCAAAAGCCCTCGCAAGAGGCATACGGGCCCGCCCTTGCTCGGTTATCCCTGGCCGGTAGCTCCCTACCCCAACACACCAGGGATCAAAGCCCTCTCCAAGAGGCACCAGGAAGCAACCCTGCTCGGCCCCGTCCTTAGTAAGCCCCTTACAGCCCCTCCCGCGCTATGAATCAAAAGCCCTCTCAAGAGGCAACCGGGCCCGCCCTTGCTCAGTTATCCCTGGCTGGTACCTCCCTACCCCAACAACACCAGGGATCAAAGCCCTCGCCAAGAGGCAACTGAGTATCTTCACTGCTCAGTCCATCCTTAGCAGGTCGCCCACGGCCCCTCCAGCGCTAAGGATCGAATCCCTCACCAAGAGGCAGCCGGACGGCTACCCCGCTCGGCTATCCCCGGCTGATAATTCATTACCCAAAAATGCAAGGGATCTAAGACCTCGCCAAGAGGAAACTGAGCAGCTTCACTGCTCGGTCCATCCCTAGCAGGCCTCGTACGGCCCCCACAACGCCAGGGATCAAAGCCCTCGCCAAGAGGCGAGCGAGCAGCTTCTCTTCTTGGCCCATCCTTAGTAGGCCACTTACGGCCCCTCCCATACTAAGGATTTAAGCCCTCGCCATGAGGTGACCGAGTAGCTACCCTGCTCGGCCCATCCTTAGTAGGTCTCTTACGACCCCTCCAACAACTAAGGAACATGACCTCACCAAGAGGAATCCGGTCTATCTACGTCTGCGCGATCTCCACCTCGACTTCGGGGCCATGGAGATACCGTCTAACCGCCGGTTTTTGCACACTTGGCAAGCGAACAGACTCAACTCGACACGTGATCGCTAGACGAAGAACCGACATTATACAAAGGCAATACTGTGCAAATACACGTTTTGCCAACCAAAAGAAAAAGAAAATACACGTGCAAACATGACTGCAAAAAGTCGTTATTCACAAAGTCAAAGCTTTTATAAGGGTATTGTGGGCTCCCCAGCCTTACAAAATGCCCGGAGGCCTACAAAATTCCCGATGCAACAAATAAAAAGAAATGAAACAACAAGACGAAAGGCTTCAGGCCTCAGGGCTAGGCGCAACCTCGGGAAGCTCGACGCCCACCACAGGGGCCTCGGCGTCGCCCTCGCCGGGAATCTCTTCCCCGATCTCGACCCCGGGGTCGTCCCCATGCTCGACATCCCCGCGAGGATATTCAGCTCGGAGCTCCTCGTTAGCGAACTCCGGCATCCGAGCCTTGACGGCGTCGAGGGCCTCATGCCAGATGGCGGTAGTGGCCGAGGCTAGGACGGAGTAATAATGTTCCGACTTCTGGAAGTTCTCCACCGCATTCGTCGCTCTGAGGTCAGCTCGCTTCGCGCCCTCTAACGCCACCTCCAGCTCCTTCCGGAGGGTGCTCGCCGATTTCTTCATGGTGCCGACGAGCACCTTGGAGTCCTGAAGCTTGGCCTCGGCGGCATGGGCGGCCTCGCGGTACCGGGCAACCTCCTGCTTCATGGCCGCCACCTCCTGATTCCCGGCCGCCACCTCGCCCTCCAGGGCAGCGACCCTCGCCATCGCCGCCTCCAGCTCCAGCTTTGAGCTATCCTCCAGCGAGGAGAGCTCGCCCGCGGCTTGTATCACCAGGGTAATTTCCACTTCCTCCATGTGGATGACGAGGGCAACGTGCTGGAGGACCTGAAGAAATCAGAAGGGGGTCAGAAAGGAAATGGGGGCACCAAATCTCGCGAATGATAAGACGCTGAGTGAAAAATCAAGCCAGATGCGAGCACTAACCTGCACGGCCTCATGGGCGATGGCCGCCATTTGCACCTTGAGAGTCCCCCGAGGGACCTTTCCCCCGGCCGACCTCTCCATGTCGAACAACAAGCTGTCAGCGACGAAGAGCCCCGAGGGCACCTCAAAGCGGAGATCCCCCTCATCCACCAAGATCGGGGAGGCCGGGGTCTGCGGAACCGTTCGGTGGAACCTCTTGAGAGACGACGGCGAAGAGCCGGTCTTTACCTCCGGAGCCTGGGCCTCCTGTCCCCGAACCCGTTTTCGGCTAGGCGCCTGGCTGGGCTCTAGGGCACGACCCGCACTCGAACGCTGGGGTGGGACGGCTGCCGGGGGAACCGGGACAGACGTCGGACGAGAAGAGCCGGCACCTCCAGCCTTCGATCCCCCCTTCAGCTTGCGCATGGCCGCTCGGAGGTGGCTCAAGTCCACGGGTTCTGCACAAGACAAGATACGATGGAGTCAGCAACACAAACAAAAATGAAAACAAACGCAAGCTCCTAACTTACCGACGAACTGGACGGGGCTGAGCCCAGCCTAACTAAGGGCCCGCTCAGAAAGCAGCACGTCAGCCCGGGGGATGGGCTCCCACTCCGCCATTCTCACAGCGTCGGGATCATTGGACGGACTTCCCCGCCAGCACCTATCCATAGACCACTGGGTGGGCACGGGCCAGTCCTCACCCTCCGGCGGCCCAACAAAGAAAAACTTCTTCCAATCGTGGATGGAAGAAGGCAAGACGACGACTCCTGACCTGGCTGCAATCCCCCGTCGTTTCTTAAAGGAGAAGTAAACCCACCTCGGGTCGCCCGCGCGGGTGCCGGGGTGACCTTTGTAAATGAGAGAGGAGGCAAGGATGGACAGACTGAAGGGGATCATCTACAACTTCAAACGGACCAGGAACCCAAGGAGAATCCTCCATGAGTTCGGCACTAGCTGTCCCGGGGCTAGCCCAAAGTAATTTAGCGCTCTAACCACCTTGGGAGATAAGGGCAGGGGCGTTCCGCCCTAAAAGGATTTCAGGTACAAGGCAATCTCTTTACCCCGTACCTGATCCGCCCTCTCTCCTTCCTCGGCCGAACGTAGAGTATAGCCGAAAGGGATATGGAAACGAGCCCGAGCGGTAGCAAGCTTGTCCTCGTACCTCATCAAGGATGGCACACCAGGGGCGTCCGCCACCTCCGCTCTGGGATCCGCTCCTGACACGCGACCCCGGGAAGAGGATCTGACCCTAACTTCCCGGGAAGACCCCCACTCAGTGGAAGAATCCCTAGAATTTACCCCAACGACATCTACAGACTCCTCAAAGGAAGACATCTAACCTGATGATGAAGTCCTCGGGAACGCAGAGATCCAACCTAAAGAGGAGAGCGCCGAGCTAACAAGACTCAGAACGAAGAAAATATGAAGAGAGATGGGCCCTGAAGCGGACCCTATCTCTATTTATAGCCACCGGCGACAGTCGACTCCCGCCAAAAACAACTCTTCGCATTCGACGACCACGATCGTTCCACCTGTCGCACGCGCACTGGCTGTATCCCATCAGACGCCAGAGGTCTGCGGCCCGTCACGTCAGCCAACCAGCACTCTACACGTGGTCTGTCGCTTCAGCGAAAGTACGCACGATCCGACGCACCCTCTTTAATGCAGAGATCTCATCCTGATTTGCTGGCACCATCCAGAAAATACAACAGATTACCCGAGGACACGCCCGACGATATCTTCGGGAATGAGCTCACCTCGGGTGACCCGACAGACCACTCTTGACCCGACCCGTCAGCTGGTCGGGACGAGAGTGGGGGGCTAATAATGATGCTCGATATCGGTAATCTCCCAGATCATGACACGTGGCAGATAACATGTCCCAGAGCATGCAAGAAGGGACTCGCAGTGGCCGACCCGACCACTCCTATGCCCGTCCTATAAACAGGTGCTGGCTCACCTCCGAGCCCCCTGCACAATTGGCCTCCTCGGCCTCACGGCTCGTCTCCGGACTACCGCAGAACCAAGATATCTTGGCTCTCCCGCTCGTCCGCGAGCTCTCCCACCGAAGTCATCTTCCTCGGTCTCATCGACCGACCAACGACACCGCTCACAGGCTCAACCGCCATCCCGCGAATCTCGTCATACGCGAGATATCCGCCGGCCACATCCCACGTTCCACGCCATCACGATCCCCCATTAACGAGCATGTCTTGCCATTAATGGGAGATCCCGCTCACCACGCGGGCGTGACGTCGGGAGCGTAACGGCCGGCGTGATTTTCGCGCCTGCCCTGTTTGCTGCCACCGCTATATAAACCCTTTCTTCAGACGGTTCAAGTAAGCCATTTTTACTCCACTAAGCCGTTACTCTGTTCGGATTCCCTCTCTAACTTGATCGTCGGAGGGTCCTCGGTGGTACAACTACCCCGGGACTTCCTTGCAGATAGCTCGGCAACTACAACCTCAAACCCATTGAGATCCACACGCTTCAGGAGCCTGCCTCCAGATCCAATATCAGCCATCCACCGCCGGCAACAGCAGATCAACGGAAAGTAACATCTCGACGCGATCCGGGTCGCGTCATGGCCTAAATCAAAACCATGTTCTGAGAAACCTTGTTAGATTTTATTTATTTTTTTAAAAGAAAGGGGTGGGAAACATGATGACATCTCTAATTAGTGAGAGGCCACTATTGGGTGCTTGTTTGGTGATGGAGCACTGTCCATGAGAAAGAAAAGTAACTAGGGAGATTGAGGAGGTGGTGGAGGGACCCAAAACGAGGAAAGAAATAATTAAGCACAAACACAGAGAGCCTCCTCCTCACATGCAAGAACATGCATCGTCACCTGCAGCAATTAAAAACCACCCCCTTATTAGCCTCATCTGTTTTGTCCAATCAAAGGGAATGTGACACTGGGGGTGTCATTTTCTCCATAATCAAAAGCAGTGGGTCCATCACTTAAAAAATTTAAATAAACCAAAGAAATCCCGTGTTATCGGTGTTCATTGTAACTTCTACCGCACCGAAACTCTGAAATTGTAATGGAATATGAGGAATTTATTTATATAGTCAAACACACTCTCACACTGGTAGAGTACTCTTTGGTTTGGACCTTTTGCATATCGACCGCAATTTGGAATATGTGTTTGGTGGAAATCAATATTTGGATTGTTCCCTGCGTCAACGCTTCAAAGTTATGACAAGGACAGAAGGATCTACTTATATATTCTAGAGGAAACGAGACCTCAGCTCCCATGCTGATAGAAAACCGTCATCTCCCTCTAAAACATGCCAATCGGATCATCAAATTGATGATCAATTACATCCATCTTACTGTACACATGAAATGCTCTTTGTGTGTATAAAAACTAGAGTCTAGGCATAACCACATGCCGATCGTAGAATATATCGGTGTATTAATAAAAAAACTATGCACATCATATTTTTCATACATTATCAAAAAACAACCGTTTCATTTGGTTGAGACCAACAAATAATCTTACCTGACTATGTTAAAATTTTCATAATTTCATAATTGTCTTATTGAAACCATATGACACATCAATGTGTGTATTTGTACATTAATTCCAAATTTGTTTGTACCATCCATTTAAAGGACTGTCTAAATTAGGTCTAAGATGCATGCATATCAATTGTTTTGTAAGGTTCATAGAACTTGAAGTTTAAATGGAAACACCAACATTTCAACCATTATCATTTAAATATTTTTTAAAAATAAAAATCATATCTTTGCTCTTTCACTGGTTTCATCTCGTGCACTTTTCAAATTTATATAATGAATATGATCAGTCAATATATCGAATTATATATTTTACACTAACAGTTGAATAAATAAGTTCAGCGACAAAAAATCTCGATCCATGTTACCTAAATAAGGATCTTGATATATATCTTTCCCAAAATAATAAAAGAACATTGAAGTAACAAAATAGGTTAAAAAAATATTTTTATGACAAATTGCAATATCAGTGGGCTTGTTGTACATTTCTCCAAAATAGGAACCCAATTATTGTGGAACAGTTTCCAATTCGGGTAATAACCGTAACTTTTTGTTTACCGTTTGGGTAAGTTTTTCCTTGAAAAGACTACTACCTTATCCAGAACGACAGCCTGGACTTACCAAATTCAGTAAAAAAAGAAAAGAAAACTACTTACGCAATTAACACCCTTCAGCTTTAGTTATTTGCACAAGCTCTCTCCCCATGAGGCTTAGAGTTTATTCCCTTATGCTTAGTTAAATATTTGCATGCAGTGGGGAAGTAAGATTGGTTTTTCTTTTGAGTTTCAAATTTTTTTTTATCATACGAGTCCTTAAAAATTGAGACATTTCATTATTAGTATTTGAAATCTCAATAATATTTGTTATTAAGCCAAGAATAAATCGTTTCGAATAAAACCATTTTGTCAGAGTTAACTGCGTGTTTATAATAAATTTCTCTAGTTTAAACGAACCTATTATTGGTTCTTTCAGCCGTTCAACTTTCATTTCTCTTCGTGTTTGGGTTGTTTGGATGATTATAAGTTTAAAAGGACAAAGAGTGAAAACGTGTATTAACTCTGGTCGGTGACATATCTATAAATTTAAGTCAGTGGAGGAAAGAAAATATGTCATTAACAACTCTACCAACATATAGAGTTCAAAATCCGACATAATCAAACAAATGAAACTCTTTTCTTAAGTAATGGTGATTTCCATTTGATCCTTAACATATAATAACCTTTATTAAAGTCTAGGGCAAAACAAATCAAATGCTTTCCTCAAATCCTCTCTTAATTTCTTCCAAAAAAAAAATCTGATTTTAAAGTGCTTCTTGATCTCAATGTTTTATATTTATTTTTTGTTAATTAGGTTACTTATATCACTTCTCAAAATCTCTCATATTTAAAAAAATCCATCTTTAATCTCAATAATTTTATATATTTTCTCTAGATTTCATAGATTACCCATACTCCTCTTTATAATTTGAGATCAGCATCTTTATCTTTCATGTCATTAAATCTTCTTGGAGTTTGGATTTATGAGGAGGGAAAAATATTAAAGGTAAATTGTCAAAACCCCCAAACAGGTTTTCCAACAGGTTTTTTGTCTGCAAGAAAACCTGCTTGTGGGTGCTGGCAATTTACCCAAATATTTATATATAGAGACAACTGAGAAGAGAATATGAAGGTAATATTGTTGCCATGGTTAAAAATTACCTTTGGTTTGTACAATGGCAATTTAAGTTTTGGATACAAAATATTAATAGGAGCAAGATGAATTAATTTAAGAGATTTGAGGAAGAAAATTGAAAATATTAAGATTAAAAGAAGTTTTTTTTTTAAAATATAAGAGGATTTATGGAATGATTTAAAGATCACCTTTTTCATTTTTAGGAGAGGGTTAGGCAGGACATACATATTCATATACAATGCTCGTGTGCATTAATTCGTAATAAAAATCAGGATAAATTACACACAAATACCTTCAACAGTTATCATTGTTATTCAAAACAAATTTAATTAATACCTTAAACTGTCACCGACATTTTCATTAAAATACCAACTGCCTACATTTTCCATCAAATTAATTAATTTTTTGGTGATGATTTAGCAAACCTCCTTTTTGGTCCATCTTCCTCGTCCTTATCCATTACACTTCCGCCTCTTCTTCGTCGTCGCTTCCTCTCCTCCGCATCTCCTCAGCTGCTGCTGCCACCCTTCTCTCCCATCTCTATCGCCTCGCCCTTTCCCTGCAAACACAGCAATCCTATCGTTCCGCCAAAGTCAAACCCCACCCCCGTTCTCCAACTCCTCTTCGCCTTTCCATTTCATGTATTGACTTGGCAAGCGGCAAAAGGGTAATCATAATTCTTCATTAACACCGATCAAGGTATTTAAGTCTAACATAATTAGTTAAAGGTATTTTAGTGTAGTTAAAATTGCGCAATGCATCTTAGTGAAAAACATCGATAACTGAGGGTATTTTAGTGTAATTAACAAGAAATATTTAGATGCGCAATAGAATCAATTCAAGGGGCTTATATGATAGTATACCATTTCACCCTAGCGGTAAGATGAGGTGAGCATGAAGGAGGCCTCTTTATTAACCCTGGAGAGGGAGGGAGAGGGAGAGGGAGAGGGAGAGAGAGATTGGGGTTTTCGATCAACAAATCTCAATGCGATGGTGATTTCTAGCTAATTGAGCCGATTTGGCGGTGGACGGCGATCGGATCGTCGCTTCCGGCGATCTCCGCCGGCGATCTGCGAGAGCTCGCGAAAGGCGTTTTAGGTGAGGTATCTGTTCCGATTTTGATTATATATCGACGATTTTGTTTTAATCTACAATGGGTATTGCGATCTGGACGAGTTTTGGTATAAAAGTTAGACTTTTGATCATAGATTGAAGAGTAAAGAGTTTGATTCAATGGAAAAGTGTTTTTCTTTAACATGTAGTTTTCGTTGCTGGATCTTGGATCAGGATTCTATAGGGTTGCAATGGATGTGAATCTGGTGAATTGCTGATTAATGATGCTGAGGTTTTGTAGGATCTGGAGATTGGATTCATGAGCTGTTTGGCATCAGCTCTCGATTGAATTACTTCATTTTTTAAGGTAATACCTTTTTTTGGTTATAGAGGTTGGAATTGGAATAGGCCTTTTAATTAGTTCACATGATGAGAACATGTCCTTTTGTTTATGGAACAAAGCTTGTGGCTTCTGTGATCTTTTGTAAATTACACTTCCTTTGATAGAAATTGGATGTTGAAGCCTCTTATTTTGCATCTTTTTTGAAAAAAAAATAGATAAACTGTTTCATTATTGATGGTTATTTCTTGCTTAATGTCTTACTTTCTCGTAGCTAGTGCTAAAAGAAATCTTTGAAAGTTCGTTTTGAAAATCCATAGAGATGCATGCTAGTGAGACTTGCGAAATATTATTAGGAAAATTTTCGAGATGAAAGAATGACAATACTCGAAATGATAGTACACTAAATTATTGGATAAGAAATTAGTGGATTTATTAAAGGCACGGTTACCTTTCATCGAAGATAGTTGGTAATATAGCAGAGGAAATGGCCTTGTGGTGTTTGGAGATATGGAATTATCAGTTTATAACTACATGAGATGAGATCACTGATCTGGAATCATCAGAGTATTATTGTTTCAATTTTTGTGGTAATGAGTGATCTTTTAGGTTCCCTGTCAATATAATCCTCTGTTTTTGGTTGAAATTCCCTTTGTCATTGCTCTTGGCCTTCTCCTTGGGTTGAGAGTTTTTATTGATCATTTAAGTTAAACTCAATCGGTGCTTTAGGTCGTAATGGTTGCTAATGAACTAGACCTTTAGTTGTTTTGTTTATGGGGGAAAGCTTGCAGCTTTTGAGAAGTTGTAATGTACACTTCCTTTTTTTTTTTTTATTATAGTAATAGGATGGTAAGACCGTGATTTCTTTGGGACATATTTGTAGTCGTTATTTTATTTGGGCAATATGCTCGTAATTTTCTGTTTATTTCTTTAATGCTTTTTTTTTTATGATGCATTGATTGATTCAACCTGCACTGAGCTTAATATCCCATTCCCCTCATGATTTTAATGATATGGCTATTGTCAATTCACTTGAAAATAAATCCTTAAGATGAACATGTTGATGAAACAGATGCTTAGAAACTCGTGGAGATCGGTGAAACAAATCGAAGATGCTAGTATTTATCAAATGAGTGATTGATGAGATTGTTTCGTGAAGTATTGTGCTCCTAGTCAACCTCGTTTTGATTGTGAAAGATGATATGATATTGTTGGCAATGGATAGTATTTAACTTCCCAGGAAGTCGACCATTAGTCTTCATATGTTGCGCTTATAGTAAGATAATGAGCTGTGGATTTGCATTCAAAACAATATGTTTGATGCAAAACAAAGAGCATGGTAACTTGGAACACTATTCAATCAATCGAAATTCTTTCATGACAATAACAAAAAGGAAGGCCTTTTACAGAATCTTTGACTCTTTGAGGCTGCCACAAGAATCTTATACTCTTTTGCTGATCAACTCTCATAATTAAACCATCATGATGATTCTCCCTCATTTTCCCCATAATTTAGCCACCTCTAATATCTAATGGATGTGTTCATATATTTTTGTCGCCGAATCCTTAGCACATTGATATCCATCCATCTTAAACATCTTGTTAGGTTATACCCTTATATGACATATCTTATAGTATTTCTCGGCCATTCTGACACAATGACACAGAGCATGACAGATCGTATAGCCGTCTTATAAACTTCTTTTTCCTTGGCTTCATGGGTAATCTACAGTTTAACTAAACCGGTTTTATATTAAAAATGATTACCCATGGCTATTTCTTAACCATTGTATGCAGTATACCCTCAAATCTTCTCATATTTTGCTTAAGTTACATTTCATACATATACTCCTGCTTCGACAGCTCTCCATTTCACTTTAGAGGAAAAGCAAAAGTCACAGATAAAATGCATCCTTGATTATTCTTTTATTTGATTTTGGTAGTATAAGTCATCCATTTTTTGTCATTGTAACTAACTTTGCTTTAGCAAATGGCTATTGTTTGACTATTTATAATCTTTTTTGCCCCTTGAGTTAATGGCCATTACTCAAGCGTTGTAAATCCAGTAGATTTTTGTGTCTAAGCAGCTTAATGGCCCAATCTACTCGTTTATTTCAGTCACCCTGGATGCATGCCTGAAGAAAGTCCAATGCGTCTGACATATTCATTTGATAACGAAGGGAGCAAAAACCAAGTGCAAATTATCAAAACCGAAACCATGGTAGCTGCTCAATTATGCATGCTCTCACAATTCTCCATATCTATCAGCAAGAACTGTGGTCCTTTTGAGAAATATATTCTGGCTTACATGCTTCTGGCTAAAGACGGGAGCCTGTTGTTAAAAGAGGTGAAGAAAACTATATTTGAGACAAACTTCGATTTCATAGTGTCAAAAAAGAAAATTCCCAATGCCAAATCACAAGGCAATAACCATGATAGCCAAAAATCAAACGATTGTCTCCTCCCTGGCCTTCATGATGATATCTCCCTCGATTGCCTCGCGTGGACAAGCCGATCTGATTACTCTTCACTTGCTTGCCTAAACAAAAAGTTCAACCTTTTACTTAACAGCGGATACCTCTACAAACTAAGAAGAGAACTTAAAATCATTGAGCACTGGGTATACGTAGCATGTAGCCTCATGCCATGGGAAGCATTCGACCCTTTTCGCCAAAAATGGATGCGACTCCCTCGAATGCCATGCGACGACTGCTTCTCTCTTGCCGACAAAGAGTCTCTCGCTGTCGGCACTCAGCTCCTAGTTTTCGGCCGAGAACTCTCAGGCTTTGCCATTTGGATGTATAGCTTAGTTTCTCGCAATTGGTCACGGTGCCCACCGATGAATTTACCCCGTTGCCTTTTTGGCTCTGGTAGCTTTGGTGAGATTGCTATTGTTGCTGGAGGTGTTGACAACAAAGGCCGTGTCCTGAAATGTGCTGAGCTGTATAATTCAGAGTTTGGAACTTGGGAAACATTGCCGGATATGAATCTCCCGAGAAAACTGTGTTCTGGATTTTTCATGGAAGGTAATGTAAAATTTTGAATATTGGTTTGGTGAAAGAATTGATTGTTTCATATCTTATTCATTTACATATTTTTAGGTTGAGCCTCTCGACAACTCGAACAAAGCTATCAAATTTTCTTATAACAATGCCAACAACCCTGACAACATTGTTGTGCGAAAACTCAAACAAGCAATCAAAGCAATTAAATTACTTTGAATATCATAACAAAATCTTAACAAAGATTTATGATCTCAACAGGTAACTTCTACGTTATCGGTGGGATGTCGAGCCACACCGAGTCTTTAACTTGTGGCGAGGTTTATAATTTAGAGACAAGGACATGGAGTAGAATTCCTGAAATGTACCCAGGTCGTGGTAACAGAGCGACACAGTCTCCTCCGCTCGTTGCGGTTGTGAACAACGAGCTTTACACAGCGGATCAATCTACGAACGAGGTTAAGAAATACGACAAGGTAAATAATAGATGGAACTTTGTAAGGACTTTGCCTGTTAGGGCAGACTCACACAATGGCTGGGGGCTTGCTTTCAAGGCTTGTGGTGATAAATTGCTTGTGATTGGGGGACAAAGAGGCCCTCAAGGTGAGGTTATTGTGCTGCACACCTGGATCCCCGAGGATCGGAATAACAGCGAACAGGAGTGGGATGTGCTTTCAATTAGAGAGCGAGCTGGGGGTTTCGTTTACAACTGTGCAATAATGGGGTGTTGAGGCGATGATGATTCTCTTTTTATTTTAATGTTTCAGACTAATCACATTCATAACAACTGTAATTTCATCTGGTAGTTGGAACGTTTATGCAATTTCTGATAAGGTGATTGGAGATGAGGGATAGAGCGAGTCGAGGTTAATTTGGTGGTTAATTTGGAGGATTAACATTTATTGTTCACGGGCATAAGGTGTTTTAAAGTGCATGCGATTTTTAGTTCATTTGCTGTGGACTTATGTTTGCCACATTATATCATTTCGGATAATTGCCAGATCGCTTTTGTATCTGCTTATTGGCTAATAAGTATTCTTTCCAAGAAAAGAAGAATCAGGTTTTTGGCGGAGATTATTTACCCAATTATTTGGCTTCTGCTTTGATTATGGATGGTATTTTGCTTGGTATGGTTGTTATTTTTCTAGACATATGTGGCTAATATCACTGACATAAATTCTCTTGCAGGTTGAACTGTTGAGAATTTAATTTGTGGAGAATTGCATTCCATGGTATTAAATGATCAATATTTGGAAACCAAGTTAAAATATTTATAGGATTAGAATGTTGGACAATTAAAAATATATGAAAGAAAATGAATGAAGTCGAAATAGGAAAGGAAACGTTAGATATGACCAAAACTAATGATTTAAGCTTTAAATTCTAGTAAAATATATATATTTTTTAAAATGAAGTAGAATGGTTCGTTTTAGAGACCTTATTTTCTGTCTTTAAATTTTGTAAAATATTTTCAAAATGAAGATTCTGAGTTTTGTAACCAAACCATCTATTAAATGATCAATATTTGGAAACCAAGTTAAAATATTTATAGGATTAGAATGTTGGACAATTAAAAATATATGAAAGAAAATGAATGAAGTCGAAATAGGAAAGGAAACGTTAGATATGACCAAAACTAATGATTTAAGCTTTAAATTCTAGTAAAATATATATATTTTTTAAAATGAAGTAGAATGGTTCGTTTTAGAGACCTTATTTTCTGTCTTTAAATTTTGTAAAATATTTTCAAAATGAAGATTCTGAGTTTTGTAACCAAACCATCTATTGGGCTGTTTTGTTGCAAAGATTTTCTTGGATTTGAGATGGAATTTTTTTTTTTGGGATGAATTTAAAGAGATTTGGTGTTATCTTTTCACCAGATAAAAAAAATATTTCTAACTTTTATCTCTTTCTGCTGCTCATATTTCAAATCCATATTTCGACTAAACACAAGCAAAATAAAAGAACGAGTGGGAAGTAAGGTTAAGTGAGAACGATGGCTGGGTTCAAGTGATGATCTTGAAGGACTCCTGATGATGCTCACGAGTAGGGATCCCCCAAATCAAGGCACGTGGTGGATGACACGTTTTCAGTGTGCACCAACTAGCTATTTGAAATCTACGGAGCTGAGATAAGTACCGTGCAAGGAAGACATTCCTCGGCACCTCGCCTCCGAGATAAGCATCCGATCTTTGGGGGGTCTCTTCTGACTAAGTTCCCTCTTCGCCTAACCATCAGCCAATAGCTCACCTCCGAGCAATCCTATAGCCGAGCTTCCTCAGTTTCCTTATTTGTCTCTGAGCTATCCTATAGCTGAGATTCCTTAGCGTTCATGAAGCACGGGCGTCCCCGTAATGGTTCCATATATCTCTCCATGACAAGATCTCCGCTGCTCCACGTCCCGCATCCTACGCTAGCGTATCTCGCCATCAATACGGACGTTACGCATAGACGGAATGGACGGCAAGAATCTCACATCAGCTCGCCCTCAGACGACCCCTATATAAACCCCTCCTTTAGACGATTCAGGTAACTGGAACTAATTCGAATACGCTGCTACTCTGCTGAATATTCCCCTGAACTTAATCGTCGGAGGGTCCTACGGTGGTCTCCCAGCCCGGGACTTCTTTGCAGGTAGCTCAGTGTCAATATCAATCAACCACCCATTGAGATTCACTCTCTCTCTCTCTCCAAATCAGAGCTCTCAACCCCGCTGGCCAAAAGATCGACGGAGAACAACATCTGAGGGAGATTCCGACCTCCATCAGCTGGTGCTGTCTGTGGGAAACGAAAAACTTTTCCACCAAAAAGTTGATCTTCCACCTTCGACCTGATGGCCAGCGATCATCGCAACGAAGATCCTAACACGAGCCATCCCGTCCTCCACAACGGAGGCGGAGGCGGTTCCACTCCTCCTCCCAACATTGTCGAAGCCTTAATGGCACGGATCGACCAACTGACAGCGATTGTGGACGCGCTCGCTCATGTTCAAACTGCCAGCCACGCCCGGCAAACAGCCACCCTTGCTCCCCAGAACGGTGGCGTGCATGAGGCAACCGACAGATGCATTCATGTCCTCGGTCTCGCTCGTGCCAATCCTAACACTACGGAACACCGGCGTGCCGATTCCAGCAGTCGTGACCCCCATACGAGGAATGATTTCATGACTCGTTGGGCGTCGGACAGTCCAACACCGAGGTCCCAGGACTAACCAAACTGTCGCTTCAACGCTCGCCGTGCTTCCTCGCACTCGTAGGCGACGTCGGTCAGGTCACCTGATTCCAAGGAAGACCGATGTCACTATAACCACAGAGGCCGTGCACATGGCGCATGCCGGGGGAAGCCACGAAGGGTTCATCCCAAGGATCTGAGGAACGTGATAGAGCGAAACCAAAGCCGCTCCATCGCTCAAGCCCGAAGCAAGACAACAAACACTCCGATTACGGAGAATTCGCGGGGTACCAGCAGCGAATCGAGGTTCTTGAGGAGAAGATCGAGGACATGCGGCTCGCCACCCGTTTGCCCGGTGGATCGGCAAAATGCTCCGCGGACTCTCTCACGAAGCCTTTCACTGAGTAGTTACTGATGGAGCGGGTCTCATTCCAGAACAAACTGCTCTAAGTGGCTCGCTTCGACGGGAAGTCTTACCCGAAAGACCAATTGGACGCGTTCGCCATCGGCATGAGCTTTTAAGATAACTCAGACGCGGCTCAGTGCCGAGCATTCCCCACCACTTTTATCCGGGTCGGGCGAGATTGGTTTCGCGGCTTGCCTCCGCGCTCAATCTCAACTTTCGACAAGTTGGGTACTCAATTCCTTAGCCATTTCGTCGGCAACTGACGACAGAAGAGATCGGTTGACTACCTATTCACCATCAAGAGTGAGGACAAAGAATCTTTCCAGGGCTATATCACCCGGTTCTATAATGCTCTCCTAGAAGTACCCGAGCACTGGAACGAGACGGTCACCACCGCCCTGAGATCCGGTTTTAGGCACAAAGAGTGGCTCCGCTCTTTTGTATTGCCGCAACCTATGACCTTGGCCAAGGTAAAAGTCTGGACCGAATGGGAAATCCAACTCGAGTCTGAGGTGAACGCTAATCTTCCCTGTGGAGACCGAACAGACCGAAAGAAACGGGACCAGGAAGAGAAGAAGAAGACTGATTGTTCAAAACCTATTCTCCGAGGTTTCACGAGTACACTTCTCTGAACGTCTATCACGCCCCGCTTCCCAAAATACGGAATATGAGGGGTGACTAGGCCAGCCATGCTATTATGGTTAAGGAATAATCCCGCCGTAGTCACACTTCGGCTTCTAATATTACATGGTAATCAGTAAATACGACACTAGAGGAAAGAAAATCACAACTCACAACTTTATTATATTAAAACAACAGAGTTCAGGATGCATTTATTTACATGAAAGAAATAATTAACCAAAAAAATAACAATGTTCTTATAACAGGTAGAAGGCGATAGCGCTGATATCGCGGTCTAAATCGCCGCGATCTCAAATGACAGGTCATGCTCCTGAGCTGGGTCTACTTCGTCCTCTGAGCATGCATACTCAAGTCGTCAGAGCGACACATATAGCAATATATATATATATATATATATATATATATATATATATATATAGTGTGTGTGTGTGTATGTATATATATAGTGTATATATATATATATGTATGTGTGTGTGTGTGTGTGTGTGTGTAGATATAGATAGATAGATAGATAGATAGATAGATAGTGTATGTATTATGTTATTAAACATGAAATGTACGGCAGAATACAGTAACATGAGAATAAGGAATATCAAGTAATTATGAACAATACGGTATATGTATCATGTCAGCAATCCACGCAATATATATGTCATTACCTATCAGACGCTAAGTCAAATGAAATCAATCGGTGGAAAGGATGCTCATGTTTAACAAGGGTCTCGTGCATGCCCGAGACTATGGTCCAGTATTTCCCGGGACATAATCCTGCAGCCGTACCGTTAGACCCACGACCTTATGTGTGTGTGTGTGTGTGTGTGTGTGTTGCTAATATCGAGTGATCATCCTCTAAGTCACTGTACCTCGCTAAATACGAGTTCAATTCCACCTTGATTTCCCCATTTCCCCGTATTACAATAGCTATATGTATAGGACTAGTTTTGTACAAGCACGCGTCAAATCACGGTCATATTCACTTTTCAGTGTACTGTTCATTTCCACGAATCAATCACTTATCACTGGCGTATTTGACACAACTAATCCAATACCACTCCCGTTCAACAATGCAAAGTTCGCTATAAATCACTATGAACGTTCGCTTTCACTAAAAGTATCACAGTCGAGTAAAATACAAGAATGATGCAATATATCAAGTCATGTACGATATGAAACACAATGTACATTACGAGTTCAGAAAAACATATTAATTCTCACGATAGTAATTAGGCAAAATGATACAAAAGAGACAGTAAATAAATTTAATTATAAATTCAACAAAATTGGTTCCAGATCAATCGGGTTTCAGTTTTGTGAGTTACGGTCAATTCATTTTTAGTGTTCATCGCTGGAAATTCAGTTTCTGAACTGAAAGTCTATTTCGTAACACATTTTAATCTCTGTTGGGATCATAATTAGGCAATATTACAGTTAGATAAAATCTATATCTATCAATTAAGTTTCCAACACACCAGACGTATCGACAATATCCACTGTATGCTGGGAGTTATGTTCTGTCTAAGGCTAGGGTATACAATCTGTCCCTGTACTAAATTGCATTACACCTCGACGGTTTAAAATGCAATTAAAATATCAAACGGCAGTAAAATCAAACGAAACCACCACCTATAGTTAGATAACACGATTATCTTCGTAATGGTATAGGTTTAGACACAATTTCATTCTCATATAGTGCTAAATTTTCATTTAAAGTTAAGTGTCAATATGGAATGCTGCTCTGGACTGCAGTCCAGAGCCGCATGCCAAGTCAGTTTTCATCGTGGTGACATATCGGTATCGAAGGATAAATTATAGGGGATTCTAGATTATTGAGTCATCTTAGATATGAGCCATAGAACATTACATTCCAGTATGTATCTAAATTTATATCAATTTAATATTTCGACATGTACAATACAACCGGAATTGACATCGCCTTTTAGGGCATCGTTACACGTGCGATACTTCGTTATTTTGAGTTTAGTTTCCTACATGACATCCGTAAGTAGCAAAGAAAATATTGGTAAAGGCTTTGAGCTTAATCGATGAGGTTTTAGTTCAGTTCACCACATCGAACTATCCGCATACGATATCGAGAACTATCGAATTAAAGTCGATTTTGCCTAATACGTGAAAATGGTATCAAATGCTTACGATTCTACATGTTATTAACGCGATGTTCAGATCTAATCACGTTCAACCAATCATCCTGGAATACTATGGTTTTTTTTCATGAAGATACGATAATAACTTGCGAAATGTGATAGTAAACTAACTAACCCAGATTCGTAACAATCTATCTAGTTTAAGGTTAACACGAATCTATAGTTATGTGTACGTAGAATGTAAAAGAAAGTGAGGTTTCACTTGCCTGTGACGATAGTACACCAACGATGACCGCGCAGACATGAACACGGTGGAGGCACAACCATAAGTACGGCACTTCACGGCTGCGACAGTAACCAACTGGGTTTGACCACGGATTCTGGAGAGGAGGGTGATGAGCTCTGGCTCTGGGGAGATTGACGGCGACATCGGTGGCTCTGGTGATGGAGAAGTGGCGATGCCCCGAGGAGGCAAAGGTGATCGAGGCTACAATCAGCGGTGGCACAGCTTGGATCGAGAGAAGGCAGTGAGGGCTCGGGGTGAAGCTCGACTACAGGTGGTTGGAGCTAGGTGACGGTGAGTTGGCCGACATGGAGGTGGCCGGCGTGGTGCTCAGCCAGCGATGAAGATGATCGATGGAAGAAGAGAAGTGATGGTGAGGGAAATGAGGTGGTGCTCTGGGGTGGTTGGAGTGGGGTGCTCGGTGTGTTCGGGAGGTCGGAGGAAGAGGAGAGCTCAAAGGCGGCGAATGGAGCTCCGGCGACGGTAGCAGTGGATGCTGGAGGTAGATGGCCTTGGCGATGGTGGAGCTTGGGAGTTGGGTTGCTATGGGATGGTCGAGATGTTGGTGGAGTAGAGTGAGGAGGGTGGCGCTCGATGGAGGAGAGATCGGTGGAGGTGATGTGGTTTGAGATGATGCCGGCGGTGAGGGGTGTAGTCGGTGCTGTGGGTTAGAGAGAGAGAGAGAGAGCGAGAGAGATAGTTATGAATAGGGAGAGAGATAGAGACGTTGAGAGAGGGGAGGAGCAGGAGAGGATCTCAGGAGAGGTTAGGATTGAAGGTTGGGTTGTGGGTGGCGTCGACGATGAGCGGGTCTCGCAGGGGTGAGTGCAATAGAGGAGGGGAGTCATTGGGGGAAAGAGAGAGATGGGGAGTGAGTGGTAGGAGAGATGAGGGTTCGAAGGAGGTGATCTCGGAGTTTGTTGGCGACGAGGCGAGGACGTAGGTGAGCACGAGTCACGAGGCGGCGGTTGCGTGGAAGGAGGGGGTGTTGAGGGAAAAAGGAGGGAAAAGAAAAAGAAAGAGAACGAGAAGGAGGGGTTATGGGTTCGGGTCGTGTGAAGGAATGGGTGCGTGGGTTTGGGCCGGGCTCGGGCTGAGGAAGGGAGGAAAAATGCTTAAGAATATTTAGAGTTAGGTTTTAAAAGAAGGAAAAAAATAGAAATAGATAAAGTGGAAAATTGGGAACGATGTTTAGGAAATTAATTTGGGATTTAAACGAAAAATTTATTGGGACCAAAATTTTAAATACAGGAAGTACAATGGAACTGGAGATTTACAATGTCTCTCAGGCCGAACTGCTAGAGGAGGCGAAGAACGATAGATTCTTCAAGTCGCCACCGATGATACGAAGGCCGAGCAAGCGACTCCGCGGCCCGTATTGTGCCTTTCACTGGTCACAGGAGAACCCGACCGAGAACTGCAAACATCTGCGCGATTACATTGAGGAGCTGATCCGCTCTGGTCACTTGGCAAAGTACATGCGAGACAAACGTCAAGCAGATAGGGAGCAAGAAGACCAACCTCCCTCCGAAGAGTTGACTGTTGGACAGATCATGGTCGTCTCCGTTGGCTCGACTTCGAGCAACGAAGACACCCGCCGTATCCGGCTGGTCATGACCTTAGATGCCCCGCAAGAAGTACAAGAAGGTTACTTCCATCACCTTCACCGACGAGGACCTGCATGGCATATCGGTCATACACAATAATCCCTTAGTGATCATAGCCCGGGTAAATAGGTACAAAGTTAAAAGAATCCTCGTTGACTCGAGAAGCTCGGTGGACATCCTATTTTACTACTGCTTCCAGCGTATGGGATTAAACCCATCCGATCTCCCTACCTCACATGTTCTCTCCGGGTTCACTAACCACTCCATTCAAGCTGAGGATGTTGGGGTCAAAAAGCGAGGGGTAATTAACGACTGCTTGTAAATATGCATAAATAAAAAAATGAAATGAGCACGTCTTTTCGCATTGTTTTTCTTTTTAAAAATACACACACATCGCATACCCCATATTGAGTTCGCATGATATGTTTGACTTGTTAATCAGAGGTTCTCTCGCTCCAAAAGTGATGGGTAATTAACGGCAGCTTAGTCCATAGCTGCCGGAGATTTGGATCTCCATAATCATTAAACCTAAGCCTACATCAGGCAGGGGGATCTGTACACGCCTGACAAGCGCGTGCATTCTTATTTCAATAGAGTGATGAAAAACACTCTACACAGCTGGCTATGACCATAAGCCCTTGGCCAAGGCAGATGAGATTTAATGATAAGTGTTATAAGTAGTTTCTCTGATGGACATGAGCTTAACGTCAGCATGACTTATCGAGTTATTGGAAGTCTGACGGTTTCCACCTCCCAGACTCGGTATGCGACGATCTCAGACGAAGAGACTGGACTGTATGGTGAATGTCACTGATAGGCTCTAGCAGGGCACGGATGAGCTTGCTTATCGACCGGCTTTTCGTTCAATACCTGGGTAGCCGTTATGTACAGCCAGTACCGCTAATGTGCTTGTAGGTTAACCTGGTGGGGGATTGATCTGAAAGTATTTGGATCAATCGGATATGATCTTGACCTACCATGCACGCACATGTGCTTCACCTGCGCGCTTGCGCTTCACCTCCACACTTATTCTTTTTTTAAAACAGTAAAATAAAAAAAAATGTTTCTTTAAAATAAAAAAATCTTTTTTCACAAATAGAATAAATAAAAAATGAAATGAACACGTCTTTCTACATTACTTTCAAACACCAACACCTCATGTTAAGTACGCATTACCGGTTTGACCCGTCAATCGGAGGTTCCTTCGTTTCAAAAGCGAGTGGTAATTAACGACAGTTTAGTCCACGGCTGAAGGAAATTTGGATCCCCACAATCAATAAAACCTCATCCTGCCCCTGGAAAGGGGAATCTGTATACGCCTGACAAGTGCGCGTATTCCTATCTCAACAGGGTGACGAAAAACACTCTACAGAGAGAACGATCACTCTCCCTTTCAACATTGGGGAGGCCGGAAGAACCCAAATAATGTCAGTGAGTTTCCTCGTCGCTTGGGTTCCTTCCTATTATAACATCCTCCTGGGTCGCCCTACCTTAAAGGCCCTTCAAGATTAGATTTCGACCTATCACATCGCGCTCAAGTTTCCTCTGAGCGATGGTGGGATAGGCCGGGTCTTCGGAGATTAGCAAATCGCCAGGGTATGTCTCACCATGACAGTCCTAAAAGTCAGAGAAGTTGATCTAACCGACGGATTGTGTGATTCTCGAGAGTCGCTGGATACCCGTGATGACAAGAATGAGACCTGGGGTTCCCAGATAGAAGCCTTGTCTGAGGTTTCCCTTAAAAAAGGAAACAACCCTTTTGGCCGGGGAAACCCGGGACAACCTTATCCAGTTCCTTCGAGCTAACTCCGACATGTTTGCTTGGACTCCTACAGACATGCCGGGGATCAACCCTAAGGTGATCTCCTATAAGCTCGGAGTCGATTCAAAAGCCCGGCCGATGCGACAGAAGAAAAGGAGCTTCGCGCCTATCAAGCAGAAAGAAATTGAGGAGGAAGTGGGCCGACTGCTCATGGCAGACTTCATCAGACACTTGGACTACTTGGCTTGGCTGGAAAACGTAGTCATGGTCAAGAAAACGAACTGGAAGTGGCGCATGTGCGTCGACTTTACCGATCTGAACAAGGCCAACCCGAAAGACAACTATCCTCTTCCTTAAATAGATCAGCTGATGGATAGCTCAGCCATTCACGAGTTGCTAAGCTTCATGGACGCGTTCTCCGGTTACAATCAAATCCGAATTGATTCGGCCGACGAAGAGCACACCGCTTTCACCACTGATCGAGGGGTCTATTGTTACAAAGTAAAGCCCTTTGGCCAAAAACATGATGGGGCAACTTATCAACGGCTGGTCAAGAAGTTGTTCAAGCCTCAGATTAGGCGGAACATGGAAGTCTACGTCGATGACATGCATATGATGTCCTCCTAGTCGGCTGGATATACCACAGGTCTTGGCGAAACCTTTGAGATCTTATGAAAGTACAAGATGAAGCTGAATTTGGCTAAGTATGCTTTCGGTGTCACAGACGGAAAGTTCCTCGAGTTTATGGTCACCCACTGAGGAATCGATGAAAACATGGAGAAGATCAAAGGCATCGTTGACATGACGACGCCTAAGAACAACGTGGAAATCATGCGACTCGCCGGCAGAGTGGCTGCTTTAAATCATTTCATGTCCAGATCCGGGGAGAAATGCCTATCTTTCTTCAAGGCTTTGAGGAAGATCCCAGGGTTTGAGTGGTCCGAGAAATTCTAAGCCGCCTTCGAGCAGATCAAGACGCATCTGTCGACGTCACCACTGCTTACCCAACCAGCCGAAGGAGACGAGCTACTTCTATACATGGCCGTCTCCGGCCAAGCAGCTAGCTCGGCACTCATCAAAGAATTCAAAGGAATACATATGCCAATTTACTACGTCAGCCACGTTTTCAGGGACACAGAGACAAGGTACCCGGCTATCGAAAAGATAGTCTTGGCGCTCATCGTCACCTCCAGGAAGCTCCGACACTATTTTTAGGCTCATAAAATAATCTTCCTCACCGACTGGCCTCTGGGGAATATCCCTGGTTCCTTCTAGTCATCAGGCCGCTTGGAGAAATGGAGATGGGAGTTGTCATAGTTTGACATCCAGTACCGATCGAGGCAACCCATCAAAGCCCAAGCTGTAACATTTTTAAAATTATAAATATTAATTTATAATTTAAATATGGATATTATGAGTTTATGAAAATAATATCATGCATGGATTTTGGGATTGGTATCCGTAAAAATATAATTATTTTGGAGAAAATGAAAATATGAGATATTCTAAAAATGATAAGTATTTTGTTTTGAGAATGATATGGGATTTTGGTATAAGGTTAATGTGTTATTTGTAAAAGAGAGAGTAAGGATATATGTTAGTTTATATTATACTTAACTCTCACCACAACTTCACACAAATATCTAATGTAAATATCCTACATATTATGTCTATCCCTCTCATTCTCTCATTTATCTTCACAACAATATTTCTAACTCCCTTAACCATCATCCAAACCCTAGCCTCTCTTTACCAAATCACCTTGGAGCTTGATGATTCCTTCACATATATCATTCAACACACCAAGCTAGTTCTATATCATTTCAAAGATCTTCACCAAGCCATCTCATGAATTGAATCCCTCTCTTTCTTCACCTAGGGAGGTAAACATCCCCACTTTGTTATGTCTTTATAACTCTTTTCTTGTTTACATAGTGTTTTTAGTATAAATTATTTGTTTTTATTGATTTAGAGCTTTCAAGATTAAGTTTTGAATGTGTTTTGAGATTTAAACCTATGTTTTCATGAAGTTTTTGATGTTAGATTTGGATCCGGAGTAAGTAGGGTTCTCTGAAAAATAAAAGAAGATTTTTGTGAACTCCTGAGGACCCCTTGAGACCACCTTAGAAGCATGAGCCCCTAACTCCTCCTGATGGCCGCAATTTTTATCATTCTTACTGCAAGTCTTGGTTTTTCTTATGTAGCTTCTAGACATCCTAATTAGACTCTGGTATACTTCTTTTTGTCCCAGGTTGCTTGTAGAGAAATCTGGGAGTGTTTTAATATGCTTTTGGCGATATTTTCCGGTTTTTACACTTGGTTTTGTGTATTTCTATATCTCTACTTGATCGTTCGACGTCCGTACGTCGACGTCGGTGTATTTTATCGTATTTAGCATACGTTGACCATCGTTTCTAATCTATGTGCGCTTCGCTCATTGTGTCATTTTCGATTTGGACATTTACACGGTTTCGGTATGGTTTCGATTGTAGCTACGATCGCGGGGACATCCGAGACGGCAAGGACGGGCAAGACGGTTGTGGGTTTCGACTAGCTCGAGACATTAGTAAGTATATTTATATCTACGGAGGAAATCGGGTAGATAGCGTATTACACCCCCACAACCAATTAACTAGAATACTTATAATGTATACCTAGGCTATAGTGTAATGTTAGATAACTTAGTGATTAGTCAAAAATATTGCACATTTGTATGGACATTTTCCCTACTATTATTCGTCACTAAAAGGTGTTAATTGTAAATAAAGAATATATGTGGGTTTATTTGTAAAAACATTATTATCATATGTTTCTTCATTTATAATTAATATATTAGGAAAAATATATGCATATATTATTTAAATAAAATATTCATATTAAAATATACATAACATATCAAATATTCCTACCCAATATTCTTAAGATATCATATCATATAAATGATTGGAATAATATCTCAAAAATAACAAATGCTACTAACAAGATGATTTGAGATATTATGCAAGTATTATACTATATTAGCTCAGGTTGGAAATCTAAGTAGGAGATCCACATCAAATCAAAGTATCAAACAGAATCTGCCGAATATTAGGAGCAAATCGAAGAATCTCGCAACGGCAGAGACTAAAAGATATATTTTCAGAATCTTTGTATCAAGAAAATCTCCAAATATCGAGAGAAAAAGCCAGAAAAAATCCTAAGTCACAAACTCACAAAGGGGCGGCGGATCCGCGGTTAAGATGGGGTTTGGGTGACGGTTCTGTGGTCGGTTATGGGCCATAAGATCTGAGATTTTAGGGGCTTGATCGTTGATTGGTCTGTGTAATTTTGGAGAAAGAAGAAGTTTTAGTAAAGTAACCGCATCAGCACGGCGTCGCATGTAACCAGCTGTGGTGAGTACGGGTCGTCCTCTGGATCGTGGAATTTTATAATTCTTGCTTTAGATGGATCGAAAGAAATAGAAAAGAGAAATTAAATAAAATCAAGATAATAGTTTCAAGATCTAATTGAATAGTTTCAAGATCTATTTGAATTATCAAGAAATAGTTTCAAGATATAATTGAATTATCAATAAAATTTTAAATGAAGAAGGGTTGTAGGATTCGTTGGGATTTAGTAGCCATGGATGACTAATAAAAATGACTCCTCTTATCTATTGATAGATTTAAAACTAGATTGATGGCGATGAATGAACATTAGGTTCTTTTGAAGAAACTAGGTTTTCCCCTATTGACCCTTGTCTTTTCATTGATCTCCATTCATGTCTAGCCCTTAACAAAATGATCATTAATCTTATCTTAAATCGTGGTTAAGATTATCAAGAATTTGATATCGCGCTCGATAAGGATATTGACAATTCTTTTGCTAAAATTTATAAACTTCATAAGACTTAAAAGGAGTATGATATTTTCTCATCCATTGATCTACCCTAATCCTACGAATCCTATCAAGTGGAGAATTACTTGCACATCATGAAAATAAAAGAAAGAATAGAGAAAGAATTCATAATGCAGAATTTAAAAGAAAGCGAAATGATAAAACTAATGTTCTACCTTTATTACTCAACTTCACAATACAATTCTTCGAGTTTAGATTACAAGAGGAGGAAGAATTTTCTCTCAATCTCTGCCTCGAAGAAGTAGATGTTCCGTAGATTACGTCGCTTGATCACCTCGAATCGTGGACCTGTCTTGGATCGCTTGTTCGTTGACGGTGATTGGCTTCGTGTAAATGAGATTTGATTGATTGATCGCTTGATGGATTTCTCGATGATTTCTTGATCTTGGATCTTAAGATCATAGATTCTTGATCTTAGATCCTTTTTAAGATTGGTTTTTGATTTTTGGGATTGGTTTTTTTAGATCATTAGATTTTTTTGATATGTAGCCCTCGGTCCTTTTTATAACCCCAAAACCAGTAACCGAAGCCCTCAACAAACAAAGTTTGTTGCGAAGAAGATTCCAGAAAATTTCACCCTCTAACTCTTTGAATCGGCCGCGGATCCACGGCGACTCGGCCTGACTCGGCCGCGGCTCCGCTGCTTCTTGGTGAGATCTTGGCTTCAAACTTCTGGAGTCTTCTTCTGTTGGCATTTGGGTATTTCTTTGATGTCTGAAACCTTCTTAACTCTTCTGAGTTCCTGCCAATATTTGATTCTTCGACTTTCTTTACTTTATCGACAGATTCTTGATTCCTGATATCTGACCTGAGCTAATTTTCAATGAACAATGTTTGTTATATTTGAGATACAATTTGATATGATAAGCGTATCAAAATATTAAGCACATTTTCCTTCATAATGTTGATTATAATATATAAACATATGGTAAATGGTATTTTGCAGATAAACTTCTAATATGTGTTATATTTATAACAAACACCTTTAGATGATTAAGAAAAGTAAAGAAGTTGTCATGTTAAAAGTGCAATATTTTCGACTGAACAAATACCCCCAAACTTGACATTGATCATCCCGAGCAAGTTATTTATTCAAGAGAAGGGGAAAAGAAAAGAAAAATAGAAAGAAAAAAGAAAAACTAACTAGCACACTATCGTAGGCAACACGATTGCACTGAGCACGTGCAACAAGCCGTTAAATCTCTAGATGTCCCTAGTAGGAGGAGTGTTGTCTCCTGAGGGTTTTCAGCGGATTACACCCACAAAATCCAATAATAAAAGAAAGATGGTGAAAGTTACATATAAAGATAAGAATTATAAAAGAAAGATCTCGAAAATAAGAGTTTCCAACCATACTAGCTTTTCGGTTGTCATGAGCCCTATCTTAATGGTTATGAAAAGATGTCAGAAATCACACCATCTCTCAATAAAACATCGCCTTTAGTCTTCCTTCTTACCTTTCTTCCAAACATCGATCATATACCCCTACGTGTGTGTAAAAAACATCCTTACACTCGGAGAATTCAATTCAAGCTATCATACTCTTGTCCATCTACCTTAGTACTTTTTAGTCGGTGAATATTTTAGATGGAATTGCTCACACATTCTTCATGCGACCATTAATACTTCTTGAGGTACTAACTGACCGATTACTAAATGTGCTCACTTATTAGGTGTAATTAGCAATTTTCTCGTCTTGCAACACTTAAGGCTTATCAGTGGCTCCCGAACCAGTTGGTCTAAGGCACTAGGTGATAAAGCACCCTTACTATATTTTTTTTATACTGCCTTGGTGATTACAAAACCAGTGTTCATTTTTCTTCACCATTTTATACTTTTATACTTCATTTATATTTTCTTCGTACTTTGGCTTTTAGACAAGAGCATTTCAAGGCATTCTCTATTATCCCAAGTTTCAAGACGTGTGTAAGTGCGTATAGTAGGGTATCAACGTTCAGATGTTTGGCCTCAAGAATAGGAACTATTTTTCAGACTTATTTTTATCCTCAGATTAGTGACTTCCTTCATCTTACTAACCCTTGGGACAACGACTCATAACTACTTATTACTAGTTTCGTTTAAGAAAATATCTGACTTTCTTATTTTTCTCAAACTCTTCCAATCTTTTAAATGTAATTTTTCACTTTCTAATCTTTCATTATCAAAGAAAAAAATTTGTGCCCATGCAAAGTGTAATGTAAAGTAATGCGTAAATAAGCACAAACCTCTCCCAAACCTGTTTGCAGCAGTGTCCTCACTGTTGTTATCTTTTAAATCTCAAAACCTGTAGACTTGGAAGGAAAGGTTATTAATGGGGACAAGAATAAATGAAAGTGAAAATTTCTCCCAAACTTATTTTTGATCATATGGATATTCAGTTAAGTACTTTTTCACCCACCTCACTTCTTAGGATGAGATAATATTATCGAGACATGGAGGTGAGGCGGAGGAAATTTAGTTATGATAAAGCGGCTCCTGTAAAAACAGGAGCTCCTCCGAGGGGTCAGTGGAAAAATACGGTTTTAATTTATGCCCATTCACTTAAATATAACCGTTTTTAATATTTTCAACATCAACTGCCCCGTGCGGGTATACATACCGTACTACAAATAGTCCTTTCCAATGAGATCTTAGCTTACCCGCATGAAGATAGAGACGGGAATCGTAAAGAAGGACTTGTTGTTCCGGGGTAAAAGTTTTTCTAAAAATATTTTTATCGTGGAAAACTTTAGTCCGACTCTTTACTATAACCGCATTATCGTAAGCTTCATCGCGGAGTTCGCTTAACTCATTTAATTGTAGCTTCCGAAAGTTGCAGGCTTGATTGAAATCGAAGTTAAGCTCTTTAATATCCCACATTGCTTTATATTCGATCTCGACAGGAAGGTGGCAAGCCTTTCCAAACACTAGGCGGTAAGGAGACATACCAAGATCGGTCTTATAAGAGGTACGAAATGCCCAAAGAGCATCCGTCAATTTGGTTCTTTACGATTTTTAGAAACTATCTTCTCCAAAATTTGTTTGATCTGCCTATTGGAAATCTCAGCTTGCCCGCTCATTTGGGGATGATAGGGTGTAGAAAGTTTATGGCTGATTGAATATTTTCGCATCAAAGTCTCGAAAGACCGATTACAGAAATATGTCCCTATGTCGCTCATTATAGCGCGAGGGTGTCCGAATTGCGAAAAAATATTTTCTTTAAGGAACTTAATAACAACCTTATTGTCATTAGTACGACATGGTATCGCTTCCACCCATTTTGAGACGTAATCAGCCGCTAACAAGATATATAAATTCCCAAATGAGTTGGGAAAAGGGCCCATAAAATCAATACCCCAAATATCGAATATCTCCACAGTCAATATAGGTTGGAGCGGCATCTCATTTCTTCGAGAAATCCGACCCGTGTGTTGACACCGTGGACAAGTTTTGCAATGATCATATACGTCTTTAAATAATATTGGCTAATAAAAGCCACATTACAAAACTTTCTCCGCCGTTTTACGTGGACCAAAGTGATCGCCACATGTCTGATCATGATAGAAAGACAATACACTCTTGAATTCATTATTAGGGACACATCTGCGAATGATTTGGTCGGGACAATACTTAAACAAATAAGGTTCATCCCAGTAAAAATGCTTTACTCGGGATAGAAATCGATGATTGTCTTGTTTAGACCAATTGCTAGGAATAAGTCCCGTTGCTAGATAATTCACAATATCCACGAACCAAGGTTCGCAGGATACGGTCAAGAGCTGTTCATCAGGGAAAGAGTCGTTTATTGGCAAGGTCACTGTAGGTGAGGAAGAGATGCGTGAAAGATGGTCGGTTATTACGTTTTCACATCCATTCTTATCTCGTATGACAAGATCAAATTCTTGTAATAACAGGATCCAACGTATTAACCTGTCCTTAGCATCTTTCTTCGATAAAAGATGTTTTAGAGTGGAGTGATCGGTGTAAACAACTATTGGTGAGCCAATCAAGTAAGTCCTGATTTTTTCTAATGCAAATACAACTGCCAAGAGTTCTTTCTCGGTAGTTGTATAATTAATTTAAGTATCATTCAAGGTCTTACTTGCATAATAAATTGCATGTGGCATCTTATCAATGTGTTGTGCTAAGACCGCACCAATAGCAAAATCTGATGCATCACACATAAGCTTGAATGGGTGGTTCCAATCAGGAGATGATAGAACAGGGGCTGTAGTGAGAGATCATTTAAGCGATTCAAAAGCAGCCTCGCAATCCGAATCGAAGTGAAATGTTGTATCCTTTGCCAAGAGTAGGCTTAAGAGTCTAGCAATTTTGCTAAAATCCTTAATGAATCTCCTATAAAATCTTGCATGACCAAGAAAGGATCGTATATTTTTGACGCGTTTAGGATGGGGAAGGTTATGAATGACATCTATTTTAGTTTTGTCTACCTCAATGCCTTTCTGTGAAATGACATGTCCAAGCACGATACCTTCATGGACCATGAAATGGCATTTTTCCCAATTCAAAGTTAAGTTCTTATCCTTACAGCAGGTAAGAACCGCGTCAAGATGACGTAGGCAATCCTCAAAAGAGTTCCCAAATATGGAGAAATCGTCCATAAATATCTCCAGAAAATTCTCAACCATGTCTGAGAATATCCCCATCATACACCGCTGAAATGTAGCGGGAGCGTTGCATAACCCAAAGGGCATGCGTCTATAAGCAAAGGTACAGAAAGGAAAAGTAAATGTTGTTTTATCTTGATCCTTTTCGGCAATGGGAACCTAGTTATAGCCATAGTATCCGTCTAAGAAACAATAATATTTATGTCCAGCTAATCGTTCCAACATCTGGTCAATTAAAGGTAGATGGAAGTGATCTTTCCTTGTTGCGGCATTGAGTTTCCTATAATCAATACATACATGCCACCCAGTTTGGATGCGTGTTTGGATCAACTCATTAGCCTCATTAGTTAAGACCGTGATGCCAGACTTTTTAGGGACTACATGAATAGGACTTACCCATTGGCTATCAGAGATTGGGTAAATTATTCTACTATCTAGGCACTTGACGATTTCTTTCTTTACCGCCTCCTTCATGACGAGATTTAACCATCTTTGTAAGTCTCGGGTTGGTTTGGCTTCATCCATCAAATATTTATGATGTTCAACAATTAAGGGACTAATCCCTTTGATATCTGCCATTGTCCAACCAAATGCTTGCCGATTTGATCTCAAGACCATCAAAAGAGCGTTCTCTTGTTCTAAAGCTAGAGAAGCGGATATGATCACGGGCAAAGACTCATTCTCACCTAAATATGCATATTTAAGATGAGAAGGTAGTAGTTTGAGATCTAATGTCGGTGGAGAGACGATAGAAGGTAAGATAAGGGAATGATACTCGGACTCCCTAAGAAGTTCATAACTTGCATAGGATATTGACTCGGAAAGTGCTACTGATTTTTGCGATGAGTCAAAAGGTTCGAACTCGAGAGTGGACTCGTCAAAGGTGTCCTTACTATAATAATTTGCTAGATCAAACAATGATGTACCAGTGTCGTCGAGATCATTATAGCAAAATTTCTCAACCCTGCAGTTGTCGGGAGCTATCTCGTTGACAGAACAGATATCAATTAGATGAGCAGAAGGTTCAGATGGTTGACTTCCTAACTTGTAAATGTTAAACTCAATTGTCATCTTCCCGAAGGATAAGTTCATAGAACCGTTGTCACGCCCCGCTTCCCAGTGTACGGGCAGAAGACGCGACGAGGCCGCGACGTATTTACTCTGAAGTAAACACGCTGAGCGTATCTAAGCAATATAAGTAAAATACACAAGAGACAAAGACAATATATGTAATTGAACAACAACTTTATTTATTAACATTCTTTTTACAATAATCTGAAAAGTAAATATATGGAATAGAAAGCAATGCCTAAACAGTGGCATAACAGAAATGGAAAATACAGAATATAAATGTGTACAAGGAATCTAAAGCTCTGGATCGAAAACTAGCTGGTCCAAATCCTCGCTGGTGGGCTCGATCTCCAGTGAGTCCGAATCACCTGACGACATTCCAAAGAAGAAGAAAGAGAATGTCGTCAACGAACAAATCGCTCGGTAAGACCCAAAGAGGAGGGAGAAGTAGAATAGACAGAGAGAGTATAACTATTATAATGTTGTTTGTTATATTAACATAGTTGTTTGTAGTTTGGTACAGAAGATGCCAGTGTATACGAGAGGAGTCTCACTAAACCAGAGACTACGGTATATGGAATACAAGGCTCCGTCGATAATACCACGGAACAACGGCATAGATGTAATTACGTCTTAGGTGACCACCTCTTGCCACCTTTAACATATTCCGTACCAGTCTACCCCTTTATAATCCCGTAGTGTTTATAGTATTGATTGTATTAATTGTACGGAATGTATTGTGTTGTAAATTGAATTGTATAGATGGATGACTTGCCGAAACCATGATATCAGTAAATGGATGTCACTGGAGAATCATGTAGATGGATGTATATCCATGGTTCGGTTCAGTCAATATAGATTGATTAGATTGAACAGATTGAATATATGGATTCATATTGAGTTGTAGTTTATACTTGAATCATATTCAAGTCAGATTTATTATATCGAGACTCAGTCTGAGTCAGACAATTAGAAAAGAAATTGAATCATGAATCATGTTTTAGTGCTATCGGTAACTGCTGCACATGGACGGCAGGATTTGTGTCTTTTTCAAAGACAATTACCGTGTTGATAACACCGTTTGTTAAGTTGTCTAGCTTAAATAGGCAAGCACCCATATCTCTGGCTCCCTGAGGCTCAAGAGACCGGTCCCGCTTAAACCTATGTTTACTAGGGTCCTTATTGTAATTTAGTATAACTTGAGGGGTTTTATATAAAATAGTTTTGTTATATTTTAAAAATATATCTCAAGTATTTTATTATCGTCTTTAGAGTTTTCGTAGATGTTTCTTTTATTCAATGTGAAATTTCTAGTGAATATGACCTAATTTTAAAGTATAAAGTATTTATTTAAAATATTGGAATTGTATGGTATTTTCTTATAAATGGAATGTTTTTCTTGAATTTTGGAAATGTGGAATATTATAACTATTAAAAATAGATATTTTGATATTAATTACATATATATTTATTTATAAAAAATATAAGTTTTATTTATAATAGAAATCACATTTTCTAAAGAAAATTGTATTTTAAATCTTTCGAGAACGTATGCTCCTTGCGGAGGTCTGCATCTCACTCTACTAAGCCCAAGAATGTGCGATAATCCGCACCATCCGAACGGGTTTCCCGAAATGGGTTGTAGAGGCGCAATTGCAAAGATTTGTTAACATACATATCTTGTACAAAAATGTTTTTATAAGTCGGAGATAGTTATGTGTAAAGTCGTATTTTTCCTAAATCCATGTTCCTAAATTCCATCATGCTATATTACATATGTGTGTTGTGAGGAGGTAGGTCATTACCTCATGAGTTTTCTAAGGTAATACGGTTTAAAAAGTTCAAGTATGTCGAAATGAAACATGAAGGTATTTTAATGTAAAAGCGGAATAAAACTTACTATGATTATTATTTTGATACCAAACTTGTTCTATTATCTTCGTTAATGTTTAATGGTCATGACATACGAGTTTGGTATTATTGTGTTTAAGAAAAATAGAATTTTTTAAGGAAAAACCGAATCAGAAGTCGGATTAACTCCGCTTCCGTCGGATTTTAGTTTTAAATGTTTTTAGAATAGTGAAAAAAGGAAGAAGTAGGGACTTACAGGTTATTAGACTAGAAGAGAGAAGTAGGAAGAGGTAGGAGGTGCCGGTGCGTCGTTTCGTCGTCGGAATCTCCTCGGATCGTCGTCGGAAGTTCGTCGGAGCTTCGCCCTTTGCTAACTCCACTTGCACGCAAAAAGTCTTGGGAATTTTCTTGAGTTTGGGCAGGGATTTGTGAGTGAGGGGGGTGATTTGAGGGGTGGTATTTATAGGAAAAATCTAGGGTTTAGGGTAGTGAAAAGGTGTGTTAAAATGGATTAAATGTATGTTTTAATTTGCTCTGTAAATGTGCATGGAATTTAAATAATATAGGGGTTATGGGGGGAGTTCAAGAGTCGCAACAGGTAAAGAACAGTAAGGTTTCGGCCGAGTCAGACCGACAGCGCCGGCCGATTCGCCCGAGTCACTGGCCCGAGTCAAGCGAGTTGGGTCGTGTCTCCATGCCGCGTGTCCCCGCCTCTTAGTCTACTGTAGTGGACTCGTTTATTTTATGTGTGACTCTTTAGTTTACGTGTTGTGCACGTGTAGACTCTTGGGCTTCTAAAAGATTAAAAAAAATTTAAATAAAAAATAATGTGTGGCTGATGGGATTTGAACTCTGGTGCTTTGTAACAGTAGTGCAAGGTCTTACCAGTGAGCTACAAGCTCCTTCTTACTGTTCAAAAGCAAATCAAACTAATAACTTATGCTCAGGCTCAAGTACCCCTTTCTGTATTTTTAAGAAAAAAATGTACAGAAAGTTTAGGGTTGTTACAATCGTTACGACAATTAATGACAGCATTAGAAGTGGCTAAGAAGGGTCGACCGAGAATCACCGGAATTTGGTTTCGTGGGTACGCTATAGGCTGTGTATCTAGAACAATAAAGTCCACAGGAAATATAAATTTCCCGACTTTTATCAATACATCTTCTAGCTCACCCTTAGGTTGGGTGATAGATCGATCTGCCTTCTGGAGAGTGCAGTGGGCAGGTTTCAACTTTCCCATACCTAACTGCTCATAGACAGAGTAAGAAAGCAAGTTAACACTGGTGCCAAGGTCTAGTAGAGCACAATTGATATTTTTACACCCAATAGAAATAGATATTGTAGGACAACTGGGATCCTTACATTTCTTAGGTAATTGCTGGGTAAAAGCCGTGCTCACATTATTTGTTAAGAACACATTTTTCGATACTTGAGTTT
This sequence comes from Agapanthus africanus, assembly GCA_030015575.1. Taxonomy (NCBI): domain Eukaryota; kingdom Viridiplantae; phylum Streptophyta; class Magnoliopsida; order Asparagales; family Amaryllidaceae; genus Agapanthus; species Agapanthus africanus. The sequence goes on along the minus strand of CM057338.1, from coordinate 314,932,901 downwards.
TTCTCTTCCTAGTGCACAAGTCCTTAAGTATTCTCGCATAAGAAAGAATTTGTTGAATAGCAACTAGGAGAGGGATATTTATGTTAACCTGCTTAAAAATTTCCACAATTTTCTCTATTTGTGAACTTGGTTTGTTTCCGCTTAACCTATTTGGATAAGGAGCTTTATCAATAAGAGTTGGGTCCAACATTGGAGAAGATCGTGGGGGTGGAACGGATCCCAGAATTGGAGTTGGGATCATGTTAAGTTGACTCAAAGAGATGGGTGGAGGGTTCGAGCCTAGGGGAAAATGGAGAATAGGCTCGGAAGAAGATGGTAGATTAGACGAAATAGGGTTAGACGTGGAAGCCGGGGTATCATTGATTGATTCCTCATTATCAATCTGTTCACCGACTTGGTTGTTCAACACTCTTTCCGATCTCAACGTGGTAATGGCATTCACATTATGACGTTGTGAGTGACCAGGATTCGGTAGGGGTTGAGATGGAAGTTTTCCTTTCTCTCTAGCACTCACCGTGGCATTTAATTCTGCAATTTGTGCTTCTATCGATTTTATACTCTCACCGTGGGAGGCGGAGTCCTTCGTTAAGGTTTCAATAGAAGACTTTATATCAGCCAACGTTTGCATGGAATGTTTTATAAACATTTTTAAGGTTCGTTCAAGTGCAGAGGAGTTTTCGGTACCGGCCGTTTGGAAGGAATTATTATAAGGTGATGAATTGTTGGACGGATTTTGAAAAGTTTGTAGTTGAAAGGGGTGCTGACTCTGTGGTGGTTGCTATTGCTGTGGAGGAACTCCTTGATAGTTATTTTGGTTTGGAACTGTATTTTGAATTTGAGTTTGGTGTTGGTTCCAAGAAAAATTAGGGTGACTCCTCCAACCCTGATTATATGTGGAAGAATAAGGATCGTTTCTAGGTCGCTGTTGAAAAGAAGCATTAGTGTGTTCTTGACCTTGAAACGGAGAATTCAAAGGACATTCTTCGGTCAGATGTGATGGATCGGAATAACATCCACACACGGTTTTAGGGAGCGTCACCTGGTTTAGGGAGGCTAATAAAAATTTGTTTTCCATAGCTTCGAGTTTCTTTTGCATGCTGCCATTTCGGCTTTTACTGCTATGGAAACATCAAGCTGATGGATACCTCCCTTAGATGATGATGGTCTAATGCTTTTCCACTGCAAAGTGTGTCAGCAAGATCTTCCAGAAATTTTCAGGCTTCACCATTGTCTTTGGACATGAAATTGTATTGACACATGGTTTCAAGCATCTGCTTAATCGCTGGAGTAATGCCCTCATATATAATTCAGCACAGATCCCATTTATGGATTTCGTGATGAGGACATTGGTCAAGCAGATCCTTAAACCGTTCAAAGCATTTCAAAATGGTTCATTTGGAAGCTGGGTAAACTGGTTGATTTCGCTCCGAACACGGACAGTCTTATGATTGGGATAAAATTTCTTAAGGAACGTTATAACGAATTCATCTCAATTGGAAATAGAGTGTGCGGTTGTGTTATAAAGTCATTTTTCGGCTAAATCGTACAAAGTAAATGGGAGAAGACGTAAATGCATAGCATCCACAGAAAGTTGTGAAATGCCTATCATAGCACATACGTTTTCGAATTTGGTGATAAAAACGTATGCATCTTCAGACTCAAGCCCGTGAAATTTAGGCAAAAGATTAATAAAGCAGGGTTTGATTTCAAAATTATCCCCATTGGCTGGTGGGATAGATAGACAAGTAGAAAGGGGACCACGTATAGGGTAGCATCTCTCTTAGAGAGAGATGAGCGGTGGATTCTGCGCACCTGCGGGTGGCGGCAAAGTGGTGTTATTAAAATTTGATGGAGAACCATCCATCTCGGTCGATGTTGTGGGTGGGGAGAAAAAAGAAGACGAAGAATTACCAACTTCGAAGTCGATAGAAGAAACGTGGACAAGACGGACACTAGAATCCCGTGTCCAGACGACCATGCACTAAGCGGGTTTAGCGCAAGTGGCAGCCTTTGTGAGAATTACGTAAAAAGAAAGGTTTGTTTTGAAAAGGCCTGACTTTGACAAATCACAAAAATGCACAATCAACCCTAGATCTAAGGTTACCTAGATCAATTCACTAGATCGCTCCTAGACTTCCAGAGAACAAATCACAGGATCAATCCTCTACTACCTCTTTATCCCTCTTGTGGCCAGGTAAGTGCCAGGTAAGTTGAAGATATCCGCTATACGAACCACCGAAATAGCGGGCCTAATTATGTAACCACTTGCCTTAGACACACTTGTCAAGACACCACAAAAGAAATGCGGATAAGCAGTAGGTTACCCACGACCTTCCTCTGTCTTAATTGAGCGCGTCAGTCCTTAGAATCTTGGTCTAGATATTTTTTAATTAATGAAGGGTGATACAGATGCTAGTTTTGTGATTTGTGGGGCTTAAGAAGGGTAATGAAATCCCCACTTAATATGAATTTGGTCTTTACCCCTTAATTGTCCGTATTACAATATGTAAAAACAACGCAAAAACAAAACACGCAAAAAGAATTTTTTAAGCGGCGAATTTTTTTGCAAAGAATCCTGCAGAAAAAATGTTATTGGACTTTTCAGAGGAGATAGTAGGAGAATAGAAAAGATACCAAAGAAAACTGAAGCCCTAAACCACCAAACCCGCTGCGGTTTCACCGTGAGAATGAGCTTCTTGCCGTGGTTCCACCGCCAAGTTGAGTGTTCTTGAAACCCTTTTTTCTATAGGTGCTTCCCTTGCTCCTATGGTCTTGATGAATGTTTCTGAATCTTTATCTCCTCGCTACAGTGATTCCAGATCCCCTTCCAAAATTCACACACTAATTGTTAAACACAAGATGCGTTCTTGATTTATATTCTTATGGATTTGATAATATTTCAACCCAAATAAAAAGAAAGAAAAAATTATGCACGGATCCCAGGCAATGGCGCCATTTGATTGGTCTGTGTAATTTTGGAGAAAGAAGAAGTTTTAGTAAAGTAACCGCAATCAGCATGGTGTCGCGTATAGCTAGCTGTGGTGAGTACGGGTCGTCCTCTGGGATTCGTGGAATTTTATAATTCTTGCTTTAGATAGGTCGAAAGAAATAGAAAAGAGAAATTAAAGAAAATCAAGATAATAGTTTCAAGATCCAATTGAATTATCAAGAAATAGTTTCAAGATCTAATTGAATTATTAAGAAAATTTTATATGACGAAGGCTTGTAGGATTCGTTGGGATTTAGTAGCCATGGATGACTAATAAAGATGACTCCTCTTATCTATTGATATATTTAAAAGTAGATTGATGGCGATGAATGAGAATTAGGTTCTTTTTAAGAAACTAGGGTTTCCCCCTATTGACCCTTGTCCTTTCATTGATCTCCATTTATGTCTAGCCCTTAACAAAAAGATTATCCATCTTATCTCAAATCGTGGTCAAGATTATCAAGAATTTGATATCGCGCCCGATAAGAATGTTGACGATTCTTTTGCTAAAGTTTATAAACTTCATATGACTTAAAAGGAGTATGGTATTTTCTCATCCATTGATTTACCCTAATCCTACGAATCCTATCAAGCGGAGAATTACTCGCACATCATGAAAATAAAAGAAAGAATAGAGAAAGAATTCATAATGCGGAATTTAAAAGAAAGCGAAATGATAAAACTAATGTTCTACCTTTATTACTTAACTTCACAATACAATTCTTCGAGTTTAGATTACTAGAGGAAGAAGAATTTGCTCTCGATCTCAGCCTCAAAGAAGTAGATGTTCCGTCGATTACGTCGCTTGATCACCTCGAATCGTGGACCTGTCTTGGATCGCTTGTTCGTTGACGGTGATTGGTTTCGTGTAAAACAGACTTGATTGATCGATCTCTTGATGGATTTCTCGATGATTTCTTGATCTTGGATCTCAAGATCGTAGATTCTTGATCTTAGATCGTTTTTGAGATTGGTTTTTGATATTTGGGATTGATTTTTTTAGATCATTAGATTTTTTTTAGATGTAGCCCTTGGTCCTTTTTATAACCCTAAAACCAGTAACTGAAGCCCCCAACAAACAAAGTTTGTTGCGAAAAAGATTCCAGAAAATTTCACCCCCTAACTCCCTGAATCGGCCGCGGATCCGCGACGACTCGGCCTGACTGGCCGCGGTTCCGCCGCTTCTTGGTGAGATCTTGGCTTCAAACTTCTCGAGTCTTCTTCTGTTGGCATTTGGATATTTCTTTAATGTCTAGAACCTTCTTAACTCTTCTGAGTCTCTGCCAGTATTTGATTCTTCAACTTTCTTTACTTTATCGGCAAATTCTTGATTCCTGATATCTGACATGAACTAATCTTCAATGAACAATGTTAGTTATATTTGAGATATAATTTGATATGATAAGCGTATCAAAATATTAAGCACATTTTCCTTTATAATGTTGATTATAATATATAAACACATGGTAAATGGTATTTTGCAGATAAACTTCTAATATGTGTTATTTTTATAACAAATACCTTTAAATGATTAAGAAAAGTAAGGAAGTTGTCATGTTAAAAGTGCAATATTTTCGACTGAACAATCGTAATGTCACATACTCCAATATGGCATCTAGGGTTTCTAATTTCAGGAACTATATAAAGGACCGAGAGCTGTCTATAAAATTCATTCAAAAATTCATTCCAAAAATCTATTCATCTATCCATCGATCGATCGAGAGATGTAGCGAGCAACTAGGTTTTTGTAATCTACTTTTTCAGCAAGAAATTTTGTAATTCACTAGTTGATAAATAAAAAGTGGTTTTTTATTTTAATTCATTTCGCATTTACTTTCCGTATTACTTTTCTGCATTACTTTCTGCACTTTATTTTCCGCATTACTTTCTGCACTTTTAAATTTTAATTATGGGTTCATCACATCTTCTACCTCTCTTCTAAATCGCTAATAACCATGAGCGAGTAATTTCTTGCTTACTAGGATTTGTAGGATAGGGTAAAATAATGGATGAAAAATCCCTTAACTTCTTTTGATATTTTAATTTTTATAAACTTTAGCAAAATAAATGTTAACTCTCTTATCGGGCGCGCTATCAATTAATGATAGTCACGACCATGATTTGAGATTCGTTAATACTTGTTTTGTTAAGGACTTGAGATAATTAGAGATCAATGGAAGGACAAGGGGCAGTAGAGGGAAACCATAATTTGCTCCAAGAACCCTAATCCACATTCATCGCTATCTCTCTAGTTTTAAACAATTAAAAGATAAAAAGAATTATTTTTAAACCTTCATCCATTAACTACTAAGTCCTAAAAACCCTATAAGCCCTTTTCTTATAAAATCTTCAATCTTCTTAGAATAAACGATCAGAACTCCTCCTCTCTTTTATCAACTCGTCTAAAACAAGAAAATCAGTTCACCGTTTCTCTGTGGACGACCCGTACTCACTAGCGGCTAGCTATCGCGATACCGTTATTGATTGCGGTTATTTACAACATACACACTCACTTTTTCATGGATCAATCAAATGGCACTGTTTCCAGGGAAACGGTCGTAATTATTTTGCTTGTTATTCGGATTGATTTCTAACATAAAACCAGAGAACATAAATAAATAGAAATAGAAATAGAAAGAAAAAACCGTATTTTGGATTTTTAACGATTTTTGTGCGAGTTTTGCAAGAAATCTGGAGCACTTAGAGCGAATTAACAGAGATTTATAGATTTTCAAATAGGAGTAGAGGAGCATCGGAATGCAGCGCCAAATTTTGAAAGGGAGATCTCATCAAACGGCGGCGGAACCGCGCCCCAAAGGAGCATTTGGCGGTGGAAGCGCGGCCATAGTGCAGAGTTAACCACCCAAAAAATTTTGGCATTATTCTATTATCTTCCACTCTCCTCTAAAACTCCAATAAACTATTTTTACCTGCAGGATTCTTTGCAAACAGCGCCGCTAAAAATCTTTTTGCGTGTTTTAGATTTTGATTGGTTTCGCATATCTAAAAAGGACATTAAGGGGCAAGAAACTCAAATTCAGATTAGGTGGGGATTTCATCACCCTTTTTAGGCCTTATAAATCACAAACGAGCATACGCATCACCCTAAATTAATAAAAAAAATCTAGACTAAAGCCTCTAAGGACAATCGCGCTCAATTAGGATAAAAGAGGGTCATGGGTAATCTATTGCTTATCCGCATTTTTCTTATGGTGTCTAAGGCAAGTGTGACTAAGAAAAGTGGTTACTTAATTAGGCCTGCTATTTCGGTGATTCGTATAGCGGCTACCTCCCACTTACCTGGCAGCAAGATTGATAAGGAGGTGATAGAGGATTTATCCTTCGTCTTATCCTTTGGAAATCTAGGAGCGGTCTAGTATTTTGACCTAGGTGACCCTACTTCTAGGTATTGTTTGTGCACGTTTGTCGAATCCCTCTTTCCAAGCAAAGCAATTTCAAAAAATTTATAAAAAAAATTAATTACCATTTCACCCTCTTTTCTTTTCATTTTCTTATAATGGGTAACTCAAACCAACCAACTCTTACCGAGCTTTGCTATAAATAACCAGATATTTCTTATTATCATAATTGCTTTGGTATAAATTTCGACCCTACAATTTCCTTAAGGGATATGATAGAACGCTCTCGAAATAACAATTGGACACTTCACTTAAAATCCTATCAACCGTGTCAAAATTCAACACCTTTTTATTTTGATAATCCGTTTAAAGCTAGTGAGAAAACTTCTAAACGTATATCCATTGCTGAGTATATTGCGAAGGCCCGTAGCCAAAGTTTCATACCTTTCACTTCTCTAAAACCGTTAGAACAATAATTGCAATCATTTCCATATGAAAATGTTGATACTCGTTTCGAAGCAAATATGACAACTTTTACATCCATGACCATTGCTGAGTAAATTGCAAAAGCCAGTCGCCAACTAACCAACCAATCTCAATATTCTTCATATCATAATGTTGATCCTAATCCTGTTTATGAAACTTGGATACAGCCTTCTAAATCTTATCAACAGTACCAAACTTTCACACTCTCTCATGTTAATACTTCTCTTGAGACTAATGTAGCAAATCGTAAACCCATTTCTATCGCGTAACACAATGAACTCGCCTGTAGCCAATAAATAAACACTTTCCAACCATACTCAACTTTTTTACCTTATCTAGACAGTGGTTCTGAAAATCAATTGGGAAGTTCCACTTCAAAGAGAATCTTTCATTAAAATTTCTTCACAAACCATGTCTAGTTTTGAAGTAGAGTTGGAATTGAGTAGTCAGAAAGAACCTGAGATCCCCCCAAGTCAAACCAGAACCAATTCTTTTGATCTAGACACCTTCCATCCTGAAAACCAACCGAATGTATTTGATGATCAACCGATTAATAATCTAATTGATGAGGTGCCCGAGAATAACATGTTTGACTTTTCCAATCATGAGTGTGAATGGGAGCCTTACACCATTTCAAATCAAATCGATCCTTATCCGACTACACTTGACATTTCAAACATTCCAATTCTATCAAGTGAACCAAGTGATCCATCGATTGAGAATAATATAATTAATGAATTTTTAAAATATTTTTCAATTGATTTGACTAAAGGTGCTAGTAAAATCGGTGATGAGAATATTTTTGAAGATGACTTCGCTATGTTGGATGAGTTGGATTCCCCGACCTATCATATCTTTTCCATTGAATGTGAACATCTTCCTGTGCATTTAACCGATCCTATTCTTACCACCGACCTATCCGATGTGCAAAACGATATTCAGCCTTTATCTCCTATATCTAGTTCAACAATGATCGATACCCAAATTCGTTTATCCATTTCATTACACACTTCTTCTCATCCTCTTTTAATTCCACCGAGATTTGATGAACCACACTCTGATATTTCGAATTCTATGATTCTTGAAAGACCACTTGAATTAGACACTTTTGAGAATGAGGGAGATGAGCTTTTCGAGTCTCCTACCTCCATAATTTCTGACGAATTGAGTGTTTTGAACCTTGGTGCACCAAAAATTGACCTTAAAACTTTCAATTTTCTTAGTGAATCTGCCTATTTCACTGATTCTTTTCTTTTTGATGAGAACATCAATTGGACCATCGATGAAAGTTTCGAAAATATTTTCGCGAAGAACTTGCTTTCCTTAAAAACTTGGATGCTGTGATAAATCAACCTCCACCGGAAATTCATGCGCCTCCGTTTGAGGCCGAAGAAGTTGAACCGCCACCCCTTCTTTTAGTCACATACGAGAATGCGACTATTCCACCCATTCCTTGTCTTACACATTCTTGTTTTTGTTCACATTCACCTTTTCGTCTCTACTAACCAAGACGTAAAACCTTTCGATTACACCTCTTATCTTCTCCCCACTTCATCTCTTCTCGTTACTCTTATTTCTGTTTCTTCTACTTGAGATATGATACAATCTTCATTCTTATACAGTCTTGAATCTTCTTCACGTAGATCCGTTACGCATTCTTTTACCAACCATGGTGTTATCTAAATAAAATATTTAAATGGTTGGTGTTGACTTTTGGTCTTTGAAACATTTTGTGTAGACCAATAATATTCCCCCCTCTTATGTTGAATTTTAATGCTTAATAATGTGAACACTATTTTACTCAAGTTTGGGGAGAAAAAAGAAAAATAACCAGCTCTTGAAAGAAAAGAAATTTTTGCACGATTGGGAGCCAAGAACAAGTTTGGGAGAGGATTTCATTGTCATTTACTCTTAACCCCTTCTTTATACCATCTTATTGAACTGTTCCTCCTATTCTTCAGGTTTTGAGCTTACAGGACAGTATCAGTGAGGACACTGCTGCAAATAAGTTTGGGGGCATGGCTTCTATGGATGGTTTGTATATATCCATGCATCATATGTAAATATTGCATTGCATGAATTTTAAAAATAAAAGTTAGAAAGTGAAAAATACATATGAAAGAAAGGAAGAGATTTAAGAAATGCAAGAAAATTAGATGTTTTAAAATGAAGCTAGTAATACGTACTCATGAGCTGTTGTCCCAAGGGTTAGTAAGATGAAGGAATCACAAGTCTGTGGATAGAAATAAGTCTGAAAATAGTCCATATTCTTGAGCCCAAACTTCTGAATGTTGATACCCTACTATACGCACTTGCATACATCCTGAAACTTGGGATAGTAGAGGATACCTTGAAATACTCTTGTTTAGAAGCCTTAGTATGAAGGAAAATATATAAACAAAAATATAAAAAATATAAAATATAACTGGTGCAGAAAAATGAATACTGGTTTTGTAATTATTTAAGGCAGCATAAAAAAAATTATAGCGAGGGTGCCTTATCACCTAGTGCCTTAGACCAACTGGTTTGGGAGTCACTGCTAAGCCTTAAGTGTGCAAGACTAGGATATCACTAATTACGCCTTAATAAGTGAGCATGCTCGGTAATTGGTTGGTTAGTAGCTCAAGAAGTATTAACGGTCGTATGAAGAATGTGTGAGCAAATCCATATAAAACATCATCGACTAAAAAGTACTTAGGTATATGGATAAATGGTATGATACCTTGAATTGAATTCTCTAAGTGTAAAGATATCTTTTACACACACGTAGAGATATATGATCGATGTTTGGAGGAAGAGTAGGGAGGAAGACTAAAGACAATGTTTTATTGAGGGAGGATATAATTTCTGAAATCTTTTCAAGACCATTAAGATAGGGCTCATGACAACTAAAAAGCTAGTGTAGTTTAAAACACTTATTTTCAAGTTTTTTCTTTTCTATGTTCTTTATCTTTGCATGTAATTTTTGTCTTCTTTCATTTATTTTAGTATTTTGTGGGTGTAATCCGCTGAAAACCTTCAGCAGACAACACTCCTCCTAGTAGGGACACCTAGAGGTTTAAAGGCTTGTTGCATGAGCTAAGTGCAATCGTGTTGCCTACGAAAGTGTGCTAAGTTTTTTCTTTTTCTTTTTAATAAATAGTTTGTTCGGGACGATCAAAGATAAGTTTAGGGGTATTTGATTAGTCAAAAATATTGCACATTTGTATGGACATTTTCCCTACTATTATTAGTTATTAAAAGGTGTTAATTGTAAATAAAGACCATAAGTGGGTTTATTTGTAAAAAGATTATTATCATATATTTCTTCATTTATAATTAATATATTAGGGAAAATATATGCATATATTATTTAAATAAAATATTCATATTAAAATATGCATATCATATCAAATATTCCTACCTAATATTTATAAGATATCATATCATATAAATGGTTGGAATAATATATCAAAAATAACAAATGCTATTAACAAGATGATTTGAGATATTGTGCAGGTATTATACTATATTAGCTCAGGTAGGAGATCCACATCAAATCAAAGTATCAAATCGAATCTGCCGAATATTGGGAGCAAATCGAAGAATCTTGCAACGACAGAGACTAAGAGATATATTTTCAGAATCTTTATAGCAAGAGAATCTCCAAATATCGAGAGAAAAATCCAGAAAAATTCCCAAGTCACAAAGTCACAAAGGGGCGGCGGATCCGCGGTCAAGATGGGGTTTGGGCGGCGGTTCCGTGGTCGATTATGGGCCGTAGGATCTGAGATTTTAGAGGCTTGATCGTAATGTCGCCTACTTTAATATGGCATCTAGAGTTTCTAATTTCAGGAACTATATAAAGGACCGGGAGCTGTCTATCAAATTCATTCCTAAAATCTATTTATTTATCCATCGATCGATTGAGAGATCTAGCGAGCAACTAGGTTTTTGTAATCGACTTTTTTAGCAAGAAATTTTGTAATGCAATAGTTGATCAATAAAAGATAGTTCTTTATTTTAATTTTTTTCATATTTACTTTCCGCATTACCTTTCTGCATTACTTTCCGCATTACTTTCTTGACTTTATTTTCCGCATTACTTTCTACACTTTTAAATTTTAATTATGGGTTCATTCATCTTCCACCTCTCTTTTAAATTGCTAATAACCATGAGCGAGTAATTTCTTACTTGTTAGGGTTTGTAGGATATGGTAGAATAATGGATGAAAAATCGCTTAACTTCTTTTGATATTTTAATTTTTATAAATTTTAACAAAATAAATGTTAACCCTATTATCGGGCGCGCTATCAATTAATGATAGTCACGACCACGATTTGAGATTCGTTAATATTTGTTTTGTTAAGGGCTTGAGATAAATAGAGATCAATGGAAGGACAAGGGGTAGTAGAGGGAAGGCCTAATTTCCTTCAAGAACCTTAATCCGCATTCATCGCTCTATCTAGTTTTAAACAATTAAAAGATAAAAAGAATTATTTTTAAATCTCCATCCATTGACTACTAAGTCCTAAAAACCCTACAAGCTCTTTTCTTATAAAATCTTCAACCTTCTTAAAATAAACAATCAAAACTCCTCCTCTCTTTTATCAACTCTTCTAAAACAAGGAAAGCAGTTCACCGTTTCTCTGTTGACGACCCGTACTCACTAGCGGCTAGCTATCGGGACACCGTTATTGATTGCGGTTATTTACAACATACACACTCACTTTTTTACGGATCAATCAAATGACGTCGTTGCTGGGGAAACAGTCGTAATTATTTTTCTTGTTATTCGGATTGATTTCTAATATAAAACCAGAGAACATAAAAAAATAAAAATAGAAATAGAAAGAAAAAACCGCATTTTGTATTTAAAACAATTTTTGTGCGAGTTTTGCGAGAAATCTGGTGCATTTGGAGCGAACCAACAGAGATTCAAAGATTTTCAAATAGGAGTAAAGGAGCATCGGAGTGCAGTGCCAAATTTTGAAAGGAAGATCTCATCAAACAGCGGCGGAACCGCGCCCCAAAAGAGCTCTTGGCGGCGGAAGCGTGACCATAGTGCGGAGTTAACCACCCAAAATTGTTTGGTATTATCCTATTGTTTTTCCTCTCTCCTCTAAAACTCTAATAAACTATTTTTACCTGCAGGATTCTTTGCAAACAGCGCCGCTAAAATTTTTTTTGCGTGTTTTAGATTTTGATTAGTTTTGCATATCTAAAAAGGTCATTAAGGGGCAAAAATCTCAAATTCAGATTAGGTGGGGATTTCATCACCCTTCCTAGGCCCCATAAATCACAAACGAGCATACGCATCACCCTACATTAATAAAAAAATATCAAGACTAAAGCCTCTAAGGACAACCGCGCTCAATTAGGATAAAAGAGGGTCGTGGGTAATCTATTGCTTATCCGTATTTTTCTTGTGGTATCTAATGCAAGTGTGACTAAGGAAAGTGGTTACTTAATTAGGCCCGCTATTTCGGTGATTCGTATAGCGGATACCTCCCACTTATATGCACTTACCTGGCTGCAAAATTGATAAGGAGGTGATAGAGCATTTATCCTACGTCTTGTCCTTTGGAAGTTTAGAAGCGGTCTAGTATTTTGACCTAGGTGACCCTAGTTCTAGGTTTTGTTTGTGCACGTTTGTCGAGTTCTTCTTTCCAAGCAAAACAATTTCAAAATTTTTATAAAAAAAAATAATTACCATTTCACTCTCTTTTCTTTTTATTCTTTTATAATGGGTAACCCAAACCGACCAACTCTTGCCGAGTTTTGCTACAAACAACCAGATATTTCTTATTATCATAATTGCTTTGGTATAAATTCCTACCCTACCATTTCTTTAACGGATATGATAGAACGCTCTCGAAATAACAGTTGGACACTTCATTTAAAGCCCTATCAACCGCGTCAAAATTCATCACCTTCTTATATTGATAATCCATTTAAGGCTAGTGAGGAAACTTCTAAACGTATGTCTATTACTGAGCATATTGCGAAGGCCCGTATCCAAAATTTCATACATTTCACTTCTCCAAAACCGTTAGGACAACAATTACAATCATTTCTATATGAAAATATTGATACTCGTTTTGAGGTAAATACGACAACTTTTACACCCATGACCATTGCTGAGTAAATTGCAAAATCTAGTCGCCAACTAACCAACCAAACTCAATATTCTTTATATCACAATGTTGATCCTAATCCTGTTTATGAAACTTGGATACAATCTTCTAACTCTTATCAACATTACCAAACTTTCACACCCTCTCATGTTAATATTTCTCTTGAGACTAATGTGGCAAATCATAAACCCATTTCTATTGCTGAACACATTGAACTCGCCCGTAGCCAAAAATTAAACACTTTCCAGCCATACTCAACATTTTCACCTTATTAATACAGTGCTTATGAAAATCAATTGGGAAGTTCTACGGTTCAAAGAGAATTTTTCATTGAAATTTCTTCACAAACCATGTCTAGTCTTGAAGTAGAGTTGGAATTGAGTAGTGAGAAAGAACCTGAGATCCCCCAGTTAAACCAGAACCAATTCTTTTGATCTAGACACCTTCCATCCTGAAACCCAACCGAATGTATTTGATGATTTTACCGGTTAATAATCTAACTGATGAGGTGCCCGAGAATAACATGTTTGACTTTTCCAATCATGAGTGTGAATGAGAGCCTTACACCATTTCAAATCAAATCGATCATTATCCGACTACACTTGACATTTCAAACCTTCCAATTCTATCAAGTGAACCAAGTGATCCATCGATTGAGAATAATATAATTGATGAATTTTTAAAAAATTATTCATTTGATTTGACTGAAGGTGCTAGTAAAATCGGTGATGAGAATATTTTTGAAGATGACCTCACTATGTTGGATGGGTTGGATTCCCCGACCCATCATATCCTTTCCATTGAATGTGAACATCTTCATGTGCATTTAACCGATCCTATTCTTACCACCGACCCATCCGATGTGCAAAACGATATTCAGCCTTCATCTCCTATATCTGGTTCAACAATGCTCGACACCCAAGTTCGTTTATCCATTTCATTACACACTTCTTCTCATCCTCTTTTAATTCCACCGAGATTTGATGAACCACACTCCGATGTTTTGAATTCTATGATTCTTGAAAGACCACTTGAATTAGACTCTTTTGAGAATGAGAAAGATGAGCTTTTCGAGTCTCCTACCTCCATAATTTCTGACGAATTGAGTGTTTTAAACCTTGGTGCGCAAAAGATTTACCTTGAAACTTTCAATTTTCTTAGTGAATCTGTCTATTTCACCTATTCTTTTCTTTTCGATGAGAACATCAATTGGACCATCGATGAAAGTTTCAAAAATATTTTCGCCGAAGAACTCGCTTTCCTTAAAGACTTGGATGCTGTGATAAATCAACCTCCACCGGAAATTCGTGCGCCTCCGTTTGAGGCCGAAGAAGTTGAACCGCACCTCTTCTTTTAGTCATATATGAGAATGCGACTATTCCACCCTTTCCTTGTCTTACACATTCACGTTTTCATTCACATTCACTTTTTCGTCTCTGCCAACCGAGACGTAAAACCTTTCGATTACACATCTTATCTTCTCCCCACTTCATCTCTTCTCGTTACTCTTATTTCTGTTTCTTCTACTTGAGATATGGTACAATCTTCATTATTATACAGTCTCGAGTCTTCTTCATGTACATCCGTTACGTATTCTTTTTCCAATCATGGTGTTACCTAGATAAAATATTTGAATGGTTGGTGTTGACTTTCAGTCTTCGTAAAGTTTTGTGTAGACCAATAATATTCTCCCCCTCTTATGTTGAATTTTAATGCTTAGTAATGTGAACACCGTTTTACTCAAGTTTGGGGTGAAAGAAGAAAAATAACTGGCTCTTGAAAGAAAAGAAATTTTTGCACGATTGTGAGCAAAGAACATGCTTGGGAGAGAATTTCACTGTCATTCACTCTTAACCCCTTCTTTATACCATCTTATTGAACTGTTCCTCCTAGTCTTTAGGTTTTGAGCTTACAGGACAGTATCAGTGAGGACACTGCTGCAAACAAGTTTGGGGGCATGGTTTGTATGGATGGTTTGTATATATCCACGCATCATATGTAAATATTGAATTGCATAAATTTTGAAAATAAAAGTTAGAAAGTGAAACATATATATGAAAGAAAGGAAGAGATTTAAGAAATGCAAGAAAATTAGATGTTCTAAAATGAAGCTAGTAATACGTACTCATGAGCTGTTGTCCCAAGGGTTAGTAAGATGAAGGAATCACTAGTCTGTGGATAGAAATAAGTCTGAAAATAGTCCATATTCTTGAGTCCAAACTTCTGAATGTTGATACCCTAGTATACACACTTGCACACATCCTGAAATTTGAGATAGTAGAGGATACCTTGAAATACTCTTGTCTAGAAACCTTAGTATGAAGGAAAAATATATAAACAAAAATATAAAAAATATAAAATATAAATGGTGCAGAAAAATGAACACTGGTTTTATAATTATTTAAGACAGCATAAAAAAAATATAGCGAGGGTGCCTTATCACCTAGTGTCTTAAACCAACTGGTTTGGGAGTCACTGTTAAGCCTTAAGTGTGCAACACCAGGATATCACTAATTACGCCTAAATAAGTAAGCACGTTCGGTAATCGGTTGGTTAGTACCTCAAGAAGTATTAACGGTCGTATGAAGAATGTGTGAGCAAATCCATATAAAACATCACCGACTAAAAAATACTAAGGTATATGGATAAACGGTATGATTGCTTGAATTGAATTCTCCAAGTGTAGAGATGTCTTTTACACACACGTAGGGGTATATGATGGATATTTGGAGGAAAGGTGGGGAGGAAGACTAAAGACTATATTTTATTGAGAGAGGGTGTGATTTTTGAATTGACCATTAAGATAGGGCTTATGACAACTAAAAAACTAGTGTAGTTTGAAACACTTATTTTCAAGTTTTATCTTTTATATGTTCCTTATTTTTGCATGTAATTTTTTTCTTCTTTCTTTTATTTTAGGATTTTGTGGGTGTAATACGTTGAAAACTTTCAGGAGAAAACACTCCTCCTATTAGGGACACCTAGAGATTTAAAGGCTTGTTGCATGAGTTAAGTGCAATCGTGTTGCCTACGAAAGCGTGCTAAGTTTTTTCTTTTTCTTTTTAGTAAATAGTTTGTTCGGGACGATCAAAAATAAGTTTAGGGGTATTTGATTAGTCAAAAATATTGCACATTTATATGGACATTTTCCCTACTATTATTAGTTACTAAAAAGTGTTAATTATAAATTAAGACCATATATGGGTTTATTTGTAAAATTTTTTTTATCATATGTTTCTTCATTTATAATTAATATATTAGGGAAAATATATGCATATATTATTTAAATAAAATATTCATATTAAAATATGCATATCATATCAAATATTCCTACCCAATATTCTTAAGATATCATATCATTTAAATAGTTGGAATAATATCTCAAAAATAACAAATACTACTAACAAGATAATTTTAGATATTGTGTAGGTATTATATATATTAGCTCATGTCGGAAATCTAAGTAGGAGATCTACATCAAATCAAAGTATCAAACTGAATCTGCCGAATATTAGGAGCAAATCGAAGAATCTCGCAACGGCAAAGACTAAAAGATATATTTTCAAAATCTTTGTATCAAGAGAATCTCCAAATATCGAGAGGAAAAACCAGCAAAAATCCCAAGTCACAAACTAATAAAGGGGCGGCGGATCCGCGGTCAAAATAGGGTTTGGGCGGCGGTTCCGCGGTCGGTTATGGGCTGTAGGATCTGAGAATTTAGGGGCTTAATTGCAATATCACCTACTCCAATATGACATATAGGGATCTAATTTCAAGAACTATATAAAGGACCGAAAGCTGTTTATCAAATTCATTCAAAAATTAATTCTAAAAATCTATTCATTTATCCATCGATCGAGCGAGAGATCAAACGAGCAACTAGGTTTTTGTAATCTACTTTTTCAGCAAGAAATTTTGTAATGCAATAGTTGATCAATAAAAGGTAGTTCTTTATTTTAATTCTATTCGCATTTACTTTCCGCATCACTTTTCTGCATTACTTTCCGCATTACTTTCTGCACTTTATTTTCCGCATTACTTTCTGCACTTTTAAATTTTAATTATGAGTTCATTCATCTTCCACCTCTTTTTTAAATTGCTAATAACTATGAGCGAGTAATTTTTTACTTGCTAGAGTTTGTAGGATAGGGTAGAATAATGGATGAAAAATCCCTTAACTTCTTTTGATGTTTTAATTTTTGTAAACTTTAGTAAAATAAATGTTAACTCTCTTATCGGGCGAGCTATCAATTAATGACATTCATGACTATGATTTGAGATACGTTAATATTTGTTTTGTTAAGGGCTTGAGATGAATAGAGATCAATCGAAGAACAAGGGGCAGTACAAGGAAACCCTAATTTCCTCTAAGAACCATAATCCATATTCATCGCTATCTCTCTAGTTTTAAACAATTAAAAGATAAAAAGAATTATTTTTAAAGTTTCATCCATTAACTATTAAGTCTTATAAACCCTACAAGCTCTTTTCTTATAAAATCTTCAACCTTCTTAGAATAAACGATTAGAACTCCTCCTCTCTTTTATCAACACGTCTAAAATAAGAAAAACAGTTCATCGTTTCTCTGTGGACGACCCGTACTCACTAGCGGCTAGCTATCGTGACACCGTTATTGATTGCGGTTATTTACAATATACACACTCACTTTTTCATGGATCAATCACTTGTCTATAACTAAATTAGTATATAGTTTGTATCTAGTAGGCTATATATATGCGTGAATATATATATTTATATACGAATATTATGATATGCGTACGTGACAATAGATCCGTACAATATTGATTGGATATTTGGTGGATATTGTATGAGAGATCATTCTGTACTTGTTATGATGAGGATAGTTTACCGAATACGGCCGAGATTTATTTAGACTCGCGGAGTCGTGCGTTTACCAGATTGGGACATTTCGATTGCTTGAGCTATACTCTTTTAAAAAAAACCAATGATTCGTTTTCCACTTTTAAATGACAAATGGCAAGGATGTGTTGCAAATTTTGAACGATTATCTATTTTAAATATACTGCAACTTTCTTATTTGTAAAACAACGTTTCGTTATATTTTAAACTATAACGGTATAGCTCATAATAGTTAGCTATGTTTAACGATTATTCATATTACGATTAGGTTAATTTTTTTATACGTTCGCGATTCAATTACCAATTATATATGCTTGTTACGTTGCTATTCTCGTATGAAAACACTGATAAAACACTGCACAACTACCAATTATTGCTATGTTGCACAAATCACAGACACGTATGTTACACTACACCTCATTGGTACTGCCATGACACTATAGAATTGCCACGTTTGATAGCGTTGATGTTGTTATATGAATATGATGATTGAAATGTCCATATGATTAATCATCAACTAACGTAGATACATGACGCATTGTTGATGATTGTGATAACGATGTATGAACATCTTTGATAGAACATTTGCACAAATACTAATGATTGCCATGTGACACAAGCACAGACGCATATACTACACTATACATCATTAGTATTACTATGACACAGTAGGACTGCTATGTTTACTCGTGTTCTAGATATCCATGATAGATGTGATGATACCTAAAATGGTTTTGATATACGAATACCATCGTTATGGATATTCGTATATGATTGTTGCCAATGTGGCAAAGATGATATATGCATTATGTTTTTATGAACTTGAGACAAATTATATATGTGTTCTTCGGAACTTGTTGTTTTCCATGAATTTGAGAAACCGCGGGTATCTTTTTACAAACTGATTATATTTTCAAAATTGTGGTTTTCTCGTGATATAATGATTTGCCGTCCACCATGAGTTTTGGTTTTTATGATGAAATATCCTAATCGAGGTAGGGGATAAACGATTACGGGTACATGGTGGACCCTGTATAACTCCGAGGGGCAGAAAGACCGTAGGGAGGTACGGGGAGCCTAGCGAGGATGATCGATACCAGAGGTGATATTGGAGCACGGCGGATATCCGGTGGATTTCGACCGTGTCTGAATTGCTATCCGGAGAGGGCCGATCAGTGAGACGGTGCCTGCGATATCAGGATTTTACGTGTCGATGATAGACGCGAGATTTATTTTGAGTGTCGATGATGGACACTTGTGAGATTTAGAGTGTCGATACAGGACACTCATATGTTGATGTTTACATATTCCGTCGTGATGCGCTGTTATAGATTATGCTATATAGTAGCCGAATATGACTGATCCATGGGACAGTACCTGAATACTATTTCCACATATCGATGCATATTAAAGAGGTTTCCAAATGAGCTATTGTCTCACTGTTTTGACGTGTCTATGATGACACAAGGATCTTTCAAACGGAAACCTTCTTAAAATTCATTTCTAAAAAGTGAGACGTATACTTTAAACAAAACGCATATAATGTTTCATAAACCCGCGTCTGCTACTGTGTCATGATATACATATCATACGGCTATTTTGAAAGGATTTTGCATACATCTTTCGGCTAATTTATAGGCTTATACATGGATGCATGCTATATATATGATATGATGATGTATTTCCATGTTTACGCGATCGATTATGATAAACTTATAGTACTTGTGCATTATACATACATTAGGACAGAATATGATAGCACTATACTTTATGACCTTGGTAGATCGTTATGCATTTCGATTTCTACCGTGCAATATATTTTTATTCATTGAGTTGGCAACTCACCTTCATTGTGCCCCAGTTTCTTGTAGGATTGACCGCTCAGATCAGTAGTGGCTTACCGGCACACTTCTTACTTCGGTGATTGCTTTGGTAGGTGGGTTACATGTTGGATCGTAACCGCCCTTTGTATATGTATATTCTTTTGGATATAAGGCTCCGGGATCATGAAAAGAGAACCCGTGTTCAACCGCATAAAATGATGGATAACATCATGGGCTACCTCCAGAGAAGGAGTAGGCTCAACTAAAAAGGTTTCGAGGGGAACGTCTTGGTTGTAGCCTAACTGCTGGGCAAACCGATGCGGATTATACCGCATGAAGAGGGTAGCGTCGTTAAGACGGAACACCAAAAACCCTGGCCTGATTGAGTATAAGTGCATGATCTCTTTTGGCTTTAAAGCTAGAGCCCCATTCTTTGATAAATCAAACAATTGTTGAACGGGTACCGCAGGAGCAGAAAGGACCCGATCGCTAAAAACCATCCCACCTTCGTTTGAATACTGATTAAGTAATGCTCGCAAAGACCCTAGCTGGTTCGGGTCAGGAGCAGAAGCATCAACCGGTCTCATAATCCGTGGGAATGTATACGACTCATAGAAAGCGGGCCTCCGGTGCGCGGCAAATGCCCCTAACACGTGTATCTCGATCCACGACGTGAAGTAGTGGAGGGAGAAATTCACGGTATCCGTACCTGGGTTCGAAGTGTTGGAGGCAGTGCTTAACCCATGGTATAGGTGTGACAATCCCGCAACACCAACAGCCAATCGCGCTTCTTCAGCTATGCGATGAGCAGGGTAGAAGACGGGGGCTCTCATGAAGCGGCGATATATCGTCACGGCAAACCAGCTAAGCCAAAGAATGATAAATCCGACAACGAAAGTTTCTTCATCCATTCCAGGAGCAGCGATCGCGTCAAAAGCCACGGCTGACAAGTTCAGAATATAAAACCGTGGCAGGTCTTCTTCTTTGGTCGACAATTTTTTCAAGCCGAAACCGAAAGGTTCTTCGATCTTCACGAATTTCGGAGCCTTCTTAGATAAGACATCTTCGTGGAGAAAGCATGCAATGAACCCATCAAAAGTGACACCTTGCCCTTCCGATATCACGAACAGTTTTTCAAAAATACCCAGGGCCTTGATTAAACTCGGGTACTTATGACGAACAGCGTTCTCGGTCGTCAAGCTATCAAGCATAGCGGGCACTGTAGCAAATATGTACTCATCAAGAGGCAGTAATTTTTCGTAATGCTCTCCCTTGATCGGCAACCCTGAAATTTCACGAAACTCCTCCTGCGAGATTGAGACTTTACGATCCCCTTGCAAGAACGTGTTCGTGGGAAAATTCCATTGGTTCAAGAAGGCCTTGACCAACCAGATGTAAGGAGCATGATATTAAAATAGTGACATATATACTGCTTGGTATAACCCAACCTTCTGCAACCGTGCGCGTTGGGAGGAGAGAATGTATCGGGCCCAAAGCAGGTAGCCCACTGGATGGCGCGGGGTAACACCTACCTTATAAACTTGCCCCCAGGGTCGAGCTTCGCCTTGGCAAATTCGACGCCCCAAAATATCGATAGCCATCAAGGGTTGATTAGGTACCCCTATCGTTGATGGCTCAAGCCGGCCTGTGGAGGTCCAATTGGTCGCTTCCACCACATAAGCAGTACGCGGACGCTCTATCAATGTATCGAGCAGATAGGTTCTGCTGGAACTCCGCATGTGAAACTACGGCGGCCCTTGATAATATGACCGTTCCAAACCCCCTACAGGAGAAGGCTTGTATTGTCCATATCATATTCTATGATCATTGCCATAACCTCCTCGTCTGAAGGCGATTATGGAAAAGCGGCTTCTGAGCATGTGTAAAGAAAGTAAGGAAGTGATACTATTGTATCTATAAAAAAAGGAGAATACCCATTAATGAAAAATGTGAATTATTTTCAGAGGACCACTAATTACAAAGTCAGTGGGCCTTACGAAATCAAAATGACGGCTCACCAATGATGAGGCTAGATAATCATTGTGAGAATCCAAAAAGATTCTTATTAAATAAACAGTGGAGTTTAAACAACTCCTAACATTCTCGAAAAACGAGTTCTGTTAAAATACCCAACAAATTCAAAATCTGTGAAAAGGGTATTAAAACCCTAAAAAATGTATAATGATAAAAATATTTATGCTCAAGAATGCCTGGGAATAATCTGCCCAAAAGCTTCCGAGTCTTTCAGAGCCAAGCTCTGTAGTATGGAATTAAATTCTTTTAATAATGTGATTAAATCCTAGAAACCCTCACGATGGGAAACGAAGAAAATGGAATTAAATTCCATAGATACTCAAAGAGCAGAGGAGAACTCACGATCCTCAAGACCCTAGGGTTTGCCTAAAAAATGTGTGTTTGGATCTCTAAGAAATCGTTCCAAGAAAAGGAGGAAAGCTCTGTTGATGGATTTAAAATCCAAGACAAGAACAAAAAGGGTTTCCTAAGAAATGAATTCCATGCATAATCCTTATCAGAGAAAGAGTTTTTACAGAGTTTAACTCTAAAGTTCCGCGGACAGAGAACTAAGCTCTTAAAAAGAGAATTAAATTCTCAAAGAAAATAAGTAAGGAAGGAGATGAAAGAACAATGGTCGTCTCAAGGGCCAAGCTCCCGCATTTATAAGACATGATGGGGAGCAGTTCATCTTCCTGTTCCTCTAGGCAAATCCAATAGCTGTAAGAGTGGACATCGTTGCACTCACATGCAAACTATGTGAGAGCAACGCTAGGGGGCATTTGTTCCCCCATAAAAAAGGGAGAGAGTAAGAAAGGGGGAAATTCCCCACTATTCAAGTCTCACATGTTAAACACGTGAGTGCCTATATACAAAGCATATAGGCGCTGCAGTTAAAACTACTAATAGGATAAACAAGCTTCACGTGTTATACACGTGAGCGCCTATATGCAAGGTATATAGGCGCTGCAATTAAACTACTGATTGGCTGAACAAGCCTCACGTGTTAAACACGTGAGCGCCTATATGCAAAGCATATAGGCGCTGCATTAAGGCAACTGATAGGCTAAACAAGCCTCACGTGTTATACACGTGAGCGCCTATATGCAAGGCATATAGGCGCTATAATTAAACTACTGATAGGCTAAACAAGTCTCACGTGTTATACATGTGAGCGCCTACATACAAGGCATATAGGCGCTGCAATTAAACTACTGATAGGCTAAATAAGTCTCACGTATTATACACGTGAGCACCTATATGCAAGGCATATAGATGCCTACATACAAGGCATATAGGCGCTGCAATTAAACTACTGATAGGCTAAACAAGTCTCACGTGTTATATACGTGAGCACCTATGTGCAAGGCATATAGGCGCTGCAATTAAACTACTGATAGGCTAAAAAAGCCTCACGTGCTAAACACGTGTACTGCATATAGGCACTGCAATCAAACAGCTAAGAGTCCAAATTAAGTCCCACGTGCTAAACACGTGAGGACACCACCTTGCGTAAAATTAAATTCTACTTAATGAACCGTTGGATCAAGGATCCAACGGTGATTAAACATAGAATTAAATTTTATTGGGAAGAATATTTTCTGTTAAACAGAGAGTTAGTGGATCAAGAATCCAAAATATTTTCTATATCTTTCTAAACAGAGAAAGATTATACTCTGTTAAACTGAGCACCCTTGGATTAAAAATCCAATGGTGATTAAAATGTCACCGCTTAATAGAATTTTATTTTATATATGGGAGAATATCCCCAATCTTGTTAAAAACAAGAACAATATTTTCTGTAAAAATAGAAGTCATTGGATCAAAGATCCAACGGTGGGTAAAATTCCCCAAATCAATTCCGAGACCAATTAAATCAATTGGGATCTTTTAATGAAAGATTTTCTCAGACTTAAACAAACTTCTCTCCACTATATAAAGAACCCGAGACTTTAAGTCTCAGACATAGGCAGAGAGAGAGAGAGAGAGAGAGAGAGAGAGAGAGAGAGAACTCCCCAAAGGCTGAAAAAGGAATATACAGTGATCTTTTGAGGAACAGGAGAATTTAGTTCTAAAAAAAGACTTGCTTCCTTGAAACACTAGGTAAAAAAAAACACTTTTCCTTTGCCTCTCTAAGGGTTAACCCTTCATATAAGAACTCGGTTCTTTCCTCTGGTTGAGATTTGCAGAGGCAAATCTCCCCACAAGTTGAGAATTTAATTCATATTGGGGAGATTTTGCTCTGCAAGATTCAAAACCTAGGAGAAAAGAGCTAAGTTACATAAACAAAAAGGAGAAGAAGAACGGGAACACAAAGGAATTTAATTCCTCCAAAAATTAGGGTTTAACCATATATAAAGAACTTAGTTCTTCAATAAAAAAAACAGTGATCCAAGATCTCCAAGGCCAAATCATTGGTGCTTAACACTATTTCGAAGGCTCATGTGTTTCCCACGTGAGTGTTTCAAACGAACAAAAAGAATAACCAAAACTTCCTCATGTGTTTCCCACGTGAGTTGTTTAAGAGCAAAACAAGTAAAAGAAAGAGGAAACTACAGCATTCCAGCATCAATAAAGAAAGAAAGGATACCCATGTGCTTTGCACGAGAACTCTAGCCAAGTGCTCAGCACTTATAAAAAGGGGGGAGATAAAACCCGAAGGGTAGTGCCCATTTTTAGGATGCCTCACATGTGCCATGTGAGCGCCCTAAAACTCTGTATTTAACACTAGTGCAGCGCCCATATTTGGGATGCCTCACGTGTGTCACATGAGCGCTATAAAACTCTAGTGTTTAACACTAGTCTAGTGTCCATATTTAGGGTGCTTCACATGTGTCACGTGAGCGCCATAAAATTATAGTATTTAACACTAATCCAGTGCCCACATGAAATGCACGTGAGCACTGTATTCCTCAGTTCTTAGTACTGTTGTAGACTCAATTTTATCCCAAATTGGCTAAATTTCCTGAGGTTAGACCACTTTGATAAAACAACCGAGCCCATATTGCTCATGTTTTCCCAAGCTGACTTCAGTTTCAAAAATGACTAGTGGTCTCCCATTGATAATATCCCAAATGATATTCATCTTTTATCTCCTAAGATAATTTTAGTCTCAAACATGACTAACATTTCTTAGGTCTACAACAGCCCCCCTTTTTCTCTCAAATACGGGATTTGGGTTAAAGGTACATCTCTCTTCACCTCTGATATATGTCGTTGTAATTCCTCAACGTCTTCAGAGAGGTGGCGGGTCCCGTCAACCAACAACTCTTTGGTGCACTTCTAAATTGACGTGCACGACTTAAATCGGATCGTGCCCCAAATTAGGCACATTCTATATCTCTATTGTTCACTCTGCCACGTAACAAATACACATGCGCACAGGATGGATAACGGACCGAAATGTCCCTAAACTAATATTCGCCTCCAAAATGGCGATAATGGACCGAAATGTCCTTAAACTAAAATAATAGTGCCCAAACGCTCTTTTGTTGGATCCTAAATAAAAATTATCCTGAAACCTCGTTAAGTGGATCTTAGTCTCAAATTAGACTAATGTGTCCTTAAAAAAATACAAATCGAGCCACAAATGCTTACATACATTTAAGTCGATCTTAATCTCAAAATAAATTAACGGTCCTTAAATAAAAACCCTAAATCTAAGATATACGGATTTGGACTAATCCAAGTTCTACGGGAAACAACATAAATTAGTCTCCGTATACAATCCACGGGCAACCTAAACAAACAAAAAAAAACACAACACGAAGTGAACTTCCGGAGCAGGAGAAAGTGGTTATCGCGATGCGGTAACATAATTAACTGCAGGGGCTTGCTCCTGCAGGGAAGACCATCCCCACAATAAAAAAATCCATCGCAAACGAGGGGGAATCTGATAAAGTCTGCTACAATGGTCGCATTCGTTCAAACCTCCGATATACAGTGCCATATATCAACTTGGCATCTTCGGAGAGGTGGACGGATAAATCCAAATAGCATCTGCCCCTAAATTCAGACACGACGACCATCCTGGTTCGTCTCTATTTTCGGCAGTGAACAGTCGTCTTCTCACCTAAGGTCTCATCGTCTCCCGTCTGCGCGACACCTTCCCCTTTGGCTCTTCCTCGGGGAGGTGGTACCTCGTGAGGAGCTCCTGGTCATCAAGCCCATTTACGATCACCTTAATGGTGTCAAAGGCATTATGCTACCCAACAACCTCAGAGTCGGCGAGTCGAGATAGAACTGGTCGGACATTTTATAGTCCTCCACAGCCTTCTTCGCCCTCTCCTCGGCCTTTTTCGCTGCTTCGTTGGCCACCTGGGCAACCTTTTTAGATGATTCTATATGCTTCTTCATTGCATCTAAAAGCTCGTTCACTTCGCCGACCTAGGCCTAGAGGGCCTGTTTGGACTCGGTCGGAGCTTGGATGGACTCAGTCAACTTCGCGACCTTCACTTCCTCCGAGACCAGCCGCGACTCGATGAAGGCGGCATTGTCCTCAACCTCCTTCAGTTTGGCGAGGATCTCTTCCTCATGCAAAGAGGTCTCCCCTACCCTTTTTATCATCGAGGTAACCTCTTCGACCTCTACGGCAGCCAGGAGGGCACAGTGATGAAGAACCTGTAGAAGAAAACAAGCCGCATCCATCAGGGACTGAACAGGGGGAAAATTACTTGAAAATTTTATTGGGAAGTCACAAATCTGGACGGTCTCCTGGGCTATCGTAACAACCTAGGCTTTCATGGTGCCCCGATGTATCTTAGCCTCCGCCGCTTTCTCTATGTCCGCCAGGAGGCTATCGACCACAAATAGTCCCGACGACACCTCAAGACGAAAGTCACCCTCTTTAATATGTACCCTGGCCGACGACGGCCGGGAAATCACCTTCTTGATCCTCTTGGCCGAAGATTCGGCAGAAGAAGGCGCTCCGGCCTCACCTGGGGAATCTGTCCTTGGGCTTATTTCTGCTCGCCACTCCTGAGATCCTCGGGGACTGGCGAAGGGACTATGGTCTTTGCTGAAGGCCCCTGGAGGGAACCCTGTTCGGCGCGGGCTTGGACAAGCTTGCACTGCCGCCCTTCCTGCCCTGTGCCTTGGAGGCCAAGGCAACCATATTTTTTGACCGGTCTATAATGCTCTGTGAGGGGAAACAAAAAAGGATTAGTAACGAAAAAACAAAGATATATCAAGTCTAAATTGATCGGTTGAGACCTAACTTATCTAGGAAGTGCGCAGAACCGAGTCCCACCCAGCTCAGGACCTGCTCGGAAATCAGGACGTTGGTGCACTGGATGGGCTGCCACAGGAACACGACCCTCGCCTCCGGGGCTTTCAACAACTTGACCTTCGGGCAATCTGCCCTATGCCACTCAGTGGGCACCGACCAGTCTTCTCTCTTCGGGGGACCGACTGTTCTCCGCCAAACACAGAGACGAGACCACGTAGGTTCGTCTTGCCTGAATTTGGGGGCAGATACTATTTGGTTTTATCCGTCCACCTTTTCGAAGATGCCAACTTGATTTATGGTACCATGTATCGGAGGTTTAGACGGATGCGGCCGATATAGCAGGCCTCGTCAGATTCCCCCTCATTTGAGGGGTTATTGATTGTGGGGACGCTCTTCCCTGCAGGAGCAAGCCCCTGCAGTTAATTACGCTACTGCATCGCGGTAACCACTTTCTCCTTCTCCAGATGGTCACTTCGTGTCGTGGGTGTTTGTTTTGTTTTTGGTTGCCCGTGGATTGTATACGGAGACTAATTTATGTTGTCGCCCGTAGGGCATGGATTAGTCCAAATCCGTATCTTCTTAGATTTGGGTTTGGGGTTAGGTTTAAGGATACGTTAGTCTCATTTCAGACTAAGATCAACTTAAACATTTGTTAAGGATACGTTAGTCTAATTTTAGACTAAGATCTACTTAACGGGATCATTTAAATCCAACAAAAGAGTATTTAGACTCTATTATTTTAGTTTAGGGACTTTGCGGTCCATAATTAGTTTAAGGACATTACGGTCCAGTTTAAAGACGTCATAGTCAATAAAGTTTAGAGACATTATAGTCTATGGGTTTAAGGACCCCACAGTCCGAGGTTAAGGACATCATAGTCCATGGGTTTAAGGACCCCATAGTCCAAGGTTAAGGACATCATAGTCCATGAGTTTAAGGACCTCACAGTCCATGGTAGTTTATAGACGTCATAGTCTGTAAAGTTTAAGGACATCATAGTCAATGGGTTTAAAGACCCCTCAGTCCTAGGTTAAGGACATCATAGTTCATGGGTTTAAGGACCCCACAGTCCAAGGTTAAGGACATCATAGTCCATGAGTTTAAGGACCCCGCAGTCCATAGAATGTCTGGTTGTCGGGACCCGTCATCTCTCTGAAGACGTTGAAGGATTACAACGATAAATATCAGAGGAGTGAAGAGATGTACCCTTGAACCAATTTTGGTTGGGAGATATGTAGTCCAATTGGGACTAAGATCTGAAATTTATGAGCATATGGGCTCAATTAATCTGAATGAGGGGTTTATGGCTAACTTGGGCTCGGCCCACTCAGTTAAAATGTTAAACATTTGACAATGCTGAGCATTGATTTGGGTTCTGACAGCCTTTCTATCTTTTATTTAATTTTGAGCTTTCATCATAGCTCTACGGCTTTATTTAAAGAACAGTTTATGTTCTATCAGCGCACGCGTGAGGAACACGTGGCGCGCTTGGCGCTGGCGCCAGTTAATGAGCGCAAAGCGCTTCTGTGATATAGCGCACACGTGAGGAGCACGTGGCGCTCTTGGCGCTAGCACCAGTCCATGAGCGCAAAGCGCTATTTGTTAAGTGGTGCACACGTGAGGAGCACGTGGTGCGCTTGGCACCGTGCGCCAGTCCAAGAGCGCAGAAGCGCTTCTGATCAGTTTTATTATCTGAGAAATAAATTCTCGTTTATAAGAGACTTTGTCTCAAGGTTCTAAGAACAAAGTTCTTATTTTATAGGAGATGTTTCAATCTCTTATTTTGGGGAAAGGGTTTGCCTTTATGGATCTGTGATCTTAAGAGAATTGAATTATTCTCCCCTTTTTTATAATGAGATGTTCATGATCTCTTTTTGTAAAAAGACCTTAGTCTTATAGATTTATGATCTGTGAGAAGAATTATGTTCTTCTTTTTTAATGAGAGTTTTCTTATCTCTGTTTTTTTTTACCTTGAAGAAAAGTTCTTCTTCTACCGAGAGCTTACTCTTCTTTCTGAGATTTCTCAAATTTTATAGGGGGTTCCTCTATATAAAACTTGAAGTCTAAGGGCCTTTATATAGGGCAAGCTGGTTTGTTGAATCAGTTAAAGAGATCTTTTCTCTAATTGATTTGGGGATTTCCCCACCGTTGGATCTTTGATCCTAGGGCTTCTGATTTACAGAAGGCAATCTTCTTGTTTTTAACAAGATTGGGAAATCTTTCTCCACAAAGAATTTATTCTTTATTTTTGGTGATTTTTAATCCCCATTGGATCATTGATCTAATGGTGCTCTGATTTATAGAGCACAAACTTTTTGTTTGGAAAGATTTTGAGGAATCTTTCCTTAACAGAATTTCATTCTGATCAATTGATGATTTATCATCTTTATTGGATATTTGATTTGACGGTAGGGAACATTTAGTTCCAGCGCTAGCGCACTCGTACTTTGCACGTGAGCGCTGCTTCAGAGCGCTGGCGCTCTTTGCGCTAGCGCACTCATGCTTTGCACGTGTGCGCTACTTCAGGGCACTGGCGCCCTTTGTGCTAGCGCACTTGTGTTTTGCACATGAGCGCTGGCGCTCTTATGAAGCGCTGCTTATTTTAAATTTTGAAAATTTTAACAAAGCTTTGCTCTGATTGGGGGAAACAAATGCCTCCCACCGTTGCGCTCATGTGGCTCACACGTGAGTGCAGCGGTGGCAGCATCTCCACCATTAGATCAATCTTTGAAGTTGAAACGGCTCTCAGTGCCTATAAATAGGGTCTTTGGCCTATAAGATGACTCCTGTTCATTTTCTTTCTTGTTTTCTGAGAATCAATTTCCCCTTTAGAGTATAGCTCTCTATTTTAAGAACTCTCTTAAAGACAGAACTCTGTCAAATTTTTAGGTAAAAGATCAAATCTTTAAAGAGATTAGTCAATAAACTAGGGCTTCACCCATTAATAGAGCTTTTGCTCTTCTTAGTTCATAGATCTTCAAGAAAACCTTTTTAGGGTTTCTCAACAGTGCTTTGCTCTTGTTAGATCTTAGATCTTTCTTAGGGTTTCCTAACCCATCAACAGACCTTTGCTCTTTTCAAATCATTTAGATTTATTAATCTTTCATGAAAACTTTTAGAATTTGTTCATAGATCTTGAAGATCTCAGAATTTTAATTCATTAAAAATTTTATTTTAAGTTTTCTGATGGGTTATTCCATAATTTTTACAGAGCAAGGCTCTTGAGGAATTTTTATTCCTTTCATCATTAGGGTTGACAGATGTCCCTCTGTTATAGTGCGCTGCTCTCAAGGAGTTTAACTCCTTGACCCGAGGAGTCTCTCATTAAATGAGAATCCTTTTTAGGATTCCCCCTTAATTGCTCAAATTTGAATCTGTTGGATGTTTTAATCAGCACTTGTTTTCTTCATGCGGATACCAAGAGTTGTTTGAATCCCCGTGTTTTGATTAGTTTGTCCGCTAAACTCCCACTGGTTTTCATTTTCAGGTGCTATGGCCGCTCATTTGTATGACCTTGACGAAATTATTTCTTATAGGGACATTCACGCATTAGGCCGCTGCCAAAATCAGGAGTTCACCAACGCTCAGTGCGCCGAAATCATACGTCGCTTTGATGAATATAATGGTCGACTGCTTCCTTGTCATTCCGCTCTTTTGAAGCTCATTGTGAGAGCGATCTGGGAAGCACTTCCTTTATTCTATGCAGGCATGCCGCTTAAGGTATTGGATGATGCCGAAGATAAGGTACACTCAGTGTATCTGATAGGCCTAATCTCAAAGAAAAGGAGATACAATCTTGTTGATATTCTGTATCAAACTTTCCAACATGCGACGATAATCGCTGCCTATCGAAGGACGGAGGACGTCAGTGGAGATCCTGACGCTTGCGAGCGTGAGAGGAAGCATACGAGAATGGTTAGAGAGGCCAGAAACATTTTAGATGGCCTTACTTTTGAATTTCTTAATCCATGTCCTGGATTTGATGTCTTACCATTGTAAACATTTTACTGATGCTTTTGTTTACTGTTTTCATCAATATAAGAGTTTTCTGAAGTATGAATAGAAAATTTTGTGTTTCCGTTCTTTTATTTTCTGCGTTAAATCTTTTCATATATACATGAATGGGCGCACTCTGAATGCTTAACTGAATGCGAATCGAATGTTCTCTTTATTGTCTTACATGGTATGTGGTTGATGCCTGTAGGTTATGCCTTTTGTTTTGACTTAGCGCGAAGCAGTTTACGCATTCTTGAGTAGCACCTCCATTTTTCTAGCATGTAATTTTGGCAAATATGGTCTGTAGACAGTAGGTATCTGTCCATCTTGGATTCTTTGCAGGGTAGTGATGGCTTAGAAAACAGGTTCAGATCTGCCACCTAAGACTTTTCAACTTTATGAGTCGTGAAGGTCTCACAAAGATTTTTCTCTCTACGAGTCGAGAGGATATCATAGGTGTATTTTCTCCTTAGGAATCGTGAGGATTCCTAAGTGTGCTTTTCCCTTGAGAGTCGTAAGGATCTCACGAGAGAATTTTCTTCCTTACAAGTCGAGAGGGCTTGTAAGTGGTTGTTTCCTTTCTTGTCGATGTTTGACTTAGGAGAGTGTAGCCTGTAGAAAATCTACCTTGACCTCTCTGCGAGGCAATAATGGCTTGGGAGACAGGGTTAGGATCTGTCACCTAAGACTTTTCAACTTTATGAGCCGTGAGGGTCTCATAAAGACTTTTCTCCCTACGAGTCGAGAGGATCTCGCAGGTGTGGTTTCTTCTTAGGAATCGTGAGGATTCCTAGGTGTGTTTTCTCTTGAGAGTCGTAAGGATCTCATAAGAGAATTTTCTCCTTACAAGTTGAGAGGACTCGTAAGTGATTGATGGGTTGACCTGCTCCTGAGTCAAAGCATTGCTTTGACGAGGAGTTCGAGGGTTTACTCTGGCTGTTTCCCACGGAGTCAGAATTGACTTTAGCCATGTTCTACGGGGCCAGGAGAAGTTGACTTTGGCCATACGGAGTCAGTATTGACTTTAACCGTACAGGGTCAGGGGTTGCTCTAGCCGTTTCCTACGGAGTCAGAATTGACTTTAACCGTGTTCTACGGGACCAAGATTCGCTCTGGCCATTTCCCACGGGGTCAGTATTGACTTTAGCCATGCTCTACGGGAATAGGATTTGCTCTGGCCGTTTCCTACGGGGTCAGGATTGACTTTAGCCGTGTTCTACAGGACCAGGATTTGCTCTGGCTGTTTCCCACGGGGTCAGTATTGACTTTAGCCGTGTTCTACGGGACCAGGATTTGCTCTGGCTGTTTCCTACGGGGTCAGGATTGACTTTGGCCGTGTTCTACGTGACCAGGATTTGCTCTGGCTGTTTCCCACGGGGTAAGGATTGACTTTAGCCGTGTTCTAAGGGACCAAGATTTGCTCTGGCCGTTTCCCACGGGGTCAGGATTGACTTTAGCCATGTACTACGGGACCAGGATTTGCTCCGGCCGTTTCCCACGGGGTCAGGATTGACTTTAGCCGTGTTCTACGGGACAAGGATGTGCTCTGGCCGTTTCCCACAGGGTCATGATTGACTTTAGCCGTGTTCTACATGACTAGGATGTGCTCTGGCCGTTTCCCATAGGCTTATGATTGATTTTAGCCGTGTTCTACGGGACCAGGATTTGCTCTGGACGTTTCCCACAGGGTCATGATTGACTTTAGCCATGTTCTGCGGGACCAGGATGTGCTCTGGCCGTTTCCCATGGGGTCATGATTGACTTTAGCCGTGTTCTATGGGCCCAGGATGTGCTCTGGCCGTTTCCTATGGGGTCATGATTGACTTTAGCCGTGTTCTACATGACCAGGATGTGCTCTGGCTGTTTCCCACGGGGTCAGGATTGACTTTAGCCGTGTTCTACGGTACTAGGATTTTCTCTGGCTGTTTCCCACGGGGTCAAGATTAACTTTAGCCGTGTTCTATGGTACTAGGATTTGCTCTGGCTGTTTCCCACGGGGTCAAGATTGACTTTAGCCGTGCTCTACGGAACTAGGATTTACTCTCTCGGTTGTCTGTGAACCTTCGAAGGTTGGAACAAGGACTTTGCCATAGCTCCAAGGTTGATTCTCGCGTCTGAATCCTGTTGGAATGAGGATGAATGCTGTTGGTGATCTCTAGGCTGTCTGTGAACCGTCGAGATTTGGAACAGGGACTTTGCCATAGCTCCAAGGTTGATTGTCGCGTCTGGATCCTGCTGGAATAAGGAGGAACGTTGTTGGTGACTTCTAGGCTGTCTGTGAACTGTCGAGATTTGGAACAGGGACTTTGCCATGGCTCCAAGGTTGATTGTCACGTCTGGATCCTGCTGGAATGAGGAGGAACGCTGTTATGGGTCTCCAGGCTGTAGATGTGGCCGTCGAGACTTGGCTATCTTTCTGATGGAGCTTGGTGGGAAGATATGGTTCCCTTTTTGTTCGTGCCCCTGGATTTTATATAGGGATCGATGTGATCTCACCTGTAGGGCAAAAGTTTCATTTCATATGTATATTTTTTGTTTTCTTTCCGCGATGCTTTATCATTTCAGCTTTTCGTATCGCGAAAGTCGCGATTGCCCAATCATTTTGGCTATTTTTCGCGGTGCCCAATCATTTCAGCTATTTTTATATGCATATATATTTTTACTTGCTAACTTTGTTGCAAGTTGCCCCATCATTTCGGCTATTTCATATGCATTTTTGGCTCGCTGATGATTTTTTTTCGAGTATGGGACTTGCGATCTGATACCGATTTAGGCATCAGCATCGCTACAACTGGGATATTGCCAGGAGCGAATCATCATTTGCCTTTGTCGGTTCGAACAAAGGTGGCTTAGCAAACGGGGTTAAGATCCTGTCGACTAAGGCTTTTGACTTCATGAGCCATAAGGGTCTCATAAAGGTATTTCTCCCTACGAGTCGTGAGGATCTCGCAGGTTTGTTTTCTCTTTAAGAATCATGAGTATTCCTAAGTGTATGGTCTCTTATAAATCATAAGGATCTTACAAGAGTGTTTTCTCCTTATAAGTCGAGAGGACTTACAAGGATCATTCACCATGTGAAGATATCCCTCGTCAGTAGTGGGACTCTGTTGGGGGAAGCGTTTATTTGTGCCCGTGGATTGTATACAAGGGTCAGCATTGAACTGCTTGTAGGGCAGAATCGGGGTGTATGACGGCTTAAGAACAGGTTCAGATCCCTGTAGCTTAAGGCTTTTGAATCGTATGAGCCGTGAGGGTCTCAAAGGGGAATTCTCCTTACGAGCCGTGAGGATCTCGTAAGTGCGTTTTCTCTTTAGGAATCGTAGGAATTCCTAAGTGTGTTGCTCCCTTGTGAGTCGTAAGGATCTCACGCAGGTATTTTCTCCTCACCAGGTCGAGAGGACCTTGCAAGTGTCTTTTAACGAGATTGCACCCTTTCGGTTTTTCACAAAACCCGCCGGTAGCCCTGCTGTTTTTACTCACGGAGCCCTTTCAGGTTTTCATCCGTGCCCATATCGCGTATGGACGTACCTTTTTTTTGCGTCAGTTTTGGGATACTGCGGTCCGTAGTAGTTTATGGACGTCTCGGTCAGTTGCAAGTTTTAGGACATTACGGTCCATCGTTAGTTTAGTGACGTTTTAGTCCGTTGTTAGTTTTAGGACATCTCGGTCCGTCGTTAGTTTAGGGACGTTTCGGTCCGTTGCAAGTTTTAGACGTGAAGTTTCGTCGGATACTACTTACAGTGTTTTGGCTTGGGAGGATAAAGAGCGGACATAGGCGTCGTCATCTATCATTGACCTAGGCCGTGACTCGTCAGGCATAGTATTTTTTCAAGAACCGGCTGTTTATTGGCATGAAGGGTCTTTCTCCATGCATATCCATAAGTAAGTAAGCCCCACCTTGGTAGACTTTGTTTATGATGTATGGGCCTTCGTAGTTCGGCTCGAATTTCCCCCGTTTGGCACGATTGGGGATTATAGGTCTCTTGACCACTAGCACGAGTTTGCCTTGGCAGAATGTTCTCGGCCTAGTCAATCTTTCGTATGAGCGCGTCATCTTTGCTTTATAAGCCTCCAGGTCTTGTTGCGCCATGAGCCGGGTTTCATCAAGGGCGTCGAGCTCCTCAAGCCAAAGGTGAGCATTTTCTTCGTCGGTTAGCTCATAGTGAACCGCCACTCGTAGAGAGGGTAACTCTATCTCGAGGGGGAGTACCACTTCTGTGCCGAATACCAATGCATACGGCGTTGTGTTTGTGGCCGTTTTGAACGTAGTTCGATACGCCCAGAGAGCTTCATGCAGTCTCTCATGCCAGTCCTTCTTATTCTTGGACACTGTCTTTTTCACGATCTTCGTCAAGGTCTTGTTGAAAGACTCAGCTAGACCATTAGCTCAGGGATTATAGACCGAAGAGTATCTCCAGTCTATGTTATGCTGTTATGCAAAGCGGCTGATCTTATGGCTTCTGTAGGCTGGCCCGTTATCGGAGATAATCCTTCGCGGAGTTCCGAACCGATAAATGACGTGTGTCTTGAAGAAATGGAGGATATTCTTCGTCTTCACTTCTCTTAGCCGTATTCTTCTGCCCACTTAGAGAAATAATCAGTTGTCGCCAATATGAACCGATGCCCTCTGGATGATGCTGGTTCAATGGGCCCGATTATGTCAGTTCCCCACATTTCGAACGACCAGCTAGCCACCGTTGAATGTAGCGGATTTGGATGCTGGTGGATAAAGTCCCTGTGAATCTGGCACGAGTGGCACTGCTTTGCGTATTCGAGGCAGTCTTGGATCATCGTGGGCCAATAGTAGCCCATCCTTCTGATCTTCAGTTTCATCTTCGGCCCGGCTTGGTGAGAACCGCAGAGTCCGTCGTGAATTTCTTGGACGATTCTCTTTGCCTCTTCAGGTCCCAGGAATCTTAGCCATAGAGAGTCGAACGATCTCTTATACAGTGTATCATTGATGAAGGCGAAAGACAGAGCTCTTTTCATGAGCTGATGTCTCGAGGATGCATCTTTAGGCGCTCGACGGGATTTGAAGTAGTATATAAAGACTTCTCACCAATCCTTATCCTTTTCCTGGTCTTTTATTTGTAGGGCCGTTTGCTCGATTGCTCCCTTTTCTTCGGATGGCTCCAGAGATATTTCGGTCGGAGCAAGAACCCGACGGCTTTGCACGATGATCCTCACGTCATCGAGGTCTTCATCGGCCAGTTCTTTAGCGAGCTTTGGCTAATGCATCTGCTTTGCTATTCTCCGCTCGCGGTATGCTTTCCAGGATGTAGGAAGGGATCCGAGTCAGCAATTGTTGCACTCTCTCACCGTACTTTACCAACTCCGTTTTGCACGTTTGATAATCTCCATTTACTTGACTAACGACCAGCTGGGAATCTCCGTATATGAGAAGGTATTCAATTCACATGTCGACAACAATCTCAAGACCTGCAATCAAAGCTTCATATTCGGCTTCATTGTTTGTTCTCGGCTCTGTTAAGGAGAAGGCAAAGCGCATTATCCCTCTTTGTGGAGTCACGAAGATGAGGCCTACCCCAAATTTGATTATGGGGGAGCTGTGCTTTCGCTTCTTCATGGAAGATGCTCCGTCGAAGTAGAGTTCCCATTGGGTGTCACTCTCTCCTTTCTCCCCATCGATCGTGTCAAACGCGTGCTCGTCGGGCAATTCGTAGTTCAAAGGAGAATCGGCAGGTATCGGATGCTCAGCGAGGAAATCGGCAATGACCTGGCCTTTCACTGCCTTGAGAGGTTGGTATGTCACCAAGAATTCCATTAAGAGTAGGGCCCATTTAGCGAGCCGTCCTGTTAGAATGGCCTTTGACATCAAATACTTGAGAGGATCCACCTTTGATATGAGATGGACCTCATGTGCCAATGCATAGTGTCTGAGCTTCGTTATCGCGAAGATCAACGTCAGGCAGTGTTTTTCAATGGGAGAGTAATTGTTTTCTTCCCCCAGAAGAACTCGACTTAAATAGTAAAGGGCTCTTTCCTTCCCTTGGTCGTTTTCTTGTGCCCATAATGCGCCTAGAGAACCCTCAAGGGCGGTTGTATACAGAATGAGAGGCTTTCCCTTGACCGGAGCGGTCAGCACCGGCGGATTCTGTAAGTATTGCTTGATTTCTTCCAGTGCTCTTTGGCATTTGCGATCCCGAACGAATGGGGTTCCCTTCTTCATTAGGTGATTGTAAGGACGGCACTTGCGGAGAGATTGGCTATAAATCGCCAGATATACGCGAGCTTTCCTTGGAGAGACCGCAATTGTTTCAGAGTCCTTGGCGGAGGCATTTCTATGATTGCCTTAATCTTTGATGGGTCTATTTCGATACCCCGGTGTCACACGATGAATCCTAAGAATTTGCCCGAAGAGACTCCAAACGCGCATTTCAGACGGTTCATCTTCAAGTTGTATTTCCGAAGACATTGGAACACTATCTTCAAATGCTCCCAATGTTCTTCGTGTGATTTGCTTTTCACCACAAGGTCATCGATATAGCATTCGAAGACTTCATGTATGAGGTCATCGAAAATCGTTGTCATTGCCCTCTGATAGGTGGCGCCAGTGTTCTTCAGGCCGAAAAGCATCACTTTGTAGCAGAATATGCCCAGCGGGATCCAGAAAGCGATATGCTTCTGGTCTTCGGGATGCATCTTTATTTGATTGTATCCTGATGAGGCGTCCATGAAGGAGAAGACTTCGTGAGTGGACATGTTGTCTATCATCAACTCGGTAACCGGTACGGGAAAATCATCCTTCGGGCAAGCTTTGTTGAGGTCCCGAAAGTCCACGCAGATACGCACTATCCCATTTTTCTTCATCACTGGGACGATATTGGCAATACAGTCAGGGTACTGAATCTCTTGGATGAAGCCGGAGTCGATTAGCTTTTTTATTTCGGTGTTGATTCTCATCTCAAGTTCGAGCAGCATTCTTCTCGGCGCTTGTTTGATTGGTTTGACGTCCGGAGAAATCGCCAATTTATTGACGGCTATTTCTGGATCTAATCCTGGCATCTCGGAATAGTTCCATGAAAAGCAGTTTTTATGCTGCATGAGTACGTCTTTGAGCATAGCCACATTTTCTTCAGACAGCAACTCACTGGTGAACGTCGACCGTGGGTCATTTGTCGTTCCCAAATTGATTTTTCTGAGGTTATCTGCAATAGTATGTATCCCATCTTCCAGCCCTTTTGGCGCCGGTGGAAACTCTGAGATCACTTCGTCGTCATCGTTATCGAAACACCAGGGGAGGTCAGCCATATCCTTGCCTTTTTCCTTCTTCTAACAGCGTTATCGCGTGACAGGTACAAGATCGCTTCCAAGACCGATGTTGATCCGGCTCTACTCTCGCTGCATGTGCGGCTTTCGGTTCATGCTTCTGTGGTGGGGTTACCCTCCAACTGCTGGATAGAGCGAACTTGCTTTCCTGATACTGGTCTTCTACCCAGTCTTTGAATGTGAAGCAGTCTTCGAGAGGATGTCCTGTCGCTCGGTGATAGGAGCAATAGTCTGGGTGAGAGACCTCGCCTGCTTTCTCGGGGTGCTTGGACTCCGGAAGTGTCATCATCTGATATTTTATGACAAGATCGAATATCTTCCTTGTCTTGTCTTGGGGAAAAGAATATGCTCGACCCATCTTCTTTATAAGAGACGGATCCAGGCTGCCCAATTCTTGATTACGTGGCTTCTTGGACCCGCTTTCCTGCTGTCGAACGTTTTTTCCGTTCTTTAACTTGTTTCTACCTCTGCGTCGGGTCTTTTGTATGACGGGTTGACAACGAGGATCATCGTCATTCTCCGTAGCCTGCTGAAGGAGGCGCTGCGTCCTGGCTTTCTCGTAGATGGCCATTTCGCGGTTATGATCATCCCGGACCTTTTGATCCGCTTCCCTTATTAGCTTGTCCATTTGTTCTTCGAACGACGGACTTGGCATTTTCATGGTGGGACCTCGTCTTGATTAAGGGTTAGCGTCTTCTACTAGAGCATCTCCTTCTTCATCAAAATCATGTATGACGTGGCAGCCATGGAATCGCTCCCGTTTCTTAGGTTGAACATATCCAAGCCCGATCGTTTCCATTCTCCCGTTGGGCAATTTTCGCTGAGTTCCAGGGACGTTCCCGATCCTGTCATAGAACTTAGCTTTTCGAGCAGTCTGTTTGAAGGGTACTCTTGGTGCCTCAACAGCCTTTTTAACCCCTCTGTGTACTATCTGGGCAGACGGATGGGCTGGTGCCTATCAAGCGGAGAATCGGCGCCATGACAGATTTCTTTCTCCACTTTGGTTTCCGCGGATCGATAAAAGAGGAGCGCCTTTTCATCTTTTCGCCTAGGAGGGTCGTAAAACATCTACAGTTCTTGCACACTGTAGGTATCAAGTGCGTCGAGCTCTTTGTAGTGCTCTTGTGGAACCATGGCGATCTGCAAACTCCGATCATCGCCAGCGAAGGTTGTATTGATGGCCGAACAGAAAATACTGCATTGACCTCATCTTCCGAGTCGCTGCCGAAGACTAGCATAGGGGTGGACGGTCCCGGCTTGTTGCATTGGGGTGGCCCTGAATAAATTACTTCTTCTTCCTCCTCAGTATCACTTCCGAAAACCGGAATAGTGGTGATAACCTTGTTCTTCCGTTTATGGTATCTTTCCATGTCTTTGAAATCTGGTAAGAAGTATTTTGCGTTTTCGTACTTTCGGACTTTATTCACGGAGAATGGGTTCAAGTCCCCTGTCACGGTATACTCGAGACCATCCTTGAAATACTTCATATACTGATGTTGTGTAGAAGGGATAATGTTGTACTCGTGTAACCAAGGCCTGCCAAGCAAAACATTGTAACATGTCTTGGCGTCAATGATGTGAAATTTGATGTCCGTGACGAGTAGCCCAAAGCGTAGCGTCAGTATCACAGACCCGAGCGTCCGTGATGACTAGGAGTCAAACCCGGAGATGGTGATTTTATCACGAGCAAGATGCAGAACGCCCATGCAGATTTCCTTCAACACTCTTACATTGAGGAGGTTGACGGAGGACCCATTGTCAACCAAGATTTTGCCTATCTTGATATCATGACAGTATCCGGAGACATAAAGGGGATAGTTATGCTCGCACATCCCAAGGAGGAGGTCTTCATCGCCGAAGGTGATATCGGCCGTGTGCACTTCT
Source organism: Agapanthus africanus (assembly GCA_030015575.1). Classification (NCBI taxonomy): domain Eukaryota; kingdom Viridiplantae; phylum Streptophyta; class Magnoliopsida; order Asparagales; family Amaryllidaceae; genus Agapanthus; species Agapanthus africanus. The sequence goes on along the minus strand of CM057338.1, from coordinate 314,892,836 downwards.
TCCAGATCATCCTTCATCTTTTCTTCGGCTAGGAAAGCTTGAAATTGGTCAGGCTCTTATAATGCCTTGATCAAAGAATCTCCCGCCTCCTTAGATAGCAGAAGGGCGTCGAGAATGCTTAGCTGTAAGAGGATCTTCCTCAGGTGTACCAGAACGTTTTAATCCACCTTGTTTTTCTTGGGCGGGTCCTTGGCTGCCAGCTCTTCGACGAATTGATCATCGAGGGCGATATCCTCAGGGACCTTTTCTTTCCCCTTATCCTTTTTGTTCGATCCTTTTTTTGCGGGTCCGGGATTCTTTTCAGGTAGCGTGCGATTGCGCAGCTGAATGTTCTCGCAGCTCTTCGGTTCTTCCTCTTTTCCTGGGGTGGATTCTTTGAAGAGGCTGCCGAGAGTCATTTCTTTTTCAGAATCGCTCCCGAAGGTAAGAACTTGCGATTCCCTATTATCAACCATGCGACAGTTGCCGGCAGCTCTTCCTCGCTCGTCTGTCGCATTTTTCCGCTGTCAACGAGCTTTACGCTTCATCCTCTTGAAGTGTTGTCTGTGAGCGACATACCCTTACCACCAATTTTTAATGGCGTTGCACTCTTCGGTGGGGTGTGCAATCCTTCGATGATATAAACAGTAATTAGGATGCGCATCCTCTTTATTAAGATGTATCTCATCAGAAGTGTTTCTTTCGGAGGGTGGCAGCTTCATTCCCATCGATATGGCTTTAGCGAACCTTTTCCTCATCTTGAACCTGCTTTTGCTGGCGGCCGAAGTGCTCCTATCTGGTTGGGGTGCTTCAATCTTTTCGTTCAGTCGCTGGCGTTTGGCTTTTCCAAATATGACCGTTTCGCGCTCTCGATCAGCCTTGCTTTTCAGAAGAGGTTCGCTCAGGAATGCATCAATCATCTCGTCTGACGGTCTTAGGAGCTCCGATTCGGGATCTGCCCTTAGTTTCTCTGCGACAGGAGCTTCTTCACCGTCTATCGACGAGTGAGAGATCACATGGCAGCTTACCACATAATCCTCAGGTTCATCCGATGAGTCTTCCCCCTCATCATTTCCGTCTTCAAGGATGTGGTTGAGAAACTCTTGGAGTGTGACTGGGGTCCGCACTTTCTGGTTATATTCTTCCAGCGCATCAATATGTTTCTGCAGGTCCGTACGCTTATCGTTAGACTGCACAGGCTTTTTGGTCTTCTTCTTTTTCTTCGAAGACTTTGACGGCTGGGCCTGAGCGTTTTGACCATGCCCACCAATTTTTCGCGTCGGGCGCGGCTTCAGCATTCTCTTGATGACTTCGGGTTCCTGCAGAATTTTCCATTTGATCGCCGGGCATGTTTGGAGATCCTTCATCATTCTTTTCGTTTTGGCTGAAAGAACGACCTCCCATGGGGCTTCTTCTACAAAAGACCATGATGCCCCCGGCGTGTCCACTTTTCTAGGAGCGTGATTTAGGAAATCAATATCCAACTCGTGCTCTGTTCTTTCTCCAGGTGCGTCTTTGGGATTTGCCTTAGACGATGGATTAGCGAGTGATGCCGCCTGAGCAAGCATCTCTTGCAGATTTTCATGTTGCAGTTGAACTTTTGTCAAGGATTGAGTTTGAGATCGGTGACTAGTAGAAGTTCGAATTTCGTCTTTGGAATTCACCACATAGACTATATGAACTACCATACCCCCAGGCTTGGGATGTTTGGAGTTTTGGCCTTTGGAGTTTGCTTCGGGCACTTGAGCTTTATTGGGCCTCTCTTTTTTGTGAAAAGCCGCTTTGGTTTTGGGAGGAACCGCTGTATCAGGATCCGTCTTGGGGTGAGTCCTCTTCACCTACTTCCACACCTCATATATAGATGAGAAAAGTTGTCATAGGGAGCGAACTGGTTTCTGCTCTTGTGGGATCTCCATAGGCTGCGGAGACTTCTTCAATATTGTGGTCGGAGAACTTTGTCTGACCCTTCACAATAATTTGAAGCTGTTCCCAGTTGGAATAACAACATTCATCACTAGGGTTGAAACAGGACCATACGGAGAACTGCTCCCAGCTCATTTTATATGATGCTGATATTGACGTCGACCGTTTCTTACGGCCGGGATTTGACTAGCTTCAGGATTTTGCCAAGCCCGCCCCCTATTTCCTTTAGGAGCTTGAATATTTTTCCCCCTGCGTCAACCTTGGTGGCAGGTACCAGTTGTTTGAGAACTGATTCCATTGGCAAAATTGCAGCTTGGGGAACCAGCCTATGGAAGACAGACTTCCTCTGGGCTTCCTCCGTCGGCGTTGAGGCACCGAGGGTGGGAGGTGGGAGTATCGACCCAAAGAGGAGCCCGTTGATTTATTGAAGAGCCAAATTGCAGAGATTTGAGCCTGCAAGTGGCCCGTACTTGACTCTACCAGATATGACAAAGCCTGTTTTGCTAAGGTGGAAACAAACGCCATTCTTTATAAAGATGAAGTGCCGACTTCAGTATCCACTCCCCTAAGGGCAACCACAAACATACACACCGCGATTATCTGATCACGGGAAAAACACGATGCACGAAGTGTGGAGTGGAAAGAGGAAAAGGTCCTACCGGGCATGCCAGAATCTGTTCTCTGCCGAACACAGAGACGAGACCGCGTAGGTTCGTCTTGCCTGAATTTGGGGGCAGATGGTATTTGGTTTTATCCGTCCACCTCTCCGAAGATACCAAGTTGATTTATGGCACCATGTATCGGAGGTTTAGACGGATGCGGCCGATGTAGCAGACTTCGTCAGATTCCCCTTCATTTGAGAGGTTTTTGATTGTGGGGACGTTTTTCCCTGTAGGCGCAAGCCTTTGCAGTTAATTACGCTACCGCATCGTGGTAACCACTTTCTCCTTCTCCAGATGGTCACTTCGTGTCATGGGTGTTTGTTTTGTTTTTAGTTACCCGTAGATTGTATATGGAGATTAATTTATGTTGTCGCCCGTAGGGCGTGGATTAGTCCAAATCCGTATCTTCTTAGATTTGGGTTTGGGTTTGGGTTTAAGGATACGCTAGTCTCATTTGAGACTAAGATCAACTTAAACGTTTGTTAAGCATATGTTAGTCTAATTTTAGACTAAAATCTACTTAACGGGATCATTTAAATCCAACGAAAGAGCATTTGGACTCTATTGTTTTAGTTTAGGGACTTTGCGGTCCATAATTAGTTTAAGGATATTATGGTCCAGTTTAAACACGTCATAGTCTCTAAAGTTTAGAGACATCATAGTCTATGGGTTTAAGGACCCCACAGTCCGAGGTTAAGGACATCATAGTCCATGGGTTTAAGGACCCCATAATCCAAGGTTAAGGACATCATAGTCCATGAGTTTAAGGACACTACAGTCCATGGTAGTTTATAGACGTCATATTCTGTAAAGTTTAAGGACGTCATAGTCTGTAAAGGTTAAGGACATCATAGTCCATGGGTTTAAAGACCCCACAGTCCGAGGTTAAGGACATCATAGTCCATGGGTTTAAGGACCCCACAGTCCAAGGTTAAGGACATCATAGTCCATGAGTTTAAGGACCCCACAGTCCATGGAATGTCTGGTTGTCGGGACCCGTCACCTCTCTGAAGACGTTGAAGGATTACAACGACAAATATCATAGGAGTGAAGAGATGTACCCTTGAACCAATTTTGGTTGGGAGATATGTAGTCCAATTGGGACTAAGATCTGAAATTTATGAGTATATGGGCTCAATTAATCTGAATGAACGGTTTATGGCCAACTTGGGCTCGGCCGACTCAGTTAAAATGTTAAACATTTGACAATGCTGAGCATTGATTTGGGTTCTGATAGCCTTTCTGTCTTTTATTGAATGCTGAGCATTCACCATAGCTCTAAGGCTTTATTTAAAGAACAGTTTATGTTCTATCAGTGCACGCATGAGGAACACGTGGCGCGCTTGGCGCTAGCGCTAGTTAATGAGCGCAAAGCGCTTCTGTGATATAGCGCACACGTGAGGAGCGCGTGGTGCGCTTGGCGCTAGCGCCAGTCTATGAGCGCAAAGCGCCAGTTTATGAGCGCAAAGCGCCAGTTTATGAGCGCAAAGCGCTATTTGTCCAGTGGCGCACACGTGAGGAGCACGAGGTGCTCTTGGCGCTGAGCGCCAGTCCATGAGCGCAAAGCGCTATTTGTTAAGTGGCGCACACGTGAGGAGCACGTGGTGCGCTTGGCGCTGTGCGCCAGTCTAAGAGCGCAGAAGCGCTCCTGATTAGTTTTATGATCTGAGAAATAAATTCTCGTTTATAAGTGACTTTGTCTCAAGGTTCTAAGAACAAGTTCTTATTTTATAGGGGATGTTTCAATCTCTTATTTTGGTGAAAGGCTTTGCCTTTATTAATCTGTGATCCTAAGAGAATTGAATTATTCTCCCCCTTTTATAATCAGATGTTCATGATCTCATTTTGTAAAAAGACCTTAGTCTTATAGATCTATGATCTGTGAGAAGAATTATGTTCTTCTTCTTTAATGAGAGTTTTCTTATCTCTGTTTTTTTTTTACCTTGAAGAAAAGTTCTTCTTCTACCGAGAGCTTGCTCTTCTTTCTGAGATTTCTCAAATTTTTTTGGGGGTTCCTCTATATAAGACTTGAAGTCTACGAGCCTTTATATAGGGCAAGCTGGTTTGTTGAATCAGTTAAAGAGATCTTTTCTCTAATTGATTTGGGGATTTCCCCACCGTTGGATTTTTGATCCTAGGGCTTCTGATTTACAGAAGGCAATCTTCTTGTTTTTAACAAGATTGGGAAATTTTTCCCCACACAGAATTTATTCTGTATTTTTGGTGATTTTTAATCACCATTGGATCATTGATCCAACGGTGCTCTGATTTACAGGGTACAATTTTTTTGTTTGGAAAGATTTTGAGAAATCTTTCCTTAACAAAATTTCATTCTGGTTAATTGATGATTTATCCACTTTATTGGATGTTTGATCTGACGATGGGGAACATTTAGTTCCAGCGCTAGCGCACTCGTGCTTTGCACGTGAGCGCTGCTTCAGAGCGCTGGCGCTCTTTGCGCTAGCGCACTCGTGCTTTGCACGTGTGCGCTGTTTCAGGGCGCTGGCGCCCTTTGCGCTAGCACACTCGTTCTTTGCACGTGTGCGCTGTTTCAGGGCGCTGGCGCCCTTTGCGCTAGCACACTCGTTCTTTGCACGTGAGCGCCGCCTCAGAGTGCTGGCGCTCTTATGAAGCGCTGCTTATTTCAAATTTTGAAAATTTGAATAGAGCTTTGCTCTGATTGGGGGAAACATCGACGAAGATAAATTTCTCCTTCCACTCGTGGATGGAAGAAGGGACGATCACTACCCCTGTCTTGGCCGCCCTACCCTTATGCTTCTTAAAAGAAAAGTATACCCAACTCGGCTCGTCCTTTTGGGTACCCTGATGGTTCTTGTCGCAAAGAAGGGCTAAGAGAAGCCCTAGATTAAAAGGGATGCGATTGATTTTGAGCCGGACCAGGAATCCAAGGAGAATCCTCCACAAATTCGGTGCTAGCTGGCCCGGGGCGAGTTGGAAATAATGAAGGACTGCACAAACCTCCGGCGAAAAGGAAGATGCATCCCTGCTCGGAACGCTTTGAAGTACAGGGTAATGTCGTTACCCTGTACCTGGTCCGCCCGTTCACCCTCTTTGGCCAAACAAAGCGTAAAGCCAGAGGGAATGTGGAAGTGAGATCATATGTCGAAAAGCTAGTCCAACCTGTTCAGCACCAAGGCAGCGTCACGAGTGTTCTCGATGCACACCTTATGGGCCTTCTTGGCCCTTTGGTTTTGGGGAATAAGGGGATCGCCATCCTTTGGGGGTGAACCCAACACAGCAGAAGAAGAACTTTCTCGGCTATCAGATGCCGAGGAAGACAAAGAAGACCCACTAGACTTAGCTTCAGAGGATGAAGCTTCATCGTCTGACTCTACCTTAACTACATTTACTAATGGATCAGAGGAAGAAATCTGACCTGATTTAAAGGAGGGAAGAACTATAGGAGGGTTTGAACTGTAAAGCCGACCTAAGAGTGGGAGCGCCGAGCAATCCAAAGACAACAGGAGACAAGTGAACAAAAGTGTTTCCTGAGGGCAAACCGTGCCTATTTATACTCTCAACGAATGCTATCCTATGGCCTAGATTCACTCCCGCCAAAACGAAGCGCTGCACCCAACGATCCATGTGGTGCCACGCGGCAGCCAACTATTGAACGCCTTCCCTACACATGGATCCGATCGGCTAAAGAGACGTCTCACCTCCGCCATCCGGATGCAGCTGCGTGACATAAAATCGACGGCCGACTTGGCGCCACGACGATTCAGGCAGGAGAAACGATGTTGCCTTAATGGCGCCGTCTCATCAGTGATCCGCTGACGTCATCCGAAGATACGCTCGAAGATTAAGCGCTCAAGAATCACCACATAGCCATGAAGTTCCAGGACGATCCACCATGTAGATCCTTTGGCGAAAGGCCGGAGATAGAAAGCCAAGCAATCCACCCTCGACCAGACCTATAAATAGGTCAGAATGAGTGTGGGGGGCTAATGATGGTGCTCATGAGTAAGGATTCCCCAAATCAAGGCACGTGGCGGATGACACGTGTTCACCGCTGAAAGACAGGGACTGAGGCGTTGGGATGTCTGGCCTGAATTTGGGGGCAAATGCTATTTGGACATATCCATCCACCTCTCCGAATATACCAAGTTGATTTATGGCACCATATATCGGAGGTTTGGATAGATGCGACCGTTGTAACAGACTTCATCAGATTACCCCTCATTTTTGAGGGGTTTTTGATTGTAGGGACGCTCTTCCCTGTAGGCGCAAACCCCTGCAGTTAATTACGTTATCACATTGCGATAACCGCATTCTCCTTCTCCAGCAGTTCACTTTGTTTCGTTCATTGTCGTATAATTATGCGTTCTACCTTGTCCTATTTGTTCTACCTACCGCAATCAAGTCGGTGTCACTTTGCAACTAGCCGGTTGAGCATGGGTCATCCGCGGGGAGATGGTAGTATGTTCGTTCATGTCTTAGACGAGTCAATTAAGAATGTATATATGTGTTCGTTTAAATCTATCCTAAGTGTTTGTATTTTTGTTCAAGTAAGCTTGTTAGGGTTAAGGTTAGTTAGTAAAGTTAGGATTAGTCATGTGCTTTTCTTTTGCTTTTCTTAAAATGAAGTTGGGATAATAGAAAGTAGCGGGGATTAGGAGGACATAGGAATGGGATTTACGAGTTTAAGCAAGCTTTCCAATGCTAAATCCATTCCTAGTGCCCCTTGTCCGTCCACTGCGTGCGCTTATTTCCAACTCTAGGCCAAACACCCGCAACCATGTATCCAATTAAGTCACAACTACATGTCACGTTGTAGTGCGCCCAAAGAACTTCTCGACTTAGGTCGCGGCTATATGTCACGTATAATGCGCCTAAGTGAGGAGGTTGCATTTGTTTGGTCTAGGTTCGTTTTAGAATGTTTGGCAAAGAGAAGTACAAGGGATTTTTCCGTCCCTCATACCAACCTTCCTTAGCCCCTAACAAGTGTGGAAAATTATTCACACATTTAAAAGGAAAAGAAAAGAAGAAAAGAAGAAAAGAAAGAAAGGAAAATACGGTTTTATAAAATGGCAGCAAGCTAACTACTTGGGCCCTCATCTTAGCAAGGGACTCCGTCGAGTATTATGGCTTGAAAATACGGATAAAAAGAGAAGGAAAACAAAACAAGAAAAGAGAAGAATTAAAAAAACTCTCATCTTCATTGATTTTCTACTCAAGTGCTCTCACTACACTTTCATGGAGAATAGATGAAGAAGAAGAAGAAGATACAAACTAAACTACACTAATTATAACTAAAAGGAAGCATTCTCTACTTGGCTCAAAACTGGGCTGTTTATAGGCAAGGAGCTCTAGGGCCAAATTCTGAGCCCATACAAAGTTACAAAACTACCCCCAAAATATCTTCTGGCACCGAGTTGACTCGTCTGCGGAACCGCCGCATAAGTGCCACTTTGGCCGCGGTTCCACGGCTCTTTATGGGAGTTGGGTTGTCGTTTTTTCCATGGTTTCTTGTGTTGCTTTCTTCTGTTATTCTACATGTCCCAAATTGCAAAATGCTTCCAAAGTTTCTTCAGATTTGCAACAGTCCAAAATGACTTCACTTTTAATTCATTTGACCTTTATCTCCCTAGAGCTCCGTGCACCCATTGAATCTTACGCTGCCCCTCTCGTGCTCTGTGCTTGTCCGAGACACGAATGACCACTGTTTTTCGTCTTGTCTCTTGAACTGGTAAGCGGCACTGGATAGATACGGATGACTGAAACTCGGATTTTATCTGTTTGTGACAGATTTTCTGGATTTTGGCATAACTGTGGAGATTTTGTATGATTTGCGTTATTTTGGACTAGGAACCTGTAACCTGTAAATATGTAGAAACATGGATCAAAGCACCTGCCTATAAACAAACGAGCAGAAAAATGGGCGGTATTAAATGCAATATTCCGGTATGAACAAATACCCCCAAACTTAAGTTTTGCTCGTCCTGAGCAAAACCAATTATTCACAAAAAGTGCTAACCTCACTTTCGTAGGGAACACGATTGCACTGAGCTCGTGCAACAAGCTGTTAAACCTCTAGGTGTCCCTAGTGGGAGGAGTGTTGTCTCCTGAGGGTTTTCAGAGGATACTACCCACAAAATCCCGTCAAGCTAGTTTCATACGTTAACGTTGATTCTACTCCTACAATTTAGTATCTACGTTAGAAATTCTATCATCCTAAGTTAGAAATATTCAACCCTTATGTTTCATGCCTCCTATTTATTCAACCTCAGATCGTATACGTTTTGACAGTTTAGAAATATCTTGGTTTCTCCTGAGTTTTCCTTCTAAAGCGCAGCCTCCAATCTGGGATTTTTATCATCTTTACGGAAAACATAAGTCTTAGTCTTCATCCTCATCTTTCCTCCAAATATCGATCGTATACCCCCACGTGTGTGTAAATTTTCACCCCTACACTCAAAAATTCAATTCAAGCTATAGTACCCTTACCTTAGTACCTAATACTATTTCTTTTCATTAATGATGGACGGTTTTGCTCACACACCTTTCATGCGACTATTAATGCTTCTTGAGGCTGAGACACTTACCAGCCGATTACTGAATGTGTGAGTTTAAAGCGTAAATAGCAGTTTCCAGGTCTTGTAATTTATTCTTCTTTTTTTTTTATTTTTCCTTATTTTTCTTTTTCAAGTCCGAATATATTATTCAATGATGCTCTCTTGGTGGTTAGCTTTAAATACCATTTTTTCTTTCATACTAGCTTTTCAGGAAAGAGTATTTCTAGGTATCCTTTACTATCCCAAGTTTCAAGGTGCGTGTAAGTACGATTTGTAGGGTATATACTTTCTAAATTTGGACTCAAGAATAGAAACTATTTTTCAGACTTATTGTTCATCACAGAAAACTGCATTTTAGTACCGCTCATTCGTTATCTATTTTGTTTATATCGGTGCTATTAATTAGTGCCTGCTCTGTAATTACAGTTTACAGGTATTTGTGATAAAATACCAGAAACACATTCAAAATCATGGATATAACGTTTGGAGCCGACACTGCAAGTAGACCAGAAAACCGACCGATATCCCTCGAGCTCTTTTGGAAATAATGAATGTGTACACACTTTTTGGTTAAAATGGTCCAACACACAAGTGTGCACATAGCTTGGACCAAGTAGGGGCAGCCATGGCATGATGGTTTGAGCAAGTGGGCACAATGGGTGTGATGTGCATTAATTGTGCAATAAATGTTAAAAGCTTTGATGTGAGTTAAAGCAACCATATTTCCCTCAAAAACTCTGAAGACAAAGCAGGTTAAATTAGATCAAGCAAACAGCACCAGAGTGCTATTGGAGAGCACACAAGACCCCACTGCAAACACGAGACCCATTGCTCGGTTTTTGGCCGACGATACTTCATGGAAATCCGGTGACCTCGGCTAAGAAGTGCCCAATGGGTGTAACGACCCTAAATTTTCCGTACAACTTTCTATACAATTTTTTTTCAAAAATACAGAAAGGGGTACTTTTGTCTGAGCATAAGATATAAGTTTGTTTGCCTAATTAATTACAAGCAAGAGCTTGTAGTTCATTGGTAATACCTTGCACTGCTGAACCAAGCCACCAGAGTTCAAATCCCATACCCCACATTATTTTTAATATTGTTTTATTTTGAATTTTTAGAATACCAAGGGTTTACACGTGCATAACTCGTAAAAATCCCACTACACACTAAAAACAAACTGGACCAGGGGGGATTCCGGCCACCTGACTCGGCCGAATCGGCGGGCGGTTCGGCCGACTTGGGCCGCCGTCGCTGGCCGGACTCGGCCGGACCGCCGAGTCATCAACATCAAAGTGGTGTCTTTTCAGCTCTCCTGTACACCTGCATACTTTATTTCTTCAGACCAGTAACAATGACACTTTAAAACACCAATTACTCTATTTTATTACATTTTAAAACATTTTATCACATTTTTTCATTTCAACCTTTCACCTACCCTAACCCTAGCCTTACCCTATAAATACAACCCCTAAACACACATCCCTCACTCCAAAATTCTGATCAAACTCTCAAGAAATCCCTAGACTATTAGTGTACTTTTGAAGTAGCAAAAGGCGAAAACTTCGGCGAAATTCCGACGACAACCCTAGGAACTTCCGGCGACGAAACGACGCACCGGCGCCTCCTCCCGTTTCTTCTTCCTCATCCCTAACTTCTAAACCCGTAAGTCCCCCTCCCTCTTCTCTAATCTTATTCTAAAAATATGAAATTTCAAAACCCGACGGAATCAGAGTTAAACCGATTTCCAATTCGGTTCTTTCTAAAATCCCAGCATTTTCTTAAATACAATCACACAAAACCCTTACATGTTCACTATTAATCATTAACAAACACGTTGAACAAGTTTCATGACAATATATTTCATTTTATAACTTTTACTGCTCTTTTTCAGTAAAATACCATGTAGTTTAAATTCGACATTTAAACCATCACAATCTTGCTATACCTTTAATTAGATCACGAGGTAATGACTTACCTCCTCACACACTCATATGCAATATAGCACAATACCTTCGAGAACATAGAATATGGGAAAACGAAACCTTTCAAATAAATACCATTTACTATTAAAACCATTTTCTATAAGATTAAGTATTTTTACAATTTTTGCAAAGCGCCGCTACAACCCATTTTGGGGAACTCGACTGGGATGGTGCGGATTATCACACATTCCTGGGCTTAGTAGTGCGAGATGCAGACCTCCGCAAGAAGCATTCGGTCTCGAAAGGTTTAAAATACAAATATTTTAAGAAAATGAGATTTCTAGAAATATAATATATATTAAAATTATTTTTATATAAATATGTATATATGTATCATTAAAATATCTATTTTGTGATAATATGAATATTCCAACTTTTTCCTAAAAACACAAGAATCACTTTATATTAAAATACCATAAATTCCATACAAGTTCAATATTACAATTAAATACCATATATTATGAAATTAGGATATTTTCACTAGAAATATCACAAATATAAAATCAACATCTATGACAACTCTAAAGACGATAATTAAATACTTGGGGTCTATTTTGAAAATTATACAAAAGTATTTTTTACATAAAACCCTCTCAAGTTCTATAAATTACCCTAATGACACTAGTAAATATAGATTTAAGTGGGACCAGTCTCTTGAGCCTCAGGGAGCCGAAGAAGTGGATGCTTGCCTATTTAAGATAGACAACTTAACAACGGTGTTATCAATACGGTAATCGTTTTTGAAAAAGACACAAATCCTACCGCCCATGTGCAGCGGTTATCGATAACATCAAAACAATCAGGGCTTCAATTTACTTTTCTAATTGACTGACTCAGACTAAGTCTCATTAATAATCTGATTTGAATATGATTCAAGTACAATCTAAAATCTACAATTCAACATGAATCCATGAATCCATATATTCAATCTATCAATCTATACAACTTGACCGAACCGAACCATGGATATACTTCTATTTACATGATTCTTGATCAGTTGAAAATATTGCATTCTTAACACGTCAATTTCCCTACTCTTTCTAATTATCTAAAGGTGTTTGGTATAAATATAGCACATATTAGCAATTCGTCTGCAAAATATCAAATAACATGTGTTATACATTATAACCGGCATTATGAGGGAAATTGTGTGTTTTATTACTATATGCATGATCTTTGTATATATCAACACTTGTCTCGAGATTGTGTGCAGGAAATTCTTCAGGTAAAAGAGCCGGAACTGCTAAAAAGTGCCGATAAAATATATCAAGTCCAAGACTTGTGATCTGGCAGTAAACAAAAAAGTATAAAATTATTACAGACATTAGGAAAGTGCCATAAAGCCAACACAAATCAGCATTGGAAATTTCATGCAGCAACTCCACTATATAGCCGCAGATCCGCGGCCGTTCTGACTCATCGGAGGCAGAAAGTTTCAGACGTGGCACCCTATCAACGGCCAAACTTCTTCAAGACACTTCAAATCTCCAGAAGTTTCCCTCCAACAGAAAGGCTTCTCATGCAAGCTAGCTAATTATCTTAAACTAGAAACTTCTCTACAACTACCTAGCTTCCTATGCAAGCCTCATAACAACCTAGCTTTTAGGGGAAGCTAAAGAGAAAATTATAAAATGGCACCTATAGCATCATTCCATAGGTTGTTGAGTTGTTGATCATTATATATCAATTCACCCACAAGTTGAGTGACACAACTTGCACTTCAAAACCCTAGCCCAAATCCAATTCCAAAGCCAAATCAAGATCCATCGAGAAGCGAATCAAGCAAGCCTTCAACGATCCTTTGAAGCAACGCCGGTCTTCATCCGAGCAAGAGATCCGCGACGATCCACGATTCAAGAAGATCGATGCGAAGCTAATTTCGACGATTTAGTTACCTCCTGAAATCTTGTAATCTCGACTTGAGTGAATTGTACCTAATCGTCGATTAATAAAGGTGAAAATTATAAATCTTGCTTTTCTTTACATTCTTGCATTATGAAAAGTTACCGATTCTTGATTCTTTCCTTTTTCATGATGTTTGAGTGAAATCTCCGCTTGTAGCGGAATCGAGAGAATAGGTAGATGATGATGATTAAATTCTTGAACGATTCTTAAGTCTTATGAGTTTTGTAAAGTTTAGGAAATTGAATCATCGAAGACCTAATTTGAGCGAGATCGCTTTTTTGAATGTTTTCGCTCCAAATTAGAGATCAATGATCGGTTATTTAATTTGCTAGAGACTATAATTTGAATGATAATCAATGAAAGGACAATGGATGATGAAGGTGAAACCCTAGTTTCTTCAATAGATCCCTAAATCTCGTTGATCGGCATCGATCTAGCAACAAATCCTCAATAGATAAGAATTCGTAATCATTAGTATTCATCATCACTATCAATTTGATCGATTTCTACAAGCTACTTTACAAATCTTGAGAATTCAATTGGTTTGGACATTTTCTTGATCTTTATTAATTCTTGATTTTAGATCTATTTCTTTATGTTCTTGAAACTAAAACTCACAAATCTTAAATCATTTTCTTTTATCTTTTCTTTTCAACTCAACTAAAACAAATTCAAACAAATTCACACTTTCTCAGTGGACGATCCGCTCTCGCTAACGAAACTACAATAGACATCATTATTGATTGCGGTATAAATTTCTTTGGTTGTGATTAAAACTTTTCCATACACACGAAGATGATCAATTAAATGTCGCCGTTGCCGGGGATCGTGTGCTAATTTGTTCGTTTTTGTTAATTGAGTTGAAAAATTTATTATTCCATCAGAATTTTTATATCAAAATTCGCATCAAGTGCTCAACGATATGTTGTGAATTGTTTCAAGAGAATCTGGAACCTCTGGAGCGAAGGGAAAAATTTTCAGGTCATCTCAGAGAGCTCAGTGAAGGTACAGGAGCATCTGCACTAATTTCTGTGCAGGGATCATATTAAGCTGCGGCAGAACCGCGACATTTAGAGGCATCTAGCGGTGGATCCACGGTGAATTCAGAGGCTTCAGTGCTTCAAAATTTTTAGGTCCATCTCTGTCTTTCTTATCTCCTCCCTGGTCTTGTCTATTAACCAATTTCTGCAGGATTCTTTGCAAAAATTCACAGCGCCGCAAAAAGAAAAAATTGTGCGTGTTTGATCTTGGTTGTTTGCATATTTTAACACGGAAATTAAGAGGCAAAGACCAAATTCAGATTAGGTGAGGATTTCATTACCCTTCCTAAGCCCCAAAAATCACAAACTTGCATCCGCATCACCCTCATTAACTAAAAAATATCTAGACATGACTCTAAGGACCGTCGCGCTCACTTGGGACAGAAGGAGGTCGTAGGTAATCTATTGCTTATCTGCGTTTCTTTTGTGGTGTCTAAGGCAAGTGTGTCTAAGGCAAATGGTTACTTAATTAGTCGCACTACTTACGTAGTGGAGAACCTCCCACTTACCTGGCACTTACCTGGCCACAGAAGAGGCAAAGAGGAGATAGATGATTTATCTTGAGACTTGTCTTCTGGAAGTCTGGGAGCGGTTTAGAGCCTTGACCTAGGTGACCACTAGATTTAGGGTTGCTTGTGCATTGTTTGTGTGAATTTTTCAAAAATCCGTATTTTCTTTTTCAAAACAAACACCAACTCATATTTTCCTTAATTATCACTTAATGCTGCCATTTATGCTAAACCATTTAGTGCATGCTCGGCTGGACACGGGATTCTAGTGCCCGTCTTGTCCGCGTTCCTCCTATCGACTCTGAAGTCGGTAATTCTATATCTAATTTTTCTTCACCCACTACCACACCCACTTCGATGGACAATTCTCCATCAAACTTTTTTAACACTACACTGCCACCGTCCGCAGGTGCACAGAATCCACCCCGCATCTCTCTCCAAGAGAGATGTTACCCTATGCGAGGTCCTCTTTCGATCTGTCTTACCATTCCACCAGCCAATGGGGAAAATTTTGAAATCAAACCTCAATAAATCAATCTTCTACCAAAATATCACGGTCTCGAGTCTGAAGACGCATATGTCTTTATTACCAAATTTGAAAACGTTTGCGCTATGATGGGTACTTCACAGCTTTCTGTGGACGCTATGAGATTACGTCTTCTCCCATTCACTTTGTGCGATATAGCCGAGAAGTGGCTTTATAACACAGCCGCACATTCTATTTCGAACTGGGGAAAATTCGTAACATCTTTCCTAAAGAAATTCTACCATAATCATAAAACAGCTCAAGTCCATAGCGAAATAAATCAATTTACCCAGCTTCCAAATGAACCATTCTCGAAGTGTTTTGAACGCTTCAAGGATCTGTTAGTTCAATGTCCTCATCACGGAATTCCTAGATGGGATCTGTGCAGAATCATATATGAGGGCATTAATCCTACAACCAAAAAGACCCTTGAATTCATGTGTCAAGGCACCTTCATGAATAAAGATGATGGTGAAGCCTGAAGATTTTTAGAAGATTTCGCTGAAAGAACTTTACAGTGGGAGAGTGTAATCCAGTCATTATCTAGGGGTGGCATTCATCAACTTGATGTTTATATAGGAGTTAGAGCTGAAATGGCAGCAATGCAAAAGAAACTCGAAGCTATGGAACACAAATTTTTAGCAGCCTGTTCATATCATAATTTTGCATTATTATATTCCCCATTCTTAATCATTTTACAAATAAATAGATGCTTTTGATCCATTTCTGTTAAATAGTTGCAGGTTACATGTTCTCGGAACAATACGGTGAAAATGGTGAAAAGACGCTACAAAAGTGAGACTACGACCAACAAATAGAAGAATCTTTATGATACCGCCTACAGTTTAAGGAATAAATGAAGATCAATGAACAGTTCGGTTACACAAAGTACGAAAGCAGCACAAAGATTCAAGACTTCAACGCGAAGCGAACGGTAAAAGTCCACAATATTCTGCACTATGGAAATCTGGAAGAAACTAGAAGACATTCTGAATAACCAAGTGAAGAAAATAAAAGGAAAAAGCAACAGAAAGAAGCCCTGAAGAAATGAGCCAGCAAGCCCATCAAATGGCCGCGGATCCGCGTCCAAACATGGCTTATGGCCGCGGTTCCGCGGCCGTGCGTCGCACGTGTCGGCGCGTGTCGGTGGAGTCGGTGCATTGACCCGGTTTTCTTAGGGTATTTTTGTAATTTTAGATATGGATCAGATGTAAACCCTAGGGTTTCTATTATCTATAAATAGGAATCCTACAACTCGTTTTAGAGCATGTCTCTTTTTATTTATCTAGTTCCCTGTAATTGTCGAAGAGTGCATCAAATAAAAAAGTTTCTTTTCTGCCCTAGTTATTTCTCTAGCAATTTTATTTCTCTGCCGTAGTTATTTTCAGCAATCTTTTTTTATCTGTCGTAGTTGTTAAATTAAAACCATAAAAAATGAGCTCGTTTATCAATTCCCTAATGAGTGAGTAGTTCCTTACTTATTAGGGTTAGGTTTGGGGAAGGTTTGAGAGATGAAAATCTCTCACCCCTTTCTTGCCCGTTATACATTTTAAAGTAGGACTCTATGCATACATACACACACCGCTCACTACGGCACCCTATCCCAAGAGGTAGCGGTGATACCATAGTTAAAGACCGGTTGTGTATGATTTTCATGGAGGTTAGGGTAAGAGTTAAGAAAGGACGGACAAGGACAAAAGGGAAGAAACCTAGTTTCTTCCCAATCGTGCTAATCCCCTTTGTTAATTATTACCTTAACAGCTAAAAGTTCTTAATTAGGGCAAAGAAAGCGGTGAGAATAATTGACTTTCCAAACCAACATAATCCTAACCCTAGCAAGGTTTTAATCCTAATCAAATTCAACTTTAGTTTTTATTGAAAATCAAACCTACCACAATAGGAATTGACTCGTTAGAACAACTAGAAAATACACGTAATCCCTGTGGACCGACCCGTATTCAACCGGCTAGCTACCAAGCGACACCGTTCTTGATTACGGTTAATTCTTTGATTTCAAAACGCATAAGCACATAAAATATATTTACCAATCAAATGGCGCCGTTGCCGGAGATGGCGTAGTTATTTTCTTTTTGTAATTTCGGGGCAGTTAAAAATTAAAAAATCATAAAAACTGAAAAATATAAAAATATAAAAATTATCATCTTGTTATTTTTTGAAGGGTTTTTGTGTGAATTGTGCAGGATCGGAAAGACGAACAGATTCAGATCTGGAAAAATCCAGTGAGCAAAACAGCAAACAGCAGATCTGAACAAACAGAGGATAACCACAATAGAGAAACAGAAAAAGTTTGGAGGCCTGATCCTTCTTTTTAACCGCGGAACCGCCGCAGTTAAGCACCTTTGACCGCGGATCCGCAGCGGCTTGCTGACGTCAGCAAGCCAAAACTTCTCTGGAAGCATTTTTTCTTCTCTGTAACCCCTTGATCTCCTCTGAAAAATTTTCCTGCAGGGTTCTTTGCGCAAAAACTTCTCCTCCTTCTCCAATAACTTGATCTTGTGCAGGATTCTTTGCGCCGCAATAAAAGAAAAAAAAATTGGCAAGTGTTTTGTGTGTTTACTGCTTTGCATTTTTAAAACTGACTTTTAAGGGGCTTTAACACCAATCCAGATTGGGTGGAGATTTCATTACCCTTCCTAGGACCCCAAAAATCACAAAAAGCATTCGCATCAACCATCAAGTTAATTAAAAAAAGATTAGACTCAGCCTATAAGGACTGTCGTGCTCATTAGGACAAAGGAATAGTTGTAGGCATCGGTCATTTATCTAAACCAAATTTTGTGGTGCCTAGGCTAGACAAATGGGAAAGGTAATTTTAAAAGACTCGTCTCACGGTGATTCATGAGCGGATCCCTCCTTTCTTTACTTGTGCTTACTTGGCCACAATTGGCGGTGAAGAAGCGATTTGAGGATCTCACAACTTGCTCTTTGGAACAGTTAGGAGCAGTCTAGTTGACCTAGGAGACCCTAGATCTAGGCTTGATTGTGCATATTGTGATTGCTTGAACGTGTGTCTAAGCTTCTTATAAAAATCTTTTGCAAAAACTCCTTATAAAAAAAACAGAAAATTTTTACAAAAAAAAAAGACTTGCCAATTTGTCGCTAGAAATCCATCGCACCCCACTTTCTTCCATTGACGTTTTCTTACCCCCACCTTCTGTTTTTACTTTTTGACTACACTACACCTCTTTAGTGTATGTCCAGTTGGACTAGGGACACTAGCGCCCGTTTAGTCCGTGTCTCGTTAGTGCCGACAGATGACGCTTTCGACTCCGAAGTCGAAATTCCATCCACTTCTTTACCTTCATCTTCAAATTCATCGTCTTCTAAGGAGATGTCGGGATTCAATCCTAACAACCCCTTACCCGCGGGACTGATTCTACCTCCACTAGGTGCGAATAACCCACCACACCCTCCTGTCGAAGCGTCCTAACGAATCGCGCTCTAGGATCTTTTCTATCCTATCCGCACCGCACTTCCCACTTGTCTTTCACTTCCACCGGCTAATGGGGATAACTTTGAAATTAAACCCCACTTCATCAATATGTTGCCCAAATTTCATGGGCTGGAATCCGAAGATGCCTACATCTTCATTAACAAATTCCAGAATGTTTGCGCAATGATGAAGACCACGCAACTTTCTGATGATGCTATAAGGCTACATGTCATTCCATTCACTTTATGTGACCTATCTGAAAAATGGTTATATAGCACAGCATCACACTCCATAAAAAACTAGGAAGAGTTTGTTAAGTTTTTTCTAAAAAAGTTTTACCCACACCAGAAGACCGCGAGAATTCGAAATGAAATTATTCAATTTTCCCAGCTTCCTTCCGAACCGTTTTGGAAGTGTTTCGAAAGATTTAAGGACCTTCTTGTTTAGTGCCCTCACCACGGTATCGAGAATTGGCAACTTTGCCAAACTTTATACAAACGACTGAACCCAACAACTAAGCAGTTGTTAGAAACCATTTGTCAAGGTCACTTTCTTACAAAATCAAGCGAGGAAGCTTGGCAATTTCTCGACGATCTTGCTGAACAAACACTTCAGTGGGAAAGCACTAAGACCACTTTATTTACTTTATCAGGTCAGTCTAGGGGAGGCATACATCAACTTGATATGTCGATTGCAATGAAGGCCGAAATGGCTGCAATCACAAAAAAACTAGAAGCAATTGAGAGCAAATTCTCATCGCCTTCTCCTGCCCTAGCTTTACCCCCACGTACAGTTTGCGCTTGTTGTTCGGATCCGTCCCATCTAACCGAAGAGTGTCCTTACAACCCACCTATTCAAGGGCAAGATCAAGTCAATACTGCCTTTCAGCAAAGACAAAGAAATGATCCATACTCTACAACTTATAATCCTGGTTGGAGGAACCACCCAAATTTTGCTTGGAATCAAAATCAACAACAATTCCAAGGCAATAACAACTTTCAAAGGCCTCCTCTACAACAACAAGCCCCTCAACAAACTCAATATCAGCAACCTTTCTAACCCCAACCTTACCCAAACCAAATGAACAATTTTGTATCCAACAACTCTTATCCTCAAAACAATTTTGTTCAGCCAAATAACGATAAGGTTTCCTCGCTAGAACGAAGTCTGGATGCGTTTTTAAAACAATCTATACAATCCTCAGCAAGCATCCAGTCTTCCATTGAGTCTTTTATGCAACACAATGCTTCACATGATCAGAGCATCAAAACAATTGAGGCCCAAATTGCAAAACTGAATGCCGCGTTAAACGAGCGAGAAAAGGGAAAGTTTCCATCTCAACCATTGCCAAATCCCGGTCACACATACAACGCACATGTTGCTTATGAACAACAAAATCATAATGTAAATGCTGTGACTACATTGAGATCTGGAAGAGTATTGCACAATAATACGGGTATTAGTGATGAAACCCCGGCCGCCGCTTCTTCTTCTTCTGCTTCTTCTTCTTCTTCATCTTCTTCTTTGTCAGAGCCTGTTCTTCATTCTTCACCAGGCTCTACTTCTTCTAATTCGAATGGACCGACATCTCACTCCACGATAACACCAACACTGGGATCCGTTCCAACTCCGCAATCTACTCCACAAACATTGGACTCAACAAATTTTCAAAATAGTCCATTTCCAAACAGGTTGAGATCCAATAAACAAACTCCACAAATGGAAAAGATTGTGGAGTTATTCAAACAGGTTAGCGTTAACATACCTCTCTTGGATGCAATCCAACAAGTCCCTTCTTACGCTAAAATCTTGAAGGACTTATGCACCAAGAAGAGGAAGTCTCAGGTACCCAAGAAAGTATTCGTAGCTAGTGCCGTGAGCAATACTCTTACCCAACCTTTGCCCCAAAAACGAAAAGACCCTGGCCGTCCTACAATTTCAATAACAATTGGGGATAAGAACATCAATCACGCACTTTTAGATCTTGATTCCGGTGTTAACCTGCTTCCTTATTCCATTTATGAGCAATTAGGCGTTGGAGAGTTGAAACCCACTCATTGTACTCTCCAAATGGCCGATCGATCCATCACCCATTCTAGGGGTGAGTTAGAGGATGTTTTGATTAAAGTAGGGGACTTCATATTCCCCATTGATTTCATTGTTATGTACACACAGCCTGTGGCTAATCCACGGAACCAAATTCCGGTGATCCTCGGTCGACCATTTTTGGCCACTTCCAATGCTGTAATCAACTGTCGTAACGGCTCTATGACTCTATCCTTCAGGAAGATGTCAAGTGAGTTCAAAATTTACAAGATGGGAAGTCTTCCTTCCGAACCTTCGGCTCATGCATGTTCTGTCGAATTAATGAATGTCGACAGCAGCGAATTTGATCAGCTTCAGGATACTGATCTAGACTCTTTTCATACATTGTTTAACCCAACTAGGTATTATACACATACGGACTCTTCCATTAAGTTGTCCGGGTCAACATCTACCGCTGTTTATGAATCTTTCATGGAGTCTAGAGATCGCCCAACTCTTTCGGATGACATTATTCTTCGGGGTATCGAAGAAAGTTTTGAGAAAATTTTCGCTGATGAACTCGCATTTTTAGCAAACACGGGTGTTGAGATGAATCAACTCCAAAAAGAAATTGAACCTCCACCCATCTTGACAATCACAAAAATGCGAGTAATCTATCGTCACAATCATTTTGTCGTCTCTTCAAATTGAGATACAATCCATTTCTATTACACCACTTATCTCTTCCCCACTTCTTCGTGATTCTAGACAACATACTCTTCTACCAACCGCTGTGTTTCACTGATAAATTCTTCGAATGGTTGGTATTGACTTTTGGTCTTTTCAAAGCTTGGCATTGACTTGTAACATTTTTTAATTCAAGTTTGGGGGAGATTTTGTTGGCTCTAGAAAGAAAGTGATTTTTAGCCAACCGTATGATTGGGGGTACGTTTACCACTTGTAAATATAAAAATGAAAAAAAAATTGGGTATTTTTGCAAATTTCCAGTTTTAATAAAATAAAAATAAAAAAATAAACAGGGGAGTGCCGACAATTTTGACCCTCTTGGTGTAGCCTGACAGTGAGGACACTGTCAAGTTTAAATTTGGGGGTGTGCTTGGTAAGGTTTCTTCCTTCGCATTCATGTATATATTTTTGCATTTGCATACTTATTTTAAAACCCATAAAAATCAAAAAAAAAATTTAAAATTATAAAAATTGAAAAATTCAATTTTGGCCATATTTGACTTAAGTTCAACATGACGGTTGAATAGTAGGGAAAAACTAGATCCTAAACATAGTAAATTAGAAACCCTAAAAATAACCTTTCTTAAAGTTTAACTGTAGAAAATATATGTCCTTATAGTTTATTTAGAAATAGGCAAATTTTGAGTTCAGTTCTTGGGCTAAGTCAAAATAAGGGTAGAGTATTGAATTTTTATTTGAAGTGTAAGTCTGAAAAATAATTCTGAATCTCAAGTCTAAATTCTGAAAATATATACCCTACAATTAGCACATACACGCACCTTGAAACTTGGGATAGTAGAGGATACCTTGAATTGCTCTTGTCTAAAATCCTTAGTATGAAGAAAAATAAATAAAAGTATAAGTGTGAATAAAGAGATATAAAAAAATGAACACTGGTTTTGTAATTACTTAAGGCTATGTAAAATAAAAAAATATATAGTGAGGGTGCTTTATCACCTAGTGCCTTAGATCAACTGGTTTGGAAGTCACTGCTAAAGCCTTGGGTATTACAAGACGAGGAATTACGCCTAAATGCGTGAACACATTTTGTAATCGGTCGTTAGTATCTCAAGAAGTATTAACGGTCGCATGAAGGATGCATGAGCAATTTCATCTAAAATTCACCAACTAAAAGTATTTTGGATGATGGACAAGAGTATAATAGCTTGAATTGAATTTCCAAGTATAGGGGTGATACATACACACACGTAGGGGTAGATGATTGGGGTTTGGATGAGAGGTATGGATGAAAAATAGGACTTATATCTTCAGTAGAGATGATAAAAATTCCTAAGTTGAGATGGAACCTTAGAAGGAAAACTCAAAAAATGCTAAAACCTAAATAAATTTACAGAATATATACAATCTTAAGTTAAATGATAAGGAAGCATGAAAAATATGGGTTGATAATTTCTGAGTTGAAGATAATAGAATTTCTTGCTAGGACATCGAATTGAAGAATGAAAGTCAATAGGCCAAATTGATCGGATTTTGTGGGTAGTATCCGCTGAAAATCCTCAGGAGACAACACTCCTCTTATTAGGGACACCTAGAGATTTAACGGCTTGTTGCACGAGCTCAGTGCAATCGCGTTTCCCTGCGAAAGTGTGGTTAGGCTTTTTCGAGAATAAACTAGTTTTGCTCGGGACAAGCAAAAGATAAGTTTGGGGGTATTTGTTCATATCATAATTTTGCATTATTATATTCCCCATTCTTAATCATTTTACAAATAAATAGGTTCTTTTGATCCATGTCTGTTAAATAGTTGCATGTTACAGGTTCTCGGAACAATACAGTGAAAATGGTGAAAAGACGCTACAAAAGTGAGACCACGACCAACAAATAGAAGAATCTTTATGATACCGCCTACAGTTTAAGGAACAAATGAAGATCAATGAACAGTTCGATTACACAAAGTACGAAGGCAGCACAAAGATTCAAGACTTCAACGCGAAGCGAACGGTAAAAATCCACAACATTCTGCACTATGGAAATTTGGAAGAAACTAGAAGATATTCTGAAGAACCAAGTGAAGAAAATAAAAGGAAAAAGCAACAGAAAGAAACCCTGAAGAAATGAGCCAGCAAGCCCATCAAATGGCCGCGGATCCGCGGCCAAACATGGCTTATGGCCGCGGTTCCGTGGCCATGCGTCGCACGTGTCGACGCGTGTCGATGCGTGTTGGTGGAGTCGGTGCATTGACCTGGTTTTCTTAGGCTATTTTTGTAATTTTAGATATGGATCAGATGTAAACCCTAGGGTTTCTATTATCTATAAATAGAAATCCTACAGCACTTTTTAGAGCATGCCTCTTTTTATTTATCTAGTTTAGAATTTTTATTCCCTGTAATTGTCGAAGAGTGCATCAAATAAAAAAGTAAGTTTCTTTTCTGCCCTAGTTATTTCTCTAGCAATTTTATTTCTCTGCCGTAGTTATTTTCAGCAATTTTTTTATCTGCCGTAGTTGTTAAATTAAAACCATAAAAAATAAACTCGTTTATCAATTCCCTAATGAGTGGGTAGACCCTCACTTGTTAGGGTTAGGTTCGGGGAAGGTTTGAGAAATGAAAATCTCTCATCCCTTTCTTGCCCGTTATACATTTTAAAGTAAGACTCTATGCATACATACACACACCGCTCACTACGGCACCCTATCCCAAGAGGTAGCGGTGATACCATAGTTAAAGACCGGTTGTGTATGATTTCCATGGAGGTTAGGGTAAGAGTTAAGAAAGGATGGACAAGGACAAAAAGGAAGAAACCTAGTTTCTTCCCGATCGTGCTAATCCCCTTTGTTAATTATTACCTTAACAGCTAAAAGTTCTTAATTAGGGCAAAGAAATCGGTGAGAATAATTGACTTTCTAAACCAACCTAATCCTAACCCTAGCAAGGTTTTAATCCTAATCAAATTCAACTTTAGTTTTTATTGAAAATCAAACCTACCACAATAGGAATTGACTCGTTAGAACAACTAGAAAATACACGTAATCCCTGTGGACCGACCCGTATTCAACCGGCTAGCTACCAAGCGACACCGTTCTTGATTGCGATTAATTCTTTGATTTCAAAACGCATAAGCACATAAAATATATCTACCAATCACAGTCTCCCTAAATCAGATGTCACTCTCCAAAACTGTCTGTGGATGCTGTTCTGATCCATCTCATCTTACGGAAGAATGTCCTTTGAATTCTCCGTTTTAAGGTCAAGAGCATACCAATGCTGCTCTCCAACAAAGACCTAAAAACGATCTGTATTCTTCCACGTATAATCAGGATTGGAGGAATCACCCTAACTTTGCTTGGAACCAATCACAAACTCAAAATACGGTTCCAAATCAAAACAATTTCCAAAGGGGTCCTCCACCACAACAGCAACCACTTCAAATAAGTCAGCATCCCTATCAATCATAAAACTTTCAAAATCCTGTCAACACACCTGCACCGTATAATCTTTTGCAGTTGACCGGTACGGATAATTCCTCTTCACTTGAACGGACTTTTGAAATGTTTATGAAACAGTCCATTCAAATATCGGCTGAATTTAAGTCTTCCCTCGATAAAATCCAAAAAAACTCTAACTCCCAAAGTGAGAGTATTAAATCGATGGAAGCACAAATTGCACAATTAAAACCCGAAATGAGTGCTAGAGAGAAAGGGAAACTTCCGTCTCAACCCCTACCGAATCCTAGGCATTCACAACACTACAATATGAATGCTATTACAACGTTGAGATCTGGAAGAGTGCTGAATAATCAAGTTGGTGAAGAGATTGATAATCATGAAAAATTAATCAATAACCCCCCGGCTTTCACTTCCACTTTTCCTTCCACTTCCACATCCACTTCTACTTCTAATCCTTATTCGTCTACCCCACCACCTTCTTGCGAGCCTATTCTTCGTTTTTCTCAAGGCTCGAACCCTCAGCATACCTCTTCTAGTCCACCAAAAACGATCCCCACTTCTATTCTGGGATCAGTTCCACACGCACCACCTTCTCCAATGTTGGACCCAGCTATTATTGCTAAAGCACCTTATCCGAATTGGTTAAGGGGAAACAAAACGAGTTCACATATGGAGAAGATTATGGAAATATTTAAACAGGTTAACATCAATATCCCTCTCCTAGATGCTATTCAATAAGTCCCCGCTTATGCGAAAATTCTCAAAGAATTGTGCACTAGGAAGAGGAGAACTTAAGTGCCCAAAAAGGTTTTCATGACAAATAATGTTTTCACTGCTTTTATCCTACAGTTACCAAAGAAACGTAAGGACCCTGGCTGTCTTACAATCTCGATTTCTATTGGGGGTAAAAACATTAACCGTGCTTTACTTGACCTTGGCACAAGTGTTATCCTGCTTCCATATTCTGTTTATGAGCAGTTAGGGATTGGAGAGTTGAAACCAGCTCATTGCACTCTCCAAATGGTAGACCGTTCAATCACCAAACCTAGAAGTGAACTGGAGGATGTGTTGATAAAAGTCGGGAAATTTATATTCCCTGTGGACTTTATTGTTCTCGATACACAATCTGTAGCTAACCCACAGAACCAAATTCCGGTGATTTTGGGTCGACCATTCCTTGCCACTTCCAATGCTGTCATTAATTGTCGAAATGGTTCTATGAACTTATCTTTTGGAAAAATGACAATTGAATTGAACATCTATAAAATTGGAAGTCAGACGTCTGAACTCTCTACTCACATACTTGATGTATGTTCTGTCCACGAGATTCCTCCCGAAAGTTGCGAAGTTGATGAACTTTGGTTTGAAGATCTCGATGACATTAGCACATAATGTTTGATCTTGCACATTTTAGTGAGGACACTTTTTCCACTCCTGAGTCTGAAACTCTTGACTCATCACTTTCCGAGTCTGTATCCTTTGAAGGCTACGAGCTTCTTTGTGAATCCGAATATCATTCGCTGACCCCACCTTCTAAAGTTTCTCCGCCAGCATTAGATCTCAAACTTTTACCTTCTCATCTTAAATATGCATATTTAGGTGAGAATGAGTCTTTACCTGTGATCATATCCGCTTCTCTAGCCTCAAAGCAAGAGAATGCGCTTTTGACGGTATTGAGATTTAATAGGAAGGCGTTTGGTTAGACTATGGCTGACATCAAAGGGATTAGTCCCTTAATTGTTGAACATCATATACATTTGATGGATGAAGCCAAGCCAACCCGAGAACCACAGAGATGGTTAAACCCCGTCATGAAGGATGTGGTGAAGAAAGAAATCGTCAAATGCCTTGACAGTGGTATCATTTACCCAATCTTCGATAGCCAATGGGTAAGTCCAATTCGTATAGTTCCTAAGAAATCTGGCATCACGATCATAACAAATGAGGCTAATGAATTAATCCAGACAAGCGCTCAAACTGAGTGGCGTGTATGTATTGATTATAGAAAACTCAATACCGCAACGAGAAAAGACCACTCTCCTCTACCTTTCATTGACCAGATACTAAAACGCTTAGTTGGACGAGAATATTACTGCATCATGGACGGATATTCTGACTATAACCAGGTCCCTTTTACCAAAAAGGATCAAGACAAAACCACATTTACTTGTCATTTTGGTACTTTTGCTTATAGACGCATGCCCTTTGGGTTATGTAATGCTCCCGCTACATTTCAGCGGTGTATGATGGGGATATTCTCAGACATGGTCGAGAATTTTCTGGAGATTTTCATGGACGATTTCTCGATATTCGGAGATTCTTTTGTTGACCGCCTATCTCATCTTGACGCAGTTCTTACTCGTTGTAAAGAGAAGAACTTAATCTTGAATTAGGAAAAATGCCACTTCATGGTCCAAGAAGGGATTGTACTTGGACATGTTATTTCACGGAAAGGCATTGAGGTTGACAAAGCCAAAATAGATGCCATTCAAAACCTTCCTCATCCCAAATGCGTCAAAGATATACAATCTTTTCTTGGCCATGCAGGCTTTTACAGGAGATTCATTAAGGATTTTAGCAAAATTGCTAGACCCTTAACTCTTCTCTTGGCCAAGGACACAACTTTTCACTTTGACTCGGATTGTGAGGCAACATTTGACTCACTCAAACACTCTCTCACTACAGCCCCCGTTCTATCTTCTCCAGATTGGAACCATCCGTTTGAGCTTATATGTGATGCATCAGATTTTGCAGTTGGTGCAGTCTTAGGACAGCACATTGAAAAGATGCCACACGTGATCTATTATGCAAGCAAGGCCCTGAATGATGCTCAAATTAATTATACAACTACCGAAAAGGAACTTTTGGTAGTTGTATTTGCATTAGAAAAATTCAGGCCTTACTTGATTGGCTCACCAATTTTTGTGTACACTGACCACTCCGCCTTGAAATATCTTTTGGCGAAGAAGGATGCTAAAGGTAGGCTAATATGTTGGATTCTTCTATTACAAGAATTTGATCTTGTTATTAAAGATAAGAAAGGATGTGAAAATGTTGTAGTCGACCATCTGTCACGCATCTCCTCTTCACCTGTGACCCTGCTGATCAATGATTCTTTTCCATACGAACAACTCTTGAATGTATCCAACGAACCTTGGTTCGGAGATACTATGAATTATCTTGCTACGGGACTTATTCCCCGCGAATGGTCGAAACAGGACAAACATCGATTTATATCCCAAGTAAAACACTTTTACTGGGATGAACCCTATCTGTTTAAGTATTGTCCTGACCAGATCATTCGCAGATGTGTCCCTAATGATGAATTCAAGAGTGTTCTATTTTCGTCATGATCAGGCATGTGGCGGTCATTTCGGTCCTCGAAAGACGGCGGAAAAGGTTTTGCAATGCGGTTTTTATTGGCCGACTTTATTCAAAGATGCATTTGATCATTGCAAAACCTGTCCACGGTGCCAACACACGGGTAGGATTTTCTGGAGAAATGAGATGCCACTTCAACCCATCTTAGTGGTTGAAATTTTTGACGTTTGGAGTATTGATTTTATGGGTCCTTTTCCCAACTCTTTCGGGAATTTGTACATATTGCTTGCAGTTGATTATGTCTCGAAATGGGTGGAATCTATTCCCTGTCGCACTAATGAAAAAAAGGTTGTCATTAATTTCTTAAAAGAAAACATCTTTTCACGATTTGGATACCCACGTGCGATCATTAGCGATAACGGGACGCATTTCTGTAATCGGTCTTTCGAGACTTTGATGCGAAAATATGCAACCAACCACAAACTTTCCACACCCTATCATTCCCAAACGAGCGAGCAAGTTGAGGTTTCAAACAGACAAATCAAACAAATTTTGGAGAAAACAGTTTCTACAAATTGAAAAGATTGGTCAACCAAATTTACGGATGCTCTTTGGGCGTTCCGAACTGCATATAAAACTGATCTAGGTATGTCTCCTTACAGACTAGTGTTTGGGAAGGCTTGTCACCTTCCGGCCGAGATTGAGCACAAAACAATGTGGGCCATGAGAGAACTTAACTTTGACTTAAATCAAGCCTGCAAATTTCGGAAGCTGCAATTAAACGAGCTAAGCGAACTCCGCGATGAAGCTTACGATAATGCTATGATTGTAAAGAATTGGACTAAGGTATTTCATGATAAAAACATTTTGAGAAAAACTTTTACACCTGGTCAACAAGTCCTTCTTTATGATTCACGACTCCATCTTCATGCGGGTAAACTAAAATTTCGGTGGAAAGGACCTTTTGTTGTGTAGTATGTATACCCGCACGGGGCAGTTGAGATTGAAAATGTTGAAAACGGTACAATTTTCAAAGTAAATGGATATAGATTAAAACCGTATTTTTCCACTGACCCCACGGAGGAGCTCCTGTTTTTACAGGAGCCACTTTATCTTGATTAAAATTCCTCCGTCTCACCTCCATGTCTTGTAAAATACTGTATCATCTTTAGAATGGAGGTGAGTGAAAAGAATAAGTTTGGGGGAGATTTTCATGTTCATGTTTTATTGCCCCCGTTAATAGATTTCCTCCCAAGCCTACATGTTTCTGAGATTTAATAGATGGCAACAGTGAGGACACTGTTGTAAACAGGTATGGGGGAGGTTTGTGCTTATTTGTGCATCACTTTGCATCTTACTTTGCATAAACATAAAACATATAAAACAAAAAAAATTAATATTTAATTTTATAATAAAATATTAGATAGTGAAAAATTATATCCAAAAGATTAGAAAAGTTTAAGAAAACCAAAAAAGTTAGAAATTTTCTTAAATGAACTAGTAATAAGTAGTTATGAGCCATTGTCCCAAGAATTAGTAAGATGAAAGAAGTCACTAATCTGAGGATAAAAATAAGTCTGAAAAATAGTTTCTATTCTGGAAGCCAAACATTTAAACATTGATACCCTACTATACGCACTTACACACGTCTTGAAACTCGGGATAGTAGAAGATACCTTGAAATGCTCTTGTCTAAAAGCCAAAGTATGCATAAAAAGATAAAATGGTGTAGAAAAATGAACATTGGTTTTGTTATCACCAAGGCAGCATAAAAAAAATATAGCGAGGGTGCTTCATCTCCTAGTGCCTTAGACTAACTGGTTTGGGAGTCACTGCTAAGCCTTGGGTGTTGCAAGATGAGAAAAATGCTACATACACCTAATCAGCAAGCACTTGAGTAATCGGTCGGTTAGTACTTCAAGAAGTATTAACGGTCGCATGAAAAATGTGTGAGCAATCTAAATATTCATTAATTAAAAGGTACTGAGGTCGATGGACAAGAGTATGATAGCTTGAATTGAATTCTCCGAGTATAAGGATGTCCTATACACACACGTAGGGGTATATGATCAATATTTGGAGGTCGAATTAGGGAGACGAACTTTCATAACCCTGGCACCTTCCTCAACTGGAGCGGCTCGGGCGGAACAGCGTAGCCGGAGAGGGAGAGCCAATAGCGAACCAGGAATCAAATAAAGAAGGTTGAACGGTTCTTCCACGATTCTCCACCATCGGTAAATTGGCGCTTAGGGCTATAAGTGGTACCATTCTAGTCAGTTCTTTCTTCTCCCGCGGTCTCTTTCATCGAAATCTAGGAATGAAGAATAAAGACAATGTTTTATTGAGAGATGATATGATTTCTAATATCTTTTCATGACTATTAAGATAGGGCTCATGACAACCGAAAAGCTAGTATAGTTGGAAACTCTAATTTTTCAAAAAATTTCTTTTACAATTCTTATCTTTACATGTAACTTTCACGGTCTTCCTTTTATTATTGGATTTTGTGGGTGCAATCCGCTGAAAACCCTCAGAAAACAACACTCCTCCTACCAGGGACACTTAGAGGTTTAAAGGTTTGTTATACGTGCTCAGTGCAATCGTGTTGCCTACGAAAGTGTGCTAGTTAGTTTTTCTTTTTCTTTATTTTCTCATTCTCTTAAAAATAAAAGATGTTTGCTGAGACGACCAAAATTAAGTTTGGTGGAATCTGATCAGTCGAAAATATTGCATTCTTAACACATCAATTTCCCTACTCTTTCTAATCATCTAAAGGTGTTTGGTATAAATATAGCACATATTAGCATTTTGTCTGCAAAATATCAAATAACATGTGTTATACATTATAACCGGCATTGTGAGGGAAATTGTGTGTTTATTACTACATGCAGGATCATTGTATATATCAACACTTGTCTCGAGATTGTGTGCAGGAAATTCTTCAGGTAAAAGAGCCGGAACTGCTAAAAAGTGCTGATAAAATACATCAAGTCCAAGACTTGTGATCTGGCAGTAAATAAGAAAGTATAAAAATATTCCAGATATCAGGAAAGTTCCATAAAGCCAACACAAATCAGCACTAGAAATTTCATGCAGTAACTCCACTATATGGCCGTGGATCCACGGCCGAGTCAGGCCGATCCGCCACGGATCCGCGGCCGTTCTGACTCATCAGCGGCAGAAAGTTTCAGACGTGGCACCTTATCAACGGCCAAACTTCTTCAAGACGCTTCAAATCTCCAGAAGTTTCCCTCCAACAGAAAGGCTTCTTATGCAAGCTAGCTAACTACCTTAATTTAGAAACTTCTCTACAACTACCTAGCTTCCTATGCAAGCCTCATAACAACCTAGCTTCTAGGGGAAGCTAAATGGAAAACTATAAAAGGGCACCTATAGCTTCATTCCAAAGGTTGTTGAGTTGCTGATCATTATACATCAATTCACCCACAAGTTGAGTGACACAACTTGCACTTCAAAACCCTAGACTAAATCCAATTCCAAAGCCAAATCAAGATCTATCGAGAAGCGAATCATGCAAGCCATCAACGATCCTTTGAAGCAACGTCGGTCTTCATCCAAGCAAGAGATCCACGATGATCCGCGACTCAAGAAGATCGATGCGAAGCTAGTTTCGGCGGATCTAGTTACCTCCTCAAATCTTGTAACCTCAAATTGAGTGAATGTGTACCTAATCGTCGATTAATAAAGGTGAAAATTATAAATCTTGCTTTTCTTTACATTCTTGCATTATGAAAAGTTACAAATTCTTGATTCTTTCCTTTTTCATGATATTTGAGTGAAATCTCCACTTGTAACGGAATCGAGAGAATAGGTAGATGATGATGATTAAATTCCTGAACAATTCTTAAGTCTTATGAGTTTTGTAAACTTTAGGAAATTGAATTATCGAAGACCTAATTTGAGCGAGATCGCTTTCTTGAATGTTTTCGCTCCAAATTAGAGATCAACGATCGGTTATTTAATTTGCTAGAGGCTAGAATTTAAATGATAATTAATGAAAGGACAATGGATGATGAAGGTGAAACCCTAGTTTCTTCAATAGATCCCTAAACCTCGTTGATCGTCATCGATCTAGCAACAAATCCTCAATAGATAAGAATTCGTAATCATTAGTATTCATCAATATCAATTTGATCGATTCCTACAAGCTACTTTATAAATCTTGAGAATTCAATTGGTTTGGACATTTTCTTGATCTTTATTAATTCTTGATTTTAGATCTATTTCTTTATGTTCTTGAAACTAAAACTCACAAATCTTAGATCATTTTCTTTTATCTTTTCTTTTCAACTTAAGTAAAACAAATTCAAACAAATTCACACTTTCTCAGTGGACGATCCGCTCTCGCTAACGAAACTACAATAGACACCGTTATTGATTGCGGTATAAATTTCTTTGGTTGTGATTAAAACTTTTCCATACACACGAAGATGGTCAATCAATTCTCCAGTTACATCCATTTACATGATTCTCCAGTTACATTCATTTACTGATATCATGGTTTCGGCAAGTCATCTATACAATTCAATTTTCAAGATAATACAACACAATACAATAGCATCAGTACAATCATTATTATCAATACAATAAATACACGGGGTATTGGGGTAGTTCATTCGTGAATCCAATAGAATCTCAAGAGTCCCTCTAGATCATGAATCCATGTCTACTAACACAAGCAAGCTATCATGAGGGCCCGTGTTTCCACGCTCCTGGATTACAGCCTGTTGAGTTTGGAATACTTCGACGATGGTCGAAGTCCCGTTATTAACATTTAATTCGGGCCCGTGGTTCTTTATCCCTGTATTACAGCCTGTTGGGTTTGAGAACACTCTTGAGATTAGTTGACATTCACTCTTGAACTTATGTTAACAACAACATTAATACTAAATACAACAGTATAACAAATAATACAACTTTAAAAGCTATACTCTCTCTCTCTGTGTGTGTGTGTGTATTCTACTTCTTCCTTATCTTTGGGACTTACCGAGCGATTGTTCGCTGACGACATTCCTTCTCTTTCTTCTTTGGAATGTTGTCAGGTG
This sequence comes from Agapanthus africanus, assembly GCA_030015575.1. NCBI lineage: Eukaryota > Viridiplantae > Streptophyta > Magnoliopsida > Asparagales > Amaryllidaceae > Agapanthus > Agapanthus africanus. Next base: position 314,859,752 of record CM057338.1, on the reverse strand, counting down.
ATCTGGACACTCAGGAGATCGAGCCTACCAGCGAGGACTTGGATCAGCTTGCTTACAACCCAGAGCTCTAGCTTCATTGTACACATTTCGTTTCAGTACTTTCCTTTTCTGTTATACCATTGTTTAGGCATTGCTTTTATTCAGATGTATTTACTTTTCCATGCATTGTACAAAAGAATGTGAATAAATAAAGTTGCTGTTTTATTATATCTTGTCTCTTGTGCATTTATTTTTATATTGCTTAGATACGCTTAGCGTATTTACTTCAGAGTAAATACGTAGCGGCCTCGTCGCGTCCTCTGCCCGTATACTGGGAAGCGGGGCATGAAAGGTTTTGTTGGTGGCCCATGCAGGTCAGAGCTGTATGAATCCTATTATGCAGTTCTGTTCTGCATGAACAACCTAAGCAATATAACACAAGAACCAGCAACTAAAACATTCTTTGCAATTCATATTCCTTGAATCTTATCATTCCATATACTTTGAATCTGTCCTAACCTAAATTTTTCATTCAAGATTATGGATTCCCCAAACAACACCAGCGCCAACTTCAACAACACTCCACCACCACTACAAATTACTCCTGCCGTAGCTGCTCCGATCATCGAGCAGACGGTTCTGCTTGAGGCACTCCGTAGCCTCCTGGAAGGACAGCAGCAGCAGACTGTTATTCTCTTGAACCGTCCAGAAGCAGAAGCACCTGGAGTGAAGCAATTTAGGGCTTTGCACCCCAAACAGTTTACAGGAGAAGAGAGCCCATTGGAAGCTGAGGAATGGGCTCAGAGCATCGAAGATAATCTAGCAGTGGCACAAGTTCTAGAGATAGATTGGGTTCGTGTTGCAAAATTACAGCTCACGGACAATGCACGGGTCTGGTGGTAGGCGGAAGAAATCCGTCTTGACCAACCTATCGAATGGAAGACTTTCCGAGACATGCTCGATGCAAAGTACTTCCGTAAGACTGCCAGGTTTGACATGGAACAGCAGTTCATCCATCTGCAACAAGGTTCGATGTGGACCAAGTCAGTAGATGAGTATGACGCTGAGTTCACCATACTCAGTCGGTAAGATATGTCTCATTGTTCAATTTTATATCACATACGACACAGCTAACACAAGACCGTAACAGGTTTGCGGCCCATCTCATACCGACTGCTTAGATAAGAGCTAGAAGATTTCAGTAAGGGTTGGACCCGGAAATCCAAGCTGCATTAGCTACAGGGGATTTCCCAACCCATGATATGGTTTTGAAAGCTGCCCGAAAATGTGAGGCAGTGGTGAAGAAGAAGGGCAGACCTCAATCTGCCGGAGTGAAGTGCCCTGCCAACCAGACGGCAGGAGAAACCGCATCAGGACCACCATTTGTACCAAGGAGATCGGGAGTTCCAATCAACAGGCCCAGCCCAGCCTTTTGTACCTACTGCAAGAGAGCTGGACATCTCATGGAAGATCACAGACGAGCAAATGGTTTTTGCCTGATATGTGGATCATCCTCACATACCATTGGAACTTGCCCACACAACCGAACTAATCCTAATTCCGCAGCTAGACCAGCTATCCAAGCTCCACCTACTCGGTTAACTCTTCCTGCACCACCTCTACGTGGACCACCTTTACCTTGACAACCAGCGATGTACCAGCATGCACGAAGAAATGTGCCGAGACGCCAGGCTTACAATTTGGCGGCCGTAGAAGCGGAGACGGTTGGCCAAGATAACCCTGGTAATTCTCTTCAAACCTTTTCAAACCCTGGTATCACTTTGCTATTTTTCATACACCACCAATAGTTCTATCACCAAACTTTCCTTGAATCTGTTACACTTTCCTTTTACAAATTTCGAGAATGAAATTTTTATAAGGAGGGTAAAATGTAACAACCATAATTTTCTGTACAACTTTCTATACAATTTTTTTTCAAAAATACAGAAAGGGGTACTTTTTTCTGAGCACAAGATATAAGTTTGTTTTGCTAATTAATTACAAGCAAGAGTTTATAGCTCATTGATAATACCTTGCACTACTGAACCAAGCCACCAGAGTTCAAATCTCATACCCCACATTATTTTTAATATTGTTTTATTTGGAATTTTTAGAATACCAAGGGTTTACACCTGCATAACTCGTTAAAATCTCACTATACACTAAAAACAAACTGGACCAGGGAGGATTCTTGCCGCCTGACTCGGCCGGCGGATCGGCCGACTCGGGCCGCCGCCGCCGGCCGGACTCGGCCGGACCGCCGAGTCATCAACATCAAAGTGGTGTCTTTTCAGCTCCCCTATACACCTGCATACTTTATTTCTTCAGACCGGTAACAGAGACACTTTAAAACACCAATTACTCTATTTTATTACATTTTAATACATTTTATCATATTTTTTCATTTCAACCTTTTACCTACCGTAACCCTAGCCTTACCCTATAAATACAACCCCTAAAAACACACCCCTCACTCCAAAATTCTGATCAAAACTCTTAAGAAACCCCTAGACTAATAGTGTACTTTTGAAGTAGCAAAAGGCGAAAGCTTCGGTGAAATTCCGACGACAACCCTAGGAGCTTCCAGCGACGCACCGGCGCATCCTCCCGTTTCCTCTTCCTCATCCCTAACTTCTAAACCCGTAAGTCCCCCTCCCTCTTCTCTTATCTTGTTCTAAAAATACGAAATTTCAAAACCCGACAAAATCGGAGTTAAACCGATTTCCGATTCGGTTCTTTCTAAAAATCCAACATTTTCTTAAATACAATCACATAAAACCCTTACATGTTGACTATTAATCATTAACAAACATTTTGAATAAGTTTCATGACAATATATTTCATTTTGTAACTTTTACCGCTCTTTTTCAGTAAAATACCATGTAGTTTAAATTCGACATTTAAACCATCACAATCTTGCTATACCTTTAATTAGTTCACGAGGTAATGACCTACCTCCTCACACACTCATATGCAATATAGCACAATACCTTCGGGAATATAGAATACGGGAAAACGAAATCTTTCAAATAAATACCATTTACTATTAAAACCGTTTTCTATAAGATTACGTATTTTTATAATCTTTGCAAAGCGCCGCTATAACCCATTTTGGGGAATTCGACTGGGACGGTGCGGATTATCGCACATCCCTGGGCTTAGAAGTGCGAGATGCAGACCTCCGTAAGGAGCATTTGGTCTCAAAAGGTTTAAAATACAAATATCTTAAGAAAATGAGATTTCTAGAAATATAATATATATTAAAATTATTTTTATATAAATATGTATATATGTATCATTAAAATATCTATTTTGTGATAATATGAATATTCCAACTTTTTCCTAAAAACACAAGAATCACTTTATATTAAAATCCATAAATTCCATATAAGTTCAATGTTACAATTAAATACCCTATATAATGAAATTAGGATATTTTCACTAAAAATATCACAAATATAAAATCTATATCTATGACAACTCTAAAGACGATAATTAAATACTTGGGGTGTATTTTGAAAATTATACAAAAGTATTTTTACATAAAATCCCCTCAAGTTCTATAAATTACCCTAAGGACACTAGTAAATATAGGTTTAAGCGGGACCAATCTCTTAAGCCTCAAGGAGCCGGAGAAGTAGGTGCTTGCCTATTTAAAGTAGACAACTTAACAACGGTGTTATCAATACGGTAATCGTCTTTGAAAAAGACACAAATTCTGAGCCCATGTGCAGCGGTTACCGATAACATCAAAATAATCAGGACTTCAATTTACTTTTCTAATTGTCTGATTCAGACCAAGTCTCATTAATAATCTGATTTGAATATGATTCAAGTACAATCTACAATTCAACATGAATCCATGAATCCATATATTCAATCTATCAATTTATACAACTTGACCGAACCGAACCATAGATATACTTCTATTTACATGATTCTCCAGTTACATCCATTTACATGATTCTCCAGTTACATTCATTTACTGATATCATGGTTTCGGCAAGTCATTTATACAATTCAATTTTCAAGATAATATAACACAATACAATACCATCAGTACAATCATTACTATCAATACAATAAATACACGGGGTATTGGGATAGTTCATTCATGAATTCAACAGAATCTCAAGAGTCCCCTAGATCATGAATTCATGTCTACTAACACAAGCAAGTTATCATGAGGGCCCGTGTTTCCATGCTCCTGGATTACAGCCTGTTGAGTTTGGAATACTTCGACGACGGTCGAAGTCCCGTTACTAACATTTGATTCAGGCCCGTGGTTCCCTACTCCTGGATTACAGCCTGTTGGGTTTGAGAACACTCTTAAAATTGGTTGACATTCACCCTTAAACTTACGTTAACAACAACATTAATACTAAATACAACGGTATAACAAATAATACAACTTTAAAATCTATACTCTGTGTGTGTGTGTGTGTGTGTGTGTGTGTTTATTCTACTTCTCCCTTATCTTTGGGACTTACCGAGCGATTGTTCGCTGACGACATTCCTTCTCTTTCTTCTTTGGAATGTTGTCAGGTGATTTAGTGTAATTCTCGGATGTGTTTGTAAAAAGCAAGTATCAAATCAATTGTTTCCCGATAACGGTTTCATTTGATCGATAATAGTATCTTGTATCGGTATTTAGAAAATTGTATAAAGAACTCACTATCAAAGAATTATATTTGACCGCAATCAACTACGGTGTCAGTTGTAGATCGTAAGCGAGTGCGGATCGTCCATAGGGATTGTGCGATTCGTTTTTATATTTGCTTTGTTTGAATCGAAAAGTTAATTGAAAAGAAAAGAAAACATGATTCAAGAATTTATCAATTGATTCAGGTGTCACGATGTTTAATCAAGAATCAAGAAACTGATAAACAATCAAGAATTGGGTTTCGATAATATTTCCAACCAAAATGCCAAGAATCTAAATGAGGCTCGTAGGAATCGATCGGATCTATAGACGTGATGTAATATCAAGATTTCGTGTTCTTGTCCTTCGAAGGATTGATACTAGATCGATGATGGTCGATGAGAGTTAGGGCTTTCTTGATGAAACTAGGGTTTCATCGTTTAACCCTTGTTCTTTCATCGATTATCATTCACATTCTAGCCTCTAGCAATTTCAAGAAACAATCGTAACTCCCCAATCTCGAGCGATATCAATTAAGAAAGCATCGCAATGAATTGGGTTGTCGATTCTTGATCTTGCTAGGGTTTACAAAACTCGTAGGATTCAAGAATCGATTTACAGTATATTACATCATCATTCTATTGATCGTCTCAACTCCTCGACGAGCGGAGTTTTACTCAGACATCATAACTGTTGGAGATAGTGCCCTCAGAGTCAATTATTGGATCACAGGCACGTGATTGCAATGATTGAGGGAGGACCTATCCCGGTAGGACAGTCTTACTCGAGCTGATAGTATGCTATCTGGTTTATCTTTATCATCGTGTACTGCTTTAGGTGACCTGACAGGTCGCTATTACACGTTGATAGAGCCCCTAGGATTCTTGCTTGACGACCAGCAGTATGATGGCGATCATATACGTGGGAGCTGGGGTCTATAAGCACATCCTTAAATGGTCCCTAGTCGTGGGAGTTTCGAGACAGGGCATCGATACTCCATTAGTAGACTAGTGTATACAGTCGAGACCCCGACGAGGGGCGGTGGCCGGTCTCACAAGCCACTGGTGTCAGTTGGTTCACCTAAGATGTATACAGGTGCTCATTGGGTTATGAGTACACCGGACAGGACTCGCCGGGAACATGCTAGTTGGTCTTATACCTGACGTCAGATAGCAGTTCCCTGGTGACATGTGTACAGGTTAGTTCATTGACCTGGGGATCGTCATTTGTCTCGTGTGAGTTCCCACTGTACTTTGATTACTACCCTACCACGGCTCAAAGGAGTCGTGCAAACAGGTTTTAGTTGGGTACAGTCCCGAGCCACATGGAGGCAGTGAGCGGATCTTCAGGGGTTCGTCTCTCCCGGTATTGGGGGTGAGGTCGCGCTGTGTCTAGGAGAGCCATTACATAAAGCTCTCGGCCGAGGCAGGAGATTTACTGGTAGGTATTCCAGTAGTATCTCAGGGTGTTCTGGGCTACACTCCGACACGACTTGTACCGCTTTTAGGGGTCTGACTTTTACCAACCCCCTAGGCCCGACATGCGATGCTCATAGACGAACCGACCGGACTGTACGGATATTGTCACTGACAGGCTCAGTAGGGTGTCAGGATGAGTTCGCTCATCGACGTCCCTTTTGGTCAATAGCTGGTGGCCCGTCACGTATTGGCTTATACCTCTGACGTGCTGGTGGTTAAATCCACAACCATAGTATTGACGAGTGTTTAGAGTCCACCACACTTTCAGTTACTCAAGCTTTCGGGCGAAACGCTGTAGAGGCCGTATGGAGATATGGCAGGGTCCGATCAGATACGTGCGGTATTGCACGGGTCAGGATCGGACGGTTTGTACTAGTGGCCGTATTGATATATGGTATGGTTCGATCTGATACGTGCGGTATTGCACGGATCAGGATCGGACGAACATTACTAGCCGGCTTTGGTTTAAGCCGGATCCTAGTTTAGTACAGTGTAGATTTTGTCTCATTGCATTTGTATCCGGACGGAATACAGATGCGGGTGTGTATCCACAGTATCGGGGTTTTCCTGTAATTTATTACGGGACCAGTTTTCTGGAGTTGCCAGTTTGCATTCCGTTCCGGCCGATTTTCCTTTGTTCTTTCCCGGCCGGACTTTTCCGATGGAGGGGGGTTATTTGCAATTGTGCAAATAACATTTGTGGAGGGGGTTTCTTGCAAATATATTCATTATGATATGTTTAGCATCTTTCATCCATGATGGTGTATTAAATGAGATTTGAAAGGGTATGGAGTGATAAGTATGGTTGTTGTTTCTTTGCTTTATGATATGGTCACCATTCTCTTTATCCTACACTCACCTCCCTTAGTTGATTACTCCCACCATTTCCCACTTGATATTGGCCGGCCACATTGGAGGAGAGAAGATGAGAGGTTCATTTCATTTTGTGAGGGTGTGGGAAAAATTATTCATTCATATCATTTTTCCATTGCCACAAAAATCCCCAAGTTCATATCTTGTTGATTCCTCCATCAAGGCAACTTCACCAACCCCATGAGGCAAAGAGATTTTACACTACATTCTACAGCACATCTTGGGCACGTCGACTTGCCAGCTTCGTGCCCGAGTTGCCTCGGCATTGAGGTGGGAGCCCGTAAAAGATGCAGACGATGTGGTGCCCTTCCGGCAAGGATGCGACGACCGGAGTTTCCGCGGAAGATCGGGACGACGACGAGAAGACCGGAGGACTCGGATTACTCGGTATATCTCTCACCTTTTCTCTTGTTAGCTAGTATCGGTTAATGGTTACGATCCGGGTATATTGTCCGCGGTAGCGCCAGTTTAAAAGTTAAGAAAATTTTGATTCCGCATTTTGGCCTCGGATAGACGGCCGGGGCGTTGCCGTGGCGCAACATGGTATCAGAGCCACGCCATTAACCTTGCCTAGCTTTTTCTAATGCGTTTTACTTATCCGATCGACCAAAATTCCAAAATCCGCGTTTTGCATGCATCAGTTTTCTGTCGATTTTTTCCGGGCTCGAAAAATTTTTCAGGTTGTAGAAAATTGATGTACATGAAGTTCTAAGAAAACTGCAAAAATTTGGTAAGTTGATCCTTCCAGAGGACCGCGGAACCGCGGCAATGACCCCTCTTTTGCCGCGGTTCCGCCGCAGGATGTTCCCTTCATTTTACCATTTCTTTGCAGTGGGCTTTTGGGCTCAGAATAGGGGTTTTGGAATATTAAAATTGGGCCCAGAATTTCTGTGAGTGCTACAGTATTACTTGGGGGCCTACTTGTTAATTTTTGATCGATTGGATATTTTAAACACATTATTTCACAGTATTTACATTATATCTGCGACCGTGAATATCACTTGATCGGTAAATCCTGTCTAACTGCTATAGCCCGGTTAGACGGATTTGCGAACGTGATTTTCACGTTGATGTTCTGTGTTTTTGCTGTGATGTTGCGGATCGGTCGTGGGGGATAGCCTGGATGCAATGCTAGTACAGTTTTGTTTTATATGTACATTTGATATTGCGGGGCGAGCGTCCGACATGTGGACTGCCGTCACTGCCTGTTTGTATTATTCTTTTGGGGCACGACCTGGTTGCGGTCGATGTACCCGGTGTATGTATATTTTACTTTCTGTACTAGGATTGCCCCGCGGTGGGGTGCACGGATAGCCGGGTTCTGGAGGGCAACAAGCCCGCATCTCATGGCATTGGGACGGAGGGGGCTTCACTCCAGGATTGGCGGGCTATTCGCCGCACTCGTAGGGAGTACAGGTTGACCCAGGAGGGGTGCCCGAGTTACCGGATTCCGTGAAGTGCTGGGTGGTCCATTCACGTTGCTGAAGGGGGCTGCCTCGCTTCAGGTTTTGGCGGGTGACTTGCCGCGCCCGTAGGGGTCTAGGTTTTCATTGCACAGGCTATCCACACGACCAGGGGAACGTCGGGTTTCAGCAGCGGCTCTGTGAAACCCGAGGCTTACAGATATCTGTATTATTCTGTGATGCTGTACATTTCTGTGATGTTGCATTTTATCACGCCTTGAGCGAAATATAATATATTGGTATATAAATTAGTAGATATTGTATATGTTTTGCATCCGCGCTAGTCCAGTCCCCGCTCTGTCGTTAGTTAGCTAACCTAACGAGTAATGACGGGACCCAGTGGCGAATGCGGATGGCATATACGTACATCAGTATATTTTCGTTCTTTGTGGTGTGATCAATTGATGGGACTGCGTTGATTCGGATCAATGCAAGCTAAACAAACCTATTCTGATGTTGTTGGGACACTTTTTCAAAAAAAAAAGCTGTTATTGCAAGGACGTTCACTTTTGTTTTGCATCATGGTATTCATTTGGAATATCCTGCTCCTCAGTCGACGAGGCAAGGGCCGAGATCCCTTCACCGGGAGTGACCCCTTGGACAGAAGTTTGCGTCAGGGCATTAACTTCACTATAGCCGATTACTTTTGCTTTGCATCGTGGTATTCAGTTGGAATATCCTGCACCTCATTCTACGGGGAAAGAGCCGAGATCCCTTCACCGGGAGTTACCTCTTTAGCAAAGGTTTTCGTCACTATATTTTTTATAAAAAGTTATGCAGTTCCTTCAACGATATCAAGTTCATTACGTTAAAGGTTTTTCGCCAAAAACCAGCCGTAGCCCTCCGTCATTTCCTACAGGTATTATTTAGTATTCGTGCTGCGTTTGTTGACCTAGTCAAGACGTAGTGTTCGGTAGCTAAGTGGTACTTGTTTGTTGCATAAGTGGGATTGGTTAAGACAGTCGTGCGGCCTTGTTGACCTAGTCAAGGGCACGTACGGGTGGGTTTAATGCAATCTAGAATAATGACGGGTTGAACTTGACTGGCGGTTTATGGTTTGTTGACCTAGTCAAGGTCATAAACCGCTTGGGGTAAAAATCACATCGGGAGTTTCAAAAGAACTGAAACTTGCCAGGCATGCGCATACCTTCTGGAGTGTGGTGACTTGAGTGGATTCCGTCAAGTTATCATGCGATGATAGTTGGATCCCGATTCCCACTGATGAGTTGGTTTACTCCTCGGGTGATCCCGACTAATTCTTCTTTTAGGTTTGGAGGAGAATTTGAGGTACAGTGGGAGGTTTCCAGATTAGATAAAGTGATAACCATTCTGATCTAGGTTAGAGTGCACGCTGAGTGTTTCTTTTCTCTCTCTCTTTGGCAGCGACCTTTGACCCGACCCTAGACTATGACTCAGTGACCAAGTTGACCGAACCTTCTTAACACTGGCTTTTGGATTGTCAGAGTTGCAAACCTCATTGCCACTCCTACTTTTACCCTTTTCTCCAGGACACCCCGTATTACTACGAACGTCCACTTCCATTGGAAAAAACCATCGTATGGTTATATACGAACTCGAAGGACTTCGAGGATGGTTTCTGGTTCTGGAGAAAACGAATAGGGTTATTCAGTTGTCTTTTCTTTTCACCTTCTCTCATTGCGAGTACTCCTTGGTTTAGGAGATAGTACACCTATTATGCAAATTGGATAGTCTTCTTCCAAACCTTAGGCTGGTGCCGAACGGTGGGGAATGAAGAAAACCAATTAGCATAACGATGGTGTGCAGAATGTATTAAGTTAAGAAAAAGCAAAGGATTAGTAAGAGGGAAAAGTAAATTGCGACTGCTATTCACGACCAAACCGAGTATATCTTCGCCAAACCTAAATCACCTTTGTATTTCTCCAAGACACTCCGTATCACTGCGAAGATCCACAGTTTATTTGGATACTCCATCGTATGGTTATATACGAACTCGAAAGGAACTTGTTCCAGTTCGGGGATGGATTCTGGTTCAGGAGAAATAGCAATAAGGTTTATTCGGTTGTCTTTTCTCTTCACCTTCTCTCGCATTGCGAGTGCTCCTAGGATTAGGACAGTACACCCATTATGCTTATTGGATAGTCTTCTTCCAAACCATAGGCTGGTGCCGAACGGTAAGGAGGGAAGAAAACCAATTAGCCTAAAGGGGTGTACAGAAGGTAATGACTAAAGACATATAAAGGGATTTGGAGAGGTGGCAAAGAATTATACGGTTATAGTTGTGAATCTGGATAATGGAAGAGGCATTACTAACAATACCGGAATACCCCACCGAAACATTTCAATGTTTCAGTTTCACTGTGTAATGTTAAAAGAAAACTGATTTCCCGATTAGATACTTACTCCAGGGTATGTATTTACCAGGTATGATTCTCACATCTGTATGGTTTTACAGATGATGAGTGGGAGTAAGTTATTGGGAATTAGGTGACCATCCTCATTATATCGGGATTCGTTGTAATCGGTGATATTTGAGGAGATCACCTAGGCTGTTTGCCGGTCGGCAAATATTTGGTTTTGAATATCCGTTGTTATGCACCAATTTCAAATTGATATATCTGTACGTCTATTTTTATAGAGTGAGATATACCTTTTGAAATTATGTCTATGACATTTGCCTATATCAGTGGATGGTTAGGTAAGGAGCATTGAACAGCGGTGTAATTCTTCTTAACCATAGTACAGTTTTCAACCTACGGCACACAGTGAATGAGTTGTTAGACTCAGGGACTTATACAGAGTATTGTATATTCTCCAGTGTCCATTAGGACAGTGGGGTTGGTCCTCATACTATATTCTGTTTACTTTTAACTACTCTAATTCTTAGACATGTGTTTCGTAGAAACACAGGGTCTGAGTTTTGAGGAGTTATTGGTATAAGAATAGAGTAGAGAACCAGGTATTGCAAGTATCGGGATTCTTCAAGGTGATCGAAGATGTAGATACTTGTGCATGGTATTCAGTTGATAGTAATGAGAACTTGCTTCTCTTTCAGGTTACTCATAATTGGAAGCATTCCTAAGTTGGGTAACGCTGATCGGCCTCCTTCCATTTAGTTGACATGCACTGGAGACAGCTGCATGATTTGAATCCGGTTCAATTAAATCAGTGCCTCTGGTTCTATAATGGGTATAGAACAGTTCATATCTTAACGATGTTAAGGTACGGGGAGTTGTCCGGCTTATGATTAAAACCAGACACTGGACAACTCAAGGCGCGTTTCTATAATGGCTGTTTGTGGGTTGACCCAGGCTATGACGAGGGTTGACTTTCTACCATCTGGAAGATCAATAGTGATATTGTTCTTAACTCGCCACATTTTAAAAAGAAATGGTTATTTTTCAGAAAAACAGTAGTGGGAGTATGGTAGAACTGGAAGCGATTCCAGAACCGCAAACGATTACTGAAGATTTGATAAGGAACCTAAAGATTCAATCTGATTTGACATTCCATTGGCCACTCCGCAGATAAGGTGGGTAACTTCAGGCACCCGAGAGGTACTCCGGTAGCCTCAAGGACGGTGACAGGGAAGTTCTTGTTTACCCACACTTTCCATTGTTGTTGTTCCAGGCTGCGAGACCCGGCAGGAGGATGAGTATAGCGTCGTTCTAAACTAGCTTTAGAAGTGCACGTCTATATGACTCTGCCAGAGGGTTGTCGTAGTCAGTAGGAGCAGCGGAAGCATTGGTGGACATCAGGCTTATGTCTATTTATAAGACTAAAGCAGATATAGCGGAGATAGATCATCTATTTCTGATGTGACAGTCATAGTTTTGACGTCATCAGAATAGGGGATGAATCTGTTAAGAAGGTAGTAGGGTGTGATGTCCTGGTTTTGGATGACATACACAGAGTAGGAAAGGAAACTCCTATACTACGATCGGTTATACTTTGGTTGTCACACAGTGGTTTCTCCACACAGGACTTGGATATTATATCAGACATTCTGGTTACTAGATCTATGGTTTTAGATCTAGATTTGGGTGGTTTCCTAATCTGGGTACCTTGACAGCATTCTATGAGTATTTAGAATGGACGACTCCTGACACGGTAGTACACCTGCAGGTAATGGAGTCACCCTCTCTAAAGGTGTCTTACAGACTAAAGGGGAGAGGGATACACATGATTGACAGATCACTTGCTTAGGCAATTGAGTCAATCATGAGATGTCAAGTACCACACCAGATGTTGTTCTTGCAGTAACTGCAATAAGCTGATATTAATCCAATCCTGGAGAAACAGTCGGAAGCAGTTTTAGAACATAAGTTGATGTTCTAGGGATGTGATAACGACAGCCTCTTTTAGGAGACGGTTGTAACTCCAGGCTTCCAAGGTGACATGGATGGCAGAGTGGCTGTCAGAGTTATATTTTATCCTTTTGACGAGGGGCAGTATTTTGGACAGGTGGTCCAAGGCAATACTGAGGGAGGCATGGCGCTGGGTACTGATTAAGTTCAGTTATCGATAAAATCTAAGAAGTTTGGATTTGGAGTTCATTTATGAGCTAGGTCCCATCAGATATCCAGACATACTCTAAGACAGGTATTGCTCATTTCGGGAGATGGTTTTCTCTGCGAACTTGAGATATAGAGAGACATAGAAAGAAACATCACAGCGGATCTACTCACTGAGGCTATTCCTCGAACGCAATAGTTTCGCAAACGAGCTTTGTGAGACTGACTAGTAGAGGAGTTGGGTGTTCAGTATCGCACGGGCTGTGAGTATGCGACATCGCAATAATTAGCCTTGAGTGCAAGTGGGAGATTGTTGGAGATAGTGCCCTCAGAGTCAATTATTGGATCACAGGCACGTGATTGCAATGATTGAGGGAGGACCTATCCCGGTAGGACAGTCTTACTCGAGCTGATAGTATGCTATCTGGTTTATCTTTATCATCGTGTACTGCTTTAGGTGACCTGACAGGTCGCTATTACACGTTGATAGAGCCCCTAGGATTCTTGCTTGACGACCAGCAGTATGATAGCGATCATATACGTGGGAGCTGGGGTCTATAAGCACATCCTTAAATGGTCCCTAGTCGTAGGAGTTTCGAGACAGGGCATCGATACTTCATTAGTAGACTAGTGTATACAGTCGAAACCCCGACGAGGGGCGGTGGCCGGTCTCACAAGCCACTGGTGTCAGTTGGTTCACCTAAGATGTATACATGTGCTCATTGGGTTATGAGTACACCGGACAGGACTCGCCGGGAACATGCTAGTTGGTCTTATACCTGACGTCAGATAGCAGTTCCCTGGTGACATGTGTACAGGTTAGTTCATTGACCTGGGGATCGTCATTTGTCTCGTGTGAGTTCCCACTGTACTTTGATTACTATCCTACCACGGCTCAAAGGAGTCGTGCAAACAGGTTTTAGTTGGGTACAGTCCCGAGCCACATGGAGGCAGTGAGCGGATCTTCAGGGGTTCGTCTCTCCCGGTATTGGGGGTGAGGTCGCGCTGTGTCTAGGAGAGCCATTACACAAAGCCCTCGGCCGAGGCAGGAGATTTACTGGTAGGTATTCCAGTAGTATCTCAGGGTGTTCTGGGCTACACTCCGACACGACTTGTACCGCTTTTGGGGGTCTGACTTTTACCAACCCCCTAGGCCCGACATGCGATGGTCATAGACGAACGGACCGGACTGTACGGATATTGTCACTGACAGGCTCAGTAGGGTGTCAGGATGAGTTCGCTCATCGACGTCCCTTTTGGTCAATAGCTGGTGGCCCGTCACGTATTGGCTTATACCTCTGACGTGCTGGTGGTTAAATCCACAACCATAGTATTGACGAGTCTTTAGAGTCCACCACACTTTCAGTTACTCAAGCTTTCGGGCGAAACGCTGTAGAGGCCGTATGGAGATATGGCAGGGTCCGATCAGATACGTGCGGTATTGCACGGGTCAGGATCGGACAGTTTGTACTAGTGGCCGTATGGATATATGGCAGGGTTCGATCTGATACGTGCGGTATTGCACGGATCAGGATCGGACGAACATTACTAGCCGGCTTTGGTTTAAGCCGGATCCTAGTTTAGTACAGTGTAGATTTTGTCTCATTGCATTTGTATCCGGACGGAATACAGATGTGGGTGTGTATCCACAGTATCGGGGTTTTCCTGTAATTTATTATGGGACCAGTTTTCTGGAGTTGCCAGTTTGCATTCCGTTCCGGCCGGTTTTCCTTTGTTCTTTCCCGGCCGGACTTTTCCGATGGAGGGGGGTTATTTGCAATTGTGCAAATAACATTTGTGGAGGGGGTTTCTTGCAAATATATTCATTATGATATGTTTAGCATCTTTCAACCATGATGGTGTATTAAATGAGATTTGAAAGGGTATGGAGTGATAAGTATGGTTGTTGTTTCTTTGCTTTATGATATGGTCACCATTCTCTTTATCCTACACTCACCTCCCTTAGTTGATTACTCCCACTATTTCCCACTTGATATTGGCCGGCCACATTGGAGGAGAGAAGATGAGAGGCTCATTTCATTTTGTGAGGGTGTGGGAAAAATTATTCATTCATATCATTTTTCCATTGCCACAAAAATCCCCAAGTTCATATCTTGTTGATTCCTCCATCAAGGCAACTTCACCAACCCCATGAGGCAAAGAGATTTTACACTACATTCTACAGCACATCTTGGGCACGTCGACTTGCCAGCTTCGTGCCCGAGTTGCCTCGGCATTGAGGTGGGAGCCCGTAAAAGATGCAGACGATGTGGTGCCCTTCCGGCAAGGATGCGACGACCGGAGTTTCCGCGGGAGATCGGGACGACGACGAGAAGACCGGAGGACTCGGATCACTCGGTATATCTCCCACCTTTTCTCTTGTTAGCTAGTATCGGTTAATGGTTACGATCCGGGTATATTGTCCGCGGTAGCGCCAGTTTAAAAGTTAAGAAAATTTTGATTCCGCATTTTGGCCTCGGATAGACGGCCGGGGCGCTGCCGTGGCGCAACAACAACAAGAATTATAACTAGAAATTTAGATTGACTCATGATGCAAGAATTTAAAGAGAACAAGATAAAAGAATATCACCTTTTATTTATATCAACAATTTGATTACAGTCGCTCAAGAACTACAAGAGGAAGAATTAAATTGTCGACTTGGCTTTGCTCGGCTCCGTGAGTCGCGAATCGGCTTGGACCACTTGCTCTGTTGAAGACCGTCTCGGCTCCTAAAAGGTTGCAAGGCTTCTTGCTTGAATGGGTACTCGGGATCTTGGCTTTTGATTGGAATTAGGGTTAGGGTTTCACACAAATCCTCTCACTAGATTTGTGGAAGAAGAAGATGAGATAAGAGATGAAATGCCTCTAGTTTGATACTAGATTGGGATCCTCATTACCCTAGGTTTAGGCTTCTATTTATAGACTTCCCAAACCCTAGGTCTAGGTTTGAAATTACAATTCCCTCCAAAAGTTTGTTGAGGAGTTTCTAGAAAGAGTTTGTTAGGAGCTAGCTTAGGTTTTAAGCTAGGATTAATTAAGCTTGGAAACCCTAGTTTGCTGATCTGGCAGAAACCCCTGGAGTCTTCTGGAATTTAAGATACATTTCTGAGCAGTGGGCCCTGAATGAAGCATTGTGGTACAAAGATTGATGTCTGAATCCCTGGACCCACCGCGGATCCGCGGCTCAAGCCAGCTCCTGCCGCGGATCCGCGGCTCTTTGATGGGCTTGGACTTTGGTTCTTCTGGTGAAGCTTTGTACTGAAGTTTGGGCTTTTCTCTGATGTTTTAATTTGTGATTGCTTCTTTGGATTGATACCAGATTTGAAATCATTGAGTTGGCGTAACGTTTTAGCTGTACCCTGTAAGTTTTGGCCTTTCTGCTGGATTTTCCTGCACAGATCTCAAAACAAGTGTTGCGCAATATAGAGATAATGCGATGCCATGAAATGCAGTCAATTTCCTTTATAGTGCCAGTTTTAGAATCTAACACATGCAATCTGATATTTTGCGACAGTTTTGCTAATATGTGAAATATGAATGCCGAACACTTCTATATGAATGCAAATGATGAGGAAATTGCCGGCTAAAATATGCATTATTTTCGACTAATCAAATTCCCCCAAACTTAATTTCGATCGTCTCGAGCGAACTGTTTTATTAAAAAGAGAAGGAGAAAATAAAGAAAGAGAAAAAACTATCTAGCACACTTTCGTAGGCAACACGATTGCACTGAGCATGTGCAACAAGCCTTTAAACCTCTAGGTGTCCCTAGTAGGAGGAGTGTTGTCTCCTGAGGGTTTTCAGCGGATTGCACCCACAAAATCCACTAATAAAAGAAAGATCATGAATATTACATTTAAAGAAAAGAATTGTAAAAAAAAAAGCTTTGAAAATTAGGGTTTCCAACTAAGCTAGCTTTTCGGTTGTCATGAGCTCTAT
This sequence comes from Agapanthus africanus, assembly GCA_030015575.1. NCBI lineage: Eukaryota > Viridiplantae > Streptophyta > Magnoliopsida > Asparagales > Amaryllidaceae > Agapanthus > Agapanthus africanus. The sequence continues at coordinate 314,842,884 of CM057338.1, read as the reverse complement.
CTTAATGGTCATGAAAAGATGTTAGAAATCACGTCCTCCCTCAATAAAACATCGTCTCATTCTTCATTCCTATCTTTCTTCCAAACATCGATCATATAACCCTGCGTGTGTGTAAAGACATCCCTACACCCGGAGAATTCAATTCAAGCTATCATACTCTTGCCCATCAGCCTCAGTACTTTTTAATTAATGAATATTTAGATGAGATTGCTCACACACTTTCATGCGACCGTTAATACTTCTTGAGGTACTAACCGACCGATTACTCCTGTGCTTGCTTACTTGGTGTATTTTCCTCGTCTTGCACCACCTCAGGCATAGCAGTGACTCCCAGACCAGTTGGCCTTAGGGCACTAGGTGAAGAAGCACCCTCGCTATATATTTTTTTTTATTGCCCTTGGTGATAACAAAACCAGTGTTCATTTTTCTCACCACTTATATTTTCTTTATTCATCATTTTTTTCTTTTTATTTCCTTCACACATCGGCTTAAAGGCAAGAGCATTTCAAGGTATCCTCTACTATCCCAGGCTTTAAGACGTGTGTAAGTGCGAATAGCAGGGTAGCCACGTTCAAAATGTTTGGCTTCCAGAATAGAAACTATTTTTCAGACTTATTTTTATTCTCATATTAGTGACGTCCTTCATCTTACTAACCCTTGGGACAACAGCTCATAACTACTTATTACTAGTTCGTATAAGAAAACTTCTAACTTTCTTAGTTTTCTCAAATTTTTCTAATCTCATGGATGTAATTTTTCACTATCTAAAATTTTATTATCTTATTTATGTACAAAAAGTGTAAATATTAAAATTATTTTTATACTTGAAAATTTTTAAATTTTTATGGGTTTTGAAAATTTTTCAATTTTTATAGATTTTTAAAGAAATGTTTTGTGCTTATGTAGATGATATGCAAATGATGCGAAAATAAGCACAAACCTCCCCCAAACTTGTTTTCAACAGTGTCCTCACTGTTGCCAAATGCTATACCTACAAAACTGTAAGCCTGGGGGGATTATTAGTGGGGGGAAAATATATAAGTGAAGAACTTCCCCCAAACTTACTCTTTTCACTCACCTTCATTCAAAAAATGATGCAATGATATACTGGACATGAAGGTGAGACGGAGGAATTTTAATCCAAATAAACTGGCTCTTGTAAGAACAAGAGCTCCTCCGTGGGGTCAGTGGAAAAATACGGCTTTAGTCTATGTCCATTTACTTTGAAAAAGGTGCCGTTTTTAACATTTTTTACTTCTACTGCCCCGTGCGGGTATACAGACCGCACAACAAAAGGTCCCTTCCATCGAGATCGGAGCTTACCCGCGTGAAGGTGTAATCGTGAATCATAAAGAAGGACTTGTTGACCAGGTGAAAATGTTTTTCTCAAAATGTTTTTATCGTGAAAAACCTTAGTCCTATTCTTTGTGATTACAGCGTTATCATAAGCTTCATCGCGAAGTTCGCTTAGCTCATTAAGTTGCAGCTTCCGGAAGTTGCAAGCAAGGTTTAGATCAAAATTTATTTCTTTTATAGCCCACAATGCTTTATGCTCTATCTCGACAGGTAAATGACATGCTTTTCCAAACACTATCCTATATGGAGACATTCCTAGGTCGGTTTTATATGCAGTTCGGAATGCCCAAAGAGCATCCGTCAGTTTGGTCGACCAGTCTTTTCTATTCTTAGCAACAGTCTTCTCCAGGATAAGTTTGATTTGTCTGTTTGAGATTTCAGCCTGCCCGCTTGTTTGGGGATGATAGGGTGTAGAAAGTCGGTGGTTGATTGAGTATTTTCGCATCAGAGTCTCAAAAGATCTGTTGCAGAAATGTGTCCCATTATCGCTAATGATAGCGCGTGGGTGTCCAAATCGCGAAAAGATATTCTCTTTCAAGAACTTAATGACAACTTTCTTGTCATTAGTGCGACATGGAATGGCTTCTACCCACTTGGAGACATAATCAACCGCCAGCAAAATGTACAAATTCCTAAAAGAGTTGGGAAAAGGACCCATAAAATCAATGCCCCAAACATCGAATATTTCAACAACCAAGATGGGTTGCTGAGGCATTTCATTCCTCTGGGATATTCTACCCGTATACTGACATTATGTACAGGTTTTGCAATACTCAAATGCGTCCTTGAATAAGGTCGGCCAATAAAATCCACATTGCAAAACCTTTTCCGCTGTCTTTCTAGGACCAAAGTGACCCCCACAGGCCTGATCATGACAAAATGAAAGAACACTCTTGAACTCTTCATTCGGGACACACCGGCGAATGATCTGATCTGGACAATATTTAAACAAATAGGGCTCGTCCCAGTAAAAGTGTTTTACTTGGGAAAGAAAACGATATTTGTCCTGTTTTGACCAATCGCTCGGTATTAGTCCCGTGGCATGATAGTTCACAATATCCCTGAACCATGGTTCATCTGATATACTCAAGAGTTGTTCGTCAGGGAACGAGTCATTAATCGGCAGGGTCACAGGGGAAGAAATGATGCGTGAAAGATGGTCAGCTACTACGTTTTCACATCCTTTCTTATCTTTGATAACAAGATCGAATTCTTGTAACAGAAGGATCCAACGTATTAGTCGACCTTTTGCATCTTTCTTCGCCAGAAGATGTTTTAAAGCGGAATGGTCAGTATACACAACTATAGGTGAGCCAATTAAGTAAGGCCTGAATTTTTCTAATGCAAATACAACCGCTAAGAGTTCTTTCTCTGTGGTTGTATAATTGATTTGCGCATCATTCAGGGTCTTACTTGCATAGTAAATCATGTGTGGCATCTTTTCGATGTGCTGTCCTAAGACTGCACCTACTGCAAAATCAGATGCGTCACACATCAGCTCAAAGGGGTAGTCCCAATTTGGTGATGATAAAACGGGGGCTGAAGTGAGTGAGTGTTTAAGTGAGTCGAAAGCTGTCTCGCAGTCCGAGTCAAAATGGAAGGTTGTATCCTTGGCCAGGAGAAGAGTTAAAGGTCTAGCAATTTTGCTAAAGTCCTTAATGAATCTCCTATAAAAACCCGCATGGCCAAGGAAAGATCGAATATCTTTGACGCTTTTGGGATGAGGTAGGTTTTGAATGACATCTATCTTAGCTCTGTCAACCTCAATGCCTTTCTGTGAAATGACATGTCCAAGTACTATTCCTTCTTGGACCATAAAATGACATTTTTCCCAGTTCAAAGTCAAGTTCTTCTCTTTGCAACGAGTAAGAACAGCGTCAAGATTCGCTAGGCAATCGGAAAAAGAGTCTCCAAAAATCGAGAAATCGTCCATAAAGATCTCCAAAAAATTCTCTACCATATCAGAGAATATCCCCATCATACACCGCTGAAAGGTAGCGGGAGCATTGCATAGCCCAAAAGGCATGCGACTGTAAGCAAAGGTACCAAAAGGACAAGTAAAAGTGGTTTTATCTTGATCCTTTTTGGCGATGGGGACCTGATTATAGCCTGAGTATCCATCCATAAAACAATAATATTCTCGTCCTGCTAAGCGTTCCAGCATCTGATCAATGAATGGTAGAGGAAAGTGGTCTTTCCTCGTGGCAGCATTGAGTTTTCTATAATCAATACATACACACCACCCAGTTTGGGCGCGTGTCTGAATCAACTCATTTGCCTCATTGGTTATAACTGTGATGCCGGATTTCTTAGGAACGACATGTATAGGACTCACCCACTGGCTATCGGAGATGGGGTATATAATACCATTATCTAAGCATTTGACGATCTCTTTCATGACCGCTTCCTTCATGACGGGATTCAACCGTCTCTGTGGTTCTCGGGTCGGTCTGGCATCATCCATCACATGTATATGATGTTCAACTATCAAGGGACTAATCCCTTTGATTTCCGCCATACTCCAACCAAACGCCTCTTTGTTAGATCTCAATACCGATAAAAGGGCATTCTCTTGCTCTGATGCAAGAGAAGCGGATATGATAACCGGTAAAGACTCATTCTCACCTAGATATGCATATTTCAGGTGAGAAGGTAAAATTTTGAGATCTAATTCGGGCGGAGAAATGATAGAAGGAGGGATCATTGAGTGATTTTTGGATTTACAAAGAAGCTCAGAGCCTGTGAAAGATACAGACTCGGGTGGAGAAAAGTCAGAAGTGCAGGACTCAAGTGTAGAGAAAGTGTCCTCACTAAGATCATGTGTGAAATCAAACAGAGATGTGGTAATGTCATCGAGATCAGTAAAGCAAAGTTCCTCGGCTCCATAACTATCGGGAGCGATCTCATGGACAGAGCACACATCTAAAATATGTGCAGAGGGTTCTGATGGCTGACTTCCAACTTTGTAGATATTTAGTTCAATGGTCATATTTCCAAATGATAAGTTCATTGAACCATTTCTACAGTTTATAACAGCGTTGGAAGTGGCAAGGAAAGGACGACCCAGAATCACCGGAATTTGGCCCCGGGGGTTTGCTACAGGATGTGTGTCGAGCACAATGAAGTCTACAGGGAAAACAAATTCCCCGACCTTTATCAATACATCCTTTAATTCACCCCTTGGTTTGGTGATAGATCGGTCTGCCATCTGGAGAGTGCAGTGAGCAGGTTTCAGCTCTCCAATCCCTAATTGCTCATAGACAGAATAAGGGAGCAGGTTAACACTTGCGCCAAGGTCTAAAAGAGCACGATTTATGTTTTTACCCCCAATCGAAATCGATATTGTAGGACATCCTGGGTCCTTTCGTTTCTTTGGAAGCTGGGGTATAAAAGCAGTGCTAATATTATTAGACATGAAGACCTTCTTCGGCACTTGAGTCTTCCTCTTCCTAGTGCACAAGTCCTTAAGAATTTTCGCATAAGCGGGGACTTGCTGAATAGCATCTAGGAGAGGGATATTGATGTTAACCTGTTTGAACATTTCCATTATTTTCTCCATATGAGGACTCGTTCTATTTGCCCTTAACCGGTTCGGGTAAGGAGCTTTCGCAATAAGCGCAGGGTCCATCACAGGAGAAGGAAGAGGGGGTAGACGCGGTCCCAAAAGAGGTGTGGGGACCGTCTGTGGAGAACTATAAGGATTGGGAGAAGGTGTCGAGCCTAGTGGGAAATGGAGAATAGGCTCGCGAGAAAGTGGTGTGGTAGAAGAAGAAGGATCAGAAAGAGAAGTATGTGTGTGTGGAAAGGTCTCAGCCGGGGTGTTGATATGATTTTCAGTATCATCAATACCTTCCCCGACATGATTGTTCAGCACTCTTCCCGATCTCAACGTTGTGACGGCATTTACATTGTAATGCCCAGGATTCTGTAGGGGTTGAGAGGGAAGTTTCCCTTTTTCTCTCGCACTCATTTCGGCTTTTAGGCGTGCGATTTCAGCTTCCATCGATTTGATACTCTCAGTTTGAGACGCTGAGTTTTTCTTTATCTTACTGACGGAAGATCTAACCTCAGTCGAAACCTCTATGAAATTTGACAAAAGTGATTTCATGGTTTGAGTGAATTGAGAGAACTCGTCAGAACAGGACTGCATAGGATTAGACTGTGCAGGAGTGTTGCCCTGGTTTTGGAAATTTTGTGACTGATAGGGGTGCTGAGTGAGTTGAAGGGGTTGCTGTTGTGGTGGAGGAAGAACCCTTTGAAATTGATTCATGTTTGGAACCGTGTTTTGAGATTGGTTTTGGTTCCAAGCAAAATTCGGGTGATTCCTCCAACCCTGATTGTACGTGGAAGAATATGGATCATTTCGAGGTCTTTGAAATGCGGCATTAGAATGCTCGTGACCTTGAAACGCAGAGTTTAATGGACATTCTTCCGTTAAATGAGACGGATCAGAACAGCACCCACAAACAGTTTTGGGGAGTGACAGTGGGTTTAGGGAGGCTGTTGCAAATTTGTGTTCCATAGCGTCGAGCTTCTTTTGCATTGCTGCCATCTCAGCTCGAACACCTATGGACACATCTATTTGGTGTACGCCACCCCTATTCAATGGTTGGGTTCCACTCTCCCACTGTAGTGATTTTTCAGCGAACTCTTCTAAATACTTCCAAGCTTCCCCATCATCTTTGGTCATAAAAGTACCTTGACACATGTTTTCAAGGCTCTGTTTAGTGTTTGGGTTAATGCCCTCATAAATGATTCGGCACAATTCCCATCTCGGGATGCCGTGATGAGGACATTGAACCAATAGATCCTTGAAACGTTCAAAGCATTTTGAAAATGGTTCAGCAGGGAGCTGGGCAAATTGATTCAGTTCGCTACGGATTCGAGCTGTCTTTTGTATTGGGTAAAATTTCTTAAGGAATGCAGCGACGAATTCTTCCCAATTCATAATAGAGTGTGCGGTAGTGTTATATAGCCACTTCTCGGCTATATCGCACAAAGTAAATGGAAGAAGTCGTAGACGCATAGCATCCACTGAAAGTTGTGACGTACCCATCATTGCGCATACGTTTTCAAATTTGGTAATGAAAACGTAAGCGTCCTCAGTCTCGAGTCCGTGGAATTTGGGTAAAAGATTGATATACTGGGGCTTAATTTAAAAGTTATCCCCGTTGGCTGGTGGTGTGGATAAGCAGGTCGAAAGAGGACCTCGAATAGGGTAGCACCTCTCCTGGAGAGAGATGCGGGGTGGATTCTGCGCACCAACGGACGGCGGTAGATTAGGGTTAAAGAAGTTTGATGGATTCGGATCCATCGGTGTGGGTGTGGTAGTGGGTAAAGAAAAGGTAAATGGAGAAATATCGACTTCGGAGTCGATAAAGGGTACGCGGACTAAACGGGCACTAGAATCCCGTGTCCAGCCTATCTTGCACTAAAATGGGTTAGTACAAGTGGCAGCGTTGACTTATAATTAGGGGTAATGAATGCGGTGTTTGCTTTTGAAAAAGGGACGGATTTTTGAAAAAATGATGCGACAAAACAAATGCAGCACACAACCCTAGAATCTAGTGGTCACCTAGGTCCGGCTCTAGACCGCTCCTAACTGCCAAAAGACAAGTCGCAGGATAGAATCCTCCACTGCCTCTTTGTCCCCCTGTGGCCGGATAAGTGCCAGGTAAGTGGGAAGGTACTCCACTACGTAAGTAGTGGGCCTAATTAAAAACCACTAGCCTTAGACACACTCGCCTTAGGCACCACAAGAAAACGCGGATAAGCAATGAATTACCCACGGCCTTCTCTTGTCCTAATTGAGCGCGACAGTCCTTAGAGTCTTCTCTAGATTTCTTTTAGTTAATGTGGGTCAATGCGGATGCAAGTTTTACGATTTTCGGGGCCTAGGAAGGGTAATGAAATCCCCACCTAATTTGGATTTGGCCGTGCCCCTTAATATCCGTATTTAGAATGCAAACAACCAAGAAATCAAAATCACGCACAAATTTAATTTTGCTTTTGCGGCGCTGCGATTATTTGCAAAGAATCCTGCAGCAAAGTGTTAGTTGGAGCTAAAAGAGGAGAGAGAAGGAGGTAAGAAATCACCTGAAGCAAAAATTTCACAGAGAACCCTCAACCAAGCCGCGGTTCCGCCGCATATACTTGCTCATGCCGCCCTTCCGCGGTCGAAGTATGGGAACACTGCACCAAAAATTTTCAGGGAGCTTCTGTAGACTCCCACTGCTCTCTGGTATTTTCTAAAAATTTTCTTCAATTTCCAAACAGCTCCAGATTTCCTTGCAATGAACAACAGCAAATCGTTTAGGGTTTGCACGAATTTTGATCTAAAAAACAACAATGGAATAATTCTTTCAATTCAAACTATAATATGAAACGAATTAGCGCGCGATCCCCGGCAACGGCGCCATTTGATTTAGTGTAATTCTCGGATGTGTTTGTAAAAAGCAAGTATCAAATCAATTGTTTCCCGATAACGGTTTCATTTGATCGATAATAGTATCTTGTATCGGTATTTAGAAAATTGTATAAAGAACTCACTATCAAAGAATTATATTTGACCGCAATCAACTACGGTGTCAGTTGTAGATCGTAAGCGAGTGCGGATCGTCCACAGGGATTGTGCGATTCATTTTTATATTTGCTTTGTTTGAATCGAAAAGTTAATTGAAAAGAAAAGAAAACATGATTCAAGAATTTATCAATTGATTCAGGTGTCACGATGTTTAATCAAGAATCAAGAAACTGATAAACAATCAAGAATTGGGTTTCGATAATATTTCCAACCAAAATGCCAAGAATCTAAATGAGGCTCGTAGGAATCGATCGGATCTATAGACGTGATGTAATATCAAGATTTCGTGTTCTTGTCCTTCGAAGGATTGATACTAGATCGATGATGGTCGATGAGAGTTAGGGCTTTCTTGATGAAATTAGGGTTTCATCGTTTAACCCTTGTTCTTTCATCGATTATCATTCACATTCTAGCCTCTAGCAATTTCAAGAAACAATCGTAACTCCCCAATCTCGAGCGATATCAATCAAGAAAGCATCGCAATGAATTGGGTTGTCGATTCTTGATCTTGCTAGGGTTTACAAAACTCGTAGGATTCAAGAATCGATTTACAGTATATTACATCATCATTCTATTGATTGTCTCAACTCCTCGACGAGCGGAGTTTTACTCAGACATCACAACAAGAATTATAACTAGAAATTTAGATTGACTCATGATGCAAGAATTTAAAGAGAACAAGATAAAAGAATATCACCTTTTATTTATATCAACAATTTGATTACAGTCGCTCAAGAACTACAAGAGGAAGAATTAAATTGTCGACTTGGCTTTGTTCGGCTCCGTGAGTCGCGAATCGGCTTGGACCACTTGCTCTGTTGAAGACCGGCTCGGCTCCTAAAAGGTTGCAAGGCTTCTTGCTTGAATGGGTACTCGGGATCTTGGCTTTTGATTGGAATTAGGGTTAGGGTTTCACACAAATCCTCTCACTAGATTTGTGGAAGAAGAAGATGAGATAAGAGATGAAATGGCTCTAGTTTGATACTAGATTGGGATCCTCATTACCCTAGGTTTAGGCTTCTATTTATAGACTTCCCAAACCCTAGGTCTAGGTTTAAAATTACAATTTCCTCCAAAAGTTTGTTGAGGAGTTTCTAGAAAGAGTTTGTTAGGAGCTAGCTTAGGTTTTAAGCTAGGATTAATTAAGCTTGGAAACCCTAGTTTGCTGATCTGGCAGAAACCCCTGGAGTCTTCTGGAATTTGAGATACATTTCTGAGCAGTGGGCCCTGAATGAAGCATTGTGGTACAAAGATTGATGTCTGAATCCCTGGACCCACCGCGGATCCGCGGCTCAAGCCAGCTCCTGCCGCGGATCCGCGGCTCTTTGATGGGCTTGGACTTTGGTTCTTTTGGTGAAGCTTTGTACTGGAGTTTGGTCTTTTCTCTGATGTTTTAATTTGTGATTGCTCTTTTGGATTGATACCAGATTTGAAATCATTGAGTTGGCATAACGTTTTAGCTGTACCCTGTAAGTTTTGGCCTTTCTGCTGGATTTTCCTGCACAGATCTCAAAACAAGTGTTGCGCAATATAGAGATAATGCGATGCCATGAAATGCAGTCAATTTCCTTTATAGTGCCGGTTTTAGAATCTAACACATGCAATCTGATATTTTGCGACAGTTTTGCTAATATGTGATATATGAATGCCGAACACTTCTATATGAATGCAAATGATGAGGAAATTGCCGGCTAAAATATGCATTATTTTCGACTAATCATCAGGTGATCTGGACACTAAGGAGATCGAGCCTACCAGCGAGGACTTGGATCAGCTTGCTTACGACCCAGAGCTCTAACTTCATTGTACACATTTCGTTTCAGAATTTTCCTTTTCTGTTATGCCATTGTTTAGGTATTGCTTTCATTCAGATGTATTTACTTTTCCATGCATTGTACAAAAGAATGTGAATAAATAAAGTTGTTGTTTTATTATATCTTGTCTCTTGTGCATTTATTTTTATATTGCTTAGATACACTTAGCGTATCTACTTCAGAGTAAATACGTAGCGGCCTCGTCGCGTCCTCTGCCCGTATACTGTGAAGCGGGGCGTGACAATGGGCCCCACCTTTTCATTGTACTTCCTTTGATGCCACGTAGGCTTATTTTTATTGTTTGTTTAATTTTCTTTGAGGCCTATAAATAGCAGATCAGTGGCAAGGGGAGGGCTCTCTCATTCATATCTTACACATTCATAGTTTTGTTAGTTTCTTTGTTTTTGATTTAGCTTGAGAGTTGAGTGGGTTTCTATTGGTTTCTTCTTCTTCTTCCCTCTTGAAGTTTTCTTTGGAGAGCTTGATTAAGGAGGTTGAACAAGAACCAAATTCTTGTATCTCTTTCTCAAGTGTTAATAATATTTGTTGTTGTTTCTTTACTTGCTCTTTATTCTTATTTGCTTTTCTTTTATTATCATGCTCAACTAATTCTATTTGGTTGTGGTAATGGTGAGAAAGTGAGATGAAAGGCTTTTTCCTCCTCCACCTCTTATTTATGTTTAATGCGCTTAATTATATAATTCTAACTTAAAGATTGCTATGTATTGATGTGATATGGTGTTTTGAAATATGGTTGCTTTGTAACCTCCTCATGCACCATATTCACTCCCTTTCCCCATTTCAATGTTTAAGCTAAAGTCAATTTAGTGTTGAGGTTGTTAGGTTTAGATATCGTATTTTGTGATCAAGCGCTTGACAATCACTTGGTTTCTTATACGATATACTATCACAAGCACCTACCAAACTCAACCCTAAAATCAATTGCTCTCACTAACCACTTTGTGTTTTTGTTGTTGCGGTATACTTGTTAAGACTTGTACTTAGCATTGATACCTCAAGCGCGGACATACAAATCGGTAAGTGAACAAACGGTCAACTCATGATCAAAGGAGGAGCGAAGGAATCGTCGCGATTCAACCTTCCGAACCAAAGCCACGACCATTCTTCTTTAACTTCTTTTCTTGTTTTTCTTGTTTTCATTCTTTTATAATCATTTGTGACAAACAACCAATTCGTTAATTTGTTAACCTTAAATCACAATGCTTAATACACAATTTCCTGCGGATTGACCCATGCTTGCCGGTTCGCTACAACGCGTCGTGCACTTGCGGTTATAAATAGTAAAACGAGAACGATCTCGCATGCGCATTCCGTTTCCTTCATTTCATATCTGTTTGCATAACATACGCGTTGCGCGCACGGGTGAATTCGCAACAAGTTTTTGGCGCCGTTGCCGGGGAGTTGGTAGTATTAGGAATTGTTATTTCTGGTTCCTACTAACTTACTAATTTCTAATTCAAATTTTTTCAAAACTAACAAAAACACAAAACTAACATTTGGTTCTCTGACCTTATAACCTTCTATCACTCTGTAATTCATTTTAACAATCAAAGTATACCATTAGAACACTTAACTAGCCTTGAGAACTCTCACAAAATTCTATCACTATTGCAAATCATTGGGCCGGTGACATTAGTGCATTTTCCGAGCTCGCCGGCCCAATCTGGTTTGTTTTTGATTTTTTCTTTTGTGTGGTCTCCAGAGTCTGGTTGGTATTCTTTTTGTATTGTTTGATTTTTATAATTTTGAGTGTGCAGGTATTGGGGCACATATATCGCTTTTTGACACTAAATATCGTATTTTCCAACATTTCAGGTTTTTAAGGAATTACGACCAGCGATCGTGCGGAGCGAGATTCAAATTCAATTGCAAAACGTTAGTGAAGTACAGTGCCAAAAATCCGGGTAGTTTGACCCGCGCAAGCGAACAATCAAGGACTCGGATCACTTTCAAAGGGGTTTTCTTAAACCAAATCACTTCGGTACGTATTTTCTAACACTTTCGTCCAAATCCGACGCATTCCAATATTCTATCTTTTGCAGGATTCTTCACACAATTTTGCTGCCAATTGAACAGAGAACTAACCGTATTTTTCGCAGTGTTTAAACTTAAACGAAAAAGAATTGATATAAATTGCTTGCTTTATTGAATTCTTTTATTTGATTGCGCATTGCATCTTAATACGGAATTAAGGGCATAAATGACCAAACAACATACGGTAAACGATTTCATTACCTTTTCTCTGTAGCCCACAAATCACAAAATTGCATTCTTGCATACCCCTAATAATTTAAAATCAATTAGAACTTTGACTCTAAGGACTTCGCGCTCATTAGGAGAAATTAACTGTGTTTAGAACTTTGCTTAACGGTATATCGTTGGGCGTCTAGGAAAGTGTTTATGGCGAAACCGCCAAAAGAGAAAGGGTTAACTAATTAAGGAACTTCGTGAAAGCATTGGAAAACCTCCCCTTATCTCTTGCACTTACCTGGTTTCGTGATCAGTATATCTTGAGCTATTTCTCAACACAGTTTTACTTTGTCAATCAGGTTCTTGAGCAGGCCTAGTTGACTTAGCATAACATAGACTACTAGGGGTGTGATATTCTTTTGTGATATTTGTGTATTCTTGTTAATATGGGTGACACAAAGATTCAATTCTATTTTTCACGATTCTTATTTTTTTGCTTATACTCAATCCCAATACACTTGTTCAAATTGCCAAAATTCTTCCCACATTCATGACAATTGTCCTTTTCTAGGTGGTGATCAACCGTCCTAAATTTTTGATAACGGTCACCTACCTAACACTCCTGAACCCAGTCTCACTTCAACCATAGACCAACTGATTGAAAATTTAGAGAAAGAGGTCGACAGACTGACTGCTTTAGCATCACCACCATCACAACCCCTTCAACCCAAAACAATTGAACCATCATTAGGGTATGATAGTGAAATAGATGCTAGGTTGACCGCTCTAGAAAAAGATATTGAAGTAATGACTGCGGTTGAGAATCAATCAGCTGCGATGCTAGCCCTGTTTATACAGCAATCTGAGCAACTATTTGTTGCTCAAGCTTAATCATTAGCTAGAATCGAGGACCAAGTGAAACATTTAGCTGTGAGGATCCTAGAGAGTGAACACAGTCAATCGGAACCAAACAATGTTAATATCTGTCATCTAGGAAGTCACCCGAGTGAGATAAATGATCAAACAAATTTTGATGATTTCATAGATGATGATACGATTGAATTGACCGAGTGTTGTCAAGACACACAAGAAAAGCCTCTGACTGATTTTTGCTTTCCAATTTTAGAGGTGGAATCTTGTGAATTTGTCGGGTATGGTTGGGATAGATTAGAAGAGATCAATGATTGGGAACCCACAATTTTTGTATCACCTGTTGATATTGTTTCGCAAGAAACATTAGTGTGGGAACCTACATTTTTAGATGATATGAACCTACCTAATTGTGAATGTGATGAGGGGAATATTGTTTTGGGAGAGTTTGTAAATAAAGAGAATAATATTGTGGAAAATCAAAGGGAAATTGACAGTTTTGAAAAACATTCTTTCATGTCGAGTTTTGAGAAAATTTTTGCTGATGAACTTGATATTCTTAGTGAGTTTGAGTCAGGATCATTTTGGATCATCCTAATAACTTTTCTTTTGCCGAACTTTTTGCGGATGAACTCCAGATTTTACACAAACTTGACTTCGGAACTCAACATTTGCTTATTGAACATTCAATTCATTCAGAAAACAATTCTTTAACCTCCTCAAAATTTCATCTTCATCTTCAGCGTCTTCCGATCCATACTTTTACACGCCCATGCCCTTTACTAACATCTAACATATACCTTTTCTTTTTCTTTTTCTTTTGTATATACATATTCTTTTGCCGGCCATTGCACTATATAGACAAAATCTTTATGTGGCTGGTATTAATTTCTGGACTAACCCAGTCCTTTAACTTGTGAATATTGTAATTAGTCTTAGGTTTTTTCTTTTTCTTTAAATAAAATTCTCACCCTGATGTCTAAGTCTAGCTACCGGAGACGGGGGCAACAATGAGGACATCGTAAAACTCAGGTTTAGGGGTGAGCCCTCCGGTTATTTTGCTGTATCATGTGTGTTCCTCTCCGAAAGACGGGGCGGAGACGCGGCGAACGTCTGGCCTGAATTTCGGGATAGATGCTAAGTGGTGCTATCCGTCCACCTCTCCGAAAATTCCAAGTTGATTTATGGCACCATGTATCGAAGGTTTAAACGGATGCGGCCGATGTAGCAGATTTCGTCAGATTCCCCCTCGTTTGAGGGATTTTTTATTGTGCAGACGCTCTTCCCTGCAGGCGCAAGCCCCTGCAGTTAATTACGCTACCGCATCGCGGTAACAACTTTCTCCTTCTCCAGATGGTCACTTCGCATCTTGGGTGTTTGTTTTGTGTTTGGTTGCCTGTGGATTGTATACGGAGACTAAGTTATGTTGTCGCCCGTAGGGCGTGGACTAGTCCAAATCCGTATCTTTCTTAGATTTGGGTTTGGGGGGTTTGGGTTTAAAGATACGTTAGCCTCATTTGAGACTAAGATCAACTTAAACGTTTGTTAAGAATACGTTAGTCTAATTTTAGACTAAGATCAACTTAACAAGACCGTTTAGATCCGACGAGAGAGCATTTGAACTCTATTGTTTAATTTAGTGACATTGCGGTCGATAATTAGTTTAAGGACATTACGGTCCATTGTTAGTTTAAGGACATCTCGGTCCAATGTTAGTTTTAAGACATCATGATCGAGGTTAAGGACATCATAGTCCGTGGATTTAAGGACTCCACAGTCCAATGTTAGTTTAAAGACATCACGGTCGAGGTTAAGGACATCATAGTCCATGAGTTTAAGGACCCTAAAGTCTAATGTTAGTTTTAAGACATCACGATCGAGGTTAAGGACATCATAGTCCATGGGTTTAAAGACCCCACAGTCCGTTGTTAGTTTTAAGACATCACGGTCGAGGTTAAGGACATCATAGTCCATGGATTTAAGGACTCCACAGTCCGATGTTAGTTTAAAGACATCACGGTCGAGATTAAAGGCATCATAGTCCGTGAGTTTAAGGACCCCACAGTCCATGAAATGTGTGGTTGTCAGGACCCGTCACCTCTTTGAAGACGTTGAAGAATTACAACGATAAATATCAAAGGAGTGAAGAGATGTACCCTTGAACCAAGATGAGTTGATTGAAAGAGCAGATGTGCTCAATTCAAAACAAGTTAAGGACTTATGGCCAAAATTGGGCTAAGTCCAATTAAAATATTTTAACATTTATTTTTTTTGTTCTAGCCATTAAGCCTTTATTTAGGTTGGGCCCTTTTAATAATGCTAAGCATTGGGCTCTGAAATTTTTTTCTTGTATTGAATGCATAACATTTATCAGAAACAAAGTTTGTTCTGACAGTGCGCCACGTGGCGCGCCAGGCGCGTGGCGCGCCAGGCGCGTTGCGCCAGACAAAGAGCGCATTGCGCTTCTGTCGGCAGCGCACACGAAGTGGACACGTGTCGCGCTTAGCGCTAAGCGCTAGTTTGTTAGCGCGTTGCGCTTTTAATTTATTAGCGCGTTGCGTTTTTAATTTATTAGCGCATTGCGCTAGTCTGTTGGCGCACCAGTGAGTGACACGTGGCGCGGTTGGAGCTGGGCGCCAGCCTATAAGCGTAATGCTCTGTTTTAGAAGCACAAAGTGCAAATCGTGTCTCTGGTTGACACGTGGCAGGTTTTGGCGTTGAGCGCCGGTCCAATGAGCGCAAGGGCGCAATTCATGAGTGCAAGGCACTTTTCAATAGCGCAAAACGCATTTGATCAATTTTGAGATCAAAGAACAAATTTATTTTCTTCTTAAAGGAGGCTTTGCCTTAAGATTCAAGAACAAAAGTTCTTGTTTTTATAAAAGGGCTCTGGCTTTATAGATCAAAGATCTATGAATGAAGTAAAATACTTCTTTTATTTTTTCATGATTAGATCTTTTGCTCTTTTTCTTTTTATTAAAGACCTTGGTCTTTTGTAGATCTATGATCTTTTTAGAAAATGGTTCTTCTTTTTACGAGATAGTTTCTTCTCTGTTATTTCAAGAACATAGTTCTTTTACCTTGAAGATGAAGAAAAATCTTCTTTTTTTCTAAGAGCTTGCTTTTCTTTTTCTCAAAATTTTGTAGAGGGTTTTTCTCTCTCTTTTTTTTGTCTCCATGACTTGAAGTCTAGGGTCCTTTATATAAGGCCAAATGATTTGTTAAATCAGTTTTGAGAGATCTTTCTCTGATTGATTTGGAATATTTCCCACCGTTGGATCTTTGATCCTAAGACTTCTGTTTTACAAAAGATAATCTTCTTATTTTAATAAAATTGAAAAATCTTTCCATAACAAAATTTTAGTTCTGATTAATTAATAATTTATTATTAGTAGATCTTTTGATCTGACGGTAGGGAATTTTTAATCCCAGCGCTGGCGCATCTTGCACTAGCGCACCTACGTTCGACACGTGGCGCGCAGCGCAGAGCGCAGCACAACTGCGCTAGCGCACCCGTGTTTGACACGTGGCACGCAGCGCAGCGCAACTGCACTAGCGCACTTGTGTTTGACACGTGGCGCGCAGCGTGTCTGGCGCTGGATTCGAAGCGTTGCTTCAACTTTTAAATTTTGAATTTTAAAACAGAGCTTTGCTCTGATTGGGGTGCGCTGCCTAGGGCGTAGCGCACCTGGCGCTAGCCCATCTGCGTTTGACACGTGGCGCGCAGCGCGCAGAATCTGAAGCGTTGCTTCAATTTTTGAATTTTGAAATTCAAAACAGAGCATTGCTCTGATTGGGGGAAACAAATGCCCCCCCACCATTGCGCTCGCGTGGCGCACACGTGAGTGCAGGGTGGCAACATCTGAGCCCTTGGATCGACTCAAAAGTTGAAGAGGCGGTTCAATGCCTATAAATAGGACCTTTGGTCCTTTAGATGATTATCATCTTCTTCTTGAGAATTTTCATTCAGAGCGCAGCTCTTTTGTTAAGAACTTTCAAGAGTCAGAACTCTTAGGTAAAATTTTTTTTTATTTAATAAACTAGGGTTTTTACCCATTAACAGAGCCTTGCTCTTCATAGATCTTTGATCTAAAGAAAACCCTTTTAGGTTTTCATTAATAGAGCCTTGCTCTCATGAACCCATAGATCTAAAGTGATCTTTTCTTGGGGTTCCTTATCCCATGATTCAGAGCTCTGCTCTTTGATAATATGTGGATCTTTTGATTTTTGATGGAGAACTCTTAAGAGTTTTTTTTTCATGGATCTTGAAGATTCCAGAATTTTTAATTCTCAAAAATTAATTTTAATTAATCTTTGATGGATTTTCCATCATCATTACAGAGCCAGGCTCTTTAAGGAATTTTATTCTTTCATGATCAGAGTTTGACAAGTGTCACTCTGTCATAGAGCTTTGCTCTCAAAGGGAGATTTTCTCCTTCTCCCGAGAGATCTCTCATTCAATAAGAATTTCCTTAAGAATTTCCTCATTAATTAACAGTCTCATCCAATGATGAGACTGTTTTATTGATTGCTGCATTGTCATCTGGATTTTGTGGGTCCCTCTTTGGTCCCCTTTCCACTGCATTGCAGTGTGGTACAAATTTTAAAGTGCCGAGTGTCAGAATTTTAAAATTATATTATAGTACTGACAATCAAATTTTGTTCTTTCTCACAGGCGACATGTCTTCCGATCTCTCTTTCCCGTTTTTTCGTTCAGAGGGAGGATTCCCTGAGGCACCTGTGGACCGGGAGATTCTCGTGCTCATTAGAGACTATGATCCGGAACACAAAAACCTTCACTTGTGGGGTAGGTGGTATGACCAGATTATCAGAGGTCGTCGAAGCATTTCTTGTGTAACGCCGTCGGACCCAATCTCGTCGATTTCGTATGCAGATGCACCCCTGATGAACTATGCCATGGAGGTTGTCAATTGGACTTCGGAGGGTCATCTTCAGCCTTCGATTGCCGCCATACCCATGCAGCTGCCGACAGTTTTGGATACTTTGGGGCGGCGCATATACCAGGGCGAGTCGCGCCCTTGGGGGCAACCCTACAGCATCGGGTTGACACCCTGACATTCGGCCGGGTATTTGCAGTGGGCCAGGTACATTTTGTTAGCGAAGAAGACGCACCTGCTAAAGATCGGTCTATACCCTGCGGTTTATGCTTCGCTATTCCAATATTCTGCTCCTCCGATATGGTGGATTAAGGCGTTCTTGGAGCAATGAAACATCCCAACCCATACCTTTCTTCTACTGGACAAAGAAGTCTCCATCCCCTTAGAAGAATTTGCTGAGATTTCTGGTCTGCCGGTGAGGGGGGAGCACTATGAGGAGCTGCTTCCTTCGGATGAATACGTTTTTGCCACCAAGACGGTGGTGATGGGCCTAACACTGGAGAACGCTATTCAGCACCAGTTTCCTAGTCTGATAAAGGTGCTGGACATGTACGAGAGTCTCTTTGTGGAATCCGAAGGCCGGGGGGTCAGCTTCGCATACTTCATTGCCCGGTTTCTTCGCCCGGAGATTTTATCGCAACGAGGTGAAAAGTTTGCCAAGCTCGACGACCCTTTTGGCTTTGGCTTGGACCGTTGACCAGTGTTGGAAGATGGTCAGAAGGGCTTTTATCTTCCCGATGCCGTGATCATCCCTTTGTCAGAAATCGCCGCTCCGGGCATTGACGAGGAGACTTTCTTTCTCGGGTTTCTCGGGCTATGGTTGTGTTGGTTCGCGCTCCTCATGCACCCTCGCTAAATGATGCCGTTCGTCTTCTACCCAGCACATCGAATGGTGTCCGGAATACAAGTGGCCATCGGGATTGCCGGGCTAGCCCACCTGTACCATGGTCTTAGCGTGGCGGCGGATACAACTGAACCGGGGATGCAAGCTGCCAACTTCCCGATGTACTACTTTACTTCATGGATGGAAATGCACGTGCTCAGGGTATTTGGTATTCATAAAAGACCCTCATTTTTCGAGAAGTGTAAATTCCCCAGAATTATGCGGCTGGTTGACGCATCTATCGTGAATCCGTCTCAGCGGGAAGCTAGGGGCTTGCTTCTTCGTCCGCACACGGTCGGGGCTGGTATGACTTTCACGGACAAAGTCCTGACGATCATCCAGGAAACTTCCAATTCGGTGCTGGCCTTGCACGACGTTTTTAAGGATGGGGCCTCCGTGTTGAAAGCTCGAGAGATTCTACATCTATATTCCATCAGGCCGGGCTTTCTCGTATTCAGGCAAAATGATGCAGCGCTTTTTATGAGATACAACCCCCATCATTTTTCCCAGCAGCTAAGTTATAACCAGGGGGTCCTACTGGATGCATTTTTTGGAAGAACCTGCTGCCACCAGAGAGGGAATACGAGGTGCGCTACATCACTTTATGCACTTGAATACGGGCTCCCACTTCTTCATTAGCGAGCCAAGTTGCATCCCGAGGGCTCTTAACGTATACGGAGCCTGGTATCAGCACGCGATGGGTGCTGTCATCAGGGTGGAGAGGCGGCTGTTGCTCGATCGCAAGAGTGCGCCCCCTGCCAGCGATCGCAACGTCCCTTTAAGGCGACGGATCGCCGTGCCCCCTCCGCTAAGAGAGGCTGTTGCAGTTGAGCCTCCACGTGTGCTAAGCCCGACGCGCGGATTACCCCGTGATTCTGTGGAGACGGTGGATGCGCCATCGGTGCCTCGTGCTCGCGCGTAGACGGTGAATGTACCCTCACCCGAATCCGGCGTGGGCTCGGATATCGGGACTCGCCGTCCCAAAATGCCCATAAAACGCAAGCTGGTGCTGGCTGCGACCGGAGCTCGCTCACAGAAGAAGAAAAAGAAATCGCTCTTCTCTGCCGATGTCTGTTGGAGATAGTGCCCTCAGAGTCAATTATTGGATCACAGGCACGTGATTGCAATGATTGAGGGAGGACCTATCCCAGTAGGACAGTCTTACTCAAGATGATAGTATGCTATCTGGTTTATCTTTATCATCGTGTACTGCTTTAGGTGACCTGACAGGTCGCTATTACACGTTGATAGAGCCCCTAGGATTCTTGCTTGACGACCAGCAGTATGATGGCGATCATATACGTGGGAGCTGGGGTCTATAAGCACATCCTTAAATGGTCCCTAGTCGTGGAAGTTTCGAGACAGGGCATCGATACTCCAGAGTAGACTAATGTATACAGTCGAGACCCCGACGAGGGGCGGTGGCCGGTCTCACAAGCCACTGGTGTCGGTTGGTTCACCTAAGATTTATACAGGTGCTCAATGGGTTATGAGTACACCGGACAGGACTCGCCGGGAACATGCTAGTTGGTCTTATACCTGACGTCAGATAGCAGTTCCCTGGTGACATGTGTACAGGTTAGTTCATCGACCTGAGGATCGTCATTTTTCTCGTGTGAGTTCCCACTGTACTTTGATTACTACCCTACCACGCTCAAAGGAGACGTGCAAACAGGTTATAGTTGGGTACAGTCTCGAGCCACATGGAGGCAGTGAGCAGATCTTCAGGGGTTCGTCTCTCCCGGTATTGGGGGTGAGGTTGCGCTGTGTCTAGAAGAGCCATTACACGAAGTCCTTGGCCAAGGCACGAGATTTACTGGTAGGTATTCCAGTAGTATCTCAGGGTGTTCTGGGCTACACTCCGACATGATTTGTACCACTTTTGGGGGTCTGACTTTTACCAACCCCCTAGGCCCGCCATGCGATGCTCATAGACGAACGGACCGGACTGTACGGATATTGTCACTGACAGGCTCAGTAGGGTGTCAGGATGAGTTCGCTCACAGACGTCCCTTTTGGTCAATACCTGGTAGCTCGTTACGTATAGGCTAATACCTATGACGTGCTAGTGGTTAAATCCACAACCAAGGTGTTGACGAGTCTTTAGAGTCCCCCATAGACCAGTTTCTCAAGTTTCGGGCGAAACACTGTAGAGGCCGTATGGAGATATGGCAGGGTTCGATCGGATACGTGCGGTATTGCACGGATCATGATTGGACGGAAAATACTAGCGGGCTTTGGTTTAAGCCGGATCCTAGTATTGCACAGTGTAGATTTTGTCTCAGTGCATTTGTATTCGGTCGGAATACAAATGCGGGTATGTATATACAGTGGCGGGGTTTTCTTGTAATTTATTACGGGATCATTTTTTTGGAGTTGCCAGTTTTCTTTCCGGTTTCGGCCATATTTCTTTGTATCTTTCATTGGCCGAAGAATGGTGGAGGATGGCTTATTTGCATTTGTGCAAATAAGCATTTGTGGAGGGTGTTATTTGCATCTTGTTGTTTCATGATGATTCTACCACCCTTGACTTTCCTTTGTTCATGATGGTTCATGATAGCTTGACTTTGTGATGAGATGGTGAGGTTGGTGGAGTGTTGGTTTTGTCTTGTGATCATTTCTTTACATCATCACCTTTTCTCTCTCTTGGATTATGAGAGACTCTCATTCCTTTTTTGCTAGACTCTCCCCATTCTCCTTGTATTGGCCGGCCAAGTAGTGGGGCTGTCCAAATTTTGGATGTGGGAATTGTTGTTCTTTTCATGCTACAAAATTCCCAAGTTCATCACAAATATTCACTTCATATCTTTTCCTCCACCTAATGGCAACCTCCACAACCCAAACGAGACATAGAGCACTACACGTATTCTACAGCAAATCTTGGGCACGTCGACTCGCCAACTTCGTGCCCGAGTTGCCTCGGTCCAGAGGTGGGAGCCCGTAAAAGAAGCCGGTGACGTGGTGCCCTTCCGGCGACTTGGTGGAGACCGGAGATTCCGCGGGGAGATCGGGACGACGACGAGAAGATTGAAGGACACGGATCGCTCGGTATATCTCTCTGACCCTTCTCTTGTTTGCTAGGACTAGATTAATGGCCCGATCCGGGTTTATAGTGCGCGGTGGTGTCGGTTCAAAAAGTTAAAGTAAATTATCGCTTCCGCATTCCGGTGTCGGAAAGACGGCCGGGGCGCCGCCGTGCACTTACAGTGGTATCAGAGCCTCGCCATTAACCTAGTCTAGATTTGCCTAATGTGTTTACATCTTCGATCGAACAAAATTCCAAAACCGCGTTTTTCTCATGCATCAGTTCTCTGTTAAAATTTTTTGGGCTCCAAAATTTTTTCAGTGTGTTGCAGAAGTATGTACAGGGAATTTTAAGCAGACTGTAAAAATTCGATGCACTGATTCCTTAGAACGACCGCGGAACCGCGGCCAAACCCCTGTTTGGGCCGCGGTTCCGCGGCAATAAGAAGGAATCATTGCACCAATTTTTTACAGAGGCCTTCTGGGTTGAAAATAGGGGTTTTGGTATATTTTGTTTGGGCCCAGAATTTCTTTAAGTGCTACAGTAATGCTTGGGGCCCACTTAGGAAAATTTGATCGATCGAAAAATTTTAAACACATTAGTTCACAGTATTTACATTATATCTGCGACCGTGAATGTCACTTGATCGGTAAATCCTGTCTAACTGCTATAGCCCGGTTAGACGAATTTGCGAACGTGACATTCACGTTGATGTTCTGTGTTGTGCTGTGATGTTGTGGATTGGTCGTGGGGGATAGCCTGGATGCAATGCTAGTACAGTTTTTTGTTGTATTATGTACATTTGATATTGCGGGGCGAGCGTCCGACATGTGGACTGCCGTCACTGCCCGTTTGTATATTATTCTTTTGGGGCACGACCAGGTTGCAGTCGATGTACCCGTTGTATGTATATTTTACTTTCTGTACTAGGATTGCCTCGTGGAGGGGTGCACGGATAGCCAGGTTCTAGAGGGCAACGGGCCCGCATCTCATGGCATTGAGACGGGGGGAGGCTTTACTCTAGAATTGGCGGGCTATTCGCCGCACTCGTATGGGGTACGGGTTGACCCAGGAGGGATGCCCAAGTTACCGGATTCCGTGAAGTGCTGGGTGGTCTATTCACGTTGCTGAAGGGGGCTGCCTCGCTTCAGGTTTTGGCGGGTAACTTGCCGCGCCCGTAGGGGTCTAGGATTTCATTGCACAGGCTATCCACACGACCAGGGGAACGTCGGGTTTCAGTAGCGGCTCTGTGAAACCCGGGGATCCCAGATATCTGTATTGTTCTGTGATGCTGTACATTTCTGTGATGTTGCATTTTATCACGCCTTGAGCGAAATATTATATATTGATATATATACTAGTAGATGTTGTATATGTTTTGCATCCGCGCTAGTCCAGTCCCCGCTCTGTCGTTAGTTAACTAACCTAACGGATAATGACGGGACCCAGTGGCGAATGCGGATGGCATATACGTACGTCATTATTTTCGTTCTTTGTGGTGTGATCAATTGATGGGACTGCGTTGATTCGGATCAATGCAAGTTAAAAACAAACCTAATCTGATGTTGTTGGAACATTTTTCAAAAAGCTGTTATTTGTAAGGACGTTCACTTTTGTTTTGCACAGTGGTATTCAGTTGGAATATCCTGCTCCTCAGTCGACGAGGCAAGGGCCGAGATCCCTTCACCGGGAGTGACCCCTTGGATAAAAGTTTGCGTCAGGGCAATAACTTCACTATAGCCGATTACTTTTACTTTGCATCGTGGTATTCAGTTGGAATATCCTGCACCTCATCCTACGGGGAAAGAGCCGAGATCCCTTCACCGGGAGTGACCTCTTTAGCAAAGATTTTCGTCACTATATTTTTATAAAGCTATCATGTTCCTTCAACGATATCAAGTTCATTACGTTAAAGGTTTTTGTCAGAAACTATTCGTAGCCCTCCGTCGTTTCATATGGGTGGTCAATAGTATTCAAGCTATATTTGTTGGCTAAAATCAAGGCATAGTGATTGGTAGCTAATGGGTATTCATGTGCAGCATAGATAGATGCGTTGGTTTGGGGCAGTCGTATAGCCTTGTTGGCCAAAGTCAAGGGCTTGTGCGGGTGGGCTCAAATTAACCTGGAGAATGACGGGTAGAACTTGACATGTGACTTATGATTTGTTGGCCAAAGTCAAGGTCATAAGAGCATGGGGCAAAAATCACATCGGGAGTTTCTAAAGAAACTGAAACTTCCCAGATATGCGCATACCTTCTGGAGTGTGATGACGTGAGCGGATTCCGTCACGTTATCATGCGGTGATAGTTGGATCCCGATACCCACTGATGAGTTGGTTTACTCTTCGGGTGATCCCGACTAATTCTTCTTTTAGGTTTGGAGGAGAATTTGACGGTACAGTGGGAGGTTTCCAAATTAGATAAAGTGATAACCATTCTGATCTAGGTTAGAGTGCACGCTGAGTCTTTCTTTTCTCTCTCTCTTTGGCAGCGACCATTGACCTGACCCTAGACTATGACTCAGTGACCAAGTTGACCGAACCTTCTTAAACACTGGCTTTTGGATTGTCAGAGTTGCATACCTCATTGCCACTCCTACTTTTACCCTTTTCTCCAGGACACCCCGTATTACTACGAACATCCACTTCCATTGGACAAAACCATCGTATGGTTATATACGAACTCGAAAGGAACTTGTTCCAGTTCGGGGATGGATTCTGGTTCAGGAGAAATAGGAATAAGGTTTATTCAGGTGTCTTTTATCTTCACCTTCTCTCGCGTTGCGAGTATTCTTAGGATTAGGACAGTACACCCATTATGCTTATTGGATAGTCTTCTTCCAAACCATAGGCTGGTGCCGAACGGTAGGGAAGGAAGAAAACCATTTAGCCTAAAGGGGTATGCAGAAGGTAATGACTAAAGACATATGAAGGGATTTGGAGAGATGGCAAAGAAATATACGGTTACAGTTGTGAATCTGGATAATGGAAGAGGCATTACTAGGAATACCAGGATACCCCACGAAACATTTCAATGTTTCAGTTTCACTATGTACTGTTAAAATAAAACTGATTTCCCAATTAGACACTTGCTCCAGGGTATGTATTTACCAGGTATGATTCTCACATCTGTATGGTTTTACAGATGATGAGTGAGAGTAAGCTATTGGGAATTAGGTGATCATCCTCATTATATCGGAATTCGTTGTAATTGGTGATATTTGAGGAAGTCACCTGGGTTGTTTGCCGGACGGCGAATATTTGGTTTTGAATATCCGTTATAATGCACCAATTTCAAATTGATATATCTGTACGTCTATTTTTATAGAGTGAGATATACCTTTTTGAAATCATGTCGATGATATTTACTTATATCAGTTGATGGTTAGGTAAGGAGCATTAAACAGCGGTGTAACTCTTCTTAACCATAAGTACAGTTTTCAACCTACGACACACAGGGAGTGAGTTATTTGACTCAAGAGACTTGTACAGAGTATTGTATATTGTCCAGTGTCCATCAGGACAGAGGGGTTGGTCCTCGTACTATATTCGGTTTACTTATGACTTCTCTAGTTTTTAGACAGGTGTTTCGTAGAAACACAGGGTCCGAAGTTTGAGAAGTTATAGGTATATGAATAAAGTAGAGAACCAGGTGTTGCAAGTATCGGGATTCTTCAAGGTGATCGAAGATATAGATACTTGTGTATGGTATTCAGTTGATAGTGATGGATATTAAGAGAACTTGCTTTTCTTTAAGGTTACTCATAATTGGAAGCATTCCTAAGTTGAGTAACCCTGATCGGCCTCCTTCCATTTAGTTGACATGCGCTGGAGACAGCTGCATGATTTGAATCTGGTTCAATTAAATCAGTGCCTCTGGTCCTATATTGGATATAGAACAGTTCGTATCTTAACGATGTTAAGGTACGGGGAGTTGTCCGGTCTATGCTTAAAACCAGACTCTGGATAACTCAAGGCATGTTTCTGTAATGGCTGTTTGTGGGTTGACCCGGGCTATGACGAGGGTTGACTTTCTACCATCTGAAAGATCAATAGTGATATTGTTCTTGACTCGCCACAGTTTTAATAAAAATGGATTTTTTCAGAAAACAGTAGTGGGAGTATGGTATAACTGGAAGTGATTCCAGAACCGCAAACGATTACTGAAGATTTGATAAAGAACCTAAAGATTCAATCTGGTTTGACATTCCATTGGCCACTCCGCAGATACGGTGGGTAACCTCAGGCACCCGAGAGGTACTCCGGTAGCCTCAAGGACGGTGACAGGGAGGTTCTTGTTTACCCAGACTTGCCATTGCTGTTGTTCCAGACTGTGAGACCCAGCAGGAGGATGAGTATAGCGTCGTTCTAAACTAGTTTTAGAAGTGTACGTCTATATGACTCTGCCAGAGGGTTGTCGTAGTCAGTGGGAGCAGCGGAAGCATTGGTGGACAGGAGGCTTATGTCTATTTATAGACTAAAGCAGATATAGCGGAGATAGATCGTCTATTTTTGACATGACAGTCATAGGTTTGACTTCATCAGAATAGGGGATGGATCTGTTAAGAAGGTAGTAGGGTGTGATGTCCTGGTATTTGGATGACATACACAGAGTAGGAAAAGAAATTCCTATACTACAATCGGTTATACTTTGGTTGTCACACAGTGGTTTCTCCACATAGGACTTAGATATAATATCAAGACATTCTGGTTACTGGATCTATATTTTCAGATCTAGATTTGGGTAGTTTCCTAATTTGGGTACTTAGACAACATTCTACAGATGTTTTAGAATGGATGACTCCATGCACGGTAGTGTACCTGCAGGTGATGGAGTCACCCTCTCTAAAGGTGTCTTACAGACTAAAGGGGAGAGGGATGTGCATGATTGGCAGATCACTTGCTTAGGCAATTGAGTCAATCATGAGATGTCAAGTACCACACCAGATGTTGTTCTTGCAGTAGATGCAATAAGTTGATATTGATCCTATCCTGGAGAAACAATCGGAAGCAGTTTTAGAACATAAGTGGATATTCTAGGGATATGATAATGACGGCCTCATTTAGGAGACGGTTATCATTCCAGGCTTCCAAGGTGACCTGGACGACAGGGTGGTCGTCAGAGTTATAGTTTTCCTTCTGACGAGGGGCAGTATTTTGGACAGATGGTCCAGGTGGATACTGAGGGAAGGATGGCGCAGGTACTGATTGGTTTCAGTTGACGATACAGTCTAAGATGTTTGGATTTGGAGTTCATTTATGAACTAGGTCCCATCAGACATCCAGACACATTCTAAGACAGGTATTGCTCATTTCGGGAGATGGCTTTCTCCGCGAACTTGAGATATAGAGAGACATAGAAAGAAACATCAAAGCGGATCCACTCACTGAGGCTATTCCTCGAGCCACATGGAGGCAGTGAGTGGATCTTCAGGGGTTCGTCTCTCCCGGTATTGGGGGTGAGGTCGCGCTGTATCTAGGAGAGCCATTATATGAAGTCCTTGGCCAAGGCAGGAGATTTACTGGTAAGTATTCCAGTAGTATCTCAGGGTGTTCTGGGCTACACTCCGACACGACTTGTACCGCTTTTGGGGGTCTGACTTTTACCAACCCTCTAGGCCCGCCATGCGATGCTCATAGACGAACGGACCGGACTGTATGGATATTGTCACTGACAGGCTCAGTAGGGTGTCAGGCTGAGTTCGCTCACAGACGTCCCTTTTGGTCAATACCTGGTAGCCCGTTACGTATAGGCTAATACCTCTGACGTGCTAGTGGTTAAATCCACAACCAAGGTGTTGACGAGTCTTTAGAGTCCCCCACAGACCAGTTTCTCAAGTTTCAGGCGAAACGCTGTAGAGGCCGTAT
This sequence comes from Agapanthus africanus, assembly GCA_030015575.1. Lineage (NCBI taxonomy): Eukaryota > Viridiplantae > Streptophyta > Magnoliopsida > Asparagales > Amaryllidaceae > Agapanthus > Agapanthus africanus. The sequence goes on along the minus strand of CM057338.1, from coordinate 314,815,378 downwards.
GGAGATATGGCAGGGTTCGATCGGATATGTGCGGTATTGCACGGATCATGATCGGACGGAAAATACTAGCGGACTTTGGTTTAAGCCGGATCCTAGTATTGCACAGTGTAGATTTTGTCTCAGTGCATTTGTATTCGGTCGGAATACAAATGCGGGTATTTATATACAGTGGCGGGGTTTTCCTGTAATTTATTACGGGATCAGTTTTTTGGAGTTGCCAGTTTGCTTTCCGGTTTCGGCCATATTTCTTTGTATCTTTCATTGGCCGAAGATTGGTGGAGGAGGGCTTATTTGCATTTGTGCAAATAAGCATTTGTGGAGGGTGTTATTTGCATCTTGTTGTTTCATGATGATTCTACCACCCTTGACTTTCCTTTGTTCATGATGGTTCATGATAGCTTGACTTTGTGATGAGATGATGAGATTGGTGGAGTGTTGGTTTTGTCTTGTGATCATTTCTTTACATCATCACCTTTTCTCTCTCTTGGATTATGAGAGACTCTCATTCCTTTTTTGCTAGACTCTCCCCATTCTCCTTGTATTGGCCGGCCAAGTAGTGGGGCTGTTCAAATTTTGGATGTGGGAATTGTTGTTCTTTTCATGCTACAAAATTCCCAAGTTCATCACAAATATTCACTTCATATCTTTTCCTCCACCTAATGGCAACCTCCATAACCCAAACGAGACATAGAGCACTACACGTATTCTACAGCAAATCTTGGGCACGTCGACTCGCCAACTTCGTGCCCGAGTTGCCTCGGTCCAGTGGTGGGAGCCCGTAAAAGAAGCCGGCGAAGTGGTGCCCTTCCGGTGACTTGGTGGAGACCGGAGATTCCGCGGGGAGATCGGGACGACGACGAGAAGACCGAAGGACTCGGATCGCTCGGTATATCTCTCTAACCCTTCTCTTGTTTGCTAGGACTAGATTAATGGCCCGATCCGGGTTTATAGTGCGCGGTGGTGCCGGTTCAAAAAGTTAAAGTAAATCATCGCTTCCGCATTCCGGCGTCGGAAAGACGGCCGGGGCGCCGCCGTGCACTTACAATGTCGTATTTTGTCAGGAGCCTCATGCTCCTTATAGTGAGGGCTTGAGCGAGTATGGGACAAATGAGGGCTTGTTCATGCCGCCAGATGATACTGATTTGGCGGCTGCCATCGCGGCTTCCGAGCGATTGGCAAGACGCGAAGAGGGGTTGGCTAACCTCGCGCGATCAGGTAATCATTAGTTGTATTTTTCACCATTGCATCATGCTTCTATCGTTGTTTTTTGACTAACGCTTTTCCTTCTTTAATAGGCATTTCTACCGAAGAAGCTCTCGCTGCTTCTCTTAAGACTTTTGAGGAAGAGGAACGACTTCGAGCATCCTTAGGCCTTGGTACATTTCGGTTCGCCATGTTTCTACTCCCGTTTCTTATGAGTAATCTAACCCTTTCTTTGTCTTATCGCAGGGACCACAATGCCTATCTCGCAAGCTGATGCGGAGATTCTCCCCGAGCCAGCTACCGAATTCCTGGCCTCTTCGGCAATGCCGAAAGAGGCCTTACTTAAAAAACCGATGACGGAAGCCTTGGCGGCTCCAGAGGTAATCCTGGATATGGACGATAACGCCCTGTTGAAGGGGCCTTCTAAAAGGTCTGTTTTGACGGCTCGGGAGGAAAGGAAGCGCCTGAGGCGCGCAGCAAGGGAGCGCAGTGCTGCTTTAGCTGCGGGAGCAGGTTCAAGCGCCGTTACCCCTGCTGTTACTCCTTCAGAGGAGTCTCCGATTACCTTGTCTACAGCTTACAGACGGGCGGCACGTGCGGCTCGGGAGGCAAACGGTAAATCAACCCCAGGTAATGTGCCTTGAGACTATGTTGTCAAAGTTTTAAGCTATCAGTTCTCATATATCTTATCTTCGCAGAGTCGAGTCTTCCCGAAGAAGTGGCAGCGACCGCTGAGCCTGAGGGAGCGGTGGAGGAGGTAGCTGCTATTCCCGAACCTGGGGCGGCAGCAGATGACGTGGTCGCAATTGCCAGGCTCGAGGTAGTGGCCGACAAGACGGCTACCACGGCGGAGCCTAAAGCGGTGGTGGATGAGACGGTTACAATTACTGAGCCCGAGGTGGTGGTGAGCGAAACGGGTACAATTGCTGGGTCCGTGGTGGCTGCTCTTTCTCAAGAGTCGGACACCGCTCCGATCATCGCCCTTCCCGCCTACGGTCCTTTTTCATCTCCCAGCATCGCAAGTGTGACGACGGCTCTCGTAGAGTCAGGGGATGAGGCGACGGGAGGTGAGACCACTCCGATGGAGGAGGGAGACGCCGCTGTTGTATCGAGTGACGCCCTAGTCACGGCTCCGACTGGCGACTCATCAGGTAGATTTTATGTCACCGCCTTTCTTTTTATTCTGCAATCTCTTTTCAATTTTTCCTGACAGGGTTTATCTTGTTTCTAATGCAAGTGCAGCTAGTGTTGATGTCGCGCTTCTCGAGACAGCACCGTCAGTTACCGCCCTGACGGTGACCACCTCTCTACCTTCTCTCGCACCGTCGCAAATGCTGGAAGGTATGGATTTGTGACCCATCAGTCTTATCTCTCGGCTGTATAATTCATGTACTGACATTGCGTTATCGCGTTTTTGCAGGAGTCCTTTTTGACCACCTGTACCAGGCGCTGCATCCCTACTTCTCCTACTCGTCGGAGGTTGCTTCATCCAGTGGCGCTGGTGAATACAGCTTTCAACTAATGCTCTTTCTTTTACCGACAATGAAATCATTTCTGATTCTTCTTTGCCTTGATTGCAGTACTATAGATTAAAGGAGGAGATGAGGGATCAGTTGCACCAATGGTCCTCCCGGCTTTGCCACCTGCTGCAGCTGGTATAGTAAATCCCATTTTTCATGAATCTCTTATATTTCTTGATCTGTCATCTGATTGTGATTTGTTTTGCAGCGGCCGCTTCAACTTCGGCCTTTTTCGAATCTCGCATTATGATGCCGGCAGGCCCCTTCTCCAGACATCCATCCTCAAAGGGTGTTGTGACGAGTTTGCATATGCTGAACGAATATGTCGAGGAGCTTGACGCGGAGGCTCCTGTTAGTTATATGTATGCCCTAGAGCCCATTACTGTACATAGGATGTATACTGTAGTGGATGCTTGGACATATATAGGGAGGACTTTCTTGCTCGACATGATAGTATGCTATCTAGTTGCTCTTTACCTTAACGTGTATACTGATTGTCTCTCTGTTACATGTTGGTAAAGCCCTTAGGATGTGTACTTGACTACCTGGACTATGATGCGGATCATACTAGTGGGGACATGGTAGTCCGTAAGTACATCCTTCAAAGTCCCTAGTCGTGGGTGTATCAAGACGGGGCATCGATATACCAGAGTAGACTGGCGTATACCTTCTCGACCCATACAGATGGACGATGGATGATCCCATATCCATTGGTGTTTGACATCAGAGATGATATACGGGTGCTCAGTGGAGACTGGGTACACTGGACGGACTCGCCGAGAACTCCCAGATGGTATTATACCTTACGTCAGATGGCAGTTCTCTGGTGACACTGGTACAGAGTAGTCTGTTGACCCGAGATCGTCATAGAGTCTTGTGTGGTTCCCACTGTGCTTTGATTTCCATCTTACCACGTCCAAGAGGGCGTGCAAAATGGTGGTTTTTGTGTGCAGTCCCGAGTCACATGGAGGCAATGAGCGATAGGAGGGGATTCGTCTCTCCCGGTATAGGGAGTTGATGTTGCGCTGTGTTCGATTGGCTATAACCGGAAATCCCTGGCCAGGGTTGCTGAGATTTACTGGTAAGTGTTACCTGTAGTTTCTCGAATTGTTATAGACCTCATATCGACACGACTTATCGAGCTATTGGGGTCTGACGTTTACCACCCCTAGGCGAGATATGCAACATATCAGACGAACAGACCGGACTGTACGGTAAGTGTTACTGGTTGGATTCACAGGAGTGTAAGCGTGCTTGCTCGTCGATCTTCTGATCGCTCAATACCCGGGTGGCCGTTACGTTTAGCAGACCGCTTGCGGCTTGTGGGTGTTTGATATGATCATCACCTGCTGCCGGCGTATTGACGAGTCTTTAGAGTCCTACACAGAGGTTTCCTGGCTCAAGCAAAACGAAATAGGAGCGCATATGAGATATGTGCGGGACCGAGAATAATACCAGTATATGATACTGTATTTGATTCTCGCGATTTGTAACATTGATCGGTTATATGCGATATAGCCGGGTTATCGGATCAAGTGTTGATTCGATAAGTTGTTACTATTGATATTAGTCGGTTATATGCGATATGACCGGATCGTTAAATCAAGTGTTGATTTAATGATTTAATGCATAATTATATATTTGATGTATTACTTTGCATTAACTAGTATTGGTTCACTTTAAATGGATTTTCTCACTTGGTTTGTGCACATTGTATATGTGATATACTTTTGTACATTAGTATGTATCATGTTTGATGATATATGCTTACTTGAGTTTGTGTAAAGTTTAAACCTTGGTTAAGTAAATGGTTAGGGTTTTATTTGCTTATTTATTCATTTATTTATTTATTTCTTTTTGGCAAAATGAAAAGAAAAATGGTGGCTTTATTTGGATGAATGTTGAAGCTTCATGAAGCTTTGACTAAGTCACCATTTTTGTCTTCATGCTTAACCCTAACCATTGACCTAACCCTAGTTTATTCTCTACACTTGACCATGGTTTAATTATGATAAGTATTCATTTTAATTTCTTTTTGGAAAAAAAACTTATGATATTACTTCATCTTCTTCTTCTTCATCTTCATGAAGAGAAGCTTGCCTCCATCAATGGCAACTCTTGAAAATGAGCGAGAAATCCAATTCTAAAGTGAACCCACTTCCTATTTCTTCATCCTCTACCTCTTGCCAAGTAGTAGAGTGTGTTTTCTTCATAAGTTTCATGACTTGTTGAAGTGGGAGCTTGATCTTGTGATGCCTCGACGTAGATCATCTTCGGCACGAGGCCGACGACCTTGCCCGCCCATTTCTCCGATGAAGCCGACGCTAGAGCCCGGGTTTCCGTTTGGACAGCGAGGAGACTTCATTGCGGAGCTATGGAGGTGGAGGACCGGATCTACAAAGGTTGTATATCCGTTCTCTTAGTAAAATAGTTTACTAGTTTCTTTTTCGCCTAGACATCTAGTTAACGATCCGTAGTCTAGGGTTTCTCGGCACCCGTAATTTTTGAAATTGGCATGGTTGATGCCTTGTGAGACCTCTTGAGAGTGCCTAGGACCCCTACAGTGGTATCAGAGCCTAGCTAGAGGCTTAGGCGAAGTCTAGACGTCGTTTGAAACCCGAACGAACCCGAAACCCTGAAACCCAAGTGCTCTCTGGACTTTTTCTAAAAACTGGGATTTTTCAAGATTAAAAATGCTTAAAAAATTCAGCAGGGAATTCTATGAATTACGATGCAAATTTTTTCCAATTAACAGTACAATGTGCGGCGGAACCGCGGCAGAAGCAGGGCTTCTGCGGCGGTTCCGCGTTCTAATGATGACGTCATCCCTCCTCATTTGCACAGTAATTCATCATTTCAGCAGCTGAGTTTTATGGGTATTTTTAATATTTATTCAAGAGTTGAACATTCTGGGGTGTTTTAGAGCTTCGATGTTTCGATCGGATTATCAAATTTCGTCTTTGTGTTTTTCCGGTAGAATATGTTAAAAAGTTCGACCGGATATAAATACACAACTTTTCCCCTGCCGGAAAATTTCCAAGTGTTGGATTTTTCCATGGTTTAAAGACGTTCTAAGTAGTGCAAGTAACGCGATGGTCCCTCTAGAAGACAACAAACCTTAACTCGATTATGTGACCGTCTTGAACTGCCCTTTGAACCTTCGGGTTTGGGGCAGTACGGCGTGCCACATGTGAGGCGTTGGCTTGACCCTTCTACGGCTGGACCGTTGGTACTGAGGCACGAACTGAATGTTTTTAGACTTGTTTCATGTGTTGATCTGTATCGGGAAAACTTGGGTGTTTGAATGTTCGATCGAAAAGTTTAACATTTTCTATTTATCCGGAATGTGATACAATACTTGGAATCCACAAGAAGTTATGAGATAACTGAATGAATGTTATAAATCTAGCGGTTTAGTCTCACTTGATCGGTTGCCACGGAATTTTGATGTGATCAAAAGTCCGTCGCAATCACGTAGCGTACGCGGATACTCGCCGGGTAAACTTAATAGACAGCCTCACCCCATAGCCCCGACCAAGTGACTGTAGGAGAACCCCGTCGCCGAAAGCATCCATTCGGGTGCTCGCGGCAGCGGTGTTCCGCCTTGGTGCACTTCGTCGACGGTATCGGGGGTGCAGCTGTCTATTGAAGTTTGCGACGAGCATTCGATCAGGATGTCGGGAATCTTGTTGAATTACCCGACTTAATATTGAAAAGTGTTTTCGATTTTGAGACTAAAATGCGGGGTTTATAATTGTTAGGCATGCGATGTCTAAGGAATTCATTTGATTAGGCATGCGATGTCTATGCAGGTTGCGGATTCCAACTGTTGTAGTTTTACACTTTCTTTTCTGTGACCGTAAGTGTAATATGTGATATCGCCGGTTTCGTTGCTATATGTCAACGACAATTGGGATGCGCATATTTACTTACGTTGATGACATGTGATGTTATGTGTTGCTGGATATGTTATATTGGATCGTCGTGTTTGAATAGCCGGGGGGTTTTTATGTGAGATGAGTGTTTTTCATTTTCATTCATGTAAAAACTTGTATGTAATATTCTTTTATTTGGGGCACTTCCAGGTTGCGGAAGTTGTCACCCTTTGTATATTATTTACTTTTCTGCACTAGGATAGACCCAAGGAGGGGAGCACAAGTAACCGAGTTCTGGAGTCCAGTGGGAGACCAACTCGAGGAGTCGAGTCCGGGTCTCCTAACTCCAGAATTGGTAGGGTTGCTTGCCGCTCTCGTAGGGGTCTAGGGGTGTGGGTTTGGCTATTCATCATGACCGTGGAATCCGTGTTTTATACTGGCTCGTATTGAAAACACGGACGTCCTAGTATATCCAATATTTCATATGTTTCTTCTGCTGCGATATCTGTGATGTGATCATGTGATGTTCTGTGATAGATACAGTATATAGTATATATGATATATTATATAGGCGTTACTTATGTTTTACACCCGCGCTAGCCCTGCCCCGCTCTGCCGTTAGTTACCTAACCTAACGGTGCACGAGGGGACATCGAGGCGAATGCGGATGGCATAAGTGTACGTCGTATTTATCTGTGATGTTTAGGTAATTTAAATGATGGGACTTCATTAATGAGATTAATGAAATAAAAGAAACCTAATGATGTTGTAGAATCGAATTTCAAAATAAAACAGGTAGCTACAGTTCTTGCTTTGCACAGCGGTGTATATGATATATCCTGCACCTTATTCGATAAGGAAAGGACCGAGATCCCTTCACCGGGAGTGACTCCTTTAGCAATAACTGGCAGATGCTACACACTCGGTTTGTCTTTTGATTGCTTTTAAGAGTTTTTGCTTTGCACAGTGATATATATGATATATCCCGCACCTCATTCGACGAGGAAAGGACCGACGATCCCTTCACCGGGAGTGACTCCTTTAGAAAAACTAGAAAAGCCTCAAAAACACTCCATTTCAAAACTCATTCGATCCTACAAAGATATCAAGTTCATTACGCAATAGGTTTTCAGAAAAACCTGTCGTAGCCCTCCGTCATTTCAGATAAGTACTAGTTAGTATTCGTGCTGCGGTTGTTTGGCATGCGTCAAGGCGTAGTGTACGGTAGCTAACTAGTGCTTATCTGCTAGCATACGATGCGATTGGATTAGGGTATTCGCACGGCGTTGTTTGGCATGCGTCAAGGGTCGTGCGGGTGGGTTTAATTCAATCAAGAAATGTACGGGTTGAACTTGACTAGCGGACTATGGGTTGTTTGGCATGCGTCAAGGTCATAGCACGCTAGGGGCAAAATATTATCGGGAATTTCAAGTGTTGAAATTTGCAATGAGATTGCATACCTTCTATGAGATAGTTGGATCCCGATACCCGCTGCGAGTAAGAGTTACTCCTGGGAGAGTTTTATACATTACAATTAACCGATCAAGTAGGTGTCTAGAAAGGTGTTAACGAGGTTACGCCTCTGGAAAAACGAGGTTTACATTAATTAGGTTCGTGCGAAAACACGGGGGACCTCCCTCAAAGTACCGACACTGGCCTGGCTGAAAGATTGGCGAACTTGTAGTGTGTAATTAATCCCGGCTAGTCTTTCCTTTTAGGGTTTGAAGGAAGATTTGATAAAAAGCAGTGGGAGCCATCCTGATTAGATAAAATAATAACCAATCTATTCTTGCAAGAGCATACGCTGAGTGTTTTCTTCTCTCTCTCTCCAGGTAGCGACCATATCACGCCTTAATCAAGATAATAATACGGAATATTGACTGAACCCGCTTGTTATACTGAGCTGGGGAACGTTGGTCCCGCTCCAACTTATAATTGTTATAAGACAGAGCAGGAAATTGGGGATTACCAGAATTCCCGTGCCGCCCAAACGAAGAGAGTGCATGCTGATGCATCATCTTCGGGTGTGTTCATTACAAGAACTGTTTCTCAGTATCCTCCGCATCCTGGGTATATGATACCGGATCAGGATCCCAGATATGTAATCTGTTACATAGGGCTACAGATAGGTAGAGAACTGAGAACGGGTAATAAGTTTCATGGGGCAGAAAACGGGGCAAGTGTTGCAGCCAAGTCTGTTGGTCACTGTCATCCTGTATTCTAAATACATTGATTCTGAACGAATGTTATTAGATACCGAACCTGATATACAAAATCATATCACTCTCTTTAATAGTAAAGAAATGATAAAATTTTGTATTGTTGGATAATGTTTTGAACATTTCCTATATCAAAAGTTGATCGGTTCAGGCACGTTATCTAAAAGCATTAATGTTCTAAATCAAAATACAGTTCTTAGTATACGGAACACACAAAAGAGGAAGAGTTCAGAAATGAACGAATCCTTCTTGAGGCATTGTAGACTAGGTCATATCAATGCGACCCGACTAGCTAAAGTTACATGTAGATGCATATTTAAATCAGTTTGAATTTACATCTTGTGAAACTTGCCAGTCAAGTCACAAAGATATAATGACACCAGCTCTGTTTATTGGAAACAGAGAAAGAGTTAGTGAACTCTTGGGATGATGCATGTTGATGTATAAAGGTCCCCTGTCTACACATGCCAAGACCGGTTCTTTGTACTTCATTACATTCTCTGATAATCTCTCAAGATTCAGACATATGTTCCTGTTGAAACACAAGTCCGAACCTTTTGAGATATTCACAGAATATGATTTAGAAATAGAGAACCAAAACGGGTATAAGTATTATGTCCTATGATGAGATCAGGGAGGAGAATACTTGAGCACGGAAATCCTGAACTTTTCTAAAGGAGAATGAGATTCTCTCTCAGCATTACTCCTCCGTATACACCATAGCACGATGGTATATCGGGGTGGAGCAATCACACCCTATATGATAAGGTGTGCTCTATGATGAGTACTACTGAGTTTCCTATTTTCCTTTTGGGAGTTATGCACTTGAGAAGATGCATACCTATTGAATAGGGTTCGAATCAAATCAGTTGCCTACCACTTCATATATGATATGGAAAGGGAAGAGCCCATGTCTTAAGTCAGTTAAGATTTGGGGTTGTCCGGCCTATGTCTAAAAGAAAAATCCGGACAAACTCGAGGCAAGGTCAGTTATGTAGAACTGGAAAGGTTCCAGCTATACAAACTACAGCAGATGATTTGATAAAACCAAAGGATTCAATAGTTACCAACGAACCTCAGCCTCTCCGCCGATCTAGTAGGGTTCCTCACCCACCTGAGAGATACTTCGGTTACTCTATGACAGTGGGAGCGAGGATTGCATCATGAGATGATGACCCAACTAGTTTCGAGCTGGCCATCAGGAGTGGGACTCTGTAAGAATGGCTGGATGCTTAGCGATCTCAGATGGAATCCTTATACACCAACAAAGTATGGACTTTGGTTGCTATATCTGAAGGGTTAAATCCCCATCAGGAGCAAGTATATCTTGAGAAGATTACTTGGTGTAGATGGAAAAGTTGAGACTTTCAAAGCTAGACTTGTTAAAGCTTTTCGTCATCGACCAGGCATGGATAATGATGAAACCTTTTCAAGTGGCTATGCTTAAGTCCATCCAGATCCTACTTGCCACGGCTACATACCATGACTACGATATCTGGCGGTTGGGTGCCATGACTGCTTTTCTAAATGATGATTTAGAAGAGAACGTCTATAAGTACACAGCCAGAGGGCTTCGTAGACAGTGGGAGCAGCGGAAATGTGTACAAGATGCTTTATAGGATAAAGCAGGTATCGCGGAGTTGGAACTTCTGTTTTGATGTGTTAGTCAAAGAGTTTGATATCATCAAAATGGTAGATGAACCTTGTATAAACAAAGAGGTAGTAGGGAGTATGGTGATGATCCTCGTAGAGTACGTGGATGACATACTCTTGATAAGAAAAGAGTTTCCTATGCTACGCTCGGTCAATCTCCACTTATCACAATGATTCTCCATATAGGATCAAAGTGATACCTCCTAAATCCTGGGTTTTGGATCTATGAGATAGATCTAATTGGATGTTAGGATTCTCACTAGTTGTAGTGAGATCGTATCAATCGATCCTGAGGAGAATCACTGGAAGGGTTCCAGGGTGATAATGACGACTGAATGTCAGTCGCGGGCATTGTCTTTACCCTCAGTAAAGGGACGGTATGTTGGAAGAGTTCCAAGCTAGATACCGTGGCATACTAGACGATAAAGGCAGGATACATCGCTACTTAAGATGCTACCAAAGAGGCAGTCTGGGTGTATATTTGTTCATGAGATGAACTTAGTTCCTCCCATTGTGTGACAATGGAGTTGTGGCTTATGCCAAGGAACGTCCGTCCCATCAGTGATCTAGACATATTCTAAGGCAGTATCACCTGATCATGGAGATAGTTGATCTCCAGGGTGATCGAGGTCAGGAGAGTAGACTCAGAAGACAACACGGCGGATCCACTCACAAAGGCCCTTTCCCAGAGAGAGACTTATATGGGATGGTTGAGTATGAGATACTACAACCACTGCTACACAGATGGCCCTAGTGCAAGTGGGAGATTGTTAGTTATATGTATGCCCTAGAGGCCATTACTGTACGTAGGATGTATACTGTAGTGGATGCTTGGACATATATAGGGAGGACTTTCTTGCTCGACATGATAGTATGCTATCTGGTTGCTCTTTACCTTAACGTGTATACTGATTGTCTCTCTGTTACATGTTGGTAAAGCCCTTAGGATGTGTACTTGACTACCTGGACTATGATGCGGATCATACTAGTGGGGACATGGTAGTCCGTAAGTACATCCTTCAAAGTCCCTAGTCGTGGGTGTATCGAGACGGGGCATCGATATACCAGAGTAGACTGGCGTATACCTTCTCGACCCATACAGATGGGCGATGGATGATCCCATATCCATTGGTGTTTGACATCAGAGATGATATACGGGTGCTCAGTGGAGACTGGGTACACTGGACGGACTCGCCGAGAACTCCCAGATGGTATTATACCTTACGTCAGATGGCAGTTCTCTGGTGACACTGGTACAGAGTAGTCTGTTGACCCGAGATCGTCATAGAGTCTTGTGTGGTTCCCACTGTGCTTTGATTTCCATCTTACCACGTCCAAGAGGGCGTGCAAAACGGTGGTTTTTGTGTACAATCCCGAGTCACATGGAGGCAATGAGCGATAGGAGGGGATTCGTCTCTCCCGGTATAGGGAGTTGATGTTGCGCTGTGTTCGATTGGCTATAACCGGAAATCCCTGGCCAGGGTTGCTGAGATTTACTGGTAAGTGTTACCTGTAGTTTCTCGAATTGTTATAGACCTCATATCGACACGACTTATCGAGCTATTGGGGTCTGACGTTTACCACCCCTAGACGAGATATGCGACATATCAGACGAACAGACCGGACTGTACGGTAAGTGTTACTGGTTGTATTCACAGGAGTGTGAGCGGGCTTGCTCGTCGATCTTCTGATCGCTCAATACCCGGGTGGCCGTTACGTTTAGCAGACCGCTTGCGGCTTGTGGGTGTTTGATATGATCATCATCTGCTGCCGGCGTATTGACGAGTCTTTAGAGTCCTACACAGAGGTTTCCTGGCTCAAGCAAAACGAAATAGGAGCGCATATGAGATATGTGCGGGACCGAGAATAATACCAGTATATGATACTGTATTTGATTCTCGCGATTTGTAACATTGATCGGTTATATGCGATATAGCCGGGTTATCGGATCAAGTGTTGATTCGATAAGTTGTTACTATTGATATTAGTCGGTTATATACGATATGACCGGATCGTTAAATCAAGTGTTGATTTAATGATTTAATGCATAATTATATATTTGATATATTACTTTGCATTAACTAGTATTGGTTCACTTTAAATGGATTTTCTCACTTGGTTTGTGCACATTGTATATGTGATATACTTTTGTACATTAGTATGTATCATGTTTGATGATACATGCTTACTTGAGTTTGTGTAAAGTTTAAACCTTGGTTAAGTAAATGGTTAGGGTTTCATTTGCTTATTTATTCATTTATTTATTTATTTCTTTTTGGCAAAATGAAAAGAAAAATGGTGGCTTTATTTGGATGAATGTTGAAGCTTCATGAAGCTTTGACTAAGTCACCATTTTTGTCTTCATGCTTAACCCTAACCATTGACCTAACCCTAGTTTATTCTCTACACTTGACCATGGTTTAATTATGATAAGTATTCATTTTAATTTCTTTTTGGAAAAAAAACTTATGATATTACTTCATCTTCTTCTTCTTCATCTTCATGAAGAGAAGCTTGCCTCCATCAATGGCAACTCTTGAAAATGAGTGAGAAATCCAATTCTAAAGTGAACCCACTTCCTATTTCTTCATCCTCTACCTCTTGCCAAGTAGTAGAGTGTGTTTTCTTCACAAGTTTCATGACTTGTTGAAGTGGGAGCTTGATCTTGTGATGCCTCGACGTAGATCATCTTCGGCACGAAGCCGACGACCTTGCCCGCCCATTTCTCCGATGAAGCCGACGCTAGAGCCCGGGTTTCCGTTTGGACAGCGAGGAGACTTCATTGCGGAGCTATGGAGGTGGAGGACCGGATCTACAAAGGTTGTATATCCGTTCTCTTAGTAAAATAGTTTACTAGTTTCTTTTTCGCCTAGACATCTAGTTAACGATCCGTAGTCTAGGGTTTCTCGGCACCCGTAATTTTTGAAATTGGCATGGTTGATGCCTTGTGAGACCTCTTGAGAGTGCCTAGGAACCCTACAGCTCCTACATGTGCCGCAGATTTCGCTGCTGAGGTCAATCCGATGCTGGCGACGCTTGTAAATTTCTATAATGAAGGCGTCGTCAAGTCTTGGGTTGATCACTACAGGAAAATCGAGACCTGTCTGCATCAGCTTGAACTTATGCGTCTTACCCCTGAGACTCAAGCTTTGAACTCCCAGCGGGCTGCATGGGTCGAGCAGAGTGCGTCCTTCCTCCGCCATTTCGAACAAGAAGCGACCTTGAGGCATAAGGAATGTGAGGAGGCTTCCGCTGAGTTTGTCCAATTGCGTGCCCAGGTCGAGGCGAACGCCGCACAACTGAGAGCTGTTTTGGCGCCTTGCAGCGATGTATCTCGGACGAGCTTGTATTGAGACGGAAGCTCGACTCTATCGAGCGGGTTACGCAGAGTCGTGAAGCTGCCCAACGGGAAATCGATGAGAAGATTTCATCCTGCTTGCAACAAAGGACTCGAATCGAAGCGGAGCTGGCCACGGCGGCTAATCATGAGAAGGCACTGAAAGAAGTGCGAGAGCAGCTTACGGGCTTGTTGAACACGCTTCCTTCTCAGTAGCTGTCTTTGTATCAATTATACACTTGTAATCTTTGAATAATATGTATCCATTTTTTATTCTTTTATATGATGTATCTTGTATCCAATTGAGTTCATGAATAAAAGATACACGTTCTTCATAATGTATTGTGTCATCTTTCCGCTTTCTTCTATTTTTCGTTGTGTTGTTGGCCGTGTGATTTTAGCAAGTGCGGTCTGTAGATAGTATATAACTGTCAACCTTGTGCTCTTTGTAAGGTAGTGATGGCTTAGAAAACATGGTTAGGATCTGTCACCTAAGACTTTTAAACTTTATGAGCCATGAGGGTCTCATAAAGAATTTTCTCCCTACCGGTCGAGAGGATCCGGTAGGTGTAATTTCTCTTTAAGAATCGTGAGGATTCCTAAGTGTGTTTTCTCTTGAAAGTCGTAAGGATCACACAAGAGAATTTACTCCCTTACGAGTCGTGAGGACCCGCAAGTGATGGATGAAGTTGTCCTTATCCGCATTTCATGGAGCTAGGGGTTGCTCTGGATGCTTCCTACGGGTTCACTGCCGTGTTCTGCAAGGAACACGCTCCGCTCTGGACGTTTTCCAGGATACCGTAGTTTAAAGACATCGCGGTCGAGGTTAAGGACATCATAGTCCATGAATTTAAGGACTCCACAGTCCGTTGTTAGTTTTAAGACATCACGGTCGAGGTTAAGGACATCATAGTCCATGAGTTTAAGGACCTCACAGTCCAATGTTAGTTTTAAGACATCACAGTCGAGGTTAAGGACATCATAGTCCATGGGTTTAGGGACCCCACAGTCCGATGTTAGTTTTAAGACATCACGGTCGAGGTTAAGGACATCATAGTCCTTGAGTTTAAGGACCTCACAGTCTAATGTTAGTTTTAAGACATCACGGTCGAGGTTAAGGACATCATAGTCCGTGAGTTTAAGGACCTCACAGTCCAATTTTTTGCTCTGGATTCTTCCCACGGGTTCACTGTCGTGTTTGGCGAGGACCATGCTCCGCTCTGGATGCTTCACACGGGTTCACTGTCGTGCTCTGCGAGGACCAGGATCCGCTCTGGACGTTTTCCACGGGGTCAGAAGTGACATAATCCGCGTTCCACGTAGCCAGGAATTTTGCTCTAGATGCTTCCCACGGGTTCACTGCTGTGTTCGGCGAGGACCAGGCTCCGCTCTGGATGCTTCATATGGGTTCGTTGCTGTGCTCTGCGAGGACCAGGATCCGCTCTGGACGTTTTCCACGGAGGCAGAAGTGACATAATCCGCATTCCACGTAGCCAGGAATTTTGCTCTGGATGCTTTCCACGGGTTCACTAACGTATTTGGCGAGGACCAGGCTCCGCTCTGGATGCTTCACATGGGGTCATTGCCGTGCTCTGCGAGGACCAGGATCCGCTCTGGACGTTTCCCACGGGGTCAGGATTGACATAAGCCACGTTCCACGTAGCCAAGAATTGTGCTCTGGATGCTTCCCACGGGTTCACTGCCGTGTTAGGCGAGGACCAGGCTTCGCTCTGGATACTTCACACAGGGTCACTGCCGTGCTCTATGAGGACCAGGATCCGCTCTGGACGTTTCCCACGGGGTCAGGATTGACATTATCCGCGTTCCACGTAATCAGGAATTTTGCTCTGGATGCTTCCCACGGGTTCACTGCCGTGTTCGGCGAGGACCAGGCTCCGCTCTGGATGCTTCACATGGGTTCATTGCCGTACTCTGCAAGGACCAGGGTCCGCTCTGGACATTTTCCATGGGGTCAGAAGTGACATAATCCGCGTTCCACATAGCCAGGAATTTTGCTCTGGATGCTTCCTACGGGTTCACTGCCGTATTCAGTGAGGACCAGGCTCCGCTCTGGATGCTTCACATGGGTTCACTGCCGCGCTCTGCGAGGACCAGGATCCGCTCTGGACGTTTTCCACGGGGTCAGAAGTGACATAATCCGCGTTCCACGTAGCCAGGAATTTTGTTGATTATATCCGCATTTCACGGAGTTGGGGTTTGATTTTCGGTCGTTTGTGCACCGCCGAGTCATGGAACTGGGAGTTGCCGCTGTTCCAATTTGCTTTATGTTGTGTCCGTTGTAATAAGACGAATGTTGAGATGATCTCTAGGCTGTCTATGAACCATTGTGATTTGGCCTCTCCTTCTGATGAAGCTTGGGGAGGAAGGGTGTGACTCCTTCTTTGTTTGCGTCCCTGGATTGTATACAGGGATTGACATGATATCACTTGTAGGGCATACATTTCATTTTTTTTATTTCTTGCCGCGATGCTCTATCATTTCAGCTTTATATCGCGAAGGTCGCGATTGCCCAATCATTTCGGCTATTTCTTCGCGGTGCCCAATCATTTCGGCTATTTGTTTTATTTTTACTCGCTATTTTTTATTGCGAGTTGCCCAATCATTTCGGCTATTTTGCATGCGTACATTTTTACTTGCTGATTTTGTTTGCAAGTTGCCCCATCATTTCGGCTATTCCGTATGCATGTGAGGCTTGCTGGCTTTTCGCTGCAAGCTCGGAATTAGACACTGATTTCGGCATCAGCACCGCTACTACTGGGATATTTCTAGGAGAGAATCATCATTTGCCTCTGTCGATATCGAACAAAGGTGGCTTAGTAGACAGGGTTAGGATTCTGTCGACTAAGGGTTTTGACTTCATGAGTCGTAAGGGTCTCATAAAGGTATTTCTCCCTGCGAGTCGTGAGGATCTCGTAGGTGTGTTTTCTCCTTAGGAGTCATGAGGATTTCTAAGTGTATGATCTCTTATAAGTCATAAGGATCTTACAAGAGTGTTTTCTCCTTATAAGTCGAGAGGACTTACAAGGGCAGTTCATCGTGCAGACATATCCCTAGCCATGGATAGGACCTTGTTAGGGAAATGTTATTCGCGCCCGTGGATTGTATACAAGGGTCGGCATTGAGCCGCTTGTAGGGCAGTATTAGAGGTTGTGGGGGCTGCTTAAGAACAGGTTCAGATCTCTATAGCTTAAGACTTTCAAATCTTACGAGCCGTGAAGGTTCTCCTTACGAGTCGTGACGATCTCGCAAGTGTAATTTCTCCTCAGGAATCGTAAGGATTCCCAAGTGTGTTGTTCCCTTGTGAGTCGTAAGGATCTTACGCAGGTGGTTTCTCCTTACAAAGTCGAAAGGACCTTGTAAGTGTCTTTTAACGAGATTGCGCCCTTTCGGGTTTTCACAAAACTCGCCGGTAGCCCAGCTGTTTTTACTCCCTGAGCCCTTTCGGGTTTTCATCCGTGCCCATTTTGCTTATGGACATACCGTTTTCTTTTTCTTTTATTTTAACGAGGCTGCGCCCTTTCGGGTTTTCACAAAACTCGCCGGTAGCCCTGCTGTTTTTACTCACGGAGCCCTTTTGGGTTTTCATCCGTGCCCATTTTGCTTATGGACATACCGTTTTCTTTTTTTCTCTTTTTTTTTTATTCTTCTTTTTTTTATATATATCAGCTTTGGGACGCTGCAATCCACCGTAGTTTATCGACATCTCGGTCAACGGCTAGTTTTAGGACATAGTGGTCCATTGGTAGTTTAAGGACGTTTCGGTCCGCTGTTAGTTTAAGGACGTTTCGGTCCGTCGTTAGTTTAAGGACGTTTCGGTCCGTTGTTAGTTTTAGGACATTTCGGTCCGTCGTTAGTTTAAGGACGTTTCGGTCCGTTGTTAATGAAGCCGGCTACTACCTATAGAGTTTGGGCTTAGGAAGATAGCGAGCGGATATAGTCATCGTCATCTGTCATTGACCTAGGCCGTGACTCATCAGGCGTAGTATTTCTTCAGGAAGCGACCATTTATTGGCCTGAAGGGCCTTTCGCCATACAAATCCATGAGTAGATAGGCTCCACCCTGGTAGACCTTGTCTATGATATACGGGCCTTCATAGTTTGGCTCGAATTTCCCCCGCTTGGCGCGATTGGGGATCATAGGTCTTTTGACCACTAGCACGAGTTCGCCTTGGCGGAACGTCCTCGGCCTAGTCAATCTTTCATATGAGCGCGTCATCTTTGCTTTATAAGCCTCTAGATTTTGTTGCGCGATGAGCCGGGTTTTATCAAGGGCATCGAGCTCCTCAAGCCGAAGGTGAGCATTCTCTTCGTCCGTTAGCTCGTAATGAACTGCCACTCGTAGAGAGGGTAACTCTATCTTGAGGGGGGGTACCGCCTCTGTACCGAATACCAATGCGTACGGCGTTGTGTTCGTGGCCGTTTTGAACATAGTCCGATACGCCCAGAGAGTTTCATGTAGTCTCTCGTGCCAATCCTTCTTATTTTGGGACACCGTCTTTTTCACGATCTTCGTCAAGGTCTTGTTGAAAGTCTCAGCTAGACCGTTAGCTCGGGGATTATAAACTGAGGAGTATCTCCAGTCTATGTTGTGCTGTTGTGCGAAGCGGCTGATCTTGTTGCTTCTGTAGGCTGGCCCACTATCGGAGATGATCCGTCTTGGAGTTCCAAACCGATAAATGACATGTGTCTTGAAGAAATGGAGGATATTCTCCGTCTTCACTTCCCTCAGCGGTACTGCTTCTGCCCATTTGGAGAAGTAATCAGTTGTCGCCAAAATGAACCGATGTCCTCTGGACGACGCTGGCTCGATGGGGCTGATTATATCAGTCCCCCACTTTTCGAACGGCCAGCTAGCCACCGTTGGATGTAGTGGATTTGGATGCTGATGGATAAAATCCCCGTGAATCTGGCACGAGTGGCATTGCTTCGCATATTCAAGGCAGTCTTGGATCATCGTGGGCCAATAATAACCCATCCGTTTGATCTTTAGCTTCATCTTCGGCCCGGCTTGGTGAGAACCACAGAGTCCATCGTGAGTTTCTTGGATGACTCTTTTTGCTTCTTCAGGTCCCAGGCATCTTAGCCATAAAGAATCAAATGACCTCTTGTACAGGGTATCATTGATGAAGGCAAAAGACAGAGCTCGTTTCATAAGCTGATGTCTTGAGGATGCATCTTCAGGCGTTCGACGGAATTTGAAGTAGTCTATAAAGACTTCTCTCCAATCTTCAACCTTTTCTTGGTCTTTTACTTATAGAGCCATTTGCTCGGTCGCTCCCTTTTCCTCGGACGACTCCGAACATATTTCTGCCGGTGCAAGAACCCGACGGCTTTGTACCACGATTCTTGCGTCATCGAGGTTTTCGTCAGCCAGTTCTTTAGCGAGCTTGGCTAATGCATCCGCTTTGCTATTTTCCGCACGCGGTATGCTTTCCAAGGTATAGGAAGGTATTTGGGTCAGCAGCTGTTGTACCCTCTGGCCGTACTTTACCAGTTCTGGTTTGCACGTCTGATAGTCGTCGTTTACTTGACTAACGACCAGTTGGGAGTCTCCGTATATGAGGAGGTTTTCAATTCCCATGTCGATGGCGATCTCGAGACCTGCTATCAAGGCTTCATACTCAGCTTCATTATTTATCCTCGGCTCTGTTAAGGAGAAGGCAAAGCGCATTATCCCTCCTTATGGAGTTACGAAGATGAGGCCTACCCCTGATTTGATTATGGGAGTGTTTTGTTTGCGCTTCTTCATGGAAGATGCTCCATCGAAGTAAAGTTCCTATCGGGTGCCGCTACCGTCGATCGTGTCAAACGCATATTCATTTGGCAGTTCGCAATTCAAGGGAGAATCGGCAAGTATCGGATGCTCAGTGAGGAAGTCGGCAATGGCCTGTCCCTTCACTGCCTTAAGAGGCTGATAAGTTATCGAGAACTCCATTAAGAGCAAGGCCCATTTAGCGAGTCGCCCTGTCAATATGGCCTTCAACATCAAATATTTGAGAGGATCCATCTTCAATATGAGACGGACTTCATGCGCTAATGCATAATGTCTAAGCTTTGTTATCGCGAAGATCAATGCCAGGCAGTGTTTTTCGATGGGAGAATAATTGCTTTCTGCCCCCAGTAGAACTCGACTCAAATAGTATAGGGCTATCTCCTTCCCTTGGTCATTCTCTTGTGCCCATAATGCGCCTAAGGAACCTTTGAGGGCTGTCGTATAAAGAATGAGAGGCTTTCCCTTGACCGGAGCGGCCAGTATTGGCGGATTCTGCAGGTATTGCTTGATTTCGTCCAGCGCGCTTTGGCATTTATGATCCCAGACGAACAGGGTTCCCTTCTTCATCAGGTGACTGTAAGGACGGCACTTGCCTGAGAGATTGGCTATGAATCGCCGGATATACGTGAGCTTCCCTTGGAGAGACCGCAATTGCTTGAGAGTCCTCGGTGGGGGCATCTCCATAATTGCCTTGATTTTTGACGGATCTATCTCGATGCCTTGGTGTCGGACAATGAATCCTAGGAACTTGCCTGAGGAAACTCCGAATGCGCATTTGAGAGGGTTCATCTTCAAGTTGTATTGCCGAAGGTGTTGAAACATGATCTTCAGATGCTCTAAATGCTCCTTGTATGATTTGCTTTTCACCACGAGTTCGTCGATATAGCATTCGACGATTTCATGTATGAGATCATCGAAGATCTTCATCATGGCCCTCTGATAGGTGGCACCGGCGTTCTTTAGACCGAAAGGCATTACCCTGTAGCAGAATATGCCTAAAAGGGTCCGAAAAGTGGTATGCTTCTGGTCCTCGGGATGCATTTTTATCTGATTATATCCTGACGATCCGTCTATGAAGGAGAAGACTTAGTGAGTGGACGTATTGTCTATCATCAGTTCGATGACTGGCACTGGGAAGTCGTCCTTCGGGCAAGCTTTATTGAGATCCCGAAAGTCTACACATATGCGCATTGTCCCATTTTTCTTCATCACCGGGACGATGTTGGCGATCCAGTCATGATACTGAACTTCTTGGATGAAGCCAGAGTCGATCAGCTTCTTGACCTTGGCGTTAATACTCATCTCAAGCTCGAGCCGCATTCTTCTCGGTGCTTGTTTGATTGGCTTGACGTCCGGGGATATGGCCAGTTTGTGGACAGCAATCTCTGGATCTAGTCCTGGCATCTCGGAATAATTCCATGCGAAGCAATCTTTATGCTGCATGAGCACGTCCTTTAGTGTATCCACCCTTTCTTCAGACAGCAACTCACTGACGAACGTCGGCCGAGGGTCACTTGCCGTCCCCAAATCAATTTTCTTAAGCTCATCTACAGTGGTATGTATTCTATCTTCCAGCTCTTTCGGAACTGGTGGAAACTCTGAGATCACCTCGTCATCATTGTTTTCGAAGCACCAGGGGAGATCATTCATACCCTCAGGGTCTTCTTCTGACAGCGTTATCATGTGACAAGTATGAGCTCGCTTCCAAGACCGATGTGGATCTGGTTCTACCCTCGTGGATTTAGGTTCATGTTTCTGTGGCGGGGTTACCTTCCAGCTGTTGGATAAAGCGAACCTGCCTTGTTGATACTGATCTTCGACCCAGTTTTTGAAGGTGAAGCAGTCTTCAATAGGATGTCCTATTGCCCTAGGATAGGAGCAATAGTCCGGATGAGAGACTTCGCCAGCTTGCTTGGGGTGCTTGGACTCCAGGAGTGTAATCAGCTACTGAGCCTATCGAGTGTGGAATCCACGCCATGCTAAATTTCCCTCTCCACTTTAGTTTCCCCTGATCAGTAGAATAGGATTGCCTTTTCACCTTCTCGTCTGGGAGGGACATAGAACGTCTGCAGCTCTTCCACACTGTAGGTATCAAGCGTATCTAGTTCTTTATGATGCTTGGGCGGAACCATAGCAACTTGCAAACTTCACTCTTCATCAGCGAATGTTTGTATTGAAGGCCGAGCGGAGAATATAGCATGGACCTCATCTTCCGAGTCGCTGCCAAAGATCAACATAGGAGCGGACGGTCCTGGTTTGTTGCACTGGGGAGGACCTAAGTAAACTATCTCTTCTTCCTCCTCGGTATCACTCCCGAAGACCGGAATGGTAAGGATTACTTTGTTCTCCGGTTTGTGACATCTCTCTGTGTCCTCGAAATCTGGCAAGAAGTATTTTGCATCTTTGTATTTTCGGACTTCGTTCACGGAGAATGGGTTTAGCTCTCCTGTTACAGTATACTCGAGACCAACCTTGAAATACTTCATACACTGGTGTTGTGTAGAAGGGATGATGTTGTACTCGTGTAACCAAGGCCGGCCGCGCAAAGCATTGTAGCATGTCTTGGCATCGATGATGTGAAATTTAATATCTGTGATGAGTAGTCCGAAGCGCAGCGTCAGTATTACAGACCCGAGGGTCCGTGATGACTGGGAATCGAAGCCGGAGATGGTGATTTTATCACGAGCGAGGTGCTGAACGCTCATGCATATTTCCTTCAACACCCTCACGTTAAGGAGGTTGACGGAGGACCCATTATCGACCAGGATTTTACCTATCTTGATATCATGACAGTATCCGGAGACATATAGGGGACGGTTGTGCTCGCACGTCCCGAGGAGGAGATCTTCATCGCCGAAGGTAATATCGGCTGTGTGTACTTCTTCCAGCTCGTCCGTCATCTTTTCTTCGGCGAGAAAAGCTTGGAATTGCTCTGGATCTTGTAGCACCTTGATCAATGAGTCCCTTGCTTCTTTTGATAGTAAAAGAGCGTCGAGAATGCTGAGCTGCGAGGGTAACTTCCTTAAGTGCGCCAGAATGTTGTAGTCCACCTTACTTTTCCTTGACGGGTCCTTGGCGGTCAGCTCTTTCATGACTTGGTCATCTAGGGCGATATCTTCAGAGACCTTCTCTTTTCCTTTATCTTTTCTGTTCGCGGGTCTGAGATTCTTTTCTGGAAGTGTACGATTGCGCAACTGAATATTTTCGCAGGACTTCGGCTCTTCCTCTTTCCCCGAGGTGGATTCTTTGAAGAGAGGGTCAATAGTCACCTCTTCATCGGAGTCGCTCCCGAACGTGAGAACTTGCGATCCCCCAGCGTTAACCGTATGACAGTTTCCGGTAGTTCTTTTATACTCTTCTGTCGTACTTCTCAGCTCCCGACGAGTTTTGCGTTTCATCCGCTTAAAATGTTGCCGGTGAGCAACATATCCCTGCCACCATATTTTAAAAGCGTCGCATTCTTCGGTGGGGTGCGAAATCTTTCGATGATATGAGCAGTAGCTAGGATGCATCTCTGCTTCACCGACAGTGTTTCCTTCGGAGGGTGGTAGCTTCATTCCCATCGATATGGCTTTAGCAAACCTTTTCCTCGTCTTGAACTTGTTTTTATTCATGACTGATGTCCCTTGATTCGGCGGGAGTGTCTTGACTCTTTCGTCTAGTCACCGGTGTTTGGCTTTTTCAAATATGGCCATCTCACGCTCCCGATCAGCTTTACTTTTCAGGTGAATTTCATTTAGAAAGGCGTTGATCATTTCGTCTGTCGGCCACAGAAGTTCCGGTTCAGGCCCTGCCCCCAGTCTCTTGGTGTAAGGAGCCTCTTCATCGTCTATCAATGAGTGAGAGATCACATGATAACTTGCTACGTAATCCTCAGATCCATCCGATGAGTCTTCTCCATCATCTCTGTCTTCAAGGACGTGGCCGAGGAATTCTTGGAGCGTGATTGGAGTCCGTGCCTTCTGGTTATACTCTTCCAGCGCGTCGATCTGTTTCTGCAGGTCCGTGCACTTGTCGCCAGGCTTCACGGGCTTCTTGGATTTCTTTTTCTTCTTCAAAGATTTCGACGGCTGGGTGTGAACACTTTGGCTATCACCACCAATTTTTGGAGTTGGGCGCGCTTCAGCATCCCTTCGATGATCTGGGGTTCCAGCGGATTCTTCCACCTGATTGCCGGGCATGTCTGGAGCTCATTCAGCATCCTTTTGGTTTTGGCCGAAAGAGCCACCTCCCATGGAGCTTCCTCAACAAAAGAGCATGTTTCCCCCGGTGTGTCCATCTTCTTAGGAGTATGAGGTTGTGGTGGGTTTACTTTCTACTTCTTAGACAGTGCAAACTTGCCTTGTAGGTACTGGTCTCGATCCATCCCTTAAAGACGAAGCAATCTTCAATTGGATGGCTCACCGTTTGGTGGTAAGGACAATAATTGGGGTTATTCGCTTCGCCGGATTGCAATGGCCGCCTTGGATTCGGCAGATTGATAAGCCTGTTGCGCATCACCAGCTTGAATAGTCTCTTCGTTTTTTCCCGTGGGAACGAGTAAGGACGCTTCATCTTCTCATTATAATAGCGTCGTCTCTCTTCCAGTTGATCCGCTAGCTTTGGGGCACTGGGCTGCTGTTGGGTGTTTGCAACGAAGATTGCCTTCACTTTACCCTTTTCGTTCCGCGGCTCTGGCTTCGGAGGAGACGGTCTATGACCCATCTGATCCATCTGAGCTAGCTTGTCGATTAAAGCCTGGAATGTAGTCGGATTGAAGAACATCATGAACTGTGAGATAGTTGCATGAGGGCTAGGGTGCCTACGAACATGCCCACCGCTGGTGCTTCTTCGATGCGTTGTTCGCACTTCGACCACAGATTCCGCCATCGAATTGCGTACTGAACTAACGTCTCGCCCGGCTTCACCCTGGCATTGATCAATGCTGTTATTGGGGTGCGTTCACTAGCACTTGCGAATCGCTGGGTGAACAATAACTCCTTTTCTGCAAAAGTTTTGACGGAGTCATTTGGAAGTTCGGAGTACCACTCAAACGCCGTCTCCGATAAGCTGCCGACAAATTGGCAGAGCAAAAGCTTGTCATCGCCACCGGTATTGCCACAAAGAGCCCTGAACTGAGCGACATGTTGATGGGGATTGCATGTCCCCTTGTACACATGGAATTTAGGGATCGTGTAGCCCGGAGGGTACTTTATCTGATCATACCAGCCTGGATACGGTCACCCAGTTTTAACAACTTGGCTGGCCGCTTCATTTGCCTGGTGCACTCATATCTGCTGAGCAATATAGTCATCCAGGGCAGCTTTGGAGATTGTCTCCTCCTTGGCTGTTGACAGAACCAGCAGAGGATTCGATGTTTCTCCTCCGTCATCTTCAATTATTACCGGAGGATCTTTAGCTGGAGGGTCCGGCTGGATCATCATGCCCACCATATCCTGGAATAGAAGGGCCATTTGCTTTATATTGGCAGCTTGTTCTGCGGCCTCTTTGTCCTTCTTCTCCAACATTCTCCGAAGGAATTCGGTATCAGTTTCCTGCTCACGGCATTGCTCCGAGGATTCCTCTGGGCTTGCTTTCGGTCCTGTGAGTGCGGCCATAATTGTTAACATCTCTTGGAGCTTTTGTTGTTGTTGCTCATGAGCCTTAGTCACTGATCGTGTAAGCGGTCGATGACCTGTGGAGATACGGCTATCCTCTTTTCCGGATGCCATATAGACGGTATGCACCACCATGCCCCCAGACTTAGGGCGTTTGGGCTCAGTGTCTTTGGCATTTGTCGCAGACATTGGGATTTTCTCCGGCCTTCTCCTTTTATGAGCGATCGAAGTTGAGGGGGTCGTTCCGGTTTTGCTTCTGCGACAGTCTCTACCAGTGGAGGAGATCTTTTCAGTATGGCGGTAGGCGAGTTCCTACGCACCTTGTTCAGCGGCTCAAAAATGTTCCCGGTTGGAACAGCAGCATTAACTTCCATCGTTGGAGCTGGTGGAGTTAGCCCAGAGAGGGAGTTGCCCCCGGCCTTCCTTACTCGGCGCCAGTGGAGACGTCGAGCGTGTCGAGCTGTTGGGGATGGTTCGGTGATGGGGATGGCTTTGTCTTGCCCCCTGTCCAGATGAAGTGCCGCTGGTGCCAGCCTCTTGAAGACTGACGTCTTTTGAGTAGCGGTATCCAATCTGTCAAAGACAGACCTTCGAGCAGGAACGGGAACCGGAATAGTCAGTCTTGTAAAGACCGACTCTTTGGAAGGAGAAGCCGCCTTGACGACTTCAGGAGCAGAGATGGCTATCTTCTTTAGGATGGCCACTTCAGGTGTCATAGGCTTCTTGGCAGGCTCATCGGAGTTCAAGCTCAGTCTGGCGAAGACCGAGGAGTTGGAGTTGGACGACCCGTTGAGAGGAGCCGTGGTAGCAGCAAGCCGATCGAAGACCGACTTCTTGGGAGCTTCCGGTGCTGGCATAGGAACGGTGAAGCTCGCTGGCGGGAGCATGGTCCCGAAAAACAATCCTGTGGTGGCCTGAGTGACCTGTTCCACCGACATAGCGAAGATGGAGGCCGCTTGAGGCCCGTAAGCTATGCCTCCAGATGAGGCGGAGCGTACGTTGCAGTTGCAGCTGGAACATTTTGCACAAGTGAACGCCATTGATCCTTTGCTTTCTACACCAAGCAAAATGCCAAATCTTAGTACCTCGAACCCAATGGCAACCATCAGCAAACCGCGATTGGTTCGCGAACACGACACACGAAGTGTGGAGTGAAAAGAGGAAAAGGTCCTACCGGGCGTGCCAGAATCTGTTCCCCTCCAAAAGACGGGGCGGAGACGCGGTGAACGTCTAGCCTGAATTTCGGGGCAGATGCTAATTGGTGCTATCCGTCCACCTCTCCGAAGATGCCAAGTTGATTTATGGCACCATGTATCGAAGTTTTAAACGGATGCGGCTGATGTAGCAGATTTTGTCAGATTCCCCCTCATTTGAGGGGTTTTTGATTGTGGGGACGCTCTTCCCTGCAAGCGCAAGCCCCTGCAGTTAATTACGCTACCACATCGCGGTAACAACTTTCTCCTTTTCCAGATGGTCACTTCGCGTCGTGGGTGTTTGTTTTGTGTTTGGTTGCCTGTGGATTGTATACGGAGACTAAGTTATGTTGTCGTCCGTAGGACGTGGACTAGTCCAAATCCGTATCTTTCTTAGATTTGGATTTGGGAGGTTTGGGTTTAAGGATACGTTAGCCTCATTTGAGACAAAGATCAACTTAAACGTTTGTTAAGGATACATTAGTTTAATTTTAGACTAAGATCAACTTAACGAGACCGTTTAGATCCGACGAGAGAGCATTTGAACTCTATTGTTTAGTTTAGTGACATTGCGGTCGATAATTAGTTTAAGGACATTACGGTCCATTGTTAGTTTAAGGACATCTCGGTCCAATGTTAGTTTTAAGACATCGCGGTCGAGGTTAAGGACATCATAGTCCGTGGATTTAAGGACTCCACAGTCCAATGTTAGTTTAAAGACATCACGGTCGAGGTTAAGGACATCATAGTCCATGAGTTTAAGGACCCCACAGTCCGTTGTTAGTTTTAAGACATCACGGTCGAAGTTAAGGACATCATAGTCCATGGATTTAAGGACTCCACAGTCCGATGTTAGTTTAAAAACATCACGGTCGAGGTTAAGGACATCATAGTCCGTGAGTTTAAGGACCCCACAGTCCATGAAATGTGTGGTTGTCGGGACCCGTCATCTCTTTGAAGACGTTGAGGAATTACAACGACAAATATCAAAGGAGTGAAGAGATGTACCCTTGAACCAAGGTGAGTTGATTGAAAGAGCAGATGTGCTCAATTCAAAACAAGTTGAGGACTTATGGCCAAAATTGGGCTAAGTCCAATTAAAATGTTTTAACATTTATTTTTTTCGTTCTGGCCATTAAGCCTTTATTTGGGCTCGGCCCTTTTAATAATTCTAGGCATTAGGCTCTGACATTTTTGTCTTGTATTGAATGCATGGCATTTATCAGAAACAAAGTTTGTTCTGACAGTGCGCCACGTGGAGCGCCAGGCGCGTTGCGCCAGTCAAAGAGCGCATTGCACTTCTGTCGGGTAGCGCACACGAAGAGAACACGTGTCGCCCTTAGCGCTAAGCGCTAATTTGTTAGCGCGTTGCGCTTTTAATTTATTAGCGCATTGCGCTAGTCTGTTGACGCACCAGTGAGTGACACGTGGCGCGCTTGGCGCTGGGCGCCAGCCCATGAGCGCAGTACTCTGTTTTAGAAGTGCAAAGCGCAGATCGTGTCTCTTGATTGAAAAGAATTCTTGATGTGTAGAATGAAATTGTAAAGAAATCACAACCAAAAATTATTTGACCGCAATCAACTACGGTGTCGGATGTAGATTGTAAGTGAGTGCGGATCGTCCTCAGGGAAAGTGTAATCGTTCGTCTTTTCGAATTTAGATGAGTCGAAACATTAAGGAAAAGAAAACAAACAATTCAAGATTTAAAGTTGAAGTTCAAGAATGAGAAAAATCTAGATCTAAGAAAGCATTAAAAGATAGAATCAAGAATTGATTGTTTAATGATTTTTCCAAACCAAATCTCAAGAATCGAAATGAGGCTCGTAGGAATCGATCGGATCTATAGATGTGATGTAATCTTACAATTACGTATTCTTATCCTTCGATGAATTGATACTAGATCGATGATGATCTACGAGAATTAGGGATTTCTTGTGAAACTAGGGTTTCATCTTATCCCTTGTTCTTTCGTCGATATCATTCACACTCTAGCCTCTAGTAACTTTCAAGAAACGATCATAGATCCCTAATTTCGAGCGATCACAATCAAGAAAGCATCGCTACGAAACTAGGTCATCGATTCTTGAACTTGCTAGGGTTTACAAAACTCGTAGGACTTAAAAATCGTATTTAGATTTGTTACATCATCATTCTACAATCGTCTCGACTCCTTTACGAGCGGAGTTTTACTCACACATCACAACAAGAACAACAATTACAAATCGAGATCTAATCATGATGCAAGAATTAAAAGAAAGCAAGATAAAAGAATTTCACCTTTTATTTATATCGACAATTTTATTACATCGCTCAAGAACTACAAGAGGAGGAACTCGATCGTCGACTTGGCTTCGCTCGTCTCCGTGGAACGCGGATCGGCTTGGATCACTTGTCCGATTGAAGATCGGCTCGGCTCCTAAAAGGTTGAAGGCTTCTCACTTGATTTGGTACTCAAGATCTTGGATTTGGAGTGGAATTAGGGTTAGGGTTTCGCACAAGCCTTGTCACGAAGCTTGTGGAAGAAGATGATGAAGAATGGATTATTTAACTAATGAAGATTAAAGAACTAAAGAACAACCTCAACCCTTAGATTTAGGATCTATTTATAGATAACTAACCCTAGATCTAGGATTTCAAATTCTAACTTTCCCTCCAAAAGTTTGTTGAGAGAATTCAAATTTCCCTCTCAAAAGTTAGTTAGAGGAGAAGGTTCTAGATGTGATTAGTTAGGAGGAGCTTCTAGAAGAGGATTAATTTAGGAGCTTAATTAGGATTAGCCTTCTTAATCTTCATTTCTGATCTGTAGTAGCTTCGAGAGAATTCTTGACTTTGAAGTGTCAGAAAGCAATGTGGGACCAGAGCTGAGGATTTTGCCCAAAACATTTCCTGCTGACGTGGCAGAACCGCGGCGCTTCCGCCGCAGATAAGGGGTTTGGGCCGCGGAAGGGCGGCTTCTTTGGGGCTTCAGAGCTTGTGCTTTCTGTGGTAGTCTTGGGATATGTTGTGGGCCTTTATTTTCTATACAGAATTGTCTAATTCCTTCTTCACTGTTACCAGATCTGAAATGATTGAATTGGCTTAATGTTGATCAGCTCTTTGGTTTTCTTCCGTATTTTCCTGCACAGACTCAAGACAAGTGTTGCGCAAATACAGAAAAGATGCCATGCCATGAAATGCGGTTAATTTCCTTTAAAGTGTCGGTTTAAAAATCTAATACATGCAATCTCATATTTTGTGACAGATTTGTTAATATGTAGAATATGAATGCCGAACACTTCTATGTGTATGCAAATGTTAAGGAAATTGCCGGCTAAAATATACAATATTTTCGACTGATCATCTCTGTTGACACGTGGCAGGTTTTGGCGCTGAGCGCCGGTCCAATGAGTGCAAGGGCGCAATTCATGAGTGCAAAGCATTTTTCAATAGCGCTAAGCGCATTTGATCAATTTTGAGATCAAAGAACAAATTTATGTTCTTCTTAAAGGAGGCTTTGCCTCAAGATTCAAGAATAAAAGTTCTTATTTTTATAAAAGGGCTCTGCCTTTATAAATCAAAGATCTATGAATGAAGTAAAATACTTCTTTTATTTTTTCATGATTAGATCTTTTGATCTTTTTCTTTTTATTAAAGACCTTGGTCTTTTGTAGATCTATGATCTTTTTAGAAGATGGTTCTTCTTTTTACGAGATAGTTTCTTCTCTGTTATTTCAAGAACATAGTTCTTTTACCTTGAAGATGAAGAAAAATCTTCTTTTTTTCTAAGAGCGTGCTCTTCTATTTCTCAAAATTTTGCAGAGGGTTTCTCTCTCTCTTTTTTTTGTCTCCATGACTTGAAGTCTAGGGTCCTTTATATAGGACCAAATGATTTGTTAAATCAGTTTTGAGAGATCTTTCTCTGATTGATTTGGAATATTTCCCACCGTTGGATCTTTGATCCTAAGGCTTCTGTTTTACAGAAGATAATCTTCTTATTTTAATAAGATTGAAAAATCTTTCCATAACAGAATTTTAGTTCTTATTAATTAATAATTTATTATTTGTAGAACTTTTGATCTGACGGTGGGGAATTTTTAATCCCAGCGCTGGCACATCTTGCGCGAGCGCACCTACGTTCGACACGTGGCGCGCAGCGCAGCGCAACTGCGCTAGCGCACCCGTGTTCGACACGCGGCGCGCAGCGCAACTGCGCTAGCGCACCCGTATTTGACACGTGGCACGCAGCGCAGCGCAACTGTGCTAGCGCACCCGTGTTTGACACGTGGCGTGCAGCGCGTCTGGCGCTGGATTCGAAGCATTGCTTCAACTTTTAAATTTTGAATTTTAAAACAGAGTTTTGCTCTGATTGGGGTGCGCTGCCTAGGGCGCAACGCACCTGGCGCTAGCCCATCTACGTTTGACACGCAGCGCGCAGAATCTGAAGCATTGCTTCAATTTTTGAATTTTGAAATTCAAAACAGAGCATTGCACTGATTGGGGGAAACAATGTGTACATTCTACATTGCATACATATTTAAAAACCCATAAAAATTGAAAAAAATTCCCTAAAACATAAATACTTTGTTGTCAAGTTAGCTAGTAGGGCTACTTAGATTGTTATTCCGAAAATTTAGTTGATATATTAGAAGTAACTAAATCCTAGGCTTAGGAATTGAAAACCCTAAAAATAACTTTCATTCTGTTTAACCTTGGTAATTATACGTCCTTATAGTTTTTTTTTGAGAAATAGGTAAGCTTGAGTTCAATTCTTTGGTTAAGTCAAGATGAAGGGAAAGTGTTGAAGTTTTACTGAAAGATAAGTCTGAAAAATAGTTTCTATTCTTGAGTCCTAATTTAGAAAATATATACCCTGCAAACTGCACATACACGCACCTTGAAACTTGGGATAGTAGAGGATACCTAGAAATACTCTTGCCTGAAAGCCTAGTATGAAAGAAAAAACGGTATTTAAAGCTAACCACCATAAGAGTATCATTGAAAAATATATCCGGCCTTGAAAAGAAAGAGAAAAATAAAAGAATAAATAAATAAATAAAGTCATGACCTGAAAACTGCTATTTACGCTTTAAGCTCATACATTTAGTAATCGGTTGTTAGTACCTCAAGAAGCATTAATAATCGCATGAAAGATGTGTGAGCGAAACTGTCCATCCATTAATGAAAAGAAGTAGTATTAGGTATTCAGGCAAGAGTACTATAGCTTGAATTGAATTCTTAAGTGTAGGGGTGAAAATTTACACACACGTAGGGGTATACAATCGATATTTGGAGGAAAGATAGGGATGAAGAATAAGACTTATGTTTTCTGTAAAGTAAATAAAAATTCCTGAATTGAGACCGCACTTTTAGAAGGAAAACTCAGGAGACACCAAGATCTTTCTAAACTGTAAAACGTATAGGATCTAGGGTTAAATAGAATGGAGGTGTGAAACATAAGGGTTGAATATTTCTAACTTAGGATGATATAATTTCTAACTTAGATACTAAACTGTAGTAGTAGAATCGATGTTAACTTATGAAACTAAATTGACTGGATTTTGTGGGTGTAATCCGCTGAAAACCCTCAGGAGACATCACTCCTCTACTAGGGCACCTAGAGGTTTAACGGCTTGTTGCACATGCTCAGTGCAATCGCGTTCCCTATGAAAGTGAGGCTAGGATTTTTTGTTTAGCTTAGGACGAGCAAAAGATAAGTTTGGGGGTATTTGTTCATCACAGAAAACTGCATTTGAGTACCGCTCATTAGTTATCTATTTTGTTTATATCGGTGCTATTAATCAGTGTCTACTCTGTAATTACAGTTTACTGGTATTCGTGATAAAATACCGGAAACACATTCAAAATCACGGATATAACGTTTGAGAGCCGACACTGCAAGCAGACCAGAAAACCGACCGATATCCCTCGAGCTCTTTTGGAAATAATGAATGTGTACACACTTTTTGGTTAAAATGGTCCAACACACAAGTGTGCACATAGCTTAGACCAAGTAGGGGCAGCCATGGCATGATGGTTTGAGCAAGTGGGCACAATGGGTATGATGTGCATTAATTGTGCAATAAATGCTAAAAGCTTTGATGTGAGTTAAAGAAACCATGTTTCCCTCCAAAACTCTGAAGACAAACCAGGTTAAATTAGACCAAGCAAACAGCACCAGAGTGCTATTGGAGAGCACACAAAACCCTACTGCAAACAAGAGACCCATTACTCGGTTTTTGGCTGGCGATACTTCATGGAAATCTGGCGACCTTGGCTAAGAAGTGCCCAATGGGCCCCACCTTTTCACTGTACTTCCCTTGATGCCACGTAGGCTTACTTTTATTGTTTGTTTAATTTTCTTTGAGGCCTATAAATAGCAGATCAGTGGCAAGGGGAGGGCTCTCTCATTCATATCTTACACATTCATAGTTTTGTTAGTTTCTTTGTTTTTTGTTTAGCTTAAGAGTTGAGTGGGCTTCTATTAGTTTCTTCTTCTTCTTCTCTCTTGAAACTTTCTTTGGAGAGCTTCATTAAGGAGGTTGAACAAGTAACCAAATTCTTGTATCTCTTTCTCAAGTGTTAATAATATTTGTTGTTGTTTCTTTACTTGCTCTTTATTCTTATTTGCTTTTCTTTTATTATCATGCTTAACTAATTCTATTTGGTTGTGGTAATGGTGAGAAAGTGAGATGAAAGGCTTTTGCCTCCTCCACCTCTTTTTTATGTTTAATGCGCTAAACTATATGATTCTAACTTAAAGATTGCTATGTATTGATGTGATATGGTGTTTTGAAACATGGTTACTTTGTAACCTCCTCATACACCATATTCACTCCCTTTCCCCATTTCAATGTTTAAGCTAAAGTCAATTTAGCGTTGAGGTTGTTAGGTTTAGATATCGTATTTTGTGATCAAGCGCTTGTCAATCACTTGGTTTCTTATACGATATACTATCACAAGCACCTAGCAAACTCAACCCTAAAATCAATTGCTCTCACTGACCACATCGTGTTTTTGTTGTTGCGGTATATTTGTTAAGACTTGTACTTAGCATTGATACCTCAAGCGTGGACATACAAATCGGTAAGTGAACAAACGGTCAACTCATGATCAAAGGAGCAGCGAAGGAATCGTCGCGATTCAACCTTCCGAACCAAAGCCACGACCATTCTTCTTTAACTTCTTTTCTTGCTTTTCTTGTTTTCATTCTTTTATAATCATTTGTGACAAACAACCAATTCGTTAATTTGTTAACTTTAAATCACAATGCTTAATACACAATTCCCTACGAATCGACCCGTGCTTGCCGGCTCGCTACAACGCGCCGTGCACTTGCGCTTATAAATAGTAAAACGAGAACGATCTCGCATGCGCATTCCGTTTCCTTCATTTCATATTCGTTTTCATAACATACGCGTTGCGTGTGCGGGTGAATTCCCAGCACTTATCCTTCAATAAAGCTTTCAATACTTTCCCTTCATCTCGACTTAACTCAAGAACTGAACTCAAGATTACCTACTTCTAAAAAAACTGCAAGGACGTATAATTACCAAGGTTAAACAGAAGGAGGGTTATTTTTAGGGTTCTCAATTTCTAAGCCTAGGATTTAGTTATTCCTAACATATCAACTAAATTTTAGGAATAAAAATCTAAGTTACCCTACTAGCTAACTTGACGACAAAGTTTTATATTTTTGGAAAATTTTTCGATTTTTGTGGGTTTTTAAATAAGTATACAAATGCAAAATATACACATGAATGCGAAGGTAGAAAGCTTACCGAGCATACGCCTAAACTTAAACTTGACAGTGCCCTCACTGTTAGGCTACACCAAGAGGGCCAAAATTGTCGGCGCTCCCCTGTTTTTTTTTTGTTTTTTTGTTTACAAAATAAAAAGCAAACCAAAAATATATATACACGAAAAGGTCCCCCCCCCAATTTAAGTAAAACAGTGTTTCCACTGTTTAAGCGGTGAAGTTCAGAATTAGGGGGAGAGAACAATATCAATCTATACAAGGCCTTACACATGCCAAAAGTTAATACCAACCATTCAAAATTTTTATCGTGATAAAGCCCGAGTTGGTGAAAGAATGCGTAGAGGAAAGAAAGGAAGAATACGCGAGACCGTGTGTGGAGGGAAGCAGAATATGGTCTCGGTAGAAGAAAAGAATGGCGGAGGGGGGAAAGAAATGGAATACAAACTTGAGGGTGGAAATGGAGTGAATAAATTAGTACAATTTGTAATGACCGATATATAAAAAACAATTATTAATCTATCAACCCGTTGAGAAATGGGGTCAAACCTCTCAAGATTCGTGAGAAAACATGGGTAGACCGAAGTTGGTGAACCATACATAAGAAAAGAAGGTGATACGTGGCTTGCGAAGTGGGAACGATAGAAAGGATGGAGGGAAGTGATCGAGTAATGGGATTGGTTAAATGTTCAGGAGGGTGTACACAGTCAATGAAAGAGACAGGATGAATTGGAAAATCCGACTCATCAAGTAAAACTGCTTCATCCTCAATGTTATCCTTAAAATTCTCCTCAAAAATGAGCTCATCCATGCATTCATCATTAATTTCCAGACGCATATGGGGTTCGGGAAAAATAGTTAATGATTCGGAATGATTTCCACACGGAAGTGAAGGACATGATGAATTGGTGAGAAAAACTCATCCAAAACCGCGGGTTCATCATCCAAAATATTTCCAAGATCGATATCCTCAATCAAGTGAAAATCAAATTTCTCATACACCTTATCAAAAGCATGGATTTCAATCAATTGTGGTTGTAGGATGGAGGTGTAGAGATCAAAAGGGTTAAGATTAGTTTCACTTGAAATGGACCCTTCACGATCGGGTAAATCAAACACAACAAAGTCGCACAACTCATTAAACATTCTATCATCAATTGGTGAATCATTTAGGACATTCGATAGACATTCAAAAGTGGAGTTGTGGAATTCAATTTGCAATGGGTAGGTTTGATTTTGAAGGGTGTACTGCTCACTCTCATCACTCAAATTCACAAACTATCCAATCGCCTCATCATATATTGGGAAATTCGGAGCTAGTTGGAAACTAGCTGCCGGTTCGTTAGGTTATATAAGGGCGGCCATGGATGCATTCAATTCCTCCATCTGTTGGCATGAAGCTACCCGAAATTGTTCCAAAGTTTGTTCCAGACTAGACATGGGTTGAGAAGGGGTTTCGATGAAAGATTCAAATTCGTGTGGGTACGTGAAACTCCAGATGGCTGTTCAGAAGCAATATCTATGGAAGGTGTAAAAGTCAGGTAGGATTAATAGGAATCGAATGGATGTGAAAAATGGATAGGATTATGATCAACATTCTGATATGAAGATGATTGAAATTGTTGTCCTACGGAATTTGGAGTGGTGAAAGGAGTGAAAGATCGGCTATAAGATTGTTCAATTCGGTCAGCGATGGACATGAGTTTCGGAGTCGCAATATGACTTTCAAATGGGGTATCAACGTAAGAAAGTGGGAGAGATTGAAACGGTTGATACGAAGTGGATTGCGGAATCCAATTGTTTGTCCTAGATGCATCTATCCGATTTCTCAACGAAATTTTGGGCATGGTTGGATCATTCGAAATTCGACCAAAGCAAGAACCGTATGAAGAAATGTCTGGTTGTGATACGAAAGTTCGACAAGAGTTGGTCGTTTTGGGGTACCCATGTTATGAAATGAGTGGAAGGTGGAAAGTGGGTGAATTTGTATAAATTTTTGTTTCTTTTTGTTTTGGGGGTTTTTGAAATTGTTTGTTTGGTTTTTGAAAGAATACAGAATTATAGGACTAAACTTTACGAAAGCACAATCACAATCACAATATGCACAAACAACATCTAAAACTAGGGTCTTCAAAGTCCTCTAGACCACTCCTAGACTTCCAAACAACAAGTTGCAAGATAACCCTCGAATCGCCTTTTCACTGCCAATTGTGGCCAGGTAAGCACAAGTGAGATAAGAAGGGTTCCGCTCATGAATCACCGTGAGACGGGCCTTTTAAAATTACCTTCTCACTTGTCTAGCCTAAACACCACAAAATCAAGTTTAGATAAACGACCGATTTCCCGCAACCCTCACTTGTCCTAAATGAGCGCGACAAGTTTTTATAGGTTTGGTCTAGATATTTTTTATTAACTCAAGGTGGTGCGTATGCTTTTTGTGATTTGTGGGCTTAGGAAGGGTGATGAAATCTCCACCCAATCAAAATTGGTGTTCAAGCCCCTTAATATCCGTATTATTATATGAAAAGCGTGTAAACAAACAAAATCTAAAACAACAAAAAATTTATTGGCGGCGGCGCAATCTGTGCAAAGAAATCTGCATAAAATACAATTCAGTGGAGTTCACAGAGAAGATTAGAGGAAAGAGAAGGGGTGGAAAAAAATTAGGGCCAGGAAACTATAATAGAACCGCGGAACCGCCGCTACAACCAAACTTTGACCGCGGTTCCGTGGTCAAATTATTGAATTGGCGCCTGAAACTTTGGTCCCGGCACTTCTCTTATTCTATACGACAGAATAAAAATCTTTATCTCTTGATTTGAATACTGTACTTGTTTCAGATGGCCTACACACTTGCACACAAAAAATATCAAAAATAACAAAAATGGTGTTTTTTTATTATATTTATATATTTTATAAATATACAAAAAAATATTAACCCGAATGATAAGAAAGAAAATACGTTACCGTCTCCCCGGCAACGGCTCCATTTGATTGTCGTATAATTATGAGTTCTACCGTGTCCTATTTGTTCTACTTACCGCAATCAAGTCGATGTCACTTTGCAGCTAGCCGGTTGAGCACGGGTCGTCCGCAGGGAGATGATAGTATATTCGTTCTTGTCTTAGACGAGTCAATTTGTATATATGTATTCGTTCAAATTTATCCTAAGTGTTTATATTTATGTTCAAGTAAGCTTGTTAGGGTTAAGGTTAGTTAGTAAAGTTAGGATTAGTCTTGTGCTTTTCTTTTACCATTCTTAAAATGAAGTTGGGATAATAGAAAGTAGCGGGGATTAGGAGGATATAGGAATGGGATTTGTGAGTTTAAGCAAGCTTTCCAACGCTAAATCCATTCCTAGTGCTTCTTGTTCGTCTGCTACGTGCGCTTATTTCCATCCCTAGGCCAAACACCCGCAACCATGTATCTAATTAAGTCATAACTACATATCACGTTATAGTGCGCCCAAAGGACTTCTCAATTTAGGTCATGGCTATATGTCGCGTATAGCGCGTCTAAGTGAGGGGGTTGTGTTTGCTTGGTCTAGGTTCATTTTAGGATGTTTGGCGAAGAGAAGCACATGGGATTTTTCCGTCCCTCATACTAACCTTCCTTATCCACTAACAAGTGTGGAAATTATTCACACATTTAAAAGGAAAAGAAAACAAGAAAAGAAGAAAAGAAAGAAAGGAAAAATACGGTTTTACAAAATGGTAGCAAGCTAACTACTTCGGCCTTCACCTTAGCAAGGGACTCCGTCGAGTATCATGGCTTGAAAAAACGGATAAAAAGAGAAGGAAAACAAAACAAGAAAAGAAAAGAAAACCAACAACTACTTAACAACAATAATAAAACTACACTAAGAATAAAAATTAAAGGACAAGATAATATAGACACAAGTTAAATAAAAAAAACCATCATCTTCATTGATTTCCACTCAAGAGCTCTCACTACACTTTCATGGAGAATAGATGATGATGAAGAAGAAGATACAAATTAAACTACACTAATTCTAACTAAAAAGAAGCATTCTCTACTTGGCTCATAACTGGGCTATTTATAGGCAGAGAACTGAAACCCTAGGGCCAAATTCTGAGCCCATACAAAGTTACAAAACTACTCCCAAAATATCTTCTGGTACCGAGTTGACTCAGCCGTAGAACCGCCGCATAAGTGCCACTTTGGCCGCGGTTCCGCGGCTCTTTATGGGAGTTGGGTTGTCATTTTTTCCATGATTTCTTGTGTTGCTTTCTTCTGTTGTTCTACATGTCCCAAATTGCAAAATACTTCCAAAGTTTCTTCAGATTTGCAACATTCCAAAATGGCTTCACTTTTAATTCATTTGACATTTATCTCTCTCGAGTTCCTCTCACCCATTGAATCTTGTACTGCCCCTCTCGTGCTCTGTGCTTGTCTGAGACAGGAATGACCACTGTTTTTCGTCTTGTCTCTTGAACTGGTAAGCAGCACTGGATGGATACGGATGACAAGAACCTGGATTTTATCTGTCTGTGACAGATGTTCTGGATTTTGGCATAACTGTGGATATTTTGTATGATTTGCATTATTTTGGACTGGGAACCAGTAACCTGTAAATATGTAGCAAACATGGATCAAAAGCACCTGCCTATAAATAAACGAGCAGAAGAATGGACGGTATTAAATTCAATATTCCGGTATGAACAGTCGTGTGTTTTTTTTTATTTTAGTTGCCCGTAGATTGTATACGGAGACTAATTTATGTCGTCGCCCGTAGGGCGTGGATCAGTCCAAATCCGTATGTTTTAGATTTGGGTTCGGGTCAAGGATTTGCTTGATGAGGTTTTGAACTTAGGTTGTATATTCCTTCAGTGTAGTTTAGCTACACATTTAAGAGTGGAGATTTTTTTATTTTGGTTTCTCCCTCTCTGCCTTCTCCACCATGACAAAGCGGCGATCTTCACGAAGAGTAGCTACCCATCGGTCAGCACTGCACCCATCAGCAAAGGTGGACATGACGACCCGCTGAGCCCATATCTGGCTTAGCAGCCGAACAGAGCGATCCCTCAAAGCTGTGGTGATCAAAAGTGCCTCGTGGAAGCACTCGATCTTGTCTTCCGCGGCGTCGAGCATTGCCGGAGTCATTTCCGCCGGAAGAAGAGGAATATCATTGATTACAGACAAGAAAACCATCCGGAGCCAAATGGTGCCAATGGGGAGAGGAGATCCTATACGAGTCAAGAGCTCGTGCAGCACCGTGTCGCATTGGTTATCCATAAGAGTAGGGTTCACCAAGCGCGCAGAAAAATGAGGAACAATTTCCTCAATGGGCACCTCCCATAGCTGACAGCGAGCATGTGGGCGATTACAAGCCATACCTCTTCTCTGTTAAAATGATTCTCTGAAAATGAGAGAGAAAAGAAGCATTACTTCAGGTTATGAAGGGAGACATTTAAGTCTAGGCACAGAAAATGTTGTGCATGATAGAACTATTTCCAAGCTCTAGGAAAGAGAAGCTTGACTCAGGAAAAGCGGAGAAGGAAGGTGAAAAGACACCTTCAGTAATGAGAAAGCGCCTCACGTGCAAAGCACGAAAGCGCTGAGCACCAAGAGCGCCAGCGCCATGAGTCAAAGACTCTGAGGCAGCGCCTTACGTACAAAGCACGAGATCGCTGAGAGCGTCAAAGGTAAAGAGTCAAAGCTTCTGAGGCGGCGCCTCACGTGCAAAGCACGAGAGCGCTGAGCGCCAGCGCTAAAGAGTCAAAGACTCTGAGGCAGCGCCTCACGTGCAAAGCACAAGAGCGCTGAGAGCATCAACGCTAAAGAGTCAAAGACTCTGAAGCAGCGCATCACGTGCAAAGCATGAGAGCGCTAAGAGTCAAAGACTCTGTAACAGCACATCACGTGCAAAGCATGAGAGCGCTAGCGCCGGAACTAAATGTTCTCCACCGTTGGATCAAAGATCAAACGAAGATGATAAATCATCAAAATTCATAATAAAATTCTATTGAGGAAATACTCCTCAAATCTTTCCAAACAGAAAAGATTGTGCTCTGTAAATCAGAGCACCATTGGATCAAAGATCCAATGGTGATTAAAAATCACCAAGATACAGAATAAGTTCTGTATGGGAAAATATTTTCCCAATCTTTTTAAAAACAAGAAGATTTCCTTCTGTAAAATAGAAGCTCTTGGATCAAAGATCCAACGGTGTGAAACATCCCCAAATCAATCAAAGGAAAAATTTCCTTAACTGATTCAACAAATCAGCCTCCCCAATATAAAGGACCCAAGACTTCAAGTCGAAGGAGGAGGACCCCCCCCCCAAACTTTGAGAAATTTCAAAGAGAAGAGCGAGCTCTCGGGAGAAAAATTTCTTCAAGGTAAATAAAACAGAGAGATCAAAGTATCTCATCAAAAGAAGAAGTACCTAGTTCTTTTTCTAGATCATAGATCTATAAGACAGAGGTCCTTCACAAAAGAGATCATAGCATCACATCATAAAAAGAGAGGGAGAAGAACTTAGTTCTCGTTAGATCGCAGAATTATAAGATAAAGATAAAGTTTTTCACAAAAAAACATAAAAGATTGTAACATCTCCTATTAAAATAAGAACCTTGTTCTTAGAGCCACGAGACAAAGTCTCTTATAAACGAGAGGTTAATTCTCATAGCACAAAATTGATTAAGGAGCGCTCTGCACTCATTGGCTGGCGCTCGGCGCCAAGCGCGCCACGTGCTCCTCATGTGTGCACTATTTCACAAGGAACGCTCTGCACTCATTGGCTGGCGCTCAGTGCCTAGCACGCCATGTGCTCCTCACGTGCGTGCTATTTTATAAGAAGCGCATCAGCGCTCCAAGTTTGGCGCTCAGCGCCAAACGCACCACGTACTCCTCACATGTGCGCTATTTCACAGGAAGCGCCTTAGCGCTCTAAGTCTAGCGCTCAGTACCAAGCGCGCTACGTGCTCCTCACGTGTGCGCTATTTTACAAGGAGCATTATGCACTCATTTGCTAGCACTCAGCACGAAGCGCACCGCATGCTCCTCACGTGTGCGCTATTTTATAAGAAGCGTATCAGCGCTCCAAGTCTGGCGCTCAGCGCCAAGCATACCACGTGCTCCTCACGTGTGCGCTATTTCCCAGGAAGCGCCTTAGCGCTCTAAGTCTGGCGCTCAGCACCATGCGCGCCACGTGCTCCTCACGTGGGCACTGAGGGAACATAAACTGTTCCTTAAATAAAGCCCCAGAGCCATAATGAGGGCTCAATACTCAATAAAAGACAAAAGGGTTGTCAGAACCCAAACCAATGCTCGCATTGTTAAATAAAAAGGACCGAGCCTAATTAAATGTTCAACATTTTAACTGAGTGGGCCGAGCCCAAGTTGGCCGCAGATCTCTAATTCAGATTAATTGAGCCCATATGCTCATAAATCTTTTTAACTGATCTTAGTCCCAAACTTGACTACAGATCTCCCAACCAACATTGGTTCAAGGGTACATCTCTTCATTCCTCAAATATGTGTCGTTGTAATTCATCAACGTCTTCAGAGAGGTGGCGGATCCCGATAACCAGACATTCCATGGACTATGATGTCCTTAAACTTTACGGACTCTAGGGTCCTTAAACTCATGGACTATGATATCCTTAAACTTTATGGACTGTGAGGTCTTTAAAATCATAGACTATGATGTCTTTAAACTTTATAGACTATGATGTCTTTAAACTGTTACGAACTATGATGTCCTTAAACCCAATAGACCGCAATGTCCCTAAACTAAAACAATAGAGCTCAAATACTCTTTTGTTGGATCTAAATGATCCTGTTAAGTAGACCTTAGTCTAAAATTAGGCTAACATATCCTTAACAAAGGTTTAAGTTGATTTTAATCTCAATGAGATTAACGATCTTTAAACCCAACCCAAACCCAAATTTAAGAAAATACGGATTTGGACTAATCTATGCCCTACGTGAGACAACATAAATTAGTCTCCGTGTACAATCTACGGGCAACAAAAAATAAAACAAACACACACAACATGAAGTGACCTTCTGGAGCAGGAGAAAGTGGTTACCGCGATGCGGTAACGTAATTAACTGCAGGGGCTTGCGCCTGCAGGGAAGAGTGTCCCCACAATCAAAAAACCCTCACAATGAGGGGGAATCTGACGAAGTCCGCTACATCAGCCGCATTCGTCTAAACCTCCGATACATGGTGCCATAAATCAACTTGGCATCTTCGGAGAGGTGGACGGATAAAACCAAATAGCATCTGCTCACAAATTCAGGCAAGACGTTTGTCTTCCCGGTTTTCGGCAGCGAACAGATTCTGGCACGCCCGGTGAGACCTTTTCCTATTTTCACTCCACACTTCGTGTGTTGTGTAACGCGAACGAATTACGGTTTGCTATGGTTGCCCC
The DNA here is from genome assembly GCA_030015575.1 of Agapanthus africanus. Lineage (NCBI taxonomy): Eukaryota > Viridiplantae > Streptophyta > Magnoliopsida > Asparagales > Amaryllidaceae > Agapanthus > Agapanthus africanus. Next base: position 314,772,853 of record CM057338.1, on the reverse strand, counting down.
TGGATTCAAGGTACTAAGATTTAGTATCTTGCTCCGTGCAGAAAACAAAAGATCAATAGCTTTCAACTGCAACAACGGCAACAACTCCCGCTCCGTCTTATCTGGAGGAGTAACTTACGGGCCCCAGGCGGCCTCCATTTACGCAATGCCAGGTGACACAGGCCCCCACTGGGTTGTTCTTCGGGACCATGATCCCGCCAATGAGCTTCAATGCTCCGATGCCGATGCAGGAGGCTCAAAAGAAGTCGGTCTTTGATCAGCTTACCACCACCACGGCTCCTCTCAACGGGCCATCCAAATCCAATGCCTCGGTTTTTAACAGACTAGGCCAAAGCTCAAGCGGGCCCATGAAGAAGCCTGCAATACCCGAAGGAGTTATCCCGAAGAGGATAGCCATTCCAATTCCAACGAACGAAGTCGTAAAAGGGGTTTCTCCTGCTAAAGGATCGGTCTTCACAAGACTGTCCGTTCCAATTCCCGCTTCAGACGAAGTCACCAAAGCTGCTTCACCTGCCCAAGGGTCAGTCTTCGACAGGTTGGACGTTTCTTCTCAGCGGACGTCTGTCTTCGATAGGCAGGCACCAACAACAACCCTTCACCAGAACAGGGGGCATGATGAAGCCATCCCCGTAACGGAGGTGATCCCATCTGCAAGACATGCTTGACGTCGCCACTGGCGCCGAGTGAGGAAAGCTGGGGGCAGTTCCCCTTCTGGATTGACTCCACCAGCTCTGATGATTGAAGTCGATGCTGCTGTTCCAACTGGGAACAGCTTTGAACCACTCAGGAGGGTTCGTAAGAATTCTCCGATCGCTGTATTGAAAAGATCTCGTCCATCTGTGGAGAATGTTACAAAGTCGAAGCCGGAGCAGCCCCCTCAGCGGCTATCTTCCAAAATCCCCAAGGTCTGGTGGAGAGTCCAGGATTCTGTGATCGACAAGGACTATTCCCGCCGACAGAAGAAGATGAAGACTCAATAGGAAGAGGACCATCCCTCTGTCATGCCACGCAAAGTATCGTCTGCTCTGGTGCCTACTGCAACAGCCCCCTCAACTTCAATCGTCTATAAAAAGAGGAGGGCGGGGAAGATCCCTATGCTTGTGACGAATCTCAAGGGCACTGAACCCGGACGCTCCAAGTCTGGGTGCATGGTGGTGCATACTGTTTATATGGCTTCCGGAAAGGAGGAGAGCCGTGCCTCTAGGGGTCATCGACCACTCACCCGATCAGTAATAAAAGCTCAAGAGCAACAACAGAAGCTCCAGGAGATGTTAACGAAGATGGCTGCACTCACGGGACATAAGGAAAGCCCCGAGATGTCATAGGAGCAGCGCCAGGAACAGGAAACCGACGCCGAGTTCCTTCGAAGAATGCTTAAGAAGAAAGACAAAGAGGCCGTGGAACAAGCGGCCAACATAAAGCAAATGGCACTTCTGTTTCAAGATATGGTCGGGATGGTGATACAGCCGGATCCTCCAGCCGAAGACCCTCAAATAATCCTTGAAGACGACAGAGGGGAGACATCAAACCCTCTTCCTGTGCTATCAGCGGCCAAGGAAGAGACCATCTCTAAAGCCGCCCTTAACAACTATATAGCTCAACAGATACGAGCTCATCAAGCAAATGAAGCAACCGGCCAAGTCGTCAGAACTGGACGACCCTACCCGGGCTGGTACGATCAAATTAAGTACCCTCCAGGATACACGATCCCCAAATTTCACATATACAAGGGGACGCGCAATCCCCATCAGCATGTTGCCCAATTCAGGGCTCTCTGCGGAAATACTGGAGGTGACGATAAGCTGCTACTTCGCCAATTCGTCGGCAGCTTAGCGGTGATGGCTTTCGAATGGTATTCGGAGCTTCCGAACGACTCCGTCAAAATGTTTACAGAGATGGAGTTGCTATTCACTCGGCGTTTCTCAAGTTACAGCGAACGCACCCCAATCACGGCATTGATCAATGCCAGGGTGAAGCTAGGAGAAATCTGGGTTCAATACGCCATTCGGTGGTGGAACCTGTAGTCGAGATGCGAACAACGCATAGAGGAAGCTCCTGCCGTGGGCATGTTTGCGGGAACCCTCGATCCGCAAGCGACCATATCCCAATTTATGATGTTCTTCAAGCCCGTTAAAAGAGCAAAGTTGATCGAGAACGCAAAATGGCCATATTCGAAAAAGCCAGGCGTCAACGTCAAGTGGAAGAAGTCGTGGTAGGGATGGATCACAAAACACCCCAACCAAACCAAATCACACCCTAAATGGGTGTATCCCACTTTATCGTTACATATCCCGTCACGTGACAGATACACGTGCATACAGGATGAACGATGGACCATAATGTCCTAAAACTAACGATGGACCATAATGTCCTAAAACTAACAATGGATCATAATGTCCTAAAACTAGCTACAGACCGAAATGTCTTTAAACTACTACAAACCCGCAGCATCCTTGGGCTGACGCGTAAAAAAAGGGTATGTCTACAAGCAAAATGGGCACGGATGAAAACCCTAAAGGGCTCCGTAAGTAAAAACAGCAGGGCTACCGGCGAGTTTGTGAAAACCCAAAAGGACGCAGACTCGTAAAAAAAGGGTATGTCCACAAGCAAAATGGGCACGGATGAAAACCCGAAAAGGCTCCGTGAGTAAAAATAGCAGGGCTACCGGCGTGTTTGTGAAAACCCAAAAGGGCGCACTCGTAAAAAAAGGGGGTGTATGTCTACAAGCAAAATGGGCACGGATGAAAACCCGAAAGGGATCCGTGAGTAAAGACAGCAGGGTTACCGGCGAGTTTGTGAAAATCCAAAAGGGCGCAATCTCGTTAAAAGACACTTGCAAGGTCCTCTCGACCTTGTAAGGAGAAAACTATCTGCGTGAGATCCTTATGACTCACAAAGGAGCAACACACTTAGAGATCCCCACAATTCCTAAGAGGAAATTACACTTACGAGATCCTCACGACTCGTAAAGAGAACCCTCTTATGAGACCCTCACGGCTCATAAGATTCAAAAGCCTTAAGCTACAGGGATCTGAACCTGTTCTTAAGCCATCACCTTTCCCAGATTACCCTACAAGCGGTTCAATACCGACCCTTGTATATAATCCACGGGCACAAATAATCATTTCCTTGCCGAGTCCTACCGACGACGAGGAATGCCCTCGTTTGATGAACAAACACTTGCAGGTCCTCTCGATATACAAGGAGAAAACACTCTTGCAAGATCCTTACGACTTACAAGAGAACATACACTTAAGAATCCTCACGATTCTTAAGGGAAAAACACACCTGCGAGATCCTCACGACTCCTAGAGAGAAACACCTTTATGAGACCCTTACGGCTCATGAAGTCAAAAGCCTTAGTCGACAGGATGTTAACCCTGTTTGCTATGCCACCTTTGCTCGAACCGACAAATGGCAACTGATGATTCGCTCCTGGTAATATCCCAGTTGTAGCGATACTGATACCTAAATCGGTATCAAATTCCAAGTCCTTTCATGGCAAATGATGAGTCGCTCCTGGCAACATTCCAGTCGCAGCGATACTAATGCAAGATTGGTATCAGACCATGAGTTCCATACTGAAAAAATTGCATATGAAATAACCGAAATGTTTGGGCAACTTGCAACAAAATCAGCAAGTAAAAGATATGCATACAAAAATAGCCGAAATGATTGGGCAACTCGCAATTAAAAACAGCGAGTAAAAAGAAAAAATAAAATAGCCGAAATGATTGGGCACCGTGGAAAAACAGCCGAAATGATTGGGCAATCACGACTTTCACGGTATAAAAAGCTGAAATGATAGAGTATCGCGGAAAGAAATAAAAAAAAAATGAAATGAAACTTTTTGCCCTGCAGATAAGTCTATACTGATCCCTGTATACAATCCATGGGCATAAACGAAAAGGGAACCATATGTCCCAACAAACTCCATCAAAGGGAGAGTCAGGTCTCAGCGACAATATCTGCATCCTAGAAGACCAGCAACGACGTTCCTCCTCATGCCAGCAGGATACAGACGCAACATCAACAAATGGAGCCATGGCAGAGTCCCCTAGTTCCAAATCTCGACGGTTCATAGACAACCTAGAGACAACCTCGACATTCGTCGTAATATTGCAGACACAATGTCAACAAACGAAGCAAAGGAAAATCCCTAGCTTCAGGGTCTCGACGTCAACATCGACAACCTAGAAACACCGGCGGTTCTCCGTATTCCAATCGGATGCAAACACCACATTAACAAAGAGGAGCCACGACAAAGTCCCCTAGTTCCAAATCTCGACGGTTCACAGACAACCTAGAGACTACCTCAGAACCATGGCAGAGTCCCTAGTTTCAAGGCTCGACGGGTACATCTACGGCCTACAAATCGACAACAGCGTCCTTCTTCCTTCCAGCAGGACACGGACGCGACACTGCCAATCGAAGCCACGGCAAAGTCCCAGTTCCAAGACTCTGCGGTTCACAGACAACCTAAAGTCGACCCTGACACCATAGAAAACGGAGAAAGTCGATCCCCGACACCGTAGAAAACGGAGAAAGTCGACCCCCGACACCATAGAAGAGGGAGAAAGTCGATCCCCGACACCGTAGAAGACGGAGAAAGTCGACCCCGACACCGTAGAAGATGGAGAAAGTCGATCCCCGACACCGTAGAAAAAGGAGAAAGTCGACCCCGACACCGTAGAAAACGGATAAAGTCGACCCCCGACACCGTAGAAAACGGATAAAGTCGACCCCGACAACATAGAAAACGGAGAAAGTCGATCCCCAACACCGTAGAAAACGGAGAAAGTCGATCCCCGACACCGTAGAAAACGGAGAAAGTCGATCCCCGACACCGTAGAAAACGGAGAAAGTCGACCCCTACACTATAGAAAACGGAGAAAGTCGACCCAGACACCGTGGAAAATGGAGAAAGTCGATCCCGACACCGTAGAAAACGGAGAAAGTCGATCCCCGACACCGTAGAAAACGGAGAAAGTCGACCCCGATACCGTAGAAAACGGAGAAAGTCGACCCCCGACACCGTAGAAAATGGAGAAAGTCAACCCCGACACCGTAGAAAACGGAGAAAATCGATCCCCTACACCGTAGAAAACGGAGAAAGTAAACCCTGACACCGTAGAAAGCGGAGAATGTCTACCCTGACACCGAAGAAAGTGGAGAATGTCAACCCTGAAATCGCGGAAAGCGGAGCAAGTCAGCCAATGACCTCCAACCCCCAGGAAATCAGTGTCCTTGGCAAATATCTCGATTTAGGGAAATCAGCGTTCTTGACGAGAACATCTCGATTCGCGTCGACCCGCAGAGGAATCAGTGTCTTTGCAGTAATACCTCGATTCGTCTCGACCCCCAGGGAAATCAGTGTCCTTGGCAAGTATCTTGATTCAGGGAAATCAACGTCCTTGACGAGAACATCTCGATTCGCGTCGATCAGCAGAGAAATCAGTGTCTTTGCAGGAATACCTCGATTCATCTCGACCCCCAAGGAAATCAGTGTCCTTGGCAAATATCTCGATTCAGGGAAATCAGCGTCCTTGACGAGAACATCTCGATTCACGTCAACCCGCAGAGAAATCAGTGTCTTTGCAGGAATACCTCGATTCGTCTCGACCCCCAAGGAAATCAGTGTCCTTGGCAAATATCTCGATTCAGGGAAATCGGCGTCCTTGACGAGAACATCTCGATTCGCATCGACCCGCAGAGAAATCAGTGTATTTGCAAGAATATCTCGATTCGTCTCAACCCCGGGGAAATCAGTGTCCATGGCAAATATCTCGATTCAGGGAAATCAGCTTCCTTGACGAGAACATCTCGATTCGTGTCAACCCGCAGAGAAATCAGTGTCTTTGCAGGAATACCTTGATTCGTCTCAACCCCAGGGAAATCAGTGTCCTTGGCGAAACCTCTCGATTCAGGGAAATCAGCGTCCTTGACGAGAGCATCTCGATTCGCGTCGACCCACAGAGAAATCAGTGTCTTTGCAAAAATCTCTCAATTCGTCTCAACCCTAGGGAAATCAGTGTCCTTGGAAAATATCTTGATTCAGGAAAATCAGCGTCCTTGACGAGAACATCTCGATTCGCATCGACCCGCAGAGAAATCAGTGCCTTTGCAGAAATACCTCGATTCGTCTCAACCCCGAGAAAATCGGTGTCCTTGGCAAAATATCTCAATTTAGGAAAATCAGCGTCCTTGACGAGAACATCTCGATCGATTCGCGTCGACCCACAGAGAAATCGGTGTCTTTGCAGGAATCTCTCGATTCGTCTCAACCTCAGGGAAATCAGTGTCCTTGGCAAAAACCTCGATTCAAGAAAATCAGCGTCCTTGGCGAGAACCTCGATTCGCATCGACCCGCAAGGAAATCAGTGTCTTTGCAAGAATCTCTCGATTCGTCTTGACCTTAGGGAAATTAATATCCCTGCGCATGAAAAGAAAATTCTCTTGTGAGATCCTTACAATTCTCAAGAGAAAACGCACTTAGGAATCCTCACGACTCCTAAGGAGAAAATATACCTACGAAATCCTCTCGACTTGTAGGGAGAAAAATCTTTATGAGGCCCTCACGGCTCGTAAAGTTGAAAAGTTTTAGGTAGCAGATCCTAACCTTGTATCCTAAGCCATCATTGCCCTGCAAGTAGGTCCAAGATGGACTATTGTATACTATCCACGGGCCACACTCTCTGAATTCGAATATCGATGAGGAGCGAAACGACCACTTATAAGTACTATCGACTTGTAAGGGAGCAAATTCTCTTGTGAGATCCTTACGACTCTTAAGAGAAAATGCACTTAGGAATCCTCACGGCTCCTAAGGAGAAAATACACCTACGAGATCCTCACGACTCGTAGGGAGAACAGTCTTTATGAGACCCTCAAGTCTTAGGCAGCAGACCTGAACCTGCTTCCTAAGCCATCGCCATCCTATAAAGAAGTCAAGATGAACTGTTATCTACCGTCTACAGGCTACACTTGTCAAAGTTACATGCCACTGAAATGGAGGAGTTACTCATGAGCAAGTAAATTACTTCACACCAGATTAAGACACAAAGAAATCAAAGAGTGCAGCTCATGGGGCTGAGGGTTTTGAACTATATCCCTTAAGAGTTGAGATTTGAATCAATGATAAATGACGACGCTTATGACCGCTCGCTATATTCTAAGATCTAGATTTTGAAAGTTACATACCGACTTGAAACTGGTCATACGCTATGAATTACTCTGCACTACTTCACCCACGTACATACTTACGTGGGCAAAGTAGTGGGGGGTATTTGTTCCCGCCAAAATCTTCGGCCAAGAGTTATTTTTTCCTGTTTATGCCAGCTTAAGTTTCGTTTATAGATATATGTGAAACCAGGCTCATTCATATACGCACATGCACACATCAGGGGAAGAACAGGTGTTCAAAGACAAAAACAAAGCATTTAATTGAACCTTTTATTCTACTGGAAATAGATCACCAAACATGGGATCGAAAGTACAGGGATTTACAAAACTATGGATAAAATTATCTAACTCCCTCTATACCTTCTCCACCATGACAAAGCGGCGATCTTCACGAAGAGTAGCTACCCATCGGTCAGCACCGCACCCATCAGCAAAGGCGGACATGACGACCCGCTGAGCCCGTATCTGGCTTAGCAGCCGAACAGAGCGATCCCTCAGAGCTGTGGTGATCAAAAGTGCCTCGTGGAAGCACTCGATCTTGTCTTCCGCGGCGTCGAGCATTGCCGGAGTCATCTCTGCCGGAGGAGGGGGAATATCATTGATCAAAGACAAGAAAACCATCCGGAGCCAAATGGAGCCGATAGGAAGAGGAGATCCTATACGAGTCAAGAGCTCGTGCAGCACCGTGTCGCATTGGTCATCCGTAAAAGTATGGTTCACCAAGCGTACAGCTAAACGAGGAACAATTTCCTCAATGGGCACCTCCCATGGCTGACAGCGAGCATGTGGGCGATTACAAGCCATATCTCTTCTCTGTTAAAATGAGAGAGAAAAGAAGCATTGCTTCAAATTATGAAGGGAGACATTTAAGTCTAGACACATAAAATGTTGTGCATGATGGAACTATTTTCAAGCTCTGGGAAAGAGAAACTTGACTTAGGAAAAGCGGAGAAGAAAGGTGAAAAGACACCTTCAGTAATGAGGAAGCGCCTCACGTGCAAAGCACGAGAGTGCTGAGCGCCAGCACCATGAGTCATAGACTCTGAGGCAGCGCCTCACGTGCAAAGCACGAGAGCGCTGAGAGCGTCAACGCTAAAGAGTCAAGGACTCTGAGGCAGCGCCTCACGTGCAAAGCACGAGAGCGTTGAGCGCCAGCGCTAAAGAGTCAAAGACTCTGAGGCAACGCCTCACGTGCAAAGCACAATAGCGCTGAAAGCGTCAACGCTAAAAAGTCAAAGACTCTGAAGCAACGCATCACGTGCAAAGCATGAGAGTGCTGAGTGCCAAGCGCTAAGAGTCAAAGACTCTGTGACAGCACATCACGTGCAAAGCACGAGAGCGCTAGCGCCAGAACTAAATGTTCTCCACCGTTGGATCAGAGATCCAATGAAGATGATAAATCATCGAAATTCATAATAAAATTCTTTTGTGGAAATACTCCTCAAATCTTTCCAAATATGAAAGATTGTGCTCTGTAAATCAGAGCACCGTTGGATCAAAGATCCAATGGTGATTAAAAATCACCAAGATACAAAATAAGTTCTTTATGGGAAAATATTTTCCCAATCTTGTTAAAAATAAGAAAATTGCCTTCTGTAAAACAGAAGCTCTTGGATCAAAGATCCAACAGTGGGAAACATCCCCAAATTAATCAGAGGAAAGATTTCCTTAACCGATTCAACAAATCAGCCTCTCCTATATAAAGGACCAAGACTTCAAATCGAAGGAGGAGGAACCCCCCCCCCCCAAACTTTGAAAAAATTCAAAGAGAAGAGCGAGCTCTCAGAAGAAGAATTTCTTCGAGGTAAATAAAACAAAAGATCAAAGCATCTCATCAAAAGAAGAAGAACCTAGTTCTTTTTCTAGATCATAGATCTATAAGACAGAGATCTTTTACAAAAGAGATCATAGTATCTCATCATAAAAAGAGAGGGAGAAGAACTTAGTTCTCGTTAGATCACATATATATAAGATAAAGACAAAGTCTTTCACCAAAAAAATATAAGAGATTGTAACATCTCCTATTAAAATAAGAATCTTGTTCTTAAAGCCACGAGACAAAATCTCTTATAAACGAGAACTTAATTCTCAGAGCACAAAATTGATCAAGGAGCGCTCTGCACTCATTGGCTGGCGCTCAGCGCCAAGCGCTCACGTGTGCGCTATTTCACAAGGAGCGCTCTGCACTCATTGGCTGGCGCTCAGAGCCAAGCGTGCCACGTGCTCCTCACGTGTGCACTATTTCATAAGAAGCGCATCAGCGCTCCAAGTCTGGCACTCAGCACCAAGCGCACCACGTGCTCCTCACGTGTGCGCTATTTTATAGGAAGCGCCTTAGCGCTCTAAGTCTGGCGCTCAGCGCCAAGTGCTCCTTACGTGTGCGCTATTTTACAAGGAACGCTATACACTCATTGGCTGGTGCTCAGCGTCAAGCGCACCACATGCTCCTCACATGTGCGCTATTTCATAAGAAGCGCATCAGCACTCTAAGTCTGGCGCTCAGCGCCAAGCGCACCACGTGCTCCTCACGTGTGCGCTATTTCACAGGAAGCGCCTTAGCGCTCTAAGTCTGGCGCTCAGCGCCAAGTGCGCCACGTACTCCTCACGTGGGCACTGATGGAACATAAATTGTTCTTTAAATAAAGCCCCAGAGCCATAATGAGGGCTCAATACTCAATAAAAGACAAAAAGGTTGTCAGAACCCAAACCAATGCTCAGCATTGTTAAATAAAAAGGACTGAGCCTAATTAAATATTCAACATTCTAACTGAGTGGGCCGAGCCTAAGTTGGCCGCAGATCTCTAATTTAGATTAATTGAGCCCATATGCTCATAAATCTTTTTAACTGATCTTAGTCCCAAACTTGACTACAGATCTCCCAACCAACATTGGTTCAAGGGTACATATCTTCATTCCTATGATATATGTCATTGTAATTCTTCAACGACTTCAGAGAGGTGGCGGGTCCCGATAACCAGACATTCCATGGACTATGATGTCCTTAAACTTTACGGACTGTGGGGTCCTTAAACTCATGGACTGTGATGTCCTTAAATTTTATGGACTGTGAGGTCCTTAAACTCATAGACTATGATGTCTTTAAACTTTATAGACTATGATGTCTGTAAACTGTCACGGACTATGATGTCCTTAAACCCAGTGGACCGCAATGTCCCTAAACTAAAACAATAGAGCCCAAATGCTCTTTTGTTGGATCTAAATGATCCTGTTAAGTAGATCTTAATCTAAAATTAGACTAACATATCCTTAACAAACGTTTAAGTTGATCTTAATCTCAATGAGATTAACGATCCTTAAATCCAACCCAAATCCAAATCTAAGAAAATACGGATTTGGACTAATCCACGCCCTACGGGCGACAACATAAATTAATCTCCGTATACAATCCACGGGCAACCAAAAATAAGACAAACATACACAACACGAAGTGACCTTCTGGAGCAGGAGAAAGTGGTTACCGCGATGCGGTAACGTAATTAACTGCAGGGGCTTGCACCTGCAGGGAAGAGCATCCCCACAATCAAAAACCCCTCACAATGAAGGGGAATCTGACGAAGTCTGCTACATTGGCCGCATTCGTCTAAACCTCCGATACATGGTGCCATAAATCAACTTGGCATCTTCGGAGAGGTGGGCGGATAAAACCAAATAGCATCTGCTCCTAAATTCAGGCACGACGTTTGTCTTCCCGGTTTTCGGTGGCGAACAGCTGCAAGAAAACTTCAGAGACTTAGCAAATTTGGGCTTGTTCTGCTTAGTCTTTTTTTGTTTCAAAAGTGCTAAGAACTTATTTAGGCTCTGTTTTTCCACCCCTATTCCTTTTATGTAAAAGTGCTAAGTATTTATTTGAGCTCTGGCACTCAAATGTATATCAGTTGTTGGATATATATGCCCTAGAGGCCTTCATTGTATAGAATGCTTGGGATATGTATGTACAGGACAATCTTGCTCGATATGATAGTATGCTATTTGGTTTGTCTTTATCTTAACATATGATGTGTTTTACTTTGTATTTCGTATCTTGTATGCATGTTGATAAAGCCCGTAGGATATTTTCCTGACTACCAGTGTTGTGATGGCAATCATAATTGTAGGAGCTGGGTAGTCGATAGGCATATCCTTAAAATGTCCCTAGTCGTAGGAGTATTGAGATTGGGTTTTGATACTCCAGAGTAGACTAGTGTATACATATCTAGACCCTGACGAGGGGCGATGGATTGGTCCCGCAACCATTGGTGAGGTGCACCTAAGATTGTATACAGATGCTCACTGGGTGTGAGTTTACCAGACAGGACTCGCCGAGGACTGGCTAGATGGTATTATACCTAGCGTAAGATAGCAGTTCTCTGGTGACATGTGTGTAGATAGTCTGTCGACCTGAGGTCGTCATTTGTCTCGTGTGAGTTACCACTGTGTTTTGATTACTACTCTACCACGTCTCTACTGAGTCATGCAAACAGGTTTTAGTTGGGTACAGTCCCAAGCCACATGGAGGCAGTGAGCGACTGTTAGGAATTCGTCACTCCCGGTATGGAGAGTCGATGTTGCGCTGTGATCAGTTAGTCATTACCATAAGTCCCTAGCCAGGGAGGATTGAGAATTACTAGTGGGCAGACCAGTAGATTGTTGGATGGTCTTGAGCCACACTGACACGAGTTGTTTGGTTGTTAGGGGTCTGACATTTTCCACCCCCTAGACCTTACATGCGATACTCTCAAACGAACAGACCGGACTGCATGGATATTGTCATGGACAGGATGAGTAGGGGTTCGGATGAGTTCGCTCGTCGGCCTTCTTTGTCAACAGATACCTGGGTAGCCGTTACATGCAACTAGTACCACTGATGTACTTGTAGTTAAACCCACTGCCAGCGTACTATTGAGTCTTTAAAGTCACACACAGAGGGTTTCTCTGCTTCGAGCGAAACGATATAGAGGCCGTATGGTTTTTATGGCAGGGTTCGATCATATACGTGTACTAGTACACGGATGATGATCAGGCAGTTTATATTAGTAGGCTTTGGTTTAAGACAGATACTATTATCGGATTATTGGATTGTTTTTCGTCTCTTGGTATTCGTGTTTTTCGGAATACGGATGCGGATATATATATACGGATGAGGGGTATTCTTGTAATTTTGTCAAGAGTGCTTCTAGAAGAAAACACCGCAATAGTTTTGATAACCATTTATTTTAAATGGTTAATGAGGTGGAGGGTGATGTGTTATTTATAATTAATGAAGCATGGCTACTTAGTGACTCATGTAGTGAGTCATGGATTACTGTTGAGGCAAGAGTAATATCTACATATTTTGTAGAAAATATCTTTGCCTAATATTTATCACAATTAGCCATTCTTTATTCATTCTATCTTGAACACACACTCTCTCTTCCAAGCTCTCTTCTTCTTCTAAAAACCCTAATTCGTCTCATGAGTTGAGAATCCTAGGATTCAAGAGACTAAACTAATCCTAATTACTCACTACATCGCCTAAGATACCTAGATTAGCACACTAGGTTCTTTAGTTACCACATATTAGAGGTAGGAGATCAAAGTTGACACTCTCAGGTGGATCATCTTTGGCGTGGGAAGACCGACAGTCGAGCGAGATCCGCACACTCTTTCGGGAGCTTAAGAAGAGGAGGAGAACAGCGAGAACCGAAGGACTAAATACTACAAGGTATAATTTTCTTCAGAGAAGTTAGAACCTGATAGATATTATGTTAGTTAAGGCTTATTTAAAGATCCTGTTGATTCAAGTCGGTGTTGCGAAGTTTGAAAATCGTTTTTTGAAAATTCCGCTTCCCCGTGGACCCACGGGGTGCACGACATCGACTTACATCAGTCATGGGCGCTGCCCAATGAGTGTGTAACACTTTATTCTTTTTAACTAATCATGAAGTGCTAAGCACTTTTTATGGCGTCCATGTGAGGTGCACGTGCGGCGCTGGGTGCTGCCCAATCAGTGCTAAGGACTCGGCCGTTTTGGCTGCATATGAAGTGCTAAGCACTTTAATTCAGCGCTCACGTGTATTTTACGTGAGGCGCTGGCCTTCTGTCTTGGACGCCTACGTAGGAAGCACGTGAGGCGCTAGGCCTTTGTTTGAGGGCTCCCACATGGGAAGCACTTGAGGCGTTGAGTCTTCTGTTGGGGGTGTCCGCGTAAGGAGCACGTGCGGCGCTGTCTCGCTTATTTTGGTCTTGCACCCACGTATGTTTCACGTGAGACACTGGGCGATCTCCAATCAGTGCTAAGTACTTAGCCATTTTGGCTGTATATGAAGTGCTAAGCACTTTAACTCAGCGCTCACGTGTATTTCACATGAGGTGCTGGAGTTTTATCTTGAGCGCCCACGTGTTTCACGTGAGGCGCTGAGTTTTTTTTTATATGAAGATTTAATCTCTGTTGATGTTTTCAGAGTGGTTAAACCTATTTCAATGGTATTTTGACCATTAACGATCACCAAAACCACTATTTTTTGAGGATTTTGGGTTTAGTTTTTAAAGAACTAAGTTTTTTATATGAAGGAACTAAGTTCCTGGAGTATTATGAACTCCATCTTCTCTCTTTTTAAACTTTTTCTTCCCTGAATGTTTAATTCTTAAGAACAAAATCTTCCCGATAAGAATTAAATTCTCAACTTATGCGAGGCTTGTCTTGTGGATCTCAGATCCAGAGAGAGAACTAAGTTCTTTTAAAAGGGCTAAACCCTTAAATGTAATATGATAGGTAAAGAAGATATTTTGATCTCTTCTTTTTTCTTTACCTAAGGTTTTTTAAAGGAGGATGTTCTTCTTTGAGAATCAAATTCTCTGTTCTTTTGAGAGCTTGCTGTATTTTTTTGTAGAAGCTTATAGGGGGTTCCTTCTCTTTGAAACTTGAAGCTTATATGGGGTTCCTTTATATAGTGGAGGCAAGTTTGTTAATTAATTTTGAGAAAATCTCTTATTGAGTGATTCCAATTGATTTAATTAGTCTCAAAATTGGTTTGGGGTATTTTACCCACCGTTGGATCTTTAATCCAAGTATTTCTATTTTGCAGAATATGTTTTCTTGTTTTTAACAAGATTGGAGAAATATTTTCCCGTATACATAATTTTATTCTGTCAAACGGTGATTTTTAATCACTATTGGATTTTTTATCCAAGAGTTCTCTGTTTTACAGAGAGCAATCTTCTTTGTTTGTAAAGATTGAGAAAAAATATTCTTCAGAATAGAATTTAATTCTATTATTTGATGATTTATCATCACCATTGGATCTTTAATCCAACGGCTCTGTTTAACAGAGAATATCCCAATTTTTTTGTCAGGAAAATATCCTCATGTAGAATTTAATTCTACTGATTTTGACTTGGGCGTCGGCGCTCACGTGGGGAGCACGTGGGTGCCACTTAAGAATTGAATTCTTATTCATGATAGACACTCATATGTTTTGCATATTGGCGCCCACATGAAGAGTACATATGGCGCCATTTAAGAATCTAATTCTTATATAATAAGCGCTCATGTGCTTTGCACATTGGTGCCCACATGAGAAGTACGTGCGGCGCCATATAAGAATTTAATTCTCATATAATAAGCGCTCATGTGCTTTGCACATTGGCGCCCACGTGAGGAGCACGTGTGGCGCCACCATAGGATTTAATCCTACAATATTGGCGCCGGCGCCCTCGTGGAGAGCACGTGAGGCGCTGCCTCATTAAAATTCAACTGAGCTTAGCTCTCTTTTTTTATATTGTTTAAATTTTGGGGGTAACAAATGCCCCCCACCGTTGTTCTCACACGACCCACACGTGAGTTCAACGGTGTCACTTTTTCTATAAATAGGACCTTTATCCGTTTGATCTTGTAGGAAATTGAACCGGCGCTTCACATCCTATAAATAGGACCTTTAGCCTTTGAGATGATTGTTGTCTCATCATCTTTCTTGAGCTTTCTTCTTCCTTGAGAATTTAATTCTCATCTCAGAGCTTAAATCTCTGCCTACGGAACTCTTTTGAACAGAGTATACTCTGCTAGATTTCGTGGTAAGAACTATGAACAAAGCTTAGCTCTTAACTCCTTTTGAGCATATATATTTTCTTAGTTTTGGATTTTAAGTCCATTATCATTTTGACAGAGCTTTACTCTCTCTTCTTTTTTTTGTGAATCGATCTCTGGGAGATTTAAAAAAAGTTTCTTTTTACAGATTATGGATCTTAATGTTCTCGTCCAAGACTTGAGAAGCTTTAATTCTCTTATTTAGGGTTTTTACCCTACTGTCAATTTTGACACTTGTTCTGGAATTTGATTCCATCAATTAACCCATGAATTATTTTAGCATGGGGATTGTTCTGGGATTTGATCCCATTGTTTAGGGGAATTTAATTCTATTTTTTTACAAAGCTTGGCTCTGATTTGGATCTTAAGAACTTTGGGAATTTTATTCCCTTTACCGTCCTTAAATGTTTTATTATTATTATTTTTATTTTTGGGGTTTTAATCCTTTTTGTCTTCACAGATTTTAATCTATTGTTTGTTTTAAAGAGCCCGCCTTTTAGGGAATATTGGGAGTTTTTAACTCCACTGTTTAATGGGCACTATTTATTTAATGAGAATCCTTTCGGATTCTCACAATGGGCACATGTCTCATCATTGATGAGCCATCACCTTGATTTTGTGGGGCTCACTGTAGTGACTTTAGTATGTTAATCGCTAACTCTCCCCCTTTTTTAAGGTACCATGGCTGGTCATCTGTACGGTCTAGAAGAGATTATCTCTTACGAGGAGATTCGTATCGAAGGCCGCTGTCAAGGCCAAGAGTTTACTGACGCCCAATGCGACGTGGTGATGCGTCGTTTCGATGATTACAATGGTCGATTGCTTTCTCGCCATTCTACCCTTTTGAAGATCGTCGTTGGGTCGATCTGGGAAGCTATACCCGGTTGCCTTGAGGTTATACAGCTTCAAGCGCTTGATGATGCTGAGAATAAGGTACATTCAGTATACTTGATGGGGTTGATCTTAAAGAGACGGAGAGATAATCTCGTCGCCATCTTGCACCGCGTCTTTCAGCAGAAAGCAATAGTATCGGCATATCATAGGGTGGAGGACATCAGTGGTGACCCTGACGCTTGCATCCGAGAGAAGATGCACAAAAAGATGGTCGATGAAGCTGAAGGCGCACTGCTCAAACTTGCTTTTGAGTTTGAGAATCCGTGTCTGGAGTTTAGCGTCTTGCTGTTGTAGATCTCAGATAATGTAGTAGCGTTTTTTTTTCTTTTTTAGTCGTTCTCATCATCACCGTGTAATCTTTTCTGAAGTATGAATGATAAGCCCCCCCTTTTTTATATCTGCACTTTCCTTTTCTTGATTGTCTTAATTCGGCGCGAAGTAGTTTATGTACTCATTTCAGATTTTATAGTTTATTCACTCGTTTCAGAGTCTCTCGTTTATGTACTCGTTTCGGAGTCTCTTGTTTATGTACTCGTTTCGGAGTCTCTAGTTTACGTACTCATCTCGGAGTTTGTAGTTTATTCACTCGTTTCGGAGTCTCTAGTTTATGTACTCGTCTTGGAGTTTGTAGTTTATTCACTCGTTTCAGAGTCTCTTTAGTTTAACTCCCTTGGGTTTACAGGCAAACTTGTCCTAACATTGTATGTAGATAACCCTTATTCTTTTTACGACAGAGGTCCGTTAGGTTTGTAGTACTAGGGTTTTAGTCCGTGGTACCATCGCGTTGGCTGATGTATTCGTCGATATGCAGTTTTTAAGCTGCTGTGCAAGTAGCCCCGCGACTGTCGTGTCTCTAATCCCTTCGGGGGCTGGACAAGACGTCTTCATGTAATCTTCTTAGGTCATATTACCCTCAGAAGAGCAAGCGTTAGGAATTTTCCATGATACTTTTTACCTGAAGTTAGGCTCAATTTGGAGCCCCGATGAGCCATAACCGCACCCTTCTGGGATGGGATGATCTCCAATGGTCTTTTAGGCTTTATATGAGTTACCGTCAAGACCTGAAACTGGGAATATGTCGTCACTTCGTTTTTTGCTTTGACGATGTCGCGCCGATTCTTTACTGAAATAGGATAGACATCTGTAGGACCTCTATGCTGTGTGTATTGCAATTGAAGTTCGGACCTAGGAATATGTCATTGCACCAGTTTCATTTGATAGCTGCGTTCGCATCCTGCTGAAATGAGGGGGAACGCCAGGATAGTCTCTAGGTTGTATATATACCGTCAAGACTTGGAGTTAGGATTTTGCCATTACTCCTTTTTTCTTCGACCCTTGGGTCTTTCTTTTTTGATGATGACGTTACGTATGCATCCTGCTGGAATGAGAAGAAACGCTGGGATAGTCTCTAGCTTGTATATGTACCGTCAAGACTTTGAGCTAGGATTTTGCCATTACTTCTCTTTTTTTGCTTTGACCCTTGGGTCTTTCTTTTTTGATGATGATGTTACGTCTGCATCTTGCTGGAATGAGAAGCACGTTGAGTCGATCTCTAGGTTGTAATGTTGCCATCGTGATCTGAAGCTAGGAATATGCCATTGCTGACGTCGCATCTGCACCTTGCTGGAATAAGAAGGACGTCAAGTTGGAGCTAGGATTTTGCCATTACTCCATTTTTATTTGGCTCCTTGGAGCTTTGTTGACGTCACGTATGCACCCTATTGGAATGAGAAGAACATCGAGCCGATCTCTAGGCTATAGATGTTGCCATCGAGATCTGGATCTCCCTTTGACGGAGCCTGGTGGGAAAATATGGTTCCCTTTCTTTCATTTATGCTCATGGATTGTATACAGGGGTCGGTGTGGACCTACCTGCAGGGCAGAGGATATTTTATTTTATTTTATTTTTTATTTCCGCGATACTCTATCTTTTCAGCTTTTTATATCACGAAAGTCGCGATTACATAATCATTTCAACTTTTTATCCGCGGTGCCTAATCATTTCGGCTATTTTTAATATTTTTACTTGCTGCTCTTTATTGCGAGTTGCCCTACCATTTCGGCTTTTTTTTATGCATATATATATTTTTTTGCTTGCTGATTTTTTATCACGAGTTGGGGACTTAGTCCTAATACCTATTATGGCATCAGTATCGCTGCTACTGGAATATTGCCAGGAGCGAATCATTTGCCTTTGTCAATTTGAACAAAGGTGGCTTAGCAAAGAGGGTTAGGATCCTGTTGACTAAGAATTTTTGACTTTATGAGCCATAAGGGTCTCATAAAGGTATTTCTCTCTACAAGTCGAGAGGATCTCGTAGGTGTATTTTCTCCTTAGGAGTCGTGAGGATTCCTAAGTGTGTTTTCTCTTATAAGTCGTAAGGATCTTACAGGAGTGTTTTCTCCTTATAAGTCGAGAGGGCTTACAAGTGTCGCTCACTATATGGGGACATTTCTCGCCATTGGTAGAATTTGGTGGGGGATATATTTATTTATGCTCGTGGATTGTATATAAGGGTCAATATGGACCGCATGTAGGGCAATATTAGAGGAATATGACGGCTTAAAAACAGGTTTAGATCCCTGTAGCTTAAGGATTTTGAATCCTATGAGTTGTGAGGGTCTCATAGGGGGAATTCTCCTTACGAGTTATGAGGATCTCACAGGTGTGATTTCTCCTTAGGAATCGTGAGGGTTCCTAAGTGTGTTGCTCCTATGTGAGTCGTAAGGATCTCACGCAGGTTTTTTTTCCGTTTTGATATCACGCCCTTTCAGGTTTTCACGAAGCTCACCAGTAGTCCTGTTGTTTTTACTCACGGCGCCCTTTCGGGTTTTCATTCGTAGACATACCTTTATTTTGTAACAATGGAACTCCCCAGAGTAGTTTCACTGCAGGTGTTCATCTGTTTGCTGGCGGGACTTGAGTTGCAACCCTCACCGTTGGAACTTCGATTGCAATGTAGATCTCAAAAGAGCACATCACCATATTTGGGGCAATGCGCTAGTTTAGGGACATCTCGGTCCGTTATCACCATGTTTGAGGCAAAATTTTAGTTTAGGGACATCTCGGTCCGTTATCACCATGTTTGAGGCAAAATTTTAGTTTAGGGACATCTCGGTCCATTGTTAGTTTAGGGACATTTCAGTTCGTTGTTAGTTTAGGGACGTCTCGGTCCGTTGTCGCTGTTTTTTAGGCGACGGAGCTTTTTGGATACTACTCTTAGAGTTCTGACTCAGGAAGACAGCGAGCGGACACAAGCCTCATCTATCATTGACTTAAGTCATAACTCTTCAAGTGTAGTATTTTTTGAGGAATCGGCCGTTTATTGGTCGGAAGGGTCTTTCGCCATGCATATCCATGAGCAGGTAGGCTCCACCTTGATAGACTTTATCTATGATGTATGGGCCTTCATAGTTCGGCTCGAACTTCTCCCATTTTGCACGATTGGGGATCATTAGTCTTTTGACGTCTAATAAGAGTTCATCTTGGCGAAATATTCTCGGCCTAGTCAGTCTTTCGTATGATCGTGTCATCCTTGCCTTATAAGCCTCCAGGTTTTGCTGTGCTATAAGGCGAGTTTCGTCGAGGGCGTCGGGCTCCTCAAGCCGAAGATGAGCATTTTCTTGATCTGTCAGCTCGTATCGGACCGCTACTCGTAAAGAGGAGAGCTCTATTTCTAATAGGAGCACTGCTTCCGTGCCGAATACTAACGTGTATGGTGTTGTTTTCATAGCCATTTTGAACGTTGTTCGGTACACCCAGAGAGCTTCCTGTAGCCTTTCGTGCCAGTCTTTTTTTTCTGGAAACCGTTTTCTTTACAATCTTTATCAAGGTCTTGTTGAAAACTTCAGCTAAACCATTGGCCCGAGGATTATAGACTGAAGAGTATCTCCAATCTATTTTATGCTGTTGTACAAAGCGGCTGATTTTATGACTTCTATAAGCTGGCCTATTATCCGAGATTATCCGTCGCGGAGTGCCAAACTGATTGATGACATGGGTTTTGAAGAAATGGAGAATATTCTCCGTTTCCAGCCTCTCTTAGTGGTACTGCTTCTGCCCACTTGGAGAAGTATTCGATCGTTGCCAGTATGAACAGATGTTCTTGGGACGATGCGGGTTCAATGGGGACAATTATATCGGCCCCCCAAATTTTGAACGGCCAGCTAGCTAGTGTTGGATGTAGCGGATTTGGATGTTGGTGGATGAAGTCCCCATGAATTTGGCATGAGTGACAATGTTTCGCATATTCGAGGCAGTCATGAATCGTTGTGGGCCAATAGTAACCTATTCTTTTTATCTTTAGCTTCATCTTTGGTCCGGCTTGATGAGAACCGCAGAGTCCGTCGTGAGTTTCTTGGATGAGTCTCTTCGCTTCTTCTGGTCCTAGGAATCTTAGCTACAGACAGTCGAACGATCTCTTATATAAAGTATCATTGACGAAGGCGAAAGACAAAGCTCGTTTCATGAGCTGATGTCTAGACGACGCATTTTTGGGCGTTCATTGGGATTTGAAGTAGTCTATGAAGACTTCCTTCCAATCCTTTACCTTTTCTTCGTTCTTTATTTGAAGGGCTACTTATTCGGTCATTTCTTTTCTTTCAAATGGCTCTATTAAGTTTTCCGGAGATATATCTGTTGGTGCAAGAACTCTGCGACTTTGTATAATGATCCATACGCAATCGAGGTCTTCGTCGACCAGTTTCTTAGCCAATTTGGCCAATGCGTCTGCTTTGCTGTTTTATACATGCGGTATACTCTGCAGGATGTAGGAGGGGATTTGTGTCAGCAATTGCTATACTTTTTCGCCATAGTTTATCAGCTCTGGCTTGCATGTCTGATAGTCACCATTTACCTGGCTAACAATCAGATGGGAATCTCCATATATGAGGAGGTCTTTGATTCCCATGTAGATAGCGATCTCTAGACCTGCTATCAAAACATCATATTCAGCTTCGTTATTAGTCTTCGGCTCTATTAAGGAGAGGGTATAAAGCAATATCCCTCCTTGCGGAGTCATGAAGATAAGGTCCACCCCAGCTTTGATTATGGGGGTGTTTTGCTTTCTCCGCTTCATGGAAGATGCTCCATCGAAGTAGAGTTCCCATTGAAAATCATTTTCTCTATCAGTTGTATCAAACGCATGTTCATTTGGCAACTCACAATTTAAGAGGAAATCAGCTGGTGTCGGATGCTCAGCAAGAAAGTCGGTAATGGCCTGCCCTTTCACTGCTTTGAGGGGACTATACGTTATCGAGAACTCCATCAGGAGGAGGGCCCATTTGGCAAGCCTTCCTGTTAGTATGGCCCTCGACATTAGATACTTGAGAGGATCCTCCTTTGATATGAGATGGACCTCGTGTACCAAGGCATAAAGTCTAAACTTCGTTATTGCGAAGATCAGTGCCAGGCAATGCTTTTCGATGGAGGAATAGTTGTTTTCTGCCCGCAGGAGAACTCGACTCAAATAGTACAAAACTTTTTCCTTTCCCCAATCATTCTCTTGTGCCCATAGCGCACCCGGTGAACCCTCAAGGACCGTTGTATATAAGATAAGGGGTTTTTCCTTAACTGCAGTGGTCAATACCGGCGGATTTTACAGGTATTGCTTGATTTCGTCCAGTGCATTTTGGCATTTTTTATCCCAGACGAACTGGGTCCCCTTCATCATCAAATGACTATAGGGACGACATTTTCTGGAGAGGTTGGATATGAACCGCCAGATATATACAAGCTTTCCTTGAAGAGATCGCAACTGTTTGAGAGTTCTTGGCGTGGGCATTTCCATAATCGCCTTGATCTTTGAGGGATTGATATCGATACCCCGGTACCGTATGATGAATCCTGGGAATTACCTAAGGAGACTCCAAACGCGCAATTTAAAGGATTCATTTTCAGATTATACTTCCGAAGACGTCGGAACACTATTTTTAGATGTTCCCAATGTTCTTCGTGAGATTTGCTCTTCACCACAAGGTCGTCGATGTAGGATTCGACGATCTCGTGTATGAGGTCATCGAAGATCTTTGTCATGGCCCTCTGGTAGGTAGCGCCAGCGTTCTTTAAACCGAAAGGCATCACTTTATAGCAGAATATGCCCAATGAGGTTCGGAAGGCAGTATGCTTTTGGTCTTTAGGATACATTTTTATTTAATTGTATCCTGAAGATCCATCTATGAAGGAGAAGACCTCATGGGTAGATATGTTATCGATCATCTGCTCGGTAAGAGATACTGGGAAATCATCCTTCGGGCAAGCTTTGTTGAGATACTGAAAGTCCACGCAGATGCGAACTGTCCCATTTTTCTTCATCACTGAAACGATGTTAGCGATCCAGTCGGGGTATTGAACTTCTTGGATAAAGTTGGAGTCGATTAGTTTCTTAACTTCAGCGTTGATACTCATCTCAAGTTTGAGTCGCATCCTTCTCAGCGCCTATTTGATTGCCTTGATGTTCGGCGATATGGCTAGTTTATGTACCGCTACTTTCGGATCTAGACCCAGCATCTCGGAATAGTTCCATACGAAGCAGTCTTTATATTCAATGAGCACGTCTTTTAATGTGACTACCTGTTTTTCAGATAGTAGCTCACTGACGAATGTCGGCCTCGGATCATTTTCTGTCCCTAAGTCAATTTTTCTTAGATTGTCCGCCATTATGTGTATCCCATCTTCAAGCTCTTTTGGTGCTGGTGGAAACTCTAAGATCACCTTGTCCTCGTCTTCATTTGTGAAGCACATATGGAGGTCATCCATAGTCTCGTGCCCTCCCTCTTTTGAAAGTGTTATCATATGGCAGGTACGAGTTCGGTTCCATTCTTGATATGGAGCTGGTCCAATCCTCACGATATAGGTCCTCTTTGGCTCATGCTTTTACGGCAGGGTTACCCTCTAGCTGTTGGATAAAGCGAACCTGCCTTGTTGATATTGGTCTGCTACCCAGTCTTTGAAAGTAAAGAAATCTTCAAGGGGATGACTTATTGCTCGGTGGTAGGAGCAATAATCCGGATGATGGACCTCGTTTATTTGTTCGGGATGCCAAGACTCTGGAAGCGTCGTCATTTGATACTTCATAACAAGGTTGAATATTTTCCTTGACTGGTCTTGAGGGAAAGAGTATTCCCGACTCATCTTTTTTATAAAGGACGGGTTCCAATCGAGTTTTTCTCGGTTGCACGGCATCTTGGGTCCGCTTTGTTGTTTTTGAACCTTATTTGCGTTTTTTGCCCTGTTTTTGTCTCCATTTCCGGATTTTCCCCTTTCATGAGAACATACAGTGGGTCGGGGATTATAGTCTTTTTTCTCTGCAGATTGCTGACTGAGACACTGCATCCTGACCTTTTCATAAATGGCCATTTCGCGGTTGTGGTTGTCCCGGCTCTTTTGACAAGTTTCTTTTATTAACCTATCAATTTGCTCTTCCAGCGACGGACTTAACGTTTTTAGAACGGGATCTCACTCCGATTTGACGTCACGGCTATTTGGAGAAGTGTCTTCTGCTTCACTTGAGCTGTTTACGATGCGGCAACTGTGGAACTGCTCCCGTTTCTTAGACCGAACATATCCGAGCCTGGTTGTCTATGTCACGCCCTGCTTCCCAGTGTATGGGTAAGAAGACGTGATGAGACCCGCTATGTATTTACTCAGAAGTAAACCTGCTAAGTGTAACTAAGCAATATAATGTAAATATATACAAGAAGACATGAAGTGTAAATGAACAGCAACTTTTATTTATTAAACATGTCTTTACAAGTACAACTGAAAATGTAAATACAGGAATGGAAAGCAATGCCTAAACAATGGCATGAACTGAAAAGAAAATATATACAAGTATCTAGAGCTATGGGTCAATGGAGAACTGCTCCAAGTCTTCAGTACTGGGTTCGACCTCCATAGAGTTCGATCCACATGACAACATTCCAAAGAAAGAAGAGAAGGAATGTCGTCAGCGAACAATCGCTCGATAAGTCCCAAAGATAGGTAAGAATAGACAGATGAGAATATAACTGGTATATTGTAATTTTTTTGTTCTGTTAATGCAGTTGTTTGTAGGTTGGTACAGAATATGCCAGTGTATACGAGAGGAGTCCCACTATTCCGGAGACTAAGGTATACGAAGCACAAGGAACCATTAAGTCACGGTACAATAGCAATGGATATTCAGGTTAGGTGTATTAAAGTGACCGTCTCGTGCCACTTCTAACACATTCCGTACCAATCTACCCTTTTAAAATCCTGTAATATCTTTTGTATTGGTTGTATTGTTTTGTTTTATAAATGGAAGACTTACCGAAACCATGATATCATGTAAACGAAATGGATATAAATGGATAGTCATGTAATCAGAGTATATCCATGGTTCGGTTCAGTCGAGTCATGTTGATATAGATTGAATTCTGGTATAAATGGATTAATAATGTATTGAAGTTATCTTGAATCATATTCAAGAATAGATTTTTTTCATATTAGACTGAGACTCTGCCTGAGTCAGACACTTTACAACGAATTGAAGTCCTGAATTAGTTTTGATATTATCGGTAACTGTTGAACATGGACGGCAGGATTTATGACTTTTCCAAGACAATTACCATATTGATAACACCGTTTTTAGTTTGTCTACCTTAGATAGGCAAGCACTCATATTGTTTGTCTCCCTGAGGCTCAAGAGAACTGGTCCCGCTTTAACCTATGTTTACTAGGGTCCTTATTGTAAATTAATATAACTTGAGGGGGTTTTATGAAATATAGTTTTGAATATTTTCAAAATACACCTCAAGTATTTAATTATCGTCTTTAGGGTTTTCATAGTTGTAATTTTTATAAAGTGAAATATTCTAGTGGATATAACCTAGATTTCATTGTATATGGTATTTTTGTGTAATATTAGAATTGTATTTATTTGTAATGGTAGTTTCATGAAATTTGTGATTCCTTTAATTTAGAAAACATGGAGTATATATAATGTATATTTAAAGTAGATATTTTGATAATACTTATATATATAGATATTTATAAAAATAGAACTTATTTATTAAATAGAAATCACATTTTTCTTAAAAATTGCATTAAAAATTCCATCGAGATCGGATGCTCTGTGAGGAGGTCTGTATCTCGCTCTACTAGACCCGAGGATGTGCGATAACTTGCACTATCCCGATCGAGGTTCCACAAAATGGGTTGTAGAGGTGCATTTGTAAGGAATTAAATAATACACTTTTAAAAAAAACGATTTTTGAATGTTTATGGTATTTAAATTTAAACCCGTATTTATCCCACAAACTAATGTTCCAAAAGTCATCGTGCTATGTCAAGAATGAGTGTTGTGATGAGATAGGTCATTACCTCATGAGTTTTTTAAAGGTAATATGATCAAAATGAATAAGCAATGTCGTATGTAAACATGATGGTATTTTACCGTAAAACTGCAATAGAAGTTGCAGTACATATTATTTTGAGATGAAACTTATTCTAATGTGTTTGTTTATGATTTATAAACAATATAAAAAAATATTGTAAATTTTTTATTAAGATAAATGGTGTTTTTAGTTAAATTAGAAATGGAAGTCGGATTAACTCCGCTTCCGACTAGTATTGAAAACGGAATTCGTTTTAATAGAAGTAGAAGAAGGAAAGCGGGACTTACAGATTAGAAAGAAAGAGGAGAGGTAGAGGAAGCTTATGAAATCATCGGGGAGTCGTTTCGTCACCGGATTTGTCCCGAAACGTCGCCGAAACTTGGCCTTAAGCTAACTCCACTTGTACAACTTTTTGGACTTGAAATTTTTAGAGAGTTTTGGTACTATATTTTTTAATGAGGAGGGCCAAAGTGTAGGGTTGTATTTATAGAGTAGGATTAGGGTTTTGTGAGTGAAGAGAGAATTAAAAATGCATTAAAATTTGGTTTAACGGTGATTTTTAATTCTCTGAATAATTGCAGAGTAAACAAACATAATGGGAGTTGAGGGGGGAAGGCCAAGAGACTATGGCAAAGAAATGGGGGCAATACATACAGGGGGGTGGCGGGGAATCTCGCCGGTCCATTGAATTGGGTTGGGGTCTGGATCTTGGTCACGTGTCCTAGTTGTATCATATACTTCAATGCACATGTTTGATTTGAGTGACTTTGCATTTTTACGTGTATTGCAGTGTAAACTTTTGGGCTTCCAAAAAAGCAAAAATAATATATGACTGAGGGGATTCGAATACAGGGGCTTCGTCACAGCAGTGCAAAGCTTTACCAATGAGCTACAAGTGCTTTCTTGCTGTTCAAAAGCAATTTAAATACTTATACACAGGATTGCAAATACTCCATTTGTACATTAACTTTTAAACAAATTTTATGTACACTGAAACGAAGTTGTTACATTCTACCCTCCTTACAAAAATTTCGTTCTCGAAATTTACATTTATTTTAAGGACTAATTTACAAACAAGTGAGGGTATCTTGCACGCATGTCGTCTTCTCTTTCTCACGTTGATTCTCCTGTTGTGTCTTTTGTCCACATCACCCGTACCAAGTTTACTTTCTTGTTCCGAAGTGACTTCACCTTTCTGTCCAGGATTTCAACGGGTTGTTGCTCATAAGATAGATCCGTCTGTACAGTGAGCTTGGAGTGATCAAGAATGTGACTGGGGTCATTCACATGCCTTCTGAGTTGGGATATGTGGAACATATCATGCACTCCTTCCATTGAGAGTGGAAGTGTCAAGGGATAAGCCACTTCTCCGACTCGTTCGAGTATGTCGAACGGTCCAATGTACCTCGGACATAGCTTACCCCGCCTTCCAAAGCGAATCACTCCACGGTTTGGTGAGATCTTTAAAAAGACATGATCTCCCGGTTGGAACTCCAAGTGACGGTGCTTTGCATCAGCCCAGTGTTTCTGTCGGTCTTGGGCTATGCGCATTCTTTCCTTGATAGTGCGAACTACATCGACAGTTGCCACTATCATCTCAGGTCCAAGGAGTTCTCTATCTCCGATATCGTCCCAACTTAATGGTGAACGACACCATCTTCCATAAAGAGCTACAAAGTGTGTCATTTCTATACTTACTTGGTAGCTGTTGTTGTATGAAAACTTCATAAGATGTAGGTGATCTTCCCACGATCCTCCGATGTCTAGCATAAAGCTCTTATCATATCTTCAAGTATCTGAATAGTTCACTCAGACTGTCCATCTTTTTGTGGATGGTAAGCTGTGCTGAAGTTCATACTTGTTCGCAAGATAGCTTGCATACTCTGCCAAAATTGCGATCGAAATCTGGTGTCACGATCGGAGACAATGCAAATCGGTACTCCATGTAATCTCACGATCTCCTGCATGAGTTCATGGGTATCAGAACTAGTACACTATGAAGTGTTAAATCTTACTTAGATTCATACTTACTTCCATATACTTCTTTTCTAGTGTCTCAGTAGATTGGCCAACTCAAAATGGGATGAAGTGAGCCGACTTTATGAGTCGATCCACAATAACCCATACCGCATCGTTACCTTTCGTGCTGCGAGGAAGTGTAGTCACGAAATCCATAGTAATGTGTTGCCACTTCCATGCTGGGATAGGTAACGGTTGAAGTAAACCAGCTGTCCTGTGATGTTCATCCTTTACTTGCTGACACACCAAGCATTTAGCGACACTTCTGGCTACTTCACGCTTCATTCCATGCCACCAGTAATTTTGACGCAGATCTTTATACATCTTTGTGCCTGCAGAGTGTACTGAATAAGGAGAGCTGTGAGCTTCTTTCATCAACTCTTCCCGCACAGAACCTTTTGGTACACACAACCTGCTTCCATATCTCAAAGACCCGTTGTCATGTATGATGAAGTCTGTTCTAATTCCACTTCCTACTTATTCTGATCTTTTGCAACTTAGCATCACTTGCTTGAGCTGCTTTGATCTGATTGATAATAGTAGACTGAACTTGTAAGCTCATCAAACTTGAAGCGTTACCTGGCATGACCATTTCAATCTCCATTTAATGCAAATCTTGTTGGAGCTTCCACTGTATGGTGAGATTCAATGCTAATGGTTGGCGACTAAGTGGATCAGGTACTACATTCAACTTCCCTGGATGATATTGTAGGTTGATGTCGAAGTCTGCCATAAGTTCTAACCATTTTCTCTACCACATATTCAACTCTTTCTGAGTAAACACATATTTCAGACTTTTATGGTCTATGTATATGTCCACTCATTCACCAAGAATATAATGGCGCCAAATATTAAGAGCAAAGATAACGGCTGCCAACTCCAGATCATGCGTCAGGTAGTTGAGCTCATAAATCTTCAGCTGTCTTCATGCATAAGCTACAACCTTACCATGCTGATGTAGAACACATCCTAATCCTTTACCGGATGCATCGCAATGCATTACAAAACCTCCAGATTGGTCCGGTATGACAAGGATAGGTGCTGATGTGAATCTTGACTTGAGTTCTACGAAAGCTCGTTTGCATGCTTCTGACCACACGAATTCTTCATCTTTACGCGTGAATTTGGTCAGGGGTGTTGCAATCTTTGAAAATCCTTTAATGAATCTTCTGTAATATCCTGCTAAACCTAAGAAACTTTGAATGTCCTTCACTGACTTTGGTGTCGGCCATTCGCTTACTGCTGATACCTTAGCTGGATCTACAGAGATTCCATCACCTGAAACGATATGTCCAAGAAATCCGACCTGATCTAACCAAAACTCACACTTGCTATATTTGGCATTGAGTTGATATTGTCGCAAAGTCTCCAGGACAATCCTTAAGTGTTCGGCGTGTTCTTTCCAACTATTAGAATATACCAGGATGTCGTCGATGAAGATGACAATAAACCTGTCTAGGTACTCTTGGAAAACTTAATTCATTAGGTTCATGAATATAGCTGGTGTGTTGGTCACTCCAAATGGCATCACAAGAAACTCATAATGACCATAGCGAGTCTTGAATGCTGTCTTCAGAATATCAGACTCTTTGACCTTCACCTGATGATAACCCGAACGAAGATCTATCTTGGAGAAAATGCAAGACCCACTTAGCTGATCGAACAGATCGTCGATGTGTGGAAGTGGATACTTGTTCTTTATAGTTACTTCATTCAGAGTTCTATAATTAATCCACATTCTATATGAACCTTCCTTCTTCTTCACAAGTAGAACTGGCGATTCCTAACTTGAAGTGCTGAGATGAATCCATCCTTTCTTCAATAGTTCGTCCAACTGAGTACGGACCTCCTTCAAACCTTCAGGGCTTAACTGATACGGTGCTTTGATCACCAGTTGTGCTCCAGGTACTAAATCAATGCTAAATTCAAGAGCTCGATCAGGAGGCAAACCTGATATGTCTTCAGTAAATACGTCGTCGAACTCTTGAACTACTTCTGGCTTTGATCCTTCCTCTGCTTGAAGTGTTGTAATCACTGACTTCTTCGGTTTTGCTTTGTATGTGCTTGGCTCCAGGGTACGGTCTCCACTTTTGAAAGAAAAGACCGGATGGTCTGGAATCTCAAACACTACCCTCCTTTGACGACAGTCGATGGTAGCGTAAAAAGTTCCGATCCAGTCCATACCCAAAACTACATCAAAGTTCGGTATGTCCAGCACCTTGAAGTCAGTATAGAATTCTCTGCTGCAGACGACCACTGGACACAGGTCGTATCCCATTGTTGCATTTAGAATGTTGTTCCCTGAACTGACATTCCAGCTGGATACAAGTGGTTTGACTGGAATCGCATGAGTTCGGACGAACCGTTACGACATAAAGCAATGAGATGCTCTAGTATCGAAGAGTGCTAGTGCAGGAAGTGAGGCTACTAAGATTGTAGCTAAGTTATGTGGGATAGTTTTAGGTATAAGATAAAGATATATGGGTATATATAAAGACTGAAAGAAAGCTTGAAAGGTAAGAGTTACCAGTGATGACTTGGCCATTGGCTTCAGCTTCTTCTACAGTCATTGTGAAAGCATGTCGCCTCGGTACATTCCTCCTTGCTGTAGGAGCATTCCTCTGTACGTTCCCCTGTACTTGAGGTAAGTTCCTTTGTGTTTGGTGGAACTGACGAGGAGAAGGTGCAGCTAGTCCACAAGGAGGTGGAGATGGGAGAGCGAGTCGTGGAGCAGGTGCCTGGATGGCTGGTCGCTGTGGATAGGTATTTGCTGATCTGGGTGCGGCATTTAGATTGAGTCTACAAGGACAAGACCCAATATCATGTGTGGCTAAGCCGCAGACTAAGAAAAGGCGATTTGCACGCCTACAATCCTTCGCCAGGTGTCCGTCCCTCCTGCAGTAAGTGCAAAAGGCTGGGCTGGGCCGGTTGATTGGTACTCCCGGTCTCTTGGGCATAAAAGGTGGCCTTGAAGAGGCTCCTCCTGCCATCTGGATGGCAGGGCGCTTCACCCGGCAGATTGGGATCTGCCCTTCATCTTCATCACTGCCTCATATTGACGGGCAGCTTTCAGAGCCAGGTGGTGGGTTGGGAAACCCCCTGTAGCTAAGGCAGCTTGGATCTCCGGATCTAACCTTTGCTGAATCGTCTGTACCTGATCTCAGCAGTCGGTAGCAAGTATGCCGCGAACCTGTTAAGGTCTTTTGTTAGCTGTGTAGTATGTTATATTTGAAAATCGAATATTGAGACATATCGTACCTACTGAGCATGATAAACTCAGTATCATACTTATCCATAGATTTGGTCCACATCGAACCTTGTTGTAGATAGATGAATTGCTGCTCCATGTCGAATCGAGCAGTCTCTGGAAAATACTTTGCGTCGAACATGTCGCGAAAGGTTTTCCATTTGATAGGCTAGGCAAGACGGCTTTCTTCCGCTTTCCACCATACTCGGGCATTATCGGTGAGTTGCAGCTTCGCAACTCGTACCCAAGCGATTTCTGGCACTTGTGCTACTGCCATATCATCCTCAATGCTCTGAGCCCATTCTTCCGCTTCCAGAAGGCTCTCTTTTCCTAAAAATTGCTTTGGGTGCAATGCCCGGAATCGCTTTACTCCGGGCGCTTCCGCTTCTGGACGGTTCAATAAGATAGCAGTCTGTTGCTGCTATCCTTCCAGGAGGCTTCAGATTGCCTCAAGCAATACCGTTTGCTCATTGATCGGAGCTACAATGGTAGACATAAGTGGAAAAGGTGGTGGTGTGTTGTTGAAGTTTGTGCTGGTATTGTTTGGAGAATCCATAACCTTGAGAAAAAAATAGGGTTAGGATAGATTCAAAGTATATGAATTGTAAGATTCAAGAAATATGAAGTGTAAAGAATGATTTTAGTTGCTGATTCTTGTGTTATATTGCTTAGAACTTCATACAGAATTGACCTGCATGTCCATGCAGAACTGACCTGCATGGGCCACCAACAAAACCTGTCACGCCCCGCTTCCCAGTCTACGGGTAAGAAAACGCGACGAGACCCGCTACGTATTTACTCAGAAGTAAACACGCTAAGCGCAACTAAGCAATATAATGTAAATATACACAAGAAGACATGAAGTGAAAATAAACATCAACTTTTATTTATTAAACAATTCTTTACAAGTACAACTGAAAATGTAAATACAGGAATGGAAAGCAATGCCTAAACAATGGCATGAATTGAAAAGAAAATATATACAAGTATCTAGAGCTCTGGGTCAATGGAGAACTGCTCCAAGTCTTCTGTACTGGGCTCGGCCTCCAGAGAGTCTAATCCACCTGACAACCTTCCAAAGAAAGAAGAGAAGGAATGTCGTCAGCGAACAATCGCTCGGTAAGTCCCAAACATAGGTAAGAATAGATAGATGAGAATATAACTGGTATATTGTAATTTTTTTGTTCTGTTAACGCAGTTGTTTGTAGCTTGGTAAAGAATATGCCAGTGTATACGAGAGGAGTCCCACTATTCCGGAGACTAAGGTATACGGAGCACGAGGAACCGTTAAGCCATGGTACAACAGCAATGGATATTCAGGTTAGGTGTATTAAAGTGACTGTCTCATACCACTTCTAACACATTCCGTACCAGTCTACCCTTTTAAAACCCCGTAGTGTTTTTTTATTGATTGTATTGTTTTGTTTTATAAATGGAAGACTTGCCGAAACCATGATATCATGTAAACGGAATGGATATAAATGGATAGTCATGTAATCAGAGTATATTCATGGTTCGGTTCGGTCGAGTCATGTTGATATAGATTGAATTTTGGTATAAATGGATTCATGTTGTATTGAAGTTATCTTGAATCGTATTCAAGGATAGATTGTTTTCATATTAGACTGAGACTCTGCCTGAGTCAGACATTTTACAATGAATTGAAGTCCTAAATTAGTTTTGATGTTATCAGTAACTGCTGCACATGGACGGCAAGATTTGTGTCTTTTTCCAAGACAATTACCGTATTGATAACACCGTTTTTAGGTTGTCTACCTTAGATAGGCAAGCACCCATATTCTCTGGCTCCCTGAGGCTCAAATGTACTGGTCCCGCTTTAACCTATGTTTACTATGGTCCTTATTGTAAATTAATATAACTTGAGGGGGTTTTATGAAAAATAGTTTGGATATATTTTCAAAATACACTTCAAGTATTTAATTATCGTCTTTAGGGTTTTCATAATTGTAATTTTTATAAAGTGAAATATTCTAATGGATATAACCTAGATTTCATTGTATATGGTATTTTAGTGTAATATTGGAATTGTATTGGTTTGTAATGGTAGTTTCATGAAATTTGTGATTCTTTTGATTTAGGAAATATGGAATATATATAATGTATATTTAAAGTAGATATTTTGATAATACTTATATATATATATAGATATTTATAAAAATAGAACTTATTTATTAAATAGAAATCACATTTTTCTTAAAAATTGCATTAAAAATTCCATCTAGATCGGATGCTCCGTGAGGAGGTATGCATCTCGCTCTACTAGGCTCGAGGATGTGTGATAACACGCACCATCCCGATCGATGTTCCCTAAAATGGGTTGTAGAGGCGCATTTGCAAGGAATTAAATAATACACTTTAAAAAAACGGTTTTTGAATGTTTATGGTATTTAAATATAAACTCGTATTTATCCCACAAGCTAATGTTCCAAAAGTTATCGTGCTATATCAAGAATGAGTGTTGTGATGAGGTAGGTCATTACCTCGTGAGTTTTCTAAAGGTAATATGATCAAAATGAATAAGCAATATCGGTGTAAACATGATGGTATTTTACCGTAAAACTGCAATAGAAGTTGCAATACATATTATTTTGAGATGAAATTTGTTATAATGTGTTTGTTTATGATTGATAAACAATATACAAAAATATTGTAAATCTTTTATTAAGATAAATGGTGTTTTTAGTTAAATTAGAAACGGAAGTCAGATTAACTCCGCTTCCAACTAGTTTTGAAAATGGAATTCGTTTTAATAGAAGAAGAAGAAAGAAAGTGGGACTTACAAATTAGAAAGAAAGAGGAGAGGTAGAGGAAGCTTATGGAATCATCGGGAAGTCGTTTCGTCGTTGGATTTATCCTGAAACGTCACCGGAACTTGACCTTAAGCTAACTCCACTTATACAACTTTTTGGACTTGAAATTTTTAGAGAGTTTGGGTACTATATTTCTGAATGAGGAGGGCCAAAGTGTAGGGTTGTATTTATATGGTAGGATTAGGGTTTTATGAGTGAAGAGAGAATTAAAATGCATTAAAATTTGGTTTAATGGTGATTTTTAAATCTCTGGATAATTGCAGAGTAAACAAACATAATGGGAGTTAAGAGGGGAAGGCCAAGAGACTAGGGCAAAGAAATGGGGGCAGTACATACGGGGGGGCGGCGCCGGCCCCAGGAGGAATCTCGCCAGTCCATTAAATTGGGTTGGGGTGTGGATCTTGGTCACGGTCCTAGTCGTATCATATATCTCAGTGCACATGTTTGATTTAAGTGACTTTGCATTTTTACGTGTATTGCACGTGTAAACTTTTGGGCTTCCAAAAAAGCAAAAAGAATATGTGGCTGAGGGGATTTGAAAACAGGAGCTTCGTCACAGCAGTGCAAGGCTTTACCAATGAGCTACAAGTACTTTCTTGCAGTTCAAAAGTAATTTAAATACTTATAGTATACATAGAATTGAAAATACTCCATTTGTATATTAACTTTTAAACAAATTTTCTGTACACTGAAACAGAGTTGTTACAGTCTCTATCATCTTGTTGGGCATTTTTCGCTGAGTCCTGAGAATATCTCAAATCTTTTAGTAGAATTGGGCTTGTCGAACAGTTTGTTTGAGGGGTTCACCTTGACATCTTAACAGCCTTTTCAATCCATCCGTGTAATATCTGGGTAGAAGGATAGGTTGAAGCTTGTCGAGTGTGAAATCGGCACTACGCCAGACTTCTTTTTATACTTTGGTCTCCGTGGATTGGTAGAAAAGGATCACATTTTCACTTCTTCGTCTGAGAGCGACATAGAAAGTTTGCAGTTCTTGTACGGTGTGTATGTTGCGCATTAAGTTCCTTGCAATGCCAAGGCGGAGCCATTGTAATTTGTAGACTTTGATTTGTTCCGGCAAAATTTTGCATTGACGGGCCGACGAAGAACACCATGTTGGCATCGTCCTCAGAGTCACTTCCAAAGACCAAAATTAGAGTAGATGGTCCGGGCTTGTTATTTTCTTCCTGTGGTTGTCCCGAGTAGACTATTTCTTCATCTTCCTCGATATCGCTCCCAAAGATCGGGATAGCAATGACGGACTTCTGTTTATTCTCCGGCTCATGGCACTATTCCGTATCCTTGAAATCTGGTAAGAAGTATTTTGCGTCTTCATATTTTCGGACCTCATTTACAGAAAACGGATTTAGATCTCCCGTGACAGTGTACTCCGAGCCATCCTTGAAATAAATCATATACTGATGTTGTGTAGAAAGGATGACGTTGTACTCGTAGAACCAAGGCCTGCCAAGCAAAGCGTTATAGCAAGTCTTCGCGTCAATGACATGAAATTTGATGTCACTAACGAGCAGTATGAAACATAACATCAGTATTACGGACCCAAGCGTCCGTGACGACTGTGAGTCAAACCCAGAGATGGTAATTTTATCTCGGGTGAGGTGCTGAATGTTTATGCACATTTCCTTCAGCACCCTCACGTTGAGAAGGTTGACGGAGGATCCGTTGTCGACAAGGATTTTCCTTATCTTGATGTCGTGGCAGTACCCGGTGACGTATAACGGGCAATTATGTTCGCACGTACCGAGGAGGAGATCTTCATCGCTAAATGTAATGTCAGCTATATGGATCTCTGCCAGTTCATCTTTCATCTACTCTTCCGCAAAGAAAGCTTGGAACTGATTGGGATCTTGTAATGCCTTGATCAGAGAATCTCGTGCCTCTTTGGAAAGGAGGAGAGCATCCAATATGCTCAGTTGTGAGGGTATTTTCCTCAAATGTGCTAAGACATTGTAATCCATCTTATTTTTCTTAGACGGGTCCCTTACTACGAGCTCTTTGACAACTTCATCGTCGAGGGCAATTTCCTCAGAGGTTTTTTCTTTCCCTTTGTTTTTTTGCCCAAACCTTTGTTTGTAGATCCGAGGTTCTTCTTAGACAGCATGCAGTTACGCAGCTGAATATTCTCGCAGTTCTCCTCCTCCTCTTCTTTTTCGGAGAGGAAGTCTTTGAAGAGAGGGCTGAGGGGTATTTCGTCCTCAGAATCGCTCCCGAAGGTAAGAACTTGGGGTCTTTCCCCTTCCGAACTGGTACCAACCATATGACAATTACCAGTCATTTCTTCATGCGCATCTGTCTTACTATTTTGGCGTCGACGAGCTTCACGCTTCATCCACTTGAAGTGTTTTTGATGGGCAATGTATCCTTCCACCACTTCTTGAAGGCACTGCATTCCTCGGTGGGGTGGGTAACCCTCCAATGATATACGCAGTAGTTTGGACGTGAATCTTCTCCATCTAAGCATATGACCCCAGGAGTGTTTCTTACGAGAGGTGGTAGCTTCATCCCCATTGACAGGGCTTTGGCGAACTTGTAATACCCAGTTTCGATATACCGTAACCGTATTTTAATAAATAAATTTCCAGATATTTTCCCCAAATTCTCCTACATAATTTTCAATATTTTTTAAAAACTTAACTTCTAAACCCTTACCCTAATTAAACCCTATCCCCTTTTTATATTTTTTCCTAATTCTTTTCCTACCTCAGCCCAGCCTAGCCCTAGCCCCGGCCTATGAACCCATACTCTATCCGAACCCGACCTGACCCAAACTCCCATCTCCCTTCTTCTTCTCCCTCTCCTTCTTTCCCACCTCTTCCCCCCCGACCCGCTCCTCCTCACCCCACATCCTCACCCCATGTACTCCCCTTCCTCGCGCCCGCGCTGCGATGACCGCGCCCATTGTGCCGATGTCCACGCGAGATCTCCTCCCCCAAATCCTCACTCGCTCCCTTCTCTCACAACGCCGACGTCCCCCATGACTCGCACAAACCCACAACCCCTTCTCCTTCGCCAATAACCGCTCCGTGATCCCCTCTCCTGCCGTCCTCCTTCGTCGCAACCGCCCCGATTCTTATGCCCAACCCCATGATCTCCTTGCCAGCTCCCCATCACCCTCAATAACCGAGCCCTCAACCTTCCACGAGCCTTCTTCCACCATCGTCACCTCCCCTGACCCCTCATCTCCTCACCTAGCCCCAACCAACTGAGCTCCCCTGCAACCTACTCTTCCCCTTCTCCTCACCACCAAACTCCTCTCCTCCTGAGCACCTCCACTAACCACGACGACCACCCAACCGCTGCCCCACTCCTCCTTCTCTTTCTCCTCCTCTATCGACCAAGTTTCGCCTTCGCCGTCGGCCGCCTCCATGAGCACCAACGACCACCTCACGAACGCCGCTGCCCTCTCCATCTCCGAGCCTAGAGCCTCCTTCTTTGAACCCTCCCTGCAGCCTCTTCTCCTCTCAAGCCCGTACCCACCACCACGCCCATCGCCTTGACCCATGGCTGTTGCCCTTCCTCCGTCGACTCCATAACCGAGCCTTCAACCGTCGACTTCACAATCTTCATGGCCTTCGCCGCCTCCAACGCGAGCTCCTTGCCACTACTTGACCTCCCCAGCCCACTCCACCATCCAAACTCCCCCATGAATCCCCTGCCCCGACCTAACTGCCTTCTACCCTCGCCTGCAAGCCATCGCTGGAGCCCCTTATCCACCGCCAATACCAACGAAGACCTCCACATCACCGGAGCCATCCTCTTTCTCCACTTCTCCAAGACGAGCCTTTATCCCAGCGGCCGAGCTTCGCCACCCACCTCCAACGACTGCCGCTGCCTCTCACCGCCGACAGCACCGCTGTGACCACTGTAGTTCACGTCTCGTCAAGCAAGCATCGTAGTTGCTGAGCCCAAGCTCCACTTCAAGCCCAAGCACCCCATCTCACCGAGATAACCTTGAACCTTGTTACTGTTTCTATGTCCATGCCGTTGCCGGTGTTATGTTGTTGCTGCTTCCTCATTGTCGTCATGCCTAGCTCGTGTGTTCTCGTGTCGTGCTCATCGTCGTCAGGCAAGTTTCAAAATTTGCTTATCATGCTATGATTACTATCACAATTAATTATAAACGTAATTGAATCGTGATTCGAACCCAATAGCGAACGTTTGTGTTAATTGTTCTAATGAAACCCGACTAGGACTTATGACCACGTTGATATCACGTAGAAATTTTAGGGATAATAACTAGTTTCGATTAAGGAAAAAGTGTGTTTTGTTTGATACCGAATGCTTAACCTTGGTGTTCGATACGAATCCTAAGCGAAAACCTACTCTAATATGGCAAAACTCATGATCGATAAAACCTTGCGTTGTTGACGAACACCGTATATAAATTTTTTTGTAAAATAAAGTTGGTTACACCCCTAAAACGACAACACAATAATCCTTGTGAAAGCTGGATTTTCCCGGACAAGCTGAACGGTTAAAATCATAATAAATTATCTATATTTCAGATCTCAGAGTAATATATCTCATATCGAGGCCAACAGATAAACCTATATCATCCCATAGTTCATTTTTTCATTTTAATAAGTTATCACAATGAATACTGAGGCGATTCATGGCTCTGAACTGCAATCCGGGGCAAGAATCTCCGCCTTTGCTTGTTTTAGAACGCATATAACTTACCGTTTAAATGTACAAGTGTGTAGAACCATACATGGAAGCATAGAGTATTGAATTATATTTCCAACAGTACTAGTCTCATTGCATTCTAGTGTCGTTTGATGGTTATAACCCCTTTTAAACCGTCGATGTGTTCTACAGTTTCATGCAAAAACATAATGTATACCTTAATCTTAGACAGTGTATATCTCCCTATGTACAGTGGATATTATTGATCCGTATGATGCGTTGGAAACATAATAGATAAATATAAATATTATCTAACTGTAGTATCGCCTAATTATGTTCCCAACAGGGAGTAAAACGTGTTACGAAATAGACTTTCAGTTTAGAAATTGGATTTCCAGCAGTGAACACTTAAAATGAAATGACCATAACTAACAAACCTGAAACCCAATTGACACGAAACTAATTTTGATGGATAGATAATTAAATATACTACTTACCCCTTTTATATTGTTTTGCTTAATTCTGTATGTGTGATTTATAGTAAATTTTTCAAGTGGTATGACACGGGATGCTATATTTTTATTCGTATCATAATTAATTGCATTCTCATCATATCATGTAGCGGTTTTACCCTCATTGAATAGTAGTCATATACATTGATAACCTAGTGACCGTGTTATATTACCAAGTGATAAATGTTAGCGATTGGATTGGCAAGTACGTCAGTCTAGAAGCGTGAATGAATAAGTGAAGTGACACGTACTTGTACAAAATCAGTGGAACCAGTTAATTATTGCATTGTCGACGCCTATGGGGCATATATAAGTATAACTATAACTAGTATGGGACGGTTATGAAAGCACTTATATTAGTGTCATAGGTAAGACATCGAGTACTGTCCATTTATCTTGGATACCAGTCGAGACATACTTGATGGAGATCCTGTCTCCAATTCTCAAGTAGACTTGTCATGGAGCGACTAGTATTTGGGTTCATGGTCGGTGTTCGATGTAGACCGTGGGTGTGGAGTAGTTTGAGTGTGAGTTCGATCAACGAAATCTCAGGAGTCCCACTGCCGGTATATACAGTGATTTCAGGTGTCATATAGATGGTATTGCTGATTATTAGAGAGCGTGATTCGGGCCCGTGTTCCCTTGCCCCTAGGGCCTATCCTTGGGTTGGTGATACTCCTGCGGTGGTTGACGCTCACACTCAAACTGACGATAAATTTAGTGACTTGGACTTTGAGACTTAGAGACTGATTGCTTTAGTGATATGGACATTGCATTGATTACTGATCTGATACACTTGCTTTATAGTTACATGTACCGATTATTTCATGCTCGCGTCATTACTCTATGTTACTGCTTCATGCTTATCATCATTGCATATATATATATATATATATATATATATATATATATATATATATATATATATATATATATATATATTGCTATTGTGTCGCTCTGACGACCTGAGTATGCATGCTCAAAGTGAGAAAGGAACTTAGCTCGGATCAGGATCTGTCTTACCTCGAGGATATTGCGGATATCTAGATCAGCGACGCCAGCGCTATCTTTTCCTCGATTTCTATTTGGTTAGTTTTCTATCTGTTTGGATAGAATTAGTGACTGCATTTCTTATTACCTATGCTATGATTACTGATTACCACGTAGTGCTAGAAACCGAAGTGTGACTACGGCAGGATATTTACTCGGCCGCAGGAGCATGGCTGGCCTTATCACCCATCATATTCCGTATTTTTGAAAGCGGGGCGTGACATGGTTTTGTTGGTATCAGAGCACCAGGCTTAGATTGAGATTATAGTTTCCAACTAGGGCTTGACAATTTAAGTCGCCCATTCGGTCTATATTGTAAACTTGTTATCTTTGACTAGGATCCCTATAGTTTGTCACGCTACTTTTGACTCCATCCGCTAGAGTTTTGGGTGACTTAGTAGAGTTATGTGGTTGTAACTATGAACTGTAGTATAGTTACAAGGCAGCACTCTGCTTAAGTGACTTGGAGTTCTATATTTGTTTTCCGCTTGATTGAGTCTCGCCTCACCACATATTCTTGTTTCGTTCTATATCTTATTTTGATTCTTATACTTGGTACCTTATGCTGTCCTAAAATTCATTGTTTCAGGACCATGGCTTCCAATGACTCTCCTTCCATCTCCATTCCTAAGAGTCAGACAACCGAGGTTTTGGGTGTACTGCAATACTTGAGGGAGGCCCAGGAGAGGATGAACGATCTTTTAGCCGAGGGGTTAAGGAGGCAAGTAGTTTGAGCACCAGGAGGAGCCTCCAATCGTAGGGGAATCTCTGTTAATCAACGAGGGGGTGTGCAGATGAAGCGCCCATTTGTTTCTCAGCAATAGAAGCAGCGGAGAACCCAACGTTGTGGTTATTGCAAGAGGCCATGACACCTTCAGAGGGACTGTCGCCGGGCCAAAGGGCAGTGCTTGATTTGTGGATCCGACGAGCATCTTATCAATGGTTGCCCTCGAAGGAAAGAGCTACAAGGAGGAGATTCCTCAACACTCTCCACCTCTGCTTGAGTAACTTGGTTGTTTTTGTAGTTCGAGTTTCGAGGATAGTACGGACCCAACACAGGATTCAAACCCGCTTTACGAGATCGCGGCGATCTAGATATCAATGCGGAGTTATCACCCTTCCTGCTTTTAATAAAAATCCTTGTTATTTTATTTAATAATCATTTCCTTTCGTCTGAACCGTGTAATTGTTGAACCCCTTGGTTTAAAAAAAATATGAGTTGTGATTTATATATCGTTCCCTTGCCACTCACTTCTTTATACTACTTACTGC
This sequence comes from Agapanthus africanus, assembly GCA_030015575.1. NCBI lineage: Eukaryota > Viridiplantae > Streptophyta > Magnoliopsida > Asparagales > Amaryllidaceae > Agapanthus > Agapanthus africanus. The sequence continues at coordinate 314,731,780 of CM057338.1, read as the reverse complement.
ATCATCACTCAAGTTTATGATTTTAGATTTTTTCCACTTTATATTTTTCCATGTGCTCCACATCTTTAGTTATTCTGTGTGTTCCACTATCTAATCATGACTCTCTCTTTTCAAACCATGGCCAATCCTGGGGCAGCACCGCCTCTCGATGGAGACATTCAGTCCTGTGTTTCTTTTGACCGCATACTAGTAAGTTCAGATGACGAGGTCGATGGCCCACAGGTTATTTTCGACAACAGCGATCCCGAGGACGAGGATGTCATAGACGCAGCTCCAGAAGTCAATATGATCAGTGAATCTGACGATGAAGAAGAGGACCTAGTGGAAGAAAACCCAGTAGAAGAGAACCCAGTAGAAGAAGATCCTGAAGAGGACCCAGTGGAAGAGGATCCAGAAAAGGCGGATCATGTGGAAGAAGACACCGATGAGGAAGCTCCTGCCGAGGAAAAAGGACCAGGAGAAGGAAACCTCATGGGGGGAAGAGCCCAAAAACGAGGCCCCAGCCAAGGAAGAGTCGGAGGATGAAATCTCGAGTGAGGAGGAACTCGAGGCTGAAGAACCTCCAGTAGCAATCCCTCCGAGGCGCTATGGGAATGGACGTCCCTATTTTAGCACGAGATCTTATCGTAACCTGTTGAACTTCCACAATCGCGACTGACGCGACTTGTTTTTCGTTTCTTCTGGCCAAATAAAACTATGTATAGCTTAGGGCCACTTTTATCTTTCGGGTGTGCTTTGTTAAAATTTTCTGAAATATAAAGTTTCTGATCATGCAAATACCTTTAAGGTCCGCATGATGCATTGATTGTTCCTTCTTACAATAATTTTCTTCCCTTTTTGAGATTCATTATAGTTACTTCATTCTTGAACCCTGTAGTAACCTGGCCTCCAGCCCCCATTGACACTATAGTTGAGCACCACCTTCCCGACTTCTTTCGATTAGGCCGTATCTTACCACAAATACATGCCCTGGCTAGTCCTTTATACATTACTAGTGCTATTTCCTATTACTATAATTACATTCAGTGACGGTTGTTACTTGAAATTTAGTTTTCTTTATTTTTTGGGTTTTTCAAAATTGCGTATTATTAACAACTTTTATTTTACTTATTTTAAATGCTCTACTATTCTTTACATTTTTAATAGTGCAAATTTATATCGCATATACTATTTCGTTTTATTTTCTCTTGTATTTTTCCGTATGAGAATTCTTAAGCTATTTTATAACTACCAGATTTTTAATTTTGCTAATATAGTTCCGGAGCTTAATATTTATCAGCCAATCTTTCACCATTGTTATTTGTTGTCATTCTATTCTTCTTTGTATTGTATATATAGTTCACTACTATTAATTGTTATGCCTTTGTTCTTATTTATGACTATTCTTTTAAGCTGCGCCATTTCTTAGATCTATAAATATTTGATTTTCATCTAATTGCTTTTACGTAAATCATTATATGGTAGTATTTAATTTATTTTCGTTGCTTTTCGCCGGGCATTATATAGCGTATCGTTTATTTTAAATTTCGAGAACAAAATTTTATATAAGTGGGGTATGATATAATACCTAGTTCCGATATACCGTAACTGTATTTTAATAAATAAATTTCCAAATATTTTTCCCCAAATTCTCCTACATAATTTTCTATACTTTTCTAAAACCTAACTTCTAAACACTTACCCTAAATAAACCCTATCCCCTTTTTATATTTTTTCCTAATTCTTTTCCTACCCCAGCCCAGCCCTAGCCCCGGCCCCATGAACCCACACTCTACCCAAACCCGACCTGACCCGAACTCCCCTCTCCCTTCTTCTTCTCCCTCTCCTTCTTTCCCGCCTCTTCCCCTTACGACCCGCTCCTCTACGTCCTCGCCCTACGTCCTCCCCTTCGTCACGCCCGCACCGCGATGACCGCACCCATGCGCCGACGTCCCTGTGAGATCTCCTCCCCCGAATCCTCACTCGCTCCCTTCTCTCGCATCACCGACGTCCCCCGCGACTCGCACAAACCTACGGCCCCTTCTCCTTCACCAACAACCGCTCTGCGATCCCCTCGCCTGCCCTCCTCCTTCTCCGCAACCGCCTCGATTCTCATGCCCAACCCCATGATCTCCTCACCAACTCCCCATCACCCTCAACAACCGAGCCCTTAACCCTCCACGAGCCTTCTTCCACCATCATTACCTCCTCCGACCCCTCATCTCCTCTCCTAGCCCCAACCAACCGAGCTCCCCTGCAACCTCCTCGTCCCCTTCTCCTCACCACCAAACTCCTCTCCTCCCAAGCACCTCGACCAATCATGACGACCACCCAACCGTTGCCCTACTCCTCCTTCTCTTTCTCCTCCTCCATCAACCAAGCTTCGCCTTCGCCGCCGGTCGCCTCCACGAGCACCAATGACCACCTCACGAACGCCGCTGCCCCCTCCATCTCCAAGCCCAGAGCCTCCTTCTTTGAACCCTCCTGCAGCCTTTTCTCCTCTCAAGCCCGCACCCACCACCGCGCCCATCGCCTTGACCCACGGCCGTCGCCCCTCCTCCGTCAACTCCATAACCGAGCCATCAACTGTTGACTTCATGATTGCCTTCGCCACCTCCAACGTGAGCTCTTTGCCACTACTTCACCTCCCCAGCCCACTCCACCATCCAAACTCCCCCACAAACCCTCTGCACTGACCCAACCGCCTACCACCCTCACTTGCAAGCCATCGCCGAAGCCCCTCGGCCACCACCAATACCAATGAAGACCTCCACATCACCAGAGCCATCCTCCTCCTCCGCTTCTCTAAGCCAAGCCCCTCTCCCAGCTGCTGAGCTTCGCCACCCACCTCCAACGACTGCCGCTGCCTCTCGCAGCCAACAGCACCGCTGTGACCACCATAGTTGTCGTCTCGTCAAGCCAAGCCTCGTAGTTGCTGAGCCTAAGCTCTACTTCAAGCCCAAGCACCCCATCTCACCGGGCTCACCTTGTTGTTGTTGCTATGGCCGTGCCGTTGCCGGTGTCGTGTTGTTGCTGCTGCCTCGTTGTCACTGTGCCTAGCTCATGTGTGCCCGTGTCGCACTCATCTTCGTCGGGCAAGTTTCAAAACTTGCTTATCATGCTATGATTACTATCACAATAATTGAATCGTGATTCGAACCCAATAGCGAACGTTTGTGTTAATTGTGCTAATGAATCCTGACTAGGACTTATGACCATATTGATATCACGTAGAAATTTTAGGGATAATAACTAGTTTCGATTAAGTAAGGAAAACGTGTGTTTTGTTTGATATCGAATACTTAACCTAGGTGTTTGATACGAATCCTAAGCAAAAACCTACTCTAATATGGCAGAACTCATGATCGATGAAACCCTACGTTGTTAATGAACATGGTATATAAATTTGGTTGTAAAATAATGTTGGTTACACCCCTAAAATGACAACACAATAACCCTTGTGAAAGCTAGATTTTCTCGGACAAGCTGAACGGTTAAAATCATAATAAATTATCTATATATAAGATCTCAGAGTTCTATAGCTCGTATCGAGTCCAAAAGATAAACCTACATCACCCCATAGTTAATCTTTTCATTTTAATAAGTTATAACAATGAATACTGAGGCAATTCATGGCTCTGAACTGCAGTCCAGGGCAATAATCTCCGCCTTTGCTTGTTTTAGAATGCATATACCTTACAATTTAAATGAACAAGTGTGTAGAAACATACATAGAAGCGTATATAATTGAATTATCTTTCCAACGGTACTAGACTCGTTGCATTCCGGTGTCGTTTGATAGTTATAACCCCTTTTAAACTGTCGATGTGTTCTGCAGTTTCATGCAGAAACATAATGTATACCTTAACCTTAGACAATGTATATCTCCCTACGTACAGTGGATATTATTGATCCTTATGATGAGTTGGAAACATAACAGTAAATATAAATATTATCTAACTATAGCGTCGCCTAATTATGCTCCCAACAGGGAGTAAAACGTGTTACGAAACGGACTTCCAGTTCAGAAATTGGATTTCCAGCAGTAAACACTTAAAATGAAATGACTATAACTAGCAAACCTGAAACCCAATTGACACAAAACCAATTTTTATGGACAGATAATTAAATATACTACTTAGCCCTTTTATATTATTTTGCTTAATTCTGCACGTGTGATTTATAGTAAATTTTTCAAGTGGTATGACACGGGCTGCTATATTTTTATTCGTATCATAATTAATTGCATTCTCACCATATCATGTAGCGGTTATACCCTCATTGAATAGTGGTGATATACATTGATAACCTAGTGACCGTGTTACATTACCAAGTGATAAATGTTAGCGATTGGATTGTGGCAAGTACGTCAGTGTAGAAGCTTGAATGAATAAGTGAAGTGACACGTACTTGTACACAATCAGCGGAACCAGTTAATTATTGCATTGTCGATGCCTATGGGGCATATATAAGTGTAACTATAACTGGTATGGGACGGTTATAGAAGCACTTATATTAGTGTCATAGGTAAGACATCGAGTATTGTCCATTTATCTTGGATACCAGTCGAGACATGCTTAATGGAGATCCTGTCTCTAGTTCTCGCGTAGACTTGTCATGGAGTGACCTGTGCAGACTGTATTTTTGCAGGTCTGTACGCTTGTCGTTATACTTGGCAGGCTGCACAGGCTTCTTGGTCTTCTTCTTTTTCTTCGAAGACTTTGAAGGCTTGACTTGGGGGGTTTTCCCTTTGTCAACAATTTTCGGTGCGGGACGTGGTTTTAACATCCCTTCGATTATTTCGGGTTCAACTGGGCTTTTCCACCTAATTGCTGAACATGCATGTAGATCCTTCAGCATTTTTTTGGTTTTTGCTGAAAGGATGACTTCCCATGGAGTTTCTTCCACGAATGAGCATAATGCTCCCTGCGCATCCACTTTTTTGGGAGTGTGCTTCTGGGGTGGGTTTACCCTCTAGTTATCAAACAGCGTGAATTTTCCCTGTTGATATTGGTCTTCGACCCAGTTTTTGAAGACATAGCAATCTTCAATTAAGTGGCTCACCATCCTGTGATAAGAGCAGTAGTTGGGGTTGTTGACGTCGCCGGGTTGTAGTAAACACCACGGGTCTGGCAATGTGATGAGTTTATTACGTATTGCCAACTCGAACAGTCTCCTCGTCTTATCGTGGGGAAACAAATAGGTGCGTCCAAGTCTTTCCTCCAAGGATAGGCGCGGACGCGCGTTGTTTTGGCGAGCAGTCGGTTTTAGGCCACTCGGTTGTTGTTGCATGTTGGCAACGAAGCCTGCTTTCCCTTTACCCTTATTATTTTGAGGGTCCTTATTTGAGGAGGATGGCTTGTGGTCTATCTGGTCCATTTGGGCCAGTTTATCTATCAGAGCCTGAAAGGTTGTTTGTTCGAAGAATGTTATGAACTGGGACACATTCGTTTGAGGATCAAGGGTCCCGATGAACATGCCCACGGTGGGAGATTCTTCAATGCACTGTTCGCACTTAGACCATAGGTTCCGCCACCGGATCGCGTATTGGACCCAGGCTTCATTCGGTCTAACCCTGGCATTGATTAATGTCGTAATTGGAGTGTGCTTGCTCGCGCTGGCGAAACGTTGCGTGAACAGCAGGTCCATTTCTGCAAATGTTTTCACGGAGTCATTTGGGAGCTCCGAGTACCATTTAAAGTCCGTTTCTGACAGGCTGCCAACGAACTGGCAAAGTAACGGTTTGTCATCGCCTCCCGTGTTGCTGCACAGAGCTCTGAACTACGCGACATGCTGGTGAGGGTTGCCTGTCCCTTTGTACACATGGAATTTGGGGATCGTATACCCCGGCGGGTACTTGATTTGATCATACCATCCCGGATATGGTTATCCAGTTCTGACGATTTGGCCAGCAGCCTCATTAGCTTGATGAGCTCTTATTTGTTGAGCAATATAATCATCAAGAGCGGCCTTAGAGATTGTTTCCTCCTTGGCTGCCGATAAGGCTGGAGGAGGGTTTGATGTTTCCCCTCTGTCATCGTCGACGATTATTGGCGGATCTTCGGCCGGGAGTTCTGGTTGGATCATCATTCCAACCATGTCTTAGAACAAGAAAGAAATTTGCTTTATGTTGGCAGTTTGTTCAGCGGCTTCTTTGTCTTTTCTCTCAAGCACCCTTCGTAGGAATTCTGTATCGGTCTCCTGCTCTTGGCGTTGTTCGGACTCTTTGTCCGGACTTTCTTTCTGTCTGGTAAGTGCTGCCATTTTGGTCAACATTTCCTAGAGCTTTTGTTGTTGCTCCTGAACTTTTGTCAGCGACTGAGTTTGCGGTCAGTGACTCACGGAGGCACGGTTTTCTTCTTTCCCCAAAACCATGTAAACTGTATGTATTGTTATGCTCCGGGCCTCAGGGCATTTGGGTCCATCTCCTTTGGAATTTGCCTCAAGCGGTGGGATTTTCTCCAGCCTCGTCCTTTTGTAGGAGGTTGAAGTTGAAGGAGCCATTGTAATAGGCACTCGTATAGAAGAAGTCCCTCGCTGTATGATAGAGGAGTGGTCTTTTTCTTGCCGAGCCTTCAATTTCTTCATTCGACGAGAGTAGTTCTGGTCAATCACAGAGTCCTGGACTTTTCACCAGACCCTATGCATTTACAAGGGGAGCTACTGATGGGGCCGCTCCGGCTTTGCCTGAACAGGGACCTCTACTGGCAAAGTGATTTCTTCAGCACCGCCTTTAGGAGTTCTTACGTACCCTCCTGTGCGGTTCGAAACTGTTCCCAGTTGGAACAACGGTGTCAACTTCCACCATTATAGCTAGTGGGGTAAGTCCAGAGGGGGAGTTGCCCCCGGCTTTTCTCACTCAGTGCCAGTGGCAACGTCGAGCGTGCCTTGCAGAAGGGGCTGCCTCGGTTTTGGAAGCGGCTTCTTCATACCCCTAGCTTTGTTGAAGCGCTGTTGTTGGCGTCAGCCTGTTGAAGACCGACGTCCTTATTAAAGTTTGGGGAGGGCCGGCCAATCTTTACAAGACCGACTTTCTGATAGGGAAGCGCTTTTGACGGCTTCGCCCGTGGCAAGAGTTGGGAGGGCTATCCATTTTGGGGCAGCCCCTTCAGGTATCACGAGCCTCTCTGCGGGCCCATTTGGGTTCTTGCTCGGCCCGTTGAAGACTGAGACGTCAGATTTGGACGGCCTATTGAGATAGACCGTTGTGGTTGCTAGTCGATCGAAGATTGACCTTTTAGGAGGTTCCTCTTGTGGCGCTGAGGCACCGAAACTCACCGGTGGGAGCATGGTCTTGAAGAACAATCCAGTAGTGGCTTGCGTAACTTGTCCCATTGGCATTGAGAAAATAGAGGCCACGTTGGGCCTGTAAGTCACTCCTCCAGTTAGGGTGGAGCGAGAGTTGCTGTTGCATGAAGTGCATTGGGAAGCCATCGATTTTTCTGCACAAGAGCAAGACTTTAAGTTTTAGTACCTCAAATCCAAAGGCAACCATAGCAAACTGTGATTTTGTTCGCGAAACACAACACATGAAGTGTAGAGTAGAAAGAGAAAAAGGTCCCACCGGATGTGCCAGAATCTGTTCACCGCCAAAAGACAGGGACCGAGACATTGGGACGTCTGGCCTAAATTTGGGGGAAGACCCTATATGAACATATCCATCCACCTCTCCGAAGATACCAAGTTGATTTATGGCACCAAATCGGAGGTTTGGATAGATGTGACCGTTGTAGCAGACTTCATCAGATTCCCTCTCATTTGTGAGGGGTTTTTTGATTGTGGGGACGCTCTTCCCTGCAGGCGCAAACCCATGCAGTTAATTACGTTATCGCATTGCGCTAACCATTTTCTCCTTCTCCAGCAGTTCACTTCGTGTCGTGTGTTATTTTTGTTTATTTTGGCTTCCCGTGGATTGTATATAGAGACTGGTTTATGTCGTCGCCCGTAGGGCACGGATCAGTCCAAATCCGTATATTATAGATTTGGGTTTGGGTCAAGGATTTGCTTAACGGGGTTTTGAACTTAGGTTGTATATTCCTTCAGTTCAAAAATATTTTTGTTTTGTTTAAGGGCCGTTAGTCTAGTTTGATATTAAAATCAACTTAAATATATAAGTGAGCATTTGGGCTCAGTTTGTTTTTACTAAGGATACGTTAGTCTTATTTGAGACTAAAATCAACTTAACAACATTTTAGAATTATTTTTACTTAAGATGATGCAAAAGAGCATTTGGGCTCAGCTGCAAGAAAACTTCAGAGACTTAGCCAATTTAAGCTTGGTCTGCTTAGTCTTTTTTTGTTTCAAAAGTGCTAAGCACTTATTTAGGCTATGTTTTTTCACCCCCTTTTCCTTTTATGTAAATGTGCTAAGCACTTATTTGAGCTCTGACGCTCACATATGTATCAGTCATGGGTGTTGCCCAATGAGTGTTGAACACTTTAGTCGTTTTGACTAATCATAAAGTGCCAAGCACTTTTTATGGCGTCCATGTGAGGTGCATGTGCAGCACTGGGCGCTGCCCAATCAGTACTAAGCACTCAACCGTTTTGGCTGCATATGAAGTGCTAAGCGCTTTAATTCAGCGTTCACGTGTATTTCACGTGAGGCACTGGCCTTCTGTCTTGGGCACCCACATGGGAAGCACGTGAGGCGATGGGCCTTTGTTTGAGGGCGCCCACGTGGGAAGCACGTGAGGCATTGAGTCTTTTGTTGGGGGTGTCCGCGTAAGGAGCACATGCGGCGCTGTCCGCATAAGGAGCACGTGAGAGGCTGGGCGCTGCCCAATCAGTGCTAAGCACTTAGCCCTTTTGGCTATATATGAAATGCTAAGTACTTTAACTTAGCGCTCATGTGTATTTCATATGAGGCGCTGGCCTTCTGTCTTAGGCGCCTACAAGTTTTTTACGTGAGGCGCTGAGTTTTTTTTATATTGAGATTTAATCTCTGTTGATATTTTCAGAGAGGTTAAACCTATGTCAATGGTATTTTGACCATTAACGATAAAAAAAACCACTATTTTTTTTGAGGGTTTTGGGTTGAGTTTTTAAATAACTAAGTTCTTGATTTGAAGGAACTAAGTTCCGTCAGTATTATGGACTCCATCTTCTCTCTTTTTAAACGTGTTCTTCCCTGAATATTTGACTCTTAAGAACAAGATTTTCCCGATGAGAATTAAATTCTCAACTTATGGGAGGCTTGTCTTGTGGATCTCAGATCCAAAGAGAGAACTAAGTTCTTTTAAAAGAGTTAAACCCTTATATGTAATATGATAGGTAAAGAAGATATTTTGATCTTTTCTGTTTTCTTTACCTAAGGTTTTTGAAGGAGGGTCTTCTTCTTTGAGAATCAAATTCTCTGTTATTTTCAGAGCTTGCTGTACTTTTTTGCAGAAGCTTATAGGGGTTCCCTCTCTTTGAGACTTGAAGCCTCGGGTCCTTTATATAGTAGAGGCAAGTTCATTAATTAATTTTGAGAAAATCTCTTATTGAGAGATTCCAATTGATTTAATTGGTCTCAAAATTGGTTTAGGGGCATTTTACCCACCGTTGAATCTTTGATCCAAGTATTTCTGTTTTACAGAATTTGTTTTCTTGTTTTTAATAAGATTAGGAAAATATTTTCCCGTATACAGAATTTTATTCTGTCAAGCGGTGATTTTTAATTACCATTGGATTTTTGATCCAAGAGTTCTCTATTTTACAGAGAGGAATTTTCTTTGTTTGTAAAGATTGAGGACAAATATTCCTCAGAATAGAATTTAATTCTATTGTTTAATAATTTATCATCACCATTGGATTTTCGATCCAACGACTCTATTTAACAGAGAATATCCTAATTTTTTTATCAGGGAAATATCCTCGTGTAGAATTTAATTCTATTAATTTTGACTTAGGCGTCGGTGCTCATGTGGGGAGCACGTGGGTGCCACTTAAGAATTTAATTCTTATTCATGATAAGCATTCCTATGTTTTGCATATTGACGCCCACGTGAGGAGTACGTGCGGTGCCATATAAGAATCTAATTTTTATATAATAAGCACTCATGTGCTTTGCATATTGGCATTTACGTGAAGAGCACGTGCGGCGCCATATAAGAAACTAATTCTTATATAATAAGCGCTCTTGTGCTTTGCACATTGGCGACCATGTGAGGTGCACGTGCGGCGCCACCATAGAATTTAATCCTATAAGATTGGCGCTGACACTCTCGTGGAGAGAACGTGAGGCGCTGCCTCATTAAAATTCAACAGAGCTTATCTCTTTTTTTTTATATTGTTTAAATTTTGGGTGAACAATACGTCTCCTTTGTGCACCAACTGCCTATTTGAAGTCTACGGAGCTGAGATAAGTACCGTGTAAGGGGGACATTCCTCGGCGCCTCACCTCCGAGGTAACATTCGACCTTTGGGGGACCTCTCCTGATTACGTTTATTCTCCTTCTAACCCTTCGTCTAACCATCAGCCAATAGCTCACCTTCGAGCAATTCTATAGCCTAGCTTTCTCAGCTTTCTTGTTCGTCTCCGAGCATTCTATAGCTGAGATCCCTCAGCGTCCATGGAGCACGGGTGTCCCCGTAACAGCTCCGTGTATCTCGCCACGACTAGATTTCCGCCACTTCATGTCCCGCATCCTACGCTAGCGTATCTTGCCATCAATGAGCATATCTCGCCATCAATGCGGACGTTACGTATGGGCAGTACAAACGACGAGAATCTCGCATCGGCTTGTCCTCAGGCGACCCCTATATAAACTCCTCCTCCAGACGATTCAGGTAACTGGAACTAATTCGAATACGCCGCTACTCAGTTGAATATTCCCCGGTACTTACTTGATCATCGGAGGGTCTTACGGTGGTTTCCCACCCCGAGACTTCTTTGCTGATAGCTCGGCATCAACATCATTCAACCACCCATTGAGATCCATACTCTTTCTCTAAGTCACAGCGACCACAAAATCGACGGAGGACAACATCTGATGGAGATTCCGACCTCCATCAATTCCCTACGCATAAGAGTGTGGGTTTTCATGAGGGTCGAAGTACATGGCTGGCTATGACACTACTTTTATTCTGATGAGAGATGTGGATCTTTCAATGGAAGGAAAAATAAAAGGTTATCCTATAACAACATGAGCTCTTTTATGACAAGTTGAGACTTGGGTATGTGGAGAAGGCTAGGGCCTACTCGGAGAGGGATTCCCCAAGCGGCTTGAGGAAGTATAGAGAAATAGGACAACCATGGAAGGGACGAGGTCTTCTTGGGGAGACTCGGACATGAGAGATGACCTGGCTAGTCATGACCAGGAGAACATAGAACCATTGTTAGATGGTTATGTGATGAAACATAGGTTGTTGAGCATTTCATATCTCTGTTAGCATATTTTTCTATATTTTTTTGCAATTGTAATGGTTTGTTCATCAAGGATTAGATTATTATCTTAAGGTAGTTTCATTAAATTATCTTTTCTAAAACATAGAGGTGTTTAACTTTGATGATTCTCACAAGTGGTATCTTCTCAAGATTATGACACATAGCGGATGACGTGTCCCAAAGGCTACAGAGGTGCATTATAAAGGTTCCTCGGGACTTCGCCTCGAGGAATGTATCCGGCCTTCCAGGAGACCTCCCTGAATACATTCCATCTTCACCTAGAAAACTACCAACAGCTCATCTCCAAGCCCCTGACATGCCGAGCTTCCTCAGCCTCCCGGCTCATTTCCGAGCCCCTGACGTGCCGAACTTCCTCGGCCTCCCAGCTCGTCTCCAAGCCCCTGACATCCCGAGCTTCCTCAGCCTCCCCGGTCGACCAAGAGCACGGATCCCATGCGTCCCGCAACGGCTCCGCGTATATCGCCAGGGCGAGATATCCTCCTTCCCACGATCCGCGTCCTATGCTGGCGCATCCCTCCATTAATGGGTGTATCCCTTAATTAATGGGTGCATCCCACTATTAAAGGAGAGGATAACGCGGGGGCGTAACTGACGGCGGTGATCTCATACCCGCTCACTTCAAGCAACCCCTATATAAACCCACCCTCTCAGACGACTTAGGTATGGGAAATTTAGCTCAATACGCCGATACTCTACACCTATTCCTCGGCTCTAACTTGATCGTCGGAGGGTTCTACGGTGGTCACCCACCCCGGGACTTCTTTGCAGGTAGCTCGGCGTCCAACACCAACCCATTGAGATCCACACTCAACAACTCCAAAACCAAATCTCAACCGTTCAACAACGCTCGCTACAGATCGACGGAAGACAGCATCTGAAGGAGATCATACCCTCCCATCAGTTGGCACCGTCTGTGGGAAAGAAAGAACTTTTTATTCTACAACAAAAGTTGATCTTCCGCCCTCGACCCAATGGCGAGCGATGACCACAACGATCCGAATAAGAGCCGCCACAACGGAGGCGGGAGTGGCTCTTCTCCCCTTTCTAACATCATCAACGCCTTATCCGCTCGGATAGACATGCTCACATCACTGGTGGATTCACTCGTCCGTGTTCAAGCAGCGGGCCCTACCCACCAGACCGCAGTTCCCCCTCCTCGGGATGACAATGCCCGAAAAGGATGGATGTCTAGGCTCAAGCCCTCAATCACGCTCACCTCAGCGTCACCTAGCGCCGGCGTGCCAACTCCGGCAACCACGGCCCTTGCGCGGTGAATGATTTCATGACCCGTTGGGCGCTGGACAGCTCCATGCCCCGATCTCAGGAGAGACTAGGCCGTCGCTCCAATACTCACCGCGCGCTCGAACCGCCTAAGGAGATGTCGGTAAGTTTGCCTGCTTCCAGACACAACCGACACCCCCACTCCCACCGAGGCCGTGCACGCGGAGAACGTCGGGACCACTGAAGAAGAGCCACGCTCGAGGATTTAAGAAATCTGATTGAGCGGAATCGAAGCCGCTTTGTCGCGCCGACCCGGAGCAGGGGGAGCCACCACTCTGACTGTGCTGAATCCTCGGGGTACCATCACCGGCTCACAGCCCTCGAAAAGAAAATCGAAGGCATACGACGAGATGGCCAAAATTTCGGCGAAGGAGCCCGATATTCCGCCGATTCACTCACAAAGCCCTTTACAGAAGGGCTACTGGCCGAGCACGTCTCGTCCAAGAACAAGCCGCCCAAGTGGCCATCTTCGACAGGAAATCCGACCTAAAGGACTATTTGGATGCATTTACGGCGGGCATGAGCTTCTAAGATAACTCAGATGCGGCCCAATGCCGAGCTTTCCCAACTACGCTAATCCGGGCCGGCCGGGACTGGTTCCGGGGGCTTGCGCCGCGCTCCATCTCCACTTTTGATGTGTTGGCTACCTAATTCCTCGGCCATTTCTTCAAGAACCGACAGCAGAAGAAGAAAGTCGACTACTTATTCACTATCAAGAGCTAAGACAAGGAATCCTTCAAAGGGTATGTCACCCGCTTCTACAATACTCTCCTGGAGGTACCCGAGTACCGCGACGAAACGGTCATCACTACGCTGAGGTCAAGTCTTAGACACAAAAAGTGGCTCTGCTCTTTTGCATTGGCGCAATATAAGACCATGGCCGAAGTAAAAGCGTGGACTGAGCGAGAAGTCCAACTCGAGTCCGAGGTGAACTCCAACATGCCCGAAAGTGACCAAGCTGACCAGAAGAAGAGGGACAGGGAAGAGAAAAGGAAAGATGATCGTCCAAAACCTTACTCCCCGAGGTTCTAGGAGTACACTCCTCTAAACATTTCCCAGACCGAGCTGCTAGAGGAAGCTAAGGGCGAAGAGTTCTTCAGGCTCCCGCTAGCTACCCGATGGACGGGCAAACGGCTTCGAGGCCCGTATTGCGCCTATCATCGGACGCAAGGACATAAGACCGAGGATTGTAAACAGCTGCGTGAATATATCGAGGAGCTGATCCGCTCCGGTCACTTGGCAAAGTACCTGCGAGATAAACGTCAAGCAGATAGGGGGAAAGCTGTTCAAATTAAAGACGGAGAACTGACAATCGGATAGATCATAGTCATCGCCGACTGACCCAAGTCCAAGCAACAGGGACTGTCGCCGAATCCGGTCAATCAATACAGAAAAGTTTAAACTGTATCAATGAATCTGTATTTTTTTTAATAATAAAGATTCTTGCTTCCCTACGATCTAAACCGCTTCTTTTTGTTTCCATGCTAAAAACATCCCGTAAGGCTGGTGGGTAGCTTTTTGCCCGTCAAGCAAGAGCATGCCCTTCACTCAAGTAAAGGAAGCTCGAATGCGCGTATAAGTAGCAGATCTAAATCCCTCTTCGCGAGGCGACCGAGTAGCTTCCTGCTCGGTCATTCCTAGCGGGTAGCTTCCTACCCAACAATACTAAAGATCAAAAGCCCTCCTCTCGAGGCCGCCGAGCAGCTCCCTGCTCGGTCCATCCGCAGTGGGTAGCTTCCTGTCCAACTACGTTGTGGATTGAATCCCTCCTCGTGAGGTGACCGAGTAGCTCCCTGCTCGGTCATCCCTAGCGGGTAGCTTCCTACCCATCTACACTAAGGATCTAAAGCCCTCCTCTCGAGGCTACCGAGCAGCTTCCCTGCACGGTCTATCCCTAGTGGATAGCTTCTTACCTATCTACACTAAGGATTTAAATCCCTCCTCTCGAGGCCACCGAGCAGCTTCCCTGCCCGGTCCATCCCTAGCGGGTAGCTGCCTACCCATCTACGCTAAGGATCTAAAGCCCTCATCATGAAACCGCCGAGAAATTTCCTGCTGGCCCATCTGCAGCGCGTAACTTCCTGCCTAACTACGCTGTAGATCGAGCCCTCCTCTCGAGGCTACCGAGCAGCTTCCTTGCCCGGTCCATCCCTGGCGGATAGCTTCCTACCCATCTACGCTAAGGGTCGAAGCCCTCCTCGTGAGGCGACCGAGTAGCTTCCTGCTCAGTCATCCCTAGCGGGTAGCTTCCTACCTATCTACACTAAAGATCTAAAGCCCTCCTCTCGAGGCCACCGGGTAGCTTCCCTGCCCGGTCCATCTCTAGCGGGTAGCTTCCTACCCATCAGCGCTAAGGATCTAAAAGCCCTCTTAACGAGGCCACTGAGAAGTGTCCCTGTCCGGTCCATCCCTAGCGGGTAGCTTCCTACCTATCAATGCTAAGGATCTAAAGCCCTCCTACAGAGGCCACCGTGCAGATTTCTGTTGGGCTAATCTCCGAGGGATAGATTCCTACCCTACGAAGACATGGATCTAGGACCCACATCATGGAGGAATCAGTCAATGTCGACTTATTCTACCTTAGCTGTTTTTCAACTCGTACTAAGACACGTGGTCTTCATCTCGACTCCAAGGTATGGACTGATATCGACCTTCCTACTCGGGTATTTTTTGACTCACGCTAAATGAGTGACCGCCACCCCGACTCCAGGGAGCGGGAGAGTATTAAACTTCCTCCACTTGGCCATTATTCGACTTACACTCGACGCACGATCATCATCTAAAAAGCCGGGCAACGACCTACGACCTAACACTTGCAGCAGAATGAAAATTCAAACAAAAAGAAGACTGACGAGCTAAAGTACTCACACAGAAAGTAGACAGTCATGCAGAGGAAAATAAGCTCAACTTTATTTATATTCCAAAATTTTACAAGGTATTCTGGGCTTCTCAGCCTTATAAAAAATGCCCGGAGGATTACAAAATTTTGGAAAGAAAAACATAAGCTCCCAAGGGAAGAAAGCTCAGGCCGTTCGCTCCGCCGGGATCTTTCCCTGCTCGACTCTGCCCTCGGGGGCCGGAGCTTCGGTCTCTTGGACGGCTTCACCCCTTGTGGAAACCTCGGCGCCCGCCCTTGTGGCACATCCTCGGAAAGCAGGTACTTAGCGCGGAGCTCACCGTCGGAAAACATCGGCATTGACACCTTGACGGTGTTGAGAGCCTCATGCCAAACGATGGCCGAGGCTTCGGCGAGGTCGGCGTAGAACCGGTCCGACGCCTTATACCTCTCCACGGACTTCACCGCTCGGACCTCGGTGAACTTCACGGCCTTGAGCTGTTAGTTATATGTATGCCCTAGAGGCCATTACTGTACATGCGATGTATATTGTAGTAGATGCTTGGACATATAT
The DNA here is from genome assembly GCA_030015575.1 of Agapanthus africanus. Taxonomy (NCBI): domain Eukaryota; kingdom Viridiplantae; phylum Streptophyta; class Magnoliopsida; order Asparagales; family Amaryllidaceae; genus Agapanthus; species Agapanthus africanus. The sequence continues at coordinate 314,715,719 of CM057338.1, read as the reverse complement.
AGAGAGGACTTTCTTGCTCGACATGATAGTATGCTATCTGGTTGCACTTTATCTTAACATGTTAACAAATACTGTCTTGTGATCACATGTTGATAAAGCCCTTAGGATGAGTACTTGACTACCAGGACTATGATGTAGATCATACTAGTAGGGATAGGGTAGTCGATAAGTACATCCTTCAAACGTTTCTAGTCGTGGGAGTATCGAGACAGGGCATCGATACTCCAGTGTAGACTAGCGTATAAGCTTCTCGACCCATATGATAGGTGATGGATAATCACATATCCATTGGTTTTTGACATCAGAGATGGTATATGGGTGCTCAGTGGAGACTGGGTACGCTGGACGGACTCGCCGAGAACTCCCAGATGGTATTATACCTCACGTCAGATGGCAGTTCTCTCGTGACACTGGTACAGGTTAGTCTGTAGACCCGAGACGTCATACAGTCTTGTGTGATTCCCACTGTGCTTTGATTTCCACCTTACCACGTTCAAGAGAACGTGCAAAACGGTGACTTTTGGGTACAGTCCCGAATCACATAGAGGCAATGAGCGATAGGAGGAGTTTCGTCTCTACCGGTATAGGGAGTTGATGTTGCGCTGTGCCCGATTGGCTATAACAGGAAGTCCCTGGCCAGGGCTGATATGAAGATCTACTGGTAAGTGTTATCAGTAGTTTCTCGACCCGTTATGAGCCTCACATCGGCACGACTTATCGAGTTACTGGTGTCTGACGTTTACCACCCCTGGACGAGATATGCGACATATCAGACGAAGAGACCGGACTGTATGGTAGTATTACTGATTGGATTCGCAGGAGTGTGAGCAGGCTTGCTTGTTGATCTTCTGATCGCTCAATACCCGGATGACCGTTATGTTTAGCAGACCGCTTGAGACTTGTGGGTGTTTGATATGATCATCACCTACTACCGGCGTATTGACGAGTCTTTAAAGTCCTACATATAAGTTTCCTGGTTCATGCGAAACGGAGTAGGTGCACATATGCGATATGTGCGAGACCGAGATTAATGCGCGTATGTGATACCGCATTCTATTCTCGCGATATGTGACATCAGTTGGTTATATGAGATATAGCCGGGTTATCGGATCAAGTGTTGATTCGATAAATTATTATATTTGATATTAGTCAGTTATATGTAATATAGCTGGATTATTAAATCAAATATTGATTTAATAAATGAATGTATAATTATATATTTGATATATTAAATTACATTGACTAATATTAGCTCACTTAAGTATTACTTTTTCTCATATATGATACATTTATAAATATATGTGATATATATTAATTGTATTCTTTTTGCACAAAATATATATGTGATATATATTATTGTGTCATGCTAGGTTACACATGCAACATGTATGTATGAGACTCACACCATGCTAAGGTTAATGTTAGGGTTTAATATTTATTATTAAATAGATACAAATTAGTGGATTTGGCAATGGCTAGAAGCTACCCCATCCAATGGAGTCGCCGTCAGGCAGCCACTCCATCCAATAGGGTCGCCGTGGCACCAACGGGTCCCTCAACAACTACTTTCTTCCCATACCCCCTCGGGAGGACTACAACCCGTCGGAACACCTTCCGGTCTCGGGACACCCTTGGGGTAAGAGCTTATGCTTCGCCACACTGTCACACAGTGAGCACCCCCCATAGGTCGACATCTAATGCCTAGTAGCTCTGATACCATTGTATATTATTTATTTTTCCGCATTAGGATAGACCCAAGACGGGGAACACAAGTAATCGGGTTCTAGGGTCCAGTGGGAGACCATCTCGAGGAGTCGAGACCGGGTCTTCTAACTCTAGAATTGGTAGGGTTGCTTGCCGCTCTCGTAGGGGTCTAGGGATGTGGGTTTGGCTATTCATCACGACCGTGAAATCCGTGTTTTATACAGGCTTAATTTAAAACCCGGAAATCCTAGTATATCCAATATTTCATATGTTTTATTCTGCTGCGATATTCTGTGATGTGATCATTGATTATATTCTAAGACGAATGCTTATATTATATATATGTGATATATATTATATATTGTTGCTTTCGTTTCATATGGGATGCTTGGGAAAAATAATAAATGGGACTTCATTAATGAGATTAATGAAATAAAAGAAACCTAAAAGATGTTGTAGAAACTTGTTTTAAAAACTGGTAACTCTAGTTCTTGCTTTGCATAGCGGTATTCCTTGTAGAATATCCAGCACTTTATTCGATAAGGAAAGAGCCAAGATCCTTTCACCGGGAGTGATCTCTTTAGCGAAACTAGCAGATGCTACACACTCGGTTTGTCTTTTGATTGCTTCTATAATTTTTGCTTTGCATAGTGGTATTTGTGAAATATCCTGCACCTTATTCGATAAGGAAAGAGCCGAGATCTCTTCACCGGGAGTGACCTCTTTAGCAAAACTAGTAAAAGCCTCAAAAACACTCCTTTTCAAAATCACTCGATTCTACGACAATATCAAGTTCATTACGTAAAAGGTTTTCTTAAAAACCTTTCGTAGCACTCCGTCATTTCAGATAAGTACTTCATAGTATTCGTGCTACGTTTGTTGGCCTGCGTCAAGGCGTAGTGTGCAGTAACTATTTATGCTTATCTGCTAAAGCATATGATGCGATTGAGTTAGGGTAGTCGTGCGACTTTGTTGGCCTGCGCCAAGGGTTGTGCAGGTGGGTTTAATTCAATCGGGAAATATACGGGTTGAACTTGACTAGCAGACTATGGTTTGTTGACCTGCGTCAAGGTCATAGGACGGTAGGGGCAAAATATTATCGGGAATTTCAAGTGTTGAAATTTGCAATGAGATTGCATACCTTATATGAGATAGTTGGATCCCGATACCCACTGCGAGTAAGAGTTACTCCTGTGAGAGTTTTACACATTACAATTAGCCGATCAAGTAGGTGTCTAGAAAGGTGTTAATGGGGTTACGCCCCTGGGAAAACGAAGTTTATTTTAATTAGGTCCGTGCGAAAGCACGGGGAACCTCTCTCAAAGTACCGACACTGGCCTGGCCGAAAGATTGGCGAACTTGTAGCATGTAATTAATCCCGGCTAGTCTTTCCTTTTAGGGTTTGAAGAAAGATTTGATAAAAACAGTGAGAACCATCCTGATTAGATAAAATAATAACCAATCTAATCTTGCAAGAGTATACGCTGAGTGTTTTCTTCTCTCTCTCTAGGTAACAACCATGTCACGCCTTAATCAAGATAATAATATGGATATATTGACCGAACCCGCTTGTTATACTAAGCTGGAGAACGTTGGTCCCGCTCCAACTTATAATTGTTATAAGACCGAGCAGGAAATAGGGGATTACCAGAATTCCCGTGCCGCCCAAAAGAAGAAAGTGCATGATGATGCATCTTCTTCGGGTATGTTCATTACCGAGAACTGTTTCTCAGTATCCTCTACGTCCTGGGTATGAGATACCGGATCAGGATCCCACATATGTAAACTGTTACATGGGCTACAGATAGGTAAAGAACTGAGAACGGGTGATAAGTTTTCAAGAGTTGGAAACGGTGCAAGTGTTGCAGCCAAGCTTGTTGGCAGTTATCACCCTGTATTACCAGAATACATTGATTCGGAATAAATGTTATTAGATACCGAACCTGATATACAACATCATATCAGTCTCTTTATTAAGTAAAGAAGGATATAATTTTGTATTGTTGGATAATGTTTTAAACATTTCTTATATCAAGTGTTGATCGGTTCAGGCACGTTGTCTATGGCATATACGTTCTAAATCAAACTGCGGTTCTTAACGTACAGAACACACACAAGAGGAAGAGTTCAGAAACGAACGAATCCTTCTTAAGGCATTGTAGACTAGGTCATATTAATGCGACCCGACTAGCTGAAGTTACATAAAGATGCATATTTAAATCAGTTTGAATTTACATCTTGTGAAACTTACCAGTCTTGTCACAAAGATAAGATGACCATAGCTCCGTTTATTGGAAACAGAGAAAGAGTTGGTGAACTCTTGGGATTGATACATGATGATGTATGTAGGTCCCATGTCTACACATGCCAGGACTAGTTCTTTATACTTAATTACATTCACTGATGATCTCTCAAGATTCGCACATGTGTTCCTGTTGAAACACAAGTCTAAACCTTTTGAGAAATTCAAAGAATATAAGTCAGAAGTAGAGAACCACAATGGGTATAAGCATTATGTCTTTTGATGTGATCAGGGAGGAGAATACTTGAGCACGGAATTCCTGAACTATTCTAAAGGAGAATGAGATTCTCTCTCAGCATTACTCCTCCATATACACCACAGCACGTAGGTGTATCGGAGTGGAGCAATTGCACCTTATGTGATTTGGTGTGCTCTATGATGAGTACTACTGAGTTGCCTATTTCCTTTTGGGAAGTTATGCACTTGGGAAGCTGCATACCTATTGAATAGGGTTCCAATCAAATCAGGTGCCTACCACTCCATATGCAATATGGTATGGGAAGAGCCCATCTCTTAATAAAGTTAAGATTTGGGGTTGTCCGGCTTATGTCTAAAAGCAAAATCCGGACAAGCTCGAGGCAAGGTCAGTTCTGTGGAAGTTTGTTGGATATCTTAAGCATTAGCAAGGGAATATCTTCTACCGCACTGAGGAGCAAACGGTGTTTTGTTTCTCAGCATGCCACCTTTTGGAAAGGGAATTTCTTGTGAAGAAATTAGTGGTCATGAGGTAGAACTGGAAGGAATTCCAGCTATACAAACTACAGCTGATGATTTGGTAGAACCAGAGGATTCAATAGTTCCCAACGAAGCTCAGCCTCTCCGCCAATCTAGTAAGGTTCCTCATCCGCCTGAGAGATACTTCGGTTTTTCTCAATGAAAGTGGGAGAGAGGATTGCATCATGAGATGATGACCCATCTAGTTTCAAGCAGGCCATCAAGAGTGGGGACTCTGTAAGAATGGCTGGATGCTAAGCGATCTGAGATGGAATCTATGTACACCAACAAAGTGTGGACTTTGGTTGCTTTATCTGAAGGGTTAAATCCACATCAAGAGCAAGTATATCTTGAGAAGATTACTTGGTGTACATAGAAAAGTTGAGACTTTCAAAGCTAAGGCTTGTTTCAAAAGGTTTTCGTCGTCGATCAGGTGTGGATAATGATGAAACCTTTTCTAGTGCCTATGCTTAAGTCCATCAAGATCCTACTTGCCATTGCTATATACCATAACTACGATATCTGACGGTTGAGTGTCATAACTGCTTTTCTAAATAGTGATTTAGAAGAAAGCGTCTATAAGTACACAGCTAGAGGGCTTCGTAGACAGCGGGAGCAGGGAATAAGTATGCAAGTTGCTTTATGAGTTAAAGAAGGTATCACAGAGTTGGAACATCTGTTTTGATGTGGTAATCAAAGAGTTTGACTTCATCAAAAAGCTAGATGAAACTTGTATATACAAAAATGTAGAGGGAGTATGGTGGTGATCCTCGTATTGTACGTGGATGACATACTCTTGATAGGGAAGGAGTTTCCTATGCTACACTCGATCAATCTCCTCTTATCACAAAGATTCTCCATATAGGATCAAGGTGATACCACCTAAATCATGGGTTTTGGATCTATGAGATAGATCTAACTGGATGTTAGGATTCTCACTAGGTGTAGTGAGATGGTATCAATCGATCCTGGGGAGAATCACTGGACAGCTTCCAGGATGGTAAGGTCGACTGAATGTCAGTCACAGGTATTGTCTTTACCCTCAGTGGAGGGACGGTATGTTGAAAGAGTTCCAAGCTAGATACCGTGGCACACTAGACGATAAAGGCAGGATATATCGCTACCAAGGATACTACCAAAGAGGTAGTCTGGATGTATATAAGTTCATAAGATGAACTTCGTTCCTATCGTTGTGTGACAATGGAGTTGTGGCTTATGCCTAGGAACCCCCGTCCCATCAGAGATCCAGACATATTCTTAGGCAGTATCACCTGATCGTGGAGATAGATGATCTCCAGGGGATCGAGATTAGGAGAGTAGACTCAGAGGATAATTAACACGGTGTTCATATCAGAATTTTGCATTATTAAATTCCCCATTCTTAATCATATTGCAAATAAATAGATGCTTTTGATCCATGTCTGCTAAATAGCTGCAGGTTACAGGTTCTCAGAACAATACAGTGAAATTCAGGAAAAGACGCTACAAATGTGAGACTACGACCAACAAATAAATGAATCTGCAAGATGCCGCTAACCAGTTTAAGGAACAAACGAAGATCAATGAACAGTTCGATTGCACAAAATACTAGGGCAGCATAAGATTTAAGACTTCAACGCGAAACTTATGGTAAAAGTCTACAAATTCTGCACTGTTGGAAATCTGGAAGAAACTAGAAAAGATTCTGAAGAACCAAGTGAAGAAACTAGAAGTAAAATGCAATATGAAGAATACCTGAGAAAACGAGCCAGAGATCCTTCAAGATGGCCGTGGAACCGCGGCCAAACAAGGCTTATGGCCGCGGTTCCGCGACCGCGCAGTGCACGTGTCGTTGCAAAGTGTCGGTGGTGTCGGTGCTTTGACCCGAGTTTCTTAGGGTAGTCTTATAATTTCAGATGTGGATCAAATATAAACCCTAGGGTTTCTCCTATCTATAAATAGAAAAGCCTACAGTCTCTTTTGGGGCATGCCTCTTTTTAATTCTAGATTAAATTTCAATTCCTTTGTAATCGTCAAGAGTGCATTAATAAAGTAAGTTATTTTTTTAATCTTGTGTTCTTCTTAATTGCAATTTTATTTCTCTGCATTTTTTACCTGTCTTTATTTATCCGCAAGGTCATTAGTTAATTAAAAAGAAAATTTATAAAAATGAATTTTGTCGCAATTTCCCTAATGAGTGAGTAGTTCCTCACTTGTTAGGGTTAGGATTGGGTAGGGTTAAGAGATGGAAATCTCTCACTCCTTTCTTGCCCTCATAACTTTATAAATTAGAACTCTATGTAAAACAAACACCCACTGCTCACTACGGCACCTTATCCTACGAGATAGCGGTGATTCCCTAGTTAGACCGGTAGTGGTTGATTTACATAGAGGTTAGGGATAAGAGTTAAGAAAGGATGGATAAGGACCAAAAGGAAGAAACTATGTTTCTTCCTAGTCGTGTTAATCCCCTTTGTTAATTATTAGCCTAACACCTATGTTCTTAATTAAGGTAAAGGAAGCAGTGAGTAGAATTAACTTTCCAAACTAACCTAATCTTCAGCCTAGCAAGGTTTTAATCTAAATTAAATTCAATCTTAGTTTTTTATAAAATTCAAAACCTACCAAAAATAGGAATTAACTCGTTAGAACAATTAGAAAAGAACATATTTTCCCTGTGGACCGACCCGTACTCAATCAGCTAGCTACCAAGCGACACCGTTATTGATTGCGGTATTCTATTCTTTGATTTTAAAACGTATAAGCAAAACAATCGATCAATCAAATGGTGCCGTTGCCGGGGATAACGGTAGTTATTTTCTTTTTGTAATTTCGGTTTAATTAAAAATTAAAAATCATAAAAACTGAAAAATTTAAAAACACAAAAAAATATCATCTTGTTATTTTTTGAAGGGGTTTTGTGTGAATTGCGCAGGAAAGGAAGAAGGACAGATTCAGATCTGGAGCAAGCTCGGTGAACAAATCCAGAAACAGAATATCTGAACAGACAGAAAAAAAACAGACAACAGATGAATTTTGGAGGGTTGAACCAACTCTTCTACCGCTGAACCGCCGCGGGAATAGGCTTTTGACCGCGGAACCACGGGCCATTGCTGACGTCAGCACTTCAAATCCCTCTGTGAGTATTTCTTGTCTTCTTTGTAACCCCCTGAACTCCACTGAAAAATTTTCCTGCTGGGTTCTTTGTACAAAACTTCTTCTCCCTTTCCAATAAATCAATTTTGTGCAGGATTTTTTGCGCCGCAAATAAAAGAAAAAAAATTTGGCAAGTGTTTTGAATTTTTGTGTGTTTACTGCTTTGCATTTTTTTTAAAACGCACTTTTAAGGGGCTATAACACCAGTCCAGATTGGGTGGGGATTTTATTACCCTTCCTAGGACCCCAAAAATCACAAAAAGCATATGCATCAACCCTCGAGTTAATTAAAAAATATTTAGACTCAGCCAATAAGGACTGTCGCGCTCATTAAGACAAAGGAAGGTTGTAGGCAATCGGTCGTTTATCTAAACCTGATTTTGTGGTGTCTAGGCTAGACAAGTGAGAAAGGTAATTTTAAAAGGCCCGTCTCACGATGATTCGTGAGCGGATCTCTCCTTTCTTTACTTGTGCTTACCTGGCCACAATTGGCGGTGAAGAGGCGATTCGAAAGATATCTCACAACTTGCCCTTTGGACCAGTTAGGAGCAGTCTAGTTGACTTAGGAGACCCTAGCTCTAAGCTTGATTGTGCATATTGTGATTGCTTGAAAGTGTGTCGTAGTTCCTTATAAAAAATCTTTTGCAAAACTCCTTATAAAAAAAACCACAAAACAAAATTTTTACAAAAACTTGCCATTTTTGTCGCTAGAAATCCATTGCACCCAACTTGCACCTACATTCTCTCATTGATGTTTTCTTACCCCCGCCTTCTATCTTTTTTGACTACACTACACCTCGTTAGTGTATGTCCGGTTGGACTAGGGACACTAGCATCCGTTTAGTCCGTGTCTCGTTAGTACCTACTGACGACGCGTTCGACTCCGAAGTCGAAATTCCCTCCACTTCTTTACCTTCATCTTCAAATTCATCATCTTCTAAGGAGATGTCGGAATTCAATCCTAACAACCCCTTACCTACTTCGGGACTGATTCCATCTCAACTGGATGCGAATAACCCACAACACCCTCCTGTTGAAGCGCCCCAACGAATCGTGCTCCAGGATCTTTTCTATCCAACCCGCACCGCACTTCCCACTTGGCTTTCACTTCCACCGGCTAATGGGGATAACTTCGAAATTAAACCCCACTTCATCAATATGTTGCCCAAATTTCACGGGCTGGAATCCGAAAATGCCTACATCTTCATTAACAAATTCCAGAATGTTTGCGCAATGATGAAGACCACCCAACTTTCCGATGATGCTATAAGGCTACGTGTCATTCCATTCACTTTATGTGACCTAGCTGAAAAGTGGCTATATAGTACAGCATCGCATTCCATAAAAAGTTGGGAAGAGTTTGTTAAGGCTTTTCTTACAAACTTTTACCCACACCACAAGACCGCGAGAATTAGAAATGAAATTAATCAATTTTCCCAGCTTCCTTCCAAACCTTTTTGGAAGTGTTTCGAAAGATTTAAGGACCTTCTTCTTCAGTGCCCTCACCACGGTATCGAGAGATGGCAACTTTGCCAAAGTTTATACGAAGGACTAAACCCAGCAACTAAGCAGTTGTTGGAAACCATTTGTCAAGGTCACTTTCTTACAAAATCTAACGAGGAAGCTTAGCAATTTCTCGACGATCTTGCTGAACAAACATTTCAGTGGGAAAGCACTAGACAAACCGCTTCATCCACTTCATCTACTTCATCCGGTTCGTCTAGGACAGGTGTTCACCAACTTGACATGTCAATTGAAATGAAAGCCGAAATGGCCGCAATTACACGTAAACTAGAAGCAATTAAGAGCAAATTCTCATCGTCTTCTCCTGCCCCAGCTTTGCCCCCACGCACTATTTGCGTTTGTTGTTCGGATCCGTCCTATTTAACCGAAGAGTGTCTTTACAACCCACCTGTTCAAGGACAAGATCAAGTCAATGCTGCCTTTCAGTAGAGACAAAGAAATGATCCATACTCTTCGACTTATAATCCTGGTTGGAGGAACCACCCCAATTTTGCTTGGAATCAAAATCAACAATTCCAAGGCAACAACAATTTTCAGAGGCCTCCTCCACAACAACAAGCCCCTCAACAAACTCAATATCAGCAAACTTTCCAACCCCAACCTTACCAAAATCAAATGAACAATTTTATACTAAACAACTCTTTTCCTCAAAATAATTTTGTTCAACCAAATAACGATAAGGTTTTCTCGCTAGAATGAAGCCTGGATGCGTTTTTAAAACAATCTACACAATTCTCAGCCAACATCCAGTCTTCCATTTAGTCTTTGGTACAACACACTGCATCACATGAGCAAAGCATCAAAACCATTGAAGCTCAAATTGCACAACTGAATGCTGCTCTAAGCGAGCGAGAGAAGGAGAAACTTCCATCTCAACCACTGCCAAATCCTGGTCACACACAAAATGCACATGTTGCTCATGAACAACAAAATCATAATGTGAGTGTCGTGACCACATTGAGATCTGGAAAGGTATTGCATAACAACGTTGGCAATAATGACACCCCGGCCGCCGCTTCTTCTTCATCTTCTTCATCTTCTTCAGAGCCTGTTCTTCATTCTTCAAAAGGCTCTACTTCTTCTACTAATTCGAACAGACCTACATCTCACTCCATGAAAACACTAACACTGGGATCCGTTCCAACTCCGCAATCTACTCCACAAAAATTGGACTCAAATTTTCAAAATATTCTATTTCCAAACAGGTTGAGATCCAATAAACAAACTCCACAAATGGAAAAAATTGTGGAGTTATTCAAATAGGTTAGCATTAACATACCTCTCTTGGATGCAATCCAACAAGTCCCTTCTTACGCTAAAATCTTGAAGGACTTATGCACCAAGAAGAGGAAATCGCAAGTACCTAAGAAAGTTTTCGTGGCTAGTGCAGTAAGTGATGCTCTTACCCAACCTTTACCACAAAAACGCAAGGACCCTGGTTGTCCTACAATTTCAATAACTATTGGGGATAAGAACATCAATCGCGCACTTTTAGATCTTGGTGCCAGTGTTAATTTGCTTCCTTATTCAGTATATGAACAATTGGGCGTTGGAGAGCTGAAACCCACACATTGTACTCTCCAAATGGCCAACCAATCCATCACCCATCCTAGGGGTGAGTTAGAGGATGTGTTGATTAAACTAGGGGACTTCATTTTCCCCGTTGATTTCATTGTTATGGACACACAACCTGTAGCTAACCCCCGGAGTCAAATTCCGGTGATACTCGGTCGACCATTCCTTGCAACTTCTAATACGGTGATCAATTGTCGAAATGGTTCGATGAACCTATCTTTTGGAAACATGACAATTGAACTCAACATTTTTAAGTTGGGGAATCAGCCCTCCGAGCCTAATGCTAATATACTTAATATGTGCTCGATCCAAGATATCACTCAGGAGGACTGTGAGTTCGAAAAATTTCTGTTCGATCACAACAATTTTGACGACAATAGTGCGTTCCTTCTTGAATCTGACACTGCTTTCACACCCGATAACGATTACGAGTGTTTCACTTTTTCGAACGATTTTGAAGAATCACCACCCGAGTTTGAATCCTTTGAATTTTCGGATGAGTTAGCCGAACCATCTGACTCGGTTGCTTACACTCGCTTCGAACCTCTATTGGAATCCTTCGAGTTTGAGACAGTTTCACCAATTTTACCTTCAATTGTTTCGCCTCCAAAACTCGAACTAAAGCTATTGCCGTCTCACCTTAAATACGCTTACTTATGTGAGAATGAGACCCTTCCTATTATCATCTCGGCTTCTCTAGCCCCCGAGCAAGAGAAAGCCCTTTTAACGGTTTTACAAAATAATCAACAAGCTTTTGGCTGGACTATGGCGGACATCAAGGGGATTAGTCCCCTAATAGTTGAACATCATATTCATATGATGGATGATGCCAAGCCTGTAAAGGATCCACGGAGACGACTAATCCCTATCATGAAGGAGGCTGTTAAAAAGGAGATTGTAAAATGTCTTGATAATGGTATTATTTACCCTATCTTTGATAGCCAGTGGGTTATCCCCATTCACGTTGTCCCAAAGAAATCGGGCATAACGACCATAACTAATGAGGCGAATGAGTTAATACCTACTCGCACCCAAACTGGGTGGCGAGTTTGCATCGATTATAGAAAACTCAACGCCGCAACACGGAAAGACCACTTTTCATTACCTTTTATTGACCAAATGCCAGAACGATTGGCTGGGCATGAATTTTACTGCTTTTTGGATGGCTACTCTGGCTATAATCAAGTTGCCATCGCCGAAAAGGACCAAGACAAAATCACATTTACTTGTCCTTTCGGCACATTCGCTTACCGTCGCATGCCCTTTGGGTTATGCTGCAATGCACCCGCTACTTTCCAGCGGTGTATGATGAGCATTTTTTCAGACATGGTGGAAAAATTCTTGGAGATTTTTATGGATGATTTCTCCATTTTCGGCGACTCCTTTGACGAGTGTTTGCTACATTTAGACGCAGTTCTTACCCGGTGTAGAGATAAGAACCTCACTTTAAATTGGGAGAAATGCCACTTTATGGTACAAGAAGGTATTGTCTTAGGACATATCATCTCGCAAAATGGTATTGAGGTAGATAAAGCTAAGATTGAAGTCATCTCCAATCTTCCTCCTCCCAAGTGCGTCAAAGACATTCGAGCCTTCCTTAGCCATGCCGGTTTCTATAGACGGTTCATCAAGGATTTTAGCAAGATAGCTAGACCCTTGACTCTTTTGTTGGCCAAGGACACTATATTTGATTTTGACTCAACCTGCATGAAAGCGTTCGAATCATTGAAAAACTCACTTATTTCCGCTCCCATTCTTTCATCTCCTGACTGGACGCATCCATTTGAAATTATGTGCGATGCATCTGATTTCTCCATTGGTGTTGTCCTTGGACAGCACATTAATAAGATGCCACATGTAATTTATTACGCTAGCCGAAGCTTGAATGAGGCCCAATTAAATTACACAACAATTGAAAAGAATTCTTAACTGTTGTGTTTGTATTAGAAAAGTTCAGGCCCTATTTAATCGGCTCTCCAGTCATTGTTTACACGGACCACTCAGCTCTTTGCCATCTTTTTGTGAAGAAGGATGCTAAATCTTGGATAATACGTTGGATCCTCTTACTACAAGAGTTCGACCTTATCATCAGAGACAAGAGAGGATGCGAAAACATAGTCGCCGACCATCTTTCACTCCTTCCTTGTTTGCCTACACTTCAAATTCCTATTAAAAAAGTTTTTCCATATGAGCAGCTCTTGACTGTGTCATGCGAACCTTGGTTCGCAGATATTGTAAACTATTTGGCCACCGGACTGATACCAAACGAATGGTCGAATCAGGACAGACTCAGATTTCTATCTCAGGTAAAACATTTTTACTGGGATGAACCATATCTATTCAAATACTGTCCCAACCAAATTATTCGTCGGTGTGTCCCCGACAATGAGTTTAAGAGTGTGCTATCATTCTGCCACGATCAAGCGTGTGGCGAGCATTTTGGCCCCAAAAAGACAGCAGAAAAGATCTTGTAATGTGGTTTCTACTGGCCACAACTTTTTAAAGACGCATATGAGTACTGCAAGACATGCTCCCGGTGCCAACACTTGGGCCGGATTTCTCGGAGAAATGAAATGCCGCTCCAACCAATTTTGGTTGTTGAAATTTTTGATGTTTGGGGGATAAACTTTATGGGACCATTTCCCAACTCTTTTGGGAACATGTATATTCTACTCGCTGTTGACTATGTTTCAAAATGGGTCGAGAATGTGCCCTGCTGAACTAATGACAACAAGGTTGTCGTTAGATTTCTCAAAGAAAACATTTTTTCTCGGTTTGGGCATTCTCGCGCGATTATCAGTGATAATGGATCTCACTTTTGTAATAGGACTTTCAAGTCCTTAATGCGGAAATACTCCATTACTCACAAGCTGTCAACGCCCTATCATCCCCAAACTTGTGGGCAAGCTGAGATTTCGAATCGGCGGATTAAACAGATATTGGAGAAAACGGTTTCCAAAAACCGTAAAGATTGGTCATCAAAACTTATTGATGCCCTTTGGGCATTCCATACTGCCTATAAGACCGATCTTGGCATGTCTCCATATAGGCTTGTTTATGGAAAGGCTTGCCACCTTCCAGTTGAAATAGAGCATAAGGCATTTTGGGCAATAAAAGAGTTGAATATATCTCTAGGAGATGCGGGCAGCAATAGAAAGCTGCATTTGAACGAATTGAACGAGTTTTGAGATGAAGCTTACGAGAATGCTGTAATCGTCAAAAACTGAACGAAGGTGTTCCACGATAAACACCTTATGTGCAAGACTTTCAAACCTGGTCAACAAGTTTTACTTTACGACACTCGGTTAAATTTCCATCCCGGCAAGCTCAGATCTCGATGGAAAGGGTCATTTTTTATACGCACCGTATATCCGCACGGTGCGGTTGATCTAGAAAATCCAGATGATGGTTCATTGTTTAAAGTGAATGGATATCGACTTAAACCGTTCCTTACTGCGGACCCTTCGGAGGAGCTCCTGTTTTTGCAGGAGCCGATTTACATCGACTGATCTTCCTCTATCTACCCCTAAATTTCGATTATCTAGCCAAAACACTGTTTCAAACAAGTTTTGGGGTATGTACCATTTGTAATTATATAAAAACAAAATAAAAATAATGAAAATAATGAAAATAAAAAAAATTGGGATATTTTTGTAAATTTCCAGTTTTAATAAAAAAATTTAAAAAAATTATTTACAAATAATTTCCTCTTTTTAAGAGGGGTTTTTTGCAAATAACCAACACATTTCCCCCTATAAATAAAACCCGACCCCTCTCTGTTTTTTACCAAACCCTAAATTTTCATTTCCTCAAACCCTAGCCGTCGCCGCAGCAAGTTCAGAAAGATCGCTTCCTCCTGCCGCGGAACCGCCGCCCAAAGCCGCATTCAGCCGCGCATCCACCGCGCCTCTGCTTCATCACCCTCTGAAATTTTCAGAGGAGGTTTGCATCATCTCTCTCTCTCTCTGTTAAAATTTTTTATAGATCTGTGAACTTTCTGATTGGCACCAACAATGCAATTAGAACAAGATTTTTCACAAATCTTTTCACACACAATATACGGAAGTTATTTTGGTGAGGAGATCATACGGCGAAGGTGAAACTTTCTAATTTACAATCATCCCAATGCTTACGCTCTTCCAGATCTAGTCACTCGTTTTTACGAGTGTATGGAGGAAGCTTGCCTAGCACAATACGGTTTTATTAAATTACTTTGGGGCGATAGGGAAATAATCATTGACATGGACTTCATCCATGAAGTCACCTTAATTCCTAGATTACCTGTTCACGACCAACCCCTTCAATTTGAAGACTACTTACCATTAATAGATAATGACTGTTCGAGGGAACCTAGGAAGGGCATACAGGCTAGAACCCTCTTCGCCAATGTATTAACCGTGTGCTGTTGGGCACAAAACAACATTTTTGGCAGTTCACATAACACAACATTTTTCACCCCATCTCTTCATATCGTGCACACCTTAATGACTAGGAACCCTAGATTTGACATGTGCATGGTTTTACTTAATTCAATTAGTGGTGGCAAAAGGGCTGCAAATTACACATGCCCTATGTTAGTGACACAACTGTGTCGCTATTTCCTCCCTATGGAGGAATTTGAGTTTTACATGCATGGAGGTATACCAATTAAGCCTCTTATTGAGGGCATATCCACTTCCTATACCCGCTTGACTGATGTGTGGTCGCAAACAGAACCGGCCGAACATGTACCCGCCAGGACACCCAGCTCCAGCTCGACCACGAGCGATGAAGAGCTAACCCCTGCTGCACAAGCGCGCTTACTTCGAAGAAATAATAGAGGGATAGAAAGATTGATTGGAATAATGACGCATCATGATCAGCGTCTAACACAAGTAGAGCAGGGGATAAGAACCCTGCTAGTGCGAGAGGAACGTTCCCGTTCACGTTCAAGGGGACGCCGAGGGCCTGAGCAATGAGGGCACTGCTTTTGGTAAGTTTGGAGGAGAAGGTGGTTTGTAAATAGTTATCATTGCATTGCATATTTTAATTTTTGTACATATTTTTTTTCTTTCTTTGCATGTTTAATTCTGCATTGCATCTTTATAAAAAAATTAAAAAAATTAAAAAAAATTAAAAGAAAAAAATATATAAAAGAAAAATCAAATAAAAAAATTGAAAAACTAAAAAGATAAAAAAAAATTTATCAACTTGGCCATATTTGACTTACGTTTGACAAAACGGTTAACTAGCTAGGAAAAACTAGATCCTAAATTTAGTAAATTAAAAACCCTAAAAATAACATTTCTTAAAGTTTAACTGTAGAAAATATATGTCCTTATAATTTATTTAGAAATAAGCAAATTTTGAGTTCAGTTCTTGGGTTAAGTCAAAATAAGGGAAGAGTAATGAAATTTCTATTTGAAGTGTAAATCTGAAAAATAATTCCGAAGCTTAAGTCTAAATCTTGAAAATATATACCTACAACTCGCACATACACGCATCTTGAAACTTGGGATTGTAGAGAATACCTTGAATTGATCTTGTCTAAAATCCTTAGTATGAAAAAAAAATTAAAGTATAAGTGTGAATAAAGAGATTAAAAAAAATGAACACTGGTTTTGTAATCACTTAAGGCTGCATAAAATAAAAAATATATATATAGCGAGGGTGCTTTATCACCTAGTGCCTTAGACCAACTGGTTTAGGGGTCACTGCTAAAGCCTTAGGTATTACAAGACGAGAAATTACGCCTAAATGCGCGAACACATTTTGTAATCGGTTGTTAGTACCTCAAGAAGTATTGACGGTCGCATGAAGGATATGTGAGCAATTTCATCTAAAATTCACCAACTAAAAGTACTTTGGACGATGGACAAGAGTATAATAGCTTGAATTGAATTTCCAAGTGTAGGGGTGAAACATACGCACACATTGGGGTATATGATTGGAGTTTGGATGAGAGATAGGAATGAAAGATAGGGCTTTTACCTTCAGTAAAGATGATAAAAATTCCTAAGTTGAGATGGAACCTTAGAAGGACAATTCAAAAGATACTGAAAGCTTAATAAATTTGTAAAACATATACGATCTTAAGTTAAATGAAAAATGAGTGTGAAAAATATGGATTGATGATTTCTAAGTTGAAGATAATAGAATTTCTTGTTAGAATACCGAATTGAAGAATGAAAGTCAACAGGCCAAATTGATCGGATTTTGTGGGTAGTATCCGCTGAAAACCCTCAGAAGACAACACTCCTCCTACTAGGGACACCTAGAGGTTTAACGGCTTGTTGCACGAGCTCAGTGCAATCGCGATTCCCTGCGAAAGTGAGGTTAGGTTTTTCCGAGAATAAAATTAGTTTTGCTCGGGACGAGCAAAAGATAAGTTTGGGGGTATTTGTTCATATTAGAATTTTACATTATTATATTCCCCATTCTTAATCATATTGCAAATAAATAGGTGCTTTTGATCCATGTCTGCTAAATAGTTGCAGGTTACACGTTCTCAGAACAATACAGTGAAATTCAGGAAAAGACGCTACAAATGTGAGACTACGACCAACAAATAGATGAATCTGCAAGATGCCGCTTACCAGTTTAAGGAACAAACGAAGATCAATGAACAGTTCGATTGCACAAAGTACGAGGGCAGCACAAGATTCAAGATTTCAATGCGAAACTTACGGTAAAAGTCCACAAATTATGCACTATTGGAAATCTGGAAGAAAGTAGAAAAGATTCTGAGGAACCAAGTGAAGAAACCAGAAGTAAAATGCAACATAAAGAATACCTAAGAAAACGAGCCAGAGATCCTTCAAGATGGCCGCGGAACCTCGGCCAAACAATGCTTATGGCCGCGGTTCCACGGCCGCGCAGTGCACGTGTTGGTGCAAAGTGTCGGTGGTGTCGGTGCTTTGACCCGACTTTCTTAGGGTAGTCTTGTAATTTCAGATGTGGATCAGATGTAAACTCTAGGGTTTCTCCTATCTATAAATAGGAAAGCCTACAGCCTCTTTTGGGGCATGCCTCTTTTTAATTCTAGATTAAATTTCAATTCCTTTGTAATCGTCAAGAGTGCATCAATAAAGTAAGTTATTTTTTTTATCTTGTGTTCTTCTTAATTGCAATTTTATTTCTCTGCATTTTTTATCTATCTTTATTTATCTGCAAGGTCATTAGTTAATTAAAAAAAAAATTATAAAAATGAATTTTGTCGCAATTTCCCTAATGAGTGAGTAGTTCCTCACTTGTTAGGGTTAAGATTGGGTAGGTTTAAGAGATGGAAATCTCTCACTCCTTTCTTGCTCTCATAACTTTATAAATTAGGACTCTATGTAAAACAAACACCCACTGCTCACTACGGCACCCTATCCTACGAGATAGCGGTGATTCCCTAGTTAGACCGGTAGTAGGATTTACATAGAGGTTAGGGATAAGAGTTAAGAAAGGACAGACAAGGACCAAAAGGAAGAAACTATGTTTCTTCCTAGTCGTGCTAATCCCCTTTGTTAATTATTACCCTAACACCTATGTTCTTAATTAGGGCAAACGAAGCGGTGAGTAGAATTAACTTTCCAAACTAACCTAATCCTAACCCTACCAAGGTTTTAATCCAAATTAAATTCAATCTTAGTTTTTTATAAAATTCAAAACCTACCAAAAATAGGAATTAACTCGTTAGAACAATTAAAAAAGAACACGTTTTCCCAATGGACCGACCCGTACTCAATCGGCTAGCTACCAAGCGACACCATTATTGATTGCGGTATTCTATTCTTTGATTTTAAAACGCATACACAAAACAATCGATCAATCACACGACGGATCCACTCAAAAAAGCCTTTTCCCAATAGAGACTTTTATGGGATGGTTGAGTATGAGATACTACAACCACTGCTATATTGTTGGGTATTGGATACTACAACAGATGGCATCAGTGCAAGTGGGAAATTGTTAGTTATATGTATGCTCTAGAGCCCATTACTGTACATGCGATGTATATTGTAGTGGATGCTTGGACATATATAGGGAGGACTTTCTTGCTCGACATGATAGTATGCTATCTGGTTGCACTTTATATTAACATGTTAACAAATACTGTTTTGTGATCACATGTTGATAAAGCCCTTAGGATGAGTACTTGACTACCAGGACTATGATGTAGATCATACTAGTGGGGACAGGGTAGTCGATAAGTACATCCTTCAAGCGTTCCTAGTCATGGGAGTATCGAAACAGGGCATCGATACTCCAGTGTAGACTAGCATATATGCTTCTCGACCCATATAATGGACGATGGATGATCCCATATCCATTAGTGTTTGACATTAGAGATGGTATACGGGTGCTCAGTGGAGACTGGGTACACTGGACGGACTTGCCGAGAACTCCCAGATGGTATTATACCTCACGTCAGATGGCAGTTCTTTGGTGACACTGGTACAGGCTAGTCTGTAGACCCGAGATCGTCATAGAGTCTTGTGGGATTCCCGCTGTGCTTTAATTTCCACCTTACTACGTTCAAGAGAAAGTGCAAAACGGTGGCTTTTGGGTACAGTCCCGAATCACATGGAGGCAATGAGCGATAGGAAGGGTTTCGTCTCTCCCGGTATAAGGAGTTGATGTTGCGCTGTGCTCGATTGGCTATAACAGGAAGTCCCTGATCAGGGCTGATATGGAGATCTACTGGTAAGTGTTATCAGTAGTTTCTTGACCCGTTATGAGCCTCACATCGACACGACTTATCGAGTTACTGGTGTCTGACGTTTACCACCCCTAGACAAGATATGCGACATATCAGACGAAGAGACCGGACTGTACGGTAGTGTTACTGATTGGATTCGCAGGAGTGTGAGCAGGCTTGCTTATTGATCTTCTAATCGCTCAATACCCGAGTGGCCGTTACGTTTAGCAGACCGCTTGCGGCTTGTGGGTGTTTGATATGATCATCACCTACTGCCGGCGTATTGACGAGTCTTTAGAGTCCTACACAGAGGTTTCCTGGTTCATGCGGAACGGAGTAGGTGCACATATGCGATATGTGCGAGATAGAGATTAATGCGCGTATGTGATCTCGCATTCTATTCTCGCGATATGTGACATCAGTTGGTTATATGAGATATACCCGGGTTATTGTTCATATCATAATATTTTAATTCATACGCCACACTTTTATTCATTTCATAAGTAAACAGGTACTCTTGACGCACGTTTTTTGCATGTTACCGGATACAGGCTCTTGGAGCGAATACAGTGAAAAAGACGAAATTTGATACAGAAAAGGGACTTTTGACCAACAAGTAGATGGATCCTAGTCAAGCCCAGACTAATCACAGTTCACATAAGTGCAAGGCAACGCAAGGTCTAAATATGTCAAGGTGAAACGGTTAAAAGACCAATACAAATCTTCACTGAAGATCTGGACAAGAATTAGAGGCCAAACAGAGAAATGGGATGAATAAATAACAAGCCCACACAACCAAAATGAAGCCCAGAAAAGATGGTGGAGTGATCCCACCAAAGGGCCGCGGAACCGCGGCCCAAACCCCCCTATGCCGTGGTTCCGCGGCCGTATGGCGCCCGTATCGGTGGAATTTTCTTCTGTCGGTGTGTCGGTGCTGGTGTTGGGATTTTCAGTGGGCAAATCTGTAATTGCACATGTGCGAGAGTCTGTAACCCTAGTTTCCCTGTTTTCCTATAAATTGTAATTACAGATCTGTAAAACTTATGCCTCTTTTCAATCAATAAAATTCAGAATTGTTGGGAGATCTAGAGCATCGTTTTTGTAAGTTTTTATTCTTTTAATTCCTGCCTTAGTTATAATTTAATTCTTGCCCTAGCTATCTAGTATCATTCTTGCAGTAGAGTAATTTTATCACTTGCCTTAGTTAACTTAGTGTAGCTCCTTTTAATCTGCAGTAAGTAAGTAATAATTTTAGATATAAACAAAACACATTAAACATAAAAAAGATGTCATTTTTAGAAGATCCCCTAATGAGCGAGTAAAATCATCGCTTGTTAGGGTTAGGAACAAGGGAGGGAGTGAGAGATGAATATCTCCCACCTCCTTCAATGCCCATACATTTTCATAAGTAGAACTTCATGCACGCATGCATGATCCGCTCCCTACGGCACCCTACCTACGAGGTAACGGTGAACCGTAGTATAAAGGGCCGGACATACATGACGTCCATGAAGGTTGTAGCAATTAATAGAAAAGGACGGACAAGAATCTAGAGGAAGAAACTTCGTTTCTTCCCAATCATCCTAATCCCCTTTGCTAATAATTGTAATGATTTCTAAAAAGTTTTAATCAAACGGCATTGAAAGAGGTGACAATATTAATCTCATCAACCCTACCTTAGACCTAATCCTAACAAGTTCTTTAATATCGTATAAGTTAGTTTTTAAATCAATCAACAAAAACCAACCCACCATCGGAATCAACTCGTAAAAACACAAATCAGAAAATTACCCATCTCTGTGGATTGACCCGTATTCACCGGCTAGCTGCAAAGCGACGCCGTTTCTGATTAAGGTAAACATATTATTTTTGGACTAATCAAATGGCGTCGTTGCCGGGGAATGGCGTAATCTTTCTTTTGTGTAATTTCGGGTTGATTTAATTTTTTTTTTAAATTATAAAAATCTGAAAATATAAAAAAAGTACAAAAACATTTTATCAATTTTTATCTGTTTGAAGGGTTTTGTCGTTTGAATTTTGCAGGAACAGTGAAGACTTTCGGATCTGGAAATTTACAGAAGGCTGAACAGAAAAGTGTACATCAGAACAGAGGAGGATTGGGACAAAGGAGCAGTACAAATTTTTTCAGGAGCTGATTCCATCAACAGAGCGCGAAACCGCGGCCAATTGGGGCTTAAAGCCGCGGAACCGCGGTGGGTTAACCTCCTCTCTGCGTGGAAATTGCATGGTTTGATCTCTTGCTCTCTCCTCTGCAACCTCCATATATCTCTCTGTAAAAACTCTCTGCAGGAATTCTTTGCGCTAAAAAATTCTTTCTCCCCCTTCTAAATAACAGATTTTCTGCAGGTTTCTTTGCGCCGCGCTAAAAATTGATTGCAAGTGAATTTTATTGTTTTGCATAATTTAATCGGACTTTAAGGGGCTAATTGACCAAACTCATATTGGGTGGGGATTTCATCACCCTTCCCAGGACCCCAGAAATCACCTTAAAGCATTTTGCATCGACCACAATTAATTAAAAAAATACTAGACTCAGACCTAAGGACATCGAGCTCAATAGGAAAAGGACTAGTATAGGCATCAACCGTTTATCCTAACTGACTTTGCGGTGTCTAGGCTAGTGGTTATTAATTAGGCCCACTATTGTGGTTCCTTCCCACTTACCTGGCCGTACTTGTCCGTGAAGGGGCGGTTTGAGGTCCTATTTCTAGCCCTAGTTAGGAGCTGTCTAGCGGACCTAGATGACCCTAGATCTAGGCTTGATTGTGCATGTGTGGTTGATATATTTGTGTCCGAGTCCCTTTTCAAAAACCTCCTTGCAAGACTCTCACATAAAAAAATAAAAAAAATCTTTTCAAAACTTGCAACTTGTCGCTAAGAAAACTTGCAACTCACTTCCACCACTTCCCTTCACTGACGTTATCTTACCTCCACATTCTGTCTTTCTTTTTTCTTACTACACTACCCCTTTAGTGTATGTCACTTTGGACTAGGGATACTAACGCCCGATTAGTCCGTGTTTCGTTGGTACCGACCGACGAACCCTTCGACACCAAAGTCGACATTCCGTCCACTTTCTTACCCTCACCTTCAATTCTTTCACCGAAGGCATGTCGGGATTCAACCCCAACAATACCTTACCAACGGGAAGGATTCCACCTCCGTTAGGTGCGAATAACCCGAACCAACCGCCTGTTGAAGCGCCCGCACGAGTTGCGCTCCAGGATCTCTTTTACCCCGTCCGCACTTCTTTACCCACCTGTCTTTCACCCCCACCGGCAAATAGGAACAATTTTAAAATAAAACCACATTTCATCAATATGCTGCCAAAATTTCATGGTTTGGAATCTGAAGATACATATATCTTTATCAATAAATTCCAAAATGTGTGCGCTATGATGAAAACAACCCAATTAAGTGATGACGCTATAAGGCTAAGGGTCATTCCTTTCACCTTATGTGACCTAGCCGAGAAGTGGCTATACAGCACCGCATCACATTCCATTAGAAATTGGGACGAGTTTGTGAAAACTTTTCTAAAAAAGTTCTATCCTCATCACAAAACTGCCAGAATCCGCAATGAAATAATTCAATTCTCACAACTTCCTTCCGAACCCTTTTGGAAGTGCTTCGAGAGATTTAAGGACCTACTCGTTCAATGCCCTCATCATGGGATCGAAAGTTGGCAACTCTGCCAAACATTATACGAGGGATTGAACTCGGCAACGAAGCAGTTGCTAGAAACCATATGTCAAGGTCATTTTCTTTCCAAGTCTAGTGACGAAGCGTGGCAGTTTCTTGAGGATCTTAGTGACCAAACAATTCAGTGGGAGAGTACCAAGACTGTAAGTCCACGTTGCCCACCCCGGTACTTGCGGGGAGGCGGAAAACGGAATAAAAATCGATTTTTTATGAACTTAGGCAACATGGACTAGACTATGAAGGATCTTTGCTAAACAAAAACAAGCTAAAGCTAACTAGAAACTAGCTAAGTGCTAGAAAGGTTATACCTTGGGCTTTATTTCCTTCTCTTCTTGCTCCTTGGAGTGGTGGAAGGAGATCACCTTAGTCGTCTTCTCACGTCGAAGAAAGATCCACCCGAAAGCCTCGACCTTTGGCTTCAACTCCAAGCTAGAAGTAACTAGGGTGTAAGAAGTGCTAATCCTTGAACCCTAGATGAGAGTAGAGATTATCAAGAAATGGTTTTTCTCAAGCTCAAGTGTTTCTCAACACATGAGAGGGGAGAGCTTGAGGGAGAGGAAGAACAAGAGAGAGAAAGTGAATCATAGAATGAGAATAAAATGAACCATTCTCACATATATGTGTGAATTATTGTAATTAGATAATTAGCTAGATAATTGTCATGGTTAATCAAGACATGACCATTATCATTTCATTTTTAATGCAATTTGCAAGGATCAAAGAGCATCTTCCAAATGAAATGATGATGGTCAAAGTGTCAAACTAGGTCAACAAGTCAAGGAGGTCAAATGGTCAACAACCATAACCATGCACAATTATTTAAACTAATATCAATTAACCATAATACACACATAAGCATTAGGGTTAATAAAATGACAATGGTTATTAACCCTAATCAAAGTCCTCTCCCTCTGTCTCAAGCAACTGTGCATACGCACCCGTATTCGTGATCCGAGGAATACGAATACAATGAGAAAAAAACAATCCCAAATCATATACTAGGATCCGGCTTAAACCAAAGCCCGCTAGTATAAGCTGTCCGGACAGCAAACGTGCACAAGTGCATGGATGTGAACGAACCCTGTCGCAAAACCATGCGACCTCTACTCATTTTGCCTAAAGGCGAATAGCTCTCTGTGTGGGACTCTAAAGACTCGACACTACGCTGGCAATGGGTTTAACCACAGACCGCAAGCGGCACTAGCTGTACGTAACGGTCCCCAGGTAGATGTCGATAAGAAGACTGACGAGGTGAACCCCATCTGAACTCCTACTGAGCCTGTATGTGACAGTCTCCGTACAGTCCGGTCTGTTCGTCTGATACATCGCATGGCGGGCCTAGGGGGCGGTGAACGTCAGTCCCCTAATAGCGGTACAAGTCGTGTCGGAGTGTAGCCCAGAACACCCTGAGATAACACTGGAAACCTACCAGTATATCTCGCTTGCCCTGGCCAGGGACTACTCGTGTAATGGCTCTCCTAGAAACAGCGCGATGTCAACCCCCAATACCGGAAGAGACGAATCCTGTCTAACCGTCACTGCCTCCAAGTGCTTCGGGACTACACCCAAAAACTACCTGTTTGCATGACTCCTTTGAGCCGTGGTAGGGTAGTAATCAAAGTGCAGTGGGAACACACTCGAGGCGAAGTGACAGTGTCAAGTCAACGGACTAAGCTGTACTCATGTCACCTGGGAACTGATAACTGACGATAGGTATAATACCAACCAACAGTTCCCGACGAGTCCTGTCCAGTGTACTCGTAACCTAACGAGCACCCGCATATTATCTCAAGTACGACGTACTGACGGCTGTGGGACAGACCGTCTCCCACGCTGGGATGAGAAGCGCATACGCTAGTCTACTCCGAAGTATCGATGCCTTGTCTCGATAGTCCAACGACTAGGGACCTGTATAAGGATGTGCTTATAGATCACCCAGCTCCCACGAGTGTGAGCGCCATCACAACGCTGGTAATCAAGCAAAGATCCTAAGGGCTCTACTAATATGTATATAAGCGATATGCTAAAAGAAACACATGCACATATTGAAGTAGAGACAAACCAAGTAGCATACTACCATTTCGAGCAAGATTGTATATACAACTGTGAATATCCCAAGCTTCCATCATGTAATATACAAGCTAGTATGATACAGTAATGGCCTCTAGGGCATATACACTAACATTCTCCCACTTGCACTAAGGCCATGTACTGGCGTATCGAAGACCTATCATCTCGATCAGCCGCTCGAACTGAGTCTGGGGCAAGGCCTTGGTGAATGGATCTGCTGTGTTATCTTCTGAAGCAACCCTCCGAACCTCGATCTCCTGGCGATCCACGATCTCCCTGATCAGGTGATACCGCCTTAAGATGTGTCTGGATTTCTGATGGGACCTGGGTTCCTTCGCTAAAGCTATAGCCCCGTTGTTGTCGCAATACAGAGGTATTGGGTCAACAATGGACGGAACCACCTGAAGTTCTCTCAAGAACTTCCTCATCCAGACAGCTTCTTTTGCGGCATCAGATGCAGCGATGTATTCCGCTTCCATAGTCGATTCAGCAACGGTTTCCTGTTTGGAGCTCTTCCAACACATCGCCCCTCCATTGAGGGTAAAGACAAAACCCGACATGGACTTGGAATCATCCTTGTCACTCTGGAAGCTGGAGTCAGCAAAGGCCTCAATCTGGAGGTCTTTTCCGCCATACACCAAGATTATCTCCTTAGTCCTTCTCAGGTACTTGAGAATGTTCTTTACCGCTATCCAGTGTTTCTCCCCTGGGTTTGACTGATACCGGCTTACAACGCTCAATGCGTATGCTACATCTGGTCTGGTACACAAAATCGCATACATTATAGAGCCTACTGCAGAAGCGTAGGGTATAATAGACATGCGATCCCTTTCCAAATCAGTCTTGGGATACATCTCTTTGGAGAGGGCGATCCCGTGACAAGCCGGTAAATTACCGCGCTTGGAATCTTCCATACTGAACCTTTTTAGTATGGTGTCAATGTACCTTGACTGTGAAAGTCCCAACATCCTCTTAGATCTATCACGATAGATCTGGATCCCCAGAATGTAGTTGACATCGCCCAGGTCCTTCATGGAGAATCTCTGCGACAAGAATCCTTTGACTGACTGTAGCATAGGAATATCATTTCCTATTAGGAGAATGTCATCCACGTACAAGACGAGGAATACCACAGTTCTCCCTACAATCTTACTGTAAATGCATGGTTCATCTGGATTTTTGATAAAGTCGAATTCTTTGACAGTATCATCAAAGCAGATGTTCCAACTCTGCGATGCCTGCTTAAGTCCATAAATGGACTTGAGCAACTTGCACACTCTACCGCTGCTCCCACTCTGATTGAATCCCTCCGGCTGATCCATATAGACGCACTCTTTCAAATTTCCATTTAGGAAAGCCGTCTTTACGTCCATCTGCCAGATTTCATAATCGTGGAAAGCAGCAATGGAAAGAAGGATCCGAATGGATTTCAGCATAGCCACTGGAGAAAAGGTCTCGTCATAGTCCAAACCAGGTCTTTGACGAAAACCCTTTGCAACAAGTCTAGCTTTATAGGTCTCAACCTGCCCATCTACACCAATCTTCTTTCTGAAGATCCATTTGCAGCCTACGGGTTTTACCCCTTCTGGAGCAAAGTCCAAAGTCCAAACTTTGTTGGTGTACATAGACTCCATCTCGGCCCGCATTGCATCCAGCCATTTTACCGAGTCACCGCTCTGAATGGCTTACTGGAAGCTAGTAGGCTCACCATAATCCATAGTGCAATCCTCTCTATCCCCGTCAATGAGAAAACCGTAGTATCTCTCGGGCGGATGAGACTGCCTACTACTCTTGCGGAGTGGCGCTGGGATGTCCTGTTCTTTCGAACCCTCTGGTTCTACCAAGATTTCAGTAATAGCTTGTGGTTCTGGAATTTCTTCTAGTTCTATTGCGCTCCCACTTATCTGATTTTCCAAAAACTCAGTTTCCAAGAAGCGGGCATGACGAGAAACAAAAACCTTCTGTTCCTCTGCGTAATAGAAAAGATACCCCTTGGAGTTCTTTGGGTATCCCACAAACTTACACTGTACCGAACGTGCCTCGAGCTTGTCCGCATGCTGCTTTTTTACAAAAGCTGGACACCCCTATGTCTTAAAGTGTTTAAGACTGGGTTTCTTCCCACTCCACATCTGATATGGTGTGGTAGGCACTGACTTAGTAGGAACTTGGTTCAAAAGATATGCAGCCGTTTCTAGTGCATAACTCCAGAAGGATCGCGGCAACTCAGCCTTACTTATCATGGAACGAACCATATCCAATAGGGTTCAATTCCTTCTTTCTGATACACCGTTGTGTTGTGGTGTGTATGGAGGAGTAAGTTGAGAGAGAATTCCATTCTCTTTTAAGAAGCCCAGAAACTCGATACTCAAGTATTCGCCACCTCGATCAGATCTCAGTGTCATGATACTTTTGCCTGTTTGTTTTTCAACTTCATTCTTGTATTCCTGAAATTTCTCAAAGGCCTCGGATTTGTGCTTCTTTAAGAAGACATGCCCATACCTAGAGAAATCATCTGTGAAAGTAATGAAGTATGAATAACCACTTCACGCATGTGTAGACATTGGACCACACACATCACTGTGTATGAGTCCCAAGAGCTCGCTCGCTCTTTCTCCGTGTCCAGTGAACGGAGTCTTTGTCATCTTTCCCATGAGACATGATTCACAAGTGGCATAAGACTGGTACTCGAACGGATCCAAGTACCCTTCTTTATGTAACTTTGTCAACCGTGTCTCATTAATGTGACCCAGTCTACAATGCCATAAGAAAGCCTGATTTAATTCCGGAGATTTTCTCTTAAGTGTGTTCTGGACACTAAAGACCTGAGCTTGATTCAAAACGTATATACCGTATTTCAATGTACCTGACCCAATCAGTACTTGATTTAGGTGGATGTTTACAACATCGCTTACAAAAGTAAAATCATATCCTTCCTTAGAAAATAAGGATACAGATATGATGTTACAAGTTGCACCTGGCATATAAAAACAGTCACGCAGAATCAATATCTGCCCAGTTGTCAGTCCTAGATGATATTCCCCTACGGATTCAGCATACATGCTCATTCCGTTAGCAACCCTGAGAGTCATATCACCTTTCCTGATAACCCTACGGTTTCTCAAAGCCTGTAACGAATTACAGATATGAGATCCTGATCCGGTATCCAATACCCAGAAAGTAGGGTTAACTGACATACGGTTCTCTATCACAAACACACCCGAAGCCAAAGCCACAACATGCTTCGAATTCTGGCTACTGGCTTTACAAGCCCTGCAATCCTTCTGCCCATGTTCATTCCCGTAACAATAGGAACATCCTTCTTTTACTACATCTATTCCTGAAACTTCTGCCCTTCCCTTTCATTCTACTTCCCTAGTTTCCTTTAGGGTAGTAGGTAGAGACTGTTGAACTAAGTCAGCATCTGACCCGTTCTTCAACGTGGTCTTCAGGTCCGAGAGCTCAAAAGAGCTGGTCTCTGTAAGGACGTTGCCCTCTACAGATGACCCGATAGCCAACCTCGCTGGAAGAAATTCGTTCGAGGTCTCATATCTTGCGATACGAGATTGCTCTCCATATAAAACTTTGTTATGGAGGAAGATAGAAGCTGAGTCCATCTTCTCGTGCTGCCTCTGGTATATACCATCAACTGAGGCTAACACGAGGCACTTGGCTTTCGCACAGTCTTCTTCCGGTGTCCTATGAATATCAATATCCGTGACAGGGGAAACTGGACCTGAGACGGCAGGGGTTGGATCAGTCAAGAGGTGTTCCAGCTTGTCCTGGGCAATGGACATCTGGACAGACCTTTGCCAGTCATAACAGTCAGATTCAGTCATTTTATTATCTAGATGTAACCTAGGTGAGGTCACTGGGTTGCTGCAATTAAGAGAGAGAGAAGAAAACACTTAGCATGATACTCTTGCAAGTTTAGATTGGTTTTTAATTTATCTAAACAGGATGGCTCCCACTGTCTCTCGAATCCCTCCTCAAACCACAAAGGAAGAATTAGTCGGGATCTTTCTCACCGTACAATACTTGCTTAACCGTTCAGCCAGGCCAGTGTCGGTACTTCGAGGGAGGTTTTCCAACGCTTTTGCGAAGTTCCTTAATTAAGTAACCTCTTTTCCCTGTGGGCGTAGCCCCGCTAACACCTTTCTAGACACCTACTAGGTTTATAGCATTGATCGTTAAGTGAGAGTTTTCCCGAGGAGTAGCATATACTCACAGTAGGATCGGGATCCAAATATCATCGCGTGATAAAACTGAAGGAATCCTACCAGAATCATCACACTCCAAATGGTATGCAGCGCTAGCAAGTTTCAGTACTTTTGAAACTCCCGATGTAGATTTTTGCCCCATGCTCTTATGACCTTGACTAAGGCCAACAAATCATAAGTCGCATGTCAAGTTCTACCCGTCGTTATCCAGGTTAATTTGAACCCACCCGTATATACCCTTGACTATGGCCAACAAAGCAATATGACTGTCCCAAACCAACGCATTCTATCTATGCAACATATGAATACCCACCAGCTACCAAACACTGTGCCTTGACTAAGGCCAACAAACACAGCTTGAATACTGTTGAATATTCATATGAAACGACGGAGGGCTACGGATGGTTTTGGCGAAACCATGAACGTGGTGAACTTGATATAGTCGATGGAACGAGATAGCTTTTAAAAGGAGTGGTTCAAGCTCCGCGTTTAAAATGCTTGTTTTTGAAAAGAACCGAGTGGTTTTCAAAGTGTTCCAACGACTTTTACTTGGTTTATTTTCTGCATTAGTTCTTTTAATGCATCCCATCATTTAATCCTACCATTGCAGAAAACAACCAAAATATGACGTATGCTTATGCCATTCGCATTCGCCACGGGGCCCCGTCATCACCCGTTAGGTTACTTAACTAACGACAGAGCGAAGGCTGGGCTAGCGCGGCTGTAAAACATAAGCAACGCCTAAATAGTTATCATATATAAATATATAGCAATGATAGACATTACAGATCACAGATGAATACATTGGATATACTAGGAATCCGCAATCTGTTCGAGCCTGCAACGAAAAGCGGATTACACGGTCGCGGTGAATAGCAAAATACCCCACCCAAGACCCCTACGGGTGCGGCAAACTACCCGCCAAGTACCCGAAGCGAAGCAACCTCCCTCACCACCGTGAGTAGGCCACTCGGCACTTCGAGATACCCGGTAGTTTGTGCACCCCCTCCATGGGTCTATCCTAGAAGCAAAAACAGTAAAAAGAATTATACAATGACGGCTACAACCCCGACCCGGTTGTGCGGCCAAACAAATATTATTACATCAATTTACATATTACAATGAATGAAAGAAAAAGCAACACTCATCTCACATCCACCCCGGCTATTCATCCGCGACAATCCAACCCATTCATATACACATACCATCATCAATCACAGATCACAGATATGTATAACCACGACTAATCGACATATAGCGATTAGCCGACGTTCAATACATATAAACATCACAGATATAACCTTTTAGTCAAAGTGTATTGAAGTTCGGAAAAAAAAATACGGATTTATAGGCCCCCAAAAACAAATTTCTATTCTGGAAAATCTGGGCACATATAAACCATCTTAAACATATTATTTTTGGACTAATCAAATGGCGCCGTTGTCGGGGAATGGCGTAATCTTTCTTTTGTGTAATTTCGGGTTGATTTAATTTTTTTTTTAAATTATAAAAATCTGAAAATATAAAAAAAGTACAAAAACATTTTATCAATTTTTATCTGTTTGAAGGGTTTTGTCGTTTGAATTTTGCAGGAACAGTGAAGACTTTCGGATCCGGAAATTTACAGAAGGCTGAACAGAAAAGTGTACATCAGAACATAGGAGGATTGGGACAAAGGAGCAGTACAAATTTTTTCAGGAGCTGATCCCATCAACAGAGCGTGAAACCGCGGCCAATTGGGGCTTAAAGCCGCGGAACCGCGGTGGGTTAACCTCCTCTCTGCGTGGAAATTGCATGGTTTGATCTCTTGCTCTCTCCTCTGCAAGCTCCATATATCTCTCTGTAAAAACTCTCTGCAGGAATTCTTTGCGCTAAAAAATTCTTTCTCCCCCTTCTAAATAACAGATTTTCTGCAGGTTTCTTTGCGCCGCGCTAAAAATTGATTGCAAGTGAATTTTATTGTTTTGCATAATTTAATCGGACTTTAAGGGGCTAATTGACCAAACTCATATTGGGTGGGGATTTCATCACCCTTCCCAGGACCCCAAAAATCACCTTAAAGCATTTTGCATCGACCACAATTAATTAAAAAAATACTAGACTCACACCTAAGGACATCGAGCTCAATAGGAAAAGGACTAGTATAGGCATCAACCGTTTATCCTAACTGACTTTATGGTGTCTAGGATAGTGGTTATTAATTAGGCCCACTATTGTGGTTCCTTCCCACTTACCTGGTCGTACTTATCCGTGAAGAGGCGGTTTGAGGTCCTATTTCTAGCCCTAGTTAGGAGCTGTCTAGCGGACCTAGGTGACCCTAGATCTAGGCCTGATTGTGCATGTGTGGTTGATACATTTGTGTCCGAGTCCCTTTTCAAAAACCTCCTTACAAGACTCTCACATAAAAAAATAAAAAAAATCTTTTCAAAACTTGCAACTTGTCGCTAAGAAAACTTGCAACTCACTTCCACCACTTCCCTTCACTGACGTTATCTTACCTTCACATTCTGTCTTTCTTTTTTCTGACTACACTACCCCTTTAGTGTATGTCACTTTGGACTAGGGATACTAACGCCTGATTAGTCCGTGTTTCGTTGGTACCGACCGACGAACCCTTCGACACCGAAGTCGACATTCCGTCCACTTTCTTACCCTCACCTTCAAATTCTTTCACCGAAGGCATGTCGGGATTCAACCCCAACAATACCTTACCAACGGGAAGGATTCCACCTCCATTAGGTGCGAATAACCCGAACCAACCGTCTGTTGAAGCGCCCGCACGAGTTGCGCTCCAGGATCTCTTTTACCCCGTCCGCACTTCTTTACCCACCTGTCTTTCACCCCCACCGGCAAATAGGGACAATTTTAAAATAAAACCACATTTCATCAATATGCTGCCAAAATTTCATGGTTTGGAATCTGAAGATACATATATCTTTATCAATAAATTCCAAAATGTGTGCGCTATGATGAAAACAACCCAATTAAGTGATGACGCTATAAGGCTAAGGGTCATTCCTTTCACCTTATGTGACCTAGCCGAGAAGTGGCTATACAGCACCGCATCACATTCCATTAGAAATTGGGATGAGTTTGTGAAAGCTTTTCTAAAAAAGTTCTATCCTCATCACAAAACTGCCAGAATCCGCAATGAAATAATTCAATTCTCACAACTTCCTTCCGAACCCTTTTGGAAGTGCTTCGAGAGATTTAAGGACCTACTCGTTCAATGCCCTCATCATGGGATCGAAAGTTGGCAACTCTGCCAAACATTATACGAGGGATTGAACTCGGCAACGAAGCAGTTGTTAGAAACCATATGTCAAGGTCATTTTCTCTCCAAGTCTAGTGACGAAGCGTGGCAGTTTCTTGAGGATCTTAGTGAGCAAACAATTCAGTGGGAGAGTACCAAGACTGTAAGTCCACGTTGCCCACCCCGGTACTTGCGGGGAGGCGGAAAACGGAATAAAAATCGAATTTTTATGAACTTAGGCAACATGGACTAGACTATGAAGGATCTTTGCTATACAAAAACAAGCTAAAGCTAACTAGAAACTAGCTAAGTGCTAGAAAGGTTATACCTTGGGCTTTATGTCCTTCTCTCCTTGCTCCTTGGAGTGGTGGAAGGAGGTCACCTTAGTCGTCTTCTCACGTCGAAGAAAGATCCACCCGAAAGCCTCGACCTTTGGCTTCAACTCCAAGCTAGAAGTAACTAGGGTGCAAGAAGTGCTAATCCTTGAACCCTAGATGAGAGTAGAGATTATCAAGAAAGGGTTTTTCTCAAGCTCAAGTGTTTCTCAACACATGAGAGGGGAGAGCTTGAGGGAGAGGAAGAACAAGAGAGAGAAAGTGAATCATAGAATGAGAATAAAATGAACCATTCTCACATATATGTGTGAATTATTGTAATTAGATAATTAGCTAGATAATTGTCATGGTTAATCAAGACATGACCATTATCATTTCATTTTTAATGCAAATTGCAAGGATCAAAGAGCATCTTCCAAATGAAATGATGATGGTCAAAGTGTCAAACTAGGTCAACAAGTCATGGAGGTCAAATGGTCAACAACCATAACCATGCACAATTATTTAAACTAATATCAATTAACCATAATACACACATAAGCATTAGGGTTAATAAAATGACAATGGTCATTAACCCTAATCAAAGTCCTCTCCCTCTGTCTCAAGCAACTGTGCATACGCACCCGTATTCGTGAGCCGAGGAATACGAATACAATGAGAAAAAAACAATCCCAAATCATATACTAGGATCCGGCTTAAACCAAAGCCCGCTAGTATAAGCTGTCCGGACAGCAAACGTGCACAAGTGCACGGATGTGAACGAACCCTGTCGCAAAACCATGCGACCTCTACTCATTTTGCCTAAAGGCGAATAGCTCTCTGTGTGGGACTCTAAAGACTCGACACTACGCTGGCAGTGGGTTTAACCACAGACCGCAAGCGGCACTAGCTGTACGTAACGGTCCCCAGGTAGATGTCGATAAGAAGACTGACGAGGTGAACCCCATCTGAACTCCTACTGAGCCTGTATGTGACAGTCTCCGTACAGTCCGGTCTGTTCGTCTGATACATCGCATGGCGGGCCTAGGGGGCGGTGAACGTCAGTCCCCTAATAGCGGTACAAGTCGTGTCGGAGTGTAGCCCAGAACACCCTGAGATAACACTCGAAACCTACCAATATATCTCGCTTTCCGTGGCCAGGGACTACTCATGTAATGGCTCTCCTAGACACAGCGCGATGTCAACCCCCAATACCGGGAGAGACGAATCCTGTCTAACCGTCACTGCTTCCAAGTGCTTCGGGACTGCACCCAAAAACTACCTGTTTGCACGACTCCTTTGAGCCGTGGTAGGGTAGTAATCAAAGTGCAGTGGGAACACACTCGAGGCGAAGTGACAGTGTCAAGTCAACGGACTAAGCTGTACTCATGTCACCTGGGAACTGATAACTAACGATAGGTATAATACCAACCAACAGTTCCCGACGAGTCCTGTCCAGTGTACTCGTAACCTAACGAGCACCCGCATACTATCTCAAGTACGACGTACTGACGACTGTGGGACAGACCGTCTTCCACGCTGGGATGAGAAGCGCATACGCTAGTCTACTCCGGAGTATCGATGCCTTGTCTCGATAGTCCAACGACTAGGGACCTGTATAAGGATGTGCTTATAGATCACCCAGCTCCCACGAGTGTGAGCGCCATCACAACGCTGGTAATCAAGCAAAGATCCTAAGGGCTCTACTAATATGTATATAAGCGATATGCTAAAAGAAACACATGCACATATTGAAGTAGAGACAAACCAAGTAGCATACTACCATTTCGAGCAAGATTGTATATACAATTGTGAATATCCCAAGCTTCCATCATGTAATATACAAGCTAGTATGATACAGTAATGGCCTCTAGGGCATATACACTAACAAAGACCACATCATCTTCTTCTAGTGGTCAATCTATGGCAGGCGTACATCAAGTAGAAATGTCGATTGCTATGAAGGCCGAGATGGCCGCTCTTACGAAAAAACTAGAAGCGATTGAGACCAAAATCTCGTCGTCTTCTCCTGCCCCTATTATGCCTCCACGAACTGTTTGTGCTTGTTGTGCGGATCCGTCGCACCTAACCGAAGAGTGTCCTTATAATGCATCTACTCAAGGACAGGATCAAGTCAATGCTGCATTTCAGCAACGACAAAGGAACGATCCGTACTCTTCTACATACAATCCGGGGTGGAGGAGTCACCCAAATTTCGCTTGGAACCAAAATCAACAATTCCTAGGAAATAACAATTTTCAAAGACCTCCTCCTCCACAAAAACAACAAGCACCTTCACAAACTCAATTTCAACAGCAACAATTTCAACAGCAACCTTACCCTAATCAGGTGAACAATTTTGTGCCTAACAATGCTTACCAGCCAAACAATTATGTTCAACCTAATAATGATAAGGTTAGCTCGCTCGAAAGAAGTCTAGATGCGTTCCTTAAGCAATCTACACAGTCTACAGCAAGACTAGAGACTTCTATTCAATCTTTGGTGCAAAACAGTGCCTCACACGATCATAGTATCAAATCTATTGAGGCACAAATTGCACAACTCAATGCAGGTTTGAGCGAGCGCGAAAAAGGAAAACTCCCGTCTCAACCACTGCCCAACCCCGGTCACACACATGCTGCAAATCAACAGCAGAATCATAATGTAAATGCGGTGACCACGTTGAGATCGGGAAAAGTGTTGCAAAACAATGTGGGTATTGACAATGACACCCCTGTCGGTGGCCCTTCTTCATCTTCTTCGCCTTCTTCTTTAGAGCCTATTCTCCACCCTTCATACGGCTCTACTTCTTCTAGCTCGAACGGACCCATTTCTCACAACACGAACACATCTACACGGGGTGCCGTTCCAACTCGACAATCTGATCCGCAAAAATTGGACTCAACCACCTTTCAAAATGTTCCTTTTCCTAATCGGTTGAGATCCAATAAACCAACTCCACAGATGGAAAAGATTGTAGAGTTGTTCAAACAGGTTAGCATAAATATCCCTCTTTTGGATGCAATCCAACAAGTTCCTTCATATGCAAAAATTTTAAAGGGCTTATGCACCAAAAAGAGGAAGTCACAAGTGCTAAAGAAAGTTTTTGTGGCTAGTGCTATTAGTGATGCTCTTGTCAATTCTTTACCCCCAGAGCAAAAGGACCCCGGTTGTCCTGCCATTTCGATAACAATTGGGGACAAGAACATCAATAGAGCACTATTAGATCTTGGCGCGAGTGTCAATTTGCTACCTTATTCTGTATACGAGCAATTGGGCGTTGGAGAACTTAAGCCCACTCACTGTTGATTAATGTCAAAAATATAAGTTTACCGTAATCAGAAACGCGTCGCTTCGCAGCTAGCCGGAGAGTACGGGTCGATCCACAGAGATGGGTAAATTCCTTTTATGTGTTTTAACGAGTTGATTCAAAGTGTCGTTTTGGTTGCTTTATAAAAATCTATGAAAACTGGATCTAATTAATCTAATTAAAAATCTTGCTAGGATTAGGCTTAGGGGAAGTTTTGGAGATTAACGTTTTTCTTCACCGCTTTCAATGCCTTCTTTTTTAGATATATTAGATGTTACGGTGATTGTCAATAAAGTGGGTCCGAATCTTTTGGGAAGATGTTTCTTCCTCTAGATTCGCATCCTTCCTTTGTTGATAATTACCCTGACCCCCATGGAAAACACGCACAACCGGCCCTTTATACTACGGTTCATCGTTACCTCGAGGGGTAGGATGCCGTAGGGAGCGGTTGTGCGTGCATGCATGGAGTTCTAATTCATTAGGTGAATGTGGCATTGAAAGGGGTGAGAGATCTCATCTCTCAACCCTTTCCCTAAGGCTAACCCTAACAAGCGAGGAGATTACTCGCTCATTAGGGGATGAGAAAACATTTTAATTAAAGGAACAGAAATAAAATTACTTACTAATTCGATGGCTCCCTCCAAGCAAGAAGAACGGATCTGAATAAACTCCCAGAAAGTCGGAATTTTATTGATTGAAAAGAGGCATAGGTTTTTACAGATCTGGGAATACAATTTATAGGAAAACAGAAAACCTAGGGTTACAGACTCTCGCACATGCGCAATTACAGATTTGACCTCTAAAAATCCCAACACCCGAACCGTCGCACCGACACAAGAAGTCGGTGCCGACACGTGCAACAAACGGCCGCGGAACCGCGGCAATAGGGCGCTTGGGCCGCGGTTCCGCGGCCCTTTGGTGGCCTTAGCTCACCAAACTTCTGGGACTCCTTATTAACTTCTTGGGCTTCCTATTTCCATATGTATTTTCTCTTTTGGGCTTCTTATTCTCCTCCAGATATTTCAGTGAATACTTGTAGCGATCTTTTAACCGTTCACTTGACTTTTTGGACCTTGCACTGTTCTTCGACTAGGCTTGACTAGGATCCGTCTACTTGTTGGTCAAAAGTCCCTTTTCTGCATCAGCTTTCGTCTTTTTCACTGTATTTGCAT
Organism: Agapanthus africanus; assembly: GCA_030015575.1. Lineage (NCBI taxonomy): Eukaryota > Viridiplantae > Streptophyta > Magnoliopsida > Asparagales > Amaryllidaceae > Agapanthus > Agapanthus africanus. The sequence goes on along the minus strand of CM057338.1, from coordinate 314,678,041 downwards.
CCAAGCCCTGTATCATGTAACATGTATCAAAAGTGCGTCAAGAGTACCTGTTTATTTATAAAGAGAATAAGAATAGGGGAATGAATAATGCAATATTATAGTCTGAACAAATACCCCCAAACTTATCTTTTGCTTGTCCTCGAGCAAACTTATTATTTTTATTCACTAAAATCCTAACCGCACTTTCGCAGGGAAACGCGATTGCACTGAGCACGTGTAACAAGCCGTTAAACCTCTAGGTGTCCCTAGTAGGAGGAGTGTTGTCTCCTGAGGGTTTTCAGCGGATTACACCCACAAAATCCTATCAATTCGGCCCATTAACTTTTGTTCTCCAATTAGGTTTTCTAACAAGGAATTCTATTATCTTCTACTTGTAAATTTTCCACCCATATTCTTCATGCTTCCTCATCATTTAACTTAAGATTATATATGTTCTATAGATTTACTTAGATTTCGGCATTTCTTAAGTTTTCCTTCTAGGGTTCCATCTCCACTGAGGAATTTCTATCAACTCTACTAAAGATACAAGTTCTATCTTTCATTCCTTTCTCTCATCTAAATCCCAATCACATATCCCTACGTGTGTGTAAATATCACCCCTACACTTGGAAATTCAAATCAAGCAATCGTACTCTCGTCCATTGTCCAAAGCACTTATTAATTAGTGAATTTTTAAATGAAATTTGCTTACACATCCTTCATGCGACCGTTAATACTTCTTGAGGTACCAACGACCGATTACAAAATGTGTTTGCATATTTAAGCGTAATTCCTAGTCTTGCAACACCCAAGGCTTTAGCAGTGACTCCCAAACCAGTTGGTCTAAGGCACTAGGTGAAGAAGCACCCTCGCTAAATATTTTTCTATTTTTACAGCCTTAAGTAATCACAAAAAAACAGTGTCCATTTTTTTATTCTTCATTCACATTTTTTTTCTTTTATTTTCATCGTACTAAGGACTTTAGACAAGAGCATTTCAAGGTCTCTTCTACTATTCTAAATTTCAAGGTGCGTGATTGTGCAATTTGTAGGGTATACGTTTTCAGAATCTAAACTTAAGCTAGGAACTATTTTTCAAACTTATACTCTAATAAGAACATCAATACTCTTCCCTTGTTTCGACTTAGCCCAAGAAGTGAACCCAAAATTTGCCTATTTCTAAATAAACTACAAAAACATATACTTTCTACCGTTAAATTTTAAGGAAGGTTATTTTTAGGGTTTTTAATTTACTAAGTCAAAGATCTAGTTGTTCCTAGCCAGTTAACCCATTCATCAAACTCAAGTCAATTAGCCAAAATTGAATACAATTATTTTTATAATTTTGAAATTTTTCAAATTTTTATGGGTTTTCAAATAAGTATGCAAATGCAAAAAATATACAAATGAATGCGAAGGAAGAAGACGTACCGAGCATACCCCTAAACTTGAACTTGACAGTGTCCTCACTGTCATGCTAAACCAAGAGGGTCAAAATACCGGCGCTTCCCTGTTTATTTATTTATAAATTTTTTATTGCTAAGAAAAAAAATATATATACAAAAAGGCCCTCCCCCAAACTTCATTTAAACTATGTTAGACATTACTGCCAAACTTTGTATAAACCAACACCAACCAGTTGAAAATTTTATCAGTAAAGAGTATTGGCTGGTGGAAGAATAAGTTGTAGCGATCCGCAAAGAATTGGGAAAGATAGAAGTAGTGGTAAGGGAGGTGTGGAGGTAAATATACAGGCGATGGTGATGTATCAAAACGAGAATGTAAATGATCAGCAATCAGTGGAATGTTGGCATTCTCGTAGCTTATTAAAAGAAATGGGGGTATTTCAACTTCTAAAGGAGGAGGTTGACTCACCACAATACCTCCAAGATGTTCCTGTGGGTCCTCTATTGACTCGGCATCATCCATCAATTGTATATGATACTTAATTATGAGGGAACTTATCTCCTCGATGTCCGCCATAGTCCAACCGAAAACTTGCCGCCTATCTTGTAAGACCATTAAGAGGGCGTTCTCTTGCTCGAGGGCTAGAGAGGCCGATATGATAATGGGAAAGGTCTCATTCTCACCTATGTAAGCATATCTAAGGTGAGACGGCAAGGGCGTGAGTTCGAGTTTCGGAGGCGAAAGAATCATTTCGGAATCTACCTCGAACTCAAAGGACTCCAACACCGGTTCGAAATCACTGCAAACAACCGATTCGGATGGCTCGACTAACTCATCCAAAAATTCAAAAGCCTCATATTCGGGCTGTGAGTTGTCATCATCCGAAAAAGTAAAACATTCATAATCAATATCGGTTGTGTCAACGGTGGTAGGCTCAAAGAGGGACGCACTAGTGGCGTCAAAACTGTTTTCATCAAATAGAAATCTCTCAAGCTCGCAGTCCTCCTGCGTGATTTCGTGAATAGAGCAAACTTCTCGTGTACTAGTTTTTGGTATGGGGGGCAGACTTCCCATCTTATAAATATTGAACTCAATAGACATTTTCCCAAAGGATAGAGTCATGGAGCCATTGCGACAGTTTATTACAGCATTGGAAGTGGCCAAAAATGATCGACCGAGAATCACCGGAATTTGGTTTCTTGGGTTAGCAACAGGTTGTGTATCCATAATGATAAAATCAACGGGGAATATGAACTCCCCGACTTTGATCAACACATCCTCTAGCTGACCCCGTGGATAGGTGATTAATCGATCAGCCATTTAGAGAGTACAACGAGTGGGTTTCAACTCTCCAACCCCTAATTGTTCATACACGGAGTAGGGAATCAGGTTAACACTAGACCCAAGATCTAAAAGTGCTCGATTAATTTTCTTATCCCCAATTGTGATGGAAATCGTAGGACAGCCGGGGTCCTTTCGTTTTTGGGGTAGGGTTTGATGGTGGTTAATAGCATTGCTCACTGCACTAGCCACTAGCACTTTCTTGGGTACTTGAGATGCTTTTCTCTTTGAGGTGCATAAGCCCTTTAAAATTTTCGCGTATGAAGGGACTTGTTGGATGGCATCCAAGAGAGGTATATTTATGCTAACATGCTTAAACAATTCCACAATCTTCTCCACTTGTGCAGTTGGTTTATTGGGACTCAACCTGTTTGGAAATGGTGCATTTTGAAAATTTGTTGAGTCACATGTTTGTGGAGTAAAATGTGGAGTAGGAACGGATCCCAGTGTAGATGTGTTCGTGTTGTGAGAAATGGGTCCGTTCGAGCTGGAAGAAGTAGAGCCGTGTGAAGGGTGGAGAATAGGCTCTAAAGAAAAAGGTGAAGAAGAAAGTGAAGCAGGGGAAGGTGACGAAGGAGAAGAAGAAGAAGAAGAAGAACCACCGGCGGGGATGTCCTCTCTAGTTCCCACATTATTTTGCAACTCTCTTTCGGATCTCAACATGGTCACCGCATTTACATTGTGATTGGGATATGCGTTTTGTGTGTGACCGGGATTTGGCAATGGCTGAGATGGAAGCTTTCCCTTTTCTCTCTCGCTCAACGCAGCAGTTAATTGTGCAATTTGTGCCTCAATAGATTTGATACTTTGATCGTGTGAGGCATTGTTATGCATTAAAGATTGAACATAACTTTCAAATCTTGCTGCGGATTCTGTAGATTGCTTGAGAAATGCATCTAGACTTTTCTCGAGCGAGATAACCTTATCATCATTTGGTTGCACCAAATTGTTCGTTTGATTTGTATAAGGTTGTTGTTGGAAAGGTTGCTGGTTTTGAGTTTGTAAAGGTGCTTGTTGTTGTTGTGGAGGAGGAGGTCTTTGAAAATTATTATTTCCTTGGACTTGTTGATTTTGGTTCCAAGCGAAATTTGGGTGACTCCTCCACCCCTGATTGTATGTCGAAGAGTACGGATCGTTTCTTTGTCGTTGCTGAAATGCAGCATTGACTTGATCCTGTCCTCGAATAGGTGCATTATAAGGACACTCTTCGGTTAGATACGATGGATTTGCACAACAAGCACAAACAGTTCGTGTGGGTAGAGTAGTGGCAGGAGAAGACGATGAGATTTTGGTCTCAATGGCTTCTAGCTTTTTCATAAGTGAGGCCATCTCGGCCTTCATAGCAATCGACATATCTATTTGATGTATGCCTGCCCTAGATTGACCAACAGAAGAAGATGATGTGGTCTTGGTACTGTCCCATTGAATTGTTTGCTCACTAAGATCCTCAAGAAACTGCCATGCTTCGTCACTAGACTTGGAGAGAAAATGACCTTGACATATTGTTTCTAGCAACTGCTTCGTTGCTGCGTTCAATCCCTCGTATAATGTTTGGCAAAGTTGCCAACTTTCGATCCCATGATGAGGGCATTGAACGAGTAGGTCTTTAAATCTCTCGAAGCACTTCCAAAATGGTTCGGAAGGAAGCTGTGAAAATTGTATTATCTCGTTTCGGATTCTAGCAGTTTTGTGATGAGGATAGAACTTTTTCAGAAAAGCTCTCACAAACTCGTCCCAATTTCTAATGGAATGTGATGCGGTGCTGTATAGCCACTTCTCGGCTAGATCACATAAGGTAAAAGGAATGACCCTTAGTCTTATCGCGTCATCACTTAATTGGGTTGTTTTCATCATAGCGCATACATTTTGGAATTTATTAATAAAAATATACGCATCTTCAGATTCCAAACCATGAAATTTTGGCAGCATATTGATGAAATGTGGTTTTATTTCAAAATTATCCCCATTTGCCGGTGGGGGTGAAAGACATGTGGGTAAAGAAGTGCGGACGGGGTAGAAGAGATCCTGGAGCGCAACTCGTGCGGGCGCTACAACAGGCGGAAGATTCGGGTTATTCGCACCTAACGAAGGTGGAATCATTCCCGTCGGCAAGGTATCGTTGGGGTCGTGTCCCGATATACCTTCGAAAGAAAAATTTGAAGGTGGAGGTAAGAAAATGGACGGAATGTCGACGAAGGTTTCGTCGAAGGGTTCGTTGGTCGGTACCAACGAAACACGGACTAATCGGGCGTTAGTATCCCTAGTCCAAAGTGACATACACTAAAGGAGTAGTGTAGTCAGAAAAAAGGAAAAAACAGAATGTGGGGGTAAGATAACGTCAATGAGAAGAAGTGAGTTGAAGTGAGTTGCAAGTTTTTTTTTTTAGCGGCAAGTTGCAAGTTTTTGAAAAGATTTATATATTTTTTTTATTTTTGTGTGAGTTTTGCAAGGAGGTTTTTGAAATGGGACTCGTGACACAAATGTATCAACCACACATGCACAATCAGGCCTAGATCTAGGGTCGCCTAGGTCTGCTAGACAGCTTCTAACTAGGGCTAGAAATAGGACCTCAAACCGCCTCTTCACGGACAAGTACGGCCAGGTAAGTGGGAAGGAACCACCACTACAGTGGGCCTAATTAATAACCACTAGCCTAGACACCGCAATGTCGGTTAGGATAAACGGTCGATGCCTATACTAGTCCTTTTCCTGTTGAGCTCGATGTCCTTAGGTCTGAGTCTAGTCTTTTTTAATTAATTGTGGTCGATGCAAAATGCTTTAGGTGTTTTCTGGGGTCCTGGGAAGGGTGATGAAATCCCCACCCAATCTGAGTTTGGTCAATCAGCCCCTTAAGGTCCGGTTAAATTATGCAAAACAATAAAATTTCACTTGCAATCAATTTTTAGCGCGGCGCAAAGAAACCTGCAGCAAATCTGTTATTTAGAAGGGGGAGAAAGACTTTTTACGCAAAGAATCCCTGCAGAAAATTTTCACAGACAGAGATATGGAGGTTGCAGAGGGGGAGATTAGAAAACAAACAAAGCAAATTTTGGGTGCTGACGTGGCCAAATGGCCGCGGAAACGCGGTCTGGATGGGGTAGATGCGGCGGTTCCGCGGTCTCCTGGTGGGATCGTAGCTCCAGAAAATTTTTATCCCTCTGTTGTGATATTTCTCTTCTGTTCTGATATGCACTTTTCTGATTTGCCCTCTGTAACTTTCCAGATCCTCGATTCTTCACTGTTCCTGCAAGATTCAAAAGATACACCCTTCAAACAGATCAAAATTGATAGTTTTTTGTATTTTTTTTTATATTTTCAGATTTTTATAATTTTTTTTTTAAATTTATATCAACCCGAAAATTCACAAAAAGAAAAATTACGCCATCCCCGGCAACGGCGCCATTTGATTAATGTCAAAAATATAAGTTTACCGTAATCAGAAACGGCGTCGCTTCGCAGCTAGCCGGTGAGTACGGGTCGATCCACAGAGATGGGTAAATTCATTTTATGTGTTTTAACGAGTTGATTCAAAGTGTCGTTTTGGTTGCTTTATAAAAATCTATGAAAACTGGATCTAATTAATCTAATTAAAAGTCTTGCTAGGGTTAGGCTTAGGGGAAGTTTTGGAGATTAACGTTTTTCTTCACCGCTTTCAATACCTTCTTTTTTAGATCTATTAGATGTTACGGTGATTGTCAATAAAGTGGGTCCGAATCTTTTGGGAAGATGTTTCTTCCTCTAGATTCGCATCCTTCCTTTGTTGATAATTACCTTAACCCCCATGGAAAACACGCGCAACCGGCCCTTTATACTATGGTTCATCATTACCTCGAGGGGTAGGATGCCGTAGGGAGCGGTTGTGCGTGCATGCATGGAGTTCTAATTCATTAGGTGAATGTGGCATTGAAAGGGGTGAGAGATCTCATCTCTCAACCCTTTCCCTAAGGCTAACCCTAACAAGCGAGGAGATTACTCGCTCATTAGGGGATGAGAAAACATTTTAATTAAAGGAACAGAAATAAAATTACTTACTAATTCGATGGCTCCCTCCAAGCAAGAAGAACGGATCTGAATAAACTCCCAGAAAGTCGGAATTTTATTGATTGAAAAGAGGCATAGGTTTTTACAGATCTGGGAATACAATTTATAGGAAAACAGAAAACCTAGGGTTACAGACTCTCGCACATGCGCAATTACAGATTTGACCTCTAAAAATCCCAACACCCGAACCGTCGCACCGACACAAGAAGTCGGTGCCGACACGTGCAACAAACGGCCGCGGAACCGCGGCAATAGGGCGCTTGGGCCGCGGTTCCGCGGCCCTTTGGTGGCCTTAGCTCACCAAACTTCTGGGACTCCTTATTAACTTCTTGGGCTTCCTATTTCCATATGTATTTTCTCTTTTGGGCTTCTTATTCTCCTCCAGATATTTCAGTGAATACTTGTAGCGATCTTTTAACCGTTCACTTGACTTTTTGGACCTTGCACTGTTCTTCGACTAGGCTTGACTAGGATCCGTCTACTTGTTGGTCAAAAGTCCTTTTTCTGCATCAGCTTTCGTCTTTTTCACTGTATTTGCATCCAAGCCCTGTATCCTGTAACATGTATCAAAAGTGCGTCAAGAGTACCTGTTTATTTATAAAGAGAATAAGAATAGGGGAATGAATAATGCAATATTATAGTCTGAACAACTGTACTCTCCAAATGGCCGATCGGTCAATAACCCATTCTAGGGGAGAGCTGGAGGATGTGTTGATTGGAGTGGGGGATTTCATTTTCCCCGTTGACTTTATCGTGATAGATACACAACCTGTCGCTAACCCCCGGAATCAAATTCCGGTAATACTTGGTCGACCATTTCTGGCAACTTCCAACGCAGTGATCAATTGTCGTAATGGTTCAATGAACCTATCGGCAATATGACAATTGAGCTCAATATTTTCAAGTTGGGAAGTCAGCCGGCTGAGCCTAATGCTAGCGTACTCGATGTTTGCTCGATCAATGAGATCGCGGAGGAGGACTATGAGTTCGAGAATTTTTTGTTCGATCACAGCAATGTTAACGCCACTAGTGTGTTCCTCCTAGAATCCGACACAGCTTTCATGGCGGATAACGATTTTGAGTGTTTTACCTTCGTTGACGACTTTGAAGACTCATCACCTGAATTGGAGTCTTTTGCTTTTTCGGATGAGTTAGTTGAACCATCCGACTCTGTCGCGTATACTCGATTCGAACCTTTGATGGAATCCTTCGAGTTTGAAACAGTTACCCCATTGTTACCATCTATTGTTTCACCTCCTAAACTCGAATTGAAGCTTTTGCCGTCGCACCTAAAATATGCTTATCTTTGTGATAATGAGACCTTACCAGTCATTATATCGGCCTCTCTAGCTCTTGAGCAAGAGAAGGCTCTTTTGATGGTCTTACATAATAATCGGCAAGCTTTCGGCTGGTCTATGGCGGACATTAAGGGGATTAGTCCCCTCATAGTCGAACATCATATACACTTGATGGATGATGCCAAGCCGGCATGGGATCCACAACGACGCCTCAACCCCATCATGAAAGAGGCTGTTAAGAAGAAGATTGTCAAGTGTTTGGATAGTGGTATCATTTACCCTATCTCGGATAGCCAATGGGTTAGCCCAATCCACGTCGTGCCAAATAAATCGGGCATTACGGTCATTACCAATGAGGCAAATGAGCTAATTCCCAGTCGCACCCAAACTGGGTGGCGAGTCTGCATAGACTATAGGAAACTCAATGCCGCAACAAGGAAAGACCACTTTCCTTTACCTTTCATTGACCAAATGCTCGAGCGATTAGCAGGGCACGAGTTCTATTGCTTTCTAGATGGCTATTCCGGTTACAACCAAGTCCTCATCGCCAAAGAGGATCAAGACAAGACAACATTCACTTGTCCCTTTGGCACTTTTGCTTATCGTCGCATGCCCTTTGGGTTATGCAATGCACCCGCGACATTTCAGCGGTGTATGATGGGGATCTTTTCAAACATGGTTGAAAAGTTCTTGGAGATCTTTATGGATGATTTCTCCATCTTTGGCGACTCCTTCGACGAGTGTTTACGACATTTGGACGCTGTTCTTACCCGCTGTAGGGATAAGAACCTAACGTTGAATTGGGAGAAGTGCCATTTCATGGTGCGAGAAGGCATTGTCTTAGGACATGTCATCTCGCAAAACGGCATCGAGGTTGATAGAGCTAAAATCGAAGTGATTTCTAACCTCCATCCCCCGAAATGCGTCAAAGATATCAGAGCCTTCCTTGGCCACGCTGGTTTTTACAGATGGTTCATCAAGGACTTTAGCAAGATCGCTAGACCCTTGACTCTCTTATTGGCTAAGGACACAACTTTTGCCTTCGACTCCACATGCATTGAAGCATTCGAGTCTTTGAAACATTCCCTCATCTCTGCGCCCATTCTCTCATCTCCCGACTGGACGCACCCTTTCGAAATCATGTGCGACGCATCAGATTTTGCCATTGGCGCTGTTCTTGGACAGCACATTAATAAAATGCCGCACGTATTTATTATGCTAGCCGAACACTAAATGAGGCCCAACTAAACTACACAACAACAGAGAAAGAGTTTTTAGCGGTTGTGTTTGCACTTGAAAAATTTCTGCCTTATTTAATTGGCTCTCCAGTCGTTGTATATACTGATCATTCAGCTCTTCGCCACCTTTTTGCGAAAAAGGATGCTAAGTCAAGGCTAATACGTTGGATCCTTTTACTACAAGAATTTGACTTTGTCATTAAGGACAAAAAAGGATGTGAAAACGTAGTAGCTGATCACCTATCACGACTTCCTTCTTCGCCCACGCTCGATCTTCCAATCACTGATGTTTTTCCTGACGAGCAACTCTTGACCGTTTCTTGCGAACCATGGTTCGCCGATATTGTAAACTACTTAGCCACCGGCCTGATACCGGAAGATTGGTCGAAACAGGATAAACTTCGATTTTTGTCCCAAGTAAAGCATTTTTACTGGGATGAACCCTATCTTTTTAAATACTGTTCCGACCAAATCATTCGTCGGTGTGTACCTGAAAGTGAGGTCAAGAGCGTGCTGTCTTTTTGCCACGATCAAGCATGTGGCGGGCACTTTGGCCCAAAGAAGACAGCCGAAAAAGTTTTGCAGTGTGGTTTCTATTGGCCACGACTCTTCAAGGATGCTTACGAATACTGCAAAACCTGCTCCCGGTGCCAACACTTGGGCCGGATATCGCGGAGAAACGAAATGCCGCTCCAACCAATTTTAGTTGTGGACATTTTTGATGTTTGGGGTATAGATTTCATGGGACCATTTCCTAACTCTTTTGGAAATGTGTATATTCTTTTGGCGGTTGACTACGTTTCAAAGTGGGTCGAGGCTGTGCCCAGCCGAACGAACGATAATAAGATTGTCGTTCGATTTCTTAAAGAACACATATTTTCTCGATTTGGGCACCCTCAGGCGATAATAAGTGATAATGGTTCTCACTTTTGCAATAGGACTTTCGAGTCCTTAATGCGCAAATACTCTATCACCCACAAACTGTCAACGCCATATCACCCCCAAACATGTGGGCAAGCCGAGATTTCAAATCGGCAAATAAAGAAAATCTTGGAGAAAACGGTTTCTAAAAACCGTAAAGATTGGTCACTTAAACTGATTGATGCATTATGGGCTTTCCGTACTGCATACAAGACCGATCTTGGCATGTCTCCATACCGGCTTGTTTACGGGAAGGCTTGCCACCTCCCAGTGGAGATTGAGCATAAAGATTTTTGGGCTATCAAAGAGCTGAATTTATCTTTGGGAGATGCGGGCAGCAATCGAAAGCTGCAATTGAATGAACTAGAAGAGCTTCGGGATGAGGCATATGATAATGCCATAATTACTAAAAACCGAGCTAAGGTGTTCCACGATAAACACCTTTTGCGAAAGACGTTTGAACCTGGTCAACAGGTTTTACTCTATGACACTCGGTTACATTTTCACCCCGGTAAGCTCCGTTTTAGGTGGAAGGGACCTTTTGTAGTCCGCACCGTTTATCCGCACGGTGCGGTTGATCTTGAAAACCCGGAGGACGATACGCTTTTCAAAGTAAATGGACATCGATTGAAACCGTTCCTCACAGCGGGACCTTCGGAGGAGCTCCTGTTCTTGCAGGAGCCGATCTACACTGCGTGATTTTCCTCCACTTTCACCCCCAAATTTCTTTTTTCCAAAACATTATTTCAAATAAGTTTGGGGTGTGTATATAATTTGTAAATATATAATCCCAAAATACCATAAAAAAATAATAAAAAATAACAAAAAATATATATTTTTGGACCTAATTGCAAATTTGCAGAATTAAGAGCTGATTTTTTTTATTTATTTACAAATAAAATCCTCATTTTTGAGGGTGTTTTCTTCAAATAACCCTCTTTCCCCCCTATTTATATGTCCCGAGCCCCCCTGTTCTCTTACCCTAAATTTTTCCTCTTCATAAAACCCTAGCCGCCGCCCTCTATCTGCTCCATAAAAATTTCGCAGCGCCGCCACCAGAACGCCGCGGTTCCGCCGCCGTAGTCGCCTCCCGCCGCTCTTCCGCCGCCGTTTGGTGTCGTCGCCCCCTGAAATTTTCAGGGGAGGTAAATCTGTCATATTGCTCTCTGTTTTTAGCATACTTTTTCTGTAAAATTATCATGGCACATAAAATGCAATTTGAGAGAGATTTTACCCCAGTTTTCACGCACGAAGTGTACGGTAGATATTTTGCACATGAAATCGAGCAAAGGGGATGGAATTTCCTGACCTATAATCACTCCTCTGCGTTTGCCCTACCTGAACTAGTTGCCCAGTTTTATGAATCAATGGAGGATAATAGTCTAGACAACTTAGGCTACATTAAAATAAATTGGGGAGATCGCGTAATTCACATTGATAGGGACATGATCCACGAGGTCACACTCATACCACGTGTACCCGCACATGACCACCCCTTGCACTTTGAGGATTATATGCCCTTGATGGGAAATGACTGCGCGAGAGAGCCGCGTAAGGGTATCCAAGCACGGACCCTTTTCGCGAACGTTTTTACTGTGTGCCGATGGGCACAAAATAATATCTTTGGTAGTTCGCACAACACGACTTTCTTCACCCCCTCCTTACATGTCGTACACACACTAATGATGAAAAATCCACGGTTCGACATGTGCACCGTATTGCTCCATTCTATAGGTGCGGGGAAAAGAGGTACCACCTACCCATGTCCCATGCTAGTCACCCAACTCTGCCGTTATTTCCTCCCCGTCGAGAAATTTGATTCATACATGATAGACGGAGTTCCGGTTCGACCACTCGTTGAGGGCGTTACTTCGGCCTACTCTAGACTTACTGATATTTGGTCACGAACGGAACCGGCAGAGAATATTCCCGCACGCACCCCTAGCTCTAGCTCTACATCGAGTGGGGAAGAACTGACCCCTCAAGAGCATGCACGATTGATGCGGAGAACGGTAAGAAGAATTGATTCTTTGAGAGATGAGTTTCGGGCGACAGCACGAGATCACGACCGTCGGTTGACGGAAATTGAGAGGGGTATTCAAACCCTTTTGGCTAGAGGGGAACGATCACGTTCACGCTCACGAGCGAGACGTGGGGCCGGGCAGTGAGGACACTGCTTTGCTCAAGTTTGGGGGAGAAGGTAGTGTATATAGTTATCTTTTGCATTGCATATTTTCATTTTGTATATATTCTTTTTGCATATTTAATTTCTGCATTGCATCTTTATATAAAAATCATAAAAATTTGAAAAATTTGAAAATATAAAAAAATTTAGAAAAAGAAAAACCCATAAAAATTGAAAAATTTCAAAAATTATAAAAATTAATGTATTCAATTCTGGTTAATTGACTTGAGTTTGATAAATAGGTTAACTGGCTAGGAAAAACTAGATCTTAGACTTAGCAAATTAAATATCCTAAAATAACCTTCCTTAGAGTTTAACGGTAGAAAGTATATGTCTTTGTAGGTTATTTAGAAATAGGTAAATTTTGGGTTCACTTCTTGGGCTAAGTCGAAACGAAGGAAGAGTATTGAAACTTTTATTAGAGTATAAGTTTGAAAAATAATTCCTAGCTTAAGTCTAGAGTCTGAAAACATATACCCTACAATTTGCACAATCACGCACCTTGAAACTTGGAATAGTAGAAGAGACCTTGAATTGCTCTTGTCTAAAGTCCTTAGTACGAAGAAAATAAAAAAAAAGTGAATAGAGGAAAAAAATGGACACTGGTTTTGTGATTACTTAAGGCTAAAACATAGAAAAATATTTAGCGATGGTGCTTCATCACCTAGTGCCTTAGACCAACTGGTTTGGGAGTCACTGCTAAAGCCTTGGGTGTTACAAAACTAGGAAGTACGCTTTAAAATGCTAACGCATCTTGTAATCGGTTGTTGGTACCTCAAGAAGTATTAACGGTCGCATGAAGGATGTGTAAGCGAAAATTCACCAATTAATAAGTGCTTTGGATAATGGACGAGAGTACGATTGCTTGATTTGAATTTCCAAGTGTAGGGGTGATATTTACACACACGTGGGGATATGTGATTAGAGTTTAGATAAGAGAAAGGAATGAAGAATAGAACTTGTATCTTTAGTAGAGTTGATAGAAATTCCTAAGCGGAGATGAAACCCTAGAAGGAAAACTTAAGAAATGCCGAAAGCTAAGTAATTCTATAGAACATATATAATCTTAAGTTAAATAATGAGGAAGTGTAAAGAATATGGGTGGGTAATTTGCGGGTCGACGATAATAGAATTCCTTGTTAGAAAACCTAATTAGAAAACAAAAGTCGAAAAAACCAAATTGATAGGATTTTGTGGGTGTAATCCGCTGAAAACCCTCAGGAGACAACACTCCTCCTACTAGGGACACCTAGAGGTTTAACGGCTTGTTGCACGTGCTCAGTGCAATCGCGTTTCCCTGCGAAAGTGCGGCTAGGATAGGTTTTTATTAAGAATAAAATAATAAGTTTGCTTGAGGACGAGCAAAAGATAAGTTTGGGGGTATTTGTTCATATCATAATATTGCAATTCATACGCCCCACTTTTATTCATTTCATAAGTAAATAGGTACTCTTGACGCACGTTTGTTGCATGTTACAGGATACAAGCTCTTGGAGCGAATACAGTGAAAAAGACGAAAGTTGATACAGAAAAGGGACTTTTGACCAACAAGTAGATGGATCCTAGTCAAGCCCAGACTAATCACAGCTCACATAAGTGCAAGGCAACGCAATGTCTAAACATGTCAAGGTGAAACGGTTAAAAGACCAATACAAATCTTCACTGAAGATCTGGAGAAGAGTAAGAAGCCAAACAGAGAAATGGGATGAATAAATAACAAGCCCACACAACCAAAATGAAGCCCAGAAAAGATGGTGGAGTGATCCCACCAAAGGGCCGCGGAACCGCGGCCCAAACCCCCCCTATGCCGCGGTTCCGCGGCCGTATGGCGCCCGTGTCGGTGGAATTTTCTTCTGTCGGTGTGTCGGTGCAGGTGTTGGGATTTTCAGTGGGCAAATCTGTAATTGCATATGTGCGAGAGTCTGTAACCCTAGTTTTCCTGTTTTCCTATAAATTGTAATTACAGATCTGTAAAACTTATGCCTCTTTTCAATCAATAAAATTCAGAATTGTTGGGAGATCTAGAGCATCATTTTTGTAAGTTTTTATTCTTTTAATTCCTGCCTTAGTTATAATTTAATTCTTGCCCTAGCTATCTAGTATCATTCTTGCAGTAGAGTAATTTTATCACTTGCCTTAGTTAACTTAGTGTAGCTCCTTTTAATCTGCAGTAAGTAAGTAATAATTTTAGATCTAAACAAAACACATTAAACATAAAAAAAAGATGTCATTTTTAGAAGATCCCCTAATGAGCGAATAAAATCCTCGCTTGTTAGGGTTAGGAACAAGGGAAGGAGTGAGAGATGAATATCTCCCACCTCCTTCAATGCCCATACATTTTCATAAGTAGAACTTCATGCACGCATGCATGATCCGCTCCCTACGGCACCCTACCTACGAGGTAACGGTGAACCGTAGTATAAAGGGCCGGACATACATGACGTCCATGAAGGTTGTAGCAATTAATAGAAAAGGACGGACAAGGATCTAGAGGAAGAAACTTCGTTTCTTCCCAATCATCCTAATCCCCTTTGCTAATAATTATTATGATTTCTAAAAAGTTTTAATCAAACGGCATTGAAAGAGGTGACAATATTAATCTCATCAACCCTACCTTAGACCTAATCCTAACAAGTTCTTTAATATCGTATAAGTTAGTTTTTAAATCAATCAACAAAAACCAACCCACCATCGGAATCAACTCGTAAAAACACAAATCAGAAAATTACCCATCTCTGTGGATCGACCCGTATTCACCGGCTAGCTGCAAAGCGACGCCGTTTCTGATTACGGTAAACATATTATTTTTGGACTAATCAGTTATCGGATCAAGTGTTGATTCGATAAGTTGTTACATTTGATATTAGTCGGTTATATGTAATATAGCCGGATTATTAAATCAAATGTTGATTTAATAATTGAATGTATAATTATATATTTGATATATTAAATTACATTGACTAATATTAGCTCACTTAAGTATTACTTTTTCTCACATATGATACATTGAGATATATATATATATATATATATATGTGTGTGTGTGTGTGTGTGTGTGTGATATATATTAATTGTATTCTTTTTGCACAAAATATATATATGATATATATTGTTGTGTCATGCTAGATTACACATACAACATGTATGTATGAGACTCACACCATGCTAGAGTTAATGTTAGGGTTTAATATTTATTAATAAGCAGATACAAATTAGTGGATTTGGTAATGTCTAGAAGCTTGGAGATGTTTTGTTGATAAGCATTGACTAAGTCCACTCTTTTGTTTCTCTTGAGATATTTATTAACTTAACATTTAACCATACACCATGGTTGATTCTCTACATGAGTTAGGTATGAGATATTAACTCACCATGGTTACATTTTTAACCTTATGATTTATTCTTTCATCACTTGAGCTTCAACTTCTTCTTCCTCATTTTTTGAGCTCTCTTGATTTTTGATAAGTGATGAAACTTTGTGAGAAAAATAAATCTAATCTGAGTCCACTTCCTACTTCACCATCCTCTACTACTTGCCATTTAGTTTAGGGTGTTTGTTTCACTAATCTCACCATTAGTGACGAGGTAGCATGAGCTAGTGTCACCTCGACGTAGATCATCTTCGGCCTCAAAGACTTTGTAGCAAGCTTGTTCTTTTCTCCATGGCAACCCTTTCTTGAGTTCGGGAGATCACAACTCGCGGCGAAGGGACTACTACATGGAGCTTTAGAAGTGAAGGACCGGTCTACAAAGGTTATATTCCGTATTCACTTAGGATGTAAAGTGTTTACATATGTTATTTTGTCGGATTTCTAGTATACGATTCTTTGTTAGGGTTAGCTAGAACGACATATTTTTGAATTTGGCATGGACGAAACCTTGCTGTCGTGCTAGGCAACCCTGCACGAGCGCCATCCGGGCATCCTTGCTGCTGACGTCCCTTAACTTTTTCATTGCGTTATAGAGATTACCAACCTCCTCCAACTTGTCCTGGATAGCCCGGTTGGATTCACTAAGAAGTCGATAAGATTCCTTGTACTTGGAGTTCGTCAGCTCCTCGGCGATCATCCGGGTTTCGAGGGTGGCTATCTTCTCCTCGACCTGTTGCAGCCGAAGGCGCATATCCTCCTCCCGCGAGGACGATTCGCCCGCCTTCTTAATGGCCGGGACGATATCTTCGGATTCCATATTGACAATGAAGGCGCAGTAGTGGAGGACCTGAGGAAAGCAGCAAAAGGAGTTAGAAAAGTTCAAACTAAAAAAAGGGATACTTAAGAAAATTATTGAAGGAAAATGGATACCGACTGAACAGCCTCCCGAGCAATGGATGCCACGTGGGCTTTCAGGGTCCCGCGGGGAATCTTTCCCCCAGCTGCTTTCTCCATGTCGGGAGAGCATGTTGTCGGTGATGGAGAGCCCCGAGGGCACCCCGAAGCAGAAGTCCCCCTCCTGCACTGGAATTCCTGTGGAGGGCACCCGAGAGACCGTTCTTTTTTGCCTTTTGAGGGGAACGATGGTGGATTCCTCCTCTCTCGCGCGGGCGCCGGATCCCGTGCATGCTCTTGGCTCCCTCCGCGGCTGTCTTTCGGGGCTCGGGGCGCAGCGGAAGGCTTGCTCGGCGGAGTTGGCCTCAGGGCCGAACTCGAACCGGGTCGGGATGAACTTCCACCCCCTTTCTTCTTCTGGGCCTTCACGGCCATGGCAGCTAAGAACTTGGATAAGTCAATTTATTCTGCAAAAGGAGAATACACAAGAAGAGTTAGTAACGCTGAAAAGGACAAGCAAAATTTATTGAAGTCTAAATAGATCGTCTACGGCCCTAACTTACCCAGAAAGCACGCAGGGCTGAGCCAGGCCCAGCTCAGAACCTGCTTAGAAAGCAGGACATCGGCCCGCTGGATCGGCTCCCACAACGACACCACCCTTATCTCGAGTGAAGATGTCACGCCCCGCTTCCTAGAGTACGCAAGATTGGGCACGTGACATAGCCAACCATGCTACCTGTGGGTAGGAAGTATCCATCCACAGTCACATTACGGCTGTAGAGATATCAAGAACAAGATAAATAAACTATCTAACACATGTCCAAATCCATAATAATAAGAGTCAATGAAAAACAAGTGCGGAAGCAAATGATCCAATACAATAATAGAAAGGTACGTCCCATAATGCGGGATCGCACCTGGAAATAAAATGCAATAAATGAACTAACCACTACAGAACTCACAAATCAGCCTGCTGGCTGAGGTACTCCTGCTCGGTCGGCGACAGTGGTAAGGAATCTGGGCCATGCAAAACCCAGACGTCAGCGCGTCATGTCAACCAAATAATATGACATAAACATGGTAGTAAGCAATGCAGGTAATAACATGAATAAAGCAGTACTATGAAATAACAGTGCAGGGTAATGTGCAGTGGTAACTAAACTGTCCTATCAGGTTTCTACTCTAAAGTCTTTGAAATCAATTGATGAATCGTCGATGTAACTCAATAGTATCCCGTACATACCCGGGATCACGGCCACAATATTCTCGGCTGCAGCCGAGACATGCCGCTAGGCACAACAGGAAAGTGTACACTCGGTAGTACCCCGTACATACCCGGGATCACGGCCACAATATTCTCGGCCGAAACCGAGACATGCCGCTAGGCACAAAACAGGAATGTGTACACTCGAACAGGTAGTGAACTGTCGAGTTACAAGTCAGGTTCATCTTTGATTTCCCCATACCCCCAAGTTATGTATGTCAAGTCAGGTATTCAGTAGTCAAGGACTAATGCCAACACAGAATCAGGTAAAAGCATGTCTGTCTGAATAGACAGCAGGAATGGTCCATGAGGACCCCAAGTCAGGTTTGTTGGCATTAGGCATGAGATCATGTAATAAGTCAGGTCGTAGTACAATAGGTTGAGTCAGTATGTACAGGGTGTCATGTCCGGTGTATCAGTATATGTGTCAGGTATAGCAGGGTCGAGTCAATATGTACTGTGATCGAGTGTGTGCTCTCAACAGGTATACAGCAGCAAGAATTTAAAGTAAACAGCACTAATAGTCACTTAATCACAATGGTGCTTTGTATTATCTTTATTAACAGGTTCAAGCACCCTTGGGGTGCAATAGTCACAAGGTGAAACAATATCAACAACATAAAGTAATGAAACTACATGAATTTAAGACTAAAGCATAAATAATTGTCTCATGGATGATTTAACGAATAAAGCAAGGACGATCTAATTGGTTCAGTTAGTTAAAGTATTGATTGGTAGTAGACCGATTAATTACAAGAAACTACTATAATGATTCAATGTTAAAGATACTTACAACCGTCAATTCTAAGTTATACCAAATATCGATATTACCATCAACTGTGTGGTTAAATTAAGTAATGTGATAATTAAATGTATAGCAAGACTTGATCTTGTATTAGCATGTTAGAGCAAGTATTCGGATACTTGCCTCGACGGTTTCGCAAACCGGAAAGCACGGATGCAATGTCGGCGGAAAACACGAGACGGGTGCACGGGCCACGGATCGAGTCCTAACAGCGATCAGCGGGACCACACGGACCAGAGTACTTCGCTGGAGCGTCGGGTCCAAACGACGGCACGGCCGGAATCCGGCGAAATGTCAAAGTTGGCGACGAAGTTAGTAAAATACGACACACGTAAACAAAGACCAGCGAGAAGGGGTTTAACACGAATGGGAAGTTAAAGGGATGCTTACAGGGAAGAACCAGGGCAACCACGACGGGCTCGACGGCGATGGAAGGCCGGCGAGGCAGCGACGGCGAGCAGCGAAGGCTGGACAGCTTCTGGGTTCGCTGGAGAGGGTGGTGCGACGAGTAGAGGAGGGTGGTGGTCTGCTCTGGTGATCAAGGGGAGACGGAGGTGGTCGGAGGTGGCCTGGCAACGACGGCGAGGATCGACGGCAAGTTTCCCGGCGATCTGGGGTTGGTGTTAGGGTTGGGCTCGGGTTCTGTGGTGGTCCGGCGAGGGGAGGAGGAAGAAGACGACGAGGTCGGAACGAGGGTGAAGGGAGGAAGGCCTTGGCGTCGTCGGCGATGGGAGGCGGCGGCGACGGCGGCCACTGGATGCTGGTGATGGCGTCGGGGTGGGTTTGCAGGTTCTGGAGGGAGGAGAAGAGGAAGTAGGGGTGCGGCTAGGCTGTGGAGGCTAGGACGGTGACGGCGAGGTCGCGGGGAGGCCGACGGCGCATGCACGAGGAAGCTAGGGTTAGGGTTCGGTGAGATTTTCTCGTGGTGGTTCTTTCGCGATGGGGACGAGGAACAGTTTATATTTTATAGGGATAGAGAGAGAAAGATTTTAGGATGAGAGAGAGAGAGATAGAGATAGATTGTTAGAGAGAGAGAGAGAGAATAGGATTGGAGAGAGAGAGAGAGACAGAGGGAGATAGAGAGGAACGGAGAGAGAGAGAGAGGATAGGGGGGCCCACGAGGGATTTAAATCCCTCGTGATTGGCTGGAAAGGTACGGGTAGGTAAAAGATATAATTTTAAAGATTTAAAAAAGGATTTTAACGTTATATTTTCAACAGAAATATATATATAAATCGTTTTAGATTATTTAATTAAATGGGCTTTTCGGCGCTAAATGAAACATTTCCAAATCGCGCCCGGGTTGCGCCCAAATATTTCAAATTCAAATTATAGGATTTTAAGCGAGTTCCAAATTTTGAAAAGAGGTGTTTAATGATTAAAATGCATGCCCCCAAGTCGAACACTTGTACGCGCGCGTAGCCGTCCAAACTTGCCCGTTTAGCCGAACGGGAAGAAATCTCGATACGCGGACGCTACCACGCGACTAGTGGCGACGAGTAGGCCAACATGGATATTTTTAATTTCATTTTAGGTGTTAAAATTTGTTATGTGCCAAAATGACTTAACCGGTTAAAATTTAGCAATAAACACCAAACAATCAGGATAATTGGAAAGAGCAATGTATAACACTCAACTAGCAATAGAAATAGTATTATTGGGCTCGGGTGTTACATCATACCCAACTACAAAAGAATTTCGTCCTCGAAATTCCAAGAATACAAGATAGCTAACTACTGAAAAGGTGAGGGAATCTCTGCCGGATCTCGTCTTCTCGCTCCCAAGTGGATTCTCCATGCAATCGATTACCCCAAGAAACTAGCACAAGAGGGATAACTTTGTTCTTAAGAACCTTTTCTCTTCGATCCTTGATTTCAACTGGTCGCTCCTCAAAAGTTAGGTCCTCCCGTACAGTCAACTCCGAATGATCCAATACGTGAGTCTCATCACGAACATACCTCCGTAGTTGAGACACATGAAATATATCGTGCACTCCTGCCAATGACTGTGGTAACGCCAAACGGTACGCTACCTCCCCAACACGCTCCAATATCTCGAAGGGTCCAACGAATCGAGGACTAAGCTTTCCCCGACTCCCAAAGCGAATCACCCCTCTAGTCGGTGATATCTTCAGGAATACCAAATCACCCACGGTGAACTCTAGAGGTCTTCTTGACGTGTCAGCCCAACTTTTCTGTCTGTCTTGAGCTGCCTTCATATGCTTCCTGATTGTATTCACCTTCTCGACTGTCTGTACCACCAAATCTGGTCCTAGTAACCTTCGTTCACCAACGTCATCCCAACAAACGGGTGAACGGCACTTACGACCATACAACGCTTCAAACGGAGCCATCTGAATAGTCGCTTGGAAGCTATTGTTGTACGAAAACTCCACCAGGTGTAGATGATCCTCCCAAGAACCTTTGAAGTCCAACATGCAAGCCCTCAACATATCTTCAAGGGTCTGGATCGTTCTCTCCGATTGTCCATCAGTTTGAGGATGATAAGCTGTGCTAAACTTCAATCGAGTCCCCAAACTTTCTTGTAAGCTCCTCCAAAAGTGCGACAAGAACCGAGTGTCCCGATCGGACACGATGCTTACCGGTACTCCGTGCAATCTTACAATCTCCTGCATGTACCGCTCTGCCAAAGTCTCCGTCGATTGACCAACCCGAAAAGGAATAAAGTGAGCTGCCTTGGTCAACCGATCGACAATCACCCATACTGCATTGTTGCCCTTTGGACTCCGCGGTAAAGCCGTCACGAAATCCATGGTTATATGTTCCCACTTCCACTGAGGAATCGGAAGTGGTTGCAACAAACCAGCAACCCTTTGGTGTTCAGCCTTGACTTGCTGACACACCAAGCACTTAGCCACGAAGCGAGCAATCTCCCATTTCATACCTTCCCACCAGAAGTGCTGTCGAATATCTCGGTACATCTTTGTCCCTCCTGGATGTACAAAGTAAGCTGAACTGTGTGCCTCCTTCATAAGCTCTTCATGCACATCCCCTTTTGGCACACACACACGGCTACCATACCTCAACGAACCGTCTTCGTGGATCAGTAAATCGGTTCGCAGTCCGGCTTCAACCTGCTCTCGAAACTTTTGCAGTCTAGGATCCTGCGATTGTGCCGCTTTAATCTTCTCAACTAAGGACGACTGTACTTGCAACTGCATCAACTGTCCCGTAGAATGTGGTAGCACAACTTCCAAGTCAAATCTTCGAAAATCTGCAATGATCTCCCTCTGTGTAGTTAACACCTGAATTGCTGGTAACCGACTAAGCGCATCCGGCACAACATTAACCTTCTCCGGATGGTACATAAGATCAAGATCGTAGTCAGCCATCAGCTCCAACCATCTACGCTGCCTCATGTTAAGCTCCTTCTGTGTAAACACATACTTCAAGCTCTTATGATCTGCAAAAACTTTGACTCTTTCCCCCAAAAGGTAGTGTCTCCAAATCTTCAAAGCGAAAATCACAGCCGCAAGCTCCAAGTCATGAGTTGGATAATTCTTCTCATGGGTCTTCAACTGTTTCGATGCGTATGCTACAACCTTCCCATGCTGCATCAAAACACATCCCAATCCTTTCCCAGATGCGTCGCTATGAATCACTAGTCCTCCGGAATTGTCGGGTACGGTCAGGATAGGGGCGGTTATCAACTTCTGCTTCAACGTCTCATAAGCCAACACACACTTATCCGTCCATACAAAAGGTACCTCCTTGCGCGTAAGCTTGGTCAACGGCTCTGCCAGACGAGTAAAGTTCTCCACAAATCTCCTGTAGTATCCGTCTAATCCAAGGAAACTTCTTATCTCAGCAACATTCTTTGGAATAGGCCAATCTCGAACTGCTGCAATCTTTTCTGGATCGACGGCGATTCCATCGCCCGACACAACATGCCCCAGAAACTTTATTTCTTCCAACCAAAATTCGCACTTACTCATCTTCGCATACAATTTCTCCTGTCTCAATGTCTGCAGTGCGATCTTCAAATGCTCAGCATGCTCCTCCAAACTCTTCGAGTAAACCAGAATATCGTCAATGAATACCATAATAAACTGGTCCAAGAATGGTGAAAAGATTCGGTTCATCAAGTCCATGAATACTGCCGGCGCATTCGTTACTCCGAAGGGCATCACTAGATACTCGAAATGTCCATATCGAGTTCGAAACGCCGTCTTGCAAATGCCTTCTGCTTTCACTCAGACCTGATGATATCCTGATCGCAAATCCAGTTTCGAGAATACCCTCGCGCCACTAAGCTGTTCAAAAAGTTCTCCAATGCGAGGGATCGGGTACTTGTTCTTAATAGTCACCCGGTTCAATTCTCGATAATCCATGCACATCCTTCTCGTGCCATCCTTCTTCTTTACTAAAAGAACTGGAGCTCCCCAAGGTGAGTTGCTGCTTCGAATCCAACCCTTCTCGAGTAATTCACCAACATGTTTCTTAACTTCTTCCAATTCCACTGGTGCCATCGGATAATAAGATTTTGATACTGGCGCTGCACCAGGAATAAGGTCAATCGCGAACTCCACGTCTCGCGTCTGCGGTAAGCCCGATATATCTTCAAATACGTCCATAAAATCGCGAACAACTGCCGGCTCTTCATTACTATCCACTTCTATTGTCGCAAGAACACTGTTTGTCGGCCTAGCCCTAAACTCGACTGGCCCGATAGAATTGCTTCCTTACGGCAACTGCTGTCTACATTGTTGGCCGCGAAAGGTCCAGCGAGACTACTGAGTCTCGTCCATTCTGCTGCATGCACGTCTACGGTTGCTCCATTCTGCCTTAGTCCGATGAACTTCTCTTCCATTTCCTCCCGTGCAGTCCGCGGGAAGAATTTCTCCAGGAAACTTTTTAGAGATATCCGCCCAACTGATCGGCTTGGGCAAGCGGGTCTCCTCCACAAGCCATCACTCTCGGGCGTAATCCACTAGCTGAATGCGCACCACATCAATTCCTTTGTCCTCTGGAATCTGTGCCGCAATCAGCAAATTCTCCGTGTCACTAGCCTCTGCTCGGCTGGTAACAGCTCCTTTAAACCAGTAAAAGTAGTAGGACCCACACGTCTGAAATCTGCCACGGTCCCTACCCGGTCAACTGGTCTAATTCCAATCTCGTTCACAGACTGCTGAACGATCTGCAAACCTTCCTGAAACGAGTCCGCTTGCTGCTGGATCAGCTCGGGCTGTTTCTTTGATTTCCAGCATTCCTCTTATCACTCCAAGCATGGCGGCTTCGTTCACACGCCTCCGGTACGTCTTCAACCTCTTACCTGTCATAATCCTGAACTCAAAACACCCAACATTAGCATGATGATAGATTCTGAATGTGGATCAAGGCTAGAACTCCCAGATACTTAAATAGAGTACCGCATTGTAGCTATGCCGCGGTATCATAGCCGCAATTACTTAACTCCACCCAAGTCGCCCAAGTCCTAGGGATAACAAGAAATCAGGTTTTCGAGTCGACAATGCAAAGTAAGTTTGCACGCCGTACAAGATATAATCAGGAAGAATGTGATTCAAGAATGGTAAAACGGTCAAGGTGGCAGGACATGTTTCCTAAACACGGGTATTCTGATTCGTGTATTGGGTACAATACCCAACTACAAAAGAATCAACCCGACTATCCTATGGCTCTGATACCAAAAGAACCATGTCACGCCCCGCTTCCCAGAGTACGCAAGATTGGGCACGTGACATAGCCAACCATGCTACCTGTGGGTAGGAAGTATCCATCCACAGTCACATTACGGCTGTAGTGATATCAAGAACAAGATAAATAAACTATCTAACACATGTCCAAATCCATAATAATAAGAGTCAATGAAAAACAAGTGCGGAAGCAAATGATCCAATACAATAATAGAAAGGTACGTCCCATAATGCGGGATCGCACCTGGAAATAAAATGCAATAAATGAACTAACCACTACAGAACTCACAAATCAGCCTGCTGGCTGAGGTACTCCTGCTCGGTCGGCGACAGTGGTAAGGAATCTGGGCCATGCAAAACCCAGACGTCAGCGCGTCATGTCAACCAAATAATATGACATAAACATGGTAGTAAGCAATGCAGGTAATAACATGAATAAAGCAGTACTATGAAATAACAGTGCAGGGTAATGTGCAGTGGTAACTAAACTGTCCTATCAGGTTTCTACTCTAAAGTCTTTGAAATCAATTGATGAATCGTCGATGTAACTCAATAGTATCCCGTACATACCCGGGATCACGGCCACAATATTCTCGGCTGCAGCCGAGACATGCCGCTAGGCACAACAGGAAAGTGTACACTCGGTAGTACCCCGTACATACCCGGGATCACGGCCACAATATTCTCGGCCGAAACCGAGACATGCCGCTAGGCACAAAACAGGAATGTGTACACTCGAACAGGTAGTGAACTGTCGAGTTACAAGTCAGGTTCATCTTTGATTTCCCCATACCCCCAAGTTATGTATGTCAAGTCAGGTATTCAGTAGTCAAGGACTAATGCCAACACAGAATCAGGTAAAAACAGGTCTGTCTGAATAGACAGCAGGAATGGTCCATGAGGACCCCAAGTCAGGTTTGTTGGCATTAGGCATGAGATCATGTAATAAGTCAGGTCGTAGTACAATAGGTTGAGTCAGTATGTACAGGGTGTCATGTCCGATGTATCAGTATATGTGTCAGGTATAGCAGGGTCGAGTCAATATGTACTGTGATCGAGTGTGTGCTCTCAACAGGTATACAGCAGCAAGAATTTAAAGTAAACAGCACTAATAGTCACTTAATCACAATGGTGCTTTGTATTATCTTTATTAACAGGTTCAAGCACCCTTGGGGTGCAATAGTCACAAGGTGAAACAATATCAACAACATAAAGTAATGAAACTACATGAATTTAAGACTAAAGCATAAATAATTGTCTCATGGATGATTTAACGAATAAAGCAAGGACGATCTAATTGGTTCAGTTAGTTAAAGTATTGATTGGTAGTAGACCGATTAATTACAAGAAACTACTATAATGATTCAATGTTAAAGATACTTACAACCGTCAATTCTAAGTTATACCAAATATCGATATTACCATCAACTGTGTGGTTAAATTAAGTAATGTGATAATTAAATGTATAGCAAGACTTGATCTTGTATTAGCATGTTAGAGCAAGTATTCGGATACTTGCCTCGACGGTTTCGCAAACCGGAAAGCACGGATGCAATGTCGGCGGAAAACACGAGACGGGTGCACGGGCCACGGATCGAGTCCTAACAGCGATCAGCGGGACCACACGGACCAGAGTACTTCGCTGGAGCGTCGGGTCCAAACGACGGCACGGCCGGAATCCGGCGAAATGTCAAAGTTGGCGACGAAGTTAGTAAAATACGACACACGTAAACAAAGACCAGCGAGAAGGGGTTTAACACGAATGGGAAGTTAAAGGGATGCTTACAGGGAAGAACCAGGGCAACCACGACGGGCTCGACGGCGATGGGAGGCCGGCGAGGCAGCGACGGCGAGCAGCGAAGGCTGGACAGCTTCTGGGTTCGCTGGAGAGGGTGGTGCGACGAGTAGAGGAGGGTGGTGGTCTGCTCTGGTGATCAAGGGGAGACGGAGGTGGTCGGAGGTGGCCTGGCAACGACGGCGAGGATCGACGGCAAGTTTCCCGGCGATCTGGGGTTGGTGTTAGGGTTGGGCTCGGGTTCTGTGGTGGTCCGGCGAGGGGAGGAGGAAGAAGACGACGAGGTCGGAACGAGGGTGAAGGGAGGAAGGCCTTGGCGTCGTCGGCGATGGGAGGCGGCGGCGACGGCGGCCACTGGATGCTGGTGATGGCGTCGGGGTGGGTTTGCAGGTTCTGGAGGGAGGAGAAGAGGAAGTAGGGGTGCGGCTAGGCTGTGGAGGCTAGGACGGTGACGGCGAGGTCGCGGGGAGGCCGACGGCGCATGCACGAGGAAGCTAGGGTTAGGGTTCGGTGAGATTTTCTCGTGGTGGTTCTTTCGCGATGGGGACGAGGAACAGTTTATATTTTATAGGGATAGAGAGAGAAAGATTTTAGGATGAGAGAGAGAGAGATAGAGATAGATTGTTAGAGAGAGAGAGAGAGAATAGGATTGGAGAGAGAGAGAGAGACAGAGGGAGATAGAGAGGAACGGAGAGAGAGAGAGAGGATAGGGGGGCCCACGAGGGATTTAAATCCCTCGTGATTGGCTGGAAAGGTACGGGTAGGTAAAAGATATAATTTTAAAGATTTAAAAAAGGATTTTAACGTTATATTTTCAACAGAAATATATATATAAATCGTTTTAGATTATTTAATTAAATGGGCTTTTCGGCGCTAAATGAAACATTTCCAAATCGCGCCCGGGTTGCGCCCAAATGTTTCAAATTCAAATTATAGGATTTTAAGCGAGTTCCAAATTTTGAAAAGAGGTGTTTAATGATTAAAATGCATACCCCCAAGTCGGACACTTGTACGCGCGCGTAGCCGTCCAAACTTGCCCGTTTAGCCGAACGGGAAGAAATCTCGATACGCGGACGCTACCACGCGACTAGTGGCGACGAGTAGGCCAACATGGATATTTTTAATTTCATTTTAGGTGTTAAAATTTGTTATGTGCCAAAATGATTTAACCGGTTAAAATTTAGCAATAAACACCAAACAATCAGGATAATTGGAAAGAGCAATGTATAACACTTAACTAGCAATAGAAATAGTATTATTGGGCTCGGGTGTTACATCATACCCAACTACAAAAGAATTTCGTCCTCGAAATTCCAAGAATACAAGATAGCTAACTACCGAAAAGGTGAGGGAATCTCTGCCGGATCTCGTCTTCTCGCTCCCAAGTGGATTCTCCATGCAATCGATTACCCCAAGAAACTAGCACAGGAGGGATAACTTTGTTCTTAAGAACCTTTTCTCTTCGATCCTTGATTTCAACTGGTCGCTCCTCAAAAGTTAGGTCCTCCCGTACAGTCAACTCCGAATGATCCAATACGTGAGTCTCATCACGAACATACCTCCGTAGTTGAGACACATGAAATATATCGTGCACTCCTGCCAATGACTGTGGTAACGCCAAACGGTACGCTACCTCCCCAACACGCTCCAATATCTCGAAGGGTCCAACGAATCGAGGACTAAGCTTTCCCCGACTCCCAAAGCGAATCACCCCTCTAGTCGGTGATATCTTCAGGAATACCAAATCACCCACGGCGAACTCTAGAGGTCTTCTTGACGTGTCAGCCCAACTTTTCTGTCTGTCTTGAGCTGCCTTCATATGCTTCCTGATTGTATTCACCTTCTCGACTGTCTGTACCACCAAATCTGGTCCTAGTAACCTTCGTTCACCAACGTCATCCCAACAAACGGGTGAACGGCACTTACGACCATACAACGCTTCAAACGGAGCCATCTGAATAGTCGCTTGGAAGCTATTGTTGTACGAAAACTCCACCAGGTGTAGATGATCCTCCCAAGAACCTTTGAAGTCCAACATGCAAGCCCTCAACATATCTTCAAGGGTCTGGATCGTTCTCTCCGATTGTCCATCAGTTTGAGGATGATAAGCTGTGCTAAACTTCAATCGAGTTCCCAAACTTTCTTGTAAGCTCCTCCAAAAGTGCGACAAGAACCGAGTGTCCCGATCGGACACGATGCTTACCGGTACTCCATGCAATCTTACAATCTCCTGCATGTACCGCTCTGCCAAAGTCTCCGTCGATTGACCAACCCGAAAAGGAATAAAGTGAGCTGCCTTGGTCAACCGATCGACAATCACCCATACTGCATTGTTGCCCTTTGGACTCCGCGGTAAAGCCGTCACGAAATCCATGGTTATATGTTCCCACTTCCACTGAGGAATCGGAAGTGGTTGCAACAAACCAGCAACCCTTTGGTGTTCAGCCTTGACTTGCTGACACACCAAGCACTTAGCCACGAAGCGAGCAATCTCCCGTTTCATACCTTCCCACCAGAAGTGCTGTCGAATATCTCAGTACATCTTTGTCCCTCCTGGATGTACAAAGTAAGCTGAACTGTGTGCCTCCTTCATAAGCTCTTCACGCACATCCCCTTTTGGCACACACACACGGCTACCATACCTCAACGAACCGTCTTCGTGGATCAGTAAATCGGTTCGCAGTCCGGCTTCAACCTGCTCTCGAAACTTTTGCAGTCTAGGATCCTGCGATTGTGCCGCTTTAATCTTCTCAACTAAGGACGACTGTACTTGCAACTGCATCAACTGTCCCGTAGAATGTGGTAGCACAACTTCCAAGTCAAATCTTCGAAAATCTGCAATGATCTCCCTCTGTGTAGTTAACACCTGAATTGCTGGTAACCGACTAAGCGCATCCGGCACAACATTAACCTTCTCCGGATGGTACATAAGATCAAGATCGTAGTCAGCCATCAGCTCCAACCATCTACGCTGCCTCATGTTAAGCTCCTTCTGTGTAAACACATACTTCAAGCTCTTATGATCTGCAAAAACTTCGACTCTTTCCCCCAAAAGGTAGTGTCTCCAAATCTTCAAAGCGAAAATCACAGCCGCAAGCTCCAAGTCATGAGTTGGATAATTCTTCTCATGGGTCTTCAACTGTTTCGATGCGTATGCTACAACCTTCCCATGCTGCATCAAAACATATCCCAATCCTTTCCCAGATGCGTCGCTATGAATCACTAGTCCTCCGGAATTGTCGGGTACGGTCAGGATAGGGGCGGTTATCAACTTCTGCTTCAACATCTCATAAGCCAACACACACTTATCCGTCCATACAAAAGGTACCTCCTTGCGCGTAAGCTTGGTCAACGGCTCTGCCAGACGAGTAAAGTTCTCCACAAATCTCCTGTAGTATCCGTCTAATCCAAGGAAACTTCTTATCTCAGCAACATTCTTTGGAATAGGCCAATCTCGAACTGCTGCAATCTTTTCTGGATCGACGGCGATTCCATCGCCCGACACAACATGCCCCAGAAACTTTATTTCTTCCAGCCAAAATTCGCACTTACTCATCTTCGCATACAATTTCTCCTGTCTCAATGTCTGCAGTGCGATCTTCAAATGCTCAGCATGCTCCTCCAAACTCTTCGAGTAAACCAGAATATCGTCAATGAATACCATAATAAACTGGTCCAAGAATGGTGAAAAGATTCGGTTCATCAAGTCCATGAATACTGCCGGCGCATTCGTTACTCCGAAGGGCATCACTAGATACTCGAAATGTCCATATCGAGTTCGAAACGCCGTCTTGCAAATGCCTTCTGCTTTCACTCGGACCTGATGATATCCTGATCGCAAATCCAGTTTCGAGAATACCCTCGCGCCACTAAGCTGTTCAAAAAGTTCTCCAATGCGAGGGATCGGGTACTTGTTCTTAATAGTCACCCGGTTCAATTCTCGATAATCCATGCACATCCTTCTCGTGCCATCCTTCTTCTTTACTAAAAGAACTGGAGCTCCCCAAGGTGAGTTGCTGCTTCGAATCCAACCCTTCTCGAGTAATTCACCAACATGTTTCTTAACTTCTTCCAATTCCACTGGTGCCATCGGATAATAAGATTTTGATACTGGCGCTGCACCAGGAATAAGGTCAATCGCGAACTCCACGTCTCGCGTCTGCGGTAAGCCCGATATATCTTCAAATACGTCCATAAAATCGCGAACAACTGCCGGCTCTTCATTACTATCCACTTCTATTGTCGCAAGAACACTGTTTGTCGGCCTAGCCCTAAACTCGACTGGCCCGACAGAATTGCTTCCTTACGGCAACTGCTGTCTACATTGTTGGCCGCGAAAGGTCCAGCGAGACTACTGAGTCTCGTCCATTCTGCTGCATGCACGTCCACGGTTGCTCCATTCTGCCTTAGTCCGATGAACTTCTCTTCCATTTCCTCCCGTGCAGTCCGCGGGAAGAATTTCTCCAGGAAACTTTTTAGAGATATCCGCCCAACTGATCGGCTTGGGCAAGCGGGTCTCCTCCACAAGCCATCACTCTCGGGCGTAATCCACTAGCTGAATGCGCACCACATCAATTCCTTTGTCCTCTGGAATCTGTGCCGCAATCAGCAAATTCTCCGTGTCACTAGCCTCTGCTCGGCTGGTAACAGCTCCTTTAAACCAGTAAAAGTAGTAGGACCCACACGTCTGAAATCTGCCACGGTCCCTACCCGGTCAACTGGTCTAATTCCAATCTCGTTCACAGACTGCTGAACGATCTGCAAACCTTCCTGAAACGAGTCCGCTTGCTGCTGGATCAGCTCGGGCTGTTTCTTTGATTTCCAGCATTCCTCTTATCACTCCAAGCATGGCGGCTTCGTTCACACGCCTCCGGTACGTCTTCAACCTCTTACCTGTCATAATCCTGAACTCAAAACACCCAACATTAGCATGATGATAGATTCTGAATGTGGATCAAGGCTAGAACTCCCAGATACTTAAATAGAGTACCGCATTGTAGCTATGCCGCGGTATCATAGCCGCAATTACTTAACTCCACCCAAGTCGCCCAAGTCCTAGGGATAACAAGAAATCAGGTTTTCGAGTCGACAATGCAAAGTAAGTTTGCACGCCGTACAAGATATAATCAGGAAGAATGTGATTCAAGAATGGTAAAACGGTCAAGGTGGCAGGACATGTTTCCTAAACACGGGTATTCTGATTCGTGTATTGGGTACAATACCCAACTACAAAAGAATCAACCCGACTATCCTATGGCTCTGATACCAAAAGAACCATGTCACGCCCCGCTTCCCAGAGTACGCAAGATTGGGCACGTGACATAGCCAACCATGCTACCTGTGGGTAGGAAGTATCCATCCACAGTCACATTACGGCTGTAGAGATATCAAGAACAAGATAAATAAACTATCTAACACATGTCCAAATCCATAATAATAAGAGTTAATGAAAAACAAGTGCGGAAGCAAATGATCCAATACAATAATAGAAAGGTACGTCCCATAATGCGGGATCGCACCTGGAAATAAAATGCAATAAATGAACTAACCACTACAGAACTCACAAATCAGCCTGCTGGCTGAGGTACTCCTGCTCGGTCGGCGACAGTGGTAAGGAATCTGGGCCATGCAAAACCCAGACGTCAGCGCGTCATGTCAACCAAATAATATGACATAAACATGGTAGTAAGCAATGCAGGTAATAACATGAATAAAGCAGTACTATGAAATAACAGTGCAGGGTAATGTGCAGTGGTAACTAAACTGTCCTATCAGGTTTCTACTCTAAAGTCTTTGAAATCAATTGATGAATCGTCGATGTAACTCAATAGTATCCCGTACATACCCGGGATCACGGCCACAATATTCTCGGCTGCAGCCGAGACATGCCGCTAGGCACAACAGGAAAGTGTACACTCGGTAGTACCCCGTACATACCCGGGATCACGGCCACAATATTCTCGGCCGAAACCGAGACATGCCGCTAGGCACAAAACAGGAATGTGTACACTCGAACAGGTAGTGAACTGTCGAGTTACAAGTCAGGTTCATCTTTGATTTCCCCATACCCCCAAGTTATGTATGTCAAGTCAGGTATTCAGTAGTCAAGGACTAATGCCAACACAGAATCAGGTAAAAGCATGTCTGTCTGAATAGACAGCAGGAATGGTCCATGAGGACCCCAAGTCAGGTTTGTTGGCATTAGGCATGAGATCATGTAATAAGTCAGGTCGTAGTACAATAGGTTGAGTCAGTATGTACAGGGTGTCATGTCCGGTGTATCAGTATATGTGTCAGGTATAGCAGGGTCGAGTCAATATGTACTGTGATCGAGTGTGTGCTCTCAACAGGTATACAGCAGCAAGAATTTAAAGTAAACAGCACTAATAGTCACTTAATCACAATGGTGCTTTGTATTATCTTTATTAACAGGTTCAAGCACCCTTGGGGTGCAATAGTCACAAGGTGAAACAATATCAACAACATAAAGTAATGAAACTACATGAATTTAAGACTAAAGCTTAAATAATTGTCTCATGGATGATTTAACGAATAAAGCAAGGACGATCTAATTGGTTCAGTTAGTTAAAGTATTGATTGGTAGTAGACCGATTAATTACAAGAAACTACTATAATGATTCAATGTTAAAGATACTTACAACCGTCAATTCTAAGTTATACCAAATATCGATATTACCATCAACTGTGTGGTTAAATTAAGTAATGTGATAATTAAATGTATAGCAAGACTTGATCTTGTATTAGCATGTTAGAGCAAGTATTCGGATACTTGCCTCGACGGTTTCGCAAACCGGAAAGCACGGATGCAATGTCGGCGGAAAACACGAGACGGGTGCACGGGCCACGGATCGAGTCCTAACAGCGATCAGCGGGACCACACGGACCAGAGTACTTCGCTGGAGCGTCGGGTCCAAACGACGGCACGGCCGGAATCCGGCGAAATATCAAAGTTGGCGACGAAGTTAGTAAAATACGACACACGTAAACAAAGACCAGCGAGAGGGGGTTTAACACGAATGGGAAGTTAAAGGGATGCTTACAGGGAAGAACCAGGGCAACCACGATGGGCTCGACGGCGATGGGAGGCCGGCGAGGCAGCGACGGCGAGCAGCGAAGGCTGGACAGCTTCTGGGTTCGCTGGAGAGGGTGGTGCGACGAGTAGAGGAGGGTGGTGGTCTGCTCTGGTGATCAAGGGGAGACGGAGGTGGTCGGAGGTGGCTCTGGCAACGACGGCGAGGATCGACGGCAAGTTTCCCGGCGATCTGGGGTTGGTGTTAGGGTTGGGCTCGGGTTCTGTGGTGGTCCGGCGAGGGGAGGAGGAAGAAGACGACGAGGTCGGAACGAGGGTGAAGGGAGGAAGGCCTTGGCGTCGTCGGCGATGGGAGGCGGCGGCGACGGCGGCCACTGGATGCTGGTGATGGCGTCGGGGTGGGTTTGCAGGTTCTGGAGGGAGGAGAAGAGGAAGTAGGGGTGCGGCTAGGCTGTGGAGGCTAGGACGGTGACGGCGAGGTCGCGGGGAGGCCGACGGCGCAGGCACGAGGAAGCTAGGGTTAGGGTTCGGTGAGATTTTCTCGTGGTGGTTCTTTCACGATGGGGACGAGGAACAGTTTATATTTTATAGGGATAGAGAGAGAAAGATTTTAGGATGAGAGAGAGAGATAGAGATAGATTGTTAGAGAGAGAGAGAGAGAATAGGATTGGAGAGAGAGAGAGAGACAGAGGGAGATAGAGAGGAACGGAGAGAGAGAGAGAGGATAGGGGGGCCCACGAGGGATTTAAATCCCTCGTGATTGGTTGGAAAGGTACGGGTAGGTAAAAGATATAATTTTAAAGATTTAAAAAAGGATTTTAACGTTATATTTTCAACAGAAATATATATATAAATCATTTTAGATTATTTAATTAAATGGGCTTTTCGGCGCTAAATGAAACATTTCCAAATCGCGCCCGGATTGCGCCCAAATGTTTCAAATTCAAATTATAGGATTTTAAGCGAGTTCCAAATTTTGAAAAGAGGTGTTTAATGATTAAAATGCATGCCCCCAAGTCGGACACTTGTACGCGCGCGTAGCCGTCCAAACTTGCCCGTTTAGCCGAACGGGAAGAAATCTCGATACGCGGACGCTACCACGCGACTAGTGGCGACGAGTAGGCCAACATGGATATTTTTAATTTCATTTTAGGTGTTAAAATTTGTTATGTGCCAAAATAACTTAACCGGTTAAAATTTAGCAATAAACACCAAACAATCAGGATAATTGGAAAGAGCAATGTATAACACTCAACTAGCAATAGAAATAGTATTATTGGGCTCGGGTGTTACAGAAGATGACGGTTTCGCCCTCGGGCAGTCGGCCCTGTGCCATTGTGTATACACAGGCCAATCCTCGCCCTCGGGCAGTCGGCCCTGTGCCATTGTGTAGGCACAGGCCAATCCTCGCCCTCGGGTAGCCCGACGAATACGAACTTCTCCTTCCATTCATGGATAGAAGAAGGGACGGCTACCACACCCGACCCGGCCATCACGTCCTTACTCTTTTTGAAGGAAAAATACACCCAGCTCGGCTCATCCTTGCTGGTGCCAAGGTGATTTTTATAACAAAGGAAGGAAATGAGGAGGGTCAAACTGAAGGGGATGTTTTCAAGTTTCAACCGGACCAGAAACCCGAGAAGGTTTCTCCACGAGTTCGGCGCTAGCTGGCCCGAGGTGAGATGGAAGAACAAATCACCCCACATACCTCAGTTGAGAAGGGCAGACCATTCCGGCCCAGAATGCTTCCAAATAAAGGGCAATCTTCTTATCCTGCACCTGGTCCGCCCACTCACCCTCTCTGGCTAAACGAAGCGAATGGTTGGAGGGAACATGGAATCGAGCCCGAATCTCGGCAAGCCCGTCCACATTTCTCAAGACGGAAGGCGCATCGCGGGCGTTCCCGATGCGCACCTTAGAGGCCCTTATCGTCGCCCGACGGCGAACGACATGGACAGCCCTGGCTCTAGGGGACGAGCTCGACACAGATGATGCAGCAGAAGAACCCTCTCGGCTATCTAAAGCCGGAGGGGAGGAGGACCCACTGGGCTCGGTTCCAACAGCTGGAGCCTCATCGTCCGACTCTACCCTAACTATCTCTACAAACTCCTTAGATGAAGACATCTTACCTGATTCAAGGGAACGAGCTCGCCGATGAAGAATCACGGGTGATCCGATCTAAAGGGAAGGAGCGCCGGGCAATTTTTGACAATGAGAGTGAATTAGGGTAAAAGTGTTGGCCCTGGGATGGTCCCCTCCTATTTATACACTCCAAAGAAAGCATCCAACGGTCCTAATTGATTTCCTCCAAAACAAAACGTCGCACCCAACGACCGCGGGGCTCCACATGGCGATCGGCTATTGGGGACGTCTTTTCGACTGCAGGAGTCAAAGACAGCCTGTCACTTCCACCAACCGACGTCCGACACGTGGCTCGTATCCTAACTGGCGATCGACTGAAACGGTGCCCCCCTCTTTAAAGCGCGATCATTTCATTTGATTCGCTGACGCTGTCGGGGATACGCACGAAGATTCAGGCGTACGATGATGCGACACGTAGGCCTACAGATCGAAACGATGCAACCACCAAACACTATGCCATTCCCAAGCGATCCGCATTATGATTCTTGGCGTCAAATTGAACAGAAGAAAAATCGAGCAGACCACTCTCGACCTGACCCTTGGATAGGTCGGAACGAGAGTGGGGGGCTAATGATGATGCTCACGGGTAGTATCTCTTCAAGATTACGACACATAGCGGATGACGTGTCCCAAAGGCTACGGAGGTGGAATAAAGGAAGTGCATTATAAGGATTTCTCAGGACATCGTCTTAAGGAATGTATCCGGCCTTCCATGAGACCTCCTTGAATACATTCCACCTTCACCTAGGAAACTACTAACAGCTCGTCTCCGAGACCCTGACGTGTCGAGCTTTCTCGGTCTCCTGGCTCATCTCTGAGCCCCTGACGTGCCAAGCTTCCTCGGCTTCCCGGCTCGTCTTCGAGCCCCTGACATCCCGAGCTTCCTCGGCCTTCCCGATAGACCAGGAGCGCGGATCCCATACGCCCCGCAACGGCTCCGCGTATATCGCCAGGGCGAGATATCCTCCTCCCCACGATCCACGTCCCACGCTGGCGCATCCCTCCATTAATGAGCATATCCTTCCATTAATGAGCGTATCCCGCCATTAAAGGCGATGATAACGCGATGGCGTAACTGACGGCGGTGATCTCGCGCCCGCTCGCTCCAAGCGACCCCTATATAAACCTCATCTCTCAGACGACTCAGGTATGAGAAATTTAGCTCAATACGTCGCTGCTCTGCATCTATTCCTCGGCTCTAACTTGATCGTTAAAGGGTCCTACGGTGGTCACCCATCCGGGACTTCTTTGCAGGTAGCTCTGCGTCCAACACCAACCTATTGAGATCCATACTCAACAACTCCAAAACCGAATCTCAACCGTTTAACAACGCTCGCTACAGATCGACGGAAGACAACATTGAAGGAGATCATACCCTCCCATCAAACTTCGTTTAATCTAAAAGAAAAAAGATTGAATGTATAGATACAAATTTATATTTATTACTTGCATCCAAACAAAAATTTGAGCTTTTAAGAGACAAAAAAATTTGGAATACTAATGCAATCTTTAATCCATATATTTTAGTTGTGCAACCAAAGCAGGCTTTGGTTGGATGATATAGCCTTCGCATCTTTTTTTATTTCAATTTTTGTGTGTGTGTGTTGCGCGGCGGGGGAGGGGGGATCCAAATTTAAACAATGTGAGTACATATTTTCTTAAGATAGAAAAAGCTTATGAATTTATTATATAATTAAAATTTGAGGAATGCTACTCATTCGTCTTAATCAACATATTATTAAGAAATTCACATGAAAAAGATCACGTGTTTCCCAAACTTCTTACTCTTGTATTTGGGAGTTGCAAATTTAACGTTAGACCGACTGACAGTAAATTAACTTTCATAACCAAATCGATAGGTAAAAAAAAACGGCATGAAATTTTGCGTATATATGATTTTAGCCATGAAATTAGATGGACAAGGATCATAAAAAAGTTATGAAAAATTGTCTTTGTGGCCAGGGCTGAAAGTTGGGTCGGGTTTGCCCGAACCCGACCCCATCCAACATGATATTTCATGGTTTTTTTGGCATGTTATGCTCGTCTGAGCCTGAACGGACGGGTTTAAAATTAGCTATAATATTTTTGGACCGGATATGGGTTTAGTACAAAACCCGCTCGTCCAAACCCCTAAACCTGGTCCGAACCAAACCCACTTTCTAAATACAACTCGATTCGAGTGGTACATCATATACAAAATATTGATCGTGCGTTTAAGTTATAATTTATAACATATAATTTAATATCGATTCTTCAATGTGTAGATTTTACATGTATGCTTGGTAGTATTTGTCACAAGTTTTACCTCTTCGGTTGTTTTAATAATTTACAACGGATCAAACCTGAAAAACTGTAAAACCCGACTCGCCCGTTTAAATCCGAAAACCCGTCCAAACCAGCCCGAAACCAGAAGTTTCAAATTTGGGTATAATGTATTGCAAACCCATCGGGTTTGGACGAGGTTGAGATCTAGGTTCTTAATTTTGGTCCGGATACAAAAATTGTTAAAAACCCGTCCCAGCCCCCTTTCACCCCTATTTGAAACCATTATAGGAGAGACCCCGTCGCCTGAGCCATTTATTTTTGGTGTCCCTTTTGTTTTAGGTATGATCCAAGATCCGAACTCTCTGGTCGGGTCACCGCGAATTTGACCCGAACCCGATAACCCGCAAACAGCCCTAGAACTCACAAGAACTCCCAAAACGAAAACCCTTCGCTTTCTTCCATTTCCCTCAACTCCGCTCTTCCTCTCAAAACCCTAACCCTAACCCTAGATCTCATCTCATCCGCAGCAATGTCAGCGATGCTCCAGCCTCAGATCATACTCCTCAAGGAAGGGACCGACACGTCGCAGGGGAAGGCGCAGGTGGTGAGCAACATCAACGCCTGCACCGCGGTGGCTGATTGCGTCCGCACGACCCTAGGGCCCAGGGGGATGGACAAGCTCATCCACGACGATAACGGGAACACGACGATCTCTAACGATGGGGCAACGATCATGAAGCTGCTCAACATCGTTCATCCTGCTGCCAAGATCCTCGTCGATATCGCCAAGTCTCAGGACTCTGAGGTGACGAAAGTCGAGCTTTTTATTAGGGATTTGATTCTGTTTGAGAGATTGGTGTTTTGCGGAGCTTGAGTGGTGATTTTAGGATCGATTTTGTTTGGGTATGGAGTTAGGGAAACTGGAGTAAGTGAAGGTAGAGAGGATGTGAGTCCCTGCCTCCAGTTAAAACTTTTAACTTTGATGGGGTGTTTGACTCCAAAATGCAGTTTTGGAGTTATATATACCCCAAAATGGACTGGTTGGAGTTTAGAAAACTTCGGTTGGATTGGAGTTCTTGAAACTCTTGTTATCCCAACTTTAGAGTTTAGATAATTTTTCTGAACTCCCAAATGAACGATAAAGGGGGTAGGAGTTACGTGTAGATAATATTATGAAACTTCAGCTATCCTTACTGGACTCCATACCCAAACAAGCTCTTATTCGGTTAAGAGGTTGTTCCGTTGATGGCTGTTTGGGGAAGTTTATGAGTTGGGTTTAATTTATTTTGATCCAACAATGTTAAAGTATATCTATTGGAGGTCAGGATGTCATTGATCAAGATTGGGGAGATTATCTTTTCTTGGGTTACTATGGCTTGGATTTTCTTTCTTTTCATTATTCTCTTTATGAGGAAAAATGACGAAAGAAGTGTTTCTTATCTTGAACATTGAACCCACATGTATAGAATGTTAACCGGGGAAAAAGTATAATCACCATGATCAATTAAAATACATTTTAGACAACATAGTAACAATGAGAATAGTCAACGAATAGTATAGTGAAATATTGCACAAATTCTTATTGAAAAGGTTAAGTTTGCGTGTGTTTTTGTGCGTGGAGATACACATCACAAATCGTTGTCTCTCATCATTGGCAGAGCCAAGAATTAAGTGTTGGGGAACCAGAACAA
This sequence comes from Agapanthus africanus, assembly GCA_030015575.1. Lineage (NCBI taxonomy): Eukaryota > Viridiplantae > Streptophyta > Magnoliopsida > Asparagales > Amaryllidaceae > Agapanthus > Agapanthus africanus. Next base: position 314,638,680 of record CM057338.1, on the reverse strand, counting down.
AATATACACTGATAAAACGTTTTCTTGTTAAATATTAAGTCTTGATGCTTATTAAATGCTATAAAAGTATTCTACACATTTCCTTTTGTATTAATATTAAATATAAATAAGCAAATTAGAAAAGTATTGAAGAAAAGAATGAAAGCACACCCTAAATTTTTTCCAGATGTTTCTAAATATAAATGTGAATATATGGTATATAACTTGTGTAAAAACTTGTTCTTAAGGCGTAAAAATATGAACAAATACAAAACAAAGTAAAATAAGGTTCGTTTACCTTTAGCATTAAGAATAAATAGTCTAAATAATTTTACTATCGAAACTCTTTTAAAAAACAAAGGGAACAATCATCTCAAAACAATAACAAATTTCTAATTCAAAATTACTAATATAAATATAATACACGTTAGATATAAATATGAAAATTATATGGATTTTATTAAAAAAATCCTGGTTAAATAAGCAACATGAGGTTTATATGGATTTTTTAAAAAATCCTTGTTAAAAATTATATAAGTATTAAAATTATATAGAGTTTATTAAAAATTCCTTATTAAATAAGCAACCTATGGTTTATGCTGCGGAAAAAATTTAAAAATTATAAACCCTAGAGTTCTTGAGCCCAAGATCTACAAGCCCACAAAGTAATTTCTTTGCCACCATGCCAACTTTAAGTTTTTTTTTTTTACCGCAACGAAGCCCACCGGCCCCGCGTGCTCTTCTTCGAAGCACTAAATGGGAGATCCCGGGTTTGATCCCGGGTCTCCTCCTACAAATTCCTATTGTCCACCACTGGGTTATGTGTCCCGCACCATACCAACTTTAAGTTGGTAACTATGAGTTAAAGTTTACATTTAGGATGCACTAGGTACATGTAAAGCATGATTACCGGGAATCCTTACATTTCTAGGAATGTGATGACCAGACATCTAATCGCAAAGAATCGTTCATTACCGTGCTTGGTATATTTTAATCATCTCCGGTAATATATATATGTGCAACGGTCGACCGGTGGTGGGTGGCCTGTGGAGAGACAGGCCTGTGTCGGCGGATGGATGATCCTAACACATTTTGTGTTAGGTGAATATTTCGTGGTAGTCAAGGATAGACACCAATTTTGGGGTGAATAGGATTCCCGTGGAATGGAGCATCTTATTACCATGGTAATTCTATATTCCTTAGAAGACTTCTTAGACCATAACAAGTGTGGTAATTTTTTTATGGGAATTTAGGATTACCTTTTAGATTACTCCTATGAAGCACACCCTTATATGGATACAAAAACATTTTCAAATACTTGTATTGATAGTTTGGAAGAATTCTTTTTGGTTTGGGGGGAGGGGAGAGGGTGCCACCCGTGGTCCTCAATGAATTTCAATGACATCATCAAGAGCTTTCCTGATCAAATCAATCTACAATATTTAGAGTGTAAAATAATTAAAAATAAATGATTTTAGTGTCATTGTTTATGTAGATGAGCTAGTAGACTACCAAAACTACTAAATAATCTATGCTTTGGAACATAAAAATTGGCATTCAAACCTTTGGTCATAAACTTGAAAAAGCTTTGAACAATAAATTGCATCCCCATTTTTTTTGTGTAGTAGTATTCTAAACCTCTAAAGGGCGTGCATGTTTTGTGCTTGACTACATGATTCATAGGCAATTCGATTTGAAATCACTCTTTTTTTATATGCCTAGGGACAGAAACTGTAGATCACGGAATAGATTTTTTATTTGATTATCATCAATAGGAAGGACATCCATGTCCTTCGCTAAGCACATAGTGAAAAAGTGATATATATTGTTAAGTCCTTATGAAATTTGTAAGTGAGATACTTCAGGGATCAAAATGGGCGGCTTATTTTTATAATGTTTGTGGTAAATATTATGCTATTTGGATACGAGTGATTAATTATTATAATGCTGGTAGCAAAAATAATGCTATTCGAATTTGAAAGACTGGAGATCTTTAAACCTTACTGATTAGTTGTGAGTTCTTTGAGGATCCTGTCCTCTAAAGCATAATTGAGGAAGTTGACACAATAACACTTTCTTTTCTCAATGTCTTTTTGTTAATCTAAAATCATAAATAGTAGTATAATCAGCTTAGAGCTTAGGACTTTTGCTGAAAGTAATCTTTGGACAGTTGGTTCTTCCCCCACTCATTGTGTTCTGTCACGATTGCTTTTATGTATTACCTGGGACAGTTATCTGGAGTCTTAGTATCCAACACTCTGGATTGTTGTAGGTTGGTGATGGTACCACAACAGTAGTGCTTCTTGCTGGTGAATTCTTGAAAGAGGCAAAGCCTTTCATTGAGGATGGAGTCCATCCTCAGAATCTTATTAGAAGTTACCGGGCAGCAGGGAATTTGGTGAGCATATTATTATTCCTTATACACATGAAATGAATTCCATGTGTCTTCTGTGAACAGAGATGAATATACTATGTATAACAGGCAATTAACAAGGTTAAAGAGCTTGCTGTAAGTATAGAAGGGAAGAGCCTTGAAGAAAAGAAGTCCTTATTGGCCAAATGCGCTGCTACGACACTATCATCAAAATTAATAGGCGGCGAAAAGGAATTTTTCGCTACTATGGTTGTGGATGCTGTCCTTGCTATCGGAAATGATGACAGATTAAATATGATTGGAATTAAAAAGGTTCTTCTCATCTGACATTTATCTTTTACATTTCCGATCAGTTTATGTGTTTTTTTTTTTTTTGCATATGATTTTAGGCTTGCTGAAGAAGTTGATTTTTGAAGTAATGATAATTCGTCTCTTACAGTAGCTTTTTCGATAAAGGCTGTTTTGTTTTTCTTTAACCTAATGGAATGAGCTGGGATTGTTTGATTTCTTGTCAATGGAGCTTTGTAGACATTTATTGAAAAAATTAGTACACGCAAGGTTTCTGAAGATTTATCGCAATTTGACCTAGGTTCCTGGAGGTACTATGAGGGATTCTTTTCTTGTCAATGGTGTTGCTTTCAAAAAGACCTTCTCTTATGCTGGTTTTGAGCAGCAGCCAAAGAAGTTTCTGAATCCAAAGATCCTTTTGTTAAACATTGAGTTAGAGTTAAAGTCGGAGAAAGAAAATGCTGAGATCAGGTAATAGTGTCTCTTAAAGATATCAATATCTGTTCCATAACCATGTTTTATAATCATGTTTTTTGTTGTTTGCAGATTATCTGATCCACTGCAGTACCAATCAATAGTTGATGCTGAGTGGAATATCATCTATGACAAGTTAGATAAATGTGTCCAGAGCGGAGCAAAAATTGTCCTTTCACGATTGGCAATTGGTGACCTTGCAACACAGGTAAGGACTTCTCAATTTCTGTGTAGGATAACAAATTAAGAGTCTTCAGACCATAACGGAACTCCTTTTTCCCGCAGTATTTTGCAGATCGAGATATATTTTGTGCTGGTCGTGTAACAGAAGAGGACCTGCAACGGGTTGCTGCTGCTACAGGTGGAACTGTGCAGACTTCTGTCAACAATATCATTGATGAGGTTGCTTTCATGTTTCTTATTATATCTTTTATTAGAGGAAATTCGGTGTAAAATGTCACAGTAGGATTCATGCTACAGTGATGCTGGCATGGCAACGTTCTATTGGGTGATAATTAATATGTTATATGCATTTCTTGTATTACACATTGGATTACCTTTATGTCACATCACTAATGTATCTGTCAAGAATATCATTGATGAGATTGCTTTCATGTTTCTCATTATATCTTTTAGTAGAGGAAATTGGGCCGAAAATGGCACTTTAGGAATCACACGCAGTGATGCCATGGCAACATTCTATTGGATATACTTCATTAATATGTGATATGCATTTCTTATATTACATATTGGATTAACTTTATGTTGCCTCACTTTATAATGAACATTCAATGATGTATTTTCATGTTAGCTCCACTATAGGCTGCATCCTACGGTGACGCTTTAGGCCTCCAGTCCTCCTTTTCTTAATGTGTCTTGTAAATAGCAAACAGGGGAAAGATTTTTGTTTCAATCAATTTAGTTGAACACATCTTATTAATATTCTTTTACATGTTTAACATGCTAAAGGTTCTGGGTACTTGCGATCTTTTTGAGGAAAGACAAGTAGGGAATGAGAGGTTTAACATATTCAGCGGTTGCCCTTCTGGTCAGACTGCAACCATAGTCCTCCGTGGTGGGGCTGATCAGGTTTGTTATAAAAAAAAATTGACAGCTCAGCGGAGTGTTACTGAGTTTATGTTTAATATTCATCATGCTTTTCTTTTCACAGTTCATTGAAGAAGCTGAAAGGAGTCTTCATGATGCTATAATGATAGTCAGAAGAGCTTTAAAGAACTCCACTGTGGTTGCCGGTGGTGGTGCTATAGATGTAGGCAGATAAACTTTCTAAGATATTTTGTAACTTGCATCTTTGGTTTACACTGAATACTCTCTTATTTCGCATGGTAGATGGAAGTTAGTCGATTCCTGCGACAGCATGCACGGACAATAGCTGGGAAGTCGCAGCTTTTTATAAATTCGTATGCCAAGGCCCTCGAGGTAGGAGACCCAAAACTTCTTTTTACGATTAATTGATTCTTTTCCTGGGGATCAGGTTGCGTTTGTAACTGTGCAATGTTGTATTATAGCTATCAAGTTGATTGATAAGTATTAAGGTCCCCCCCCCCCACACACACACTCCCCACCCAAAAAAAATCATCTATAGTGGCACCACTATGACTTGCTATATATTACTATTTAATCCCATGTTTGCCGAGCTTCTTGCACCATGTATCATACAGTTTGTACATACTTAGCTCTACTTCATATTTTTTGTTCAGTAGCAACCTTGGAATATAAAGTCTTTTTTCACCTGGCTTCCTACAAGTTACCGATCAATTTGTGGGGGTTGAGATCAAGGTTCGAGGTTTCGGCCGAAACCACCGATACGTGGTGGTTTCGTATCGGTTTCGGTGGAGACTGATACGAAACCAACCGAGACCGATACGAAACCAACCATATAATATCGTTTCGGCCAAAACCTTTAAAAACTTATTTATTTTATACCATTTTTACTATCATTGTGATTATTATAGGCCTTTGTTATTAGAAAATCACAAAAAAGTGAACCCAAACCCTATATTATTACTTATCTAAGCACACTTTTCAATATATTTTGCATCATGACTGAATTTTTAAATACTTGTATCATTGTCTTGTAATATAGAAGCATAAATTTAAGCATTTAATATATCAGCACTTACGCATGTTGTATTACCATCGAAACCGAAACCCGAACCGAGATTAGCGAAACTAGCCGAAACCCAGCGAAACTAATAAAATTACGCGAGACCGAGTTCCCGAAACTTGGTTGAGATCCCTAGAAACTTTTTTTTTACCTTGGGACCTTTAGTTGATGCCTTTTGTTATAGTGGCAACCAAATATGCATTTAAATTTCCTGCCCACACGTAGTATAGTTTCCACTGCATTCAAGACCTTGAATCTCTTGAGAGTCTAATTGAGATTTATTAGTCAATAAAGGCAGTTTTCAAGAGGGGCAAAAAAAATTTTGATATGTTATGTTTGATTGTGTTGACTATACGTCAGCAAACTCCATATGCATCCGACAAGGATTCAATTTACATGCCCAGATTATGTTTTTTATTAACATCTTGTATCTCACCCATCTGTTTGTCTGTGTCACAAAATGGTCGTTTTAACTTGCATTTTAGCATGACTTTGATTTAAAGAGAGATTTTCCCAAACCCATGTGTAACAAATGGGGAAAAAGAGAGAAAAAAGGGGTGGGGAGAAAAATTGGGGTGTAAAAGTAAAGCTGTATCTTGTTTTCATAGGGAAAAATAGAAGGTTGCATCATGTGTGAACTTAAGATGTGCCATTCAATGGAACCTCTAGGGAAGCTGTTCAACTAATTTAATTGCATTCCCTGTAGTGCCTTCCAAATTTCGTAAGCTACACATATTTTGCATAACATGTCAACATGCCACTGGCAGTCAGTATCCTAGGAGTAGCCACGATTAAACCATGCTTTTGTGGCCTTTGAGTCTTCAAATTTTCTTCTCTACTGTCTGAAGACTTAGAATTGTATATATTTGTGTACAATAATAACCATTGAACAAACTGATAAGCTGTGCCGGACTGTATCCTTCTCCCCTGTGCTTAAGTTCTGTTTTTGACATTGCGAAGACATGAAATGCTAGAATGTTCGTGTTGTCTGTGTAGTGTAATTGAATAATCTTCCTCTTATGTAGGTTATTCCACGACAACTTTGTGACAATGCTGGTTTTGATGCGACTGATGTGTTGAATAAACTCAGACAGAAACATGCATCAGGCAAGCTTCTTATTATTTTTAAGATTTTTATATAAAATGCTCACGTCAGAACTCCCACTAAATAGTTACTGTGTTAATCACAGGTGAAGGTGCAAATTTCGGTGTGGATATCAACACAGGCGGAATTGCAGATTCCTTCTCAAACTTTGTATGGGAACCGTCAGTTGTGAAGGTAATATTACGTTTTCTTGTTTCCCTCACCACTTGTGATATATCAACTCTTCTTAAGAACAATTCTATGTTGCCGGCCATATGTGTCCAGTCATGATAGAGAAAGAGATAGGAACATGGACCATCAAGCTGCCTGAAATTCTTCATCTCTTTCTTTCTCTCTCCTGCCGGATACACCCGGTTACACTATACTGAATGATTTCTACTTCTTATGACCTTAAATGTCGAGTGCAGATTAATGCTATAAATGCTGCTACTGAAGCTGCTTGTCTTATTCTGAGTGTGGATGAGACAGTGAAAAACCCCAAGGTATTTCTTGTTCTGGTAACAAAAGGGATATAACATGTCTGCTGCTGCTTCAACAAATATATGCTGCATGTTTTTTGCTGTAAAGCAATTAGCTCTATTACACCACTGAGCAGTAGTTCAATTGGGATGGGCACTTCCCCTCTTGGGAGAGTGCGGGGTTCGAACCTCAGGAAACCCCAGAGGGGAAGTGACCACAAATTAACGTTTTTGGGGCAAATTCGTGGGTCCTTGCGTGTGTGTGCTGTGTGCGAGTGTGGTATGCGTGGGTGTGATGTGTGCATAGATTAGGGCTTACGGGCTAGTGCCAAAAAAAGAAGAAGCTCTATTACAAATTCTTGTGATGGAACCAATTGCCAATTGTCGTCATTATTATTTTGTGAGTAATATGGATAAAGGTCAATTGAGTTATATATGAAGTATCTTCAGGCTCTAGGCTGAGTAGCAGGAGCAACTTTTAGAACTGATAACATTCGAGATTATGCAGGATTATACACGAAAGATCCTTTTTTGGCTCGATTTTTCTTTCTTTAGACTTATTCGTTTTTTTGTCCGAAAGAATTCCTCCCCACAAAATGACCAATAAAAATGCTAACATGTTGAAGAAAGCTTCTGTCATCAGCAGTAAAGTAGCGTATCATGTTGCATACATTCCCTTTCTCCTTCGAAGTTCTTCCAGTATGTACTGATCTCTTCCAAGCATTTGCCTATTATTTTTCTGCTAACATCAATGTATTGTTATTAGTCGGAGAGTGCACAAGGGGAGGCAGCTGCAAGTGCCATCGGCGGTCGTGGCCGCGGGGGAGCAGCCTTTCGTGGAGGTCGTGGTGGCCGAGGCATGAGAAGACGGTGATTTTGTTCTGAGCGACGCTTCTTTTCATGAGTTAATTTTGTTTGTTAGTTTTTGGATTTTATGTTACCTTGAGCATTTCATATGTTTTTGGGATGCAAATGATATTTTTGTACTATGTAATATCTTGTCTGGAGGTTTAATCATGGAATGGTTTCATAGCAACCTTAACAGAACCTCCTGGCATGACTGCTTGGATTTTTCGGGTTGTATTGAGTATATGTTCAGCTATGTTGCGACATTGAGTTACTTTATTACCAGCGCTGAATCATGGATGGTTTAAAATCTTGGCTGATATTTTATCTTGATCTAAGATGTTTGATTTCGATCCCAAAAAGATGACCGTTGAGTTCTGAACTTGAGATTGACATTGAGACTTTGAATCTTAGTATTGGTTTTCATCAATTGGTGATTGCGGCTTTAGTTGACTAAGAATTGTGAAAAATTGTTTATAACTATAACTATTAAACTTTCGTTTCTTTGAACGAATTTTTTTTTCCGATATTAATATCGGATTGAGAAGGTCGATGTTGTATATCCGATTTTGAAAAGGTATTTCTTTTCGGAATAGGGTGGTTAGGTATTAAAATGAGTAAAATAGGATGATTTAAATTATAATTATGAAAATATGACGGTTTGGGGAGAATATGTTTTCAAAACTCGTCCTGCTTATATCTCAACCCATCCCAAGTATCTCTCGTCCCACTCCAATCCCAAGCAGTCATCCACCCCATGGAGAGCTGGTTCTAGAAACCCGTCCTTCCCCCTTCCATGGAAAGGGTGGGTTCTAAGAACCCGTCCACCCCTCCAGTGGGGAGGGGCCCTAAAGGAGAACCCGCCCTCTTTTTTTTGGGGGGGTGGGGTGGGGGTGGGGGTGGGGGGGGCGTCCTCTCCTTTAAAAAGGAAGGGGTGGGTTCGGGAGGGGGTGGGGTGGGGGTTTCGGGGAATCCGCCATCTCCTTTAAAATGGAGGGGACGAGTTTCTAGAACCCGTCCTAAATAAAAAATTAAAATTAAAAAAATTTAAAATAAAATTATTATTAAATTAAAAAATCCTTAAAAAAATAATTTCATCTCTAACCGGAATATCAGTAAATCGGGTTCAAAGAACCCGCCTTTCAGTGTATGACAGAGAGGGTGGGTTCCAAAAACCCGCTTTCGGACAAATATAGGATAAGATTGTTGTTACTGTTACTGACGTGGGGATAAGGGTTGTTACTGTTTATATAGAAGAAATCCAATACTTAGATCATACTATAAATATGAATGAATAACACTCCAGTAACAAAAGCAAAGCAAACAAGTTTGAGTTTCAAGTTCTGTCTCGTCATAGAAGAATTAGAGAAGATACGAAGAATACAACTGCAGTTGCTATGGAGTTTCTAAATGGTTACTAAAGAGTGAAAGATATGGGGGTAGAATGACTTGAAGTTTCTAAGCGGTTACTAACGTAATTTCTTAATACTTGAAGTCCGTCCCATTGCCAATCTAAACCCACGACACTAGTTGGAGAGGGTAATATAGTATGCCGTGGAAGCTCGAGAGAAAAAACGGGCCCATGTAGGGACACGATCTTTTAGCCCTCTTAGAACTGTATTCAATCCAACATCACGGACAGTATAACATCTACTTCTTTAATATTATTTTATAACATTTAATTGATGTATGTGTCGTAGCATAAATTTGTAACATTGTAGTAGAAAATCAGTATGCCGCAGAAGCTATTTCAGTTGAAAACGAGTAAATTCAAGTGTTATTATTCGCTACTCAATTTATATATTGCAATTTTAACGCTAGTTTATAGTAAATTAGTCTCCAACGAATAATACAAAAAGATCATATTAAAAATTAAAATTATACAAGTTTTCTTACAAATGATAATTGAGTTTCCTTCCGTTGCTTCTTCACGATCTCGAAGGTCCCGTCCCTGATGACTGTCCTGGACATCTGGTCCTATAATGATCTAGTTGTTTGCATAAACTACATCTGTCGTGCCTTTATTGAGGATCAGCATCCATTGTCATTCGATCTCGACGCATCTTAGGTCTTCCGGGTCCTACGTTTTTGTCCGGTGGTAATCCCGTCGGTGTTTGTCTGTTCCCAGTATAATAGTGCCAATAGTGATTGTCTGATATAGAATGGAATTTTGGATCGAATGCGTCTTGGTAACTGGAAACCATATAATAACGTGAAGCAAAATTGTAATGTGAGTTATGCATGCTGCTCGCAGCAGTAATTGCGTGGGTACACGGTAAATGTTGTTGCTGGAAAGCACCGCATGTGCATAAAGAGAGCCCTTCATCTCTAAAATTTACTGTAGATTGATTTCCATTACTCCCGTAACATGAAACTCCGCTGTATCAACCCTTTCAGATCTTTAGTATTGTGATCTGCGCTCTCTTTTCCTAAATATATCTTTATAATACGCGGTGAGTGGAGTCTCCATCGCCAAAGACTTTTCCTTTCTTTGCACAAAGTAAGTATTCACTCTGAAAAAGGTTTAAACAATCAACCTCTGTATCGGTACGTCTCTAACATTTTTAAGGACCCCGTTGAAGCTTTCAGATATATTAGTGGTCATTAGTAGATATCTACATCCATTATCATGTGCTTGTGTCCATATGCGTGCTGGATACTCATCTAACCACGCTTTCGCTGCTTGACTCATCTCTCCAATTTTCTCCATGTACATGTCATGGACATTAAGGTTAGATGCTTCACCAGCTTTGTACATAAGCTTATGTAGATTTGAATTTTTAAATTTTCTATCATAATTCTGTCTGAAGTGCCGCAGGTAAAACCTATGTGGTGTCGTCGGAAATACAGTTCTCATTGCATCTAGTATTCCAAGATGTCTATCAGATATGATGCATAAATCAGTTTTATCAATAACAGATGGGATACTTTTGAGTTGACGAAAAAACCATGACCAAGATATATTTTCACTCTCGACAATAGAAAATCCCAACGGAAATATACCGTTGTTAGCATCAACACCTATAGCAATTAACATGCAATCTCTGTACTTACCATATAGATACGTCCCATCCACGCACATTACCAGCCGACAGTGTGTGAAACCACCACGCAAGGAGCAAAGCACCAGAAAATTCATTGAAACATGACACAACCATCGACATATGTTTCTGTGGTTTTTAATTGGTATATGGACCCCGGATCTGATACTTTCATGGATTCCTTTCATGGATTCCATAAAAATGGACTAGCAAGTTGTATAAGCTTTCCCAATCCCAAAATATCTTGCATAAAACCTTTCTACAAGCATCCCATGCCTTCACATACGGAATCTGAATTTTGTGCTTTCCACTTACGTAGAGCCGTATCTCTCGAGGAGTCATCGCCACATCTGTACGGATAAGTGGCATGATAAGTGAGCAAATGTATGATGAAGTGCAATTCCTGTGATCTTTTAACATAATCAAATTGATACAGGTGTGTTCTCGGTTGTATTTCGTGACTTTCCAAGTTTTAGCTCTTTTGGAATAACATGCGTGCAATCTCCACTTGCATTGAGGAGCTTTCATACATATCACGATATAATACGTCTTATTTGACTCTTCGATTTTAAATGTAACATATTTTTCAATAGCCCACGATTTCAGTTTACAAATAAAATCTCCTTTTTCCGGAAATATATCTCTAACAGTGACGCAATCTTCGCTTGCTACACTCGCTTCCAAATAAGGTTCAGCATTTACTTCTGCCACAGCTAAGTCTACCCAACTATCATCTTGCAACGGATCGAGGCCGGGTTCTTATTCGTATCCATGTCATCAATCAATACCACTTCATTCAATCCAGCGGTATAATCCATACTATCCTCCCTTTGACGGTCTTCGCCAACTTCATCATTATCACTGTCACCCATATCATTGTCACTCATAGCAATATAAAGCTCGGGTGCAATATACGATGGTTGAGATCAGTATAATGTGAATGGTTCGAGTTGAAAAGACCAGAATGATGTGGACGGACATGCTTGGAATGCGCTACTTGGATCGTGTTGGAATGATGCGGAAGTATGAGAAAATCTGCATTTTGGTATATAAAATTTTGTTAACATTTTCGTATTACAAAGAAAATAAACATAATCACCACTTGTTTCAGATTGATATACCCTTGGAAAGTTGTATATGGTAATCCTTGTTGTTCTTCAGGTATGCATGCAACTGCAGCAGTTGCTTGGGAAAATCTGTATTTAATATATAAAATGTATTAGCATTTTGGTATTACAAAAAAAAATAATTAAAAAATGTTTAACCTTAAGTTTGAAGGTGTGAATAATCATGTGTATAGTTGTATCCACTGAGACAAAATGTATAATCGTTAACCATGGGACTGTATGCCTAGGAACTACCTTCGGCATTACCATCAAAATAACCCGTTGGAGCGACATCTGATATTTCTAATTGTTCCTTTTCAACTAAAAGTTCAAAATAATGCTGGGTGTATGCCAAACCGAAGTCTATCATCGAAGATGTTGTTGCATCGTCTATAACTTCAACCAATGCATTTCTACTAAACAGAGATCATATACAACTTAACTTAAACTTAATTTCACGGGGATCGTATTTCATGATTTTAAACACTTTATTCTCGAGTTCATTGTAAGTCGTTGATGATCCTAATCGCATAATTCTTGCACACCCGTCCATATACTCGGACCTTGTGCACTTGTCACAATCTGACCATCGTATTTATATAGAACAAATAAAGTTGAACTTGACATTATCTGCATCAAACAATATCAACCCAACAATAAATATAACACGTTAACAACTGAAGTGATGATTATATTCACTGAAAATTAAATAAACGATAAATAAAATTTACATACATTTGTCGATCGGGAATTTTGATAGATAGATTTATAGGGATAGAGAGATCGAGTTCCATTGAAGTGGTGCAGATGAGAGTTTTAGATTTTTTAGGAGGTGCAGATGCAAATTGGAGCAGAATGGAGAGCAAATGGAAGGAGGGCGGGTTTTGATAGGTATTTGGTTGTCGTTGGTAAAAAAAGAGGCCATGCTTGATTTCAGAAAAAGTATTCACGGGTCTTGAGATAAATAGTCACAGGATTGCCTTGGGTTCATTGAAAGAATTGAGCAGAAAGGGGTCATGAGTCACGGGATTGTCTTGTTTTGAGAGAGAGGTCACGGGCTTGCTTTGTTTTGAGATAAAGGGGTCACGGGCTTGTCTTAGGTTAAGTAAAAAAGGCCACGAGTCAACGTGTGGCCAATTATTGGGCAACCTATCAATTTGAGAAATTATTGAAATTAGATTTTAAGAGTATTTTATTGCGACGACGGCGTGTTCCAAGAACCCGCCCTCTCCTTTTAAATGAGAGGGCGGATTCTTGGAACCCGCTATCCCCTTTTAAAATCTATCAATGCGTCATGTATTGACAAATCCCCTGGCCCTCTCCTTTTTAAAGGAGATTCACGTATTAATAAATCCCCTCCTTTTTAAAGGAGAGTTCCCTCTCCTTTAAAAAGGAGAGGTCAGAGGCATGACAAATTCAGGGGCCCTTTCTTTTTTAAAGGAGATTCCATCTCCTTTAAAAAGGTGAGAACAGGTTCTTGGAACACGCCCTCAATTAATTTAAACACCCCTTTTCCTTTTTAAAAACCCCCTTCTTCTCTCTGATCTTCCTTATCCGTTTTTTGTTCAAACTCCATTTTATACCCACCGACTTTCCCAATCTTTCAATTAATTGAGTTTGAAAAAAAATTACAATGTAGAATCAACCATTCGACAAATCACTGCTCGTAAATCAAAACGAGTATAGATCTTTCGGTATATTACAGGGAGAGGAAATAGTCGAAACTTATTAAATTTGTTTCAAATATTGGCCCATATATTTTAATTCAAATATTTGAAATAATACAAATATATCTTGCATGGTGGAGATAATCTTACAGTCATCAGTTATAGTTCTGACAAATGGCAAGTTACTGATTATCGTATTATCGAGCGGATTCGAAGAGCCGGTTTTTATGAAGCTTCATTACTGCGTCATATCTAACTCGACCACAATCTCGTTACCTCTCTTGTTGAGCGTTAGAGAAGAGAGACTCACACTTTTCATTTTAGATGGGGTGAGGCCACTATCACACTTCAGGATATTGCCCTTTTCTTGGTTTACGGGTAAATGTGCTTGGATTGGTTGGAGGTACAATTGTGGGTTTAGAAATCGAGCACCCATATTGGAATACGTATATTGAGTCTGCTCTCGGACATGTATAATTCGTAATTTTTTTAAATCAAAAGTTGAAGTATATTATAGTGATATTAATTAACGATCAAAACCTGTCATGCCCTGCTTCTCAAAAGAGCGGTAACGGCACATGGCAAACCCGCGATGTATTTATTTAGAGAAGGTCATTTCTCAAAACAAATACGCTAAGTATAATATAAGCAGTATATGACAAGAAAAGATAAGTGAAAATAAAATCCAACCATTTTATATATTTATATTCTCAACTTTACAGAGTTTAACTAATACAAGAAGTTTGAACATAAAATGAAAGTGTTTAAACATGTAACTTTCTGAAAAAGAAAAGCGGGAAAGAAAACTAATGATCTGCTTCAGGTGTGAACTGGTTGTAATTCCCTGCAATCACTTCCACCTCCTTTGATCCTAAGTCACCCGACGATATTTTAAGAAATAAAAGATAGATGGAATATCTGTCAGCGAACTTGCGCTCGGTAAGTCCAATAGAGATGTGTAATATATAAATTGAGTACAAGATGACATGTAATATAGTATAAATGGAAATTGTAATATGTGAACAAGTATGATAATGTACATGACAACTATGTCAGTATGGCAAACAAGTATAATATGACCCTGAAGTGTAGGTATAGTGAACATGAAGTAGATGTCTATGTCTTAAAGGGTTTCTACAAGGTAATATATCCTAACGTTAGTTCAAGTGTGAATAGCAACCAATCTCAAGAGTATTCTCGAACTCAAGGCTATCATCCAGGGGCAAGGAATCACGGGCCAAAATAGCGGGACTTCAATTGTTATTGAAGTATTTCAAACCCAACAGGCTATCATCCAGGGGATTGGAAACATGGGCCCTTATTCATGAATTCGTGATGTACCGTTTCAGCCCGGTACCACAGCAATGTTATTTGTACCGTTTCAGCCCGGTACCACAGCAACATTATTTATAATAATGGGACTAATGAGATTTCGTCGGATTCATACTTAAACTACCCCAACACCCTGTGCATATTAGTCTATGATTAATGTTACGAGTCTTGATCAAATACATAAATACAAAAGGTGATGTATGATATCAAGTTTTTAAGATTCAGTTCATGTAATCATGTCAAGTGCAAGTCATGCTAATTGTATTCATGGTTCGAGTCAAGTTGGTTCAAGTATACATATTGGGTTCAAGTATTCATGACTGAGTTGTATCAAGATCAAGTAAATTCTAGCATATAATGGTTTAATCACAAGTCATATAGATAAAAATAAATAAGCAATCACAAAATATAATATGAGATAAGTATATAAGTAACTTCCAAAAAAATTATTGTAAATAAGTGTTGTATACAACTAATCAATCAAGTCAATCAATTTCGGAATATAAACAGAAATATAGATCTATGTGTTGGATACGCGTGAGTTCCAGTATCATCTAAATATGACTACCAGTTTGGAAGATATACCCGTTTTCGTATCATCGAGCAAAACAGATCAGAATCTGTTCAGCACCGTCATATATTTTTAAAACGCAGTTTGAATTAATTTTCATCAGGTTTCAGATTACGAAAATTAATAGAAATTTTAGGTCCTTAGATGTACTTATCCAAAACACCAAGATTTACGTGATTTGGATTTCTAAAGCTCTGATCATTTTAAGATCAGCATTTAAAACAGAAATTCAGATTTCTGGACAGCAACTATATGTTATATTGCAAAGCCTATATCGGGTTGTTTTATGCGTTTCTAAATAATCTAATATACAGAAAATTATAGTTCTATCAATTGTACATCTACACATATAAATTTTTTCACGAACGGATATCGGGAGTTCGAGTTATGTCCTATTTAAAAATAGTGTGCACATTAGGACAGATTCTGTCCAGATTCGTCACTAAATATTGTAATGCGGTTTTCAATATTTTACGTTGGTTTTCAGTAAAAATTTAAAACTAAGAAAATTTAGATCTTTCGATGTAGATATTCCAACATCTGAAAACACTTAATTTGGATCGATGATTACAGAATTATGGTCCCTCGAAAAAAACCCTTATTGGTAGTTTTCTGGTTTTAAAAACAGTGAATAAAAACTACGTAACTTCTAAACTGTTATTCGGTTTGATATGAAATTTTTACTGTAGATTTGCAATTCTATCTATTATTTTATCCTAATGTTACAAGAATTTCCAGAAATGGGAATTAATTTATAAAAATTATTTT
Source organism: Agapanthus africanus (assembly GCA_030015575.1). Taxonomy (NCBI): domain Eukaryota; kingdom Viridiplantae; phylum Streptophyta; class Magnoliopsida; order Asparagales; family Amaryllidaceae; genus Agapanthus; species Agapanthus africanus. The sequence continues at coordinate 314,622,543 of CM057338.1, read as the reverse complement.
AAAGATAAATGTTTTGTAAGATCATATTTGAAAATGATAAATCTATAGTACTTATTTATAACTTTGTTTTCTTGTATGCAAAAATAAATATAAATAATTAAAATTTCAGCGATAAATAACATGAATTAACATATGTGAAGTAAACATATGATCCGGTCATGATTAACCGTCTAAAATAATAATATTTAATATATTATCAAGCATTGCATACAAGATTTTATAAATAAACATATATACTTTATTTCAACCATTTTTTTATTTAACAAAAAACTTTATCATGAGACTAACTAGTTATCTCAAGATTCGGCATGCTGGAGGTATGGTAAGGGGATGAATTTCAAGTAGAGAAAAGGAGGAGGAAAGGGAACTTACGGGTTGTGTGAGTCGGTATAACAACCGGTTCACCGATTCGATTTTAGCGGCAAAAAAAAGTCTAGATGACCTAAGCTCGCGCAACCAAGATAAGGATCAAGTTAGTTTCTAAAAGTATTCTCTATGTAGATTTTAAGAGGAAAGAAAAGAAATGTAAAGCGATACTTACGAAGTTTGTGAATGGTACAATACTTCGGTCTTGAATTCCTAAGGATGAAGTGAGCTCCGGTGGCGCCGAAACTTTGAGAGCTCTAAGGATGAAGATTTGAAATAATTATTTTGAAGGAGGATGAACAATGAAGGAGAGAACATATAAAACAATATTAATATAGTCATTATAATAATTCATAATCATAGCCATACTAATTATTATATACATTCATTTTGAGAGTTAAATGGAAGATGAAATGAAAGGTCTTATTTGTAAGTTATAAGAGAGTTTAAAAAAATAGATAAAAATAAGTGCAAGAATAAGGATTTGAACATGTGACTTATGGAACAACAATGCAAGAATTAAACCAATAAGCTACAAGCTTGTTCAAGAATATATTTAATTAGAATTAAATATATGTTGTTGCTTGAAAAGAAAGTAGACTTTTGAGCTCATAGTTTTATAAAAGAAAATGAAAATGAGATTGGATTTGGGTTATGGGCTGGGTCGGGTCTTACGTTTAATTTGGAATGGGTTAAGATTTAGTTTAAAGAAATGGGTTTGGGAAAAATAGATGGAATAATAAAATAATATATTTAATAGAAAACAAAATATACAGAAAAATACTAAGAATAAATAAATACAATATTTTATTAAAGAAATAAAACACGAAGGTATAGTAATATTGGGGTCGTTACATCCTACCCTCCTTAAAATAATTTCGTTCTCGAAATTACTCAAGAAGGATGTTGCAACAGAGTAAGGAAATAAGATTAGGATGATGTCATCGCGTTTCGTCGTTGTGCTCTATCAGTCGATACTCTAAGTAATCGTGATAAGACGACCAGGAAGACGAGAAAATGCTATTAGGATAATTCAAGAGTAGTTTACAAGAAAGCCGTAAGTAAGTACTCGAATAGAAGAAAAGTAATTAGGGATTGAATTCAAGAATGGTACAAAGATAATGATGATAATCGAATTTCAAAATCAAGAAAGGATATAAGTTATTAAAAAAGATAGGATTCGATAATTAAGAATAAGAATACACAGTAGAACATAACTAAATTAAGAGAAAAATGAATTAAAGGCAGAATTCTAAGCCACTCAAGTAGAGTACCGTATTGTAACTATACTGCAGTTCATAATTACAATCACATAACTCTATTTAAGTCACTAAAATCCTACTATCAGAGTCAATGAAAGAAAACAATAAAGAATTAAGAAAATTAACAAAATATGATCAACCGAAGATGAATGTTTTGCAATTTTGTTTCTTTTATGTCGAGACATGATTATCGGGGAAAATAAGAAAAGAATTCAAAAAAATAAAATTATGGTGCAGTCGTTACAAAAATTCAGGTACCAGGAGGGTATATGAAAGGGGTATAAGATCAGTTTAAGCTGGCTCAAAAATACATTTAGTAAGATCTCTGATGAAGCTACTTATGATGTCTTGGATAGCCATGCACGTGTCTACATTCTGTACACGATCGGTTCTTGGTTGATGCCGGACCAATCGGCAACGCATGTCCATCCTTTATATCTTGGGTTTCTTACGGATTTCGATGTGTGTGGCCAGTACGCTTGGGGAGCAGAAGTCCTGACATATCTTTACAAGGAACTAGATAAGACATGTGCTCTTACGAAGAATAAAATTTGTGGCTGTATTACATTATTTCAGGTACATAATAATTTTGAACTAAATATTTAAAAAATTATAATATTGGTTCTTTCGATATTATGCCACTTTATATATAGATTTGTTCATGGGAGCACAAGTATATTGGAAGACCAGATCATATTCGTATTTCTGCTGAGAATGTTCCTGGAAAGCCTCTTGGCTGTTGGTGAAGTGGCAAGAAATCATATAAGGCTCCTCGTTGAGTACTTAAGTATTATAGAGATGAGTTGGATCGAATGGAGGCGACTCAGGCAACCATACATTAGGTAATTAAGTTTGTTTAAAAAATTTAATTGACATTATTTACAATTTTTATACTATGTTATTTGCGCAGTTCACGTGGATACCTTATACAGTAGATCGTCTGCAAGAATTATCCGGCATCTGTATCGAAGGAGAGCCGGTTTGGCGAGCTCGATACCCACTACTGTGCATTAATATCATGGCCATGCACTTACCGGACCGGCTGTTGCGACAGTTTGGTAAATTGCAATTTATTCCCGGCCCGCCGCCTGCGCTTATGACAATAGAGGGAGACATGCGAGGAGAAAAGGCGGAGCGTGATTGGAGAGAGCATCATCATCAATATTTGCTGAGATGGGAAGATAGGCTTCGTAATATTGCCTTACAGAAAATAGATGACGAAATACCCACCAGCGCTATAGAAATATACCTACAATGGTATAAGTGTGTCACTGTAAAATATTTTTCTGCTCCCCCTACCAACTTTCCGAACGTCTGGTAGTACGAGCCTAGAGGCCACGTGGAACGAGGCATAGTAAGTTAAATTTTTTTAAATTAACTTAGTTTTTAACATCTAGCGGTACGAGTCTATAATTATATATTATTTTTTTATGTAACGACAGACTCGTGGGTTGTATCATATACAATCATTGATACAAGATCCATCTCCGACTGATGATGGTCAAGATAGTCAGGTTTTATTTTCTACCGTAAACACATATATTGGTGGTATATTTGGTTCATATTATATGCTTCCATATTTATCGCCATCGCTAGAGCCGCACCATGAGCCGGAACCAGAGCCGCAGGATGAGCCAGAACCAAAGCCGCAGCATTAGCCAGATCCAAAGCCGTAGTATTAGTGGTTCGGAGCACTATATGGCCAGCAACAACCTTGGCATAGTCAATGGTATCGACAACCGTCGGGAGATAATGAACAAGCGCAACAACCGGAGCAACGACAGTCTTGGGGGACAGGTTTTACGCAACAACAGTAGTCTTGGGGACAGGGTTTACGCAGCCTTGGGGGCCAGATTTTGTGCAGCAGCAGCATGAAACCGGGAAAGGTTCTTCGCAATAACGGCCCAGTTGGGAGACAGATTTTGTGTTATATATACAGTTGTTGGGAGGCAGTACATATCCGGCACCTATCCCACATTCAGGATTTGCGCAACAACAGCCTGTCCAAGATGAAACTGAAGACGAAGCAGAAGAGCAAGCGGAAGAACAAGCAGAAGAGCAGACACTGCCGCCACATACACAGGACATGGGGGTCGTCCAGTCACCTCAAGATATATAGGCTTATGTCAAGCCTTCTCGAGTTGGGAAAGGAAAAGGGAAAGGGAAACCGTTAATTGTATACTTTTAATTTGGGTGTTAAAGACGTCCAATTTTCTTAATGGATTCATTTCCATTGTTTATAACTGAAGTTACAATAATGGAAATGAATCCAATAAGAGAATTAATCTAGTTTTGCTCCATATCAACTCCCGTTGTATTCTTCGTATTTTCTCTAATTCTTCCATGAGAAAACAGAACTTGAAATTCAAACTTGTTTACCTTGCTTTTGTTACTGAAGTGTTATTCATTCATATTTATAGTATGATCCAAGTATTGGATTTCTTCTATATAAACAATAACAACTCTTATCCCTTCGTCAGTAACAATAACAACAATCTTATCCAATATTTATCCGAATGCAGGTTTTTGGAACCTATCCTCTCTGCCATACACAGCAGGACGGGTTCTTGAAACCCGATTTACTAGTATTCCGGCTACAGATGAAATTATTTTTTAAAGAATTTTTTTAATTTAATAATAATTTTATTTTAAATTTTTAAATTTTAATTTTTTATTTAGGACGGGTTCTGAAAACCCGCCCCCTTCTTTTCAAAGGAGAGGGCGGGTTTTCAGAACCCACCCCTGCCCCCCACAAAAGAGGGCGGGTTTTCAAACCGTGCTATTCTCATAATTATAATTTAAGTCATCCTATTTTACTAATTTTAATGCCTAACCATCCTATTTCGAAAAAAAAATCCTTTCTGAAAATGATCATCAATTGCCAGTATGGAGGTTATAAACCCTACTCAAAGTAGGGTCTGATATGTCTTTATTGTTTTATATGGTTTAGTCTATATTCTACTTCTGTTTTGTTTTGTTCGTGAGTAGTTCAAAGGACCTAATTTATGAATCTTTTTTATTTCTTATTTTTAAATACCTGAGGAGATAGTTTATAAATGTATATGATATGATCCTGCGTTATGCTGGTGAAAAGTGGAGATGAAAATTACTGTCAGTCTAGTCGTTCCGATATACAATCCGCCAAAGTTTCCTTAACGTGCGAGTGATTTTTTTTGGGGGGATATTAATAAGTACCTTAACGTACACTCTATTACTAAGTGACTACCTTCAGTTTACCTAAGTTAAATAACCTATAACATTACAAACTAAGGATATATAACTGACAGGGAAGCTTACTATAGAGTATTTACACGAATGAAAAAATTATCCAGCTATTAAAGTGCAACACGAGCAAAACTTCAACTATTATATAACAGTTTACCTTTTTAAGTTTTAGGGTCCTTTTATTTCATCAATAAACTTTCTTAAAATGAGTTCAATCTATAAAATATATATGAAGCTATATATGAGAGAATATTTCTTAGAATATTCTTTTATCTAGCTTGTACTTTATTTTGGGTTATAGAAATGTTTGTATGGGCTTCCTGCTTAATATTTACCATTTTTTAAAATCTCATACAATCAGGCTTATATGATGGACTGATCGTTATCTTTAAAACCTCTTTTTATTTTTCTCTCACTACGTAGATTTTACTGGTAAAATATTAAAAAAATTACGACTTTTCTGTGCTGTATCTTGTATAACATCGAGAGAGAGAAATTGAGAGTTAAAAATTTCGCGATTTTCGTTTAGTATTGCAAAAAAGATTATAGAAACCACATAAATAGAAAATTTTGAGAACTTTGAAAATTTTGCGATTTTCTTATGCAATAATATGTAAAATATAGGAAAATGAAAGTGGACAGGAAAATATAGATATTTTTGAAAATTTCTTGATTTCGTATGCTATATAGCAAACAAAAATACCGAAAAACCGAAGAAAACAGAAAACTCTTAAGATTTTTTAAGATTTTAAGATTTTCGTATTCTACAACAAGCAAAATAATGAAAACCAAAGGATGCACGCAGAAAATTTTGGGATTATTTCAAAATTTCATGATATTCATATGTTACCGCATGCAAAATATTGGAAATTTAAAGAAAACTAAAAAATGAGATTTTTTAAATATTCACATGTTGCCAGAGATTTCTAATCATCCGGAGTATCAGTCACTTGGAAGGATTTCTTTGTTCTATTAAATTCTTAGTAGCTATAGGCAACTTTTCTTCATTTGCTTCACATGGTTTTTTGTCTCTTGGATACATGAAGTTCTCTCATAGTATAAGCAAGTAAAATATTTGAAAATTAAAGAAAACAGAAAATTCTATGACTTTTAGAACATGCAAAATAAGAAGAAAAGGAAGAAAACAGTTTTTTTTAATTTTGCGATTCTCGCATGCTACGATACAAATTACAAAATATTGAAAAGTAAATAAAACATAATATTTTTGAGATTTTTGAACATTTGTGATTGCCGTTTGTTTATAGCAAGAAGAATGTTGAAAAATCGAACAAAAACATATAATTTTGTGATTTTTGAAAATATTACAATTTTCATATTCTAAATAGAAAGCAAAATATAAAAACAAAAGTTTTTTAGATTTTTAAAAGTTTCATGATTTTCTTATGCCATGTAGCATACCAAAATCGTAAAGCCAAATATTTTTCTTATAGATTTTCTTAAATTTTAGCAATTTCTTGTGTTATAATAATCAAAATATTAAAAATCAGAAGAAAACATAAAATTGTGATATTTTAAAAAAGTTCGTGAGTTTCTGTGCTATAGAAAATAAAATACCAAAAAACCAAAACAAAAATAGTAAGATTTTTGAAAATTTTGCGATTTTCATGTACTATCACGTTTTTAAAAATTTCACTATTTTCGTATGTATAGCATTTAAAATATTGAAAAATAGAATAAAATACAATTTTTCAGATTTTTTAAATTTTCTCGATTTTTGTGTAGAGCATACATTTTATAAATTTTATAATTTTCTTATGCTATAATATGCAAAATATTGAAGCATCGAAGAAAACTTAATTTTTTAGATTTTTGAAAATTTCACGATTTTCCTGTGCTATTATAACAAGCAAAATATTGAAAAACTAAAAAAACAAAAAATTATGATAATAAATATTATGCAATTTTCAAGTGGTAGCGTGCAAAATATTATAAATTTGAAGAAAATAAATAATTTTGTTATGTAGCATATAAAAAATTATAAACGCGATGAAAACAAAAAAATGAGATTTTATCAGCGATTTCTTGTGCTATAAGAACAAAAATATTAAAAATCGGATGAAAACATAATATTTTGATATCTTTTGAAATTTTGCGATTTTGTGTTCTATAGCAAACAAAAAATACTAAAAACCTGAAAAAAAACAAAAATATTAAGATTTTTGAAAAATTCATGATTTTCATGTGCTATATAGCATACGATTTTAAGATTTTTATAATTTTCGTATGTTATAACATGCAAAAAATATTTAAAAAATGAATAAAACCGAATTTTTCATAATTTTGAAAATTTTACGATTTTCGTGTCCTTTTATAATAAGGAAAATATTGAAAAATCAAAGAAAATAGAATTGTTTAATATTTTAAAAATTATGCAGTTTTCGATTGGTAGAGTGCAAAATATTGTAAAATTTGAAAAAAACATATAATTTTCTACCGAAGAAAACAAAAAAATTGAGATTTTTTTAATCATAGTAATTTCTTGTACTATAAGGAGTAAAATATTAAAAAACAAGAAGGAAACAATTTTTTTTAATATTTTATAAATGATCGCGATTTTGTGTGCTATTGCAGACTAAAAAATATAGAAAAACCGAAATAAACAGAAATATTAAGATTTTTGAAATAATTCACTATTTTTGTGCGCTATAGAATACATTTTTAAAACATGATTCTCGGATGCTATAGTATGTAAAATATCGAGACATTTGAAGAAAGCTGAAATTTTAAGATTTTTAAAAAGTCCACAATTTTCATATGCTATTACTTATAGCAAGCAAAATATTGAATAACTAACGAAAACATAAAAGTTTGATATTAAAAGCTTAAAAATTATGCAATTTTCAATAAATAAGCCTAAAAATTATGCAATTTTCGAATGGTAGCGTGCAAAATATTATAAGTTTGAAAAAACAAATAATTTTTCTTTGTAGACTATAAGAAATTATAAAACGGGAGAAAACAAAAAATTACGATTTTTTAAGTTTAGCGATTTCTTAAACTATAAGGAGCAAATATTAAAAATTAGAAGAAAACGGAAAATTTAGATATCTTTAGAAAGTTAACCATTTTGTGTGCTATAGAAAACAAAAAAATACCAAAAAAGAAGAAAACATAAATACTGAATTTTTCAGAGTTTTGTATGTTATATGTCACGTCCCGCTTCCCAAAAGAAGGTAAAGAGCTAACGTGGTATTGAAGGTGGTTTATTCAATACAGTTACATTAAGCGTATGAATATCTATAATATGTAGGATATGTACCAAAATGAAATAATAAGAGCGGAAGACATTTATTTCCATTAATAAAATCTTTATTATAATCCAAAGAAATGAGTAGAATAAACTAAATAGTTTAATTATATCGAAAGAAAGAAGTAAAGCCCTAAACATATGGGTAACAAACAAAAATATAACCAGTTACTCTTCCGTCGCCAAGTCCACATAATCTTCACTAGTATACTCCACATCTTGATCCTCATCATAATACTTGTTCTCGTCTAACAGACATTCCAGAGATAGAGAAAAGAGAAAAAAGAAATTCCGTCAGCGAGTTACACTCAGGTAGGATTGCCTCATAAGGAAGTAAGGGTACAGGAAAAACAAACAAGTGTTTATAGGTGTGATATATATTTATAGGTATGATGTATATGTGTAAGTGGGTATATGGTATATAAGGATATATTGCATGATGTATATGTGTGAGAGGGTACGTGGTATATAAGGGGATGTTGTATGATGTATATGTGTAAGTGGGTATGTGGTATATAAGGGTATGTTGTATGATGCATCTACTAGGTAAAGGTTCGCATTAGTTTGTTAAATAAAGGTCCGGATATTCGTGATTATTTCGTTATGGCCACGGAACAACAACTGGGAAAGTGAAATGTACGGTTTCACTTCCCGGGATCATAATCGAGTAGTAGGAGAATCCGAGTTCCGCACATCCTTACCTAATCAAATTACCCATCCCCGTTGTTCAGTATAATGGTTTTGACAAATTATAATTAGTGTGTATATCATTTAGGCATGGAATTTCCACATTGTATGTCATCCACATATTGGATTATTCACCCTTAAATAGGGTTAGAATTCGCCCAAATATCGGGTTAGTATTCACCCGAATACCGGGTTAGTAGCCGTTCATATATTGAACTGTTTGCCCTGTCTGCATGGATCTTCATTTATAGATTATTTCATACCAGGTTCGCGCATTCTAATCCTAACCGTATAATGTGTCATGTATATCGTAAGTTTGTATTCAAATAGTTAATCTCATTTAATATGGTCTTTCACAACCACTCATTTTATCTTGTTACCTTTTAAAGTTTGTAATGTAGATCATAGTATTTTATATAAATCTTAGTTAATAAAAATCATGGTATTTTATTGTACTTATTGTTTATAAGAAAACCATGGCATTTTAGAGTAAATATAATTTTGGGAAACCCATGGTATTTTAATGAAATTATCTTCTAATGAAAGATTATGGTATTTATTTGAAATTATCTTTTAATAAAAATTTAGGTATTCTTTTGGGAAATATCTTTTATAAATGGTTATGGGTTTTGTTGAAAATAGCTTTTTAATAAAGATCAAGATATTTAAATGAAATTATATCATTTTAGGATGGATTAAGCGATTTTATTATAAATAATAATTTATAAAGTTATGGTATTTATTTGGAGGTAACATTTTAGAAATACGTCCGTATTGACAACCGCTGTATATGGACGGTAAGATTTGTGTCCTTTTTAGGGATGATTGCCTATCAACCATGAGATATTTACATAAAACATTATCCTATTTAAATTAAAGTATTTTATTAAAAGTGATATTCTACAAAAATAACTCCGCGTTGGCAACCGCTGCACATGGGTGACAGAATTTGTGTTTTTTTCAGAGACGATTGCCTAGTAACTAAGGAGTGTTTCATGTAAAATATTACCCTATTATGATATCTTATTAAATCTCGGTTATAAACTAAGATATTAATATGAAAATATTCCCTTTTAATGAAATGTTATTGATGTAAAAACTATATTACAATTAGCCTATGTAACTTTAAAAAAAAAACATGGTATTTATGAGAACAAATATTGTTTTGGAATTTTAAGGTATATCTCACGAATATTACGACTTTCAAAGTTTGGGATATTTTATTGAAACTAGGAAATATTTTATAACACCAATAAAAATATCATTTTTAAACCTTTGGAATATTTTGTTTTAAAATACTTACCTAATTGGTATATGACTTCAAAAATAAACTTTTCATAATATGAGGGTATTTTGTGGAAGCAACCTACTTTGAGATCTAACCGATATCATATGGTAAGATTGTTATATCAACTTAGTATTCAATAAGCATATATAGTTTTTTTTGTGATCATGAATATGTGTGTACATGAGGGTAGGTCGTTACCCCGTGGTATCAATATTAAATCTATGGTTTTATATAAATATGATGACATTGTAATCTAAGCATGCAATATTTATTTTTAACATCGATTTAAGATGTATGGAGAGATTAGAATTCAGATTTTGAAATCAAAAGAGAAAATGATAGATACAAGATGGTAAGAAGCGCATCCTATCTTTATTTTGAGATGAAGATTTAGAAAGCCGAAACGTCTCGTTACACTAAAACGAGAATATCTCCGTATTCTGATTTTTCCTCGACGATTGGGTAGAACCACAGTGTCGGTATCGTCGAGACGAAGGTCTGGATATCATTTTTCAGAATTTTCGGAGTTCTGTGTTGTCAGAAAAGTGATTGGGAAGGGCTGTACTCATAGGAGTTCAATTGGTAACAAATAAATCCCCAGCGGTTAAAAAAATCTCATAAGAATTATAAAAATCCGTGCCCAAATCATCGCCCCAATCATTGCCAATCACGCCCGCATCATTGCTGCCGCCGCTATCAAGTCTTGGCTGTTGGATCTAAATCCAACGGTTCGCGTTCGCCCTAACACCGACCTCGTTATGAGTGGGGAGACCAAGCGTTTTCGCGTGGTCCCCATCACGTGAGCACCGCCATCTTTCCTAGTCCATTGGATTTAAAATCCAACGGTCCAGATTTATCACCCTTTCTATATATATATATATATAAATCTCAAACTGTTTTTATAAAACCGAATTTGTTTTAAAAAATTGTTTAAAATATTTTTGAAAAATACGGAAAAATATGATAAAAATCAGAAAAATATATTTTGTTGCTATCTTCAGTTTAAAAATGAATTTGGGCTAAAACTAAATAATATTCCCATATGTATGATATTTGTAAGTTATTATAATTATTTAAAATCTTGTTTATTCTTGAAAATCATTTTAATTACGAAATAATTATTTTAATTCATAATAAAAATATGTAAATTATTTTAAGACATTATAAAATTTCACTAAAACATTTTAAGCCCAGAAAAATATAAATAGCTTTTAGAAAATTCTTTTAATTATATTTCAATTCTTTAAAAATTACTAACATTACTTTTAAAAATAAAATCATTAAAATAAAATATTTCTCCGTCAACTAAATATGTAAATAAATACTTGGTACTAAATAAAAGACTTTTTATTGGGTATTAGAAAACACGGTCGTTACACTATAGCATGTGGTATATTAAAAATCGAAGAAAACTGAATTTTTCATAATTTTGTGTGTTAACAAGCAAAATATTGAAAAACTGAAGAAAACAAAAATGTTTTATATTTTTAGAAATTATGCAATTTTCATGTGGTAGCGTACAAAATATTGTAAATTTGAAAAAAAAACAAATAATTTTACCATGTACCATACGAAAATTGTAAAACTAAAGAAAACAAAAAGGATGGAGATTTTTAAAATTTTTGCGATTTCTTGTGCTATAAAAAGCAAAGTATTAAAAATCGGAAGACGACATAAAATTTTGATATTTTTGAAAAGTTTATGATTTTGTGTGTAGCAAACAAAAAATACTAAAAAATCGAAGAAAACAGAAATATTAAATTTTTTGAAAATTTCGTGATTTTCATGTGCTTATAACCCGTAATTCAGCAGATAAAGTACATTACATAGTACATTTTAGGGATTAACGACTTACCCATTCATTGATTTTGGCACTGGACGTTCACAAAGTGGGTACTGTCGGATCAGATGAATAAAAGAATAGACAGACGCTTGTTGGCATTCCAGCCTTCCTTCTCTTTTTAGGTCGTATCCGAAAGAGAATCTAATACCTCTTGGTCATGAATATCTGAATTGGATAAACCGTCTTCATGGATATTTTTGCTTTGGAACAAAACAATTAGAATTAGGCTCGGTCAACCGGAATATGTATTATCCATATGGGAGATCTTCCAATTGAGAAGATCTATCGACCTGAGACGAAGAGAAATGTCTATCTATTTTCTTTAGTTATTCAGTTAAACCAATTATTCGTTATTGGATCAGATAGCAACAATTGTTTCGTCGGGTATGCGTATTTTTGATTTTCCAACGGATTTCCATGGGTTCATTAATGAATTTTTTTTGATATAGTGAGTAATAAGCTCTTATTGTTCACCGTTGTAACGACTACAATCCATTGTGTTTTCTTTTTCGATATTAAATAAAGAATTTTCTTTTTCTTATTTATAATTTTTGTCATTTAGTGTGTGCTACTTTAATGATAAATAAAATGCTCGGAAATGATTTTTAAAGAGAGGAAAATGAATTGTTTTATTTTTAGTAAAGCTTAAAGTTGTTTTATTGTGAGAAAATTAAGTTAAAATAATTTATGGGAAGAGATTAATTTTTTTTTAGACAAGAAATATTTTTTAATGATTTTTTAAGAATTTGCTTGAATTTATTAAAAAAAGAATTTTAATTTTAGTGACAATATTTTTAAAATATGAAAATAATTTAAATATATTTTTTTAGAATTTTATTTCTAATTTTTATGATTTAAAATGAATTAAAAATATCTTGCGGATCTGTCTGGGCTTTGATTTCAAATTTAACGGCTTGGAAGTGGCGGTGGTGAGCTGAAGGCACGAGCAATTCATGGGTGTCGATCTCGCGATCAACGAGCGAGATTTTCTTGCGCAGTTTTTGGAGCGGATCTTGGGGGATTGAATTTTGATCCAATAGCTTTTGAAAAAAACCCATCTTCCTCGTTCGAACGGACAAAAAAATACAGAACGTTCCCAACTCACTGCTCTTCTTTCCATAAAAATTCTAGAGCATTTGAGCTCTGGGTTGGATGAAAAAAAATCGGCAGGTCACTGTTGTGAACACCGACATTCTTTAGATGTAAGTTCTTCTTCGCACTTCGATTTCCAACTTTCTCATTCTCAGAAAATTCTGAGAAAATTCCTAAAAATAGCAGATCTTTTTTTCTAGCTTCTATAAGAATTTTGGAGTAACCAGAATTACTGATCTCTAGATATAGGATCGGCAAATCGGGTGTTATACCGATTTGCATATCGGGTAAGTCTCTCATCCCCCCTCTTCCTGGCGCGTTCTCCTCTCACATATGATGTTACTTCTTGACTACAAGCTCACTGATTTCCTTCGCCTATTCCTGAGAAATCATAACCCATACTTCCGCAATAGTAAAATAAAACGCATTTTCATTTCGATTATGTTTAATTGGCGTAAGTAATAACTTCACTTGTTCTAAAAATATTTTGAAAACTACATGCTACCAACTCTTAAACCGACCTCATTGCATGTTCCCACCATATCACTAATTTCTTTTTATTATTAATAGTTAAAAAAAAGAGATTTAGACCGTAAATACCGACATTAGAATTGTTCTAAAAATAAAATGATTTTCCTTCCTTATCTTGAACTACCACCTACTTACTATGCTTTACGTTTATCTACCCTATATGTTTCACCCACCTTAAAGACGAAGGTTTTAAATTAATATTCAATATAAAATGACTTTTTCACTAATATTGTTTTGTACAAGTTTATGAGTAAAATGGAATAATTTTTTCATGAAACATTATAAAACTAGTTTTTCTCAAATGTATTGTACCTAGCCCTAGCCTATTCCTTGGCCTGTCTTGATGAACAAATATATATATATATGTAATGGAAAAGGTGTTGAAGACTAATTAGTTCTTTTTTTATATTGAAATTAATATTATAGTTTATGTATTAATTTAGGTTATATATATAGTTATGAATAAAAAGTATTAAGACCTAGATTATTATATATATAAGTTCACACCTAATTTTAAAAAGATATAGATTTGAAAGACCAATGTATTGTTATTTTCACTAGTAAAATAGGGGGTTGCCCCTACGGATATTGGAATCCGTAGGGGCAGATTTAACTTGGCCCTACGGATTAATCCGTAAGGCTAAAAGGTTGCCCCTACGGGCCCAGACGTCCAAGAATAAAAATATTAATTCTTAATTTGGTGTTTGCCCCTACGGAGCCGCAAACAAAGGACCTACGCGTATATCCGTAGGGGCAACTAAATATCAAATTACTAAAGCTCAGATCGATCGCCTACGCTCACAATTTCTTTCTCTCTCGATCTCGATCGCGCGCGAAAACAACTCCTCGTCGCCACCGTCGTCCTCCTCGTCGCCACCGGCGTTCTCGTCGCCAGCGCCGTTCGGGTCGTCGCCACCGCCGGTCAGGTGAGTAAATCTTGAGGTAAATTAAAGAATTTTTTGATTAACATACGTGCTGGGTCTGGGGTCGGGGGGTTGCGCGCGCGCGAGTTGAGGTTCGGCAGGGGTCGCGGTCGGGGTCGGGGTCAGGGTTGGGGTTGGGGTTCGCTGCTGCTGGGGCTGGGGCTGGGGTTAGGGTTTGCCTTAGGGTTGGTGTTGGGGTTTAGCTGGCCGCGCTGGGGTTAGGGTTAGGGTTAGGGTTAGGTTGGGGCTGGGCTGGGGTGGGGCTGGGGGCTGGGGGCTGGGGCTGGGCTGGGCTGGGGCTGGGGGCTGCCCCTGGGGCTGGGTGGGGTTGGGGCTAGGGTTAGGTTGGGGTTAGGGTTAGGGTTAGGTGGATTGATGACAACAAAATACATGGATGGATCGATGAATTTAGTGATGTTATGTGTCCCGCCAACATAGGAAATTCAAACGTATACTCCGTTTTCTCATCTTAAAACTAGCAACCAAAATGTGACTAAAAAATCTTTCTAAATATATTTGAAACACATTTATTAGTTGGGTTGAATATTTGTGATTCCATTATATTATATTGTAAGATGCAGAAATTGTATCCTAAAACTACTTGATCCAATCATCCAACAAATACATTCATAAGATACTTATTAATTTTCCTGTATCTTGTATTGAATCGTAAGATTGATTTGCATGTCGTAAGATATTTGACAATACTAGGATGTCTTTCATAAAACAGAAAGTAAATTGGTGTAGGGAGAAAGCTGCTTGATGGGTGGTGACTGGGTCCATTCTTTCTTCATAATCCCCTTCAACTCTATGCCTTTCAATTATTGTGGGAAAATTAGATATTACTTGAGTGATCATGATATCATTTTTTTTGAATATTTCTTCCGAGAATTTATGCATGGTCTTGACATTGAACTTTATCATACTCCTTAATATTACTTTAGTGATTGATAATATTCAATAAGCTTATGTTGTTGACCCAAATTAAGTAAGGGGGTTAGTCAATTGGAATTGGTGTTTGGAACTTTGAAGTATATCTTTAATGGGATAGGTTTATTTGGTGTCAGTCAAATAAAATGAGAAGTAGAACCTTTTATTGTTAGTTATGAATGAATCTAATATTGGAAGTTGATGGTTTCAGTTAGAACTTTTTTGGTATATGATAGATTTCCGCCTACCAAAATCGTTCCATCCAAAAAGTGAATACAGTGGAACTTCTGTTCTCCTTGCCCATCCACTTTTTCTCTCTGGAAATTTGTAGTCTATATAACTATCTAAAATGTATTTGCTAATACAATTATTTTAACCTGACATACTAAAATATTATTATATTGTTTATGTTATCAATAAGTTATTAGTAGTATTCTCTTGATTGGTAAAAGGGGCATGGGCGTTCGCTCTATACATTCTTAATGGGATAGAAGCCTACCCCCCACAGCCGGAACACACACGTACAACAAGAATACACAACAAACGCATAATTAGAGAGCGATTCGAGATGTTCGGGTTAAAATCAATATATGATACTCGATGATAATATGAAATCTTCATATCCCCATCGAAACTCATATATGAAACTAAAAGCGCCACTTAGTCCCCGTCCGGTTAACATACGTGCGATGCTCGTCGTGACCTAGAACTATACGAAGGTTGTTAAATATCGGACAGTATAGCTCGATACTAACAACCGTCGTATAGTCTACGCGACGAGAAAATTCAATCGTATGGTAACCCATAGATTTGTCCCGTGTGGACAAGTTAAGAATGTATAAAGCAAACGCCTTCATTCACTTGTGTTTTCATCCGTTTCGAGATATTTCGTCGGTACCTTTCCGCTGGTTCTCCGTGTACAAAGATAGATTAGATGTTCATTTCAACGTTGTTTCATAGTTTTGAAATGATTATCTATTCTATTACAGTGTACTCGGAGAACAGCGGGGAGGTACTGCCGAAATTTACTCGAAACGGTTGAAAGCACAAGTGATGGGCGTTCGCTCTATACATTCTTAATGGGATAGAAGCCTACCCCCGACAGCCGGAACACACACATACAAATGCATAACTAGAGAGAGATTCGAGATGTTCAGGTTAAAACCAATATATGATAATATGAAACCTTCATATTCCCATCGATACTCATATATGAAACTAAAAGCGCCACTTAGTCCCCGTCTATCGGTTAACATACGTGCGATAATTTATTCTTTTCAACGACAAACGCACACACAAAGCATATACACGGATTTTCTCCTTTGTCAGTAACTATCCCATTCTTATATTTCTCAATATAGTCAGCATAACTTACAATTTATATGTTATTCAGTCTAACATGGCCCATGAGTACGTCAGAGTTAAGGACTGGATGTATGTGGATTGGAAACAACGTATGCAACCTAAGTTTGTCGCAGGAGTTGCTGCTTTCCTTGAATTTGCACGCGCACATAATAAGATCATAATAGAGAAGATTCTCTGTCCGTGCGATAGATGTGGCAATAAGTACTGGCAGAAGCTAGAATTGGCAGAGCTTCATATTGTAAAACATGGGTTTACTAGACTTTATTCAACTTGGAAATATCACGGGGAAGGAAAAGAATGCAGTACTGTGGTAGAAGAAGAAGGAGAATACGATAATGCGGCAGGAGAAGAAGAAGAATTCGGTAATACGGCAGGAGACAGAAATTTATTTCCATCAGAAGAAATGGAGGATATGGTAGAGGCTGCCCTAGGTGAATCTATTCGTACCGAAGATGACATTCCTTCCGGTCAGGGACCGCGTGCGGATAAATATGAAAATTTCATGAATGATGCTAGGAAACCAATTTATGAGAATGCGAAGTATTCCACCCTCTCATGGTTCGTCCAACTTTTCCAGATTAAGTGCCTAAATGGATGGAGCAACAAGTCATTCACAATGCTTCTTTCGTTCTTGAAAGATTCTATGCCTCCGGGAAATAATGTGCCCGAAAGCTGGTACGAAGCCCAGAAGATGATGTCTGATTTGGGTCTAAAGTGCGAGAAGATTCAAGCATGTCCTAAAAATTGCGTGTTGTACCGGAAAGAGAATTCAGATTTGAAAGAGTGTCCAACATGCGGAGAGGCCAGGTATAAGCCGAAAGATTCTGATAAGAAGCCTGATATACCTGTGAAGATAGCACGATACTTTCCCATAACACAGAGGCTACAGAGGCTATTCAGGTGCAAGAAAACAGCCGAGGCAATGATTTGGCATCACCGTGCTCTTCCAAGCGAAAATGGAAAAATGAGCCATCCAAGAGATTCACCGGCATGGAAGGATTTCGATAGGAGGCACGCAGTATTCAGTAGCGATCCTCGCAATATCCGGCTCGGACTGGCTACCGATGGCTTCTGCCCATTCAACTATATGGTTGGAAGTCACAGTACATGGCCCGTTGTAATGATAATTTATAATCTTTCGCCTTGGTTGGCTATGGACCAATCATACTTTATGATGCCTCTTCTTATCGACGGACCAAACTCACCGGGGAACAATATCGACGTCTATCTCCGACCTCTGATCGAGGAGCTGAAAACTTTGTTCATTGATGGTGTAGAGACATATGATTCAAACACAAATACAACCTTCATACTGCGTGCGGCTTTAATGTGGACAATTAATGACTTTCCTGCGTATGGAATGCTATCAGGTTGGTCCGTACATGGTCACAAAGTATGTCCTCATTGCCATGAACACACAACATCAAAATTTTTGAATTTTAGCAGGAAGGTTTGTTATTGCGGCCATCGACGTTTTCTACCTCCAGACCACCCCTATAGGTTAGACACGGTTCACTTTGATGGTCATCAGGAGCTTCTTGGGCCTCCATCCCCATTGTCCGGAGAGGACGTGACTGCTAAATGGGATGGTTACAATAACGTGACCTTCGGGATGGATCCGACGAAACAGGTCAAACCACAATATTGGAACAAGTTAAGCATTTTCTTCGAGCTTCCGTACTGGTCTACAAATTCAGTGCGTCATTGTCTGGACGTCATGCATATAGAGAAGGGAGTATCAGAGCACATACTTAACTTGCTTCTGTGTAAAGACGGGAAATCGAAAGACAACATGAATGCCCGGATGGATCTACAAGAGTGGGGAATAAGAAGTGAACTGCACCCTAAACCGGTAGCGGGTAAACCGGGCAAGTTTGTACTTCCCAATGCCGCTTATCATATGTCACAACCGGAGAAGAAAAGATTCCTGCAGGTGTTGCATGATTTGAAAGTCCCCACAGGTTTCTCAGGATCATTCAGCAAGAAAATAAAAATTGTGAAGGGCAAGATCGATGGGCTGAAAAGTCATGATCACCATGTTATCGTGGAGCACCTTCTTCCATTAGCCCTCAGGACTTCTCTCCCCGACTCGGTTGGTCTAGTAATCAACGACCTATATTGTTTTTTCAGAGAGTTGTGTGCTAAAACACTGGAGGTTGCGACGCTGGATAAACTAGAAAATTCTATTGCGTTGATACTTTGCAAGTTTGAGCGTATTTTCTCACCGTCATTCTTCGATATCATAATACACTTGACGGTTCATCTTGCAACTGAGGCGAAGTTAGCCGGACCGGTACAATATCGATGGATGTATCCCGTCGAGAGGTACGTGTAATTTTTCGTTTCGCGCAATTTATAAATTTATTGTTGTCCTGTATGCCCGTGTTTATTTATTCAACATATTCTCATTAGGTACCTTTACACTCTTAAGAAGTATATACGCAATAAAAATCGACCAGAGGGTTCTATCATGCAAGGTTATCTTCTTGATGAAGCAACCACATTTTGTTCCCGCTATCTGGACGAGAACATTGAGACAAGGCTTAACCGACCACGAAGAATTCAAGACGGGCCATATGGTAAAGCCGAGTATAAGAGGGTAGACACTATGTTTATCAACAAGATATACCGGTTTATCTTGCTTAATTGCGCATGTCTTGAACAAATTAGAGAGTAAGTTCTTTTGGATTAATTGTTATATCTGTGTTTGTGTGTGTATGAAATGACATAATATTAATGTCACAATTATTTGTCGAAAACAGAACTCATTTTAACGAGGTACGTGAGGGGCATCCTGATTGGAACGAAGAACGTTTGGAAAAATACCATCAGGATAATTTTTGTGATTGGGTCACAGAGCATGTAAGTTATTCGAATTACATTTTATTGCTATCAGTTTTAATCTAAACTTGTATCGTTATGTATTTATCGTAAAATTTGTTTTGTTAGATCCACGATCTGAACTTGTCTGCATCATTTGAGAGTGATTCAAGATGTTTAGCTCAATTTCCTAGTATGGAGGTTGCATATTACAAAGGATTTGGTGTCCTTGGATACAAATTCGAAGTTAAGGACATAGAAACATTTAGAACCACTCAGAATAGTGGGATTGCGACGGTAGGATCGGACGGTGTGATTTACTATGGGTACTTAAATTGTATACTCGGCATCCACTATCCCGGACGATCAGAACCCTTTTATATATCCCAGTGTACTTGGTACGATCCGCGAACCGATACAGACAGGTGGAGAAGCAGTCTTGGGACTTGGAAAGATGAATATGGATTGACCAGTGTGAACACACTTCGATTTTACGGTCAGGACGATCCGTTTATCTTTCCGAACCAAGCGTTCCAAGTATACTACTCACAGTGTTTGAAGCATCCGGGGTGGAGTGTTGTATGCCGATGGAAACCTAGAGATGTCTACGATGTCCCAGAATACGAGGACAGCGATGAGGACGAAGAAGAAAGAAGGCTTAAAGTGCTTCGACCGTCTGTTTCGAAGGACGGGTTGTCTTCGACCGATCATGAAGTTACGTGGGTTAGAAATGACATCGACGATGAAATCCAAGTAGATATGTATGATGCGCCCACGAAACGAAAAAGGTTATCAGTAATGTTATATTATTACTTCACATTTTACGCTCTAGATCATATATAGTCAATACTTTTAATGATTGTCTAATGCGTCCACGAATCGTTTATCTAGATTTGATGACGATGTCGGGAGCAGCGAGGGGCGGCAGGAGCTCCAGCCGCGGCAGAGGCAGAGGCAGAGGCAGAGCGGTTCTGCCGCCCGGAGAGCTCCGTAGGGAGCTTCAGAGGGCCGGTCTTGCACCCAGATCGGAGACCCCTTCTGATGCCTCCTTCCATGTGGATTTTTCCACACCTCCAGGTATACTGCACGCATATCCATTTTGAATGTAATATTACAGATATTCATGCATGTTTATGTCAAAATTACTTATATTGTCAATGTTTGATTGTCTAGTTGTTGGTGATGCGTCCACATCTGGGACAGAGGCCACCCCCGCTCCTCCAGGTATGTTTATATATCATATAGTGTATGTATATTGATTTAGAATGCTATATCATAAATACACACATTCCTTTTGCTCTTACTTAGCAATTTTTATTATTGTCTAGCTGTAGGTGGTGACACCATCGCACCTACGGGTATGTTTATATATCCTATAGTGCATGCATATTGATTTAGAACGTTATATTATTGATCTACACATTCTTTTTGCAATTACTTATATAATCTATTTTTAATTGTCTAATTATAGGTGGTGCGTCCACACCTTCCACAGGGGGCACTTCTGCCGCTTCCATACCCTCCGCATCGTCTGCAGATTAGTATGAATAAATTTAAAATATTTATTCATTTTACATATGCTCTATAGAATAAATATGAACTTCATGGAAATTTAGCGTCAATGTTTATTTTATAGTTGGAGGGGATGCGTCCGGGTCCGGGACCCCGGTTGTTCCTCACCGGAGGAACTATCGTCCCGCTCGTGCTGCTGCTCGGGCCCAGGCTCGTGCGCTAGTCACCGGAGGTATATATCACACTTGAATTTTTGTTTAACCTTGATTTCTTAATACAACTTTGTCTTATTATTGATTGTCTTGATATTTCGTGCAGACGCAGGGCCTCTCCATTCCCAGAGGGGGACTCGAGGCCCGAATCAGTCCCATAGGCTGAGGCCTGATAGAGCTAGGGGGGAGGCAGCATTCCCCCTATTTTTTACCCTTGACTATCGCTATACCGGTCCTCATGCCGAGAGGTTCGGCCGGTATTTGGGGGACGAGAGCCGGATCGTGAAGAACTATCCACTTCACATTGAGTGGGGCGAGCAGCACCAGCGCTCATTCGCCCTCTTCTTTGATCAGGCTCGGGTATGTATTAATATATATTTTCATTTGATCTATCCAATATATTTATTATTAACACTTGTAATCTAATAGCAATGTTTTTTTTTGTATTTTCAGTTGGATTACGATTTTCAGCCTGTAGCCGACCCTGATCACCCGGGGAGGGTGCTCGACCTTCATGCTCTGTACAATGGCCTGATGAAGAACATGCAGGCCAAGGTCCGATACAACAGGAATGAGCTGAAGGCCGACTGCTACTCCCTGTGGATAGCGACCCCCGAGGCAGAGAGAGCGGCCCTCCTATCTAGTCCGGCGTTTGCGAGAGTCGACGTAGAGACATGGCCTCTATTGTGCGCTTATTTCGACTCCGAACGCAAACAGGTATGTATTTTAATTTAAATCCATTATTTATGATATAATTTATTTCTTTGTGTTTCTTAATTAGAAAACTAAATGTTAATGCGTTGTGCAGAAACAGGCCGCTCAGAATATGGAGAACAGGAAGTCGGCGAAGAGGGGTCGCCCCACTTACACAGGTGGCTCAAGGAACATTACTCGAGCCATGGAGTTATCGGTAAATTAAGAGTTATTCTCTAATATTCTGCAATATTAAGAGTTATTCTCTAATATTTCTAATATTAAGAGTTACTTTCTAATATTGCAGACATCTCGGACCGTGGCGTCAGGTGGTACACCGAGCGTGCTGTCCGCATATCTTGCCATCCACGGCACCTCGACAGATCCCGCCACGGGCGAGCTTCGATATCCCGACGTCGCTACCCAGGAGTACTGCGTAAGTGTTAATATTTTTTCTATCCAAATTTGAAATTTTAGTTTTGGAAGGTTCAAGTTTAAATTTTATACTTATACTTTACTGTTTAATGTGGGTGTAGGAGCGGGTGGTTGAGCAGGCCCAGGCCTCGGGGATCGATTTTACCGGACAGAACGATCCGAGGCTGCTGACCCCAGTTCTGGACGCCGTACACGGAGGGCACCACGGAGGTTGGGAGAGAGGCCGGGGATTGGGCCCTAGCAGGGCCCATATGAGGTTGGACTCCATCCCGGCGGTTACTTCCTCCGTCTCCAGTGACCGGCATGTCCATCAGGAACTGGATAGCTTGAGGGCCACCGTTCAGGAGTTGAAGGAGATGCTGGTATGTATACTACTTTATAGTAAAATATCATTTCATATTATATACATATCAACATATCCATAATTAGTACGTAGCTTGAGCTTATTTGGTTTTAGACTTAAGTTTGATTAATCATACATACATATGTAATTAAAATAAATAACGCTTTTCCAAACTAGATATCCAAACAGGGTTTCGAAATAACTTAATAATGATACGAATTCGAATAATACACAGTTCTTACACGCTTCTTACACACGTTATGTCCAGACGCGACAGGGTAGATCGGCCGAGCCTCCACATGCATCTCCTTCGGCTGCGGCTCTGCAAGCCACTACATCGGTTGCGGTTCCGCAGACAGCTCCTGTAGCTCCACCGCCCACTCAGACTCCCGCAGCCGCGGCTCCGCAAGCGACTACCTCGACGGCGGCTGCGCAGACCACATCGCCAGCTCCACATGCCGCTCAGATTACCGCTCGCGACGCATTGCAGAGTGTATTGACCGAGGAGCAGGCGCGCGTTATTCTAACGTTATTCAGAGGTGGAGCTGGACCGAACTAGGGTAGCTTTTTGGTTCTTATTGTTTGAAACATGTATTTATTTATATCACATTGTACTACATTTTGAAACGATATTGATATTGGTTTGTATTTATATCATATTCAGTTTTTGGGTTTCTTTTGTATATTATATATATGCGTGAGATGTGATTATGAATACTGCAATATATGATTTGATTGATATATATAGTATTGTGCACAGGGCGGGAAAAAATCTAGCAGCCCATTTTTAAAAAAAAAATACAGACAATATGTACCTACGGATTAAGCCGTAGGTATATATGTTGCCCCTACGGACATATCCGTAGGGGCAAACTATCAGGAAACCGGATATTTTTCCGCACTGATCTCAGTGCAGGGTGTTGGGAGTGCCCCTACGGACATATCCGTAGGGGCAACTGTCTATCCCCTACGGTGTTATCCGTAGGGGCAAAATATCAGGTTTCATGATATTTTGCCCCTACGGCATATTACCTACGGATATATCCGTAGGGGTATAACAAGGACCTACGGGTATATCCGTAGGTACATACAATATATTCAAAAAAACATAAAAAATATATGATTTGATTGCCCCTATGGAGTAATCCGTAGGGGCAACAACACCTACAGATATATCCGTAGGGGCAATATTTTGCCCGTAGGGGCAAGTTCAGGGCCTCAACTTGTACCTGCGGCCTTTGCACCTACGGGGTATTTTTTGGCCCCTACGCATATGTCCGTAGGGACAGTGAGTTGTCCCTACGGATAAATCCGTAGGGGCAACCCTTATTTGTAGTAGTGTTTCTTGAGGTCTTTATTAATTATAATAACAATAAATCTTGAAAAATAAGGGCATGTTATGCTATTAGATAGGGAGATTATTGATATATGATTTTATATTTAAAAATATGTTTAACAAGTTCAATTATTACTTATTTAAATATAGTAATGTTTTTGCACATTTTATTAAAACTACGACCCTTGATATCGTATTCATGTTTTGAATATCCTCGCCACTCATTTTGTCTATTAGGCTAAGATCATCCTTGACCCTTTCGAAAGTTAATTTAGAATACGCTATTGGTTTTAGTCAAAACTGTTGGAACTCCCTTGTTATTTTAATACTTGAATGCAAGTTATCGCAGTTATACCTTTTATACTTTAAATACATGTTACCTTGCACCTTACTTCACTTGTTACATATATCATGTTAATGTGACACATAACCATTTGTTCAAGTTGGCTACATATATCTCAAACTTTAATAGGTTAGTTATTGCATGGACACGAGACACCTGCTCGTGATTATTCAAGCTTATGTCATGTTTCATGTTCCCAATATATCATGTACCTTGATGGAATTTCGTGTTAGCAAATCAGAACCGAACCTTAAATAAAACCTATATGCAGGTTGGGGTAGTTTAATAAAGGAAATGCATAAGATTTCGGGAGTCCTCTCAAGTTCATGCTGTGATTCCGGACCGTAAACGGAATGCTAACCCTCAAATATGCTATTGTTCCGTGGGACTAACAGAATACTTTTTGAAATTGACATGTATTATCTTTACTAACCTTGATCGTACGTTGATATGTTTAGCATAATGACATAATACCTGTGATTGCTTATTATTCATACTTGTACTCTTGTTCATATAATATATACACATCATTGTTTATATTGTCTTCTTTTAATATGCACATATTCACATCTTATTTCTTGAGAAACTTACATGAGCCTTGCTCGTTGATGGATATTTTTTTAAAATGTCCATCAGGTTTAGAGACAGATAGTGATCAGGTGGTGCAGGTGGAGCAAGAACTGAACGAAACAGATTGATCTCACTTCTCTGGCCAGTCCGATTACTAGTCGCATCCGATGTTCGTACTGGTTTTGCCTGCCTCGCTTTCCCGTTAGCAAATAAATGCCTTATTGTTCTAAGGCTTTGTTTTGATTGCAAATATTTGAACTGTAAAATTCTCGATCTGTAATAAATGTGATGTTGGAATTATGTTTTTTTATAAATTATTTATTTTTATGATAATATAGCTTTCCAGATGCTTAGCGTGTCTATATTGAAAGTTATTCCTAGAGAAGGGGGTGAATAGGAATAAGCTACCGATATACTCAAATTAAAAATCCTAAGCTTTTGCTTATCGAAATATCATAAATGCAAGCTTAACAAGCGATATATCAATATAGGCTAGTGGCTAAGCAAACACCAATATGGTATAAACAGCACATATATAGCAAGAGCGATATTAAGAGCAAGTAAAGAATATATAGGAAACAAGCATGCAATTGAGCAATTTCTAAGTTATGAAGCTTAAAATTCGAGAGTAAGAAATTGCAAACACAATCAATTACAGACACGTAGAATTTAGAGAGGTTCGGGAGATCCGCAGCCTTTTTTATTTAAGCGTACGGGCTCGTTTTACTAAAACAAATCTCTACCGAGGCAACACATTGTGCATTCGCAACCTCTTACACCACGTCTCCACCGAGACCAATAAGTTTTTCTTCCTTACAAAGGCACCCCCGCACTCAAGGATCCTCACACACACAAAAAAAACTTCTATCACCTTTCTCTCTTACAAAGGACTCTCTTGCACTCAAGATATTCTCATATAAAGACAAGAAGAGGGTTTACAATTAAGCACAAATACTCTTAAAAGAGTTTCTCTTAAAGCTCACACTAATACTTCAGTGAGTATGGAATAATCAAATTAAGCTCTTTGATCTTTTGAGCGTGTGAGAAAAAGAATAATCAATATCAAGTTTTGCTCTCACAAAAGATGAGAAAAGTCTTTGGAATGTTTTAGAATATTTTTGCAAGTCTCAGACTTTCAAAACCCAAAGCAAATCTCAATAAACACCACTCAAAAAAAAAATGAGCCGTTACAAGTCAAATCAGTCAACAAGAGCCGTTATCAGACGTTTGAAGTTCAACCAGACAGACGTCTGAAGAAGGATCAACAACGACTAGAAAATAGCTTCAGACGTTTGTTTTTAAAAGCTTTATACGTTTGCCGATAGTTTTTATAAGAAGGTACAAAAGCACAGAAGGCAAACGGACGTCTGAAGAAAAAGACATTAACGTCTGAAGAAGAAATGATTTCAAATGATTTTGAGCTTCAGACGTTTGTCTAAAATACCTTCAGACATTTGCTGCGGTTTTCAAAACATGACCATTGAAAGTACAGAGAACAAATAGACATTTGAAGTACAAGTGACACACGTCTGAAGAAGAAAATGTTTTCAAAGTTTTAAACCTTTAGACGTTTGTGCTAAATAGGTTCAGACGTTTGTTCTCACAAAAAAGTTTAAATGTTATGAAAACACAGAAAACAACCAGATGTCTGAAGAAGATTTAACAGACGTTTGTTCTGAAAAAAATTTAAGCCAATAAAAGTCCAGAGAACAAACAAACGTATGAAGAAGCAATCACAGACGTTTATTCTGAAAAAACTTTAAGTTCAATGAAAATCCAGAGAACAAACAGACGTATGGAGAAATATTGATAGACGTTTGTTCTGTTGAAAGTTTTAAACATTGAAAGCGCAGAAAGCATCCAAACGTTTGTTCTGGTAAGCTTCAGACGTTTGTTCTGAAGTAAGAAAATTGATATTTGAAACTTATGCATGTTTTTGAAAACATGACAGACGTCTGAAGCACAATAGTGCACACGTCTGAAGAAGGATTTTCAGACAAATTTAAACTTGGTTTTTGAAAAAGCTTTTAAACGAAAAACCAAAACAAGTCTTTCACAAATTATACGAAGAGTGTGTGCAAGAGCTTAATGTGATGTTTTCCATAGTGATGAGTACTCACATTGATTTCATATGTCGACATCATTCGTTTGCCAAATCTTGAATGTAACGACTCTGAAATCTCTGTACAAAATTAACTTGTTTAATGTATAGAAATGGTATTTCAGCTTGATTAGGAGTTAAAAATTATTTTTGTTCAATAAAATCAAGAAGCAACTTGCAACTCACTGATAAAGCCTCTATACTGCTGTGACATAGCCTGTGTGTTCGATTCGCATCAGTCCCAATTATTTTTAATATTTTTCTTCTAATTTTTCGGAAGCCCAAGAATTGCTTGTGCAATATACGGAGAATCGAAAAATTTCAGAAAAATCAAACAGGATAAATGAGGTTTTAATTACGAGTTAAACACATGACACGAATTTTGAGGCAAATGGAGCAAATCCGATCGTCCAAATCATCCCAAAAACCGCTACCGGCGGCCAAGATGACTCCAAATGCTTCCATGCTTCGTTCACACGTCCCTTCAGCTCCCTTCCACTCCCCTGTATTGTTTGATTACTTTGCAATTAACCAGAGACCTTTCATTTCTCTCATTAATCTTATTTTAATTCTGTTTAAGTCAAATTCTTTCACTCACACATCCTCATCTCTACACTATAAATACATCCCATCTCCTAACTTTCACCATTCTGAAAATCTTTATAAAAAATTCTCAAAATCTTCTAAGTTCAAAGAAGAGTTAAAGCTAGTCAAGCGGGGTTAGTGATCGGTCTCATTCCGTTGAAGACCGGAGCTACTCCCGACGATACCATGACGCCACAAGACCCTCTCCTTCTTCCTCTCTTCTCCTAGCACAAAACAAATAAGTCCTTTCTTGCTCTCTTTCGTTTCATCTCAAATCATTTCTTGAAAACAAAATCGATAAAAAAATGGAGTTATCTTAATCACACTCTCTTTACAATATTTCTACTATCATTATCATGATACATATAATACAAATAACTTGTAACCATAATCTTAAAGTAGTGTTCATATAATTAACTTTGCACATGTTTAGAATTTCTCGTTAAATAGAATTTATATCGAATTTGACACAAAAATACAATGAACTTTAATATACATTTTTTCGATAATTAGTCATACATATATCTAGAACATTCACGGGGTAACGACCTACCCAACACGCAAACTTTTGATTCATAGCACGATATTTGGTTGGAATTTCCTATCTAAATGAAACAATTTTCAATAAAATACCGTCACTTTATAAAAATACGTTTTTAATCGACATTTGAAAACCTTTTACAATTACGCCTCTACAACCCTCTTTAGGGGACCTACTTGTGGATGGTGTGGATTATCACATGTTCTTGAGATAGTAGAATGAGATATAGAGTTTCTCACGGAGAATTCGGTCTCGAAAGGAATGAAAATACGATTTAAAAGAAATACGTTTTTTTAAAAAACAAATTAACTTTGGAAAATTATATATAATTATGAATTCGTATTTTCAATAAAAATAAATGGTGAAAATTATCTTTTAAAATGAAAGATTAAAATTTTAATAAAATACCATCGAATTTCCAAAAATAGTAGTTGTTCTCCGTCGAACATAGGGACGAGACCGTGTAGGTCCGTCTTGCCTGAATTTAGGGGCAGATGCTAATTAGTGCTATCCGTCCACCTCTCCGAAAATGCCAAGTTGATTTATGGCACAGTATATCGAAGGTTTAGACGGATGCGGCCGATATAGCAGACTTCGTCAGATTCCCCCTCGTTGAGGGGTTTTTGATTGTGGGGACGCTCTTCCCTGTAGGCGCAAGCTCCTGCAGTTAATTACACTACCGCATCGCGGTAACCACTTTCTCTTTCTCCAGATGGTCACTTCATGTCGTGGGTGTTTGTTTTGTTTTTGGTTGCCCGTGGATTGTATACGGAGACTGATTTATGTTGTCGCCCGTAGGGCGTGGATTAGTCCAAATCCGTATTTTCTTAGATTTGGGTTTAGGGTTGGGTTTAAGAATACGTTAGTCTCATTTGAGACTAAGATCAACTTAAACGTATGTTAAAGATACGTTAGTCTAATTTCAGACTAAGATCAACTTAACGGGATCGTTTAGATCCGACAAAAGAGCATTTGGGCTCTATTGTTTAGTTTAGAGACATTGCGGTCGATTAGTCTAAGGGCATTACGGTCCAATATTAGTTTAAGGACATCTCGGTCCATCGTTAAGGATATCACAGTCCATGGGTTTAAGGACCCCACAGTCCAGGGTTAAGGACATCATAGTCCATGGGTTTAAGGACTCCACAGTCCAGTTTAAAAACGTCATACTCTATGAAATGTATGGTTGTCGGGACCCGTCAACTCTCTGAAGACGTTGAAGGATTACGATGAAAAATATCAGAGGAGTAAAGAGATGTACCCTTGAACCGATATTGGTTGGGATCTGTAGTCCAATTTGGGACTAAGATCAAAGATTTATGAGCATATGGGCTCAATTAATCTGAATTGAGGACTTATGGCCAATTTGGGCTAAGTCCAATTAAGTTAAAATGCTTAACATTTATTTTGGGCTATTGAGCATTTATTTGGACTTGGCCCTTTTAACAATGCTGAGCATTGATTTGGATTCTGACAGTATTTCTGTCTTTTGTTGAATGCTGAGCATTCATCATAGCTCTGAGGCTTATTTAAAGAACAATTTATGTTCTATCAACATAGAACTTGGTGCGCTTGGCGCTTTGCGCCAGTCAAAAGAGCGCAGAGCGCTTCTGCTGGGTAGCGCACACGTGAGGAGCACGTGGCGCGCTTGGCGCTGAGCACCGGTCTATGAGCGCTTTGCGCTGATTTATGAGCGCAAAACGCTATTAGTTCAGTGGTGCACACATGAGGAGCATGTGGTGCGCTTGGCGCTGAGCTCCATTCTATGAGCGCAAAGTGCTAGTCCAAGAGCGTAGAGCGCTAACTGTTAAGTGGCGCACACGTGAGGAGCACGTGGTGCGCTTGGCGCTGAGCGCCCTTCCATGAGTGCAAAGCGCTAGGCCAAGAGCGTAGAGCGCTAATTTGTGAGCGCAAAGCGCTATCTGATCAATTTTATGATCTGAGAAATAAATTCTCGTTTATGAGAGATTTTGTCTCAAGATTCTAAGAACAAAAGTACTTACTTTATAGGAGATGCTTCAATCTCTTGTATTGATGAAAAACTTTGCCTTTATGGATCTATGATCCTTAAGAGAATTGAATTATTCTCCCCCCTTTTTATAATGAGATGTTTATGATCTCTTTTTATAAAAGACCTTCGTCTTGTAGATCTATGATCTGTGAGAAGAATTATGTTTTTCTTTTATGATGAGATCTTTTGATCTCTTTGTGAAAGACCTTGGTCTTGTAGATCTATGATCTTTAAAGAAGCGACTTCTTCTTTTTAATTATGAGATGATTTCATCTCTCTGTTCATTTTTTACCTTGAAGAAACTCTTCTTTTTCTGGGAGCTTGGCACTTCTTTCTGAAATCTCTCAAAGCTCATGGAGGGATTTCTCTCTTTTTTTTCTGTATCCCTGAGACTTGAAGTCTTGGGGCCTTTATATAGGGTGAGCTGATTTGTTCAATTAGTTAAGGAGATCTTTTCACCAATTGATTTGGGGAGTTTCCCATCGTTGGATCTTTGATCCAAGGGCTTCTGATTACAAAAGGCAATCTTCTTGTTTTTTAAAAAAGATTGGGAAATCTTTCCATACAGAATTTATCCTGTACTTTTGGTGATTTTTAATCACCATTGGATCATTGATCCAACGGCGCTCTGATTTACAGAGCACAATCTTATTGTTTAGAAAGATTTTGAAGAATCTTTCCTTAACAGAATTTTGTTTCTGATTAATTAATGATTTATCATTATTATTGGGTTTTTGATCCAACGGTGAGGAGCTTTTAGTTCCAGCGCTAGCGCACTCGTGCTTTGCACGTGGTGCGCTGCTTAGAGTGCAGCGCATTTAGCGCTAGCGCAACCGTGCTTTGCACATGGTGCGTTGTTTAGAGCGCATCGCACATAGCGCTAGTGCACCCGTGCTTTGCATGTGGTGCACTGCTTTAGAGTCTTTGACTCTTAGCGCTGGCGCTGTTATGAAGCGTTGCTTCACGCTGAAGGTGTCTTTTCACCCTCCTTCTGAGTCAAACTTTCTCTTTCCCAGATCTTGGAAATAGTTCCATCATGCACAGCATTTTCTGTGCCTAGACTTAAATGTTCTTCATTTATAATCTGAAGAAGTGCTTCTCTTCTCTCTTACTTTTTTAGAGAATCATTCTTGTTGAAGAAGAGTTATGGCCTGTAACCGTCCCCATGCTCGTCGGCAGCCATGGAAGGTGCCTATTGAGGACATCGTTTCTCGCTTCGCTGCGCGCTTGGTGAATCCTACTTTAACGGATGACCAATGTGACGCAGCGCTGCACGAGCTCTTGACTCGTATAGGATCTCCTCTCCCCGTTGGTTCTATCTGGCTCCGGATGATCCTTTTGTCCGTGCTCGATGATATCCCCCCTCCTCCGGCGGAGATGACCTCGGCGATGCTCAGCGCCGCATAAGACAAGATCGAGTGTTTCCACGAGGCGCATTTGATCACCAAAGCTCTGAGGGATTGCTCTGTTAAGTTGCTGAGCCAAATATGGGCTCATCGGGCCGTCATTTCTGCTTTCGCTGGTGAATGCGGTGCTAACCGATGGGTAGCTACTCCTCGCGAAGATCGTCGCTTTTACATGGTGGAAAAGACAGAGAGGGAACTAGATAATTTTATCTATATGTTTATAAACCCTTGTACTTTTGATCCCATGTTTGGCGATCTATTTTGTGTAGAATAAATGTTTAATTAAATGCTTTCTGCTTTTTGTCATTAACCGCTAAGTGCTCCCTTTTAATTCCCATTCTTCTCTTAATGTATGCATGTGCGCTGTTAAAACTGAAACTGGTATAAAATAGGCGCAGATAACTTTTGCAAGAATGAGATGCTTTCGGCATTAGCGCTCACGTGCTTTGCACATGGTTCGCTGGTTATAGTGCAGCGCATTTAGCGCTAGCGCACACGTGCTTTACACAAGGTGCGCTGCTTATAGTGCAGCGCTCTTAGCACTGGCGCACACGTGCTTTGCACATGGTGCGCTGTTTAGGGCGCAGCACACTTGGCGCTGCCTCTGAAGCATTGCTTCATTTCAAATTTTGAATTTTGAATAGAGCTTTGCTCTGATTGGGGGAAACAAATGCCCCCCCACCGTTGCGCTCACGTGGCCCATACGTGAGTGCAGCGGTGGCAGCATCTACGCCCTTGGATCAACTCAGAAGTTGAAACGGCATTTCAGTACCTATAAATAGGACCTTTGGCCCTTGAGATGATTTCTGTTCATCTTCTTACTTCTGAGAATTTTATTCTCTTGCAGAGCTTAGCTCTTTGGCTTAAGAACTTTCTTAAGTACAGAACTCTATCAAAATCGTAGGTAAAGGTTAAATCTTTGAGTAGATCATTTAATAATATAGGGTTTCACCCATTAACAGAGCTTTGCTCTTCATAGATCTTCGATCTAAAGAAAACCTTTTTTAGGGTTTTGTTGACAGAGCTTTGTTCTCTTGAACCTATAGATCTAAAGAGATCTTTCTTAGGGTTCTTTAACCCATTAACGGAGTTTTGCTCTTTTCAAATCACATAGATTTATTAATCTTTCATAAAGAACTCTTAAGAGTTTGTTCATGGATCTTAAAGATCATGGAATTTTATTCCATTAAAACCTTACTTTAAGTTCTTTGATGGGTTATTCCATCATTTTTACAGAGCAAGTTTCTTAGAATTTTCTTGAGAAATTTTATTCCTTCATCATTAGAATCTGACATGTGTCATTCTGCCATAGAGCACCACTCTCAAGGGGAGATTTACTCCCTGGCCCGAGAAATTCTTATTAAATGAGAATCAATTGAGGATTTTCTCATTTAATTGACAGTCTCATCAAATGATGGGGCTGTTTTATTAATGATGCAATGTCATCTAGATTTTATGGGTCCCCTTTTCACTGCATTGCAGTGTGGTACTGATTTAAAGTACCTAATGACGGAACTTAAATTGTAGCATTGGCGGCTGAAAATTTGCTCTTTTCCACGCAGGTACTATGTCTTTCGTCACTTCCTTCCTGTTCGTCCGATCAGAAGGCGGATTCCCTGAAGCGCCTATAGACCGAGAGGTTCTTGCACTGATCAAAGACCATGACCCTGAGTACAAGAATCTTCATCTATGGGGTAGATGGTACGATCAAATCGTTATGGGTCGGCAGAGTTTTTCGTGCGCGGTAACTTCAGAGCCCATCATGGCGATCCACTACGTCGACTCACCCCCGGTGAACTATACTGTGGAAGAAGTCAACCGGACTTCGGGAGGTCTCCTTCAGCCTGCTATGGCTTCGATACCCATTCAACCTCCAATGACTTTGGATACCCTGGGGCGACGTATTTGTCAAGGCGAGTCGCGTCCATGGGGACAACCATATATGATTGGCCCAACTCCTCGTCATCCAGCTGGGAATCTGCAATGGGCCTGCTATATTCTGTCAGCGAAGAAGTCACAGCTGCTGAGGCTTGGGTTGTATCCCGCAATTTATGCTTCTCTTTTTCAGCATTCTACGCTTCCTGCCTGGTGGGTTAAGGCCTTTCTGGAGCAGTGAAATATTCCAACTCACACCTTCCTTCTGCTAGATCGAGAAGTATCAATCTCTTTAGAGGAGTTTGTAGAAGTTTCTGGCTTACCGGTTATAGGGGAGCATTATGAGGAACTGCTTCCTACGGATGAATACATTTTTAGTGCCAAGTCAGTGATGACAGGCCTTACCCCGGAGAACGCCATTCAACACCAATTCCCTAGTTTGATTAAAGTGCTGAATATTTATGAGGGCCTTTTCCTCGAATCTGAGAGCCGTGGGGTTAATTTCACGGATTTCATCGCTCATTTTCTCCACCCATAAGTCCTTTCGAAGGAGGCCGCTAAATTCTCCAAACTTGACGATCCTTTCGGCTTAGGTTTGGGCAACCTTCAAACGGTGGAGGCAGATCAAAAGAGTTTCTTCCTCCCCAACACCCCGGTCGTCTCTTTTGCAGAGCTTGCAGTTCCTGGGATCGATGTGGAAACGTTCTTTTTGGGGTTTCTCGGGTTATGGCTGAGCCGGTTTGCGCTCCTGATGCACTCTCGCCGTATGGGGCCGTCTGTCTTCTACCCAGCTCACCGAATGGTTATTGGGGTGAAAGTGGCTGTCGGGGTCGCTGGGTTAGCTCATTTGTATTACGGTCTCAGCCAAGCGGCGGATACTACTGAACCAGGAGTGCAGCATGTGAACTTCTCGATGCATTACTTTATTTCATGGCTCGAGATACATGTACTTGGTGTTTTCGGTATCCATAAAAGGCTTTCCTTCTATGACAGGTGTGGCTTCCCCCAGATCATGCGGCTAGTTGACGCATCCATTGTAAATCCGACACCATGGGAAGCTAAGGGTTTGCTCCTTCGTCCTCGCACGGTTGGAGATGGCATGATCTTTACCGACAAGATTCTAACTATCGGCAAAGAGTCCGCAATAACGGTGCAGCCATTGCAGGACATTTTTAAAGACGGAGCCTCTGTTTTGAAAGCTCAGGAAATTCTTCATTTATACTCCATCAGGCCGGGCTTTCTCGTGTTTAGGCAAAATGATGCAACGTTGTTCATGAGGTACAACCCGCATCGTTTTGCCCAGCAGTTAAGCTACAATCAAGGCGTCCCGCTCAAGGCTTTCCTGTCAGAACCACCTGCGACTGAAAAGGGTATTCAGAATGCAATGCACCATTTTATGCGATTGAACACCGGCTCCAGTTTCTTTATTAGTAAGCCGGGTTGCGTTCTGAAAGCCCTGAATGTATATGTGGCATGGTACCAGCATTCGATGGGTGCCGTTATCAGAGAAGAGAAGTGATTATTGCTCGATCGTAAAGGCACCGCCCCGGCAGGTAATCCAGACGTTCCTCTGAAGCGACGGATCATCATCCATCCTCCCTTAAAGGAAGCTGCAGCGGCTGTGGTACCGCGTGATACACCTGAGTTACCGCTACCCCGTGCTCCCGTTGGAGTGGTGAACGTGGAGTCTCCCGAGTCTGGCGTGGGTTCAGATATCGGGACTCATCGTCCCAAAGTGCCCACCAAGCATAAGCTTGTGCTAGCGACGACCGGTACTCGCTCGCAGAAGAGGAAGAAGAAGTCGATTCTTTCTGCCGATGTTGTACTCGGCCAGGAGCCTCATGCTCCTTACAGTGAAGGCCTGAGCGAATATGGGACTAACGAAGGCCTATTCATGGCGCCGGATGATCCCGACCTCGAGGCTGTTATTGCAGCTTCCGAACGATTAGCAAGCCACAAAGCAGGACTGGTCATCCTTGCACAGTCGAGTAAACCTCAGCCGTATCTTTTGTCATTGCATTACATTTTTATTATCATGTTTTGACTGACACTTTTCCTTCAACAGGCATTTCCATTGAAGAGGTTCTTGTGGCTTCCCTCAAGACTTTTGAGGAGGAGGAAAGGCTTCGAGCATTATTAGGCATCGGTACATTTCGGTTCACCGCGTCTCCACTCCCGTTTCTTATGGACAATCTGACCCCTCCTTTTCATCTTATTACAGGGACTACCTCTACTCAGGTTATTTCAGGTGTGGTACCGACTTCGCAGGGTGGCACAGAGACGATTCGAAGGCCGGCTACTGAAGTCCTAGTTCTGTCGGTATTGCCGAAAGAAGCTTCACTTAAGCAACCAATGACGGACGCCATAACGGCTCCAGAGGTAACTCCTGCCGCGGACGATGATGTCTCCTTGATGGAGGTCTTGAGAAGATTGGCTCTGACAGCCCAGGTGGAAAGGAAGCGCAGGAGGCGTGCAAGAAAGGAACGTAATGCCGCCTTGGCCGCGGGTGTAGGCTCGAGCGCTGCTACCCTTGTCCTTACTCCTTCAGAGGGTGCTTCGGGAACCCTGTCTACCGCTCACAGACAGGCGACACGTGCAGCTCGGGAAGCAATTGAAAAGCCGACCCAAGGTAACGTAACACTGAGCCTTTTTGTCAAAGCTTTAATCTTTAGATTCTCATATATCTTATCCTGCAAGGCCAAGTTCTGCTGAGGAGGTGGCGGGTGAGATGACCGCAACTACTGAGCCTAAAGCGGCTACTCTTTCCCAGGAGTCCAGGACTGCTCCAATTGCCGCTCTTTCCGCCTGCGGTTCCCTGCCATCTCCCGGCGTTGCGAGTGTCACGACAGCGCTCGTGTAATCGGGGGACGAAGCTACGGGTGGCAAAACCATCCCCGCAAATGAGATTGAAGAAGTCGTGATGCTCGGCGATGCTCCCGTCGCGGTTCTGGTTGATGACCTGTCTGGTAGGTCTCGGGTCGCTGCATTCTTTTCGTTTCGCAATCCTTTCTGATGACATTCTTTTCCTTTTGAATGTAGGTGTGGCAAGCGCTGAGGTTGCGATACCTGAAGAAGCACCACCAGTTGCTACTTTGACGGTGGCCGCCCCTTTGCCTTCTCTCGTGTCCTCCCAAATGCTGAAAGGTACGGGTTTGTGACTTATCGGTTTCATTGTAGGCAATATACTTTATGTATTGACATTGCATTATTACATCTTTGCAGGAGTCCTTTTTGATCATCTGTATCAGGTGCTGCACCCACATTTGTCCCTCCAGTTGGAGATTGCTTCATCTAGTGGCGTCGGTGAGTACAACCTCTAGATAATGTCTTCTCTTTTCTTTTACGGGCAGCCAAGTCGTTGCTAATTCTTCCTTGTTTTGACTGCAGCGCTACAGATTAAAGGAGGAGATGAAAAAATAGTTGCGCCACCGGTACTCCCGGCCTTGCCATCTGCCGCAGCCGGTATAGTATACTTCATCAATCATGTGATTTATTTATTTTGCGAGTTAGTTTTTAACCGTAATTCATTTTGCAGCAGTCGCACCGGTCCATGCTCCCTTTGAATCTCATATATTAATGCCAGCAGGACCATTTTCTAGACGTCCATCTTCTAAGGGCGCTGCGACCAGCCTTCGTATGTTGAGTGAATCCATTGAAGAGCTTGACGCGGAGACCCCTGCTCTTGCTGCAGATTTTGCTGCCGAGGTTAATCCTATGTTGGCGACGCTCGTGAACTTTCATAGTGAGCGCGTCGTTGGGTCTTGGGTTAATCACTGCAGGAAAATTGAGGCCTGTCTGCATGAGCTCGAGCTCGGACGTCCTGCTTCCGAGTTCCTAGCTGTGAACTCCCAACGGGCCGCGTGGGTCGAGCAGAGCACTTCCTACCTCCGCCATCTTGAACAAGAAGCGGCTTTAAAGCGTAAAGAGTGCGAAGAGACTTCAAGCGAATCTGTCTGTCTGCACGCTCTGGTTGACGCAAATGCTGTACAGCTGAAAGCTATCTTTGAGGGCCTTCTACGATATATTTCTGATGGGCTAACGCTGAGGCAGAAGCTCGAACTCATCGAGCGAGATGCGCAGAGTCGTGGGGTAGCTCAGCGGGTCGTCGATGAGCAACATTCATCTTATTTGCAGCAACGGGCTCAGGTTGAAGCGGAGTTGGCCGCGGCAGCTGACCGTGAAAAGGGGCTGAGGGGAGTGCGCGAACAACTGATTGGTTTATTGAAAACGCTTCCCTCCCAATAGTTGTTTTTGTACCAATTAACATTTGTAATTTTTAAATAACATGTATCCATTTTTTGATTCTTTCTTATGATGTATCTTGCACCCAATTGAACTTATAAATAAAAGATACATTTCTTTCGTACTATCTTGTGTTATCTCTTGCTTTCTTCTCTTTTCTTTGTTGCTGGCATGTTACCTTAGTAAGCGTAGCCTGTAAATTATAGAGAGCATTACGTCTTAAACTCTTCGAGAGGTAGTGATGGCTTAGGAAGCATGTTCAGATCTGTTGCCTAAGGCTTTTCAACTTTATGAGCCGTGAGGGTCTCATAAAGACTTTTCTCCCTATGAGTCGAAAAGATCTCATAGGTGTATTTTCTCCTTAGGAATCGTGAGGATTCCTAAGTGTGTTTTCTCTTGGGAGTCGTAAGGATCTCACAAGAGAGTTTTCTTCCTTATGAGTCGAGAGGACCCATAAATGATTGATGAGGTTGACATTATCCGCATATCACGGAATCAGGGGTTGCTCTGGGCGTTTCCCACGGGGTCAGGATTGACTTTAGCCGTGTTCTACGGGACCAGGATTTGCTCTGGATGCTTCCTACAGGGTCAGGATTGACATTAGCCGTGTTCCACAGGACCAGGATCCACTCTGGACGCTTCCCACGGGGTCAGGATTGATATTAGCCGTGTTCCGCAAGTACCAGGATCCGCTCTGGATGCTTCCTACGGGGTCAGGATTGATATTAGCCGTGTTCCACTGGACCATGATTTGCTCTGGACGCTTCCCACGGGGTCAGGATTGACATTAGTCGTGTTCTGCAAGGATCATGATCCGCTCTCGACGCTTCCTACGGGGTCAGGATTGACATTAGCCGTGTTCTACTAGACCAGGATTTGCTCTGGATGCTTCCCACGGGGTCAGGATTGACATTAGCCATGTTCCGCAAGGACTAGGATCCGCTCTGGACGCTTCCCATGGGTCAGGATTGACATTAGCCGTGTTCTACTAGACCAGGATTTGCTCTAGACGCTTTCCAAGGGGTCAGGATTGACATTAGCCGTGTTCCGCAAGGACCAGGATCCGCTCTGGACGCTTCCTATGGGGTCAAGATTGATATTAGCCGTGTTCCACTAAACCAGGATTTGCTCTGGACGCTTCCCACGGGGTCAGAATTGGTATTAGCCATGTTCCGTAAGGACCAGGATCCGCTCTGGACGCTTCCCACGGGGTCAGGATTGACATTAGCTGTGTTCCACTAGACTAGGATTTGCTCTGGACGCTTCCCATGGGGTCAGGATTGACATTAGCCGTGTTCCGCAAGGACCAGGATCCGCTTCGGACGCTTCCCACGGGTCAGGATTGACATTAGCCGTGTTCCACTAGACCAGGATTTACTCTGGATGCTTCCCACGGGGTCAGAATTGACATTAGCCGTATTCCACAAGACCAGGATCCGCTCTGGACGCTTCCCACGGGGTCAGGATTGACATTAGCCGTGTTTCGCTAGATCAGGATTTGCTCTAGACGCTTCCCAAGGGGTCAGGATTGATATTAGCCGTGTTCCGCAAGGACTGGGATCCGCTCTGGACGCTTCCCACGGGGTCAGGATTGACATTAGCCGTGTTCCGAAAGGACCAGGATTCGCTCTGGACGCTTCCCACGGGTCAGGATTGATATTAGCTGTGTTCTGCAAGGTCCAGGATTTTCTCTGGACGTTTCCCACGGGTCAGGATTGACATTAGCCGTGTTCCGCAAAGACCAGGATTTGCTCTGGACGCTTCCCACGGGGTCAGGATTGACATTAGCCGTGTTCCGCAAGGACCAAGATCCGCTCTGGACGCTTCCCATGGGGTCAGGATTGACATTAGCCGTGTTCCACGAGACTAGGAGGGGTTGACTCTCGGTTGTATGTGCACCGCCGAGTCATGGACCTGGGAACTTTGCCGCAGTTCCAATTTGCTGATGTTGCGTCTGTTTTAATGAGACGAATGTTGAGATGATCTCCAGGCTGTCTGTGAACAGTCGAGATTTGGCTTCTTTTTCTGATGGAGCCTGGTGGGAAGGTATGGTTCTCTCTTTGTTTGTGCCCCTGGATTGTATACAGGGGTCGATGTGATCTCACCTGTAGGGCAAAAAGTTTCATTTTATATACTTTGCTTTCCGCGATGCTCTATCATTTCAGCTTTTATATTGCGAAAGTCGCGATTGCCCAATCATTTCGACTATTTTTCGCGGTACCCAATCATTTCGGCTATTTTTTTGTTTTTACTTGCTGCTTTTTATTGTGAGCTGCCTAACCATTTCGGCTATTTCGTATGCATACATTTTTACTTGCTGATTTTGTTGCAAGTTGCCCCATCATTTCGGCTATTTCATATGCATTTGTGGATTGATGGCTTTTCGCTGCAAATTTGGGATTTGATACCGATTTAGGCATCAGCATCGCTACAACTGGGATATTGCCAGGAGCGAATCATCATTTACCTTTGTTGATGTTGAACAAAGGTGGCTTAGCGAACAGGGTTAGGATCCTATCGACTAAGGCTTTTAACTTCATGAGCCGTAAGGGTCTCATGAATGTATTTCTCCCTACGAGTCGTGAGGATCTCTTAAGTGCATTTTCTCCTTAGGGATCGTGAGGATTCCTAAGTGTATGGTCTCTTATAAGTCGTAAGGATCTTATAAGAGTATTTTCTCTTTAGAAGTCAAGAGGACTTACAAGGGCTGTCCATTGTGTGAACATATCCCTAGTCACAAGTGGGACTTTGTTAGGGAAATGTTTATTCGTGCCTGTGGATTGTATACAAGGGTCAACATCGAAACGCTTGTAGGGAAACATTGGAGATTGTGATGGCTTAAGAACAGGTTCAGATCCCTGTAGCTTAAGGCTTTTGAACCCTATGAGCCATGAGGGTCTCAAAGGGGAATTCTCCTTACGAGTCGTGAGGATCTCGTAAGTGTAATTTCTCCTTAGGGATCATGGGAATCCCTAAGTGTGTTTCTCGTTTGTGAGTCATAAGGATCTCACGCGGGTGGTTTCTCCTTACAGGGTCGAGAGGACCTTGCAAGTGTCTTTTAACGAGATTGTGCCCTTTCGGGTGTTCACAAAACTCGCCAGTAGTCCTGCTGTTTTTACTCACGGAGCCCTGTCGGGTTTTCATCCGTGCCCATCTCGCTTATGGACGTACCTTTTTTTTGCGTCAGCCTTGGGATGCTGCGGTCCATAGTAGTTTATCGACGTCTCGGTCAATAGCTAGTTTTAGGACATAGTGGTCCATCGTTAGGTTAAGGACATTTCGGTCCATTATTAGTTTTAGGACATTTCGGTCCATCGTTAGTTTTAGGACATTTCGGTTCGTTGCCGGCTACTACTTATAGAGTTTGGGCTTAGGAAGATAGCGAGCGGACATAGGCGTCGTCATCTATCATTGACCTAGGCCGTGACTCGTCAGGCGTAGTAATTTTTTAGGAAGCGACCGTTTATTGGCCTGAAAGGTCTTTCACCGTGCATGTCCATGAGTAGACAGGCTCCACCCTGGTAAACTTTGTCTATGATGTAAGGGCCTTCATAGTTCGGCTCGAATTTCCCCCGTTTAGCACGATTGGGGATCATAGGTCTCTTGACCACTAGCACGAGTTCGTCTTGGCTGAATGTTCTTGGCCTAGTCAATCTCTCGTATGAGCGTGTCATCTTTGCTTTGTAAGCCTCCAGATTTTGTTGCGCTATGAGCCGGGTTTCATCAAGGGCGTCGAGCTCCTCAAGCCGAAGGTGAGCATTCTCTTCGTCCGTTAGCTCATAATGAACTTCTACTCGTAGAGAGGGTAACTCTATCTCGAGGGGGAGTACCGCTTCTGTGCCGAATACCAATGCATATGGCATTGTGTTTGTGGCCGTTTTGAACGTAGTTCGATGTGCCCAGAGAGCTTCATGCAGTCTCTCATGCCAGTCCTTCTTATTCTTGGACACCGTCTTTTTCACGATCTTCGTCAAGGTCTTATTGAAGGTCTCGGCTAGACCGTTAGCTCGGGGATTATAGACCAAAGAGTATCTCCAGTCTATGTTATGCTGTTGTGCGAAGCGGCTGATCTTGTGGCTTCTATAGGCTGGCCCGTTATCGAAGATAATCCGTCGCGGAGTGCTGACCGATAAATGACGTGTGTCTTAAAGAAATGGAGGATATTCTCCGTCTTTACTTCTCTTAGTGGTACTGCTTCTGCCCACTTAGAGAAGTAATCGGTTGTTGCCAGTATGAACCGATGTCCTTTGGACGACGTTGGTTCGATGGGGCCAATTATGTCAGTACCCCACATTTCGAATGACCAACTAGCCATCGTTGGGTGTAGAGGATTTAGATGCTGGTGGATAAAATCCCCGTGAATTTGGCACGAGTGGCACTGCTTCGCGTATTCTATGCAGTCCTGGATCATTGTGGGCCAATAGTATCCCATCTTTTTGATCTTTAGTTTCATTTTCGGCCCGGCTTGGTGAGAACAGCAGAGTCCATCGTGAGTTTCTTGGACGACTCTCCTTGCCTCTTCAGGTCCTAGGCATCTTAGCCACAGGGAGTCGAACGATCTCTTATACAGAGTATCATTGACAAAGGCAAAAGATAGAGCTCGTTTCATGAGCTGATGTCTTGAAGACGCACCTTTAGGTGTTCGACGGGATTTGAAGTAGTATATAAAGACTTCTCTCCAATCCATAGCCTTTTCCTGGTCTTTTATTTGTAGGGCCGTTTGCTCGGTAGCTCCTTTTTCTTCGGACGACTCCGGAGATATTTCTGCCGGTGTAAGAACCTGACGGCTTTGCACAATGATCCTTACATCATCGAGGTTTTCATCAGCCAGTTCTTTAGCGAGTTTGGCTAACGCGTCCGCTTTGCTATTTTCCGCACGCGGTATGCTTTCCAGGGTGTAGGCAGGAATTTGAATCAGCAGTTGCTGTACTCTCTCGCCGTACTTTACCAACTCATGCTTGCACGTTTGATAGTCGCTGTTTGCTTGACTAACGCTCAGTTGAGAGTCCCCGTATATGAGGAGGTTTTCGATTCCTATGTCTACAGCGATCTCAATACCTGCTATCAAAGCATCGTATTCGGCTTCATTGTTCGTCCTCGGCTCTATTAAGGAGAAGGCAAAGCGCATTATCCCTCATTGTGGAGTCACGAAGATGAGGCCTACCCCCTAATTTGATTATGGGGGTGCTTTGTTTGCGCTTCTTCATGGAAGATACTCTATCGAAATAGAGTTCCCATTGGGCATTACTCTCTCTTCTCTCCCCGTCGATCATGTCAAATGCGTGCTCGTCTGGCAATTCACAGTTCAAGGGAGTTTCGGCAGGTATCGGATGCTCAGCGAGGAAGTCGGCGATAGCCTGGCCTTTTAATGCCTTAAGAGGACGATAAGTTATCGAGAATTCTATTAAGAGCAGGGCCCATTTGGCGAGCCGTCCCGTTAATATAGCCTTTGACATCAAATATTTGAGAGGAACCACCTTCGATATGAGATGGACCTCATGTGCCAACGCGTAGTGTCCGAGCTTCGTTATCGCGAAGATCAACGTTAGATAGTGTTTTTCTATGGGGGAGTAGTTGCTTTCTGCCTCCAATAGAACTAGACTCAAGTTGTAGAGGGCTCTCTCTTTCCCTTGGTCGTTTTCTTATGCCCACAGCGCGTCTAAAGAACCTTCGAGGGGTGTTGTATACAGGATGAGAGGTTTTCCTTTAACGGGAGAGGCCAATACTGGCGGATTCTGCAGGTATTGGTTAATTTCGTCCAGTACGCTTTGGCATTTGCGATCCCAGATGAACGCGGTTCCCTTCTTCATTAGGTGACTGTAAGGACATCACTTGCCTGAAAGATTGGCTATAAA
Source organism: Agapanthus africanus (assembly GCA_030015575.1). Classification (NCBI taxonomy): domain Eukaryota; kingdom Viridiplantae; phylum Streptophyta; class Magnoliopsida; order Asparagales; family Amaryllidaceae; genus Agapanthus; species Agapanthus africanus. Next base: position 314,578,883 of record CM057338.1, on the reverse strand, counting down.
TCGCCGGATATATGCGAGCTTCCCTTGGAGAGACCGCAGTTGCTTGAGAGTCCTTGGCGGAGGCATTTCCATGATCGCCTTGATCTTAGACGGGTCTATCTCGATGCCTCGGTGTCGGACAACGAATCCTAGGAACTTTCCCGAGGAAGCTCCGAACGCGCATTTGAGAGGGTTCATCTTCAAGTTGTATTTCCGAAGGCACTGAAACACGATCTTCAGATGCTCTAAATGTTCCTCGTATGATTTTCTTTTAACTACGATTTTGTCGATATAGCATTCGACGATTTCATGTATGAAGTCATCGAAGATGTTCATCATGGCCCTCTGATAGGTGGCACCGGCATTCTTTAGACCGAAAGGCATCACCTTGTAGCAGAATATGCCCAAAGGGGTCCGGAAAGCGGTATGCTTATGGTCTTCGGGATGCATCTTTATCTGATTGTATCCTGATGAGCCGTCCATGAAGGAGAAAACTTCGTGAGTGAATGTATTATCTATCATCAGCTCAGTGACCGGTACCGGAAAGTCATCCTTTGGGCAAGCTTTGTTGAGATCCCAAAAGTCCACACATATGCGCACCGTCCCATTTTTCTTCATCACCGGGACGATGTTGGCGATCTAGTCAGGATACTGAACTTCTTGGATGAAGCCAGAGTCAATCAGCTTTTTGACCTCGGCGTTGATGCTCATCTCAAGCTTGAGCCGCATTTTTCTCGGTGCTTGTTTGATCGGCTTGATGTCCGGAGATATCGCCAATTTGTGCACAGCAATCTCTGGATCTAGTCCCGGCATCTCGGAATAATTCCATGCGAAACAGTCTTTATACTGCATGAGCATGTCTTTAAGCGTAGCCTCTTTTTCTTCAGACAATAGTTCACTGACGAACGTCGGCTACGGGTCGTTTGCCGTCCCCAAGTCGATTTTTCTGAGGTCATCTGCAGTAGTATGTATCCCATCTTCCAGCTCTTTTGGCACCTGTGGAAATTCTAAGATTAACTCATCTTCATTGTTTTCGAAGCACCAAGAAAGGTCATCCATATTCTCGGGTTCTTCTTCTGACAGCGTTATCGCGTGACAGGTACGAGATCGTTTCCAAGACCGATGCTGATCTGGTTCTACTCTCATCGCATAAGTGGCTTTTGATTCATGCTTCCATGGCGGACTTACCCTCCAACTGTCGGATAGAGCAAACTTGCCTTGTTGATATTGGTTTTCGACCCAGTTCTTGAAGGTGAAGCAGTCTTCGAGAGGATGTCCTATTGCTCGGTGATAAGAGCAATAGTCTGGGTGAGAGACCTTGTCTCCTTGCTCGGGGTGCTTGGACTCCGGGAGTGTCATCATCTGATGTTTTATGACAAGATCGAATATCTTCTTTATCTTGTCTTGAGGAAAAGAATATTCTCGACCCATTTTCTTTATAAGAGACGGATCCCGGCTGCTCGATTCTTGATCGCGTGGCTTCTCAGACCCGCTTTGCCGCTGTCGAACATTTTTTCCGTTCTTTAATTTACTTTTGCCTCTGCGTCGGGTCTTTTGTATGACGGGTAAACGACAAGGATCATTATCATTCTCTACAGCCTGCTGAAGGAGGCGCTACGTTCTGGCTTTCTCATAGATGGCCATTTCGCGATTATGTTCGTCTCGACCCTTTTGACCCGCTTCCCTTATAAGCTTGTCCATTTGTTCTTTGAACGACGGGCTTGGCATTTTCACGACGAGAGCTCATTTTGGTTCAGGGTTAGCATCTTCCCACAGAGCATCTCCTTCTTCATCGAAGTCATGTATGACGTAGCAGCCGTGGAATCGCCCCCGTTTCTTGGATCGGATATATCCAAGCTCGATTGCTTCCATTCTCCCGTTGAGCAATTTTTGCTGAGTTCCGGGAACGTTCCAGATCCTGTTGTAGAACTGAGTTTGTCGAGCAGTCTGTTTGAAGGGTACGCCTTGGCGCCTCAACAGCCTTTTTAATCCTTCTGTGTAGTATCTGGGCAGATGGATAGGCTGGAGCCTGTCAAGCGTAGAATCGGCGCTGTGCCAAATTTCTTTCTCCACTTTGGTTTCCGTGGATCGATAAAAGAGGATCGCCTTTTCATCTCTTCGCCTGGGAGGGACGTAGAATGTCTGCAGTTCCTGCATATTATAGGTATCAAGTGCGTCGAGCTCTTTGTAATGCTATCACGGAACCATGGCGATCTACAAACTCTGATCATCTCGGACGAAGGCTTGCACTGATGGTAATACAGAAAATATGGCATTGACCTCATCTTCTAAGTCACTGCCAAAGACCAGAATAGGGGTGGACGGTCCCTACTTGGTGTATTGGGGCGGCCCTGAATAAACTATTTCTTCTTCCTCCTCAGTGTCACTCCCGAAGACTGGAATAGTGGTGATAGATTTGTTCTTCGGTTTATGGCATCTTTTCATGTCTTCAAAATCTGGTAAGAAGTATTTTGCATCCTCATACTTTCGGATTTCATTCACGGAGAATAGGTTTAGTTCTCCTGTCACAGTATACTTGAGATCATCTTTAAAATACTTCATACACTGATATTGTGTAGAAGGGATGATGTTGTACTCGTGTGACCAAGGCCGGCTGAGCAAAGCGTTATAGCAGGTCTTAGCGTCAATGACGTGAAACTTGATGACAGTGACTAGCAGCCCAAAGCGTAACGTCAGTATCACAGACCCGAGCGTCTGTGATGACTGGGAGTCAAACCCGGAGATAGTGATTTTATCCCGAGCGAGGTGTTGAACGCTCATGCAGATTTCCTTCAACACCCTTACATTGAGGAGATTGACGGAGGACCTACTGTCAACCAGGATCTTGCCTATCTTAATATTATGACAGTATCCGGAGACATAAAGGGGACGACTATGCTCGCACGTCCCGAAGAGGAGATCTTCATCGCCAAAGGTGATATCGGCTGTGTGCACTTCTTCCAGCTCATCCTTCATCTTTTCTTCGGCAAGGAAAGCTTGGAACTGTTCAGGTTCTTGTAGTGCCCGGATCAGGGAATCTCTTGCCTCTTTAGATAGCATAAGAGCGTCGAGAATGCTTAGCTGTGAGGGTATCTTCCTCAAGTGTGCCAGAACGTTGTAGTCCACCTTATTTTTCTTTGCGGGTCCTTGGCTGTCAGCTCTTCGACGACTCGATCATCGAGGGCGATATCCTCAGGGGCTTTTTCTTTCCCTTATCCTTTTTGTTCAATCCCTTATTCCCAGGTCCGAGATTCTTTTCCGGTAGCCGAATGTTTTCGCAGCTTTTTAGTTCTTCCTCTTTTCCTGAGGTGGATCCTTTGAAGAGAGGGCTGAGAGTCATTTCTTCTTCAGAATCACTCCCGAAGGTAAGAACTTACGATCCCTTGCTTTCAACCATGTGACAGTTGCTGGTAGTTCTTTTGCGCTCCTCGGTCGTATCCCTTTGTTCTCGACGAGTTTTGCGTTTCATCCGCTTGAAATGTTGTCGATGAGCAATATATCCCTGCCACCAGATTTTAAAAGCGTTGCACTCTTCGGTGGGGTGCGCAATCTTTCGATGATATAAGCAGTAGGTAGGATGTATATCCGCTTCATCAGGAGTGTTTCTTTCGGAAGGTGGCAGCTTCATTCTCATCGATATGGCTTTGGCGAACCTTTTCCTCGTCTTGAATCTGCTTTTATTTGCGGCGGATGTACTTTGATCTGGCGGGAGTGTTTCGACCCTTTCGTCCAGTCGCTGGCGTTTGGCCTTTTCAAATACGGCCATCTCGCGCTCTCGATCAGCTTTGCTTTTAAGAAGAGCTTTGTTCAGGAATGCATCAATTATTTCGTCTGATGGTCCTAGAAGTTTCGGCTCAGGATCTGCCCCCAGTTTCTCTGCGTAAGGAGCTTCTTCATCGTCTATCGACGAGTAAGAGATCACATGGCAGCTTGCCACATAATCTTCAGGCTCATCCGACGAGTCTTCTCCATTGTCATCATCTCCGTCTTCAAGGACGTGGTTGAGAAATTCTTGGAGTGTGACTGGGGTCCACGCTTTCTGGTTATATTCTTCCAGTGCGTCGATATGTTTTTGCAGGTCCGTGCGCTCGTCATTAAGCTTCGCGGGCTTTTTGGTCTTCTTCTTCTTCTTCGAAGACTTTGACGGCTGGGTGTGAGCGCTTTGAATATCACTACCAATTTTTGGAGTTGGGCGCGAGTTCAGCATTCCCTCGATGATTTCGGGTTCCAGCGGACTTTTCCATTTGACCGCCGGGCATGTTTGGAGATCCTTCAGCATTCTTTTTGTTTTGGCTGAAAGAGCGATCTCCCATGGAGCTTCTTCGACCAAAGAGCACGATGCCCCCGGTGTGTCCCCCTTTTAAGAGCGTGCGGCTATGGCGGGCTTACTTTCCAATTTTTGGACAGTGCGAACTTGCCCTGTTGGTATTGGTCTTCGATCCAGCCTTTAAAAACGAAGCAATTTTCAATTGGATGGCCTGTCATTTGGTGATAGGGGCAATAATTGGGATTATTAGCCTCGCCGGGTTGCAATGGGCGTTTTGGATTCGACAAATTAATGAGCCTGTTGCGCACCGCCAGCTCGAACAATCTCTTCGTTTTGTCCCAGGGAAACGAATAAGGGCGCTTTATTTTCTCATTATAGAATCGCCGTCTCTCATCTAGGCGATCAGTTAATTTTGGACCACTGGGCTGCTGTTGGGCATTGGCGATGAAGGTCGCTTTCCCTTTCCCTTTTTCATTCCGTGACTCCGGCTTCAAAGAAGAAGGCCTGTGGCCCATCTGATCCATTTAGGCCAGCTTATCAATCAAGGCCTAGAAAGTGGTTGGCTTGAAAAACATCATAAATTGGGAGATGGTCGCTTGAGGGTCGAGAGTACCTACAAACATGTCTACTGTTGGCGCTTCTTCGATGCGCTGCTCACATTTCGACTACAGATTCCGCCGTCGTATTGCGTATTGAACCCATGTCTCGTCTGGCTTCACCCTGGCATTAATTAGTGCGGTAATCGGAGTACGCTCGCTAGTGCTTGCGAATTTTTGTGTGAACAACAGCTCCATTTCTGCAAATGTCTTGACAGAGTCGTTCAGGAGTTCAGAGTACCATTCGAACGCTGTCTCCGACAAGCTGCCGACGAACTGGCGAAGTAGCAGTTTATCGTCACCTCCAGTGTTACTACATAGAGCCCTGAACTGGGCGACATGCTGGTGGGGATTGCCCGTCCCTTTATATACATGGAATTTAGGGATCGTATATCCCGGCGGGTACCTTATTTGGTCATACCAGCCCGGATAGGGTCGTTCAGTCTTAACGATCTGCCCTACCGTTTCGCTCGCATGATGAGCTCGTATTTGCTGAGCGATGTAATCATCCAGAGCGGCCTTGGAGATGGTCTCCTCCCTGGTTGCTGAAAGAGCCGGAGGAGGGTTCGATGTCTCCCCTCTGTTGTCTTCAATGATAATCTGGGGGTTTTCAGCTGGAGGTTCCGGCTGTAACATCATCTCGGCCATGTCTTGGAACAAAAGAGCCATTCGTTTTATGTTGGCCGCCTGTTCCGTGGCCTCTTTTTCTTTCCTCTCGAGCATTCTTCGGAGGAATTCAGCATCAGTTTCTTGTTCCTGACGCTGCTCTGAGGTCTCTGGATTTTCTTTCGGTCCAGTGAGTGCGGCCATTGCAGTCAACATCTCCTGAAGTTTTTGCTGCTGTTGCTCCTGAGCCTTTGTTATCGATCGGGTAAGCGGTCGATGACCCGTAGAAGCACGGCTTTCCTCTTTTTCGGAAGCTATATAAATGGTGTGCACCACCATGCCCCCAGACTTGAGGCGTTTAGATTCAGCATCCTTGCGGTTCACCGCGGTCACAGGGGCTTTCTCCGGCCTCTTTCTCTTGTGAGCGGTTGAAGTTGAGGGAGCCGTTGCAGCGGGCACCCAGACGGATGACATATTCTGTGGTACCACGGGTTAGCTCTTTTCTTGCCGAACTTTAATCTTCTTTGGTCGGCGAGAGTAGTCCTGATTAATCACTGGTTCCTGGACCTGTCGCCAGACTTTATAAATTTTGGAGGACAGCCGCTGAGGAGGCTGCTCCGGCTTCTTTTTTGTAGCATTCTCCACAGGTGGAAGAGATCTTTTCAGCATAGCAGTTGGAGAGTTCTTGCGAACCCTCCTAAGCGGTTCGAAGCTGTTCCCAGTCGGAACAGCAGCATCGATTTCCACCATGGGAGCTGGCGGAGTCAGTCCAGAAGGACAGCTGCCCCCAGCCTTCCTTACTCGGCGCCAGTGACGACGACAAGCATGTCGTGCAAATGGAGTTGGTTCAGCTATGGGGGTGGCTTCATCATGCCCCCTGTTTTGGCGAAGGGTTGTCGCCGACGTCATCCTCTTGAAGACCGATATCCGTTGAGAAGTAATGTCCCATCTGTCAAAGACAGACCTCTGGGCAGGGGAAGCTGCTTTGAGGACTTTGCCTGGAGCGGGAACCGAAACGGCCAGCCTTGTGAAGACTGACTTCTTGGCAAAAGAAGCCTCTCTGATAATTTCGTCCGCTTGAGCCGGGATGGCTATCCGCTTTGGGATGGCTGCTTCAGGTATCGCGGGCTTTTTGGCGTTCTGGCCCAGTCTGTTGAAAATTGAGGCAGTGAAGTTGGGCGACCCGTTGAAAGGGGCCGCAGTAGTTGTAAGGCGATCAAAGACCGACTTCTTTGAAGCCTCCTGCAACGGCATTGAGGCATTGAAGTTCATCGGTGAGATCATGGTCCCGAAGAACAGCCCAGTGGTGGCCTGAGTTACTTACTCCGCTGGCATCTTGAACAGGGAGGCCGCTTAGGGCCCGTAGGTTACACCTCCAGATGAGATGGAACGAGAGTTGCAGTTGCAGTTGGAGCAGTTAGAGGCCATTGATGTTCTTTTTTCTGAATGGGAGGAAAACCAAATCTTAGTACCTCGAACCTAAGGTCAACCATATTAAACAGCGATTCGTTCGCGAATACGACACACGAAGTGTAGAGCGGAAAGAGGAAGAGGTCTCACCGGGCGTGCCAGAATCCGTTCTCTGCCGATCACAGGGACGAGACCGCGTAGGTCCGTCTTGCCTGAATTTGGGGGCAGATGCTAATTGGTGCTATCCGTCCACCTCTCCGAAAATGCCAAGTTGATTTATGGCACCGTATATCGAAGGTTTAGACGGATGCGGCCGATATAGCAGACTTCGTCAGATTCCCCCTCATTGAGAGGTTTTTGATTGTAGGGACGCTCTTCCCTGCAGGCGCAAGCCCCTGCAGTTAATTACGCCACCGCATCACGGTAACCACTTTCTCCTTCTCCAGATGGCCACTTCATGTCGTGGGTGTTTGTTTTGTTTTTGGTTTCCCGTGGATTGTATACGGAGACTAATTTATGTTGTCGCCCGTAGGGCGTGGATTAGTCCAAATCCGTATTTTCTTAGATTTGGGTTTGGGGTTGGGTTTAAGGATACGTTAGTCTCATTTGAGACTAAGATCAACTTAAACGTATGTTAAGGATACATTAGTCTAATTCAAACTAAGATCAACTTAACGGGATCATTTAGATCCGACAAAAGAGCATTTGGGCTCTATTGTTTAGTTTAGGGACATTGCGGTCGATTAGTTTAAGGACATTACGGTCCAATGTTAGTTTAAGGACATCTCGGTCTGTCGTTAGGGACATCATAGTCCATGGGTTTAAGGACACTACAGTCCATGGTTATGGACATCATAGTCCATGGGTTTAAGGACCCCACAGTCCAAGGTTAAGGACATCATAGTCCATGGGTTTAAGGACTCCACAGTCCAGTTTAAAGACGTTATAGTTTATGGAATGTATGGTTGTCGGGATCCGTCACCTCTCTGAAGACGTTGAAGGATTACAACGACAAATATCAAAGGAGTAAAGAGATGTATCCTTGAACCGATATTGGTTGGGATCTATAGTCCAATTTAGGACTAAGATCAAAGATTTGTGAGCATATGGGCTCAATTAATCTGAATTGAGGACTTATGGCCAATTTGGGCTAAGTCCAATTAAGTTAAAATATTTAACACTTATTTTGAGCTGTTGAGCATTTATTTAGGCTTGGCCCTTTTAGCAATACTGAGCATTGATTTGGATTCTGACAGTATTTCTGTCATTTGTTGAATGCTGAGTATTCATCATAGCTCTAAGACTTATTTAAAGAACAATTCATGTTCTATCAGCGCAGTACTTGGTGCGCTTGGCGCCAGTCAAAAGAGCGCAAAGCGCTTCTGCTGGGTAGCGCACACGTGAGGAGTACGTGGCGTGCTTGGCGCTTAGCGCCAGTCTGTGAGCGCATTGTGTTGATTTATGAGCGCAAAGCGCTATTATTTCAGTGGTGCACACGTGAGGAGCATGTGGTGCGCTTGGCGCTGAGCGCCATTCCATGAGCGCAAAGCGCTAGTCCAAGAGCGCAGAGCGCTAACTGTTAAGTGGTGCACACGTGAGGAGCACGTGGTGCGCTTGGCGCTGAGCGCCCTTCCATGAGCGCAAAGCGCTAGTCTAAGAGCGCAGAGCGCTAATTTGTGAGCTCAAAGCGTTATTTGATCAATTTTATGATCTGAGAAATAAATTCTCGTTTATGAGAGACTTTGTCTCAAGATTCTAAGAACAAAAGTTCTTACTTTATAGGAGATGCTTCAATCTCTTGTATTGATGAAAGGCTTTGCTTTTATGAATCTATGATCCTTAAGAGAATTGAATTATTCTCCCCCCTTTTTATAATGAGATGTTTATGATCTTTTTATATAAAAGATCTTCGTCTTGTAGATCTATGATCTGTGAGAAGAATTATATTCTTCTTTTATGATGAGATCCTTTGATCTCTTTGTGAAAGACCTTGGTCTTGTAGATCTATGATCTTTAAAGAAGTGACTTCTTCTTTTTAATTATGAGATGATTTCATCTCTTTGTTCATTTTTTACCTTGAAGAAACTCTTCTTTTCAAGGGAGCTTGGCTCTTCTTTCTGAAATCTCTCAAAACTTATGGGGGGATTTCTCTCTTTTTTTCTCTGTATCTCTGAGACTTGAAGTCTTGGGGCCTTTATATAGGGCGAGCTGATTTGTTCAATCAGTTAAGAAGATTTTTTCTCTAATTGATTTGGGGAGTTTCCCATCGTTGGATCTTTGATATAAGGGCTTCTGATTTACAAAAGGCAATCTTCTTGTTTTTTTAACAAGATTAGGAAATCTTTCCATACAGAATTTATCCTGTACATTTGGTGATTTTTAATCACCATTGGGTCATTGATCCAACGACGCTCTGATTTACAGAGCACAATCTTGTTGTTTAGAAAGATTTTGAAGAATCTTTCCTTAACAGAATTTTGTTTCTGATTAATTAATGATTTATCTTTATTATTGGATCTTTGATCTAACGCTGGGGAGCTTTTAGTTCTAGCGCTAGCGCACCCGTGCTTTGCACGTGGTGTGCTGCTTAAAGTGCAGCGCACTTAGCGCTAGCGCACCCGTGCTTTGCACGTGGTGCGCTGCTTAGAGCGCAGCGCACATAGCACTAGCGTACCCGTGCTTTGCACGTGGTATGCTACTTTAGAGTCTTTGACTCTCAGCGCTGGCGTTGCTATGAAGCGTTGCTTCATGCTGAAGGTGTCTTTTCACCCTCCTTCTAAGTCAAACTTTCCCTTTCCCAGATCTTGAAAATAGTTCCATCATGCACAACATTTTCTATGCCTAGACTTAAATGTTCTTCATTTATAATCTAAAGCAGTGCTTCTCTTCTCTCTTACTTTCTTAGAGAATCATTTTTGTTGAAGAAGGGTTATGGCCTGTAACTGTCCCCATGCTCGCCGGCAGCCATGGGAGGTATCTATTGAGGACATCATTTCTCGCTTCGCTGCGCGCTTGGTGAATCCTACTTTAACGGATGACCAATGTGACGCAGCGCTGCATGAGCTCTTGACTCGTGTACGATCTCCTCTCCCCGTTGGTTCTATCTGGCTCTGGATGATCCTTTTGTCCGTGCTCGATGATATCCTCCCTCCTCCGGCGGAGATGACCTCAGCGATGCTCAGCACCGTAGAAGACAAGATCGAGTGTTTCCACGAGGCGCATTTGATCACCAAAGCTCTGAGGGATTGCTGAGCCAAATACGGGCTCATCGGGCCGTCATTTCTGCTTTCGTTGGTGAATGCGGTGCTAACCGATGGGTAGCTACTCCTCACGAAGATCGTCGCTTTAACATGGTGGAAAAGACAGAGAGGGAACTAGATAATTTTATCTATATGTTTGTAAACCCCTGTACGTTCGATCCCATGTTTGGCGATCTATTTCGTGTAAAATAAATGTTTAATTAAATGCTTTCTGCTTTTTGTCATTAACCGCTATCCCTTTTAATTCTTATTCTTCTTTTAATGTATGCATGTGCGTTGTTAAAACTGAAACTGGTATAAAATAGGCGCAGATAGCTTTTGCAAGAATGAGATGCTTTCGGCGCTAGCGCTCACGTGCTTTGCACATGGTGCACTGGTTATAGTGCAGCGCAATTAGCGCTAGCGCACACGTGTTTTGCACGTGGTGCGCTGCTTATAGTGCAACGCTCTTAGCGCTAGCGCACACGTGCTTTGCACGTGGTGCGCTGTTTAGGGCGCAGCGCACTTGGCACTGTTTCTAAAGCATTGCTTCATTTCAAATTTTGAATTTTGAACAGAGCTTTGCTCTGATTGGGGGAAACAGTAGTTTTCATAAAAATACCATAAAGTTTTAAAAACTAGGTTTTATCACTAAAATACCACTAAAATTAAAATATATGTTCATAAAAACTCTAAATATTATAAATCACCCTCGATATTTATTTTTAAACAATATTAAAATATTTTTCATAAAACCCCCTCAAGAAATGGAAACAATATAAATACAATGTAAATAACAATAATAAATATTTAAGGACTCTAGATTAATATAGGTTTAAGCGGTATCATTTCTCTTGAGCCTAATCGAGTCGCAGAAAGTGAGTGCTTACCTATTCAGGTTAGACAACACTGCAAATTAACGGAGTTATCAATGACAATTGTCTTGGAAAAAGACACAAATCCTGCCATCCATATGGAACCGGTGTCCGATTACTTCCGAACTTAAGAATTTCAACAGTTAAATCCAATCATATGAAATTGACTATAAATCGAATACAAACTCGAATCTAAACTTGGACGTGAACTCGAAATCAATCTACTCGACTAACTTGACTCAACCCAGGATTACAATTGATATGACTCACATTCTACTCGATTTTCTCAACTTTATTCTTCAACTTTTGCAATCTATGGTTTCGACTAAGACATGTTATAACCAACCAATCAAATTAACTAAGGATATCTTACAGTTATAAAATATATTATACTCGGGGTGTTTGGGATAGTTTCTTGTGTGAATTCAACGGAGCTTCAGGAGCCCCGTATTAACCTATTTTTTCTATTTAGTTGAATCTCAGTCGTGTCGACTCTTCCACAGCTTAGAGTCCCGATACTAACACATGAAATGGGCCCGTGTTTCCTTGCTCCTTAGGCCCCACTCTTGAGCTCATGAATACTTCTATGGCTACGTTGACAATTCACACTTGAAACTTAACGTTAACATAATTATCATATAGAGACCTATAGTACATATACCATGTTCATTTACATATACTTTTACTCGTCATATATATTATTTCATGATTATTCTATACTTTGCACTTTCCACTTTTACCTTTGGGACTTACCGAGCGCTAGTTCGCCAACGGGCATTCTACCCATCTTTATTTTCTTGAAATGTTCGTCAGATACGGCCGAGACGGAAGAAGTGGACGCTGCAGAAGAGGATTAAGACCAAATAGCTACTTAAGATTAGCTTAGACGTCTTCTTCTTTCAGTTTTTGTATGCCACCTGTTTAGGCATTTCCTTTTATTGTATTTACTTTTCCAGTTGAACTCATGTACCTGTATATATTTCAAGTTTGAATGTAAATAAAGATATATGTTGAAAATTTTACAGTCTCCATTTATTCTTGCATTGTGTATTATTGCTTCAATATGCTTAGTATATTTATTTAGAGAATGACCTTCTCTGAATAAATATGCCGCGTGCTTGCCACGTCATTATTTTCGTCTACTGGGAAGCGGAGCGTAAGATGTTTTATTGGTGACCATGTAGGTCAGTTCTGCTTGAAATCGTAAACAATAGACCACAAGAATTAATGAATTCAACAAACATTTACATTCCTTGTATCTCAAATTCCTTGAATCTATCCTAATCTGTCTTTTATATCAAGGTGATGGACTCTCCGAACAATACCAATACCAACGTCAACGACAACACTCCACATCCTACACCACCATCACCACCTACCATTGCAGTACCTATCAATGAGCAAACGGTACTCTTTGAGGCTATCAAGAGCCTATTAGAGGAACAGAGGGAGCAGACAACCCTCATACACCAAGGACTGGCTCGCTCTGAGGCGGAAGCACCCAGAGTTAAGCAATTTCGGGCACTGCACCTAAAGAACTTCTTGGGTAAGGAGTGCCCGCTTGAAGCAGAAGAATGGTCTCAAGCGATTGAAGATGGCCTGGTAGCGGCTCAAGTTCCAGATATAGCTTGGGTAAAAATTGCTAAGTTGCAACTGACTGATAATGCCAAGGTATGGTGGAAGGCAGAGGAGAGCCGTCTCGCGCAACCAATAAAGTGGAAGACATTTCGAGACCTCTTCGATGCCAAATACTTTCCGGAGAATGCCCGCCTTGACATAGAGCAGCAGTTCATCCATCTATAGTAAGGCTCGATGTGAGTCAAGTCTGTGGATGAATATGATACTGAGTTTACCATGCTCAGCAGGTAAGCTATAGTCTCAAGTTGAATTTTCCTATCTCACTTAAACACTGCTAACACAAAGTCATAACAGGTTCGCTGCGCACCTCATTCCTACTACTGAAATCCGGGTACGACGATTCCAGCAGGGGTTGGACCCTGAAATCTAAGTTGCACTCATTACAGGGTATTTCCCAACCCACGAGCTTGATTTGAAGGCTGCCCGACGCTATGAAGCAGTTGTGAAGAAGAAAGGCAGGATGTAGTTGGCCGGTGTGAAATGCCCTGTGCACCAGATCACAGGAGGGGCCTATTCCAGGCCATATTTCAATGGACCATCTCGGAGGCCAAGAGGTTCGGTCATCAACAACAAGCCAGACTTTGTCTCCTACTGCAAATGAACAGGGCATCTAGTGAAGAATTGTCATAGGGCGAATAACGTGTGCTTGATTTGTGGGTTTTCTACTCACACTATCGGAGCATGCCCCAAGAACTGAGGGACTAATAACCCTCTTGCTAGACCGGCGATCTAAGCTCCTCCAAATCGGTTAGCTCTACCAGCTCCAGCTCCCCGCACCCAGACCGATCAACCTCAACACCGAGTGTTTAACCAGGCACAGAGGAATATGCCGCAACGCTAAGAATTCACTATGTCGGTCAAAGAGGCCAAAGTTACGGGTCAGGTTGTCACTGGAAAATCTCTTCTTTCTTTCCTTTCAAATTATTTCAATTCCTAACCATCTTATATTTGTTATATCTAAACCAATCCCATGTGACGTAGGTACAATATTAGTAGCCACTCTACCTGCACTCATGCTCTTCGATACTGGGGCATCTCATTGCTTCATGTCGCAACGGTTCGTAAGAAATCATGCGATCCCAGTTAAGCCGCTCGTATCCAGCTGGAATGTCAGTTCAGGGAATGGCGTTTTAAAAGCAACCTTAGGATATGATCTGTGTCCAGTGGTCGTCTGTAGTAGAGAATTCTATGCGGACTTAAGGTACTGGACATACCGAATTTTGACGTAGTTTTGGGAATGGATTGGTTGGGAACTTTCTTCGCTACCATCGACCGTCACCAAGGAAAGTAGTGTTTCAAATACTAGATCACCAAGTGTTCTATTTCAAAAGCGGAGACCAAACTTTGGAGCCTAGCATCTACCGAGCAAAACCAAAGTAGGCAGAGATTGCAGCGTTGCAAGCGGAAGGATCGAAGCCAGCGGTCGTTAGAGAGTTCGAGAATGTTTTCCCTGAAGATATATCAGGTTTGCCTCCTGATCGAGCTCTTGAATTCAGTATTGATTTGCAAACTGGGCCACAACTAGTAATAAAAGCTCCATATCGATTAAGTCTAGAGGGATTGAAGGAGATTCGTATTTAATTGGACGAACTCCAGAAAAAAGGTTGGATCAGACCAAGTACCTCAAGTTGGGGATCTCCTGTGTTGCTGGTAAAGAAGAAGGAAGGTATCTACAGGATGTGTGTGGATTATCGAGCACTGAACGAATTAACGATTAAGAACAAGTATCCACTACCCCACATCGATGACCTTTTCGATCAGTTAAGTGGATCTTGTGTCTTTTCAAAATTAGATTTTCGTTCGGGTTATCATCAGGTGAAGGTCAAGGAGTCCGACATTCCGAAGACGACGTTTATGACTCGTTATGGTCATTATGAATATCTCGTAATGCTATTTGAAGTGACCAATGCATCTGCCATTTTTATGAACCTGATGAACCAAGTTTTCTGAGAGTACTTAGACAGGTTTGTTGTTATTTTCATTGACAACATCCTGGTGCATTCAAAGAATCGGAAAGAGCACACCGAGCACTTACGCATTGTCTTGGAGACATTATGACAAAACCAGCTCTACGCCAAGTATAGCAAGTGTGAATTTTGGCTAGATCAAGTCAGATTTCTCGGACATATCGTTTCAGGCGAAGGAATTTCTGTGGATCCAGCTAAGCTGTCGGCTGTCGGTGAATGGCAGACACCAAAGTCAGTCAAAGATATAAGAAGTTTTCTGGGCTTAGCAGCTTATTACAGACGCTTTGTCGAAGGATTTTCAAACATCGCAACACCCCTGACTAAGCTCACACGTAAAGATGAAGTATTCATGTGATCAGAAGCATATGAGAAGGTTTTTGTAGAACTCAAGTCGAGGTTAACCTCTGCACCTATTCTTGTAATACTGGATCGATCTGACCGATTTGATATACATTGTGATGCATCCAGTAAAGGATTAGGAGGTGTTCTACACCAGCATGGAAGGGTTATAGTTTTTGCATCAAGATTGCTAAAGGTCCATGAGCATAAGTATCCAACACATGATCTGGAACTAGTAGCCGTGGTTTTCGCACTCAAGATTTGGTGTAACTACCTTTTGGGAGAACAAATAGATATATACACTGACCACAAAATTCTGAAGTATGTATTTACTCAGATGGAACTCAACATGCGGCGGAGAAGATGGCTAGAACTCATGGCGAAGTTCGACATCAACCTACAGTATCATCATGGAAAGGTGAACGTAGTTTCTAATGCACATAGTTACCAAATTTTAGCAATGAATTTCACCGCTTAGTGGAAACTAAAGCAAGAACTACACGAATTGGAGATTGAAGTAGTTATGCCAGGTAACACTTCATTTTTTATGAACTTACATGTCTAGTCCACTCTTGTCAGTCAGATCAAGGGAGCTCAAACAAATGATGCCAAGTTACAAAACATTCGAGAACAAGTAAAAAGTGGTCTTCGAACTGATTTCATCATCAACGAAGATGGATCCTTACAGTATGGGAGCCGTTTATGCGTGCCTGTCGACCCTGTTTGAGAAGAGTTGATGAAGCTCATAGCTCTTCTTATTCTATATACTCTGGTGGCACGAAGATGTACAAGGATCTACGGCAACATTACTGGTGACATGGAATGAAGCGTGAAGTAGCAAGGAGCGTAGCTGTTCCTTCATAAAAAAATACTTTTTAATTAAAGATCAATCAAGCAGCGCCTCACGTGTTTCCCACATGAGCGCCATCGTTTATACTGGCGCCTCACATGAAACACACGTGAGCGCTGGCATGCAAGGCACATGAGTGCCTGTTATATTAGAATTAAATTCTAAAACGGCACCCACGTGCATAGCACGTAAGCGTCAACGCCCAAATTAAAGAGAGTAGAATTAAATTCTACTGGGAATATTCTCTGTTAAATAGAGCAATTGGATCAAAGATCCAATGGTGAATAAAAATCATCGAATAATAGAATTAAATTCTATCAGGGGGAAATATCTCCCTGATCTTTTTTAAATAAAAAAGATCTTCTCTGTTAAATAGAGAGTTGTTGGATCAAAAATCCAATGGAAAATATTTCCCTAACTTTCCAAATGTGAAAGATATACTCTGAACCCTTGGATTAAAAATCCAATGGTGATTAAAAATTGCTGTTTGACAAAATTAAATTCTGTATATAGGAAAATATTTCCCTAATCTTGTTAAAAACAAGAATATATATTCTGTGAAACAAAAATCACTAGATTAAAGATCCAACGGTGGGTAAAATCCCCCAAATAATCTTTGAGGCCAATTAAATCAATTGGTATCTCTCAAATAAGAGATTTTCTTAAACTAATTAATAATTTGCCTCTCCAATATAAAAGATCTGAGACTTCAAGTCTCAGATCGAAGATCGACCCTCTAAGTTTCTGCAAAAAATAAGACAAAAGCCACAAAACTGAGAATTCAATTCTCCTCTCAAAGAAGAAGATCCTCGCTCTCCCAAACCCTAAGTAAAAAAAGAAGCAGAAACAAAAATATATCTCCTTTACCTAGCATAAAGAAAACAAGGGTTTAACCCTTCATAAAAAGAACTTAGTTCTTCCTCTAATATAATATTTGCAAAGAAAATCTCCCCACAAGTTAAGAATTTAATTCTTGTCGGGGAGATTCTGTTCTTTAAACTCAAAATCTAGGGGAAAGAACTAGATTAAAAGGAAAAGAGAGAAAAAGAACATAAGTTCTAGGAATTTAATTCTTCTGAAAATAGGGTTTAACCCTACACAAAAGAACTTAGTTCTTATAATGGAAGAACTTAGTTCTCCAATAAAATCGATCCCAGATCTTCAAAATAGAGATCTTGGTGATCATTAATGGCTAAAAATGCCATTAACAGAGATTAAATCTTTAAGAAAAAAGAACTCGGCGCCTCACGTGCTTCATACGTGAGCGGCTAACAAAACATAAAGCTCAGCGCCTCACGTGAAACACGTGTGAATGCCCACAAAACGTAAAGCTGAGCGCCTCACGTGCTTCCCACGTGAGCACCCAAAATAAAAGAACGCTCAACGCCTCACGTGCTTCTCACGTGAGCACCCACCAAAGCAGAACACTTAGTGCCTCATGTGTTTCCCATGTGAGCGCTGTATAAAAGTGCAGAGCATAATAAAATTAGTCAAAATGACTAAGTACTTAGCACTGATTGGGCAGCGTGCATGTCCCAACACCTCACATGCTCCTCACGTGAACTCCTAAAATAAATGCTCAGCGTCTCACGTCCTCCTCACGTGAGCGCCATACCAAGTGCTTAACACTCTATATTGAGTCAAACTGATTAAGTGCTTAGCATTGATTGGGCAACGCCCATCTCCCAGTGCCTCATGTGTTTCCCATGTTAGTGACAGAGCAGAAAATAAGTGCTTAACACTTCTGAATAAAAAAGGGAAAGCCCAAGACCGAATAGACAGAGCCCAAATTGGCTAAGTCTCTGAAATTTCTTGCAGCTGAGCCCAAATGCTCTGTTGTTGGATCTCACCAAAAATTCGATGATCTTTAAAATACTGCTAAGTTGATCTTAGTCTCAAATAAGACTAACATATTCTTAGTTAAAATAAATTGAGCCAAAATGCCCATATATTTAAGTTGATTTTAATCTCAAACTAGATTAACGGTCCTTAAATAAAACAAAATATTCTTTGAACTGATGGGATACATACAAACTGAGTTCAAACCCCAAATCTAAAATATTTAGATTTGGACTAATCCGCGCCCTACGGGCGAAGACATAAATTAGTCTCCGTATACAATCCAAGGGCAATCCTAAAATAAATAAAACACGGCACGACACGAAGGGAACTACTGGAGCAAGAGAAAATTGTTATCGCAACGCGATAACGTAATTAACTGCAGAGGTTTGCGCCTGCAAGGAAGAGTTTCCCCACAATCAAAAACCCCTCACAAATAAGGGGGAATTTGATAAAGTCTGTTACATCGGTCGCATCTATCCAAACCTCCGATATACGGTGCCATAAATCAACTTGGTATTTTCGGAGAGATGGGTGGATATGTCCAAATAGCATCTGCCCTCAAATTCAGGCTAGATGTCCCAACATCTCAGTCCGGTCATTGGCGGTAAACAGTAGCAATGCATTTAGTATGTCAGCAAGTGAAGGCTGAGGATCACAGAACTGCTGGTCTGGTTCAACTATTACCATTTCCAGAATGGAAATGCCAGCATATTATCATGAACTTCATAACTGCTCTCCCTCACAGCATGAAGGGTAACGACGCAATCTGGGCTATCGTGGATCGACTCACCAAGTCGGCTCACTTTATTCCATTCAAAGTTGGCCAATCAATCGAGACGTTGGCAAGAAAGTAAAAGGAGGTGAGTAGAAATCTAAAGTAAGATCTATACTTTCAAGATGTACTGTTCACTTATAAAAAGAGAGAAAAGAGGAGAGAATTTACCACGTTTTGAGCCTCATGTGTTAAACACGTAAGCACTGATATAAAAAGCCATATAAGCGCTGAAAGCAAACAACTGAAGGCTAAGCGAGCCTCACGTGTTAAACACGTGAGCGCTTATATGCAAAGCATATAAGTGATAAAATAACAGTTTAAAACCCATATTGGGGTCACATGTTAAACATGTGCGAACACCCTTTTGAAGCATTAGCTTCAGATAGAATTAAACTCTATATATAGAATTAAATTCTATTTCTTGTATGTAAAGCATATAAGCACCAAGAGTAAGCAACTAAAGGCCAAACTAACCTCACGTGTTAAACACATGAGCGCCCATATGCAAAGCATATGAGCGCTAAATAAAACTGGCTCAAATCTACAACAGGGTCACATGTTAAACATGTGAGGACGCCTCCCTATATAGAATTGAATTCTAGTCTTGGGGAAATATCTCCCTTGATCTTTCTAAAAGGGAAAGATATTCTCTGTTAACAAGAGAATCGTTGGATCAAAGATCCAAGGGTGATTAAAAATCACCAAAAAATAGAATTAAATTCTATTGGGGGGAAATATCCCCCTAATCTTTCTAAATGAGAAGAATATTTTCTGTTAAACAGAAAGTTGTTGGATCAAAGATCCAATGAGATAGGAAAGTATTTCCTATATCTTTCTCAACAAAGAAAGATGTGCTCTGTTAAACAGGGAGACCTTGGATTAAAAATCCAATGGTGGTTAAAAATCACTGTTCGACAGAATTAAATTATGTATATAGGAAATATTTCCTTAATCTTGTTAAAAACAAGAAAACATATTTTATGAAACAGAAATTACTGGATCAAAGATCCAACGGTGGATAAAATCCCCCGAATAAATTTTGAGACTAATTAAATCAATTGGTATCTCTCAAATGAGAGATTTTCTCAAAATAATTAACAATTTGCCTCTACTGTATAAAGGACCCGAGACTTCAAGTCTCAAGGGACCACAGACAGAGAGAGAGAGAGAGAGGATTGACCCCACAAGTTTCTCCACGCAAAGAAAATAGAGAATTTAATTTTCAAAAGAAGAAGAAGAACTCTCTTCTTTCAAACTCTAGGTAAAAAAAGAAGAAGAGATCAAAATATCTCTTTTGCCTAATATAAACGAAAACAAGGTTTAACTCTTCATATAAGAACTTAGTTCTTTCTTTGATTTGAGATTTGCAAAGAAAATCTCCTCACAAGTTGAGAATTCTCATCGGGGAGATTCTGTTCTTTAAACTCAAAATCTAGGGGAAAAGAACTTGATTAAAAAGAAAGAAAAACAAAAAGAATTTATGTTCTAGGAATTTAATTTCTCTAAATATAGTGTTTAATCCTACGTAAAGAACTTAGTTCTTATATATATAAAAAAAGGTAAGAACTTAGTTTCTTAGATAAATTTGATCCCAGAGCTTTAAAACAAAAATCTTAGTGATCATTAATAGTTAAAATACCACTGTTAGAGATTTAAGTTCTCTAAAAAACATAAACAGAGATTAAATCTCCAAAAGAACTAAAACAGAAAAGTTTAGTGCTTAGCACTAGTGCAACACTATACACATTCAGCCAAAACGGCTAGGTGTTTAGCACTTATTGGGCAATGCCCATGTCTGAGCGCCTCACATGATACACATGTGAGTGCCAGAGCTCCAAACAAAGCGCTTCTGCAATAAAAAAAGAGAAAACTGAACATAGCAAGCCCAAATTGGGTAAGTCCCTCTGGAGTCAATTGCAACTGAGTCCAAATGCTCTGCTATTGGATCTCAACTAAAATTTGATGATTTTTAAATGTTGCTAAATTGATCTTAGTCTCAAATAAGACTAACGTATCCTTAGTAAAAAATAAATTGAGCCCAAATTCCCATATGTTTAAGTTGATCTAAATCTCAAACTAGATTAACGGTTCTTAAATAAAACAAAATATTTTTGAACTAAAGGAAAATATAACCTAATTTCAAAACTCAAATCCAAATCTAAAATATACGGATTTGGACTAATCCGCACCCTACGGGTGACGACATAAATTAGTCTCCGTATATAATTTACAGGAAACCAAAATAAACAAAAATACACACGACATGAAATGAATTTCTGGAGCAGGAGAAAGTGGTTATCGCAACGCGGTAACGTAATTAACTTTAGGAGCTTGCGCCTGCAGGGAAGAGCGTCCCCCAATCAAAAGACCCCTTGCAAATAAGGGGGAACTTGATGAAGTTTGTTACAACGGTCGCATCTATCTAAACCTCTGATATACGGTGCCATAAAACAACTTGGTATCTTCGGAGAGATGGGTAGATAAGTCAAAATAGTATCTGCCCCTAAATTCAGGCTTGACGTCTCAACGTTTCAGTCCAGTCTTTGGCGGTAAACAGAATCTGGAATGTCTGGTGGGTCATTTTCCTCTTTCTACTCCACACTTCATGTGTCGTGTTCGCGAACAAAATCGCGATTCCCTATGGTTGCCCCTGGATGCAAGATACTAAAACTGGTGTCTCGCTCCTGTGCAGAAAATCAATGGCTTCTCACTGCACAGCATGCAACAGTAACTCCCGCTCCACCCCAACTGGAGGAGTGACTTATGGGACCAACACGGCCTCTATTTTCTCAATGCCAGTAGGGCAGGTCATCCAAGCCACTACCGGATTGTTCTTTGGGACCATTCTTCCACCTGTGAGTTTCGGTGCCTCAACACCGCAAGAAGAATCTCCCAGAAGGTCGGTCTTTGATCGACTGGCAACCACAATGGCTCCCATCAGCAAGCCGTCAAACTCAGGCGTTTCGGTCTTCAACAAGCTGAGCAAGAACTTAGGCGGGCCCGTAAAAAAAGCTTGTGATACCTGAAGGGGCTACCCCAAAATGGCTAGCCCTCTTTACTCCTGCTACAGGCGAAGCCGTCAAAGTTGCTTCCCCTATCAGGCGGTCAATCTTTAAAAGATTGGCCGGTTCTTTACAAACTCCATCAAGGATATCGGTCTTCAATAGGCTGACGTCGGTTGAAACCCCCCAGCAAAGCCGGGGCCATGATGAAGCCGCTTCCAACATTGAGGCAGTCCCTTCAGCAAGGCACATTCGACGTCTCCACTGGTGCCGAGTGAGAGAAGCTGGGGGCTACTTCCCCTCTGAACTCACCCCGCCAGCTTTAATAGTGAAGGTCGACGATGCTGTTCCAACCGGGAACAACTTTGATCCGCTTAAGAGGGTGCACAAAGACTCCGCAACGGCGATGCTAAAGAAATCTCCCCCACCTGCAAAAGTTACGGTGCAGGAAAAACCGGAGCGGCCTTATCAACGGCTCTCCTCGCAAATTCATAGGGTCTGGCGAAAAGTCGAAGACTCTGTGATTGACCAAAACTACTCTTGTCGACCAAAGAAATTGAAGGTTTGGCAAGAAAAAGACCAATCCTCCGCCATACAACATGGGACTTCTTCTAAATAGGTGCCTGTTACAAAAGCTCCTTCAACTCCAATCTCTCATAAAAGAATGAGGCTCGAAGAAACTCTACCGCCCGTGGAAAATTCCAAAGGCAATGGATCTAAACGCCCCAAGCCTGGGGGAATTATCATCCATACGGTCTATATGACCAATGGGAAAGAAGGGAGCCATACTTTGGTGAGTCATCGACTGAAAACTCGGTCGCTGACAAAGGCTCAGGTGCAACAACTCCAAGTGATGCTGAACAAAATGACGGCACTCACTGGACAAAAAGAAATTCCGAATAAAGAGGTTGAATAGCGCTAAGAGCAAGAGACCGATATAGAGTTTCTGCGAAGGGTGCTGGAGAGAAAGGATAAAGAAGCCGTTGAGCAAGCTGCTAATATAAAGCAGATGGCTCTCTTGTTCCATGACATGGTTGGAATGATAATTCAGCCAGAACCCTCGGCCGAAGATTCGCCAATAATCATCGAGGATGATAGAGGGGAAACATCAAACCCTTCTCCGATCTTGTCAGCGGCTAAAGAGGAAACAATCTCCAAGGTGACCCTTGATGATTACATTGCTCAATAAATAAGAGCTCATCAAGCTAATGAAGCCGCCGGCCAAATTGTTAAAACTGGACGACCATATCCAGGCTGGTACGATCAAATCAAATACCCGCCGGGATATACGATCCCCAAGTTCTATGTTTACAAAAGAACATGCAACCCTCACCAGCACGTTGCGCAATTCAGAGCTCTGTACGGCAACACTGGGGGCGACGATAAATTATTGCTTCGCCGGTTTGTTGGTAGCCTGTCAGAAATAGCCTTCGAATAGTACTCGGAGCTCCTAAATGACTCCGTGAAAACATTCACAGAGATGGAATTGCTGTTCACACAGCGGTTCGCCAGCGCGAGCGAACGCACCCAGATCACGGCATTAATCAATGCCAGGGTAAAGCTGGGAGAAACATAGGTCCAATACACGATCCGGCGGTGGAACCTGTGGTCAAAGTGCAAACAGTGCATTGAAGAATCTCCTTCCATGGACATGTTCATCGGGACTCTTGATCTTCAAACGACCATGTCCCAGTTCATGACTTTCTTCAAGCCCACATTCTTTCAGGCTCTAATGGATAAATTGGCCCAAATGGACCGGATGGGCCATGAGCCTTCCTCCTCAAATAAGGACCCTTGAAATAACAAGGGAAGAGGGAAAGCGGCCTTCGTTGCCAATACGCAACAGCAACTGAGTGGCCTAAAACTAGCTGCTCGCCAAAATAACGTGCGTCCGCACCCGGCCTTGGAGGAAAGACTAGGACACGCTTACTCGTTTCCCGGTGAAAAGACGAGGAGATTATTTGAATTAGCAGTGCGTAATAAAATCATCACATTACCGGACCCGTGGCGTCCACCGCAACCCGGCGACGTCAAAAACCCTAACTACCGCTCCTATCATAGAATGGTGAGCTACCAAATTGAAGATTGCTGCATCTTCAAAAATTGGGTCGAGAACCGGTATCAACAGGGAAAATTCGTGCTGTCTGATAATTAGAAGGTAAACCGACCCCAGAAGCACACTCCCAAAAAGGTGGATACGCAGGAGGCATCATGCTCACTCGTGGAAGAGACTCCATAGGAAGTCATTCTTTCAGCGAAAACCAAAAGAATACTGAAGGATCTAAAAGCATGTCCTACAGTCAGGTGGAAAACCCCACTTGAACCCGAAATAATCGAAGGGATGCTAAAACCTCGTCCTACACCGAAAATTATTGACGAGGGGAAAAAACCCCAAGTCAAGCCTTCAAAATCTCCGAAGAAAAAGAAGCAGACCAAGAAACCAGTACAACCTGCCGAGTATGGCGATAAGCGGACAGATATACAAAAATACATAGATGCGCTGGAGGAGTATAACCAGAAGGCGAGGACACCGGTCACTCTCGAATAATTTCTCAAGCATATTCTTGAGGGCGAAGATAGTGACAATGATGAGGAAAATGACTAATCAGAAGACACCGAAGATTATGTAGCAAGTTGTCACATGATCTCCTATTCGTCGTTATATGGCGAAGAAGCTCCCTCAGCATCAGAAAGTAACGTAGTGGAACTGAGGGCAGAATCGGCGCCAAAATCCCCGGAACTGCCAGAAGAAGACCTGATTGAGAGGCTGCTAAACGAAGCCTTTCAAAAAAGCAAAGTTGACCAACAATGCGAGACAACCATATATGAAAAGTCTAAGAGAAAACATCTGGGTAAAGAAATTGTGGCGAGAATGAGTCATAAAATACTCTGACCATACCAAAGCACACCTTCCACAAATAAGAATAGGATCAAAACAAAGAAGCAGTTCGCTAAAGCCCTGTCAATGGGGATGAAGCCGCCACCTCTCGTAAGGAACACTCCTGGGGTCATATGTCTCGATGGAGAAGAATCACATCCAAACTATCACCTATATCATCGGAGGGTCACCCAACCCCACCGAAAAATGCAGTGCCATCTAGAAGTGGTGGCAAGGATACACTACCCATAAAAAACACTTCAAGAGGATGAAGCATGAAGCTCGCGCTCGTCGTTGGCAAAAAAGTGGGACGGACACACATGAAGAAACGACTGGCAATTGTCATATGGTTGGTACCTGTTAGGAAGGGGGAAAATCTCAAGTTCTCAACTTTGGGAGCGATGCCGAGGATGAAACACCCCTCAACCCTCTCTTCAAAGACTCCGCCTCCGAAAAAGATGAGGAGGAGAAGAACTACAAGAATATTCAGCTGCGTAACCGCACGCTGCCTGAGAAGAACCTCGGACATACAAACAAAGGTTTGAACAAAAAAAACATAGGGAAAGGGAAAATCCTTGAGGAAATTGCCCTTGATGAAGAAGTGGTAAAAGAACTCGCCGCGAAGGACACACCTAAGAAAAATAAGATGGATTACAATGTCCTAGCACATCTGAGAAAGATACCCTCACGGTTAAGCATATTGGATACTCTCCTCCTGTCCAAAGAGGCATGAGATTCTCTGATCAAGGCATCACAAGAGCCCAATCAGTTCTAAGCTTTTATTGCAGAAGAGAAGATGAAAGATGAACTGGCAGAGGTCCACACGGCTGACATTACATTCAGCGACTAAGATCTCCTCCTCGGTATATGTGAGCATAATCGCCCGTTATACGTCACCGGGTACTGCCACGATATCAAGATAGGAAAAATCCTTGTCGACAACGGATCCTCCGTTAACCTTCTCAACATGAGAGTACTGAAGGAAATTTGCATGAACGTTCAGCACCTCACCCAAGATAAAATTACCATCTTCGGGTTCGACTCACATTCGTTATGGACGCTTGGGTCCATAATACTGACGCTACGCTTCAGGCTGCTCATCACTGACATCAAATTTCATGTTATTGACGTCAAAACTTGCTATAACGCTTTGCTCAGCAGGCCTTGGTTACACGAGTACAGCGTCATCCTTTCTACACAATATCAGTGTATGAAGTATTTCAAGGATGGCTTGGAGTACACCGTCACGGGCGAGCTAAATCCGTTCTCTATAAATTAAGTCCGGAAATACGAAGACACAAAGTACTTCCTACCGGACTTCGAGGATACTGAAACATGCTACAAGCCGAAGAATAAACAGAAATTTGTTGCCACTATCCTGATCATTGGGAGCAATACCGAGGAAGATGAAAAAATAGTCTACTCAAAAGCGAGTCTTCATAGAGCGATCGCCACTGCTTATGGACCCGAACCTGGGTGATCTATCCATGACCAGGATGAAGCTTCTGTCTCCTCAACCGTCTTATCCTCCTGGGTGAATGAGAAGACCGACTTAGATACACCGGGAAGTGGGATGCCCAAAGCATTTTAGAGAGTGGTTGCCCAAAGGAGACCACGAACGGATAGGTTTTCAGTCGAACGAGTGGAACGACGACCAAGTCAAGTGAACGAGTGGAACGGTGCAAGGCATGAAATCTGTGTAGTCAAACTGTCTGGTGAGCCCGGTCGGTGAGCTCGAACAGTGAGTGGTTGCCGATTCGGCGACCACGAGCATCTCCTGCTGCTAGTGGGCCCGGTAGGCCGGGTGAGTTAACCGAAGCAAGTGAACTGAGTGAACGATTGAGAGGAATTGAGTCAGTTCAAAAAATCGGTTAGGAATCGTAACGCTTCTTTGAACCATTCGCTATCCATTCCATTCCTCTTTGTCTACTATTTCAAATCTAAAATCGGGTGTGAGTCGCCATTTACCCAATTTGAGATTGTTCCCTGATTAAAAATCAGGAAAAACTTAAAAAGAAACATCACGTGCTCACACGTGACCAATGGTCACGTGTCGGCACGTGATGGTTAAAGCAGCAGTGCAAAATAGCGCAGAAAAGAAAAGCCATTCGAGAGTCACGTGCTCACACGTGACCAGGGGTCACGTGCTCACACGTGACCAAAAGTCACGTGTCAACACGTGACCAAAAGTCACGTGTCAACACGTGACCAAAAGTCACGTGTCAACACGTGACTGGCTTTAAAAGCCTCGTGGTTTAACAGAATTAAATTCTAAAAAAGATCAGTTAAATTTTTCCAAAATGGAGAAGAATTAAGGAGAACCGTTGGATTAAGAATCCAGGGGTGATTAAATATCACCAATTTATGGAAAAATCTGGGACAAGGAAATATTTCCCCTAAATCCCACCGAAATAACAAATAGAATATCTTGGGATTAAAATATCCAACGGTGAGTAAAATTCATCTAATAATCTAAAGGCTCAGATTAATTATGAAAACAAATCAAATCTTTCAATGAGAGATTTGCTAAACAAATTGATTCTTCTCCTCTTCCTATAAATAGGAGTCGAGAGAAAGAAAAGAGGAGAGACAGAATTTTGGAGAGACAGAATTTTGGAGAGAAAACTTTGAAGAGAATTTTAGCATCTTGAAAATTCAGAAAGAAAACTCTAGGTGAGAAAAAGAAAGAGGATCAAAACTTCAGAAAAAAGAGAATTTAATTCTCAAAGATCTAAGAGTTTAACTCTTTTGCAAAGAACTTAGTTCTTTCTCTGGTGGAAGATCTATAAAGTGCACATCTCCCCATAAGTTGAGAATTTAATTCTCATCGGATCGAGATCCTGCCATGCAGATCTAAAACTTAAAAGAAGAATTGAGTTTAGAGAATTTAATTCTCCCAAAATTATAGGAATTTAATTCCTTCAAGATGGACAGAACTAGGGTTTAACCCTAATTGAGGATTTAATTCTCTCAAGCTCACAGAAATTTAATTCCTCTTAAAATGAAATTAGGGTTTCACCTTATGCCAGAACTTGTTTCTTTACATATATGGGAATTTAATTCCTCCAAAAAGAAAATTAGGGTTTAACCCTACCTAAGAATATAATTCTACCAAAGAAAATAGAAATTTAATTCCTCCAAAGTTATAGCTAGGGTTTACCCCTATGAAGAATTTAATTCTTAAAAAGATAAAGAGGCAAAGAACCAGGGTCACGTGTCCCCACATGACCCCTGTAAAGATCCGCAGAAAAGAACTCAGAGGCAATGCCTCTCGTGCCCCACGTGACCCCTGAAGCACAGAAAGAAAAAGCAAAAGAAATATCAGCTCTGGGCACTCTCACGTGTTACCACGTGACCCCTTGGCAAACCAGCGCACAAATCCCCGTCACGTGTCAGCACGTGATGCTCCAAAATCAAATATAAAAAGTATTCAACACTTTTTTGCAGAACAGAATAAGGGGAATATGATCTCACCCTTGGGCGCTCTCACGTGTCTACACGTGACCCCTCTTTTTCTAGTGTTTGACACTAATTCAAGATCTTTGTTCCCGGAGTTTAACACTGATTTTCTTAGTATTTAACACTAATTAGTATATTTGCAGTGTTTAACTCTGATTATTTTCTGGTGTTTGACACCAAATCGAAAACTATGTTTCCAGTGTTTAACACTGATTGTTCTTTTAGTGTTTAACACTAGTTTGAGAATTCTGTCTTTAGTGTTTAACACTTTTGTTATTTGGTGTTTAACACTACTTCTAGCCAAGTTGGCTAATCTTTCAGAGGCAAAGCCTCCCCTTCAATTGAACCTCAAAATTGAATAACATCCAGAGCTACAACAGAAATGTTATCAAGTTCCTCAAAACTCTTGTGGACTGGAACCAGACAAATGTCGAATAGTCCAACAAAGGGCCAGACTCAATTGGACTTAGCCCAAGTTGGCCATAAGTCCTCAATCCAGACTTAACTGAGCCAATGGGCTCATAATATAATTAATTGGTCTTGGTTCCAAATCGGGCTACAGATCATTTAATCTACCTTGGTTCAAGGGTACATCTCTTCACTCCTTTGATATTTGTCGTTGTAATTCCTCAACGTCTTCAAAGAGGTGACGGGTCCCAACAACCATACATTTCACGGACTGTGGGGTCCTTAAACTCATGGACTATGATGTCCTTAACCTTGACCGGGATGTCTTAAAACTAACAACGGACTATGACGTCCTTAACCTTGACCGGGATGTCTTAAAACTAACAACGGACTATGGCGTCCTTAACCTTGACCGGGATGTCTTAAAACTAACAACGGACTATGACGTCCTTAACCTTGTCCGTGATGTCTTAAAACTAATGCCGGACTGTGGAGTCCTTAAAACTACGAACTATGATGTCCTTAACCTTGACCGCGATGTCTTAAAACTAACATTGGACCGCAATGTCCTTAAACTACTTACCGACCGCAATGTCACTAAATTAAACAACAGAGTCCACCCTGCCTAAATGCTTTTTTGTTAGATCTAAACGATCCTGTTAAGTCGATCTTAGTCTAAAAATTAGACTAACGTATCCTTAATTAACGTTTAAGCTGATCTTAGTCTCAAACGAGGCTAATATATCCTTAAACCCAAACCCCCAAACCTAAATCTAAGAAAGATACGGATTTGGACTAGTCCACGCCCTACGGGCGACAATATAACTTAGTCTCCGTATACAATCCACGGGCAGCCAAACACAAAACGAACACTCACGACACAAAGTGACCACATGGAGAAGGAGAAAGTTGTTACCGCGAGGCGGTAGCGTAATTAACTGCAGGGGCTTGCGCCTGCAGGGAAGAGCGTCCCCACAATCAAAAAACCCTCAAGCGAGGGGGAATCTGACGAAGTCTGCTACATCGGCCGCATCCGTTTAAACCTTCGATACATAGTGCCATAAATCAACTTGGCATATTCGGAGAGGTGGATGGATAGCACCTATTAGCATCTGCCCCGAATCTCAGGCAAGACGTCCCTGCCGCGCCGTCTTTCTGAGGGGAACAGAGATGTCCCGCAGGCTCATCAAACAGCGCTTTTAAGCTTTCTTCAGGATTTGGCCCAAACTGTTCGGCAGATTTCTACGCGCTCTGTTCCAGCCATGGAGCAGAGGAAGGGGAAAGGCGAGGCGGGCCCCCCTTCACTTTTCCTACATTCATTTCGAAAGTATGTGGACTTTGCTCCTTCTACCAAGCCAAGTCAGTGATAGCTTATGATAGTACTCGCAGGTAGCTTTAGCTGGTTTTAAAGGTTTCTTCTTCACCAACTGCTGGGACATTGTTGGAGAAGAGAGATTTGTGGGATTCTCATTGCCTCGCTCTCTCGTATTAGCGGAATGGGTCGGCATAATAGCATCGTCAATCTCGTGATCCATCGCCAGCGTGTTTGAGTTGTTACGCGGGAGGGAGGAACTAACAAATCTGGATCGAAAGGGTTCGCAACTAAGATCTGCACATCTCGACACAGATCTTCCATTTGAAAGCCATTCTCCATCCGAGGGATGTCCCTAAAGGCAAAGAAATAAGCCCATACCATCTACTCCTATTTTAGTCTTTGGCAGCGACTATGAGGACGCGGCCAATGCAGTATTCTCCGTCCGCCCGTCAATGCAAATTTTTGCCGAAACAGATAAGAGTCTACAAATTACAATGTCTTCGTCTAGGCATTAAAAGGAGCTTGACGCGCTCTATACATACAACGTACAAGAACTACAAACTTTCTACGTGCATCCTAGGCGAAGAGGTGAAAGGGTGATTCTCTTTTACCAATCTACGGAGACTAAAGTAGAAAAAGAAGTCTGGCATGATACCGATTTTACACTTGACAGGATTCAACCCATCCGTCTACCAAGATATTACGCGGAAAGATTAAAAAGGCTGTTAAAATGTCAAGGCGTACCCATCGAACAAACTGTTTGAAAAGCCCAATTCTACAAAAAGATTTAGGGCATTCCCGAGACTTAGCAAAAGATGCCCAACGGGAGGATAGAGACAACCAGACTCGGATACGTTTGATCCAAAAAACGGGAGCAGATCTACAGTTTCCGCGTCATAAATAGCTCAAGTGAAGCGGAAAACGCTTTTCCAAGTAGCTGTGATGTCGAATCGGAGTGAGATCCCGCTTTGAAAACATTAAGTCCGTCGCCCGAAGAGCAAATCGACAAGTTAATAAATGAACCTTGTCAATCGAGCCAGGACAACCACAGCCGCGAAATGGCCATTTATGAAAAGGCCAGGACGCAGCGTCTCAGCCGGCAATCTGCGGAGAAAGTAGACCGTAATGCTCTTCGTCCCCGGCCTAATATATGTTCTCATGAAAGGGGAAACCCCCCAAATGGAGGCAAAAACAGGCCCAAGAATGCAAATAACGTTCGAAAACAACAAAGCAGATCAAAGACATCGTTCAATCAAGAAAAGCTCGATTGGAGACCGTCCTTTATAAAGAAGACGGGTCAGGAATACTCTTTCCCCCTAGATAAGACAAGGAAAATATTCAACCTTATCATGAAGCACCAAATAATGACACTTCCGGAGCCTTGGCACCCCGAACAAATAAACGAGGTCCATCACATGGATTATTGCTCCTATCGCCGAGTAATAAGTCATCCCCTTGAAGATTGTTTCACTTTCAAAGACTAGGTGGAAGACCAGTATCGACAAGGCAGATTCGCTTTATCCGACAGCTGGAGGGTAATCCCACCACAAAAGCACGAGCCAAAGAGGACCTTGTAAGTCTACGGTAGTGCCCCGGCCATCTATCCGAGGCCAAAATGCGGAAACGAAAACATTTTCAAAACTTGACACCGGCGCTATCGCAGACTTTAATCCCGGATCGAACCATTATCCTATAACTAGCAAACTAGAGAAGAGTTAGAAAAGCTATACCGATCGATCCGTGTCCTTCAGCCTTTGGCCACCAACCCAAGCTCCTCGCGGCATCTCCGATCTCCTCGTCGGAAAGGGCACCACATCTTTGAATCCTTTTACGGGCTCCCGCTTCATCCGAAGCAACTCGGATACGAAGTTTGCTAGCCGACGTGTCCAAGGTGAAGTAGAGAATGTGTGTGATAACTTTGTCTCAAGCATCCATTGATTCTCAACACATGAGAGTGTATGGATGGAGGTTGACGATGATGCCATTAATCGAGATAGTGAGCTCAAGAAAGAAGGAGGAAGAAGAAGAGCTTTCTTTTGTTTCTTTTTGCAATGATAAAATGAGAGTTAGATCAAATAATACAAGAGCTAACCCCTCATATGGCTGCCCTTCTCTCTTTTCTTATCATTTCAACTCACAAATCCATCAAATAATATGACACATGCACAAAGAAAGAGACCATGAGTCATCACTTGTGCACGTGTCATAATTAATGCTCCTAATCATGACTTTGAGCTCATTATTTCCATTTGTAAATATTAACCCAAATGTTTACAACAAAAAGATACGGCAATATCTAAAGTAAACTCATGAAGGATCACAAGGATACCCCTCATCTGTATATACATACCTGCATCCGCATTCCGACTGAATGCGAATACGATGAGACTAAAGTAATCCAACAAATCTAATACTAGGATCCGGCTTAAACCAAAACCCACTAGTATGATCCGCCTGATCATGATCCGTGCACTACTGCACGTATATGATCGAACCCTGCCATATATCATACGACCTCTACAACGTTTTGCCTGAAACTTGAGAAACTGTCTGTGGGGGGCTCTAAAGACTCGTCAGTACTACTGGCTGTGAATTTAACCACTAGCATGTCAGTGGTACTAGCTGTACGTAACGGGCTACCAGGTATTGACCAAAAGGGAGGTCGACGAGCGAACTCATCTTGACACCCTACTGAGCATGTCAGTGACAATATCCGTACAGTCCGGTCCGTTCGTCTATGAGCATCGCATGTCGGCCCTAGAGGGTTGGTAAAAGTCAGACCCCCAAAAGCGGTACAAGTCGTGTCGGAGTGTAGCCCAGAACACCCTGAGATACTACTGGAATACCTACCAGTAAATCTCCTTCCTTGGCCAAGGACTTCGTGTAATGGCTCTCCTAGACACAGCGCAATCTCACCCCCAATACCGGGAGAGACGAAACCCCTGCCGATCCGCTCACTGCCTCCATGTGGCTCGAGACTGTACCTAACTAAAACCTGTTTGCACGACTCCTTTGAGCCGTGGTAGGGTAGTAATCAAAGCACAGTGGGAACTCACACGAGACAAATGACGATCTCAGGTCGATGAACTAACCTGTACACATGTCACCAGGGAACTGTTATCTGACGTCAGATATAATACCAACTAGCATGTTCTCGGCGAGTCCTGTCCGGTGTACTCATAACCCAATGAGCACCTGTATACATCTTAGGTGATCCAACTGACACTAATGGCTTGTGAGACTGGCCACTGCCCCTCGTCGGGGTCTCGACTGTATACACTAGTCTACTCTAGAGTATCGATGCCCTGTCTCGAAACTCCCTCGACTAGGGACCTTTTAAGGATGTGCTTATAGACCCCAGCTCCCACGTATATGATCGCCATCATACTGCTGGCCGTCAAGAAAGAATCCTATGGGCTCTATCAACGTGCAATAGTGACCTGTAATGTCACTTAAAGCATGTACAGGATGATAAAGATAAACTAGATAGCATACTATCATCTTGAGTAAGACTGTCCTACCGGTATAGGTCCTCCCTCAATCATTGCAATCACGTGCCTGTGATCCAATAATTGACTTTGAGGGCACTATATCCAACAGACCTATACTGTCAGGATAGGACCAGCTTGACTGCGAGAGCGGAAGCAAACCCGTTCCTGCCATATGATAACATTCTCAAAAGATGGAGGACACGAGATAATGAATGTAACACCCTAGTTTATTTATACCAGTTATACCATGATTGATTTGGTTATTTTATTTAGTGTATGGCTAATTCTTGATTTATTTCTGTTATGGGTGCGAATAAAGTAATTGGTATCTGTGTTTGCATCCGATCTGACCTGCTTGCTGGAAACCCGTCTTGATTCCTGTTTATGATTTATCCCGGCTGGTTATGAGAATCCGTGCACTTTCATGTTGTATAACTTCATTATATCTGGCATCTGCATTTTTTAATATAACATTTAAAGTCAAATAAAATATTTTAAAAATATCTATCACGGCCTACATCATAGCCCTGACCCTGTCGTGGAATCCGTACATTGTGTTCTCGTCCCGTTTAGTGAAACAGACTCGTTTGGATAGCCACGTGCACACCGCGTGTATCCGTTCTTGGGGTTATGCATTTTCGTTATCCGGATATCCTATTTTGGTTTTGGTTAACACGTATATTATCCGTATTTTCAAATCATAATTTTAGACCCGACCCAGGCATGTTTTGGACTATTTTTGTATTAACCAAAAACTCAAATTTTCTTAATATTTTATTTTTTATATATTAAACTGTTTTCATATACGTTTTTAACAAACTTATATTTTCAAATATTTTTTATTCAGATCTAACCTCTCACTCTCGGTCTCCCTCCTCTATTTAAATATATTATATATTAAATATTTTTCTTAACCTTTAAAAGCCGACGTACAGTTTCTCTCTCCCTCTTCTTTCGGATTCCCGTCGCCTCGCGAACCCTAGCCCCCTGCCTTCGTCTCGTGCTCGTCTCCGTCGCCATCACAGACGACCCTTGCTGGCATCCTCGTCCACGCTTCGACCTACTCCCCTCACCTACCCACGACTCCTCCTCTGCAACCCTGACTGCACCCATCTCCCCCGCGACGAAACCCACTTCACCCATCTCCTTCGCTACCGGAAAACTTTGCCGTCACCTCCTCGCCGTCATCCCCTCCGTCTCCTCACCTCCTCCCGACACCATCATCGTCACCCGCACACCCGAAACCCCCTGCAACCTCTATCCATGACCACTGCAAGCCTCGCCTGCATGGCTCGTTGCTGGAGTTCCGATCCTGTCGTCGCCTCATGCCTCGTCACCACACCAGAGAACAACCCTCTCCTTCTCCCCTTCTTCTTCTTCTTTCTTCTTTTTCTCTTCTTGGATTCTTGATTCCGGTCATCGCCGGAGCTGTGCTGCCGCCGACGATCTGGGCGACCCAGTGGACATTCCCAGCCAGCGTGGTCATATTCTTGCTTTGCCTGGTTCTATTTTGTACGCGCGTGTGTGCATCGCGACATTTACTGACATTGGACGCGGCGTACGCACCCCGTATTGAGATCCGATCTGGCACGTTTATCTTGTTATATGCTATGTTATTATATTTGCATCCATATTAATAATAATATTAAATGTTTATTGCATTGTACATCCATGTTATCGTTTTACTGTTTTCGGATAACCATTCGTATCCGTATCATTTATTACATATCTAATTGCATGCAAGTTTATCTTGCTACATGCTATACTATTAGATTTGCATCCATATGAATAAAAATATTATATGTTTATTACATTGTGCATTCCTGTTATAGTTTACCGTTTTTACGACAACCGTTCATATCCGTACTGTATATCACATATTTAATTGCATGCCTGAACCTGATTGCTTCATGTTACTGCTAGATTCATATACCATACTTGCTAGTATGCATTATACGACTCATGGAATCATTATATGTTATCACTGATTACTATTCGTGCATCCATGCTTTTACCGTGATTCGATACTGGTTACATTTTACTGTTGGGCATCCATTGGATACACTGTACACAACCTGACATGACCTGATACACTACTGCTTGATTTGATACCTGATCCTGTTACTAATGCCGACAACCCTGACCTGTTGTCCCGATGGACGTTACTGTTGTCTGTATAGACAAAACCTATACCCACTTGATCCTGTGTTGGCATTAGATATCAATTGGTAATACCCGACTTGAACACATAACCTTGGAGGTAAGGGGAAATCAAGAATGTAACCGAACGTAACTCAAAAGGCTATTATATATTTTTTGCCATTTTTCCGGGCGTTACGGAATATATTGTTTGCCATTTTTCCGGGCGTTACAGAATAATCCTGTTACCGTGGTCCCGTAGGGAATGAATGGGGCATAGACTGATGGGTTACGATGAGTATTACATTAATTGATTTCGAAGATTTTAGAATAGATAACCCAGTAATATAGTTTAGATTACTCACTGCACTTTACCTGCACATATACACTTCACTGTTCCATATCCATGTTTACTGGTTATATTCATGTTATCGTTTATATTCATACCTGTATATCTTGTGTGTCCTGGTTATTTATTATTGTTAATATTATGACGCACTGACGTCTGGGTTTTGCATGGCTCAGATCCTTTATCTCTTTCACAGGACGAACAAGAGTATTTCAGCCGACAGGACGATCAGTGAGGAGCATGTCAGTGTTTAGCTTAGTCTAGTTTTCTTTCCGTACTTTCATTTCCTGATGTGAGTCCGTATTTGGGACGTACTTTTCAGATGTTATTGATTATTGGATTTATTGCTTCCGTATATTATTTCTTGACTCGTTTATTGTAGGGTTACTAGGCACTATCACAAGGGTCTATAAGGCATCAACCATGCCGAATTTAAAATTTACAAGTGCTTAACAACCTAAAGCGAGGATCTTTGCTAGATAATTAGGGTTAACAAAGAATGTAAACAACTTTACATCTAAAGGAAAGGGATTACAACCTTTGTAGTCTGCTCCTTCGCTTCATAAGCTCCGAGTAGTAGTCCCTTCACCGCGATCCATGAACCTCCGGGCTCTAGAGAGGCTCCACAAGCCGAATGATCTATGCTTTCTTGAAGTCTTCCTTTTCGAAGATGATCTGTTAGTTGTATGTATGCCCTAGAGGCCAGTATTGTTCAGATGATGTATATTATATTGGATGCTTGGACATATATAGAGATGACTTTCTTGCTCGATATGATAGTATGCTATCTGGTTGCTCTTTATCTTAACATGTACACTAGTCTCTTTAAACTGTCTTATAGTTACATGTTGGTAAAGCCCATAGGATGTGTACTTGACTACCTGGACTATGATGCAGATCATACTAGTGGGGACATGGTAGTCTAAAGGTACATCCTTCAAGGTCCCTAGTAGTGGGTGTATCGAGACGGGGCATCGATATACCAGTGTAGACTAGCGTATACGCTTCTCGACCCATGAGATGGGCGATGGATGATCCCATATCCATTGGTGTTTGACATCAGAGATGGTATACGGGTGCTCAGTGGAGACTGGGTATATTGGACGGACTCGCCGAGAACTCCCAGATGGTATTATACCTCACGTCAGATGGCAGTTCTCAGGTAACACTTGTGCAGGTTAGTCTGTAGACCCGAGATCGTCATAGAGTCTTGTGTGATTCCCACTGTGCTTTGATCTCCACCTTACCACGTCCATGAGGGCGTGCAAAACGGTGGTTTTTGGGTACAGTCCCGAGTCACATGGAGGCAATGAGCGATAGGAGGGGTTTCGTCTCTCCCGGTATTGGGGGTTGATGTTGCGCTGTGCTCGATTGGCCGTAACAGGGAAGTCCCTGGCCAGGGCTGATCAGAGATTTGCTGGTAAGTGTTACCAGTAGTTTCTCGACCCGTTATGAGCCTCACATCGGCACGACTTATCGGTTATTGGGGTCTGACGTTTACCACCCCTAGACTTGATATGCGACATATC
The DNA here is from genome assembly GCA_030015575.1 of Agapanthus africanus. Lineage (NCBI taxonomy): Eukaryota > Viridiplantae > Streptophyta > Magnoliopsida > Asparagales > Amaryllidaceae > Agapanthus > Agapanthus africanus. Next base: position 314,541,930 of record CM057338.1, on the reverse strand, counting down.
AGACGAACAGACCGGACTGTACGGTAAGTGTTACTGGTTGGATTCACAGGAGTGTGAGCGGGCTTGCTTGTCGATCTTCTACCCGGGTGGCCGTTACGTTTAGCAGACCACTTGCGGCTTGTGGGTGCTTGATATGATCATCATCTGCTGCCGGCGTATTGACGAGTCTTTAGAGTCCTACACAGAGGTTTCCTGGCTCAAGCGAAACGAAATAGGAGCGCATATGAGATATGTGCGGGACCGAGAATAATGCGTGTATGTGATACCGTATTTCATTCTCGCGATGGATGTTTCGATTGGTTGTATGCGATATAACCTAGTTATCGAATCGAAGATTGATTCGATAAGTCGATACATTGGATACTAGTCGGTTATGTGCGATATGACCGGATCATTGAATCAAGTGTTGATTTAATGATTTAATGTATAATTATATATTTGATATATTACTTTGCATTAACTAGTATTGGTTCACTTTAAAAGGATTTTCTCACTTGATGTGCACATTGTATATGTGATATATTTTTGTGTGCATTTGATTGTATCATGTTTGATGATACATGCTAACTTGAGTTTGTGTAAAGATTAAACCATGGTTATATGAATGGTTAGGGTTTTGTTTACTTATTCATTTATTTATTTTGATTATTTATTTTGGAATGAAAAATGGAAATGGTGGCTTTCTTTGTTTCTTTCATGAAGCTTCATGAAGAGTTGAAAGTTTGACCATTTTGTTTGCTTCCCTTAACCTAACCATTCACCTAACCCTAGTTTACTCTCTACACTTGACCATGGTTAGTATATGATAAGTATTCATATTATTTTCTTTTTGAAGTGAGACTTATCATAATCTATCTTCATCATCTTCTTCTTCTTCAAGAAGAAAGCTTGCCACCATTAATGGCATCTTGAGAAAAAGAGTGAGAAATCCAATTCTAAAGTGAACCCACCTCCTATTTCTTCATCCTCTACCTCTTGCCAAGTAGTATAGGGTGTTTTCTTCACAAGTTTCATGGCTTGGTGAAGTTGGAGCTTGATCTTGTGTTGCCTCGACGTAGATCATCTTCGGCATCGAAGTAGACGACCTAACCCGCCCATTTCTCCGATGAAGCCGATGCTAGAGTCCGGGATCCGATATGGACAGCGAGGGGACGTCTACGTGGAGCTAAGGAAGTGGAGAATCGGATCTACAAAGGTTGTAGCCTCTTTCTTTTAGTTAAGTTGTTAACTAGTTTCCCTTTTCGCCTAAACTCTAGTCAACGAATCCGTATTAGGGTTTCTCGGCACTTGTAAAATTTGAAATTGGCATGGTTGATGCCTTGTGAGACCTCAGTACTGTGCCTAGGAACCCTACATGATCTACCTTGAAGAATTTTTAACTCAAGCTCTCACTTCTCTAATCAAGTATTAATGAAGTGAACACCCTAATCTAAGTGGCTAGAATAGACGAGGACGATGAAGTAGGAATTTAGCTCTCTTTTGTTTTCATTTTCTCACTTTTTATTCATCACTTGCAAAAAGCTAGCAAGCTTTTCAAGAGGAGGAAGAAGAAGAAAAGTATTTGTGATGAATAATGAATTATTGCTCATGGTTACAAATCCAACCTTGGGTTAAGTATGATGGCTTAACCCTTGTAGAGAATTGACTAGGGTAAAGGGTTTGAGTTGGATTAAGAAATATCAACTCAAAATATCAATCCAAAATATCTAAGCATAAAACAAAAGCAAAGCTTCTAAAAGCTTCTTGAAAATGCTAACCCAAATCAAACCCTAATTATGTTTAATCTCCACAAATCATGTTGCATTTATAATCATAACTTGTTACAATATTATATATCACATATATAATATATTTTTGTAACAAAAGAAAATAATACAATTAACATATATCGCATATATATCAATGTATTATCCGGTGAGAAAATGAATCAATAAAGCGAGCTTATATCAGTTAATGTAATATAATATATCACATATATAATTATACATTAAATTATCGAATCAACACTTGATCCGACAATCCGGCTATTTCTCAAATAACCGACTAATATAATCTGTATCAGTTCATCGCATCAACACTTGATCCGATGACCCGGCTATATCACATATACCCGGCCGATATCTAATATCGCGAGAATAGAATACGGTATCTCATATTGTAATATTCTCGATCCCGTACATATCACATATGTGCTCCTACTCCGTTTTGCCTGAGTCAAGAAACCTCTGTGTAGGATTCTAAAGAATCGTCAATACGCCGGCAGTAGGTGATGATCATATCAAACACCCACAAGCTGCAAGCGGTCAGCTAAACGTAACAGCCACCTAGGTATTGAGCGATCAGAAGATCAATAAGCAAGCCTGTACATTCTCCTGTGAATCCAATCAGTAACACTACCGTACAGTCCGGTCTCTTTGTCTGATATGTCGCATATCTAGTCTAGGGGTGGTAAACGTCAGACCCCAGTAACCGATAAGTCATGTCGATGTGAGGCTCATAACAGGTTGAGAAACTACTGATAACACTTACCAGTAGCACTCTATATCATCCCTGGCCAGGGACTTCCAGTTATAGCCAATCGAACACTGCACAACATCAACTCTCTATACCGGGAGAGACGAATCCCCTCTTATCGCTCATTGCCTCCATGTGATTCGGGACTGTACCCAAAAGCCACCGTTTTGCACGCCCTCTTAGACGTGGTAAGGTGGAAATCAAAGCACAGTGGGAATCACACAAGACTCTATGACGATCTCGGGTCTACAGACTAACCTGTACCAGTGTCACCAGAGAACTGCTATCTGACGATTGGTATAAACCCATATAGGAGTTCTCGGCGAGTAAGTTCAGTGTACCCAGTCTTCACTGAGCACCCATACACCATCTTTGATGTCAAACACCGATGGATATGGGATCATCCATCGCCCATCATATGGGTCAAGATGCGTATACGCTAGTCTACTCTGGTGTATCGATGCCTTGTCTCGATACACCCCCGACTAGGAACAATTATAGGATGTACTCATAGACTACCGTAGCCCCACTAGTATGATCTCATCATAGTCCCAGTAGTCGAGTACATATCCTAAGGGCTTTATCAACATGTGAGAGCAAGACAGTAAACTAATACAAGTCAACATGTTAAGACAAAGTGAAACCAAATAGCATACTATCATGTCGAGCAAGAAAGTCCTCTCTATATATATCCAAGCATCCACTATAATATACATCATATGTACAACAATGGCCTCTAGGGCATATATATAACTAACATTTATTTTGGCATATGGACATGTACTAGATAGTTCATTTTATTTTACTATTCTTGATATCTTATAGACAGCCGTAATGCGACTGTGGAGGAATGTTTCCTAACCACAGGTAGCATAGTTGGCTCTATCACATGCCGATCTTAGCGCACTCTGGGAAGCAGGGCATGACAATGAACGACCTCTACAGGTGTTTCGCAAATCAAGACGGAGACAAGGTGATCTCAGAGTTTCCACCAGCACCAAAAGAGCTGGAAGATGGGATACACACTACGGCAGACAACCTAAGAAAAATTGACTAAGAGACGGAAAATGATCCGAGGCTAACATTCGTCGGTGAACTGCTATCTGAAAACAGGTGGGCACGTTAAAAAACGTGCTCATGCAGTATAAAAATTGCTTCATCTTGAACTACCTGAAATGCCAGGTCTAGATCCAAAAGTTGCAGTTTATAAACTGGCTATAACGCCAGGCATAAAGCCAATCAAATAGGCATTAAGAAGGATGCGGCTCGAACTTGAGATGAGTATCAATATTGAGGTCAAGAAACTAATCGACTCCAACTTCATCTAAGAGGTTCAGTATCCTGTCTGGATCGCTAATATCATTCTGGTGATGAAGAAAAATGGGACGGCTCACATCTGTGTGGACTTTTGGAACCTCAATAAAGCATGCCCGAAAGATAATTTCCCAGTACCCGTTACCGAACTGATAATCGATAACACATCCACTTACGAAGTCTTCTCCCTCATGGATGGATCTTCAGGATACAACCAAATAAAAATGCACCTTGAAGACCAGAAGCATACTGCTTTCCGAACCCCGCTAGGCATATTCTGCTTTAAGGTAATGCCCTTCGGTTTGAAGAACACCGGTGCTACCTACCAGAGAGCCATGACAAAGATCTTCAATGACCTCATACACGAGATTGTCGAATGTTATATCGACGACCTTGTGGTAAAGAGCAAATCTCATGAGGAGTATTAAAAACATCTAAAAATAGTGTTCCAACGTCTTCAGAAGTATAATCTAAAGATGAACCCTCTAAAATGCGCGTTCAGAGTTTCCTCAGGAAAATTCCTAAGATTCATCATACATCACCAGGGTATTGAAATCGATCCCTCAAAGATCAAGGCGATTTTTGAGATACCCATGCCAAGAACCCTCAAACAGTTACGATCTCTCCAAGAAAAGCTCGCGTATATCCGGCGGTTCATAGCCATCTGTTTACCGCCGAAAATGGAGACGAACCGTGTAGGTCATCTTGCCTGAATTTGGGGGGGCGCATATGCTATTTGGGTTTATCCGTTCACCTCTCCGAAGATGCCAAGCTGATTTATGGCACCGTGTATCGGATGTTTGGATGGATGCGGCCATTGTAGCAGACTTCATCAGATTTCCCCTCGTTTGTGAGGGGGTTTTGATTGTGGGGATGCTCTTCCCTGCAGACGCAAGCCCCTGCAGTTAATTACGTTACCGCGTAGCGATAATTACTTTCTCCTGCTCCAGAATGTCACTTTGTGTCGTGTGTGTTTGTTTTATTTTTGATTGCCCATGAATTGTATAGGGAGACTAATTTATGTTTCCGCCTGTAGGACGTGGATTAGTCCAAATCCGTATATTCTTAGATTTGGGTTTGGGTTGATTTAAGGATCGTTAATCTCGTTTGAGATTAAGATCAACTTAAATGTTTGTTGTAGATATGTTAGTCTAATTTTAGACTAAGATCTACTCAACAGGATTTTGGGATCATTCAGACCCAACAAAAGAGCATTTGGGCTCTATTGCTTTAGTTTAAGGACGTTTCGGTCTGTAGGTAGTTTAAGGAAGTTGTGGTCTGTTGTAGTTTAAGGATGTTACGGTTCATAGATCGTCATTTTTTTGGTGAGAGTTTAGTTTAAGGACGTTGTGGTCCATAGCTAGTTTAAGGACATTGCGGTCCATAGCTAGTTTAAGGACACTGCGGTCTATAGGGATGTGCTCATGGGTTTGAGAGTGCGCCAAAGAGCTGTTGGTTGTTGGGACCCTCCACCTCTCTAACAACGTTGAAGAATTACAACGACATATATCAGAGGTATGGAGAGATGTACCCTTGAACCAATTTCCAGATCGAGGGGAGATGTGGGATGGACGTTATTTTAGATGCCATCTATTAGGAGATCATTAGTCATCTTTGGGACTAGGATTGGTTTGGGGAGACCTGAGCATGGGGACTAGGTTGATTGGTGACCAAAAAGGTCTTGGCCTCGGGAGACTTGTCTAATTTGGGTTAAGGTTGATTTCCCCTAGTTACCCCATAGTGCTAAGCACTGAATCAGTGTTAAACACTGGACTTTGGAGGCGCTCATGTGTGAACAAGTGAGGGGCCCCAAAGTGGGCACCGTTCCTTGAGTTTATTCCCTCTTTTATATATAAAAGTGCCGAGCACTTGGCTCATGTGTGAGTACATCAGGCGCCCGAGATGGGAACTGTTCTCTGGATTTTATTCATCTTTCATTTATAAGTGATAAGCACTTGGTTCATTAAACGGTCACGTGTGGACATGTGAGGCGCCTTCAAAATATGAGCGTTGTCTTTGGAATTCCCCCTTTTTTATATAAAACTGTTTGGGGGTCACGTGGGAACACGTGAGGCGCTCTAAAATTGAAACTGTCTTTGGGTTTATTCCTATTTTCATGTAATTGCCCAACGCTCATTTTAAAAGGTCACGCGGGAGCACGTGATTCAATTTAAGTCATTCTTTCTGTTCATCAGAGGTGCTTACGTGGGAACACGTGAGCTTTGTTATGTAGCGTTGAACGCTAATGAATCATCAGGCTGTTCTTCTATGGTTCTGAAGAATCAAGTTCTCATTTTGTTCTTTACAGGGATTAAATTCTTTTTAAAGGGTTAAACCCTAGTTTCAGAGGAATTAAATTCCTATATGTTTTGTAAGAATTAAACACTTTTGGACTCAGTTTTTCCCCTAGGTTTTGAATCTGCATGATGGAATCTCCCCGATGAGAATTAAATTCTCAACTTGTGGGGAGTCTACTTCTGCAGATCTTAACCAGAGGAAGAACTAAGTTCTTTGAGAAGAGTTAAAATCTTGGTTTTAGAATTAAATTCTCCTTTTCTTTTGTGGGAGCTTTTGGGAGGGGTTCCTCTTCTTTCTAGAGAATTAAATTCTCTCTCTATTTTGCTTCCCCTCTCCCCCTGTCTGTGTATCTTTCCTCCTCTCTTTGCTCCTATTTATATGAGAAGAAAAAGAATCAATTTGTTAAGAAAATCCCTCATTGAGAGATCATGATTGATTCCATGATCTTTTAGATCAATCGGTGAATTTTATTCATCGTTGGATTTTTAATCCATAGGTTTTCTGTTTAACAGAGAGGATTTCTTGTTTGTTTAGCAAGATTATGAATATCTTGTTAGTTTTAACAAGATCAGAATTTTATTCTATCATATATTTTTAGTTTAACAAGATCAGAAATATATTTTCTTAATATAGAATTTAATTCTATCATATGGATATCTCGTTAGTTTAACAAGGTTAGAATTTTATTCTAACATAGAATTTTATTCTTCTTATGTGAATATCTTGTTAGTTTAACAAGATTAGGAAAATATTTTCCTATGATAGAATTTTATTCTACCAGATAATCACCATTGGATTTTTGATCCAAAGCTCCTCTATTTAACAGAGAAGATCATTTTAGTTTGAGAAAGATCAGGAAAATATTTCCCAAATAGAATTTAATTCTATTAGATGATTTAATTGGTGTTATTTTATCACCATCGGATTTTAAATCCAGGATTCTCTATTAGAGAAAGATCTTTCTATATTAGAAAGATCAGGGAAAATATTTCCCAAATAGGATTTAATTTTATCACATAGAATTTAATAGGAGCATTTTAAATTAAGGCGCTCACATGCTTTGCATGTGAGAGGCAAGAGAACTCACATGTTTAACACGTGACCCCTGGTGTGGGTTTTAGCCTGTTTATGTTCAGAGTGCTCACGTGTTTAAGACGTGATGCCCGTTTGGCCATTTAGATTTATTTAGTTTATTTTCAGAGCTCATATGCTTTGCATATGAGCGCTCACGTGTTTTTCACGTGAGGCCTGTTTGGCCCTTAGTTATGTGTTTTCAACGCCTATATGTTTTGCATATAAACGCTTGCCTATATACTTTGCATATAAGCACTCACGTGTTTAACACGTGACGTCCAACCGTGAATTCTTTTCTTCTTTTCTCTCTCCCTTTTTTATAAGGGTTATAAGGGAACAAATAGCTCTTGGCCGAAAATTTTGGCGGGAACAAATGCCCCCTACTACTTTGCCCACGTAAATATGTACGTGGGTGAAGTAGTGCAAAGTAATGCGTGACCATAGAATTGATGGCTTAGGAGACAAGTTTAGGCTTCTTGTAGCCTAAGACTTTTCAACTTCATGAGCCGTAAATCGAGATGAGTCGAGAAGTTCTCGTAGGAACATTGTTTTCCCTACGGGTCGAGACAAATCGAGAAGTTCTCACAAAGACATTATTTTCCTTACGAGTCGAGATGAATCGAGAAGTTCTCGTAGGGACATTATTTTTCCTACGAGTCGAGACGAATCAGAAGTTTTCGCAGGAACATTATTTTCCCTACGTGTCGAGAAAAGTCGAGAAGTTCTCACAGGAACATTATTTTCCCTACGAGTGGAGACGAAGCGAGAAGTTCTCGCAAGGACATTATTTTCCCTACGAGTCGAGAAGTTCTCGCAGGAACATTATTTTCCCTACGAGTCGAGACGAATCGAGAAGTTCTCGCAAGGACGTTATTTTCTCTACGAGTTGAGATGAATCGAGAAGTTCTCGCAAGGACATTATTTTCCCTATGAGTCGAGACGAGTTGAGAAGTTCTTGCAGGAACATTATTTTCCCTGTGAGTCGAGACGAATTGAGAAGTTCTCGCAGGGACATTATTTTCCCTACGAGTCGAGAAGTTCTCGCAGGAACATTATTTTACCTACGAGTCGAGACGATCTCACAGGTGTATTTTCTCCCTAGAAATCATGAGGATCTCTAAGTGTTCGTCGCCTCCGTGAGTCGAAAGGATCTCACTCGGGTATTTTTCCTTACGAATCGTGAGGACTCGTAAGTAGCTTCTTTATTTCATTGGAGAATGTGGCTTTGGCAAATGCGGCTCGCAGATAGCCCATCTTGATCTCCTTATAGGGCAGCGATGGCTTAGGAAACAGGTTTGGATCTGCCGCCTAAGACTTTTCAATTTTATGAGCCGTGAGGGTCTCATAAAGATTTTTCTCCCTACGAGTCGTGAAGATCTCGTAGGTGTATTTTCTCCTTAGGAGTCTTGAGGACTCATAAGTGTGTTTTCTCTCGAGAGTCGTAAGGATCTCACAAGAGAATTTTCCCCCTTTACAAGTCGAGAGGACTCGTAAGTAGTTTTTTCCTTCCTTGTCAATATTCGACTTTGGAGAGTATGGACCGTGAATAGTATGCAATAGTCCATCTTGGACCGACTTGCAGGGCCCTGGTGCTTAGTAAACAGATCTTTATCCCCATTGCCTAAGGCTATTCGAGACGAGTCGAGAAGTTTTCGCAAGAACATTATTTTCCCCACGAGTCGAGATGAATCGAGAAGTTCTCGCAAGGATGTCTTAACGTCACAGTTAACTCCTGCTAATAGAAGTCCGTTAGGGTCTATGGTACTAGGTTTTCTTACCCGTCATACCGTCGCATTGGCTGATATATTCCTCGATACGCAATCTTGCTGTTCGAGTAGCCCCGCGACTGTCATGTTTCTGATCCCTTCGGGGGCTGGACAAGACATCTTCAAGTAATCTTCCAGGTGATATTACCGTCGAAAGAGAAAAAGTTAGGGATATTCCATATCGCTTTTTACTTGAGGTTAGGCTCATTTGGGGAGCCCGATGAGTCATGACCACTCCGCGCTGGAGTGGGATGATCTCCGATAGTCTTTTAGGTCTCATTTGAGTTGCCGTCAAGACCCTAAAGATAGGGATCCTCCTTTACTTCGTTTGTTGACGTTGTGTCTGCAATATTGCGACGAATGTTGAGTTTGTCTTTGGGTTATCTGTGAACCGTCGATATTTGGAACTAGGAGACTTTGCCATGGCTCCGTTTGTTGATGTCGCGTCTGCATCCTGCTGGGGGGGGAGGAAGAACGCTGTTGTTGATCTCTAGACAGTAGATGTAGCCATTGAGACTTAGAACTAGGAACTTTGCCATGACTCCGAGGTAGTCTCTAGGTTGTCTATGAACCGTCGAGATTTAGAACTAGGAGACTTTTCCGTGGCTCCAAGGTAGTCTCTAGGTTATTTGCGAACCGTCTAGATTTGGAACTAGAGGACTTTGCCATGGCTCCGACGTAGTCTCTAGGCTTTCTGTGAACCGTCGAGATTTGGAACTAGGGGACTTTGCCGTGGCTCCATTTTGCTGATGTCGTAACTGCTTCTGGTTGGAATGAGAAGAACGCCTTTGTTGATTTCTAGACTGTAGATGTAGCCATCGAGATCTGGCTTCCCTTTGACGAACCCTGGTGGAACAATATGGTTCCCTTTTCGTTTGTGCCCATGGATTGTATACAGGGGTCATGTAATCTCACCTGCAGGGCAAAAGTTTCATTTCATTTTTTTTCTTTCCGCGATGCTCTATCATTTCAGCTTTTTATATAGTGAAAGTCGCGATTATCCAATCATTTCGGCTATTTTTATTTTTTACTCGCTGCTTTTTATTGCGAGTTGCCCAAACATTTCGGCTATTTTATCTGCATATATTTTACTCGCTGATTTTTATTGCGAGTTGCCCCATCATTTCGGCTATTTCATATGTATTTTTTTTATTGCGAGTATGGGACTCAAGATCTGATACCAATCTTAGCATCAGTATCGCTGCGACTGGAACATTGCCAGGAGCGAATCATCATTTGCCATGAAAGGACTTGGAATTTGATACCGATTTAGACATCAGCATCACTACAACTGGGATATTACCAGGAGCGAATCATCATTTGCCGTGAAAGGACTTGGAATTTGATACTAATTTAGGCATCAGTATCGCTACCACTGGGATTGTTGCCATTGTTAGTGATATGTATGCCCTAGAGGCCATTACTGTACATACGATGTATATTGTAGTGGATGCTTGGATATATATATGGAGGACTTCTTGCTCGACATGATAGTATGCTATCTGGTTGCTCTTTATCTTAACATGTACTCTAATTGTCTCTATGTTACATGTTAATAAAGCGCTTATGATGAGTACTTGACTACCAGGACTATGATGCAGATCATACTAGTGGGGACAGTGTAGTCGCTAAGTACATCCTTCAGATGTTCCTAGTCGTAGGTGTATCGAGACAGGGCATCGATATACCAGAGTAGACTAGCGTATAGCTTTTCGACCCATGTAGATGGGCGATGGATGATCCCATATCCATTGGTATTTGACATCAGAGACAGTATACGGGTGCTCAGTGGAGACTGGGTACACTGAACGGACTCGCCGAGAACTCCCAGATGGTATTATACCTCACGTCAGATGGCAGTTCTCTGGTGACACTGGTACAGGTTAGTCTGTAGACCCAAGATCGTCATAGAGTCTTGTGTGATTCCCACTATGCTTTGATTTCCACCTTACCACGTTCAAGAGAACGTGCAAAATGGTGGCTTTTGGGTATAGTCCCGAATTATATGGAGTCAATGAGAGATAGGAGGGGTTTCATCTCTCCCGGTATTGGGAGTTGATGTTGCGCTGTGTTCGATTGGCTATAACTGAAAATCCATAGCCAGGGTTGCTGAGATTTACTGGTAAGTGTTATCAGTAGTTTCTCGAACTGTTATGGACCTCATATCGACACGACTTATCGGTTACTGGGGTCTGACGTTTACTACCCCTAGACTGGATATGCAACATATCAGACGAAGAGACCGGACTGTACGGGAGTGTTACTGATTGGATTCATAGGAGAATGTACTGACTTACTTGTTGATCTTCTGATCGCTCAATACCTTGGTGGCTGTTAAGTTTAGCTGACCGCTTGCAGCTTGTGGGTGTTTGATATGATCATCACCTACTGCGGGCGTATTGACGATTATTTAGAGTCCTACACAAAGGTTTCCTGGCTCAGGCAAAACGGAGTAGGAGCACATATATGATATGTGCGGAACCGAGAATAATACGTGTATGTGATACCGTATTAGATTCTTGTGATATGTGATATCGGCCGGGTATATGTGATATAGCCGGGTCATCGGATCAAGTGTTGATTCGATGAACTGATACATTTTATATTAGTCGGTTATTTGTGAAATAGCCGGATTATCGGATAAAGTGTTGATTCTATAATTTAATGTATAATTATATATTTGATATATTACATTACATTAACTAATATAAGCTCACTTAAAGATTCTTTTTCTCACTTGATAATACATTGATATATATGTGATATATGTTAATTATATTATTTTCTTTTGTTACAAAATATTGTATATGTGATATATAATATTGTAATATGTTAGGGTTACAAATGCAAATAGGGTTTAAATCATGTTAGCGTTTTAAACTTGGGTTAACATTTTATTATGGATTAAATCATTTTGGATGGATAATGTTTCGGATGAGCTTTGAGGAAGCTTCATGACACATTGACAAAGTCCACCCTTTTTATTTTATCCTTAATATTTGCTAACCCAACTTTAACCCTAGCCTATGGTTTAATCTCTACATGAGTTAGCCATGACACATACTTAACCTTGGTTGCATTTCTAACCTCAACAATAATTCATTCATCACTTTGTTCTTCATCTTTTTCAAGCTCTTAAAAAGCTTGCTTGTTTTTTATTTGTGATGAAACAAAGTGAGATAAAGAAAAAAAAGAGAGCAAAACTCCTATTTCATCATCCTCATCTATTCTATCCACTTAGATTAGGGTGTTTGCTTTACTAATACTTGATTAGTGAATCTAGAGCTTGGGTTTGAGATTCTTCAAGGCAGATCATCTTAGTTCTTGAAGATTAGAAGTAAGGTTGCATCATTCTCTTCATGGAGCCTCTCTAGAGTCCGGGTACTTGATGATCGCAGCGAAGGGACCTCAACACGGAGCTTATGAAGCGAAGGAACGGACTACAAAGGTTGTAATCCTTAACTCTTAGATGTTAAAGTGTTAATATGCTAGTTTTGTTTGATTCTCTTGTTAAAGATCCTAGGTTTAGGGTTATCTATAATGGCAATTTTTGAAATTGGCATGTGAGATGCCATCTGAAACCTTGATGCCATTGTAGGTAACCCAACAGTGGAATCAGATCCTATCTAGAGAATTAGACGGATAAGTGTAGGATTACGAAACCGAAACAACTCCGAAACACCCGACGAAAACCCTAGTTTCTGTCGAAATTTTTCAGGAGTCAAAAAATTATTTTAACAGTTGCAGAATGTTGTATGTGATGCAATATGTACGTAGCACAAAACCTACCCCCCTGCTCGGATCTAGGCCGGCGACTAGGCTAGGTTTTCCGACGACTTCGCCTTTTCTGGGGACTTAGGATTTGGGTTTTGTGGTATGGTCCAGGTTCTGGGGTTTGGTACTTGTGGTGTTGTTTATTTTTGCTAAAATTACATGTGATGTTAATTTACTGCATTAACTAATTCAGAGTGTTTCGTATTCGTAATTCTAGCTTTGTTTCGGTTTGTTTAGACAGTGTTAAAAAGTTCGAACGGATATCAATAACTCACTTTTTCCCCTGCCGGAAAATTTCCAAGTCTTGAATTTTTCCTTAGTTAAAGAACATTCAAATATCGTGCAAGTAACACGGTGGACCCTCTAGAAAAACGACAACCTTAACTCGATTATGTGACCGTCAGAACCGCCTCTAAATCTTAGGGTTTGTGGTAGTTCGGCGTTGCCACATGTGAGGCGTTGGTTTGACCCTTCTACGGCTGGTCCATTGGTACTGTGGCATGTGATGGATGCTTTTAAACTAAGTTCAAGTGTTGAGCAAATAGGGAAAGTTTGGGTAGTTGTTGATTCGATCGGAATGTTTAATATCGTCTAACTTTTTCTGTAATGTGATACAATATTTGGAATCCATAAATGTAGTTATGAGATAACTAATTTGAATGTTTAAATCTAGCAGTTTAGTCTCATTTGATCGGTTGCCATGGGATTTTGATGCGATCAAAAATCCGTCGCAATCATGTAGCGTATGCGGATACTCGCCGGGTAAACTTAATAGATGGCCACGCCCCATAGCCCCGATCAAGTGACTGTAGGAGAACCCTGTCACCAAAAGCATCCGTTCGGGTGCTCGCGGCAGCGGTGTTCCGCCTTAGTGTACTTCGTCGACGGCACCGGGGGGTGCGGCCGTCTACTAAAGTTTCCGACGAGTATTCGATCAGGATGTCGGAAATCTTGTTGAATTGCCCGACTAGATATTGAAAAGTTTTTTCGAGATCAAGACTAAAATGCGGGGTTTATAATTGTTAGGCATGCGATGTCTAAGGAATTCATTTGGTTAGGCATGCGATGTCTAAGGTGGTTGCGGATTCCAACTGTTGTAGTTTTTCACTTTCTTTTCTGCGACCGTAAATGTAATATGTGGTGTATCGCCGGTTTCAGTGCTATACGTCAACGATAATTGGGATACGCATATTTACTTACGTTGATGACATTTGATGTTATGTGTTGCTATGATATGTTTTATTGGATCGTCGTGTTTTGAATAGCCAAGGGTTTTATGTGAGATAAGAGTTTTTATTTTCATTCATGTAAAATTCAATGTATGTAATATTATTTTATTGGGGCACTTCCGGGTTGAGGATGATGTCACCATTATATATTATTTACTTTTCTGCATTAGGTTAGACCCAAGGCGGGGAGCACAAGTAACCGGATTCTAAGGTCCAGTGGGAGACCATCTCGAGGAGTCGAGACCGGGTGTCCTAACTCTAGAATTGGTAGGGTTGCTTGCCGCTCTCGTAGGGGTCTAGGGGTGTGGGATTGGCTATTCATCGCGACCGTGGAATCCATGTTTTATACAGGCTCGCAATAAAACACGGACCTCCTAGTATATCCAATATTTCATATGTTTCTTCTGCTGCGATATCTTTGATGTGATCATTTGATATATGATGAGATGAATACAGGATATAGTATATGTGATATATTATATAGAGGTTGCTTATGTTTTACACCCGCGCTAGCACTGCCCCGCTTTGCCGTTAGTTACCTAACCTAACGGTGCACGAGGGGACATCAAGGCGAATGCGGATGGCATAAGCGTACGTTGTATTTATCTGTAATGTTTAGGTAAACTAAAATGATGGGACTTCATTAATGAGATTAATGAAATAAAAGAAACCTAAATATGTTGTGGAATCGAATTTTCAAAAACAGGTAGCTCTAGTTTTTTCTTTGCATAGCGGTGTTTCTTGTAGAACATCCAACACCTTATTCGATAAGGAAAGAGCCGAGATCCCTTCACCGGGAGTGACCTCTTTAGCAATAACTGGCAGATGCTACAACCCTTGGTTTTTTCTTTTGATTGCTTTTCTAGTTCTTGCTTTGCATAGTGGTATTGTGAATATCCTGCACCTCATTCGACGAGGAAAGAGCTGAGATCCCCTCACCGGGAGTGACCTCTTTAGCAAAACTAGCAAAGGCCTAAAAAACACTCCATTTAAATCATTTGATTCTACGACGATATCAAGTTCATTACGTAAAGGGTTTTCTTAAAAACCTGTCGTAGCCCTCTGTCATTTCAGATAAGTATTAGTTAGTATTCGTGCTACATTTATTGACTATGTTAAGGCGTAGTGTGCGGTAGCCGATTAGTGCTTATCTGTATAAGCATATGATGCGATTGGATTAGGGTAGTCGTGCGACTTTGTTGATTATATTAAGGGTCGTACGGGTGGGTTTAATTCAATCGGGAAATGACGAGTTGAACTTGACTAGCACTTATAATTTGTTGACTATGTTAAGGTCATATAGCTGCTAGGGGTAAAATATTATTGGGAATTTCAAGTATTGAAATTTGCAATGAGATTGCATACCTCCTATGAGATAGTTGAATCCTGATACCCACTGCGAGTAAGAGTTACTCCTGGAAGAGTTTTACACATTACAATTAGCCGATCAAGTAGGTGTCTAGAAAGGTGTCAACGGGATTACGCCCCTGGGAAAACGAGGTTTATTTTAATTAGGTCCGTGCGCAAGCACGGGGAACCTCTCTCAAAGTACTGGCACTGGCCTGGCTGAAAGATTGGCGAACTTGTAAGGTGTAATTAATCCCGGTTAGTCTTCCCTTTTAGGGTTTGAAGGAATATTTGACTAAAACAGTAGGAGCCATCCTGATTAGATATATTAATAACCAATCTAATCTTGCAAGAGCATACGCTGAGTGTTTTCTTCTCTCTCTCTCTAGGTAGCGACCATGTCACGCCTTAATCAACATAATAATACGGATGTATTGACCGAACCCGCTTGTTATACTGTGCTAGGGAATGTTGGTCCCATTCCAACTTATAATTGTTATAAGACTGAGCAGGAAATAAGGGATTATCAGAATTCTCGTGCCACCCAAACGAAGAAAGTGTATGATGATGCATCTTCTTTGGGTGTGTTCATTACCAAGATCTGTTTCTCAGTATCCTTTACGTCCTGGGTATGAGATACCGGATCAGGATCCCACATATGTAATATGTTACATGGGCTACTGATAGGTAGAGAACTGAGAAAGGGTGATAAGTTTTAAGAGTTAAAAATGGTGCAAGTGTTGCAGCCAAGTATGTTGGCAGTTATCACCCTGTATTACCAAATACATTGATTTTGAACGAATGTTATTAGATACCGAACCTGATATACAACATCATATCAGTATCTTTATTTAGTAAAGAAGGATATAATTTTGTATCGTTGGATAATATTTTGAACATTTTCTATATCAAGAGTTGATCGGTTCAGGCATGTTATCTAAAACCATAGACGTTCTAAATCAAACCACAGTTCTTAACGTACAGAACACACACAAGAGGAAGAGTTCAGAAATGAACAAATCCTTCTTGAGGTATTGTAGAGTAGGTCATATCAATGTAACCCGACTAACTGAAGTTACATGAAGATGTATATTTAAATCATTTTGAATTTATATCTTGTGAAACTTGCCAGTCATGTCACAAAGATAAGATGACCATAGCTCCGTTTACTGGAAACAGAGAAAGAGTTAGTGAACTCTTGGAATTGATACATGATGATGTATGTAAGGTCCCCTGTCTAAAAATGCCAGGACCGGTTCTTTATACTTCATTACATTCACTGATGATCTCTCAAGATTCGAACATATGTTCCCATTGAAACACAAGTCTGAAGCTTTTGAGAAATTCAATGAATATAAGTTAGAAGTAGAGAACCAAAATGGGTATAAGTATTATGTCCTTTGATGTGATCAGGGAGGAGAATAATTGAGCACGAAATTTCTGGACTATTCTAAAGGAGAATGAGATTCTCTCTCAGCATTACTCCTCCATATACACCACGGCATGTCGGTGCATCGGGGCGGAGCAATCGCACCCATGTGATACGGTGTGCTCTATGATGAGTACTACTGAGTTGCCTATTTCCTTTTGGGGGTTATGCACTTGAGAAGCTGCATACCTAGTGAATAGGGTTCCAATCAAATCAGGTGCCTGCCACTCCATATGCGATATGGTATGGGAAGAGCCCATATCTTACGTATGTTAAGATTTGGGGTTGTCCGGCCTATGTCTAAAAGCAAAATCCGGACAAGCTCGAGGCAAGGTCAATTCTATGGAAGTTTGTTGGATATCCCAAGCAATCGCAAGGGAATATCTTCTACCACACTGAGGAGAAAAAGGTGTTTTGTTTCTCAGTATGCACCTTTTGGAAAGGGAATTTCTTGTGAAGAAATTAGTGGTCATGAGATAGAACTGGAAGGAGTTCCAGCTATACAAACTGCAGCTGATGATTTGGTAGAACCGGAGGATTCAATAGCTTCCAACGAGCCTCAGCCTCTCCGCCGATCTGGTAGGGTTCCTCATCCACCTGAGAGATACTTCGGTTTTCTCTATGACAATGGGAGCGAGGATTGCATCATGAGATGATGACCCAACTTGTTTCGAGCAGGCCATCAAGAGTGGGGACTCTATAATAATGGCTGGATGCTATGCGATCTGAGAAGGAATCCATATACACCAACAAAGTATGGACTTTGGATGCTTTATCTGAAGGGTTAAATCCCCATCAGGAGCAAGTATATCTTGAGAAGATTACTTGGTGTACATGGAAAAGTTGAGACTTTCAAAGCAATGCTTATGTCCATCCAGATCCTACTTGCCATTGCTGCATACCATGACTACAATATCTGGCGGTTGGGTGTCATGACTGCTTTTCTAAATAGTATTTTAGAAGAGAGCGTCTATAAGTACACAGCCAGAGGGCTTCGTAGACAGTGGGAGCAGCGGAAATGTGTGGAAGTTGTTTTATGGGATAAATCAGGCATCGCGGAGTTGGAACGTCTGTTTTGATGTGGTAGTCAAAGAGTTTGACTTCATCAAAATGGTAGATGAACCTTGTATATACAAAAAGATAGTAGGGAGTATGGTGGTGTTCCTCGTATTGTACGTGGAAGACATACTCTTGATAGGGAAGGAGTTTCCTATGCTATGCTCGGTCAATCTCCTTTTATCACAAGGATTCTCCATATATGATCAAGATGATACCTCCTAAATCCTGAGTTTTGGATCTATGAGATAACTCTAATTGGATGTTAGGATTCTCACTAGGTGTAGTGAGATGGTATCAATCGATCCTGGGGAGAATCACTGTATAGCTTCCAGGGTGGTAAGGTTGACTGAATGTTAGTCACAGGCATTTTCTTTTCCCTCAGTGGGGGGACGGTATGTTGGAAGAGTTCCAAGAAAGATATCGTGGCAAACTAGACGATTAAAGGTTAGACACATCATTACCAAGGATGCTACCAAAGAGGCAGTCTGAATATATATAAGCTCATGAGATGAACTTCGTTCCTACCATTGTGTGACAATGGAGTTGTGGTTTATGCCTAGGAACACCTGTCCCATCAGAGATCCAGACATATTCTTAGGCAGTATCACCTGATCTTAGAGATGATTGATCTCCAGGGAGATCGAGGTCAGGAGAGTAGATACAGAGGACAACAGCGCAGATCCACTCACAAAGGACTATTTCCCAATAGAGACTTTTATGGGATGGTTGAGTATGAGATACTTCAACCATAGCTGACTATTGGGTATGACATACTACAACAGATGTCCCTAGTGCAAGTGGGAGATTGTTAGTGATATGTATGCCCTAGAGGCCATTACTGTACATACGATGTATATTGTAGTGGATTCTTGGATATATATATGGAGGACTTTCTTGCTCGACATGATAGTATACTATCTGGTTGCTCTTTATCTTAACATGTACTCTAATTGTCTCTATGTTACATGTTAGTAAAGCCCTTAGGATGAGTACTTGACTACCAGGACTATGATGTAGATCATACTAGTGGGGATAGTGTAGTCGCTAAGTACATTCTTCAGATGTTCCTAGTCGTAGGTGTATCGAGACAGGGCATCGATATACCAGAATAGACTAGCGTATAGCTTCTCGACCCATGTAGATGGGCGATGGATGATCCCATATCCATTGGTGTTTGACATCAGAGACAGTATACGGGTGATCAGTGGAGACTGGATACACTGAATGGACTCGCCGAGAACTCCCAGATAGTATTATACCTCACGTCAGATGGCAGTTCTCTGGTGACACTGGTATAGGTTAGTCTGTAGACCCGATATCGTCATAGAGTCTTGTGTGATTCCCACTGTGCTTTGATTTCCATCTTACCACGTTTAAGAGAACGTGCAAAACGGTGGCTTTTGGGTATAGTCTCGAATCACATGGAGGCAATGAGCGATAGGAGGGGTTTCGTCTCTCCCGGTATTGGGAATTGATGTTGTGCTGTGTTCGATTGGCTATAACTGAAAATCCCTGGCCAGGGTTGCTGGGATTTACTGGTAAGTGTTATTAGTAGTTTCTTGAACTGTTATGGACCTCATATCGACATGACTTATCGGTTACTGGGTCTGACGTTTACCACCCCTAGACTGGATATGCAACATATCAGACGACCGGACTGTACGGGAGTGTTACTGATTAGATTCACAGGAGAATGTACAGGCTTGGTTGTTGATCTTCTGATCGCTCAATACCTGGGTGGCTTTTACGTTTAGCTGACCGCTTGCTGCTTATGGGTGTTTGATATGATCATCACCTACTGCTGGCGTATTGACGATTCTTTAGAGTCCTACACAGAGGTTTCCTGGCTCAGGCAAAACGGAGTAGGAGCACATATGTGATATATGCGGGACCAAGAATAATACGTGTATGTGATACCGTATTATATTCTCGCGATATGTGATATCAGCCGGGTATATGTGATATAGCCGGGTCATCGGATCAAGTGTTGATTCGATGAACTGATGCATTTTATATTAGTCGGTTATTTATGAAATAGCCGGATTATCGGATCAAGTGTTGATTCTATAATTTAATATATAATTATATATTTGATATATTACATTACATTAACTAATATAAGCTTACTTAAAGATTCTTTTTCTCACCTGATAATACATTGATGTATATGTGATATATGTTAATTGTATTATTTTCTTTTGTTACAAAATATTGTATATGTGATATATAATATTGTAACATATTAGGGTTACAAATGCAACTAGGGTTTAAACCATGTTAGGGTTTTAAACTTGGGTTAACATTTTATTATGGATTAAATCATTTTGGATGGATAATGTTTTGGATGAGCTTTGAGGAAGCTTCATGACACATTGACAAAGTCCACCCTCTTTGTTTTATCCTTGATATTTGCTATCCCAACTTTAACCCTAGCTTATGGTTTAATCTCTACATGAGTTGGCCATGACACATACTTAACCTTGGTTTCATTTCTAACCTCAACAATAATTCATTCATCACTTTTTTCTTCATCTTCTTCAAGCTCTTAAAAAGCTTGCTTGTTTTTTATTTGTGATGAAACAAAGTGAGATAAAGAAAACAAAAGAGGGCAAAATTCCTACTTCATCATCCTCATCTATTTTAGCCACTTAGATTAAGGTGTTTGCTTTACTAATACTTGATTAGTGAAGCAAGAGTTTGGGTTTGAGATTCTTCAAGGTAGATCATCTTAGTTCTTGAAGATTAGAAGCAAGATTGCATCATTCTTTTCATAGAGCCTCTCTAGAGTCCGGGTACTTGATGATCGCAACGAAAGGACCTCAACACGGAGCTTATGAAGCGAAGGAACGGACTACAAAGGTTGTAATCCCTAACTCTTAGATGTTAAAGTGTTAACATACTAGTTTTGTTTGATTCTCTTGTCAAAGATCCTAGGTTTAGGGTTATCTATAATGGCAATTTTTGAAATTGGCATATGAGATGCCACCCGAAACCTTGCTGCCGTTGTAGGTAACCCAACAGCCAGGAGCGAATCATCATTTGCTTTTGTCAATTTGAACAGAGGTGGCTTAGCAAACGGAGTTAGGATCCCGTTAACTAAGGATTTTTGACTTTATAGGCCGTAAGGGTCTCATAAAGGTATTTCTCCCTACGAGTCGTGAGGATCTCGTAGGTGTATTTTCTTCTTAGGAGTCGTGAGGATTTCTAAGTGATATTTTCTCTCGTAAGTCGTAAGGATCTCACAAGAGTATTTTCTCCTTGCAAGCCGAGAGGACTTACAAGTGTTGTTCACCAAATGGGGAAATTTCACGCCATTGGTGGAACTAGGTGAGGGAACATTTATTTATGCCCGTGGATTGTATACAAGGGTCACTATTGGACTGCTTGTAGGGCAACTTAGAGAGTGTGATGGTTTAAGAACAGGTTCAGATCTCTGTAACTTAAGGCTTTTGAATCCTATGAGCCGTGAGGGTCTCACAGGGGGAATCCTCCTTACGAGTCGTGAGGATCTCGTAAGTGTAATTTCTCTTTAGGAATCGTGGGGATCCCTAAGTGTGTTGCTCCCTCGTGAGTCGTAAGGATCTCTCGCAGGTGTCTTCTCCTCTCAAGGTCGAGAGCACCTCACAGGTGTTTTTATTTTAACGAGAGTGCGCCCTTTCGGGTTTTCACAAACTCGCCGGTAGCCATGCTGTTTTTACTCACGGTGCCCTTTCGGGTTTTCATCCATATCCATTTTGCTTATGGACGTACCGTTTTTTTCGTAGGAGCTTTGATTGCAACACAGATCCCAGAAGAAGATATCACCATGTTTGGGGCAAGAGTACTAGTTTAGGGACATTTCGGTCCAATATTAGTTTAAGGACATCTCAGTCCATTGTTAGTTTAGGGACATTTCAGTCCACTGTTAGTTTAAGGACATCTCGGTCTATTGTTAATTTAGGGACATTTCAGTCCATAGCTAGTTTTAAGACATTGCAGTCTGTTGGGATTTTGAGGCGAGGTTTTGCCGGATACTGCTTATAGGGTTTGGACTCAGGAAGACAGCGAGCGGACATGAGCGTCGTCGTCTATCATTAACCTGAGCCGTGACTCGTCAAGCGAAGTGTTTCTTAAAGAATCGGCCGTTTATCGGCCGGAAGGGTCTTTCGCCATGCATATCCATGAGCAAGTAGACTCTACCTTGGTAGACTTTGTCTATGATGTACGGGCCCTCATGTTTCGGCTCGAATTTCCCCCGTTTGGCATGATTGGGGATCATAGGACAACCAGTACAAGTTCGCCTTGGCGGAATGTTCTCGGCCTAGTCAGTCTTTCGTATGACTGTGTCATCCTTGCTTTGTAAGCTTCCAGGTTTTGCTATGCCATGAGACGAGTTTCATCGAGAGCATCGAGCTCCTCAAGTCGAAAATGGGCATTTTCTTCATCCGTCAGCTCGTATTGAACTGCTACTCGTAGAGAGGGTAGCTCTATCTCCAAGGGAAGTACTGCTTCCGTGCCGAATACCAACGCGAATGGCGTTGTATTTGTGTCTCTCGTGCCAGTCTTTTCTGTTTCTGGACACCGTTTTCTTTATGATCTTAGTTAAGGTTTTGTTAAAAGCCTCAGCTAGACCGTTGGCTCGGGGATTATAAACTGAAGAATATCTCCAATCTATTTTATGCTGATGTGCGAAGCGGCTGATCTTATGGCTTCTGTAGGCAGGCCCGTTATCAGAAATAATTCGTCGTGGAGTGTCGAATCGGTAGAGGACGTGTGTCTTGATGAAATGGAAGATGTTCTCCTTCTTCACCTCTCTTAACGGTATTGCTTCTGCCCACTTAGAGAAGTAATCGGTTGTTGCTAGTATGAACTGATGTCCCTTGGATGATACTGGTTCGATGGGCTTGATTATGTCGGTTCCCCACATTTCGAATGGCCAGCTAGCCAATGTTGGGTGTAGTGGATTCGGATGCTGGTGAATGAAGTCCCCATGAATTTGGCACGAGTGACACTGCTTCGCATATTCAAGGCAGTCCTGAATCATCGTGGGCCAATAGTAACCCATTTTTTTGATCTTCGGCTTCATCTTTGGCCCGGCTTGTAGAGTCCATCATGAGTTTCTTGGATGACTCTTCTCGCTTCTTTTGGTCCCAGACATCTTAGCCACAAACAATCGAACGATCTCTTATATAGAGTATCATTGACGAAGGAGAAAGACAGAGCTCGCTTTATGAGCTGATGTCTTGATGATGCTTTTACGGGCATTCGATGGGATTTGAAGTAGTCTATAAAGACTTCTCTCCAATTCTCAGCCTTTTCTTCCTCTATTTAGAAGACCGCTTGTTCAGTCTCTCCCTTTCTTTCAGACGACTTTGAAGATATTTCTGCTGGCACGAGAATCCGGCGGTTTTGCAAAACGATCATTATGTCATCGAGGATTTCGTCGGCCAGTTCTTTAGCGAGCTTAGCTAATGCATCCGCCTTGCTATTTTCTGCACGCGGTATGCTTTCCAAGATGTAGGAGGGAATTTGAATCAGCAGTTGCTGCACTCTTTCACCATACCTGATCAGTTCTGGCTTGCATGTCTGGTAGTCGCCATTTACTTGGCTAACGACCAGCTGGGAGTCTCTATATATGAGGAGGTTTTCGATTCCCATATCGACAGCAATCTCAAGACCTGCTATTAAAGCTTCATACTCAGCCTCATTGTTTATGCTTGGCTCTGTTAATGAAAGAGCAAAATGCATTATCCCTCCTTGCGGAGTCATGAAGATAAGGCCTACCCCGACTTTAATCATGGGGGTGTTTTGCTTTCGCTTCTTCAAGGAGGACGCTCCATCGAAGTAGAGTTTCGATCGGGTATCACTCCCTTCTTTCTCCCCATCGATTGAGTCAAACGCGTGTTCGTCCGGCAACTCGTAGTTCAAGGGAGAGTCGGCGGGTATCGGATGCTCTGCGAGAAAGTCGACGATGGCCTGGCCTTTTACTTCCTTAAGAGGTCGATAGATTATCGAGAATTCCATCAAGAGGAGGGTCCGTTTG
This sequence comes from Agapanthus africanus, assembly GCA_030015575.1. Classification (NCBI taxonomy): domain Eukaryota; kingdom Viridiplantae; phylum Streptophyta; class Magnoliopsida; order Asparagales; family Amaryllidaceae; genus Agapanthus; species Agapanthus africanus. The sequence goes on along the minus strand of CM057338.1, from coordinate 314,518,104 downwards.
GCAAGACTTCCAGTTAGTATGGCTCTTGACATTAAATGCTTAAGATGATCAGCTTTTGATATGAGATAGACCTCATATGCCAAGGCATAATGTCGAAACTTCGTTATCACGAAGATCAGTGCTAGGCAATACTTTTCAATATGGGAATAGTTGTTTTCTGCCCCCAGAAGGGCTCGACTCAAATAGTAGAGAGCTCTCTCCTTGCCCTGGTCGTTCTCCTGTGCCCATAGCGCGCCTAAAGAACCTTCAAGGGTTGTTGTGTATAGGATGAGGATTTTTCCCTTGACTGGAGCGGTCAATACCGGCGGGTTCTACAGGTATTGTTTGATTTTGTCTAGCGCATTTTGGCATTTACGATCACAAATGAACAGGGTCCCCTTCTTCATTAGATGGCTGTAGGGACGGCATTTTCCGAAAAGGTTAGCTATGAACCGTTGGATATACACGAGCTTTTCTTGGAGAGACCACAGTTGTTTAAGAGTTCTTAGCATGGGCATTTCCATGATCGCCTTAATATTCAATGGGTCTATTTCGATGCCTCGGTGTTGGATGATGAATCCTAGGAATTTGCCCGAGGATACTCCAAACGCGCATTTCAGAAGGTTCATCTTCAGATTATATTTCCGAAGACGCTGGAACACTATCTTCACATGCTCCTAGTGCTCCTAGCAGAATATGCCCAGCGGAGTCCAGAAAGCAGTGTGCTTTTGGACTTCAGGACGCATCTTTATTTGATTATACCCCGAAGGTCCATCCATGAAGGAGAAGACTTCATGGGTGGATGTGTTATCGATCATCAACTCGGTAACGGGCACTGGGAAGTCATCCTTCGGACAAACTTTGTTGAGATCCCAAAAATCTACGCAGATGCTTACTGTCCCATTTTTCTTCATTACCGGAACGATATTGGCGATCCAGTTAGGGTATTGAAATTCTTGGATGAAGCCGGAGTCAATTAGCTTCTTGACTTCGGCATTGATACTCATCTCAATCTCAAGTCGCATTCTTCTTGGAGCTTGTTTGACTGACTTGACGTTCGGTGATATTACCAGTTTATGCACGGCTATTTTTGGATCTAATCCCGGCATCTCGGAATAGTTCCATGCAAAACAGTTTTTATACTGCATAAGCATGTCTTTTAATATAGCCAGCTGCTCTTTAGACAGCAGCTCACTGACGAACGTTTGCCTTGGATCGTTTGTCGTCCCCAAGTCGATTTTCCTCAGATTGTCTGCTGTGGCATGTATCCCATTTTCCAACTCCTTTGGTGCTGGTGGAAATTCTGAGATCGGCTCGTCTTCATCTTCATTTGCGAAGCATTGGGAGAGTTCATCCATATTCTCATGCTCTCTTTCCTTTGAGAACGTTATCACATGGCAGGTATGAGTCCGTTTCCAAGACCGATGTTACTCTGGTTCCATTCTCGCCCTATAGATTGCTTTTGGCTCCTGCTTTTGTGGCGGGGTTAGCCTCCAACTGTCAGATAGAGCAAACTTGCTTTGCAGATATTGGTCTTCAACCCAGTTTTTGAAAGTGAAGCAGTTTTCAAGAGGATGTCCTATTGCTCGGTGATAGGAGCAATAAGCCGGGTGATGGACCTCGTCTATTTGTTCGGGTCGCTGAGACTCCGGGAGCACCATCATTTGATTTTTCATGACAAGGTCGAAGATTTTCCTTGTCTTTTCTTGAGGGAAATAGTATTCCCGAACCATCTTCTTCATCAGCGATGAATTCCAGCGGACCTTTTCTCGATCGCACGGCTTCTTGGACCTGCTTCGCTTATTTTGAGCGTCATTCTTATTCTTCACCTTGCTGTTGTTTCTATGTTGGGCTTTTTTCTTGCCACGAGAGTGCACAGAGGGCAGACAGTGAAAGGCATCGTCATCCTCCATAGCTGCTGAATGAGACGTTGCGTCCTGACTTTCTCGTAAATGGCCATTTCGTGGCTGTGGTCATCCCGAACCTTTTGACCTGCTTCCCTTATTAGCTTGTTAGTCTGCTCTTCAAATGACGGTCTTGATATTCATATGGCGGGATTTCGCTCTGTTTCAATATCAGCGCTATCTGGAAAGATATTCTCTTTTCTACCAGAATCATTTATAACATGGCAGCCATAGAATTGCTCCCGTTTCTTAGACCGAACGTATCCAAGGCCAGTCGTCTCCATTCTCCCGTTGGGTATCTTTCGCTGAGTCCCGGGAACGTCCCAAATCTTGTTATAAAACTGGGTTTATCGAGCAGTCTATTTGAAGGGTACGTCTTAGCATCTCAATTGCCTTTTCAGTCCCTCTGTGTAGTATCTGGGCAGAGGGATTGGTTGAAGCCTATCGAGCGCAGGTTCGACACCGTGCTAGACTTCTTTCTCCAGTTTAGTCTATGTGGATTGGTAGAAAAGGATCACCTTTTCACCTCTTTGCTCAGGAGGGACGTAGAAGGTTTGCAGCTCTTGCACGCTGTACGTATCAAGTGCATCAAGTTCTTTGTAATGCCGCTGCAGAACCATGGTAATTTGTAAACTCTGGTCAGATCTAGCAAAGTTCTGCATTGGCGGGCGGACAGAGAACACAGCATTGTCCTCGTCCTCAGAGTTATTGCCAAAGACCAAAATAGGAGTAGATGGTCCTGGCCTGTTGCCTTGGGGTTGTCCCGAGTAGACCATCTCTTCATCCTCCTCGGTATCGCTCCCAAATATCGGGATAGTGGCGATGGCTCTTTGTTTATTCTCCGATTTGCGACATCTTTCCATGTCTTCGAAGTCTGGTAAGAAGTACTTGGCGTCTTCATATTTGCGGACTTCATTTACGGAGAATGGGTTCGGCTCCCCTGTAACTATGTACTCGAGGCCATCCTTGAAGTACTTCATACACCGATGTTATGTAAAAGGGATAATGTTGTACTCATGTAACCAAGGCCCACCGAGCAAAGCATTGTAGCAAGTCTTGGCGTCAATAACATGGAACTTGATGTCAGTGACGAGTAGCCCGAAGCGTAATGTCAGTATTACGGACCCGAGCGTTTGTGATGAATGGGAGTCAAAACCCGAGATGGTAATTTTATCCTGAGCCAAGTGCTGCACATTCATGCAAATCTCCCTCGACACTCTCACATTGAGAGGTTGACGGAGGACCCGTTGTCGACCAGGAACTTTCCTATCTTGAAGTCGTGACAATACCCGATTACATAGAGCGGACGGTTGTGCTCGCATGTTCCGAGAAGGAGTTCTTCATCGCTGATGGTGATGTCATCTGTGTGGACTTCTTCCAGCTCGTTTTTCATCTTTTCTTCTGCAAGGAAGGCTTGAAACTGGTCGGGCTCTTGTAACTCCTTGATCAGGAAATCTCATGCCTCTTTAGACAGGAGAAGGGCGTCCAAAATACTCAATTGTGATGGTATCTTCCTCAGATGTGCCAGGACATTGTAATCCACCTTGTTCTTCTTGGGCGTGTCCTTGGCCGTGAGCTTTTCGGCGACTCTATCATCGAGGGCAATCTCCTCAAAGACTTTTCCCTTTCCCTTGTCTCTTCTGTCCAAATTTTTGTTTGAGGGTCAAAGATTCTTTTCAGGCAACGTACGGTTACGTAGCTGAATATTCTCACAGTTCTTCATCTCTTCTTCTTTTTTTAGAGGTGGATTCCTTAAAGAGAGGGCCGAGGGCTATTTCTTTATCAGAATCGCCCTCGAAGGTTAGAACTTGAGATTTTCCTTTTACTGAAATGGCATCAACCATATGACAGTTACCAGCTGTTCCTTTACACTCATCTGTCCTGCTTCTCTGCTCCTGATGGGCTTTACGCTTCATCCGCTTGAAGTGTTGTCGATGGGCAACGTATCCCTGCAACCACTTCTTAAAGGCTTTGCACTATTCAGTAGGGTGCGTGACCTTCCGATGGTATAAGCAGTAGTTCGGATGTACATTCGCTTCGTCGAGGCATGTACTCCCGGGAGTATTTCCTTCGAAAAGTGGCAGCTTCATTCCCATTGACAGAGCATTGGCGAACTATTTCCCTACCTTGATTCTGCTCTTGCTGGTGGCAGGTGCGCTTCGATCCGGTTGGGGTATTTTATGACTTCTTATTACCGGGGCTTCTTCAGCTTGACGCCGACGCTTGGCCTTTTCATATATGGCCGTTTCACGTCCTCGGTCAGCTTTGCACTTTTGGAGGACTTCGTTCAGCAGCTTGTCGATCAGGTCATCTGACAGTTCCATGGATTTTAGTTCTGGATTTGCCTCCAGTTTCTCTACGTCAGGAGCTTCTTTCCCATTTATCGACGAGTGAGAGATTATGTAGTATCTCGCCACATAATCCTCAGGTTCTTCTGAAGAATCGTCTCCTTCATCAATGTCCCTGTTTCCATTCTCAAGAACATGCTTGAAGAATTCTTCCAGTGTGACTGGGGTCCGTGCCTTTTGGTTGTATTCCTTCAGTGCGTCGATGTATTTTTGCAGACCCGTATGATTGCCGTCGTGATGCACGGGCTTCTTGGCTTTCTTCTTTTTCTTTAAAGACGTCGGAGGCTTGGCCTGGAGGTTTTGCCTATCGTTACCAACTTTCGGCGTTGGGCGCGGTTTCAGCATCCCATCAATAATCTTAGGCTCCAGTGGGCTTTTCCACCTAATCGCCGGATACGCTTGAAGATCCTTCAGCATTCTTTTAGTTTTAGCCGAAAGGACAACTTCCCACGGAGCTTTCTCTACAAATGAGCACGATTCCCCCGACGTATCCACCTTTTTAGGAGCGTGCTGCTGCGGCGGGTTTATCTTCCAATTTTCGGACAGAGTGAACTTGCCCTGCTGGTATTGGTCTTCAACTCAGTTTTTAAAGACATAGCAATCTTCGATTGGGTGTCCCACTATTCTGTGGTAAGGGCAGTAATTGAGAATGTTGACGTCGCCAGGTTGTAGTGGACGTCTCGGATCCGGCAGAGTGATGAGCCTGTTGCGCACCACTAGTTCGAACAGCCTCCTCATTTTATCCCGGGGAAATGAGTAAGGACCTCTCAACTTCTCTTCGAGAGATCGTGGTTTGCTGCTTTGGCGAGAAACCGGTTTTGAGTCACTCGGTTGTTGTTGAACGTTGGCAACGAAGGTCGCTTTCTCTTTACTCTTTTCATTCCTGAGATCTGTTTTTGAAGAGGATGGCCTATGGCCCATCTGGTCCATTTGGGCCAGCTTGTCAATCAAGGCCTGGAAGGTGGTCGGCTTAGAGAACATCATAAATTGGGATATAGTTGCCTGAGGATCAAGGGTCCCTATGAACATACCCACGGTAGGAGCTTCTTCTATGCGTTGTTCGCATTTCGACCAGAGGTTCCACCATCGAATTGCGTACTGAACCCAGATCTCTTTTTGCTTCACTCTGGCATTGATAAATGCCGTGATCAGGGTGCACTTGCTAGCGCTTGCGAACCATTGCGTAAACAATAGCTCCATTTCTTTAAATTTTTTGATGGAGTCATTCAGAAGATCCGAGTACCATTCAAATGTTGTTTCCGCCAAGCTGCCGACAAATTGGCGGAGCAATAGTTTGTCATCGCCCTCGGTATTACTGCACAAAGCTCTGAATTGAGCAACGTGCTGGTGTGGATTGCCCGTCCCCTTATACACATGAAACTTATGGATCGTATATCTCGACGGGTACTTAATTTGATCGCACCATCTTGGATAAGGTCGCCCAGTTCCGACGACTTGGCTGGCCACTTCACTCGCTTGATGAGCTCGTATTTTTTGAGCTATGTAGTTATCAAGGGTAGCCTTGGAAATTGTCTCTTCTTGGGCTACTGATACAGCTGGAGGAAGGTTTGACGTTTCCCCTCTGTTGTCTTCGATAATTATCGGAGGGTCTTTGGCTGGAGGTTCCGGCTGGATCATCATCCCCACCATATCTTGGAACAGAAGCGCCATTTATTTTATATTAACCACTTGTTCCGCAGCCTTTTTGTCTTTCTTTTCAAGCACCCTCCGTAAGAATTCGGTGTCGGTCTCCTGCTCCTGGCGTTGTTCCGATGATGTTTTCGGGTTTTCTTTCTTCCCGGTGAGTGCGGCCATCTTTGTTAACATCTTCTGGAGCTTTTGTTGTTGCTCCTGAGCCTTTGTCACAGGCCGTGTAAGTGGTCGATGACCCGTGGAAGTACGACTATCCTCTTTTCCGGATGCCATGTAGACGGTATGCACAACCATGCCCCCAGACTTAGGGCGTTTGGGTCCACTGCCTTTGATATATTCCATCGATGGCGGGAGATTCTCAGGCCTTCTCTTTTTGTGGGAGGCCAAAGTTGAGGGGGCTGTTGCAGCAGGCACCCACGTAGATGACACCTTCCGTGGTACGACGGAAGGATGGTCCTCATCTTGCCGAGCCTTCGTCTTCTTCAGCCTGCAAGAGTAATCTTTGTCAATTACAGAGTCTTGGACTTTCCGCCAGTCTCTGTGGATCTTGGAGGACAACCGCTGAGGAGGTTGTTCCGGCTTCACCTGTGTCATGCTGTCAACAGGCGGAGGAGAGCTCTTCAATATGGCGGTTAGAGAGTTCTTGTGCACTCTCCTTTGCAGCTCGAAGTTGTTTCTAGTTGGAACAACGGTGTCAATTTCCACCATTGGAGCTGGTAGCGTAAGTATAGAAGGAGTGTTTCCCCCCAGCTTTCCTCACTTGGCACCAGTGGCGACGTCGAGCATTTCTTGTGGATGGGATCACCATAGTTGTAGAAGCGACCTTGTTATGCCCCTTGCTTTGATGAGAGGCTGCTGTTGGTGCCAGCCTGTCGAAAACTGACGTCCGTTGAGAGGGAACTTCTAACCCGTCGAAGACTGACTTTTGAATAGGGAAAGCACTTGTAACGACCTCACCCGCAGCAGGAGTTGGGGGGACTATCCTTTTTGTAATAGCCTTCTCAGGTATCGCGAGCCTCTTTACGGGCCCACTTGAGCTTAGGCTCGGCCTGTCGAAGACTGAGGCGCTGGAATTGGACGACCAGTTGAGAGGGGCCGTGGTAGTTGCAAGACGATCGAAGACCGACTTCTTCGGGGCCTCCTGTGATGGCACCAGGGCGCTGAAGCTTGCTGGTAGGTTCATGATCCCAAAGAACACTCCAGTGGTAGCCTGAGTCACCTGTTCCACTGGCATGGCGAAGATGGAGGCCGTTTGGGGCCCGTAAGTCACTCCTCCAGTTGGGACGGAGCGATAGTTGTTGTTGCAGTTAGTGCAGCTGGAGGCCATTGATATTTCCTTTTCTGCATGGAGCAAGACACCAAACTTTAGTACCTTGAATCCAGGGGCAACCATCTTAAACCGCGATTCGTTCGTGAACACGACACACGAAGTGTGGAGTGGAAAGAGGAAAAGGTCCCACCGGGCGTGCCAGAATCTGTTTACTGCCGAAAACGAAGACGGACCACGTAGGTTGTCTTGCCAGAATTTAGGGGGGCAGATGCTATTTGGGTTTATACGTTCACCTCACTGAAGATGCCAAGTTGATTTATGGCACCGCATATCGGAGGTTTGGACGGATGCGGACGTTGTACCAGACATCGTCAGATTTCCCCTCGTTTGTGAGAGGTTTTTGATTGTGAGGACGCTCTTCCCTGCATGCGCAAGCTTCTGTAGTTAATTACGTTACCATGTAGCGATAACTACTTTCTCCTGCTCCAGATGATCACTTCGTGTCGTGTGCGTTTGTTTTATTTTTGGTTGCCCGTGGATTGTATACGAAGACTAATTTATATTGCCGCCCGTAGGGCGTGGATTAGTCCAAATCCGTATATTCTTAGATTTAGGTTTGGGTTGATTTAACGATCGTTAATCTCGTTTGAGATTAAGATCAAATTAAATATTTGTTGAGGATACGTTAGTCTAATTTTAGACTAAGATCTACTCAACAGGATTTTGGGATCATTCATACCCAACAAAAGAGCATTTGGGCTCTATTACTTTAGTTTATAGACGTTTCGGTCCGTAGCTAGTTTAAGGACGTGGCGGTCCATTGTAGTTTAAGGACGTTACGGTCCATAGATCGCCATTTTTGGGGTGAGGGTTTAGTTTAAGGACGTTGCGGTCCATAGCTAGTTTAAGGACATTGCGGTCCATAGATCACCATTTGGCGGTGAGGTCGTAGTTTAAGGACATTGCGGTCCATAACTAGTTTAAAGACATTGCGGTCCATAGGGATGTGCTCATGGGTTTGAAAGTGCGCCAAAGAGCTGTTGGTTGTCGAGACCCTTCACCTCTCTGACGACGTTGAAGAATTACAACGATATATATCAGAGGTGTGGAGAGATGTGCCCTTAAACCAATTTCCAGATCGAGGGGAGATGCGGGATGAACGTCATTTTAGATGCCATCTGTTAGGAGATCATTAGTCATCTTTAGGACTAGGATTGGTTTGGGGAGACCTAAGTATGGGGCTCAGTTGAATGGTGACCCAAAAGGTCTTGGCCTCAGGAAACTTGGCTAATTTGGGTTAAGGTTGATTTCCCCTAGTTACCCCACAGTGCTAAGCACTGAATCAGTGTTAAACACTGGACTTTGGAGGTGCTCACGTGTGAACACGTGAGGGGCCCCAAAATGGGCGCTCTTCCTTGAGTTTATTGCCTCTTTTATATATAAAAGTGCTGAGCACTTGGCTCACGTGTGAGCACGTAAGGAGCCCGAGATAGGAACTGTTCTCTGAATTTTATTCCTCTTTCATTTATAAGTGCTAAGCACTTGGTTCATCAAACGGTCACGTGCAGACACATGAGGCGCCTTCAAAATGTGAGCGCTGTCTTTGGAATTTACCCCCTCTTTTTTATATACAACTATTTGGGGGTCATGTGGGAACACGTGAGGCGCCCTAAAATTGAAACTATCTTAGAGTTTATTCATTTTTTCATGTAATTGCTAAGCGCTCATTTTAAAGGGTCACGTGGGAGCACATGATTCATTCTAAGTCATTCTTTTTGTTCATCAGAGATGCTTACGTGGGAATACGTGAGCTTTGTTATGTAGCGTTGAATGTTAATGAATCACCAGGCTGTCCTTCTATGGTTCTGAGGAATCAAGTTCTCATTTTGTTCTTTGCAGGGATTAAATTCTTTTTAAAGGGTTAAACCCTAGTTTCAAAGGAATTAAATTCCCATATGTTTTGTAAGAGTTAAACTCTTTTGGTCTCAGTTCTTTCTCCTAGGTTTTGAATCTGCATGACGGAATCTCCCTGATGAGAATTAAATTCTCAACTTATGGGGAGATATGCTTCTGCAGATCTTAACCAGAGGAAGAACTAAGTTCTTTGAGAAGAGTTAAACTCTTGGTTTGAGAATTAAATTCTCTTTTTGTTTTGTGGGAGATTTTGGGAAGGGTTCCTCTTCTTTCTAGAGAATTAAATTCTCTCTCTATTTTTCTTCCCCTCTCCCCCTGTCCGTGTATCTTTCCTCCTCTCCTTGCTCCTATTTATATGAGGAAAAAAGAATCAATTTGTTAAGAAAATCCCTCATTAAGAGATCATGATTGATTCCATAATCTTTTAGATCAATCGGTGAATTTTCTTCACCGTTGGATTTTTAATCCAAAAGCTCTCTGTTTAACAGAGAGGATTTCTTGTTTGTTTAGTAAGATTATGAATATCTTGTTAGTTTTAATAAGATCAGAATTTTATTCTATCATATCTTTTTATTTTAACAAGGTCAGAAATATATTTTCTTAATATAGAATTTAATTCTATCATATGGATATCTCGTTAATTTAACAAGGTTAGAATTTTATTTTAACATAGAATTTTATTCTTGTCATGTGAATATCTTGTTAGTTTAACAAGATTAGGAAGATATTTTCCTATGATAGAATTTTATTCTCCCGGATAATCACCATTGGATCTTTGATCCAAAGGTCCTCTGTTTAACAGAGAAGATCTTTTTAGTTTGTGGAAGATCAGGAAAATATTTCCCAAATAGAATTTAATTCTATTAGATGATTTAATTGGTGATATTTTATCACCATCGGATTTTAAATCCAAGATTCTCTGTTAGAGAAAGATCTTTCCATATTAGAAAGATCAGGGAAAATATTTCCCAAATAGAATTTAATTTTATCACATAGAATTTAATGGGAGCATTTTAAATTGGGGCGCTCACATGCTTTGCATGTGAGAGGCAAAAGAACCCACATGTTTAACACGTGACCCCTGGTATGGATTTTAGCCTGTTTATGTTCAGAGTGCTCACGTGATACCCGTTTGGCCATTTAGAGTTATTTAATTTATTTTCAGCGCTTATATGCTTTGCATATGGGCGCTCACGTGTTTTACACGTGAGGCATGTTTGGCCCTTAGTTATGTGTTTTCAACGTCTATATGCTTTGCATATAAACGCTCGCCTATATGTTTTGCATATAAGCGTTCACGTGTTTAACACGTGATGTCCAACCGTGAATTCTTTTCTTCTTTCCTCCCTCCTCTTTTTTATAAGGGTTATAAGGGAACAAATGGCTCTTGGCTGAAAATTTTGGCGAGAATACCAACCTCTCCGGAAAATGTCGTCCCTACTACTACTTGATGAAGAAGGGGACCCCGTTCGTCTGGGATCAAAAGTGCCAAAATGCATTGGACGAAATCAAGCATTACCTACAAAATCCGCCGGTATTGACCACTCCGGTTATGGGAAAACCCCTTATCCTATATACAATAGCCCTTAAGATATCTTTGGGTGCGCTATCGGTATAAGAGAACGAGCAGGGAAAGGAGAGAGATCTATACTATTTAAGTCGAGTTCTTCTGGGGGCAGAAAACAACTATTCCCCGATCAAAAAATATTGCCTGGCACTGAACTTCGCAATAACAAACCTCAGACATTACGTCTTTGCACACGAGATCCTTCTCGTATCGAAGGTAGATCCTCCCAAATATCTAATATCAAGGGCCATACTAATAGGAAGGCTTGCCAAATGGGCCCTCCTCCTGATGGAGTTCTCGATAACCTATCGACCCCTCAAAGCAGTAAAAGGTCAGACCATTGCCGAATTTTTTGCAGAGCATCTGATACCAACTGACTCTCTCTTAAATTGTGAGTTGCTAGACGAACATGTGTTCGACGCAATCGAAGAAGAAAGTGATTCCCAATAGGAACTCTACTTCGATGGAGTGTCTTCCATGAAGAGGCGAAAACAAAATGCCCCCATAATCAAAGTTGGGGTGGGCCTTATCTTCGTGACCCCACAAAGAGGGATATTGTGTTACACCCTTTTCTTAAAAGAGCCAAGGTCTAACAACGTAGCTGAATATGAAGCTTCGATAGCAGGTCTCGAGATCGCTATCGACATGAGAATCAAAGATCTCCTCATATATTTAGACTCCTAGTTGATAGTTAGCCAAGTAAATGGAGACTATTAGACATGCAAGGCAGAGCTGGTAAAGTATGGCGAAAGAGTGCATCAACTACTGACACAAATCCCTTCCTATACCCTGGAAAGCATACCGCGTGCAGAAAACAGCAAAGCAGATGCATTGGCCAAATTGGCTAATGAATTGGCCGATGAAGACCTCAATGACATGAGGATCATTGTGCAAAGCCACAGGGTTCTCACGCTAACAAATATATCTTCAGGAGACCTAATAGAGCCATCCGAAGGAAAAGAAACGACCGAACAAGTAGCCCACCAAATAGAGGACGAAGAAAAGGTCGTCGACTAGAGGGAAGTCTTCATAGACAACTTCAAGTCCCAACGGATGCCTGAAAATGTGTCGTTTAGACATCAGCTCATAAAACGAGCTTTGTCTTTCACCTTCGTCAATGATACTCTATATAAGAGATCGTTCTACTATCTATGGCTAAGTTGCCTGGGGCCGGAGGAAGCAAAGTAAGTCATCCAAGAAATTCACGACGGACTCCGCGGTTCTTATCAAGCTGGGCCAAAAATGAAGCTGAAGATAAAAAGAATAGGTTACTATTGGCCCACGATGATCCAAGATTGCCTCGAATATGCGAAGCAGTGTCACTTATGCCAAATTCACGGGGACTTTATCTATCAACATCCAAATCCACTACACCTGACAGTGGCTAGCTGACCGTTTGAGATATGGGGAATGGATATAATCGGCCCCATCAAACCAGCATCCTCCAAAGGACATCGGTTCATACTAGCAACAACTAACTACTTCTCTAAGTGGGCAGAAGCTGTACCATTGAGGGAGATGAAGACGGAGAATATCCTCCATTTCTTCAAGACCCATGTCATATATCGGTTCGGCACTCCGTGAAGGATAATCTCGGATAATGGGACAGCTTTTAGAAACCATAAATAAGCCGCTTCGCACATCAGCATAAAATAGATTGGAGATACTCTTCAGCCTATAATTTTCGGGCCAATGTTCTAGCTGAAGCTTTCAAGAAGACCTTGAAAAATATTATAAAAAAGACGGTGTCCGGAAAAGAAAAATATTGGCACGAAAGGCTGCATGAAGCTCTCTGGGTGTCCCGAACAACGTTCAAGACGGTTATGAATACAACACCATACGTATTGGTGTTCGGCACGGAAGCAGTGCTCCCATTGGAAATAGAACTCCCCTCTCTACGAGTAGCGGTTCGATATGAGCTGACAGATGAAGAGAATGCTCATCTTAGGCTTGAGGAGCTCGATGCTGTCGACGAAACTCGCCTTATAGCACAGCAAAATCTGGAGGCTTATAAGGTAAGGATGATACGGTCATACAAAAAACTGAGCAGGCTGAGAACATTCCATCAAGGTGAACTCGTGTTAGTCGTCAAAAGACCAATGATCCATAATCGTGCAAAACGGAGGAAGTTCGAGCCGAACTATGAAAGCCCATACATCGTAGGCAAAGTCTACCAAGGTGGAGCCTACCTGCTCATGGATATGCATGGCAAAAGTCCCTTCCGGCTAGTGAACGGCCGATTTCTCAAAAAGTACTACACTTAACGAGCCATGATTTGGGTCAATGAGAGATGACGACGCTTGTGTCCGCTCGCTATCTTTCTGGGTCAGAACTCTAAAAGCAGTACCTCTTCCCCAAAACAGGAACATTGGATTGAAACTTCCTTAAACTAACATTGGACCGAAACGTCCTTAAACTAACATTGGACCGAAACGTCCTTAAACTAACGCGTTCCCCCCAAAAAACCGGGAATGTTGGACTAAAACGTTCTTAAACTAACAATGGACCGAAACGTCCTTAAACTAACGCGTTCCCTAAAAAATCGGGAATGTTGGACCGAAACATCTTTAAATTAACAATGGACCGAAACGTTCTTAAACTAACGCGTTCCCCCCAAAAAATGGAAATGTTGGACCGGAACGTCTTTTAACTAGCATTTCCTCCCAAAACACGGCGATAAAAGACCGTCATGTCCTTAAACTAATACGCTTAGCCCTACGGTGAATCCCCATATCGATTACCGTATACAATTTATGGGCGTAAATGATTCATAACTCTCCCAGGTCCCATATGGTAGTCCTTTGAAGGAGATCAGGGCTTACAGCTAATGGTGTGTTACCTTACAGGCCACCTAAAAAAGGTATGTTCACAAGTGAAATGGACACGGATGAAAATCCGAAAGGGCGCCGTGAGTAAAAACAGCAGGACTATCGGCGAGCTTGTGAAAACCCGAAAGGGCGCAATCTCGTAACAAAAACTTGCAGGGTCCTTTCGATCTTGTAAGGAGAAAAAAAACCTTCGTGAGATCCTTACGAATCACAAAAGAACAACACACTTAAGAATCCATACGATTCGTAAGGAGAAATTACACTTACGAGATCCTCACGACTCATAAGGAGAATTCCCCCCTATAATACCCTCACGGCTTATAGAATTCAAAAATCTTAGGTTACAGGAATCTAAACCTGTTTTTAATCCATCATATCCCCCAAGGTGCCTTAGAAGTGGTCCAATATTGACTCTTATATACAATCCACGGGCATAAATAAATATTCCTCCCACCAAGGTCTACCAATGGCAAAAAATATCCTTATGTGGTGAACGACTCTTGTAAGTCCTCTCGACTTATAAAGAGAAAACACACTTGTAAAATCCTTACGACTTACGAGAGAAAGTACCACTTAGGAATCCCTATGATTTCTGAGGAGAAAACACATCTATGAGATCCTCACGACTCGTAGGGAAAAATACCTTTATAAGACCCTTACGGCTCATAAAGTCAAAAGTTTTAGTCGACATGATCCTAACCCTGTTTGCTAAGCCACCTTTGTTCAAATCAACAAAGGCAGATGATGAATCGCTCCTAGTAATATTCCAGTTGTAGCGATACTGATACTAAGACTGGTATCAGATTTCAAAGCCCCAACAACAACAAAAAATAACAGCGGAAATGTTTGGGCAACTCGCAATAAAAAAGAAACGAGTGAAAAAAAAAGAAAAAATAACCGAAATGATTGGGCACCGCAAAAAAATAGCTGAAATGATTGGGTAATCGCGACTTTCGCGATATAAAAAGCTGAAATGATAGAGCATCGCAGAAAAATAATAATAAAAAATAAAAATGAAACTTTTCTGCCCTGTAAGTATGTCCATATTGACTCTTGTATACGATTCATATACACAAATAAATGAAAGAGAACCATATTTTCCCATCACGCTTCGTCAAAAGGAGCTCCAAGTCTCAACGGTACATATACAACCTATAGACTATCCCGGCGTTCCTTCTCATTCCAGCAGGATGCAGACGCAACGTCATCGTAAAAAAAAAGAGGACCCAAGGGTCAAAGCAAAAATGGAGTAATGGCAAAATCCTAGCTCCGTCTCGACATTCCTTCTTAACGCAAACAGAACGTCAACAAAGATCCAAGAGTCAAATAAAATGGAGTAATGGCAAAATCTTAGCTCCAAGTCTTGACGGTTCATATACAACCTAGAGATTATCTCGGCGTTCCCCCTTATTTTAGCAGGATGCGGATGCAACTATCAAATAAAATTGGAGCAATGGCATATCCCTAAGTCCATATCTCGATTGCAATACATACAGCATAGAGATCACACGGATGTTTTCCCGACTTCAACAAAGAATCGGCGCGACATCGTCAAAGCAAAAAAAACCGAAGTAACGGCATATTTCCAGTTTCGGGTCTTGACGGCAACTCATATAAATCCTAAAAGACCATTGGAGATCATCCCACCCCAGAAACGTGCGGTTATGACTCATCGGGGCTCCAAATTGAGCCTAACCTTAAGTAAAAAGCGTCATGATAAATTCCTAACACTTACTCTTCCAATGGTAATATGACCTAAGGAAATTACTTGAAGATATCTTGTCCAGCCCCCGAAGAGATTAGAAACACGATAGTCGCGAGGCTACTCGAACAACGGCTTAAAAACTGCATATCGAGGAATACATCAGCCAACGCGACGGTACCACAGACTAAAGCCCTAATACCACAAACTTAACAGACCCCTGTCGTAAAGAATGGGTGTTATCTACATTCAACGTAGGACAAGTTTGCCTGTAAACCCAAAGGAGGTAAACTACAAACTCCGAAATGAGTACATAAACTAGAAAATCTGAAATGAGTGAAGAAACTATAAACTCTAAAATGAGTATATAAACTAGAAACTCCAAAATGAGTAAATAAACTAGAAACTCCGAAATGAGTAAATAAACTAGAAACTCCGAAACGAGTGAATAAACTACAAACTCCGAAATGAGTACATAAACTACTTCGCGCCGAATCAAGACAATCAAGAAAAGAAAAGTGCAGATATGAAAGAAGAAAAAAGGGGCTTATCATTCATACTTTAGAAAAGATTACACGGTGATGATAAGAACGACTAAAAAAATGCTACTACATCATCTGAGGTCTACAACGGCAAGACACTGAACTCAGGACATGGATTCTCAAACTCAAAAGAAAGTTTGAGCAATGCACGTTCAGCCTCATCAGCCATCATTTTGTGCATCTTCTCTCGGATGCAAGCATCATAGTCACCACTGATGTCCTTCACCCTCTGGTATGCTGATACTATCGTCTTTTGTTGAAAGACACGGTGCAAGATGGCGACAAGATTATCTCGCCATTTCATCGAGATCAACCCCAATAGATACACAGAATGCACCTTGTATTCAGCATCATCGAGCGCTTGGAGCGGCATAACCTCAAGGCACCCAGGTATAGCTCCCCAGATCGACCCAACGACGATCTTCAAAAGGGCAGAACGACAGGGGAGCAATCGACTGTTGTAATCGTCGAAACGGCGCATCACCTTGTTGCATTGGGCGCCAGTAAACTCCTGGCCTTACAAGCGACCTTGGATACGGATTTCTTCGTAGGAGACAATCTCCTCGATATCGTATAGATGACCAGCTATGGTATCTGAAAAGAAACCCAGTGGAAAGTTAGCAATAAAAACAAAACGCTAGCACCACAAAATCAAAATGGCGGCTTGTTAATGATGAGTTCAGTGCACATTGTGAGAATCCACAAGGATTCTCATTAAATGAACAGTGGAGTTAAAATCTTCTAATATCCCAGATAAGCGGGTTCTGTTAGAAATAACAACAGATTCAAATTTGTAAAGAGAGCATTCAAACCCTAAAAAGGAAAATACTCAAGAACAGGAAATGGAATAAAATTCCCAAAGTTCCAAAAAAATTCAGAGCTAAGCTCTGCAAGACAGGATGGAATTAAATTCCTCCAATAATGGGATTAAATACCATAAATCCCCATGATGGGAAACAGATGGGAAATATAATGGAATTAAATTCCAAAGATCTTCAAAGATCAGGATCAATGATAGGGTAAAACCCTAAGAAGAGAATCAACGATTCTCAAGAATGCTCATTGATTCAATACCCACGGTCTACTAGAAAAAATGTTTTTAAGAGATCAGTTTAAGAAAAGAGCCAACCTTTGTTAATGGATTAAAAATCCAAAACAAAATAAAAAGGGGTCTTCTAAGAGCTAAGCTCTATTCATAATCCATACCAAAATTTTTGGCAGAGTTAAACTCTGATCAGAAGGAGTTCTGTGGGCAGAGATCTAAGCTCTGAAATAAGAATTAAATTCTCAAGAAAGAAAGAAACTCAAGGAAGAAGATGAAAAAATAATAGTCATCTCAAGATCCAAAGGTCCTATTTATAAGACGTGATGTGATTGATTCAACTTCCCATTCCCCTAGGTGATCCAACAGTGGTAAAGATGGATATCGTTGCACTCACGTGCAAGCCATGTGAGAGCAACGCTGGGAGGCATTTGTTCCCTTATAAAAAGGAAGAGAAAAAGGAGAAAATTCTCTATATTTTGAGCCTCACGTGTTAAACACGTGAGCTCTTATATGCAAAAGCATATAAGAGTTGAAAGCAAGCAAATGAAGGTTAAGCGAGCCTTAAACACATGAGCGCTTATCTGCAAAGCATATATGTGCTAAAATAACAGTTTAAAACCCATATTGGGGTCACGTGTTAAACACATGCGAACACCCTTTTGAAGTATTAGCTTCAGATAGAGTTAAACTCTCTCTATATAATTAAATTCTATTTCTTGTATGCAAAGCATATAAGCACCAAGAGTAAGCAACTAAAGGCCAAACTAATCTCACGTGTTAAACACGTGAGCGCCCATATGCATATTATATGAGCGCTAAATATAATAGGCTGGAACCTACAAAGGGTCATGTGTTAAACACGTGAGGGCGCCTCCCTATATAGAATAAATTCTAGTCTTGGGGAAATATCTCCCTTGATCTTTCTAAAAGGGAAAGATTTTCTTTGTTAACAAGAGAATCGTTGGATCAAAGATCCAAGGGTGATTAAAAATCACCAAAAAATAGAATTAAATTCTATTGGGAGGGAAATATCCTCCTAATCTTTCTAAATGAGAAGAATATTTTCTGTTAAACAGAAAGTTATTGGATCAAAGATCCAATGTGATGGGAAAATATTTCCTATATCTTTCTCAACAAAGAAAGATGTGCTCTATTAAACAGGGACCCTTACATTAAAAATCCAATAGTGGTTAAAAATCACCGTTCGACAGAATTAAATTCTGTATATGTGAAATATTTTCTTAATCTTGTTAAAAAAAAGAAAACATATTCTGTGAAACAGAAATTACTGGATCAAAGATCCAATGGTGGATAAAATCCCCCAAATAAATTTTGAGACCAATTAAATCAATTGGTATATCTCAAATGAGAGATTTTCTCAAATTAATTAACAATTTGCCTCTACTATATAAAGTACCCGAGACTTCAAGTCTTAAGGGACCACAGACGGAGAGAGAGGATTGACCCCATAAGTTTCTCCACAAAAAGTAAACAGAGAATTTAATTCTCAAAAGAAGAAGATCTCTCTCCTTTCAAACTCTAGGTAAATAAAAAAAATAGATTAAAATATCTCCTTTGTCTAATATAAACGGAAACAAGGGTTTAAACCTTCATATAAGAACTTAGTTTTTTCTCTGATTTGAGGTTTGCAAAGCAAATATCCCCATAAGTTGAGAATTCAATTCTCATCGGTGAAATTATGTTCTTCAAACTCAAAATCTAAGGGAAAAAACTAGGTTAAAAAGAAAGAGAAAGAAAAAGAACCTATGTTCTAGGAATTTGATTCCTCTAAATATAGGGTTTAACCCTACATAAAGAACTTAGTTCTTATATATAAAAAAGAAGAACTTAGTTTCTTAGATAAATTTGATTCCAGAGCTTCAAAACAAAGATCTTGATAATCATTAATGGTCAAAATACCATTAACAGAGATTTAAGTCCTCTAAAAAACATAAACAGAGATTAAATCTCCAAAAAAACTCAGCGCCTCACGTGAAACACATGTGAGCACTGGAAAAATTTAGTGCTTAGTACTATTGAAGCGCCTCACATGAAACACACGTGAGCGCTAAAAAAATTTAGTGCTTAGTACTATTAGAGCGGCTCGCGTGAAACACATGTGAACGCCAGAAAATAGAAAAATTTAATGCTTAGCACTATACACATTCAACCAAAATAGCTAGGTGTTTAGGACTTATTGGGCAACGCCCATGTCTGAGAGCCTCACATGATACACATGTGAGTGCCAGAACCCTAAACAAGTGCTCATCACTTCTCCAATAAAAAAAAAAGTGAAGACTAAGCAGACCAAGTCCAAATTGGCTAAGTCTTTCTGGAGTCAATTGCAACTGAGCCTAAATGCTTTGTTGTTGGATCTCAACTAAAATTTGATGATCCTTAAATGTTGCTAAGTTGATCTTAGTTTCAAATAATTAACGTATTCTTAGTAAAAAATAAATTGAGCCCAAATGCCTATATGTTTAAGTTGATCTTAATCTTAAACTAGATTAACGGTCCTTAAATAAAACAAAATATTTTTGAATTAAAGGAAAATATAACCTAAGTTCAAAACACAAACCCAAATCTAAAATATACGGATTTGGACTAATCCGTGCTATACGGGTGACGACATAAATTAGTCTCCGTATATAATCCATGGGCAACCAAAATAAATAAAAATACACATGACATGAAGTGAACTTCCGGAGTAGGAGAAACTGGTTATCGCAACGCGGTAACGTAATTAACTGTAGAAACTTGCGCTTGCAGGGAAGAGCGTCCCCACAATCAAAAAACTCTTCGCAAATGAGGAGGAATATGATGAAGTCTGCTACAACGGTCGCATCTATCCAAACCTCCGATATACGGTACCATAAATCAACTTGGTATCTTCGGAGATGTGGGTAGATAAGTCCAAATAGCATCTGCCTCTAAATTCATGCTAGACGTCTTAACGTCTCAGTCCAGTCTACGGTGGTAAATATATACCATACTTGTCTTCATATCCATAAACTCATGCAGGAGATCGTGAGATTACATGAGATACCTGTCTACATCGTCATTGATCGTGATACTAAATTCCGATCCCAGTTTTGGCAGAGTTTTCAAGATAGCCTGGAAACGAGTCTGAATTTCAGCACGGCGTATCATCCCCAAACAGACGGACGGTCCGAGTGAACAATTCAAATCCTAGAAGATATGTTGAGAGCATGTATGCTAGACTTCAGAAGTTTGTGGGAAGATCATCTACACCTTGTGGAGTTTTCATATAACAACAGCTGCCAGGTAAGCATTGGGATGGCATCATTCGCAGAACTGTATGGATGAAAGTGTCGTTCACCGCTGAGTTGGGATAGCATTGGAGATCATGAACTCCTTGGGCTAGAGATGATCGTGGTAACGATGGATATAGTTCGCACGATCAGGGAAAAGATGCGCATAGCCCACGACCGACAGAAACATTGGGCAAATGCAAGGCGTCAACACTTAGAGTTCCAACCTAGAGAGCATGTGTTTCTGAAGATCTTGCCAAACAGAGGAATGATACATTTTGGTAAGATGGGTAAACTCAGTCCTAGGTATATCGGACCGTTCGATATAGTTGAACGGGTTAGGGAAGTGATATACCGCTTGGTACTACCACCCTCATTGGAAGGAGTGCACAACGTGTTCCACATATCACAGCTACGATGATATGTGAGTGACCCCAGCCACCTACTTAATCACTCAGAGCTCACAGTACGGACCAATCTGACTTGCGAGTCGAGATGTAACGACCATGTTTTCTAATACCTAATAAAATATATTTTATTTAAATTTCTACTATCAAATAATTATTTACGTGTTTCTTCTATAGAAGAATAATTTTTAAAGTAATGTTAATAATTTTCAAAGCATTAAATATGATTAAAGGAAATTTCTAAAATCTATTTATTGTTTTTATAGGCTTAAAATTTTTTAGTAAGATTTTATAACGTCTTAAAATAATCTACATATTTTTATTATCAATAAAAGTAATTAATTCGTAATTAAAAATATTTTAAAGGATAAACTAGATATTATATAATTTTAATAACTAGCTAAAACCTTATGAATGAATATATCATTTAGTTTTAGCCCAAAATTATTTTTATACTAAAGATAACAATAAAACATAATTTCTGAAATTTTCCCATAATTTTTCCGTATTTTAAAACATTTTTACTAAATTTTTCAAAGCCAAATCAATATTTTTAAATAATCTGCTGATTTTTATTTTTATTCATTTTTATTTTTAAATATTTTTAAAACCTTTTAACCTGGACCGTTGGATCACAAGATCCAACGGCCCAGAACCCCCGACGGCGCCCATGTGGTGGGGACCACGTGAAAACGCGTGGTCTCTACACGCGTGACGCGTGGCGCAGAGGCGGCGGCTCATAAGCCGTTGGATGCAGATCCAACGGCCACGAAGCTCTGGAGGCGGCGCAATCACGATGAAATCATCAGCAATCATGGGGCGGCGCGGATTCTGAGGTTTTTTTTTAACAGTTTTGGATTTTTTTGGTTGATAATGAAACCCCTATAAATAGACACCTTCAAACCTTAATTTCTCACACCTCAAAACTCTAAAAATTCTGAAAAAAATACCGGTGCCTTCGTATCGACGACGCAGACGCTACGGATCCACCCAATCGCCGAGGAAAAATCAGGATACGGAGCTTTTGAGGAGTTTTGCACAAGCCTACGTCTTCAATCGTCTACGTCTAATTCTAATCAAAGGTAGGATCGATCCGCCTCTCTTCCCTTTTCCTATCACCTTCTTCCTTCTCAATAACCTAGTTCCAACTTATAATCATCAACCCTTATTTAAAATGTTGTTATAATATTCGTGCATGCCTATTCATTGTACCCTCAATAATGATAATGTTAACCCATTTTTAAAACGGTGTTTAATTTCCTCTGTACACAAAATATATTGCACTCTCATACTACCTGGAATCTGATATGCTTAATGTCATAACCCATGAATTGTCAATTCACCTCTGACATACCCACACTTACCCATACTATCAAAATGATCTCAAAATAGGTTACTTCCACAAAATACCCTCGTTTAATTAAAATATTATATTTGTTTAAAATATCCATAAGAGATAAGATATGTGAAATAAAAATTTTAGATACGACATACGTATATTTTGCTTACACCTTTTCATCGACTACTATAATATTGTTAAACCCCCTTCAACCTTTTTAAAAAAAGAAAATACTAAATTTAAATAACGACTTATGGTTTTTCCAAAACGAACATATTTTCTAAAACGTTACCCCGAATCTAAAACACTATAATTTCATAAAATTAGTAATTTCTTTTAAATACCTCGACCTTTATTGAAGGGTCATTTTCAACAAGGACCATAATCTGTATAACGATATCTTTTCAAAGGGAATATTTAGTACCTTATTAAAAGGTAATTTTAAAATAACACCAATCTAGGACAAAGGAAAGGTTGGAGGCATCGGTCGTTTATCTAAACCAGATTTTGTGGTGCCTAGGCTAGACAAGTGGGAAAGGTAATTTTAAAAGGCCCGTCTCACGGTGATTCGTGAGCGGATCTCTCCTTTCTTCACATGTGCTCATTTGGCCACAATTGGCGGCGAAGAGGCGATTTGAGGACCTCACAACTTGTCCTTTTGGAACAGTTCGGAGCAGTCTAGATTTTCAAATAAATACCACAACCTTTTATCGAAAGGATATTTTCCGTAAAACATTATGTTTTTCCAAAATAATAAATATCCCAAATCTCATGGTTTTTCTTAGAAGTAATAAAAGATAATTAAACACTATTATTCTTTTTAACTAAGCTTACCCTAAGATGACACGAAGTACTTTACGAACTCTAGAAAATAAAATGAGTGGTTGTGGAAGACCATATTAAACGAGATCAATACTTTTTAAATTTCCAGTTTATGACAACATGACATATACAAAACATGATACGGTTAGGGTTAGAATGCGCGGACCTAGGTATGAAATACTTAATATGAAGATCCCGATATTCCAGGTGAACAGTCTAAAGTGTGGACGACTATACAAATATGAAGATCCCGATATTCCGGATGAACAGTCCAAAGTGTGGACGACTATACAAATATGAAGATCCCGATATTCCGGATGAACAGTCCAAAGTGTGGACGACTATACAAATATGAAGATCCCGATATTCCGGGTGAACGGTCCAAAATATGGACGACTATACAATGTGGAAATTCCATGCCTAGAGGTATACACACTAACTCTAATTCGTCAAAACCTTTATACAGAACCACGGGGATGGGTAGTTTGATTAGGTAAGGAAATTTGGAACTCGGATTCCCCTACCACTCGATCATGATCCCGGGAAGTGAAACAGTACATTTCATTTCCCCAGTTGTTGTTCCGTGGCCACAACGGAATAATCGCGAGTATCCGGACCCTTGTTAAAAAACTAAAACGTTTACAATACCTATTGATACTCAACACTAAACTCACATCATGTGCTATACCTACCTGTTACCTTATCTACCTTTCTTCATGAGACACGAATTATTTAGTATCTTGGATATGGATATATTACCAGTTTAGAATTGTTGTTTATTATGGAACTGAAGAGTGGTAATACCTGTGCACTTGAGTGATATTCACGCTAGACAAAGCTCCATCGTAGTCATGGGACACCTTTCGGGGATGTTCACGCTACTACATTGATTTTCCATCCCAGGCATGAGCACCGGCTCATACTGCTTCCAGCTAGTCATGGGATACCTCAAGGATACGAGTATGTTCACCCGTCAATTCCATCCATACACACCTTGTTTAACCTGATCTAACTCTTAGACTGAATATCCGTTTGACTTGACTTGAACCTTTACCAAACATATACCTCACACAACCTACTTATCTACATATAACTTACAACAAACTCATGCTCATATATACCTCTCTTCAAAACGTCTTAAGTTTGTGCATTTCAAACATTTACACCCTTTACTTTATGTCTGCATGCATACATCATACTCTTATATACACCTGTTCATTTTTATACTCGTATTTCTTTATGAGGCAATCCTACCCGAGTATAACTCGCTGACGGACCTTCCTTTTCTTCCTCTATCTTTGTAATGTCCGTCAGATAAGAATGAGTATTATGGCGAGGATCAAGGTGTGAAGCCAACTTATGAAGATTATGCGGACTGGGCGATGGAAGATTAGCTAGTTTTAATTTTTGTTGTTGCCCACATGTTTAGGGCTTTTGTTTCTCCTCGATTTAATTAAACTACTTAGTTTATTTTACTCTTTCTTTTGGGATGTAATAAAGTTTGGTTAATGGAAATAAATGCCTTTCGTTTTTATTATTTTTTTTTTGGTACACATCATGCATGTTAAATATTCATACGCTTAATGTAACTATATTGAATAGACCACCTTCAATATAGTTAGGTTGCGGACCATGCCACGTCATCCTTCTCCTTCTTTTGGGAAGCGGGCCGTGACAGGTTTTTGTGGTGGCCCATGCAGGTCATCTTGTGTACTAAAATGAAACCATTAACTGACTTATTATATTTGTGAATCTCATCCATTCATACCGAATTCATAATTCTCCTATGTCCCTTGTCCCTTCCTTGACATTCTGTACCCTGACCATGAACTTTCCTTCTGGTCATGGCAAATCTTTCCAACGAAGATGACATGTCCGATATTACTTTTGAAGCTACATCTGGAGATTCAGACGATGACGTGGTAGACTCTCAGGCGGTCATTTCCGACAGCGACTCGGAAGACGAAGAAGTCGATGCTGCAACTCCGGAGTCTATGATGGTCAACGACTCCAAAGATGAAGAAGATCCTATAGAAGAGGAGCTTATAGAGGAGGGGCCAGAAAAAGAAGCTCCTGTGGCGGAAGAGAATCCTATGGAATATGATCCGGATGAGGATGTTCCTGCAAAGGAACAAGACCCTATAGAGGGGGAAACGGAGGGCGAGGCTCCTACCGAGGATGAGTCGAAGGACGAAGTTTCGAGTGAGGAGGAACTTGAGACCGAAGAAACTCAGGCAGTTGTCCCCACAAGGCACCATGGGAATGGCCGTACCTTTCTTAGTGCGAGGACCTATCACCACTTGTTGAACTCCCATAATCGAGATTAATAAGTCTTTTTCCTTTTCTTTGACCGAATAAAACAATGCGTGCCCTTACTTTTCGGTTGTACTCTCCATATTGGTGTTGAATAATAAAATCTTAGTTTCGAGCAAAAATCTCTCTTGTGTCTCTTGCTCTTCTTATCAGTCTCTCTCTTACATTAATTGTTGTTCTTCCATGCAAGTTATTATCTTGTCTCATCCCTCAGCCTGGTTGTAACCTAACCTATTTTGATTCAGATCATCAATGGCGGGACGACACCATCGCCGCAACCGAAGGGAAAATAGAGACATTGAAGCCACTGCCCAACAAGCAGCGATGCTACAAATGATGCAAGGACTACTGGAGCAACAGCAGCAGCAGACAGCTGCCCTTCATCAGGAACTGCGAGAAAGTAGACAGCAGCAAGCAGAGATTTTAAGTAGGGCACTAACCCCAGTTTCTCAAAGTTCGGCGGGAGTGAAGCATTTCAGATCACTCCACCCTAAGACTTTTTCGGGGAAGGAAACTCCTTTAGAAGCTGAAGAATGGCTCAAGGGAATAGTCAATGATCTCAGTGCCGCTCAAATTCCGAAGGACGCGTGGGTGAACATCGCTAAGCTACAACTTACGGATAATGCTGGATATGGTGGGAGGCATAGGAAAGTAGATTGAAGGAGCCCATCGACTGGGAAAGGTTCAAACATCGTTTTAATACCCAGTACTTTCCAGTCGTGGCACACTTAAGAATGGAACGGGAGTTTATACAGTTCCAACAAGGGAGCATGTGGGATAAGTCGATGGACGAGTACGCTAAGGAGTTCGCAAGGTTAAGTCGGTTCGCGCATCATCTGGTGGCAACCCTAGAACTTTATGCTAAGAGATTCTAACAAGGATTGGACCTGAAGACGCAGCCTCCATGTTTTCTGCTACCTTATCAACTTATGATGAAATCTTAGAAGCGGCGCAAAACTTTGAAGACCTTCAGAGACGCATGAGGAAGGATGACCGTTTGTCTGGCATTAAGCGACCAGCCAATCAAATTCTTGAGGGATCATCTTTTAGTTTCAACGGGAGACCACAACCCAAGAGACCAGCAGGACCAACTATCTTTGGAAAACCAGCCGTTATATGCAACCATTGTGGTAGGACCGGACACTACAGGAGAGACTGTCGTATTTTGAACAAACTTTGCATAGTCTGTGGGTCTCCGGATCATGCTATTGGGGACTATCCTCAGAGAGGGAGACAATCAGGCCCCGTCAACAAGCCGGCTAACTATGTGGCACCACGACGGGAAACCAGCTACCTTCTTCCACTCAACCAACCGGTCAAAGGACATCACTAAAAGGACCGCCCTTGCTATCACAGGAGCGTGTTTTTCAGCAAGCGCAAAGGAATGGACCCAAACGTCAGACCTTCACCATGACAGCCGTGAAGGCTGATGCCACGTGGCAAGACAGCAGAGGTACTCTTTCTTTTTCTCAACCTTTCTTTCGATACCATTCTTTCGATGCAAATCTTCGTCGGACTCACCATAATTCCTCTAGTTTTCGTAATTTAGACTAGTTGCGTTTATGTTATATCTCACAAGTTTTCCATCAATTCACAACCTCCCTTCAACTTCCAAACTTTTCTATCTGGAAGAAACTACTGATTCCTTGTACCTAAACCCTTCAGAGACTTTCCATGCAAGTGATACACCAACTCACGGGAGCGACACATGTAGCAAAGAGGATTCCTGACAGCGTTACTGATTTCCGTGCCTAGTAGTGGCTACTCTTTTGAAAATTTTAAATATGAAATTATTCTAAGGAGGGTAGAACGTAACTATCACAACCATTCTTGCCATTCGTAGCAAACCCAGAAGTTTCAAGCATCAACTACGATTTTCGGAGAAGGGACTTGGTGGTGCGATGTATCAGCGCGGCGATATAGTTGCATATGCGTCAAGGCAACTAACGACTTATGGACGCAACTATCATGTTCAGATCTAGAGCTGGCGATTGTGATGTTCATCTTGAAGATATAAAAACACTACTCTAAAAAGATCGTGTGGACATGGATGGTCGAAACACATGAAGCGGAAGAGAGGGGTCAAGTTTTATATAGAAGAAGTGCCGATCGGTTGGGACGACCCAGAAGATAGAGAATTTGTCAGATTGACATAATTGTAGAAAAAAAGTGGAGATGGTGATATAATGCAGCGAGCTCAGAAAGCTCAGCTCGCGACCCATCAGTCGTTTAACATCTTGGAAGGAGACGGTGGATTTGTGTATAGACTAGCTTTGCTATTTTCTATGGAGGGCGTGCATAATAATTTTATATCTCACGGCTAAGAGGGTATGCTGGCAACCCTAGACATACTTTTGATCAGTCAGAGATTATGGAAAAGTTGGCGTAACCTACGAGCGGCAACCGGTCGGGACACTAGAAGAATGAAATCTTGAGGGACAAGACAATCAAGCCGGCTAGAGCTATATGAAGAAAGAACTACTAGGCGTACATACACGGAAGCGAGAAAACAGGACGAGAGTGCGAAACCTAAAATATTTAACCGCGATAATTCCCTCTTAGTGATTTCTTTCTTCCCTTGACCTACCTTCTGAAATTTCGATGACGAAATTATTTTAAGGAGGGTAGATTGTAACGATCATGTTTTCTAATACCTAATAAAATATATTTTATTTAAATTTCTACTATCAAATAATTATTTACGTGTTTCTTCTATAGAAGAATAATTTTTAAAGTAATTTTAATAATTTTCAAAGCATTAAATATGATTAAAGGAAATTTCTAAAATCTATTTATTGTTTTACATATTTTTATTATCAATAAAATTAATTAATTCTTAATTAAAAGTATTTTAAAGGATAAACCAGATATTATATAATTTTAATAACTAGCTAAAACCATAGGAATGAATATATCATTTAGTTTTAGCCTAAAATTATTTTTATACGAAAGATAATAATAAAACATAATTTCTGAAATTTTCCCATAATTTTTCCGTATTTTAAAACATTCTTACCAAATTTTTCAAAGCCAAATCAATATTTTTAAATAATCTGCTGTTTTTTATTTTTATTAATTTTTATTTTTATATTTTTTTAACCTTTTAACCTGGACAGTTGGATCATAAGATCCAACGGCCCAGAACCCCTGACGGCGCCTACGTGGTGGGGACCACGCGAAAACGCGTGGTCTCCACACGCGTGACGCGTGGCGAAGAGGCGGCGTCTCGTGAGCCGTTGGATGCAGATCCAACGGCCACGAAGCTCTGGCGGCGGCGCAATCACGAGGAAATCATCAGCAATCATAGAGCGGCGTGGATTCTGAGGTTTTCTTCAACAGTTTTGGATTTTTTGGTTGATAATGAAACCCCTATAAATAGACACCTTCAAACCCTAATTTCTAACACCTCAGAACTCCAAAAATTCTGAAAAAATACCGGTGCCTTCTTATCGACGACGCCGATGCTATGGCTCCACCCAATCGCCGAGGAAAAATCGGGGCGTGGAGCTTTTGAGGAGTTTTGCACAAGCCTACGTCTTCAATCGTCTACGTCTAACTCTAATCAAAGGTAGGATCCGCCTCTCTCCCCTTTTCCTGTCACATTCTTCCTTCTCAATAACCTAGTTCCAACTTATAATCATCAACCCCTATTTAAAATGTTGTTATAATATTCGTGCATGCCTATTCCTTGTACCCTCAATAATGATAATGTTAACCCATTTTTAAAACGGTGTTTAATTTCCTCTGTACACAAAATATATTGCACTCTCATACTACCTGGAATCTGAAATGGTTAATGTCATAACCCATGAATTGTCAATTCACCTCTGACATACCCACACTTACCCATACTATCAAAATGATCACGAAATAGGTTACTTCCACAAAATACGCTCGTTTAATTAAAATATTATATTTGTTTAAAATATCCATAAGAGATAAGATATGTGAAATAAAAATTTTAGATACAACATACATATATTTTGCTTACACTTTTTCATCAACTACTATAATATTGTTAAACCCCCTTCAACCTTTTTAAAAAAAGAAAATACTAAATTTAAATAACGACTTATGGTTTTTCCAAAACGAACATATTTTCTAAAACGTTACCTTGAATCTAAAACACTATAATTTCATAAAATTAGTAATTTCTTTTAAATACCTCGACCTTTATTGAAGGGCCATTTTCAACAAGGACCATAATCCGTATAACGATATCTTTTCAAAAGGAATATTTAGTACCTTATTAAAAGGTAATTTTAAAATAACACCAATCTAGGACAAAGGAAAGGTTGGAGGCATCGGTCGTTTATCTAAACCAGACTTTGTGGTGCCTAGGCTAGACAAGTGGGAATGGTAATTTTAAAAGGCCCGTCTCACGGTAATTCGTGAGCGGATCTCTTCTTTCTTCACTTGTGCTTACCTGGCCACAATTGGCGGTGAAGAGGCGATTTGAGGACCTCACAACTTGTCCTTTTGGAATAGTTAAGAGCAGTCTAGATTTTCAAATAAACACCACAACCTTTTATCGAAAGGATATTTTCCGTAAAACATTATGTTTTTCCAAAATAATAAATATCCCAAATCTCATGGTTTTTGTTAGAAGTAATAAAATATAATTAAATACTATTATTCTTTTTAACTAAGTTATCCCTAAGATGACACGAAGTACTTTATGAACTGTAGAAATTAAAACGAGTGGTTGTGGAAGGCCATATTAAACGAGATCAATACTTTTTAAATTTCCAGTTTATGACAACATGATATATACAAAACATGATACAGTTAGAGTTAGAATGCGCGGACCTAGGTTTGTTGACGGGGCCTGATTTTTCGACATGATAATTAAACACTATTGTTCCGTATTTGGCGTCTGTTAGACGGCCGGGGCGCTACCGTCGACAGAAACTTTTGCACCGAAAATTGTAGTTTTCGAAAATCCGTTCGATCGATATTTTAAACGCGTTAGCAAGTTAGTAAATCTTAATGGTGAGGCTCTGATACCACTGTAAGTCCACGGTAGCGCCCCGGCAGTCTAACAGACGCCAAATACGGAACAAAAACTTTTTACAACTGGCGCTATCGCGTACCGTAACCCGGATCTGCCATTAAAGCTAAACTAACAAACTACAAAGTGGGTAGAAATGTTATACCGAACAATCCGAGTTCTTCGATCTTCAACCATCATCCCACGCTTTGTTGCGGCTGCTCCGATCTCCTGAATCTCCGGTGTTCTCGTCCAAGTGGCACCACGTCGACGGATCTTTAAACAGGCTCCCGCCTCTGAACCGAGGCAACTCGGTCGTCAAGTTTGCTGAAAGAGACGACCAAGATGATGTAGAGAATGAGTAGAACACTTTGTCTCGTTACGTCCAAAGTCACGGACGAACGGTTAATGAAGTTGCCCTTTTGGATTGGATTGAAATGAGAAATGTTTCTATCTAATTTCCATGAATCCTAAAGCTATCATAATATTTTTCCAAGAAACCTTACCCACACCAAATGAAGTGGCCGGCCACTTATAGGAAAAGGGAGGTGAGTGTAGGAGTAGAGAGGGTGACCATAAGAAAAGCTTCTCACAAAAGATCAAGAGGAAAATATCTTAGCAATAACAAAAGTCATTAATGAAAAGGTGACTCACTAATAACACCTCATCATATCAATAAATGCAATAAGTGACTCGCTAATCCTAGTCACCACAACATGAAGCTTCCACTCATGACTCACCTCATGACTCACCCTCAAGAAGAAAAGATAAATCCGCATTTAACCGAATGTTAAATACGGCCGATAGAAAACTGGAAATTGGCAACTTCAAAAAGCGATCCCGAAACGAATTTCAGGATAATCCCGTATCAGTATAAACATATCCGCATTTGTATTACGACCGAATATAAATGCAACTGAGACAAAGATATTATATCTACACAGTATAATACTCGGATCCGGCTTAAACCAAAGCCCACCAGTATTACTTGTCCGAAATATGACACGTGCGTAAACGCACGTGTATTTTCCGAACGCTGCCATAAAACCATACGGCCTCTACAACGTTTCGCCTGAACTTGGGAAACTGTCTGTGGGGGACTCTAATGACTCATCAACACACTGGCACTGGGTATAACCACTAGCACGTCAGAGGTACGAGCTGTACGTAACGGTTGCCTATGTATTGATTGGAAGGGAAGCTGACGAGTGAACTCATCCAGAAACCTTACTGAGCCTAACAGTGACAATATACATACAGTCCGGTCCGTTCGTCTATGAGTATCGCATATCGGCCTAGGGGGCTGGTAACGTCAGACCCCCAATAGCGGTATAAGTCGTGTCAGAGAGTGGCCCAGAACACCCTGAGATACTACTGGAGTACCTACCAGTAAATCTCCTGCCTCGGCCGAGAGCTTTGTGTAATGGCTCTCCTAGACAAAGCGCGATCTCACCCCCAATACTGGGAGAGATGAATCCCCTGCCAATCCGCTCACTTGCCTCCATGTGGCTCGGGACTGTACCCAAAAAAGACCTGTTTGCACGACTCCTTTGAGCCGTGGTAGGGTAGAAATCAAAGCACAGTGGGAACTCACACGAGACAAATGACAACCTCAGGTCGATGAACTAATCTGTACATATGTCACCAGGGAACTGCTATCTGACGATATATATAATACCAACTAGCATGTTCCTTGCGAGTCCTGTCTGGTGTACTCATAACCCAATGAGCACCTGTATACATCTTAGGTGAACGAACTAACACCAGTGGCTTGTGAGACCGGCCACCGCCCCTCGTCGGGGTCTCGACTGTATACACTAGTCTACTCTGGAGTATCGATGCCCTGTCTCGAAACTCCCACGACTAGGGATACTTTAAAGATGTGCTTACAAACCCCAGCTCCCACATATATGATCGCCATCATACTGCTGGTAGTCAAGCAAGAATCCTATGGGCTTTATCATCATGCAATAGTGAACTAAAGCATGTATACGATGATAAAGACAAACCAGATAGCATACTGTCATCTCGAGTAAGACTGTCATATCGGTATAGGTCTTGCCTCAATCATTGCAATCACGTTCCTGCGATCCAATAATTGACTTTGAGGGCACTATATCCAACAATCTTCCACTTGCACTTAAGGCTAATTATTGCGATGTCGCATACTCACAGCCCGTGTGATACCGAACACCCAACTCTTCTACTAATCAGTTTCACAAAGCTAGTTTGTAAAGCTCTTGTGTTCGAGAAATAGCCTCAGTGAGTGGATCCGTCCTGATGTTTCTTTCTATATCTCTCTAAATCTCAAATTCGCGGAGAAAGCCATCTCCCGAATCGAGTAATATCTGTCTTAGAATATGTCTGGATATCTGATGGGACCTAGTTCATAAATGAACTCTAAATCCAAACTTCTTAGACTGTATTGATAACTGAACCTAATCAGTATCCAGCACCATGCCTCCCACAGTATCCTTTTGGACCACCTGTCCATAATACCGTCCCTCGTCAGAGGGAAAACTATAACTCTGACAATCATTCTGTCATTCATGTCACCTTTGAAGCCTGGAATGATAACCGTCTCCCGAAGGAGGCGGCCGTCATTAAATCCGTAGAACATGCACTTATGTTCTAAAACTGCTTCCTTATGTTTCTTCAGGATTGGATTAATATAAACTTATTGCATCTAGTTTAAAAACAACATCTGGTGTGGTACTTGACATCTCACGATTGACTCAATTGCCTAAGCAAGTGATCTGCCAATCATGCACATCCCTCTCCCCTTTAGTCTGTAAGACACCTTTAGAGAGGGTGACTCCATCACCTGCAGGTACACCACCATGCAAGGAGTTATCTATTCTAAAAACCATTAGAATACTGTCAAAGGGCCCACTTTGGGAAACTATCTAAATCTAGATCTAAAAGCATAGATCTAGTAACCGGAATGTCAGATATTATATCGATATCCTGTCTGGAGAAACAACTGTGTGACGACCACAGTACAACCGATCGTAGTATAGGAATTTTACTTCCTACTCTGTGTATGTCATCCAAATACTAGGACATCACACCCTACTACCTTCTTAACAGATCCATCCCCTATTCTGATGAAGTCAAACCTATGACCGTCGCATCAAAAAAATAGATGATCTAATCTTCGCTATATCTGCTCAAGCCTATAAATAGATATAAGCTACTTGCCCACTATGCTTCCGCTGCTCCCACTGACCACAACAACCCTCTGGCAGAATAATATACACGTGCACTTCTAAAGCTAGTTTAGAAGGACGCTATACTTATCTTCCTGCCGGGTCTCATAGTCTGGAACAACAGTAGTGTCAAGTCTGGGTAAACAAGAACCTCCCTGTCACCGTCCTTGAGGCTACCGGAGTACCTCTCCGGTGTCTGAGGTTACCCACCATGTCTGCAGAGGGGCTATTGGAATGTCAAACCTGATCGAATATATAGGTCCTATTAAATTTTCCGTAATCGTTTGCGGTTCTGGAATCACTTCCAGTTCTACCATACTCCCACTATTGTTTTCTGAAAAAATCCATTTTACTAAAACTGTGGCGAGTCAAGAACAATATCACTATTGATCTTCCAGATGGTAGAAATGTCAACACTCGTCAAAGCCAGGGTCAACCCACAAACAGCCATTACAGAAATGTGCCTTGAGTTATCCAGTGTCTGGTTTTAAGCATAAGCTGGACAACTCCCATTATCTTAACATCGTTAAGATATGAACCATTCTATATACAATATAGAAATAGAGGCACTAATTTAATCGGAACCAGATTCAAATCATGCAGCTGTCTCCAGTGCATATTAACTTAATGGAGAGAGGCTCATCAGCATTACTCAACTTAGGAATCCATCCAATTATGAGTAACCTGAAAGAGAAACAAGTTTCTCAAAACCGTTACTATCAACTGAATACCAATCACAAGAATCTACATCTTCGATTTCTTTGAAGAATCTCGATACTTGCGATACCTGGTTCTCTACTTTATTCTTTTACCCACAACTTCTCAAAACTTAGACATTGTATTTCTACGAAACACTTGTCTAAAAACTAGAGAAGTCATAAGTAAACAGAACATAGTACGAGGACCTGCCCTTTTGTCCTGACGGACACTGGACAACATACAATACTCTGTATAAGTCCGCTGAGTTGAATAACTCAAAACATGTGCAACGTAGGTTGAAAACTATACCCAGGCGATTTCCTCAAATATCACCAATTACAACGAATTCCGATATAATGAGGATAATTACCTAATTCCCAATAACTTACTCCCACTCATCATCTGTAAAACTGTACAGATATGAGAATGAAACCTGGTAAATACATACCCTGGAGTAAGTATCTAATCGAGAAATCAGTTATCCTTTAACAATGCACTGAAACATGAAAATGTTTCGTAGGGGTATCCTGGTATTCCTAGTAACGCCTCTTCCATAATCCAATTCATGACTTTAACCGTATATCTCTTTGTCATTTCTCCAAATCCCTTTATTTGTCTTTATTCATTACCTTCTGTACACTATCGTTAGGCTAAGTGGTTTTCTTCCTTCCCTGCCGTTCGGCACCAGCCTATGGTTTGGAAGAAGACTATCCAGTAAGCATAATAGGTGTACTCTCATAAACCGAGGAGTACTCGTATCTTGAGAGAAGGTGATGATAAAAGACAACTGAATAATACCTTATTCTATTTCTCCCGAACTGGGAAAAAGCAAAGGTGAAATAGGAGTGGCGATGAAGTACGTGGTTTGGTCGTGAATGATAACAATCGCAATTTACTTTGCCCTTTTTCTAATCTCTTTATTTTATCTTTAGTTATTACCTTCTGCACACCTTACTTAGGCTAATTGGTTTTCTTCATTCCCTACCTTTCGGCACCTGCCTATGGTTTGGAATAAGACTATCCAATAAGCGTAATAGGTATACTCTCCTAAACCAAGGAGTACTCATATCTTGAGAGAAGGTGATAATAAAAGACAACTGAATAAACCAATTCAATTTCTCCTGAACCTGGATCCATCCTCGAAGAAGTCCCTCCGAGTTCGTATATAACCATACGATGGATCTATCCAATGGAAGTGGATGTCCGTAGTAATACGGGGTGTTCTGAGAAATGCAAAGGGTAAAAGAAGGAGCGGCAATGACTTATGCAACTTTAGACAATCCAAAAGTCAGTATTTTAAGAAGGTTCGGTCAACTTGGTCACTGAGTCACAGTTTAGGGTCGGTCAAAGGTCGCTGCCAAAGAGAGAGAGAGAAAAGAAACACTCTGCGTGCACTCTAACCTAGATTAGAATGGTTATAACTTTATCTAATCAGGAAACCTCCCACTGTAATCTTAAATTCTCCTCCAAACCTGAAAGAAGAATTAGTCGGGATCACCCGAAGAGTAAACCAACTCATCAGTGAGAATCTAGATCCAACTATCATCGCATGATAACTTGATGGAAGCCACTCAAGTTATTACACTCCAGAAGGTATGCGCATGCCTGACAAGTTTGCTGTATGTTTGAAACTCCGGATGTGATTTTTGCCCCATGCTCTTATGACCTTGGCGAAGGTCAAAATGTCATAAGTCACATGTCAAGTTCTACCTGTCACTATCCAGGTCAATTTGAACCCACCCGTACATACTCTTGACGAAGGCCAAAATAGTAGTACGACTGTCCCAAACCAACGCATCTATCTATGCTACAAATGAATACCCAGCAGCTACCAAACACTATGCCTTGGCGAGAGGTCAAAATATATAGCTTGAATACTACTGAATATCCATAAGAAATGACGGAGGGCTACGGCTGGTTTTTGGCGAAAAACCTTTAACGTAATGAACTTGATCTCGTTGAAGGAACCTGATAGCTTTTTATAATGATATAGTGACGAAAACTTTTTGCTAAAGAGTTCA
The DNA here is from genome assembly GCA_030015575.1 of Agapanthus africanus. NCBI lineage: Eukaryota > Viridiplantae > Streptophyta > Magnoliopsida > Asparagales > Amaryllidaceae > Agapanthus > Agapanthus africanus. The sequence goes on along the minus strand of CM057338.1, from coordinate 314,482,280 downwards.
CTCCCGGTGAAGGGATCTCGGCTCTTTCCTCGTGGAATGAGGTGCAGGATATTCTAACTGAATACCGCGATGCAAAGCAACTTGTAATCGACTATAGTAAAGTTATTACCCTGACGTAAACTTCTGCCCAAGGGGTCACTCCCGGTGAAGGGATCTCGGCCCTTGCCTCGTCGAATGAGGTGCAGGATATTCCAACTGAATACCGCTATGCAAAACAAAAGGAAACATCTTTGTAATAACACCTTTTAAAATTTGTTCCAACAACATCAAATATAGGTTTGTTTTATCCTTGCATTGATAAGAATCAATGCAGTCCCATCAATCAATCACACCAGAAAAGAACAAAAATAAAATGTACGTATATGCCATCTGCATTCGTCACTGGGTCCCGTCATCACCCGTTAGGTTACTTAACTAACGACAGAGCGAGGGCTGGACTAGCGCGGGTGTAAAACATATACAACATTTAATAGTATATATACTAATATACAATAATCGCTCCAGGCGTGATAATATGCAGCATCACAGAAAAGTAATAAGTATCACAGAACAATACAGATAATCTGGGATCCCCGGCTTTCACAGAGCCGCTACTGAAACCCGACGTTCCCCTGGTCGTGTGGATAGCCTGTGCAACGAAACCTAGACCCCTACGGGTGCGGCAAGTTACCCGCCAAAACCAGAAGCGAGGCAGACCCTTATAGCAAAATGAATGGACCACCCGGCACTTCACGGAATCCGGTAACTTGAGCACCCCTCCTTGGGCCACTTGTACCCCCTAAGATTGCGGCGAATAGTCTGCCAATTCTAGAGTGAGGCCCCTTTGCCTCTCAAAGCCATGAGATACGGACCTGTTGCCCTCCAGAACCCGGCTATCCGTGCACTCCGTCGCGGGGTAATCCTAGTACAGAAATGAAAAAAATATATAACGGGTACATCGACCTCAGCCCAGTCGTGCCCCAAAAGAATATTATACAAACAGGCAGTGACGGCAGTCCACATGTTGGACGCTCGCCCCGCAATATCAAATGTATAAATAAATCCAAACAGCACTATCATTGCACACTGTTATCCACCACGACAAATCCGCAACATCACAGCACAACAAAGAACATCAACGCGAATGTCACGTTCGCAAATCCGTCTAAAAGGACTATAGCAATTAGACGCAATTTACCGCTCAAATGACATTTCCGGTCGGAGATATAATGTAAGTAATGCATACTAACAAGTTTAAAATTTCGATCGACCAAACTTCCCGAAGTGGGCCCCACGTACATCTGCTGTACAGTAAGAAAATCTGGGCCCAAAAGAAATATACCAAAAACCATAATTTACCATGGAAAGCTCACTGGAAAAATTTGGTACACTGTTCCCACATACTGGCCGCGGTTTCGCGGTCAAACCCTAGCTTTGACCACGGAGCCGCGGCGGTACTGTGGGATCACGTGATCAAATTTTCACTGTTTGCTTAAAAAAGCCTGCTCTGTTTTCTGGTATATGCAAAATAATTTTTAGACCCTTTTAAAAATCGACAGAAACTTTTGCACTGAAAATTATAGTTTTCGAAAATCCGTTCGATCGATATTTTAAACGCGTTAGCACTAATTAGTAAAGCTTAATGGTGAGGCTCTGATACCACTGTAAGTCCACGGTAGCGCCCCGGCCGTCTAACAGACGCCAAATGCGGAACAAAAACTTTTTACAGCTGGCGCTATCGCGTACCGTAACCCGGATCTGCCATTAAGGCTAAACTAACAAACTACAAAGTGGGTAGAAATGTTATACCGAACGATCCGAGTCCTTCGGTCTTCAACCATCATCCCACGCTTTGTTGCGGCTGCTCCGATCTCCTGAATCTCCGGTGTTCTCGTCCAAGTGGCACCACGTCGACGGATCTTTAAACAGGCTCCCGCCTCTGAACCGAGGCAACTCGGTCGTCAAGTTTGCTAAAAGAGACGACCAAGATGATGTAGAGAATGAGTAGAACACTTTGTCTCGTTACATCCAAAGTCACGGACGAACAGTTAATGAAGTTGCTCTTTTGGATTGGAATGAAATGAGAAATGTTTCTATCTAATTTCCATGAATCCCAAAGCTATCATAATCTTTTTCTAAGCAACCTTACCCACACCAAATGAAGTGGCCGGCCACTTATAGGAAGAGGGAGGTGAGTGTAGGAGTGGAGAAGGTGACCATAAGAAAAGCTTCTAACAAAAGATCAAGAGGAAAATATCTTAGCAATAACAAAAGTCAATAACGAAAAGGTGACTCACTAATAACACCTCATCATATCAATAAAAGCAATAAGTGACTCACTAATCCTAGTCACCACAACATGAAGCTTCCACTCATGACTCACCTCATGACCCACCCTTAAGAAGAAAAGATAAATCCGCATTTAACCAAATGTTAAATACGGCCGATAGAAAACTGGAAATTGGCAACTTCAAAAAGCGATCCCGAAACGAATTTCAGGATAATCCCGTATCAGTATAAACATACCCGCATTTGTATTACGACCGAATACAAATGCAACTGAGACAAAGATATTATATCTACACAGTATAATACTCGGATCCGGCTTAAACCAAAGCCCACCAGTATTACTTGTCCGAAATATGATACGTGCGTAAACGCACGTGTATTTTCCGAACGCTGCCATAAAACCATACGGCCTCTACAACGTTTCGCCCGAACTTGGGAAACTGTCTGTGGGGGACTTTAATGACTCATCAACATACTGGCACTGGGTATAACCACTAGCACGTCAGAGGTACGAGCTGTACGTAATGGTTGCCTATGTATTGATTGGAAGGAAAGCTGACGAGCGAACTCATCCAGAAACCCTACTGAGCCTAACAATGAAAATATACATACAGTCCGGTCCGTTCGTCTATGAGTATCGCATATCGGCCTAGGGGGCTGGTAACGTCAGACCCCCAATAGCGGTATAAGTCGTGTCAGAGAGTGGCCCAGAACACCCTGAGATACTACTGGAGTACCTACCAGTAAATCTCCTGCCTTGTCCGAGGGATTTGTGTAATGGCTCTCCTAGACACAGCGCAATCTCAACCCTAATACCGGGAGAGACGAATCCCCTGCCGATCCGCTCACTTGCCTCCATATGGCTCGGGACTGTACCCAAAAAAGACCTGTTTGCACGACTCCTTTGAGCCGTGGTAGGGTAGAAATCAAAGCACAGTGGGAACTCACACAAGACAAATGACGACCTCAGGTCGATGAACTAACCTGTACACATGTCACCAGAGAACTGCTATCTGACGATATGTATAATACCAACTAGCATGTTCCCTGCGAGTCCTGTCCAGTGTACTCATAACCCAATGAGCACCTGTATACATCTTAGGTGAACCACTGACACCAGTGGCTTGTGAGACCGGCCACCGTCCCTCGTCGGGGTCTCGACTGTATACACTAGTCTACTCTGGAGTATCGATGCCCTGTCTCGAAACTCCCACGACTAGGGACACTTTAAGGATGTGCTTACAAACCCCAGCTTCCACGTATATGATCGCCATCATACTGCTGGTAGTCAAGCAAGAATCCTATGGGCTCTATCATTATGCAATAGTGAACTAAAGCATGTATACGATGATAAAGACAAACCAGATAGCATACTATCATCTCGAGCAAGACTGTCATATCGGTATAGGTCTTGCCTCAATCATTGCAATCACGTACCTGCGATCCAATAATTGACTTTGAGGGCACTATATCCAACCGCCACGTCATCCTTCTCCTTCATTTGGGAAGCGGGTCGTGACACGAGATCTTGGATCAAAAGGTGAAGACATTATGGAGCAAGGAGGTGAACATGGTCCGAGTGATGTGTAGAAAGGATTCGCCTGGAGAATCAACATGGGAACGAGAAGACGATAAGCGCGCACGATACCCTTACCTTTTTGCAAATTAGTCTCTATATAAATTTCGAGGACGAAATTTTTATAAGGAGGGTAGAATATAACGACTCTAAAATCTATGTACAAAATTAATATGTTTAATATATAGAAATGGTATTTCAGCCTAATTAGGAGTTATAAATTATTTTTGTTCAATAAAAATAAGAAGCAACTTGTAGCTCACTGGTAAAGTCTCTACACTGCTGTGACATAGCCTGTGTGTTCGATTCCCATCAGTCCTAATTATTTTCAATATTTTTTCTTTTAATTTTTCGGAAGCCCAAGAGTTGCATGTGCAATATACGGAGAATCAAAAAGTTTCAGAAAAATCAAACAGAATAAATGAGGTTTTAATTACGAGTTAAACACATGGCAAGAATCTCGAGGCAGATGGAGCAAATCCGATTGTCCAAATCATCCCAAAAACCGCTACTGGCGGCCAAGATGACTCTAAATGCTTTCGTGTTTCGCTCATGCGTCCCTTCAGCTCCCCTCCACTCCCCTGTATTGTTTGATTACTCAACAATTAATCAGATACCTTTCATTTCTCTCGTTAATCTTATTTTAATTCTTTTTAATTCAAATTCTTTCACTCACACACCCTCATTCCTACACAATAAATACATCCCATCCCCTAGTTCTTATCATTCTGAAAATCTCTATAAAAAATTCTTAAAATTCTCTAAGTTCAAAGAAGAGTTAAAGTTAGTCAAGCGAAATTAGCGATCGATCTCATTCCGTTGAAGACCGGAGCCACTTCCGACGATACCACAACGCCATAAGACCCTCTCTTTCTTCCTCTCTTCTCGTAACACAAAAAAAGTAAGTCCTTTCTTCCTCTCTTTTATTTCATCTCAAATCGTTTCTTGAAAACAAAATCGATAAAAAAAATGGAGTTAGCTTAATCACACTCTCTTTACAATATTTCTACTATCATTATCATGCTACATAGATCATAAATAACTTGTAACCAAAACCTTAAAGTAGTGTTTATATAATTAATTTTGCACATGTTTAAAATTTCTCGTTAAATAGAACATATATCGAATTTGACACAAAAATACCATGAACTTTAATATACCCTTTTTCGATAATTAGTCATACATACCTCTAAAACATTCACGGGGTATCGAACTACCCAACACGCACACTTTTGATTCATAGCACGATATTTGGTTAGAATTTCTCATCTAAATGAAACGATTTTCAATAAAATACCATCACTTTAAAAAAATACGTTTTTAATCAACATTTGAAAGCATTTTGCAATTACGCCTTTAAAACCCTCTTTAGGAGACCCGCTTGTGGATGGTGCGGATTATCGCTTGTCCTTGGGATAGTACAGCGAGATGCAGAGCTCCTCACGGAGATTTCGGCCTTGAAAGGAATGAAAATATGATTTAAAAGAAATACGTTTTTTTTAAAACAAATTAACTTTGGAAAATTATATATAATTATGAATCCGTATTTTCAATAAAAATAAATGGTGAAAATTATCTTTTAAAATGAAAGATTAAAATTTTAATAAAATACCATCGAATTTCCAAAAGTAATAGTTTTCATAAAAAAAAATACCATAAACTTTTAAAAACTAGGTTTTATCACTAATATACCACTAAATATTATAAATCACTCTCGAGATTTATTTTTAAACAATATTAAAATATTTTTCATAAAACCCACTCGAGAAATGCAAACAATATAAATATAATATAAACGACAATAATAAATATTTAAGAACTCTAAATTAACATAGATTTAAGCGGTATTATTTCTCTTGAGCCCCAGGGAGCTGAAAAAAGTGAGTGCTTGGTTATTCAGGTTAGACAACAATACAAATTAACGGAGTTATCAATGACAATTGTCTTGGAAAAATACACAAATCCTGTCGTCCATGTGCGGCAGTTGTCCAATTACTTCCAAACTTAAGAATTTCAACAGTTAAATCCATTCATATGAAATTGACTATAACTCGAATACAAACTCAAACCTAAACTTGAACGTGAGCTTGAAATCAATCTACTCGACTAACTTGATTCGGCCCAGGATTGCAATTGACATGATTCACATTCTACTCGACTTGCTCGACTTCATTCTTCAACTTTTGGAATTTATGGTTTCGACCCAGACATATTATAATCAACCAATCAAATTAACTATGAATATCTTACAGTTATAAAATATATTATACTAGGGATATTTGGATAGTTTCTTATGTGAATCCAACAGAGCTTCAGGAGTCCCGTATCAACCTATTTCTTTTTTACTCGAATCTCAGTCGGGTTGACTCCTCCACAGTTTGGAGTCCCGATACTAACACATGAAATGGGTCCGTGTTTCCTTATTCCTAAGACCCCACTCTTGAGTTCATGAATACTTCTACGGTTGTGTTGACATTCACACTTGGAACTTAACGTTAACATAATGACCATTTAGAGACCTATAGTACATATACCATGTTCATTTACATACACTTTTACTCGTCATATGCATTATTTCATGATCATTCTATACTTGTCACTCTCCACTTTTACCTTTGGGACTTACTGAGCGCTAGTTCACTGATGGACATTCTACCCACCTTTGTTTTCTTGGAATGTTTGTCAGATACGGTCGAGACGGAAGAAGTGGACGCTACAGAAGAGGATTATGACCAGATAGCTACTCAAGATTAGCTTAGATGTCTTTTTCTTTCAATTTTTGTATGTCACCTGTTTAGGCATTTTCTTTTATTGTATTTGCTTTTCCAGTTGATTTCATGTACCTGTATATATTTCAAGTTTGAATGTAAATAAAGATATTTGTTAAAAATTTTACAGTCTCCATTTATTCTTACATTGTATATTATTGTTTCAATACACTTAGTACATTTATTTAAGGAATGATCTTCTCTGAATAAATTTGTCGCGGGCTTTCCACGTCATCGTTTCCGTCTACTGGGAAGCGGGGCATAACATTGAACCTTCCGATATCTCGATACGAGCTCTTGAATCTTCTATTTCTTAAATTCTTTTAAACTTGGACTTTAGTTTCTTAACTTCATGAAGCTTGAATGTGATCATTGAGGAGCTCTAGTCCATTAATCTCTAACATCTAATAAATTTGTCGTTTAAGCCCAATTTTCTCCATCCTCTATTATAAGCTTGTGTCGGTTGATATCTTGAAATCTTTCTCAAATATTACCAAGCTCATATACAGTGTTATAAAATATGCAATATGAAACACATGTATATATCTATTAATTTTGTATAATATCATCAAAACTAAATAGTAGAATTATGAAAATCCATAAGCCATCAATCTCCCCATTTTTATTGATGTCAAAATATTAATAGAAGATATCGATATATTGAAAATCAAATGTTTGAATAATTTTCAATAACCGATAAAATAACAATATACTAAAGTTAAACGTTTTAATAACTTCAATATATTGATACGAATCTATTACTCTCCCCCTTTTTAACATAATAAAAAAGGGTGTCCTAAGAAGTAAAACGTTTGAATTACTTCCCCTACTGTATGCATAGGAGACTAATAGGAGTTGATATGAGTAAGAGTTAAAATTAAACGTTTGAATAATTTTGAAAAGTAAGTATTTACCTCATATCAACAGCATGTATAAAAGATAAGCAAAGGTAAGTGATATATACAAGATAACCATATGCAGCATATAATCAAGTTCTAATATCATATGGTGTAAAAGATGAGATAAAGATATAGCAAAATAGGGTTTTCTCATCTTTAGTGTCAGCAAACCCATGAAGGCCCTAAACACACTCAGCCAGATCTTAGGATATGTTATAAATAAAAAATTCACAATTGGGTTCCCCTAATGAGAGTTGCGAAGATCATTTTGGCAAGATTATACTTAAGCTAATATAGTAGCTATTAGAACTCATAAGCAATCTATCATATAAGCTACAAGAATATCAATGGAGAAGTTAGATATACCGATCTTGAGCAATGTTTTCTCCAAAACTTGTGTTTTAAGTCATCTTGTGTATGGCTTCCTACAACTCATATACTTAAAGATATAATACACATAAGGCACAAAAGTATGAATTAGAGGGATAACAAATCTTATAACCCATATCAAGTAAGTTTGAAAAAAAATCAAATGTGCAAAAATAAGCTCAAAAGCGCAAACCCAACTATTTTAAGCGACAAACATAGACCAAGATTCATAAGGTTATGAAAATCTTCTCAAATACGCAAAACTACAATTAAATTTCATATTCAATGAGTATAGCATCAAACACATGATCATGAGCATAGTAAAAAGAATTCAAATGATAATCTACTCAAAGATCCATCAATTGCATAATAAAACTAAGAAAATAAACTAAAGAAGCGATTCAATGACTGAAAACCATAAGTTCCTTCAAACAAGTTCATAAAAAATTTATCGGTTCTTAAACAAAGCACTAGTCAAAACAAAACAAATACAGCAAAGAAAAGATTTCATCTCTCATCTCCTTACTAGTCTTCATCCACATCATCATTATCACTCTCCACTGTATCCCAACTGATATTGTCACCGTTCCCACCCTTGGTACTTTTTCCTTTTGAACTTCCGTCCTTGCTGTTTTGGAAACCTTCAAAACTAGCATTGATGTTTCCAAATTGCTCTCCCAAGTATGTCATCATAAAATCGTGGGACTCACGATTTTCTCTTTTCATGGCTTCTACGTTTTCAGCCAGAGTTTCTTGATTAGCTCTCACATATCTCACCTCTTGCTCCAAAGAGTCAGAGTGATCAAAAATACTTGCAACATTGAGATTGTCATGGATTGATCGGGAGCATCTTCTGCCTGTACATCCTCTTCAACACTGTCATGTCTCATCGCATGCTCAGCCACAGATTTCATCAGATTTATGGCCCACATGTTGAGTGGTGCATCCACGATGCCTAACTATTGCCCTTCCAAAGGAACCTTGAAATGCTTGAATATCGTTGTGAAAATCATTCCAAAAGGCATGTTTTTTGAAGGTCCAAAGTTTCTAGCCGATGAGATTAATTCCAAGATGAGATTAAGGAGATTGATTTTGACCCCGTGCCAGAAAAGAAAGATCAAGAGCTTATGACATCCCATAAAAGCCCCTATCTCCCAGTTTACAAAGAACCACCTTCCCGAGAGCATTTCCGACGACTTTAACTTCAAATTTCAATTTAGCCGTAGAAGCATAGAGAGGGTGGACCGGCCGACTATGAAGAAAATTGGTTGCGGATACCGGATTTCAATCTCCGGGATAAAAGGGACAGTTATCAAGATTGAAAGGGTGGACAATAGCTCCAGCGGATGGAACTTCAAAATGTTTTTGGAGAAAAGCTTCATTAACAACAATTTTCTTTTCAAATACATAAGAGTTTTGAGACACAATGGAAAATTTCAACAAATCAATTTCATTTTTCAAACTTGAAATCACATCAACGTTTTCTTGTCTCAAAATATCGCAAGAAGAAACCAAAAACTCATTTTCCCAGTTTAAGGAAGTAAGATTGAAAATCAAGGATTCTTGAGATAAAGTGGAAGATTTCAAACAATTAATCTCACCTTTTAAATTTGAAATCGGAACATCGTTTTTCTTGCTCAAAGAATCCATGGATAAAACTAAACCGTCATTTTCTTTTTTCAAAGTATCAAAAGAAATACAGTGAGAAGTAAGCTTTGAAAGAAGTTCGTTTTTCTTCAAATCCAAATCATTAATCAAACGGACACAAGATCCATGAGCATGAGATAAAACATTATATTTGGAAATCTTGCTTTTGCACGTCTCAAAGAAATTGCAGTAAGAAATTAAATCATTTTTCTCATCAATAAGAGAAGAGTTTTGCTCATCTAACAAATCATTTTTAGAAGCAATCAAATTGAAACTAGAATGAATGGTATTGAAGGCTACTAGTAATTGATCATGTGTAAGTATATAATAATTAAAATAAAAATTACTTACAACCCCAAAATCAAGATACTCCTTTGTCGATTCCATTTGGTTGGATTGTCTCTCTTGATTTACTTTTGATTGAGATCTATCCAAAATCGATATAGATGTCGAACACTTTGTTTTCTCCTTTTGTTTACATTGGGCTTGCTCTCCATAGATATTTTCTAGTGAATGCAACAGTTCATGACCCTTCTTGCAAAAAGATACATTGTTAAGAATAACAATATTTAAAGCACAATGTATAATTTTAAGAGCTTTAATGTTCAAGACAAATAAGTCTTTTTCATGAATACTCCACATAAATTTAGCAATAGAGAGAATAGAATACTCATTATCAAATATTTTCCATATATCCCTACCCCGAGATTCAAGAAAACATTGCATCATAATTTTTCAGAACTCAAATTTAGAACCATCAAAATATGGAGGGTTATATATAGATGGTTCAACATGATAAGAGCACGAGGGCAAAAAAAATCCATAGGATCAACTTTAGGTTGTAAAGCCTAACAAGAAGAGAACCTTGCTCTTATACCAATTGAAAGTTATTTCTACAGGGAGGATGAATAGGAATAAGCTACTGATATGCTCAAATTAAAAATGCTAAACTCTTGCTAATCGAAATATCAAAAATGCAAGCATAACAAGCGATATACCAATAAAGGATAGTGACTAAGCAAACACCAATGTGGTAAAAACAACAGATATATAGTAAGAGAGATATTAAAAGCAAGTAAAGAACATATAGGGAACAAGTATGTAATTGAGCAATCTCTAAGTTATGAAGCTTAAAACTCGAGAGTAAGAAATTGCAAACACAATCAATTGCAAACATGTAAGATTTAGAGAGGTTTGGGAGATCCCCAGTCCTCTTTCTTTAGGTGTACGAGCCTGTTCTACTAAAACAAATCTCCACCGAGACAACATATTGCGCACTCGCAACCTCTTACACCACGTCTCCACTGAGACCAACAAGTTCTTCCTTACAAAAGCACCCCTGCACTCAAGAATTCTCACACAAAGAAAGAAAAACTTCTCTCTCTTCTCTCTTACAAAGGAATTTTTTTGCACTCAAGATATTCTTACATAAAGACAAGAAGAGGGTTTATAATTAAGCACAAATACTCTCAAAGGAGCTTCTCTTAATGCTCACACTAATACTTCAATGAGTATGGAATAATCAAATTAAGCTCTTTGATCTTTTGAGTGTGTGAAAAAAAGAATAATCAAAATCAAGGTTTTGCTCTCACAAGAGATGATAAAAAGCTTTGGAATCTTTCAGAATATTTTTGCAAGTGTTAGACTTTCAAAATCCAAAGCAAATCTCAATAAATACCACTCAAGAAAAACTAGCCGTTACAAGTCAAATGAGTCAAAAAGAGCTGTTATCAGACGTCTGAAGAAGGATCAGCAATGGCTAGAAAATAGCTTCAGATGTTTGTTTTTAAAAGTTTCAGACATTTGCCGATAGTTTTTACAAGAAAGCACAAAAGCACAGAAGGAAAACAGACGTCTGAAGAAGGAGACATTAACGTCTGAAGAAGAAATGTTTTCAAATGATTTTGAGTTTCGAACGTTTGTCTAAAATACCTTCAGACGTTTGTCATGGTTTTCAAAACTTGGCCAATGAAAGCATAAAGAACAAATAGACGTTTGAAGCATAAGTGACACACGTCTGAAGAAGAAAAGGTTTTCAATGTTTTAAACCTTCAGACATTTGTGCTAAATAGGTTCAGACGTTTGTTCTCACAAAAAAGTTTAAATGTTATGAAAACACAGAAAATAACCAGACGTCTGAAGAAAATTTGACAGACGATTGTTCTGAAAAATTTTAAGCCAATAAAAATTCAGAGAACAAACAAACGTATGAAGAAGCAACTACAGACGTTTATTCTGAAAAAACATTAAATTCAATGAAAATCCAGAGAACAAATAGATGTATGAAGAAATATCGACAGACATTTGTTCTGTCGAAAGTTTTAAACATTGAAATCCCAAAAAGCATCCAAACGTTTGTTCTGGTAAGTTTCAGACATTTGTTCTTAAGCAAGAAAACTGATATTTGAAACGTATGTATGTTTTCGAAAACATGACAAACGTCTGAAGTACAATAGTGTACACGTCTGAAGAAGGATTTTTCAGACAAATTTAAACATGGTTTTTGAAAAAGATTTTAAACGAAAAGCCAAAGAAAGTCTTTCACAAATCATATGAAGAGTGTGTGTAAGAGCTTAATAAGATATTTTCTATAGTCACGAGTACTTATATTGATTTCCTATGTCAATATCATTCGTTTGCTAAATCATGAATATTCCGATATCTCGACACGACCTCTTGAATCTTCGATTTCTTGAATTTTTTTGAACTTGGATTTTGGCTCCTTAACTTCATGAAGCTTGAATGTGATCATTAAGGAGCTCTAGTCCATTAACCTACAACCTCCAATAGATTTGCTGTTTAAGCTCAATTTCCTCCATCCTCTATCATAGGCTTGTGTCAGTTGATATCTTAAAATCTTTCTCAAATATCGCCAAAGTCATATACAGTTTTATAAAATATGCAATATGAAACACATGTATATATCTATTAATATTGTATATCATCAAAACTAAATAGTAGAATTATGAAAATTCATAAGTCATCATATATCGTGAAGGCGTACTTCTTGGCATAGATGTGTCACGAGCCTTGTCATCGACTTTGTTTTCTGTATTTTTGGGAAGCGAGATGTGACAACTGTTCAAGAATTCTTGTTCAGGCAGTTCATATCATCTATACATATTGTTTTGATCTAAAATTTTAATTTTTCCATGCTTCAGCAGTATCATATTGTTCCATGAAGCTAATATCCAAAATATGGAATAAACAAGTGTTTCCACTTCTCTACCACTCGGCAAATTTTGTTCCACTTAATCCCCTTTTCATAGCCAAATATCTTTACTGCTAAGGAATGTGTAATCTTTCACCTGTAACATGAATCAAATATTCATTTCATCCAGGAAAAACCACATCTTTCTCAACAATGTCTTTGTCACTTGATCCAATAGCGTTCCGTTAAATAGAAATGATGAACACTGATAACACTCGAATAGAGTATTAGAACGGAAAGATCTATATGATAATGAAGTATTGGTTCTAAGCCATCTCTGACGATGAATCAACAATTCAAAGTACTTTTCTTACATATTCTTGATAAGCTGGCATTTATATATAGATGTAGGAGGACTGCATACTTTATAAATTTTACGATTTTGTATGCTATAGAAAGCAAAATAATAAAATTTTGAAGATAACTGAATTGTTGAGATTTTTGAAAATTTCACGATTTTCGTATGTTATTATAACAAGCAAAATATTAAAAAGTAAAAGAAAATAGAAAAACTTATATTTTAAAAAATTATGCAAATTTTGAGTTGTGGCATGCAAAATATTGTAAATTTAAAGAAAAGAAATAATTTTGCAAACGAAGAAAATAATAAGATTTGAGATTTTTTAATTTGGGTTTTTTTTATAGGCCCCCTAATACATTGGTATTTTGAAAAACACACCCTAAAATTATATATTTTTTTAATACAAGTCCTAAAACCTCGCCATTAACTAAAAACACTCATTTTCTTAAATTAATTAGGATCAATAATCTTTATTATAGTGCAAAAGACAGGGGGTTTCTAATTTTGAAATTGATTTGGAGATTTGACTATCTAATTTGTAAGAAAAATTCAATAAAAAAATATAAAAAACCGAATCCTAAATTGTAACCGCAACTAACCACATACATCGTTTCCAATAACTAACTCCACTAATTTCTCTCAGTAATTAACTTCATAAAAATATTTTTTTAATTACACTTAACGTGCTATCTAATTTGCGAGACAAATTCATTAAAAATATATATATATAATCAAATCTCAAATTGTAACCGTAACTAAACACATACATCTTTTCCAATAACTAACTCCACATATCTCCTCTCTCGATAACTAACTCCATACAAATATTTTTTTAACGTGAATCACACGTGCAACAATACTAGTTGGATTAGAGCTAATATTATGGATTTTGAGGTAAAAATCTAATATACCGTTAATATTACTTAATAATCTCCCTCTTTTTCTCTTTTCAATACAAATATAAAACCATTATAAAGATAAAATTGTTATTTTAGATTCTTAACCGAGATTTCTAGCGGAGTTAGGGATCATAATTAAGTGTATGGACCAATTTAGTTTAGTTAAGAGTTTTAGGGGGTGTATTAAAAAAAATAAACTTTCAGGGGATGTTTATCAGAATAGCAATATTTTAGGAGGCCTATATAAAAAAAAACCTTTTAATTTTTAGTGATTACTTGTACTATAAGAAGCAAAATATTACAAATTGGAAGAAAACTGAAAATTTTGATATTTTTTGAAAGTTCACAATTCTGTATGCTATAACAAAAAAAATAATACTGAAAAATCGAAGAAAACAAAAATTTTAAGACTTTTGAATTTTTCACTATTTTCATGTGATATAGCATACATTTTTATAAATTTCATGATTTTCATATGTTATATAACATGAAAAAAATCGAAGGAAACTAAAATTTGAAATTTTTGAAAATTTTCAGATTTTTGTGTGCAATTGTAAATACAAAATATTGAAAATCCGAAGAAAACAAAAAAGTTTGATACTTTAAAAACTATTCAATTTTCAAGTGATTGCGTGCAAAATATTATAAATTTGAAAAACAATTAATTTTTCTATGTAGCTTATAAAAAATTGTAAAATCACAGAAAAACAAAAAAAATGAGATTTTTTAAAATTTTAGCTATTTCTTATGCCATAAGAAACAAAATATTAAAAATCGAAAGAAAAAAGAAAATTTTGTTGTTTTTAAATATTTCACGATTTTGTGTGTTATATCAAACAAAAATAATAATGAAAAACCAAAGAAAGGAAAAATATTAAAATTTCTGAAAATTTCGCTATTTTCGTATGCTATAGGATACATTTGTAAAAAGGCTAAATGGTTGAAAATACTCCTAGCATTTATCCCAATAGCAAGAAAATCGACTGATGCTGAAAAATTACCGGATGAGTTGTAGTTTAGAGGTGAAATGCCACTCAAACCCAGAGCTAGCTGGTTCCCCCCAAAATGCGTTGAAGCCAACACTTCCCCCCTAAAATTTAATTGATTCCAAAAATGTCTTTTCTATAAATATTTATTTAAAAAATATTATTTTTCTTTCTTATATGCTTTCATTATTTTTCAATATTATCCACACCTTTCAAAATTCTTTAAGTTTTTTTAAATACCCCAAAACTTATTAAGTTACTGTTGAGTTTATTTTTTCAATTTAATTTAATTTTCAAATATCAACTTTTCTCTCATCGTCATCTTCATCACAACTGACAAACCCCATCTTCATTTTCTTTCTTCTCATCCCTTAGTCCCATTCATTTTAATTCTCTTCCCTTCCTCTTTCTTTTCATAAACTCTTTACTTCTTCTCCTCTTCTCCTTTATTTACTTCCAAATTAAGAAACACTAATATGAAAGAGCCTTAATTTTAGAAAATTCTAACTAAAAAAAATTATGCAGATCCTAACATAAAAATATCAAATCAATCAACACTTACAAAATAAAACACCTAAATCAATCAAATCTTGTAAGAAAACTTAACTCGATTAAGTAATTTTTGTTTTGGGAATTTGAAAGTATGTAAGGAATGAGAAGAATTGTTGAGGATATTTACATTTTTTATCGATTTATATCAAAATTAACCATCATTGAATGATGTACTTACAAAAACCTTAAAGAATTGTTGAGGATATTTACATTTTTTTACTATAATGTTTTTTAATAAATAAAAATATACTTGTTTCGAAATGACACGTTTTATAAAAAGAAAAGGTTTTGAAAGATTTTTTTAAAAGATTTAGTTTGATCTCTTTAATATAAAGAATTCATTCGATTTTGTTTTGAAAGGAAAATTTGTTTTGTTTGAAATGAAAAAAATTAGTTAAAAAAATGATTTATTTCGTTTAACTTTTAAATTATTTTCTTTTGAATATCTGTATATATTTATTTCGATTTAATTCTATGGAATAGTAAGCGTGTATCCCATTGGTTAAGTTATTGCATTGCTGGTCCATAAATTATAGGTTCGAACCCCGAGTCTTGCAATTATACACATGAGACATTTCATTTTCTTTAACTCTCAAATGAATAGTGACTTTCCAATTTCTCCTTAATTTCCACTATAAATTCATATTACTTGAAGTTAATATGACATAATTCTTTTATATGTTCATCTTGCTTTTTCCTTTACAAAAAGAGAGAGAGGGAGAGATCGAACAACTCCTCTTATTCTTTCCTTCTTCACAAATATCATTCATCTCCTTCTCTCTCTTCATCTAAAGTTCTCGAAGAAGAACATGAAGAATCTATCAAAAAAAGTCTCGCTGGTAACGCGAAACTATCGACGTATAGATAAGTCCGGTGATGATACCGGCTCGTGCGAGTAAGGCCCCCTCTCCTCTTCTTTCACTTGTCTCTCTCTTTATCATGCCCTCTTCTTTCATATGAACTTTCATGATGCTGGCAATCCTTATTTAAATATTTGGAATAAAAAGAATTAACTATGCATAATATTTACATGAATGGCTGACTATGTGATATATATGTTTTTTTAATGCTTGTGTTAATTGTTAAACGTTGTCTATTATAATCATCGCATGCTATTAACGTTATAAGTAACAACTAATAAGAAATTCATGAAATTATATATATGTGAAAAGTGGTATGGCAGTTTTATGAAATTTTGGTTCATATGTAATTATTTTTATAACCTGATTGCATGCTTGAAACATCGATGACATTCTTCAGTTCACAATATGATTTTTATAGAACTATCGGTGTATTTTATCATGTATATTTTAAATTATTATGTTTGTAAATATAAAAAAAACAAATTTACAAACTAATACCATAGTTTTATCATTTTCAAACACGAACCTGAATACCTTTATCTTTAAAATAATTTTAGATATTAATACCCGCTTTTGGAAATTCTAGGAAAATTAGATAATATATTAGATAGAATTTTAGATCTATAATAAAGATTTCATATCGAACCGCATAATGATTTAGGATTTACATCGCTTTTATTCAGTGTTCGTAAAATCATAAAACTGCTGTTATCGGTCAGGTTCTAAAACATATAATTTGGTCTACTTATATCCAAATTGAGTAAACTCAGGTATTTTGGATATCTATATTGAAAGATCTAGCTTTTCTTAGTTATACTAATTTCCTGAAAATCGACTTAAAATATAGAAAACTGCGTTATAAGATTAAGTGATGAATCTGGACAAAATCTGTCCCGATTCACACACTGTTTTTAAATTAGACATAACTTGACTTCCGATATCCGTTCGTGGAAAACTTTAGATGCATAGATGCTCAATTAACATATCTAGAACTTTATTATACATCAAAGACCTGAAATGAATATAATGACCCGGTATATGCCCGGTAATACAACACATAGTTGCTGTCCAGAAATCCAAATTTTTGTTTTAAATCCTGATATTAAAATAACTATAACTAGAGTTTCAGGAATTCAAATCGAGTGAAACTTAATGTTTTGGATAAGTATATCGAAAGAGTTACAAGTTTCTAATAATTTTCGAAACCTGAAACCCGATGGATATTGAGTAAAATTGTGTTTTAAAAATTTGTGACTGTGCTGCACAGATTCTGATCTGTTTTGCATCACGATACGAAAACGGGTATAACTCCCAAACCAATAGTCATATTTAGGCGCGATTAGAACTCACGTGTTCATAACACTTAGGGTTATGTTTTCATTTATATTCTGAATCCAATTGATTTGAATAATTAGTCGTACATAACACTTCTTATAGCATTATATCTGGTCAATACTTGAACATTATACTTGTCTTATTTCATACCATGTACCCCATGCATAATGTATCTACATGATTCATACGAATGAACCTATTGCATGCTTGAAATTGATTTGACCTGAACCATGAATATGACTTGATCTGAACACTTGAACTTGATTTGAATACATGGACTCGAACTTGAATTGTACTCTTTTTGTATTCATGGATTTTTGGTAAGACATGTAATTAAATTTATCAATTAAAATATGTGGGGGATAAGGGGTAGTTTGGTAAAGAATGTATGTCGTGGCACGAGAGTCCACTAAAAGACACCTAACATGAATATCCTGTGCCGTTGTCCCATGGGTTTGACGGGGCCTTGTACTTCCTGTGTTGTGGGTTCATGAGTTTGACGGACCACTATCGTATACACACATACATTCTTTATCGAACTACAAACAACACGTTAGAATAGAATAACCATGTTCATATACCTATCATATTTAAGATATTTTAATATGCTCATATCAAGTTAACACTTTTACCTATACATTATTACATTAGATTTATGTTCTTCTTACATGCCTTTATTACACTTTACCTCCATACTCTTTTGGAGACTTACCGAGCGTTAGTTCACTGATGACATTCCTTCCTCTTTTGTTTTCTTAGAATGTTCGTCAGGAGACCTGTTCATCTCATAATTTGCATTATTATATTCCCCATTCTTAATCATTTTACAAATAAATAGATGATTTTGATCCATATCTGTTGAATAGTTGCAGATTACAGGTTCTCGGAATAATACAGTGAAAATGATAAAAAAGACGCTACAAAAGTGAGACTGTGACCAACAAATAGAAGAATCTTTATCATGCCGCCTACATTTTGAGGACCAAACGAAGATCAGCAAATAGTTCGATTTCACAAAGCACGAAAGCAGCACATGATTCAAGACTTCAACATGAAGCAAACGGTAAAAGTCCACAACATTTCTGCACTGTGGAAATCTGGAAGAAACTAGAAAACATTCTGAGAAACCAAGTGAAGAAGACAGAAAAAAAAGGCAACATGAAGCAACCCTGAAGAATCTAGCAAGAGAGCCCTCAAGATGGCCGCGGAACCGCGGCCAAACATGCCTTCTTGCCACGGTTCCGCGGTCATATAGTGCACGTGCAGTGCACGTGTCGGTGCACGTGTATCGGTTGGTGTCGGTGCTTTGACTCGGTCTTTGGGGTTATTTTTGTAATTCTAGATATGAATCAGATGTAAACCCTAGGGTTTCTATTATTTATAGATAGGAACCCTACAGCTCTTTTTGGGCGTGCCTCTTTTTGGGTGCCTCTTTTGAGATGCCTCTTTTAATTTCTAGATCTTAGATTTTCAACTCCATGTAATCTGTCAAAGAGTGCATCAATAAAGAAGTAAGTTTTTTTTATCTTGAATTTGTTTTCTGCCGTAGTTATAAATTTTTTATCTACCGTAGTTATAATTTTTTTTTATCTTCCGTAGTTTATAAATTTTTTTATCTGCTATAGTTATTAAATTAAAACCATAAAAAAATGAACTCGTTTATCAATTTCCTAATGAGTGAGTAGTTCCTCACTTGTTAGGGTTAGGTTTGGGAAGGTTTGAGAGATGAAAATCTCTTACCCCTTACTTGCCCGTTATACATTTTAAATAGGACTCTATGCATACACACACCGCTCACTACAGCACCCTATCCTACGAGGTAGCGGTGATACCATAGTTAAAAACCGGTTGTGTATGATTTCCATGGAGGTTAGGGCTAAGAGTTAAGAAAGGACAGACAAGGACCTAGAGAAAGAAACCTAGTTTCTTCTCGATCGTGCTAATCCCCTTTGTTAAATATTACATTAACACCTAAAAGTTCTTAATTAGGGCAAAGAAAGCGGTGAGAATAATTGATTTTCCAAACTAACCTAATCTTAATCCTAACAAGCTTTTTATAAACTTTTATCTCATTCTTAGATCTTAAAATAAAAACCCAAAATCTTTTTGATTTAACTCGTTAAAACACAAAGAATAGGAATCCATCTCCCTGTGGACCGACCCGTACTCAACCGGTTAGTTACCAAGCGACACCGTTCTTGATTGCGGTTAATTCTTTGATAACAAATAGCGTAAGCATGTAAAATCACTCTCAATCAAATGACGTCGTTGCCGGGGAGACGGTAGTCTCTTTCTTTGTGTAATTTCGGGTTAAAAAAATAAATAAAAAATTTAAAAATTATAAAAATTTAAAAATTTAAAATAAATAAATAAATAAATAAATAAAATAAAATAAAATTCATCTTGTTCTTCTTGAGAGGTATTGTGTGAATTGTGCAGGAAAAGAAGACGGACAGATTCAGATCTGGAAAATCCCAGTAAACACAAGAAACAGAAAATCTGAACAAATAGGGGAGAATCCAAACAACACAGAGATATATTTTGGGGATCCAAACCAACTAAACCGCCGCGGAACCGCGGCAGATTCAGGGGTTTGACCGCGGAACCGCGGTCAACCAATGACGTCAGCATCCTAAAAGTTCTCTGTGGGTATTTTATCCTCTCTTCTACCCTCTGAACTCAACTAAATTTTTTTCCTGCAGGGTTCTTTGCGCAAAATCTTTCTCCGTCTCTAATAAATTGTTTTTCAACAGGATTCTTTGCGCTGCAAAATAAATTTTTTTTTTGAAAGTGTTTTAGATTTTTGGTGTGTTAATTGCTTTGCATATTTAAAATGGACTTTTAACAGGCTATAACACCAATCAAGATTGGGTGGGGATTTCATTACCCTTTCTAAGACCCCAGAAATCATAAAAAACATTTTGCATCAACCCTCGAGTTAATTAAAAAATATTAGACTCGGGCAATAAGGACTGTCGTGCTCATTAGGACAAAGGAAAAGTTGTAGGCATCAGTCGTTTATCTAAACCAGACTTTGTGGTTTCTAGGCTAGACAAGTGGGAAAGGTAATTTTAAACGGCCCGTCTTACGGTGATTCGTGAGCGGATCCCTCCTTTCTTTACTTATGCTTAGCTGGCCACAATTGGCGGTGAAGAGGCGATTTGAGCATCTCACAACTTTCCTTTTGGAACAGTTAGGAGCAGTCTACTTGACTTAGGAGACCCTAACTGTAGGCTTGATTGTGTATGCTTATATTGTGACTGTTTGAAAGTGTGTAGTAGCCCGTAAAATTTTGCAAAAACACTTTCTAAAAAAACACTTTCAAAAATTTCAAAACTCCAAAAACAAACAATTTTTTTTAAAAAAAATTTAAAAAAAAATAATCACATTCTTTTTCTTCTCCTTTCTTACATCATGGGTAACCCACCTCACAAAACTCTTGCCGAACTTTGGTGCCCTCGTCCAAACTTTGCTTCCTACGCATATTGTTTTGGTCGAATTACGGACGACCCCTCCATGCCCAAAATTTCTTTGAAAGATCGAATAGACGCGTCTAGGAGAAACAGTTGGACTCCGCAATCCACTTTGTATCAACCGTTTACACCTTCACCACCTTCTTACGTTGATACCCCTTTTGAGAGTCCGAAGGTAACTCCGAAACCCATGTCTATTGCTGAATATATTGAACAATCTCGTAACCGATCTTTCACTCCTTTCAACACTTCCAGTTCTTGGGATCAATAAGTCCATTCACCTTTTTAAGCAAATGTTGATCCTACTCCTGTCCAACCATTCAATTCCTACCAGTCCTACCCGACTTTCGCACCTTCCCTAGACATTGCTTCCACACAGCCATTTAGGAGTTTCCAGAATCCAAACAATTTTGAATCTTTTACTGAAACCCCTTCATAACCCATGTCTAGTCTGGAACAGTCGTTGGAAGCTTATATTGTAGCGACAAACCAACAGATGAGGAATCTGGATGCGTCCATTGCCGCCCTTAATTCATCAAGACAACCTAGTGAACCGGTAGCTAGTTTCGAACTAGCTCCAAATTTTCCAATGTATGATGAGACGGTTGGACAGATTGAGAATTTGAGTGAAGAGAGTGAGCTGTGCACCCTTCCAAATCAAACCTATCCATCCCCAATTGAATCCCACAACTTCGGTTTTGAATGTCTATCAAGTTTCCTAAATGATTCACCAGTTGAAAATAAAACGTGTAATGAGTTGTGCGAATTTGTAGTGTTTGAT
The DNA here is from genome assembly GCA_030015575.1 of Agapanthus africanus. NCBI lineage: Eukaryota > Viridiplantae > Streptophyta > Magnoliopsida > Asparagales > Amaryllidaceae > Agapanthus > Agapanthus africanus. The sequence goes on along the minus strand of CM057338.1, from coordinate 314,460,352 downwards.
TTACCTGATTGTGAAGAGTCCTTTTCGAGTGAAACTATCACCAATCCTTTTGACCTCTACACCTCCAATCTAGAACCTGAATTGATAAATATCCATGCTTTTGATGAGGTGTCTAAAAAAATTGATTTTCACTTGATTGGGGATATTGACGCAGGGAATAATTTGGATGATGTACCCGCAGATTTGGCCGAGTTTTTCTCTCCAATTCATCATCCCGAATCATTAAATGTTTTTCCCGAACTTCATATGCGTCTTGATTTTGATGAGAATGGCATGGATAAACTAAATTTTGAGGAGAATATTGAGAAAATTATTGAGAATAAACCAGTTTTATTTGATGAGTCGGATTTTCCAATTCATCCTGTTCTTTCCACCGACTGTGTACACCTTCCTGAACCTTTAACTGTGACCCTTCCTAAATCACTCCCCTTCGTCCTTTCCATCGTTCCGGCCGCGCAAGAGACCGTATCGCTTTCATTTCCAATGTCTGGTTTACCAAGTTCAACGCATCCATGTTTGCTCACGAATCTTGAGGGATTTGACCTCATTTCTCAGTGGGTTGATAGATTAGCACAATCGCTTTTTACACATCTGTCATTACAAAATGTGCTAATTTATACACTCCATCTCCACCCTTAAGTTCATATTCAACTTCTTTCTCCCACTTTCTCAGGTTCCTATTCTATTCTTCCTATAATTTCAGTGAGTGTTGATGAATCACAATCCGATAATTCAAGTTTGATCATTCCAGAAAACCAACTTGATTTGGATACTTTTGAAAATGAAGTAGATGAGTTTTTCGAGTCTTCTAGCTCCATAATTTTTGACAAATCAAGTCTGATAAATTCTGGCACAAAACTTACTGACAGCAAAATGTTCAATTACATCGATGAGAGTTTTGAAGAACTTTTTGCTGACGAACTTGCATTCCTAAACGACACGGATTTTGTGATTAATCAACCTCCACCCGAAGAAGTCGAACCACCACCACCATTTCTTTTTCCCTTCCGCCATTCTTCTCCTCCACCGAGACCGTATACTGCTTCTATCTCCACACAGTCTCGTTTGTTACTCATTTCTTTTCTCTACATTCCATTCTTTCACCAACCACACCATTATAACGATAAAATTTTTGAATGGTTGGTGCTAACCTTTGGGCTGTGTAAGGTCTTGTATAGCTTGATACTGTATTTTTCTCCCCCCTAACTCTGAACTTTAACGCTTAAACAGTGGAAACACTGTTTCACTTAAGTTTGGGGGAAACCTTTTTGTGTATATATATTTTGTGTTCTTTTTCTGTTATTAATTAAAAAATAATAATAAACAGGGGAGTGCCGACAATTTTGACCCTCTTGGTATAGCCTGACAGTGAGGACACTGTCAAGTTTAAGTTTGGGGGTGTGCTCGGTAAGCTTTCTTCCTTCGCATTCATATGTACATTTTTTGCATTTTCATACTTATTTTATAATCCATAAAAATAAAAAAAAATTAAAAATTATAAAATTGAAAAGTTCAATCTTGGTCATATTTGACTTAAGTTCAACATAACGGTTGAATAGTAGGGAAAAACTAGATCCTAAACTTAGTAAATTTAAAACCTTAAAATTTAACTGTAGAAAATATATGTCTCTGTAGTTTACTTAGAAATAGGCAAATTTTGAGTTCGGTTCTTGGGCTAAGTCAAAATAAAGGAAGAGTATTGAAATTTTTATTAAAGTGTAAATCTGAAAAATAATCCCTAAGCTTAAGTCTAAATTCTGAAAATACATACCCTAAGATTAAGTTAAATGATAAGGAAGCGTGAAAAATATGGGTTGATAATTTCTGAGTTGAAGATAATAAAATTTCTTGCTAGAAAACCGAATTGAAGAATAAAAGTTAATATGCCAAATTGATAGGATTTTATGGGTAGTATCCGCTGAAAACCCTCAGAAGACAACACTCCTCCTACTAGAGACACCTAGAGGTTTAACGGCTTGTTGCACGAGCTCAGTGCAATTGCGTTTCCCTGCGAAAGTGAGGTTAGGCTTTTTCGAGAATAAACAAATTTTGCTCGGGACGAGCAAAAGATAAGTTTGGGGGTATTTGTTCATCTCATAATTTTGCATTATTATATTCTCCATTCTTAATCATTTTACAAATAAATAAGTGCTTTTGATCCATGTCTGTTGAATAGTTGCAGGTTACAGGTTCTCGGAACAATACAGTGAAAATGATAAAAAGACACTACAAAAATGAGACTACAACCAACAAATAGAAGAATCTTTATCATGCCGCCTACAGTTTGAGGAACAAAGGAAGATCAGCAAACAGTTCGATTTCATAAAGCACGAAGGCAGCACATGATTCAAGACTTCAACACGAAGCAAACGGTAAAAGTCCACAACATTTATACACTGTGGAAATCTGGAAGAAACTAGAAGACATTCTGAGAAACCAAGTGAAGAAGACAGAAAAAGGCAACCTGAAGTAACCCTGAAGAATCTAGCAAGAGAGCCCACAAGATGGCCGCGGAACCGCGGCCAAACATGCCTTCTTACCGCGGTTTCGCGGTCATATAGTGCACGTGCAGTGCACGTGCAGTGCACGTGTCAGTGCACGTGTGTCGGTGGGTGTCGGTGCTTTGACTCGGTCTTTGGGATTATTTTTGTAATTCTAGATATGGATCAGATGTAAACCCTAAGATTTCTATTATCTATAAATAGGAGCCCTACAGCTCTTTTTGGGCGTGCCTCTTTTTGGGTGCCTCTTTTGAGATGCCTCTTTTAATTTCTAGATCTTAGATTTTCAACTCCATGTAATCTGTCAAAGAGTGCATCAATAAAGATGTAAGTTTTTTTATCTTGAATTTCTTTTCTGTCGTAGTTATAAATTTTTTATCTGCCGTAGTTATAATTTTTTTTTATCTGCCGTAGTTTATAAATTTTTTTATCTGCCATAGTTATTAAATTAAAACCATAAAAAAATGAACTCGTTCAATTCCCTAATAAGTGAGTAGTTCCTCACTCGTTAGGGTTAGGTTTGGGAAGATTTGAGAGATGAAAATCTCTCACCCCTTTCTTACCCGTTATACATTTTAAATAGGACTCTATGCATACATATACACACCGCTCACTACGGCACCCTATCCCATGAGATAGCGGTGATACCATAGTTAAAGACCGGTTGTGTATGATTTCCATGGAGGTTAGGGCTAAGAGTTAAGAAAGGACGGACAAGGACCTAGAGGAAGAAACCTAGTTTCTTCCCGATTGTGCTAATCCCCTTTGTTAACTATTACCTTAACACCTAAAAGTTGTTAATTAGGGCAAAAAAAGCGGTGAGAATAATTGATTTTCCAAACTAACCTAATCTTAATCCTAGCAAGCTTTTTATAAACTTTTATCTCATTCTTAGATCTTAAAATAAAAACCCAAAATCTTTTTGATTTAACTCATTAAAACACAAAGAATAGGAATCCATCTCCCTGTGGACCGACCCGTACTCAACCGGCTAGCTACCAAGCGACACCGTTCTTGATTGCAGTTAATTCTTTATAACAAATAGCGTAAGCACGTAAAATCACTCTTAATCAAGACCAAGGAACGGAGGAGATTGAGCCGAGTTTAAAGGACTACTCTTATTTTGAAGCCCAGACAGACTTCTAGTTCCATTCAGCAGTTTATTTTCAGTATGCCATTTGTTTAGACATTTTTATTGCACTTTTCTTTTCGGTTATTTTTTATCCAAACTATGTGAAAATGTTGAATGTAAATAAAGCTGTTGAAGTTTCAATTTACTTGTTTAATTTCTTGTTATGTTATATTAATTATAAACATTTAGTGTATTTATTGCGAGAAATAACCTTCTTGAAATAAATACGTCGCGGGTTTTGTCACGTGCCGTTATCGTATTTTGGAAAGAGGAACGTGACAGGAGATGTAGATAATATCAAAGAATAACGAGCGTAAATCAAATTTGCAAAGAATTTTAGGGTGTATTTTAAAAAACCCTTAGTATAAATATTTTAAATAAATATTTAAATGAATGATATTTTGGGAATCAATTAAAATTGAGGCGGGCAAAGTGCTAGTTTTAGAAAATCAAGAGTATTTTCTACTATTAGGGTAAATGTTAGTGGTATTTCCTGCAATTTAGCCTTATAAAATTTTCATAATTTTTATATGTTATGGCATGCAAAATATTGAAAAATCTAGGAAAGTTGAATTTTTTAAAATTTTGAAAATTGACAATTTTCATGTGCTATTATAACAACAAAATATTGAAAAACTAAAGAAAACTGAAAAGTTTGCTATTTTTAAATTAATACAATTTTCGAGTGGTAGCGTGCAACATATTGTAAATTTGAAGAAAATAAATAGTTTTTTATAAATAAATTGTAAAACCAAAGAAAAGAAAAAAGTTGGAGATTTTTAAAATTTTAGTGTTTTCTTCTGCTATAAGAAGAAAAATTTTAAAAATCGATAGAAAATAAAATATTTTAATATTTTAAAATGTACAATATTTTATGTGGTATATAGCAAACAAAAATACTGAAAAATCAAATATAACAGAAATATTAAGATTTTTGAAAATTTCACAATTTTCATGTGCAATAACATGCATAATATTGAAAAATCGAAGAAAATTGAATTTTTTTAGATTTTTGAAAGTTTCACGATTCATGTGCTATATACAAAGAAAATATTGAAAAATAGAAAATATTTATAGTTTTATAAACTATGCAATTTACCCGTTGTACGATGCAAAATATTGTAAATTTGAAGAAAAAAAATAATTTTATTATCGAAGAAAATAATAAAATTTGAGATTTCTTAAATTTTAGCTAATTGTTGTGCTATAAGAAGCAAAATATTAAAAATTAAAAGAAAACAAAAAAATTGATTTTCTTAAAAAAGTTCACGATTTTGAGCTCTGTCAAACAAAAAAATATTGAAAAACAAAAGAATGCTATATATATATTCTTAAAAATTTCACGATTTTCGTATGTTATAGCATGCGAAATATTGAAAAATCGAACGAAATTGAATTTCTGAGAGTTTTGAAAATTTCGTATTTTTTGTGTGCATAACAAACAAAATATTGAAAAACTAAAGAAAATAGAAAAGTTTGATATTTTACAAAAACCATATAATTTTTGAGTGGTAGCGTGCAAAATATTGTAAATTTGAAAAAACAAATCATTTTTGCTATGTAGCATACAAAAAATTATAAAACCGAAGAAAACAAAAATCTGAGATTTTTTAAATTTTAGCTATTTCTTGTGTCATAAGAAGCAAAGAATTAAAAATCATAAAAAATAGAAAATTTTAATAGTTTTAAAAAGCTAACGATATTATGTGCAATTGCAAACAAACAACTATTGAAAAACTGAAGAAAACATAAATATGAAGATTTTTGAAAATTTTGCGATTTTCGTATGCTATTGTAACATGCAAAATATAAAAAACTGAATAAAACATAGAAGTTTGATACTTTTAAAAATTATACAATTTTCGAATAGTAACGTGTAAAATATTGTAAATCTGAAGATACGGATATTTTTGCTATGTAGTGTACAAAAAATTGTAAAACCAAAGAAAACAAAAAAAATGTGATATTTAAATTTTTAGCGACTTTTGTGCTATGAAAAGCAAAATGTTCAAGATTTTATATTCTATCAAACAAAAAAAATTACTGAAAAGGCGAAGAAAAAGAAATATTAAGATTTACGAAAATTATAAGATTTTCATGTGCTATATACAATCTTAAAAATTCCAGATTTTTTTATTTATAGCATGCAAAATATTGAAAAATCAAAATAACTAAATTTTTGAGATTTTTGAAAATTTGGCGATTTTCGTGTGCTGCTATTATAACAAGAAAATTATTGAAAAATTGAGAAAAGAACAAAAAAAATTGTTAGCTCTAAAAATTATGCAATTTTTGAGTAAATGCCTGCAAATATAGTAAATTGAAGAAAAAAATAGTTTTGCTATGGAGCATACAAAAAAACCGAAAACCGGAGGAAAAAAACTGAGGATTTTTTAATTTTAACGGTTTCTAATGCTAAAAAGGAAAATTTTAAAAACCAAAGAAACAAATTTTTTAAATATTTTTAGAAAGCTCAAGATTTTGACAAACAAAAAATAACTGAAAAACCAAAGCAAACAGGAATATTAAGATTCTTGAAAATTTCACGATTTTCATGCGTATAACATACGAAGAAAACTGAATCTTTTAGATATTCGAAAATGATGGAGGTCCTTTTCGGGTCTCCGTCAGATGTTGTCTTCCATCGATCTCCCGGTGGATTATGATGATTATCTTCTGTTACGTGTGGGTCTCAATGGATTTTGGTAGGAGAGGTGGTATGAGGAGTTTGGTGCCGAGTACCTGCAAAGAAGTCCCGGGGTGGTTTGGTACCACCAAGGACCCTCTAACGATCAAATTAGTGACGAGATCCGAGCAGAGTAACGGCTTAGAAGAGTAAAGAATGGCTTACTTGACCCCTCTGTGATGGGGGTTTATATAGCGGTGGTGGCATGCAGCGGCAGGCGCGAGAATCTCGCCGGCAGTTACGCCCTCGACGTCACGCCCGCGTAGAGAACGGATCGCCCATTAATGGGGATCGTAATGACGTGGAACGTGGGATGTTGCTGGCGTAGGATCTGCGCATGGCGAGATTCGCGGAGCGGCGGTTACGCCTGTGAGCGGTGGCCTTGGTCGGGGGCCGAGGAAGACGGCTTCGGCCTGGAGCTCGGGACGAGCGAGGAGGCCGAGGAGTCCAGGTATTGTGGCAGCTCGCCGCGAGCTACGGGGCCGAGGAGGCCAATTTGTAGAGGGCCCTGAGGAGGGCCACCTTGTGTTTGCAGGTCGGGTATAGGGTGGCCTGGTCGACCCCTTTGGGCCCTTTCTTCTGAGTTCTGGGACACGTCACCTACCACGTGTCCTAATCTTAGAGATCGCCAATATTGAGCATCATCATTAGCCCCCCACTCTTGTCCTGACCAGCTAGCGGGTCGGGTCAGGAGTGGACTGCCGGGCCTCCCGAGGTGAGCTCCTTTCTAGGGTTTTGCCGGGACGAGTCCTCGGGCCGTCGGTTGTCTTTTCCGCTAGCGAATCAAGGCGAGATCTCTGCATTTAAAGAAAGTGCGCCGGTTCGTACACTCTACAACCGAAGCGACGGTCTACGTGTCAAGCGTCGACTGGCTGACGTGACGTATGCAGGCCTGCGGCGTCTGATGGGATGCGGTTCAGCGTAGGATCGACACGTGGAGCGATCGGAGCCGCTGGATGAGAGTAGTCGTTTCGGCGAAAGATGACGGGCGCCGTTGGATGAGGCCGTATGCAGCAATAAACAGGGGCGGGCCCTCCCTAGGGCCCTCAATCTTTCATTTTTCCTCCTCTCAAGTTTTGGTTGCTCGGCGCTCGTCTCCCTTCTCCCGCTTTCAGCCCCTGAAGATTCTTTTTTCCAAGGTTAGATGTTTTCCTCTGTAGAATCAGTAGACGTTGTAGGAGTGGGTTCTAGGGCCCCTTTAGCTGTGTCTGAGTCTCCTCGGGGAGCAGGGGTTGGATCCTCTCCCCGGGATCGTGAGGCGGGAGCCGCCTCTAGGGGGAGGCGGCAGGTGTAGCCCTTGGCTCCTCTTGCTGGGTGAGGCATGAGGACGAGCTCGCCAATGCTCGGGCTCGCTTCTACATCCCCTCGCGCTACACGCTCCACCTGGCCAAGGAGGGAAAGAGGGCGGACCAAGTATGGGGTAGGGAAATTGCCCTGTATTTGGAAGCTTTTTGGGGCGGAATACGTCTGCCCTTCTCTCCCGAGGTCGTCGCTGCGCTGAATTTCTTCGGTTTGGCCCCCGTCCAGCTAGTGCCAAACTCGTAGAGGATCCTCCTCGGGTTCTTGATCCGCCTGAAGTTACAGGCGGTTCCCTTCAGCCATTCCCTTCTCGATTCTTCTCTCGCCTTCAAGAGTCACCCTGGTGGTCGAGCGGGCGACCCGAGATGGGTTTATCTCACTTTCAGGAAACGGCCGGGGTGCGCTGCCGGGACCGGGGTCATGGCCTTGCCCTCCTCCATTCATGATTGGAAAAAGAAATTTTTCTTCGTTTCCCCTCCCGAGGGCGAGGACTGGCCTGTGCTTAACAAGTGGTCGAGGGAGAAATGTCTGCCGGGGAACCAGTCCGATGACCCTGCCACGGTGAGAGTGGCGTCGTGGGAGCCCATCCCCCGACCTGACGTACTGCTGTCTGAGAGGGTCTTGAACTAGGACGGGCTTAGCCCCGTCGAGTTCGTCGGTAAGTTAGGCTTGCTTTTTAGGTTTTTGTTTTAATCGTGTCGCTGATTTGTTGGGTATTTGCTTCGTGCAGGATCCATGGACTTCGTCTCCCTCAGAGCCTCCATGCGCCAGCCGAGGCAGCCTACAAAGGCCGGGGGCACCAGTTCTTCTCGTGCGAAGCCCGCCCTGGCTCCTACCGCTCCGGTGGCGGTGTCCCGCGAGCACCCGGGGGCAGATCCCGCCCCGGGTCCCAGCAGAGTATCGGGCCAGAAGCGGACCCTGATCCAGGAGGACCCGGCCTCGGAAGAGGATATCAGCTCTCCCTCGAAGTCGCTCAAGAGGAGCTCCCGGAGGCCCTCCCGGGGTCGGTCCTCATCGACCATGGTAGAGGAAGGGGGCCCCCGGTTTGCGGTGCCGTCGGGGCTGTCCGTTGCGGATAGCCTCCTGCATGAAATAGAGACCTCGGCCGGGGAAGAGTTCTCGGGGGGACCTTCAGGGCTCAACTGGCGTCCATCGCCCAGGAGTCCGTGCAGGTAAGTTTTTTGGTTCATTGTGATATTCAGTGCCCCCTTCATCTTTTTGACCTTTTCCGTGTCTTCCAGGTTCTCCAGCACGTGGCCTTCGCCCTGCGCATGGAAGCCGAGGTGGTAGCCCCGACGCTGGAGGTTGCGGGTCAGCTCGCCTCGATGCAAGAAAGCTCCGGGCGAGAGCTGGAGGCGATGTCGGCGAGGGTCGCTGCTTTGGAAGGCGAGGTGGAAGCCGGGAAATGGGAGGTGGCCCGACACCGCGAGGCTGCGGTGATTGCCGAGGTCAAGCTCGAGGACACCCAGGTGATTGCCGGCAACCTAAAGAGGACGGTGAAGGCCCTCCGGAAGGAGCTGGGGGCGGCGGCCGAGGCGGCCAAGTCGGCTGAATCGAGGGCGGTAGAGGGCTATAAGAAGTCGAAGGACTTTTATGACGACTTGGCCGTGGCCACGACCCGCATTTGGCACGACGCCCTCGATGCCGTTAAGGCCCGGATGCCGGAGTTCGCCGACGCAGATCTCCAGGCCGAGTTCCCTCTCGTGGGCGCCGACGAGCAGGGGGAAGAGGCTCCTGGCGAGGAGGTCGCCGAGGACCCGGCGTGCCACGTGGTGGAGGTCGAGGACCTCGAGGTCGTACCTAGCCCCGAGGTGTAGAGCCCCCATTTTCCTCCTTTTATTTTGTTTTTTGAATTTTGTAAGGCTGGGGAGCCCCGAAAAATACCCTCTATAAAGTCTTTGTTTTTTGGCAATAAAAGAAAATCCTTGTTTTCATCAGTTTGCACTTCATCTTCTATGTGTGAAGAATGCCCGTAAGATCTCTTTGCTTGTACCGTTGTGCTTTCATGTCAGGCTGGCCATCTTTCTGGCAATCGTCCGTCGAGTTGACTTCAATCACCGGCCGATGAGCATGCCAGTAACTGCCGAGGAGGTATCCCCATGGGCCCCGGAGTTGAGGGGAGATCGTTTAGACTCGAATAGACCTGACGCCCCTCGTTGGGGTCTCGGGTCCTCCGCGGGCCACATGGCGTCTTTGATTTCGAGAGTTGAGCACCATCCGGGGGTGACTGGGCAGGGTAGCTGCTCAGTTGCCTCTTGCAAGGGCTTTCTAATCCCTGGCGTTGTGGTAGGGGAGCTACCCGCCAGGGATGGCCGAGCACGGTAGCTGTTCGGTCGCCCCTTGTGAGGGCTTCAATCCTTAGCATTGGGGGGTAGGCGACTACCAGCCGGAGTTGACTAAGCAGGGTAGCTGCTCGGTCGCCTCTTGCGAGGGATTCGATCTTTAGTGCTAGAAGGGCTGTAAGAAGCCCGCTAAGGATGATCGGGCAGTGGAGCTGCGCGGTTGCCTCTTGGCGAGAGCTTTGAACTCTGGCGTCACGGGTAAGCAACTACCAGCCTGGGAGACCGAGCGGGGTAGCCGCTCGGATGCCTCTTGCGAGTGATTCGATCCCTGGTGTCATGGGTAGGGAGTTACCACCCGGAGATGACCGAGCAGGGTAGCTGCTCGGTTGCCTCTTGCGAGGGCTTTGATCCTTCAAGACGGGGACCGAGTAGGGTTACTGCCTAGTGCCTCTTGGCGAGGACTTTGATCCCTGTCGGTTGTGGTAGGAAGCTACCAGCCGGGGATAGCCGAGCAAGGACTCGACTGCCTCTGGGAGGACTTTGGTCCTTGGTGCGGGAGGGGCTGTAGAAGCCTACCAAGGACCCTTGGCCGGTCAGAGTTACTGCCCGGTGCCTCTTGGCGAGGGCTTTTGTCCTGAAGGATAGCCGAGCGAGGTATCCTCGGGCTCGACTGCCTCTGGGAGGGCTTTTTGATCCCCGGCGTTGTGGCAGGGAAGCTACCTGCTGGGGATAGCCGAGCGAGGGATCCTCGGGCTCGACTGCCTCTGGGAGGGCTTTTTGATCTCCAGCGTTGTGGCAGGGAAGCTGCCTGCTGAGGATAGCCGAGCGAGGGATCCTCAGGCTCGACTGCCTCCGGGAGGGCTTTCTGATTCCTGGCTTTGCGGTAGGGAAGCTATCCGCCAGGGGTGACCGAGTAGGGTAGCTGCCGGGTTGAATCTTGGTGTGGTTTAGCCCGACCGTCCAGCTGTAGGCATGGGGAATAGGAACAGTCGAGGCAACAGTGCGCGCAATATGCACATTGAATGCGGGGAAAGGCGAAGCGCTAGGGGAGTGTCGCTTCGACTCCATCAGAGAAGGCTTGATGACCGCCGCGTGGCAGTGCACTTTTGGGTGAAAGCAGGCGCCCTTTTGGGTGAAAGCGGGCGACTGTTGAGCTGCGCAGTGGGCTATATAGGGTTGAAGAGGTACTGGTCCTTTTATCCTTGAAGGACTGTTGGCCCCCGTGCTTGGCACAGGGTACGGGGCTCCCTGAGTTCCGGGCTGGCCGTCCGCCGAGACGAGCATGATCTGACCGATGGTCAGGTCGGTGGGAGGGCGGTGCTGCTCTTGCTCACGGTCAGCATGGCGTTTGTCCCTCAAGTAAGCAGCGAGGTGCCCAGATCGGATGAGCTCTTCTATGTAGCCCCTGAGTTGCTTGCAATCCTCTGTGGCGTGGCCCAGTACCCGGTGGAAAGCGCAGTAGGGGCCCCGGGTTCGCTTTGCGGCCTGACGCGGGATCGGAGGGAACTTGAAGAACCCCTCGTTCTGGGCCTCCTCCAGCAATACTGCAAGGGAGACGTTGAGGAGGGTATACTCCTGGAACTTCGGGTGGTAGGGCTGCTGACGCTCCTGCCTCTCCTCCCAAGCCCTATTCTTCTGGTCGGATCTTTCCGCTCGGGGGAGGTTAGCGTTCACCTCGGATTCAAGCTGAACCTCACGCTCGGTCCACGCCTTGACCTCGGCTATGGTCTTCGGTTGTGCTAATGCGAAGGAGCGCAGCCATTCCTTGTGCCTCAGGCCAGATTTAAGCGCCGTGATGACGGTCTTGTCCCGGTGCTCGGGCACCTCGAGAAGGGCATTGTAGAAACGGGTAATGAAGGCGTTGAACGTTTCCTTGTCCCCACTCTTAACCGTGAAGAGGTAGTCGACCGTGCGGTTCTGTTGACGGTTCCCAACGAAATGGCCGAGGAACTGAGTAGCCAGCTCATTGAAGGTTGAAATCGAGCGGGGCTCGAGCCCCCGGAACCAGTCCCAACCTGCGAGGATAAGGGTGGCCAGGAAGACCCTGCACTGGGTGACGGCGGAGTGGTCCTGGAAGCTCATCCCTGCAGTGAAAGTGTCCAAATGGTCCTTCGGGTCGGTCTTCCCGTCGAATAGAGAGACCTTCGGGGGCTTGTTGCGCTAGGAGACATGGACGGCGAGCAATTCCTCGGTGAACGGCTTCGTGAGCGAGTCGGAGGCGTACTTAGCCCCGTCGCTCTAGAGGTGATCCTCCCGGCGCATGCCCTCGATTTTCTTTAAGAAGGCGTCGAGCCGACCGTGATATCCCGAGGAATCGGCACCTTGGACCCCTGGTCTCCACTGCGGGCGACCTGCGTCTTGGAGCGGCCCTGGTTCCTCTCGATGAGGTGCCTCAGATCCTTGGGCGAGGTGGCTCTCGAGCCGTCGAGGTGAACCCCTTCTGTGCGGCCCCACCGAGTGTGGCGGTGCCGACCATGCCTGTGGATAGGAGAGGTGACTGACATCTCCTCAGAGGGATAGGGGTCGCAAGGAGGTGCGGGGCGAGGCGTTCTGGCGGCGGACCTTGGTGTGGAGCCATGGGGCGCCCAGCCGGCTTCAGGGAGCACCGGCTCGAGAGATCGGTGGCGAGGAGTCGCAGCCTGTTGGTGGTCAGCCGTCCAGACAGGGGCTGAGCCTTCTGGAGGTGGTGGAGCGGTGATCTGGGGCCCAGGCCCAGCCGTTTGGATGCGGACGAGCGCCTCCACGAGAGACTGCAGCCGATCTATCCGGCCTGCGAGGGCGCTGATGATGGTCGCTGGAGGAGGCTCATCCCCGCCTTCGGTGAGTGGAAGGCGGCGGCTGGTACCGGGATCTTTAGGATGGTTGCTAGCCATTTGGGTGTGTAGGGTGTTTTTCGTCACCCCATTGAGATGGGAATACGCGCGCGCTTGTTAGGCGTACTACAGATTCACTCTGCCTAGGGTAGGCCGGGGTTTATTGATCGTGGGGATCCGAACCTCCGGCAGTCGCGGACTAAGCTGCCGTTAATTACCCCTCGCCTTTGGAGCGAGGGAACCTCCGATTGACGGGTTAAACTGGTCATGCGAACCCAATGTGCAGCGTGCGTGTGTTGTGTTTTGAAAGGGGGTTTTGGATATATCGAGAGCCACGTAGAATTTTTACGGGGGTCCCGCTACCCGGATAGCGGGCTGGGGGTCAAGAAGGCTAGCAGCCCCCTTGCGGGGTGCGGGGCAGCGCCCCGGCCCAAAATTCTTTTTGGGAAGGACAGTGTTGTAGAGTATGTGTGTGTGTGTGTGTATACATATATATATATAAAGAAAGGGAAAGGGCATCCAGAGGATGCGTGGGGAAAAGCGCCAGCGCTTTGGGTTCTAATGCTTTGGGCGCAAGAGCGCTAGCGCACCACGTGTCAGCACGTGGACGCTCGAGCGCTAGCGCTTTTGGGCGCTAGCGCTCTGAGCGCAAGAGCGCTAGCGCACCATGTGTCATCACGTGGGCGCTCGGGCACCAACGCTTTGGGTGCTAGCGCTATGAGCGCAAGAGCGCTAGCGCACCACATGTTAGCACGTGGGCGCTCGGTTGCTAGCGCTTTGGACGCTAGCGCTCTGAGCGCAAGAACGCTAGCGCTTTGAGTGCTAGCGCCCCACGTGTCAGCACGTGAGCGCTCGAGCGGCAAAAGGGACTTGTTCCCTGCAATGGGAGTTGTACTTCCAGAAAGGAGCACTTATTATTCTCTGTATTTATATATATATATATATATATATATGAGGAGTTAAACTCCTAGGATGTTTTGAAGCTGATGAAGGGCTTCTCCCCTTGAGCCCTAGTTCTTTCCCAAAGTGGGGTCTCTGGAGACGGGTCTCCTTCTTCCTCCTCTGTTGGCAGGATCTTGAAGATCAAGAGATGTGAGATTTTAAAAATCTCTTCTTTTTGAGATCTAATTGTAGATCCAAGTTCCTCTTTGTGGGTTTTGTGGTGAAAAACTATTTAGTTTTGAAAAAAGAAGAGTAAAACTCTTGATTTAATTCAAAAGAAAAAAGAAGGGTTTAGAAGCTTGAGGAAGGAAGAAGAGGCACAGGCCTTAGTATTTTTTAGGGAATGAAAAGTCTATTAGATATTTTCATCATGTTGCCTTATATAGGCTTACATATTTACATATAGCCCCTTGCGCTTTGCAAAATGGCATTTTGCCCATCCCATGGCTCATGTGCCATTTCTTTTTGCATATAAGCCATGGGCTTTACAAAAATTTGGCTTTATGCCCATTTTGCATACATTCATGCATAAAAAATTACATAAAAATTATTTATTACATGATCTATATTTTGGCATGGAGGAGGCTGGCCGCGGGCTCGGCTTGGGTATGGGCCCGCTTGACCTAGGCTTAGGCCCACCTGGCTTGGGGTTGACCTTGATTTTGACTCGGTCAACCGGAGGTGCAAATTTTGACCCCAACAAAGTGACCCATCAATAAATGCACACCGCACATTTGAGTTGTGTGCATGAAATTGATGGATCTTTAAGTTGGACTTCGAGGTGGAACATCATTTAGGGGCGGAGCATCATCCCGGGGAGCATGATTCCCGGGGATCGGAGCATTATTCTGATTCGCGGAGCATAATTCCTGGGTCGGAGTATCTCTCGGGGAGCATGATTCCCGGGGATCGGAGCATCATTCCGATTTGTCGAAGTATAATTCCGAAGAGTAGAGGCATGATTCCAAGGATCAGAGCATCATTCCGAAGAGCGGAGCATGATTCCAAGGATCGGAGCATCATTCCGAAGTGCGAAGCATGATTCCAAGGATCGGAGCATCATTCCGAAGCGCGGAGCATGATTCTAGGGGATCGGAGCATCATTCCGATGTGCGGAGCATGATTCCAGGGGATCGGAGCATCATTCCGATGAGCGGAGTATGATTCCAGGGATCGGAGCATGATTCTATATATCGGGGCATCATTCCGAAGGGCAGAGCATGATTCCAGAGATCGGAGCATCATTCCGAAGGGCGGAGCATGATTCCAGAGATCGGAGCATCATTCCGAAGGGCGGAGCATGATTCCAGGGTTCAGAGCATCATTCCGAAGGGCGGAGCATGATTCCAGGGTTCATGATTCCAGTGCAGAGCTTGTTAGCCGACTTGATTCCGAGACGGAGCATGATCGGAGCATCATTATGAAGCGCAGAGCATGATTCCAGGGATTAGAGCATCATTCCGAAGCACGGAGCATGATTCCAGGGGATCGGAGCATCATTCCGATGAGTGGAGTATGATTCCAGGGATCGGAGCATCATTCCGAAGGGCGGAGCATGATTCTAGAGATCGAAGCATCATTCCGAAGGGCGGAGCATGATTCCAGAGATCGGAGCATCATTCCGAAGGGTGGAGCATGATTCTAGAGTTCAGAGCATCATTCCGAAGGGCGGAGCATGATTCCAGGGTTCAGAGCTTCATTCCGAAGGGCGGAGCATGATTCCAGGGTTCGGAGCATCATTCCGAAGAGCGGAGCATGATTCCAGGGATCGGAGCATCATTCCGAAGGGCGGAGCATGATTCCAGAGTTCAGAGCATCATTCCGAAGGGCGGAGCATGATTCCAGGGTTCGGAGCATCATTCCGAAGGGCGGAGCATGATTCCAGGGTTCGGAGTATCATTCCGAAGGGCGGAGCATGATTCCAGGGTTCGAAGCATCATTCCGAAGAGCGGAGTATGATTCCAGGGATCGGAGCATCATTCCGAAGGGCGGAGCATCATTCCGAAGGGCAGCAGACATTCTGACCGAAGCATAATTTAGATGCAGAGGTTGATTCCCAGGCGAAGCATAATTCCGATGGGGAAGGAAAATACTCTGAGGTGAACCATGATTTCGACACGGGGTACATTCTGAGACGGAGCATGATTCCGGTGCAGAGCTTGTTGGCCGACTTGATTCCGAGACGAAGCATAATTTCGACAGGGAAGGCAGATACACCGATGCGAAGCATGATTTCGACTCGGGGTGCACATTCTGAGACGAAGCATGATTCCGACGCAGAGCTTGCTGGTTGACTTGATTCCGAGGCGAAGCATAATTCCGACGAGGAGGTCGTTGGTTGATTCCGAGCCGAAACATAATTCCGACAGGGAGGCAAATACACCGAGGAAAAGCTTGATTTCAACACGGGGTACACTCTGAGACGGATCATGACTCCGATGCAGAGCTGGTTGGTTGATTTGATTCCGAGGCGGAGCATAATTCCGGCAGGGAAGGTAGATATCCCGAGGCGAAGCATGATTTCGACACGGGGTAAATTCTGGAACGGAGTATGATTCCGCCGCAGAGGTTGTTGGTTTGATTGATTTGGGTTGACATCAGCATCGCTACACTGGAATATGGTACCAGAAGTGAATCATCATTTGCCATGAGAGGATTTGGGGATTAGTTTTGGTTTGGCATCTGTATTGCTGCACTAGAATAATGCCAGGAGCAACTCATCATTTGCCCCGGGAGGATTTAGGAATTGGTTTTTGCTTTGCATCAGTATCGCTACTCTGGAATATGGTACCAGGAGCGAATCATCATTTGCGTTTTCTTATCAGGAAGCGATGGCTTAGGAGATAGGTTTTAGGTCTCTATCACCTAAGAATTTTCAATTTTGTGAGCCGTAAGGGTCTCACAAAGCATTTTCTCCCTACGGGTCGTAAGGATCCCGTAGGTGTATTTTCTCCTTAGGAGTCGTGGGGATTCCTAAGTGTGTTGCTCCTTTGTGAGTCGTAAAGATCTCATGCGGGAATTTTCTCCTCACAAAGTCGAGAGGACTTTGTGAGTGCATTTCATCTTTTTTTTACGAGTTTGCGCCCTTTCGGGTCTTCACAAACTCGCCGGCAGTCCTGCTGTTTTTACTCACGGATCCCTGTCGGGTTTTCATCCGTGCCCATTTTGCTTGTGGACATATCCTTTTTTTTTGAATCTTCACCGCCGGTAGGACTTTGAATATGGTCTCACCGGTAGGACTTGGGAGGGATTGGGATTGTTTTATGCCCGTGGATTGTATACGGTTTTGCAGGATGTATGATCCAGACCGTAGGGCCGGAAAAATTTCGAGATTTTTTTTGCGTCTGCATCGCTGCACTGGAATATGGTACCAGGAGCGACTCATCACTCGCCATTGGGGTATAGGATTTGGAATTTGGTTGGCGTCTGCAATGCTGCACTAGAATATGGTACCAGGAGCGGCTCATCATTCTCCACTTGGGGATTGGGGAGCGATGGCTTAGGAGACAGGTTTAGATCCCTATCGCCTAAGGCTTTTCAATTTTATGGGCCGTGAGGGTCCCATAAAAGCATTTTCTCCCTATGAGTCGTAAGGATCCCGCAGGTGCATTTTCTCCTTAGGAGTTGTGAGGACTCCTAAGTGTGTTTTTCTTTTATGAGTCGTAAGAATCCCACAAAGGTTTGTTCTCCTCATGTATCGTGAGGACACATGAGTGGGTCTTCTCAATGGAGCATAATTCCAAAGGCGGAGACCAGCCGCATAACTGGTGATTGTGGTGGGGCATGGGTATGACGAGAATTATTTGAGCCCGTGGATTGTATACGGTAGTCAATTTGGGGACCACCCGTAGAGCTGGAAGAATTTTTGGGAAATTGGATTTTTGTTGGCGTCTGCATCGCTGCACTGGAATATGGTACCAGGAGCGACTCATCATTCGCCGTTTTTTTTTGTTTTACCGCGATTGCTCTATTATTTCAGCTTTTCTTATCGTGAAGATCGCGATTGCCCTATCATTTCGGCTTTATTTTCATCTTTATTTTACTCGCTGATTTTTATTGTAAGTTGCCCCATCATTTCGGCTTTTCTTTATTTTTCTTTTATTTACACATTCCTTTTTTTTTATTTACACATTTTTTTTACACTCCCAGTTTAACGACTTAGAGGTCGATTGTTTCCAGTTTAACGACGTGGTGGTTATCTGTTCCCAGTTCAAAGACTTAGAGGTCTACTGTTCCCAGTTTAATGACGTGGTGGTCGACTGTTTTCAGAGAAAGGCAGATGACTGAGAGAATCAGTTTCACGAAGAATTTCGGTCTCCGTTTGTATGAAATTGGCGGTCGCAGCTGGACTGTTTGTTAACACGCCTTTAGACAGTTCTATCTCTCCTGCCTTGTATTGTTTTTTGACCCAATCTTTGAAGACGAAGCAGTCCTCAATGGCATGACCTATCACTCTGTGATAGGGGCAGTATTTGGGGTCGCCGGTCATATTCGCTTCTTGCGGTCTTTTTGATTCTGGCAATTGTGGACCGTTCTTCAGGGCGTCTTTGAATATTTTACGGGTTTTGTCCCTTCTGAAGGAATAGACCTTGTCCAGCTTCTCTTTCAGTGGAGATTCTCCTCCTTCTCCGAACACTGGCTTCCGAGGCTGGTTGGCACTAGGCCCGCTCATCCCTCGCTTATTTCGGTTATCCGAAGTGTTGAAATATTCAGAATCGTCGGAATTTCCGCCTTTGCGATTATCGTCCTTTCGGTTTCTCCAGGACCTATTGCTATTTTGGGAATCCGAGGAGGACTCCTGCTTTGAGCGCTCCGGCATCTGAACTTTCCTGGTCAACTCTTAGAATGTTTTGAGACCCGCGGTGCATAGAAACGGGGCCATCCAATTGTTGAGATTCCGACAAGGAGACTGACAGATTGGTCCTGCTCTATCGGCGGTTCACATTTGACGGAGAGATTGCTCCATCGGGTTATAAAATCCGTGCTGCTTTCGTTGTTCTTTGGCTTGGTCCTTACAAGCTCGGCAATAGTGATCTTATCGCTGAAGCTCATGAACCTCTGCCGAAACAGAGACTCCATTTGGACGAAAGTTGTGACAGAGCCATTCGGTATGCTTGCGTACTAGTCGAAAGTAATGTCGGCCAAGCTATTAACGAACTGGCGGAGGAGAAGCGCATCATTGCGCCCAGTATTCCCGCATGATGTTTTAACGTGGGCGATGTGCTGATTCGCATTTCCCGTCCTATCAAATCTTCTGAATTTAGGGATAACATAGCCGCTGGGAAATTCTACCAGATCATACTGAGCAGGATATGGTCTCCGGCTACTGCTAACATCTTTTTGCGCTTCGGCTTCAGCTACCAATGTTTTGACTTTGCTGGCAACCAAATCCATGATTTGAACTTGAGTTAGCGGGCTACTGTCATCGGTAGCCAAAACATTTCCCGAGATAGGATGCGACTGATTTTCATGCGGTTCGCCCACTTTTGGATTTGAGGGAACGAGCGTCGACTGTTTCGGGACACCGTTTCCCGGTTCATGAGAGCCCTGCGCCTGATTGGGCGGCTGAGAGGCAAGTTGGGCCGTGAGCTATAAGACGACGTTTGTCAAGTCGTCAATTTTTGAGTAGAGCTTGGCCAAATCCTTATCTTTGGTTCTGAGTTGTTTTCGGAGCTCTTGGAGAAATTGCTGCTCTGCGTTTTGGGACGGAAGATTGGCTCATCTTCGCTTTCCGAGCCCGACTCCTCATAGACCGAAGGGTCTTTCTGCTTATCATCCTCATCGAGAGGGTTTTCATCACCCGGCAGAGGTGGCTGTTCTTGGGAAGCGGCAACCACATTCAATCCATATTGGATTTGAGATGTGGGGGCCCCGTCCTTGCTCTTGCTGCGCGTGCCCACCGTGTAGACAGTGTGGACCATATATCTAGCCATTTCCTCATCTTCGGCGGGGTAACCCTGTTCTTTGAATCTCATGAGGTTCATCCTAGCAGGAGCCCTAGCCTTTTTGTTGGCTCTATATCTGAGCCTCATCTGCCTCAGCTTCTCAATTTTAAGGGCTTGGCGGGCATCCATTTCCTGGGAAGCCACCGTGAGTCGATTGGCGGGGAGCTTAGAGAAGACACCTGATCGAGCAGTTGTCAGGGGCACCGCCGGAGCTTGCTCGAGACGCCTCGTTGCTTTGTTCGTGTCAATGGCCTTGCCCCCAGCTGGGGCCAAGGAAAGTCGTTCAAACATCGACTTACGTTTGAGTTGGGGCGCCTTCGAGACCACCACATTTGGCCTCTTGCCTTTCGAGACCGGTTTGTCTGTCACCGGGGCTTGAGGAGCTGGGATGGCGTTAGCTGACACGAACAGAATAGAACCAAATAGTAGCGGCGGCTCCTCCCACTGTCGCCCGAGGCTGGCCGGAAGGACCGTCCTGGCGTCCATCTTCATCGTGTAGGAGATGCGAGCCGTGCTGAGAGCTGGGTTCATCTTTGGAGATATTATTGAAAAGTGATTGCTTGAAAACCTGCATGAAAGAGCATTATTTTAGTATAAATATAGATATGTATATTGATTGAGTTCGCATGAACGTTTAACCCGAAATATGGGATGAGAGATTAGTCCAACCGGGCGTGCCAGAATCTGTAGGGTGTTTTTCGTCACCCCATTGAGATGGGAATACGCGCGCGCTTGTCAGGCGTACTACAGATTCCCCCTACGTAGGGTAGGCAGGGGTTTATTGATTGTGGAGATCCGAACCTCCGGCAGCCACGGACTAAGCTGACGTTAATTATCCCTCGCCTTTGGAGCGAGGGAACCTCCGATTGACGGGTTAATCTGGTCATGCGAACTCAATGTGCAGCGTGCATGTGTTGTGTTTTGAAAAGGGGTTTTGGATATATCGGGAGCCGTGCAGAGTTTTTACGGGGGTCTCGCTATCCGGATAGCGGGCTGGGGGTCAAGGGGGCTAGCAGCCCCCTTGCGGGGTGCGGGGCAGCGTCCCGGCCCAAAATTCTTTTTGGGAGGGACAGTGTTGTAGAGTGTGTGTGTGTGGTATACATATATATAAAAAAAAAAGAAAGGGAAAGGGCATCCGGAGGATGCGTGGGGAAAAACACCAGCGCTTTGGGTTCTAATGCTTTGGGCGCAAGAGCGCTAGCGCACTACGTCTCAGCACGTGGGCGCTCGAGCGCTAGCGCTTTTGGGCGCTAACGCTCTGAGCGCAAGAGCACTAGCGCACCACGTGTCAGCACGTGGGCGCTCGGACGCTAATGTTTTGGGCGCTAGCGCTCTGAGCGCAAGAGCGCTAGCGCACCACGTGTCAGCACGTGAGCTTTCGGACGCTAGCGCTTTGAGCGCAAGAGCTCTAGCGCTATGAGCGCTAACGCCCCACGTGTCAGCACGTGGGCGCTCGAGCGGCAAAAGGGATTTGGTCCCTGCAATAGGAGTTGTACTCGCAGAAAGGAGCACTTATTATTCTCTCTGTGTGTGTGTATATATATATATATATATATATATATATATATATGAGCAGTTAAACTCCTAGGATGTTTTAAAGCTGATGAAGGGCTTCTCCCCTTGAGCCCTAGTTCTTTCCCAAAGTAGGGTCCCTGGAGATGGTCTCCTTCTTCCTTCTCTGTTGGCAGGATCTTGAAGATCAAGAGATGTGAGATTTTAAAAATCTCTTGTTTTTGAGATCTAATGGTAGATCCAAGTTTCCCTTTGTGGGTTTTGTGGTGAAAAACTATTTAGTTTTGAAAAAGGAAGAGTAAAACTCTTGATTTAATTCAAAAGAAAAAAGAAGTTTTTAGAACCTTGAGGAAGGAGGAAGAGGCACAGGCCCTAGTTTTTTTTAGGGAATGAAATCTCTATTAGATATTTTCATCATGTTGCCTTATATAGGCTTATATATTTACATATTGCCCCTTAGGCTTTACAAAATGGCATTTTGCCCATCCCATGGCTCATGTGCCATTTCTTTTTGCACATAAGCCATGAGCTTTACAAAAATTTGGCTTTATGCCCATTTTGCATACATTCATGTATAAAAATTACATAAAAACTATTTATTACATGATCTATATTTTGGCATGGAGGAGGCTGGCCGCGGGCTTGACCTAGGCATGGGCCCGCTTGACCTAGGCTTGGGCCTACCTGGCTTGGGGTTGATCTTGACTTTGACTCGGTCAACCGGGGGTGCAAATTTTGACCCCAACAGGGCAGAGATCGGAAGGCCAACTTTGTGTTTTGTGGAGTTAGTTCGCACAGACGGCGCCAACTGATGGAGGTCCTTTTTGGGTCTCCGTCAGATGTTGTCTTCCGTCGATCTCCCGGTGGATTCTGATGATTATCTTCTGTTACGTGTGGGTCTCAATGGGTTTTGGTGGGAGAGGTGGTATGAGGAGTTTGGTGCCGAATACCTCCAAAGAAGTCCCGGGATGGTTTGGTACCACCAAGGACCCTCCGACGATCAAGTTAGTGACGAGATCCGAGCAGAGTAACGGCTTAGAAGAGTAAAGAATGGTTTACTTGACCTCTCTATGATGGGGGTTTATATAGCGGTGGTGGCATGCAGCAGCAGGCGTGAGAATCTCGCCGGCAGTTACGCCTCCGACGTCACGTTCGCGTAAAGAACGGATCGCCCATTAATGGGGATCGTAATGGCGTGGAACGTGGGATGTTGCTGGCGTAGGATCTGCGCATGGCGAGATTCGCGGAGCGGCGGTTACGCCTGTGAGCGGTGGCCTTAGTCAGAGGGCCGAGGAAGACGGCCTCGGCCTGGAGCTCGGGACGAGCGAGGAGGCCGGGGAGTCCAGGTCTTGTGACAGCTCGCCGCGAGCTACGGGACCGAGGAGGCCAATTTGTAGGGGGGCCTGAAGAGGGCCACCTTGTGTTTGCAGGTCGGTACAGGGTGGCCTGGTCGGCCCCTGTAGGCCTTTTCTTCTGAGTTCTGGGACACGTCACCTACCACATGTCCTGGTCTTGGAGATCGCCAATATTGAGCATCATCAGAAAATTTCGCGATTTTCATGTGCTATGGCATGATTTGTAATTTCTATAAAACGTAAATTCAAAATAAGATGTCTGCTATTTTCTACCATATGGTCTTCACCACTGCAGACATTAATCAACTTATGGTAACCCAATTTAAAGCCCCTCTGATCAAACTGTGGGAGACATGCATAAGTAATAAAACGTAGGGTGAAAAACAACTCCACAAGCACCAGAAGAGTTTTCAGTCCATTTGCTTGCAAACTTTTGCCAAAAGGAACCGAAGGGATGTACACGTGTATTGAATAGAGAAAAGATAAGCAGAGATCACTACTACAAATAAGGGTTGCCCCTACGGATTTATCGGTAGGGGCAACCCACTGCCCCTACGGATATATACGTAGGGGCGAAAAAAGACCCCGTAGGTGCAAAGGCCGCAGGTGCAAGTTGAGGCCCTGAACGTGCCCCTACGGACAAATTTAAGCCCCTACGGATATATCAGTAGGTGTTATAGCCCCTACGGAGTACCCCGTAGGGGTAATAAAATCATATATGTAATTTTTTTTTTTGAATATATTGTATATACCTACGGATATACCCGTAGGTCCCCTTTATATCCCTACGGATATATCCGTAGGGGATATACAGTAGTTCCTACGGTTAAGTCCGTAGGGGCTTATCCCAACACTCTAGCCTGATATCAGGTGGGGAAATATCAGGAAACCTGATATTTTCCCCTACGGATAAATTCGTAGGGGATAAACACTGGCCCCTACGGACATATCCGTAGGGACAACCCCAACATCCTGCGCTGATATCAGGTGGGAAAATATCAGGTTTCCTGATAGTTTGCCCCTACGGATATACCCGTAGGGTTAGTGTATGTACCTGCGGATTAATCCGTAGGTACATATTGTCTGTGTTTTTTTTTAAAAAATGGGCTGCCAGATTTTTTGCCGCCCTGTGCACAATACTATATACATCAATCAAATCATATATTGCAGTATTCATAATCACATCTCACGCATATATATAATATACAAAAGAAACCCAAAAATGTAGTACAATGTGATATAAATAAATACATGTTTCAAAAAATAAGAACCAAAAAGCTACCCTAGTTCGGTCCAGCTCCACCTCCGAATAACGTTCGAATAACGCGCGCCTGCTCCTCGGTAAATACACTCTCCAATGCTGCATATAAGGGAGTCTGAGCGGCATGTGGAGCTGGCGATGTGGTCTGCGCAGCCGCCGTCGAGGTAGTCGCTTGCGGAGCCGCGGCTGCGGGAGTCTGAGTGGGCGGTGGAGCTACAGGAGCTGTCTGCGGAACCGCAGCCGATGTAGTGGCTTGCGGAGCCGCAGCCGAAGGAGATGCATGTGGAGGCTCGGCCGATCTACCCTGTCGCGTCTGGACATAACGTGTGTAAGAAGCGTCTAAGAACTGTGTATTATTCGAATTCGTTTCATTATTAAGTTATTTCGAAACCCTGTTTGGATATCTAGTTTGGAAAAGCGTTGTTTATTTTAATTACATATGTATGTATGATTAATCAGACTTAAGTCTAAAACCAAATAAGCTCAACCTACGTACTAATTATGGATATGTTGATATGTATATAATATGAAATGATATTTTACTATAAAGTAGTATACATACCAGCATCTCCTTCAACTCCTGAACGGTGGCCCTCAAGCTATCCAGTTCCTGATGGACATGCCGGCCACTGGAGACGGAGGAAGTAACCGCCGGGGTGGAGTCCAACCTCATATGGGCCCTGCTAGGGCCCAATCCCCGGCCTCTCTCCCAACCTCCGTGGTGCCCTCCGTGTGCGGCGTCCAGAACTGGGGTCAGCAGCCTCGGATCGTTCTGTCCGGTAAAATCGATCCCCGAGGCCTGGGCCTGCTCAACCACCCGCTCCTACACCCACATTAAGCAGTAAAGTATAAGTATAAAATTTAAACTTGAACCTTCCAAAACTAAAATTTCAAATTTGGGTAGAAAAAATATTAACACTTACGCAGTACTCCTGGGTAGCGACGTCGGGACATCGAAGCTCGCCCGTGGCGGGATCTGTCGAGGTGCCGTGGACGGCAAGATATGCGGACAACACGCTCGGTGTACCACCTGACGCCACGGTCCGAGATGTCTGCAATATTAGAAAGTAACTCTTAATATTAGAAATATTAGAGAATAACTCTTAATATTGCAGAATATTAGAGAATAACACTTAATTTACCGATAACTCCATGGCTCGAGTAATGTTCCTCGAGCCACCTGTGTAAGTGGGGCGACCCCTCTTCGCCGACTTCCTGTTCTCCGTATTCTGAGCGGCCTGTTTCTGCACAACGCATTAACATTTAGTTTTCTAATTAAGAAACACAAAGAAATAAATTATATCATAAATAATGAATTAAATTTAAAATACATACTTGTTTGCGTTCGGAGTCGAAATAAGCGCACAATAGAGGCCATGTCTCTACGTCGACTCTCGCAAACGCCGGAGTAGATAGGAGGGCCGCTCTCTCTGCCTCGGGGGTCGCTATCCACAGGGAGTAGCAGTCGGCCTTCAGCTCATTCCTGTTGTATCGGACCTTGGCCTGCATGTTCTTCATCAGGCCATTGTACAGAGCATGAAGGTCGAGCACCCTCCCCGAGTGATCAGGGTCGGCTACAGGCTGAAAATCGTAATCCAACTGAAAATACAAAAAAAAACATTGTTATTAGATTGCAAGTGTTAATAATAAATATATTGGATAGATCAAATGAAAATATATATTAATACATACCCGAGCCTGTTCAAAGAAGAGGGCGAATGAGCGCTGGTGCTGCTCGCCCCACTCAACGTGAAGTGGATAGTTCTTCACGATCCGGCTCTCGTCCCCCAAATACCGGCCGAACCTCTCGGCATGAGGACCGGTATAGCGATAGTCAAGGGTAAAAAATAGGGGGAATGCTGCCTCCCCCCTAGCTCTATTAGGGCTTCGTACCAGCTTTCGGGCACATTATTTCCCGGAGGCATAGAATCTTTCAAGAACGAAAGAAGCATTGTGAATGACTTGTTGCTCCATCCATTTAGGCACTTAATTTGGAAAAGTTGGACGAACCATGAGAGGGTGGAATACTTCGCATTCTCATAAATTGGTTTCCTAGCACCATTCATGAAATTTTCATATTTATCCGCACGCGGTCCTTGACCGAAAGGAATGTCATCTTCGGTACGAATAGATTCACCTAGGGCAGCCTCTACCATATCCTCCATTTCTTCTGATGGAAATAAATTTCCGTATCCTGCCGTATTACCGAATTCTTCTTCTTCTCCTGCCGCATTATCGTGTTCTCCTTCTTCTACCGCAGTACTGCATTCTTCTCCTTCCCCGTGATATTTCCAAATTGAATAAAGTCTAGTAAACCCATGTTTTACAATATGAAGCTCTGCCAATTCTACCTTCTGCCAGTACTTATTGCCACATCTATCGCACGGACAGAGAATCTTCTCTATTATGATCTTATTATGTGCTCGTGCAAATTCAAGGAAAGCAGCAACCCCTGTGACAAACTTAGGTTGCATACGTTGTTTCCAATCCACATACATCCAGTCCTTAACTCTGACGTACTCATGGGCCATGTTAGACTGAATAACATATAAATTGTAGGTT
Source organism: Agapanthus africanus (assembly GCA_030015575.1). Classification (NCBI taxonomy): domain Eukaryota; kingdom Viridiplantae; phylum Streptophyta; class Magnoliopsida; order Asparagales; family Amaryllidaceae; genus Agapanthus; species Agapanthus africanus. The sequence continues at coordinate 314,434,062 of CM057338.1, read as the reverse complement.
ATGCTGACTATATTGAGAAATATAAGAACGGGATAGTTACTGACAAAGGAGAAAATCCATGTATATGCTTTGTGTGTGCGTTTGTCGTTGAAAAGAATAAATTATCGCACGTTATGTTGACCGATAGACGGGGACTAAGTGGCGCTTTTAATTAGTTTCATATATGGGTATCGATGGGAATATGAAGGTTTCATATTATCATATATTGGTTTTAACCCGAACATCTCGAGTCGCTCTCTGATTATGCGTTTGTATGTATGTGTTCCGGCTGTCGGGGGTAGGCTTCTATCCCATTAAGAATGTATAGAGCGAACGCCCATCACTTGTGCTTTCAACCGTTTCAAGTAAATTTCGGCAGCACCTCCCCGCTGTTCTCCGAGTACACTGTAATAGAATAGATAATCATTTCAAAGCTGTGAAACAACGTTGAAATGAACATCTAATCTATCTTTGTACACGGAGAACCAGCGGAAAGGTACCGACGAAATATCTCGAAACGGATGAAAACACAAGTGAATGAAGGCGTTTGCTTTATACATTCTTAATTTGTTCACACGGGACAAATCTATGGGTTACCATACGATTGAATTTTCTCGTCGCGCAGACTATACGACGGTTGTTAGTATCGAGCTATACTGTCCGATATTTAACAACCTTCGTATAGTTCTAGGTCACGACGAGCATCGCACGTATGTTAACCGATAGACGGGGACTAAGTGGCGCTTTTAGTTTCATATACGGGTATCGATGGGAATATGAAGGTTTCATATCATCATCGAGTATCATATATTGGTTTTAACCCGAACATTTCGAGTCGCTCTCTAATTATGCGTTTGTATGTATGTGTTCCGGCTGTCGAGGGTAGGCTTCTATCCCATTAAGAATGTATAGAGCGAACGCCCATCACTTGTGCTTTCAACCGTTTCGAGTAAATTTCGGAAGCACCTCCCCGCTGTTCTCCGAGTACACTGTAATAGAATAGATAATCATTTCAAAGCTGTGAAACAACGTTGAAATGAACATCTAATCTATCTTTGTACACGGAGAACCAGCGGAAAGGTACCGACGAAATATCTCGAAACGGATGAAAACACAAGTGAATGAAGGCGTTTGCTTTATACATTCTTAATTTGTCCACACGTGACAAATCTATGGGTTACCATACGATTGAATTTTCTCGTCGCGTAGACTATACGGCGGTTGTTAGTATCGAGCTATACTGTCCGATATTTAACAACTTTCGTATAATTCTAGGTCACGACGAGCATCGCACGTATGTTAACCGATAGACGGGGACTAAGTGGCGCTTTTAGTTTCATATATGGGTATCGATGGGAATATGAAGGTTTCGTATTATCATCGAGTATCATATATTGGTTTCATATTATTTATAGTTTACTTTATTTTATTTAATATATATAATTAAATATATTGATAAATAATATTTGCAACAGAGAATCAAATTACCGAAATGCCCCATTTCATCTCCAAAGCTATTTATTTCCCCCAAATTAAAACCCCTCCAAAATCCCAAAAGAACCTTATATGGATTGTATGTAAGCTGAAGTAGAGGGGAGCAACAGAGCATTCTCCATTTTATACTAACTTTCTTGATCTAGTCTTGTATGAGCCATAATCCTATATACCATCGGATCTTTTGAAATTAGATGCCTGGTGTGCGTATGCAAGCATGGACCTAGTCTGTTTTCTATTTGACATGAGGTATCCAATTCCCCCTAAATTTTAACTCGGAGAACTAATTATCTATCTATATCAAAAAATTGAAGCAGCAATTAAGCAGTGCCATTTCCTTCTCTTCTCCCAAAACCCAGCTCGCCTTCAATCTCTCCAACTCATCCTAACCCCAATCCAGCCCCAGCCGAACCCCAACCCAACACCAAACCCTAACCCGGCCTAACCCTAACTCCAACCCAGCCCCAGCCGAACCCCAACCCCAACACCAAACCCCAACCGAAACCCTAACCCTAACCCTAACCCCAACACCAGTCGTCGAACCCCAACCGCCGATCGAACCCGTACCCTAACCCTAATCCTAACCCTAACCACAACCGATACCTAATCCTAACCCTCATTGATCGCTACCCTAACATCATTATAATAATGTTTAAGTAATTACCTGTAGGCGACGACGGAGACGCAATCGGCGACGACAAGGGCGGTGGCGACAACGAGAACGGAGCACGGTGGCGACCACGAGATCACTGCGCAGGTGTGGCGACGACGATTCGGCTTGGATTCGGTGACGACGAGATCACTGCGGCGGCGGCGGCGGCGACGACGATCTCGATTTGGGAAATTTGGTTTCGCGCGAGAATAGGAAAGAGAAATAATCAGCGTAGGGATCGATCTATTAAATCCCTATTTATATCCCCCTACGGATATACCCGTAGGTGCTTGGTTTGCGCCACCGTAGGGACAAAAAACACTTTAAGATTTAATAAATTTTAAATAAATATTGAACGACCGTAGGGGCAACGACTTTGACCTACGGATTAATCCGTAGGGCCAAACTTTTATTGCCCCTACGGATGATATTATCCGTAGGGGCAACCCCTTATTTTACTAGTTCGATATTAATTAGATAATACATGCAGGTTGCTTAAATTAATATATACAACTACAAGAAGGTCCCCCACGATCACTCTTCGGTATCTACACATTGTGTCGAGAGATCATGGCTTCGAGAAGCTGGTCGAATCAGTAAATTGTGGCTATTGCTGACATGAAGATGAAGGAGAGACCTCAGAATTACAAATAGGGCATACCTGATGCAAAAAAACAAACTTTCCAATGCGAGAACTATGGCATCAAACTTTCCAAATCACATAAGCAAGGAGTTATAAAATTGGAATGATATAAACGCTATACAGAACTACAACTTGAAATTGAATAAAACATTATCAAAAATGTTGAAATGAAACTAAAAATATTAGAAGTCAGCTAATCTATATCTTAAAAATATCAAGTATGACACCAACAAAACTTTTATCACGACACAATCATCCACGACTACATCTGCTTTCTCGATAGTTTTTGTTTAATTTACTTATTAGGACTCTTCCAAATCTGCTATGTTTTATTTGTTAGCATGTAAACTAAAAATGTGTAACCTTGGAAAGGTTTCAATTGAAACGATCGATTCCATAGTCTTTGTTTGTATTTGTACCATGACTATCCCTATGGAATTTGCTATGACTGGTGTTTTAGCCTTACGGGATTTCCTTATTTCATGAGAAATGCTTGAATTCTTAAGAAATCAATAAACCCAAGTAATATAATCTTACGGCTTACAAGTAACTATTCTATATTGCCATGCTTGTTACGTACGTGGTAACCCATTCAAGTTCTTGCTATGCTTGAATGTTTACTCAGATGTAAGTATGATATATATGCTTGAAATCTACTAAAATGTAACCACACAAGCCATCTATGTAATGAATTCTATTATATATCAAGTGTATGTATAACCACCTTCATGAATATGTAAAATGCACTCTCTCCCTTTTGGATGAATTTAGTATATGCAGACAATGCATTGGCTACCCATGTAATGAACTATTTATTCATGTGAACAACACATTAGCCACCTAAGTGAACTCTCTACACATGTAAAGAAATACATTAGCCATCTAAGTGAACTCTATTTTCATGTGAACAGATACATTAGCCACTATGGTAAACTCTTCATTCATGTGTTATGTTCATGGGGATCAAGTTTTTTTTAAAATAATTTTATAATTTTCACTATTCACATGTTCGTTATCATATAACCTTACTAAAGTGGGAACAAGATGGAATCTTTTGCAACAAGATAGAATGCATTCAATGTTGCGGGCCTACAGAACTTAGCGGGTTTGGAAGTGTTTGGACATGCGTGGGATGCCCTAGTTGACATTTCTACCCTTTAATATAGCAGCACATGAAGCTTCCAATGCTAAGATTAATCTGCATCCCTATATATATGAATTATGGAGAATTCCTAGCTTGCATGGATTGATCTAGATAACCTTTGATTCCCATGCTAATCTTTTAACCTCCTTTGTATGATTATGAAGGTGTTCAAAATATACTGGTAAATCATCCACAAACCTACGCACGCACGGGTTTATCCTTAGTTACAACTAAAAGAGAGAAGGGAAAGAAAGATGAATAGAGCAGAAAGAAAAAGAATAAAGCAAACAGCAAGGGAAAACATTTTTAAAAACTACTGCCTATTTTTGTTATTAATGTGCACCTTCTTTTATATCAGTACACATATACGTAACTATGTAAGCCATCCAAGTTTTTCCCCCTTTCATTCTCTCTCGCTCTCTTAGTTACGTTTTGAGTTGATTCTTATTTTTCTCGATTTTCCCTACTCTGTATTTTTATAAATTCTCTTTCCTTCCTTTCTCTTTGTTTTAAATGCTAATTAATATGTAAACACAGTAAAATTTCATGTAGAAATTGACATGATGGACAATTACTTTTGATTCTTTAAAGAGTTTTGAACTCTTTCAATCAGCACCTAAGCACATAGGACGTTACTTATGCAACAATCTTGATTGGTTATTTCACATTGTTGTGTTTAAGAACATCTCAGCAATACTCATAGCAAAGAATAAATTGCCATTTCAAAATAAAATGAAAGGAACGAACAATTTTGAGAACTTTCAATTCCTTATAAATAGTACGAAACCTAAACAAAGACCTTTGTGCTTTTCATAGAGCTAAGGACCATTTACTCAATTAAATTAATAAATGACATATTTTTATTTGTCTTCATCAATATCCATTTACTCCTACTACCTCCAGTCTCAACTGTTCAATCAACTAAATTCTAAAACTCACAACTAAGGAGCTTACCGTCTTTGTTGCACATGCCGAAACCAATTGATGATCCCTAATTTATGTATCATGATTAGCTTCTTACTTGTGTATTTATTTCTAACTTGACAGTTAAGAATGCGACTCTCTTTTTCAAATATTTTTCTATTGCCCAAAATCCTAATCGATAAATTATGATAGTGTAATAATTGTCTATATGAAAACCTCACATGAGAGGTATATACTCTAAAACATATTTCTTACATTTTAAGGATCCTGCCACTCTGGGTAGTTTAGTAACCATGTCCAATATTTATTTCCACTTGTATGATCAAGGGTTACCTTTCATCCAAGGGCGAAGCATCCTAAAATTAGAGTCGGGAATCTTTTCCAAAATTGGATAAATCATAGGATTCATTTGTAATGGTGTTTTGCTTAGTTTGTTCCTTTGTTTCATAGTACTCTTTACATGTTCCCGTAGGTACGCTATTTTTCTTAACGACGCCAGGCTTCTAGTATCAGGAACTTTTTTTGATGTAATATATAATTTCTACAATTATTGCATAACAAATGGAATAAAACGACTTTGAGTTACTAAGAGCCGTGACCCTGAAATACATAGCAAAGAAGATAATGACTGAAGGGGGTGGAACCGTAAATGACTTGCATTTTGATGTAGGTATAGATAAAATGTAAAGGGACGAGGTTGTATCAATAAGATTGTAGAAGTGGAAGGGTTTGGGTTTGGCAATTGTTCCAAGCATTATACATGGAATTTAGAGTATGGGTCACAATAATGGCCATATAGATGCCTTTTATCATAGAGTTGGGACTTATAAAGTATTATAGACATTTAATATAGATGCCTTCTCGCAGGATGTAACTATGGAAAGGAAAAACAAAAATGATATTCTAGTCATTATAGCACATTAAGATTCATTTATATTAATAATTTGACTTCCAGTAGGAATCCAATAATTCCCAACTAATAGTGCCAATCATATAAACATGTTAAATAATGGGATAAGAATCGTAAAATAATAAACATTCTAATTTTCTGCTTCCTTGAGAATGACTGACACGGTTCTCCCGCTCTACAAGTCCCCCCTAAAACATAAAACATGCCAAATCAAGATCCAAAAACAATAAATCGCATTTCAAAAGATTAATAACCAATAAAAAAAATGAATTCACAATATTTAATCCAGCGAGTGCCATCAATCTACGGGGCATATTCCTCTCTTCATCCTCCTGCGGAGCCCCTATCCGTCCTCAACATCAAGAGCATCAAGAATGCGCTCTCCTGCAACATAACCAAGTCAATCAAGATCAAGAACATCGAAACCCACAAAGGACACAATTTGGGATTTAGCAACTTTTTGAACCAATTAGAAATTTAGCAAAGGTTTAAAAACTATTTAGAGAAATAGCTGATTTGGGTTAAATTAAAAACACATAGACGCCACGTAAGATGGATGGTTAACGACCTTGGCATCTATGAATCCGCACTTTGCAAGTGCGGATTCAACTTGGCTCTCATAAAAGAGGCCAAGTATAATTTGCAATTGCAAAGTACGGATTAAAAATGAACTCTCTCTCCTCTCTCTCTCTCTCTCTGTGTATATGTTTTTCAAATCATTACTCCCCTTTTCTTCTTGTCATACCTGAATACTATCCACGTTCTTCAACCACAGAAACGTGCATGCATCATCACCATCTTCCAATTTTCAAATTCAAACAATGAATTCAGGCTTGATGCTATGTGCTTTTTATTGGGTATGCAGAGTAGAGAGAGAGATAGAGAGAGAGATCGAGATGAGAGAAAGATCGAGAGAGAGATAAGAGAGAGATCGAGTCGAGAGGGGAGATAGAGAGAGAGAGAAGAGAGAGATTGAGAGGATTATACTTAGTGCTCTCTCAGAGGGCCAAGTTGAATCCACACTTGCAAAGTGCAGATTTAGAGTCGCCCTCGTTAACCATCCATCCTATGTGACAGCTATGTGTTTTCGATTTAACCCAAATCTGCTGTTTCTCTAAATGGTTTTCAAACCTACTTAAATCTATAATTGGTCTTAAAAACTTGCTAAATTCCTAGTTAGTTCTAAAATCCGTAATTAGTTCTAAAAACTTGCTAAATCCCTAGTTAGTTCTAAAATTCGTAATTAGGTCTAAAAACTTGCCAAATTTTGTCCAACCCCGAAATCTCGAGGAAAAACTATCCTAGGAGTCGAAACCCTAACCCTAATTTGACCTGCTCTTAGAGCGCACGGGCGAGGGCGAGGTCGACGTCGAAATGGTCGAGGGTCGTGAGCGACGTTCTTGATGGAGGATTCGGATTCGGATCCGGGCATGGTTTCTGATGGGCTTGATCACTTACCTTCGTATATTTCTAAGGCATTTTTCTAATCTAGGGTTTGATTTAGGGAAAATTTGGAATACAATTGAAGAACAAGAAGAGAAATTGAATGGAAAGAACTTTTTAATAGAGAAAAATACAAGTAGAAAAGATACAATTGGTACGAGAGAGAATTCATTTTTTTCATTAAACATTCTACACATCTTTCTAGTACATAGAATATCTATTTATAGGCCTCAACTAATTATATCCTAACAAACTTCAAAACAAAATAATCAAGCTTCTTAACTAACGATTTAACAAATTTCTCACAAGAGCTATCTAATAATACCTCCCTCTCAAAATTAACCTTGTCCTCAAGATCAAGAATCGATCGTCAACGAACACCATGTCAATGTATATGTTTCAAACTTTCTTGAAGAACACAAATGGATTTGTAAATCCCCAATTCCATGTATATATTTTTCTTATTTTTTCCTGAATTTTCCGAGTATTTTTGAACATTTTTTTATATTTTTATTATTTTATTTTAATTTCCTAACCCTAAACCCAATTTAACCCGACCCGACCCGACCCGACTCTCCACTCCCACTTCTCCTTCTTCTTCTCCTTCTCCTTTTCTTTTCCCGCTCTTTTCCTATGACTCCTCCTCCCTCGCGACCGAACCTCGTCGACGCCGTGCCCACCATGCCAATGACCTCCCCGAGATCCCTTCCCCCAAATCCTCACTTGCTCCCCTCTCTCCCTCTCTCCGACGTCTCCGCGAGACCCGCTCAACCCACGTCCGAGCTCTTCCCCAACTACTCACCGAGATCCCAATGCTCACCTCCCCTCATCTCTAACAACCTCTCTCTCTCTCTCTCTCTTGCTACCTCTTTCTCCCTCTAACTCGTTCTCTTTCCTCCTCACACTTCCACTCCCCACTTCCTTTCTCTCTCAAACCGACCTCTAGCCGCCATCATCGAACACCATCGCCAGAGCATCGCCGCCATTGCCTTCTTTGGCTAACGAGATTCACCGTCGACCTCACCATAACTCACCGCCAGCTACCCCTCCTCATCACCACCACCATTGTAGCCATCATCTTTCACGCCCCGCTTCCCAGAGTACGCTAAGCTAGGCACGTGACATAGCCAACCATACTACCTGTGGATAGAAATCATCCTTCCACAGTCACATTACGGCTGTAGAGATATCAAGAACAATAATAAAACTATCTAGCACATGTCCATAAGCCAAAATAAAATGAGTCAAAATAAATAATGCGGAAGCAAGAGATCCAATACAAAATAACTGGAATGTATGTCCCGTAATGCGGGCTCACATCAGAAATAAAATGCTGAAAAGTAAAAGAACTAACTACTACTGAGTCCTCACTGGTCAGCCTGCTGGCTGAAATACTCCTGCTCGGACTGCAACAAAGGTATGGGATCTGGGCCATGCAAAACCCAGATGTCAGCGCGTCATGTCATCAAGCAATAAAATATAACAGGGTAACAAGACGTGAAAGTTTAATCATAAATGGTAAAGCAAGTATAACAGTAATATAAATCAGGGCAGTAAGGGTAGTGTGCAATGAGTAAACTAAACTGGTTTATTATTTATCTACTCTCAAGTCTTTGAAATCAATTTGATGAATCATCGATGTAACTTAATAGTATCCCGTGCGTACCCGGGACCACGGTCAAGATTCTCGGGCTGAATCCGAGACGTGCCGCTAGGCAATAAAAGGTAGCATGTAAAGATGAGTGATGTCAGCATCATCACCCCGGGGCTGGCCTAGCCCGTAAGACTGATCAGAACAGGTGTCGAACAGTCTAGTTACAAGTCAGGTTTCATCATTGATTTCCCCATACCCCCAAGTTATATGTGTTCAAGTCAGGTATTAAGTAATCAAGAACTAATGCCAACTCAGGATCAGGTAGGTGTAGGTTTGTCTGGATAGACAACAGGAACGGTCCGTAAGGACTACAAGTCAGGTTGGTTGGCATTAGACACAAGATCAGGTAACAGGTAAAGCCATGGTACATCAGTTCAAGTCAAGTAGTGTACTTAGGTGTCATGTCATGTCAAGAGTGTACGGTACCATGTCATATCAAGTAGGAAGTGCAACAGGTCATGTCAGGAAGCACAAAATGTTATGTGCGTGCTCATAAATCAAACTAACATAAACATGATTATAAATAAACAAGTATAGGTACTATCAAAAGAATAAACTGGACATGTAATATAATATGCAAATAGGTACAGGTTAAATTATATCGATGCACGGTTATCATTTAGAGTTCGGTTTATGGTTCCAATCTTAAGTATCATACACTTAAACAAATATGGATTATTAAAAATCATGTTAATGTGTACTAAATAATTTAAAGATGCGATTGAATATAAATCAGGTTAGTTGTATGCAAACGGTCGTCCGACAGGGTATAAAATATAAAAGGATACTGTGGGTTATGTAATAATTGTTACAAGATTTAAATATGAATGCGGGTACTACGTATAATAGAACTACATGCAAACTGGTATGTTTCGAGCCATGAATCTAAAATGATATAATGGGACGTCGACAAGTTAAAATGGAATTCTGGTGTTAAATGGAACTACAGGTCTATCGTGCACTCTAATAGGTACATAGAAATTTAAATAGCATATATAGTAGTTTAAATAGCATGTAGCAAGTTTTCACTTGCCTCGACGGATCGCGATACGGGAAACGGAACGTCTCACGTCGGCGAGAAAAGTCGCGACGCGCGTACGGTACATGGAAAGAGTCCAAACAACGCACGATGGGATCACACGGATCAGAGATGCCTGCTGGGTCGTCGTGATCGTCGCCGGCACGGTCGGATCCCGGCAATCAAGAAACACAGCGAACATTTTGATTGAAAGAGAGAATGCATGGAAGAGGAAACAAGAAGAATGAAAGAGAACAGAGGAGATTGATGAAAGAAACTTACTCACTGGATTGCAGAGGGGTGACAGCGTCGTCGGTGAGGCGTCGACGGAGCTCCGACGATCTACAGAGGTACCCTTTTTAAAAAAACAGAAAAGAAAATTTAAAATAAAGAAGAATAGAAAGAAGAAGAAGAGAAGGATGAGAGAGAGAAAGGTTGCTCACTGGGGTTGGGAGACGGCTAGGCTGTGGTTGCAAAGGTGGGAAGTCGTCGGCAAAGGATCGCCGGCGAGATCAACGGCAAGGCAGCAAGGTCCTAGGTTGCAGGGAATGGCTCGGGTGCTAGGGTTTCTGCTAGGGTTTGTTTTGATGTGGGTTCTGGTGCTCGGGAACGGCAGAGGAGAGGAAGAGAGGGGGAGGAAGGAGATGACGATGAGATAAGGGAGTCGACGGCGACGAGGTGACGGTGCTAGGTTAAAGGCTGCAATGGGTTTTCTGGGTTCAGTGGGCTTGTTTGAGGAAGGAAGAAGGAGAAGAGATGATGGAGATGAGGGAGACGAGGGGATGCAGAAGGTGCCGACGAGAAAATAGGGTTAGGGTGATGGAGGCGATGAGGAGTTGGGTTTGTGGAGGCGAGGGCTGCAGCGTTTTATAAAACAGATAAATAAGGAGAAGATAGAAGGGAGGTGACGAGATGCAGGGAGCGGTGAGCAGAATCGAGAAGAGCACAGTAATCGCGAGATCTGAGAGAGAGAGCGCGAGAGGAGAGAGAAAAAGAAGAGAGAGAGAGAGAAAAAGAAGAGAGAGAGAGTGCTGCGCAACAGAGAGAGAAGGAGAAAGGGAAGGAGAGAGGAGAGATCAATGGGGCCCAGCGAAGATAAATGAATCTTGATTGGTTGAGGAAACAAGAGAGAGAAGGAAGAGAGAGATTTTGAGTGAGAGAGAGAGATGGGGCCCAGCGAAAATAAAAGAAATGTGATTGGCTCGCGGGGGGTGAAGTTGGGTTAGGAAAAATTTTATAAAGATTTAATATTTTCAAGAATCCTTTTCGTTGGCTGAAAAAAAGAGGAAAAAGATTTCCATAAAAAAAAATATTTTCTTACCATAAATCTTTAGCAGATGAAAATAGGTTAGGGGAATTTAAAATATTTAAATAATTAGAATTTAGCGGGATACAAATAATTCAGAAAAGCGTCCGGGTCGGGTCCAAAATTTTGAATTTGAAATATTAAAATTATGAGCAAGTTCCAAAAATTGAAAGGAAGGATTATATAATGAAAAAGCATACCCCCAGGAACGGACACACGCACGTGCGTGTAGCTATCCAAACGCGTCCGTTCCACTGAACGGGACCAGAACACGATGTAAGGACGCTAACACAGGGTTAGGGGTATCAAGCAGGCCATGTCATGTAGTTTTAAATTATTTTAAGTGACCTAGATTGTTATATGCAAAATATGTAATGTCGGGGTAATCTATAACTAGGAAACCACAAGCTCAGGTAAGCGGGTCGAATATAAAGTAACTGCCATTCACAACCAAACATGATAAATGAAATAAATACCACAAACCACACATACGGCAACAGAGATTAGTATAATAGAACTCGGTTGTTATATTATACCCAACTACAAAAAGAATTTCGTCCTCGAAATTCCAAAACAAGAAAGGATAACAATCAATCAAACTACAAGAAAAGATGGGGAAATTTCTGCCGGATTTCATCTTCTCGTTCCTAAGTTGACTCTCCATGTGAGCGACTACCCCAAGAAACAAGTACAAGAGGGATAACCTTATTCTTAAGAACCTTTTCCCTTCGATCCACAATCGCAATCGGTCGCTCCTCAAAAGTCAAGTCTTCTCGTACAGTCAGCTCCGAATGATCCAACACATGTGTTTCATCACGAACATACTTACGGAGTTGAGATACGTGAAACACGTCATGAACATTCGCTAAGGATTGCGGTAACGCCAATCGATATGCTACCTTACTAACACGCTCCAAGATCTCGAAAGGTCCGACGAATCGAAGACTGAGCTTTCCTCGACTTCCGAAACGAATCACCCCTCTAGTCGGTGATATCTTCAAGAATACCAAATCACCCACGGCGAACTCTAGAGGTCTTCTCGACGTATCTGCCCAACTCTTCTGTCTGTCTTGTGCTGCTTTCATATGATTCCGAATTGCATTAACTTTCTCAACTGTCTGCACAACCAAATCTGGTCCCAACAATCTTCGTTCACCGACATCGTCCCAACAAACAGGTGAACGACACTTGCGACCATACAAAGCTTCGAATGGAGCCATCTGAATAGTCGCCTGGAAACTGTTGTTGTAAGAAAACTCCACTAAATGTAGATGATCCTCCCATGAACCCTTGAAGTCCAACATGCAAGCTCTCAACATATCTTCAAGAGTTTGGATCGTTCTCTCCGACTGGCCATCTGTTTGAGGATGATAAGCCGTGCTAAACTTCAATCGAGTCCCCAAACTTTCCTATAAGCTCCTCTAAAAGTGTGATAAGAACCGAGTGTCACGGTCGGACACGATACTCACCGGTATTCCATGCAATCTTACAATCTCCTGCATGTACCATTCTGCCAAAGTTTCTGTTGATTGACTAACCCAAAAAGGAATGAAATGAGCTCTTTGGTCTAACGATCAACAATCACCCATACCGTATTGTTGCCTTTTGGACTCCGCGGTAGAGCTGTCACGAAATCCATGGTTATATGTTCCCACTTCCACTGAGGAATCGGAAATGGTTGCAATAAACCAGCAACCCTTTGATGTTCAGCCTTAACTTGCTGACACACCAAGCACTTTGCCACAAAGCGGGCAATCTTCTGTTTCATGCCTTCCCACCAGAAATGCTGTCGTATATCTCGGTACATCTTCGTGCCTCCTGGATGTACGGAATAAGCTGAACTGTGCGCCTCCTTCATAAGCTCTTCGCGAATATCTCCCTTTGGCACACACACACGACTTCCATATCTCAACGAACCATCTTCATGGATCAGTAAATCTGTTCGAAGTCCGTCTTCAACCTGTTCTCGAAACTTTTGCAATCTAGGGTCCTACGATTGCGCTGCTATAATATTCTCGATCAACGACAAATGTACCTGCAGCTGCATCAACTGTCCCGAAGAATGCGGTAGCACAACCTCCAAATCAAATCTTCGAAAGTCTTCAACGAGTTCCTTCTGCGTAGTCAACATCTGAATAGCTGGTAACCGACTGAGTGCATCCGGCACGACATTAACCTTCCCCGGATGGTACTTAAGATCAAGATCGTAGTGAGCCATCAGCTCCAACCATCTACGTTGCCTCATATTAAGCTCCTTCTGCGTGAACACATACTTCAAGGTTTTATGATCAGTGAAAACCTCGACCCTTTCGCCCAAAAGGTAGTGTCTCCAAATCTTCAAAGCGAAGATCACAGCCGCAAGCTCCAAGTCATGAGTTGGGTAATTCTTCTCATGGGTCTTCAACTGTCTCGATGCGTATGCTACAACCTTCCCATGCTGCATCAAAACACATCCCAATCCTTTCCTAGATGCGTCGCTGTGAATCACCAATCCTCCGGAACTGTCTGGCATGGTCAGAATAGGAGCGGTTATCAATTTCTGCTTCAATGTCTCGAAAGCTGGCGCACACCTATTCGTCCACACGAAAGGTACCTCTTTGCGCGTAAGCTTGGTCAATGGCTCCGCCAGACGAGCAAAGTTCTCCACAAATCTTCTGTAATACCCAGCTAGTCCAAGGAAGCTTATTATCTTCGCAACATTCCTCGGAATCTGCCAATCTCGAACTGCTGCAATCTTTTCGGGATCAACGGCGATTCCATCGCCAGACACGACATGCCCCAAAAACTTTACTTCTTCTAGCCAAAACTCGCACTTGCTCATCTTTGCATATAATTTCTCTTGTCTCAACGTCTGCAGTGCGATCTTCAAATGTTCAGCATGCTCTTCAATACTCTTCGAATAGACCAGAATATCATCAATGAATACCACTATAAGCTGGTCCAAGAATGGTGAAAAGATTCAGTTCATCAAGTCCATGAATATAGCCGGTGCATTCGTTACTCCGAAGGGCATCACTAAGTACTTGTAATGTCTATACCGAGTTCGGAACGCCGTCTTGCAAATATCTTCTGTTTTCACTCGGACCTGATGATATCCGGATCGCAAGTCCAGCTTCGAGAATACCCTCGCGCCACTAAGCTGCTCAAATAATTCGCCAATGCGAGGGATCGGGTACTTGTTCTTAATAGTCACCCGGTTTAACTCTCAATAGTTGATGCACATCCTCCTTGTGCCATCTTTCTTCTTGACTAGAAGAACTGGAGCTCCCCAAGGAGAGTTACTGCTTTGAATCCAACCCTTCTCAAGTAATTCAGTAACCTGTTTCTTAACTTCTTCCAATTCCACTGGTGCCATTGGATAATACGCTTTAGATACTGGCGCTGAACCAGGAATAAGATCAATTGCGAATTCCACGTCTCGCTTCGGCGGTAAACCTGATATGTCTTCAAACACATCCATGAAATCTCGAACAACAACCGGCGCTTCATCTTTATCAACTTCCAAGGACGAAAGAACACTAGTTGTCGACCTAGCCCTAAACTCGACTGGCCCGACAGAACTGTTTTCTCCAGTGAAGATAAACTCGGGATGTCCGGGAATCTGGAAAATTACTTTCTTTGCTCTACAATCAATGTGAGCATGGAAAGTGCCGAGAAAATCCATTCCCAAGACGACTTCGTAGCTACCTGTATCAATAACCAAGAAATCTGCAAAAAGCTCCAGTCCGCAAACAACAACTGCACAATCCTTACATTCTCTACTAGATATGATTTTCACATTCCCAGTGTGTATGTCCCAGAAACTAGACAGGGTCGTACAGGTAATCGAGTGTATAGATATAAACTTGGACGACATAAAATAATGGGATGCACCAGAATCAAACAACGCTAATGCGGGAAAACCATGAACAAGTAGAATACCTGAAACAACTTCTCCTGAAGCCTTAGCTTCCTCAGCCGTCAAGGTAAAAGCTCGAGCCTGATTGGGTCCCTGAGTCAGCTGCTTCTGTCCCTGAAACGGTTTCTGCAGTGGCTTCTGAAAATTATCCCTCGTGCGAAGCTTCGACGGACAAGCGTTGATAGTGTGATCCGCCGCTCCACAAACCAAACAGAGTCCCTGCCTCCTTCGACAATCATTTTGCACGTGTCCAGGTAAATGGCAGTAGTCACAAATCACGGTCCTTCTCTGATCAACAATAGCATACTTCTTCATTGGTGTTACACCACGACGGTCCACTAGAATACCTCTGTGTCCATGTGCTCGGTTCAGTGCAAAAGCCGGCTTTCGTACTGTGATTGTTGTCTGCTGTGAACTCCCAGTCTTCCCAAATAAGCTCTGCTGTTCTCAGGCCGCCGTAAGTACCTGTGAGAAAGTGGTCAAACCCAGAGAGACAATTTGCCTCTGGATATCCACGTCCAAACTGCGCATGAACCTCCTTGCCCTATCCGCATCGTTGGCAACTAAAGGTCCAGCGAACCTACTGAGTCGCGTCCACTCAGCTGCATATACATCTACAGGTGCACCGTTCTGCTTAAGACTGATAAACTTTTCCTCCATTTCCTCCCGTGCAGTCCGCGGGAAGAACTTCTCCAGGAAACTCTTTGAAAAATCCGCCCACTTGATCGGCTTGGGCAAGCGGGACTCCTCCACAAGCCACCATTCACGGGCGTAATCCACCAGCTGAATGCGTACTACATCCACCCTCTTATCATCTGGGATCTGTGCTGCAATGAGTAGATTCTCTATGTCAACCAGCCACTGCTCCGCTGGCAACGGCTCCTCTAAGCCAGTAAAGACAGACGGACCCAGTCTCCTGAAATCCGCTACGGTCCCCACACGATCTACTGGTCTGGCCCCAACATTGTTCACGGCTGCTGAACAGTCCGCAAACCTTCCTGAAACGATTCAGCTTGCTGCTGGATTAGCTCGGTCTGCCGCTTTTGGTTCTCTAACATCCCATATATTACTCTAAGCATAGCGGTTTCGTCAACACGCCTTTGGTACGTCTTCAGATTCTTGTCTGCCATATTCCTGAAATCAAAACACCCAAGGATTAGCATGATAACAGATTCAAAATGTAGATCAAGGCTAGAACTCCGAGTTACTTAAATAGAGTACAGCATTGTAACCATGCCGCGGTATCATAGCTACAATTACATAACTCCACCCAAGTCGCCTAAGTTCTAGAGATAAACAAGGAATCAGGTTTCGAGTCGATATGCAAAGGAAGTTTGCATACCGTAAAAGTATAGTCAGGAGGAGGTTAGATTCAAGAACGGTAAAACGGTAAGATGGCAGGACATGTTTCCTAATCACGAATATTCTGATTCGTGTATTAGGTCCAATACCCAACTACAAAAGAATCAACCCGATTAACCTATGGCTCTGATACCAAAAGAACCATGTCACGCCCCGCTTCCCAGAGTACGCTAAGGTTAGCACGTGACAGAGCCAACCATGCTACTTGTGGATAGGAATCATCCTTCCACAGTCACATTATGGCTGTAGAGATAACAAGAACAATAATAAAACTATCTAGCACATGTCCATAAGCCAAAATAAAATGAGTCAAAATAAATAATGCGGAAGCAAGAAATTCAATACAAAATAACTGGAATGTATGTCCCATAATGCGGGCTCACATCAGAAATAAAATGCTGAAAAGTAAAAGAACTAACTACTACTGAGTCCTCACTGCTCAGCCTGCTGGCTGAAGTACTCCTGCTCGGACTGCGACAAACGTATGGGATCTCGGCCATGCAAAACCCAGATGTCAGCGCGTCATGTCATCAAGCAATAAAATATAACAGGGTAACAAGACATGCAAGTTTAATCATAAATGGTAAAGCAAGTAAAACAACAATATAAATCAGGGCAGTGAGGGTGGTGTGCAATGAGTAAACTAAACTGGTTTATTGGTTACCTACTCTCAAGTATTTGAAATCAATTTGATGAATCATCGATATAACTCAATAGTATCCCGTGCGTGCCCGGGACCACGTTCAAGATTCTCGGACTGAATCCGAGACGTGCCACTATGCAGTAAAAGGTAGCATGTAAAGATGAGTGATGTCAGCCTCATCACCCCGGGGCTGGCCTAGCCCATAGGACAGATCAGAACAGGTGTCGAACTGTCGAGTTACAAGTCAGGTTTCATCATTGATTTCCCCATACCCCCAAGTTATATGTGTTCAAGTCAGCTATTAAGTAATCAAGAATTAATGCCAACTCAGGATCAGGTAGGTGCAGGTTTGTCTGGATAGACAACAGGAACGGTCCGTAAGGACTACAAGTCAGGTTGGTTGGCATTAGACACAAGATCAGGTAACAGGTAAAACCATGGTACATCAGTTCAAGTCAAGTAGTGTACTTAGGTGTCATGTCATGTCAAGAGTGTACGGTACCATGTCATATCAAGTAGGAAGTGCAACAGGTAATGTCAGGAAGCACAAAATGTTATGTGGGTGCTCATAAATCAAACTAACATAAACATGATTATAAATAAACAACCACGGGTACTATCAGAAGAATAAACTGGACATGTAATATAATATGCAAATAGGTACAGGTTAAATTATATCGATGCACGGTTATCATTTAGAGTTCGGTTTATGGTTCCAACCTTAAGTATCATACACTTAAACAAATATGGATTATTAAAAATCATGTTAATGTGTACTAAATAATCTAAAGATGCGATTGAATATAAATCAGGTTAGTTGTATGCAAACGGTCGTCCGACAGGGTATAAAATATAAAAGGATACTGTGGGTTATGCAATAATTGTTACAAGATTTAAATATGAATGCGGGTACTACGTATAATAGAACTACATGCAAACTGGTATGTTTCGAGCCATGAATCTAAAATGATATAATGGGACGTCGACAAGTTAAAATGGAATTCTGGTGTTAAATGGAACTACAGGTCTATCGTGCACTCTAATAGGTACATAGAAATTTAAATAGCATATATAGTAGTTTAAATAGTATGTAGCAAGTTTTCACTTGCCTCGACGGATCGCGATACGGGAAACGGAACGTCTCACGTCGGCGATAAAAGTCGTGACGCGTGTACGGTACACGGAAAGAGTCCAAACAACGCACGATGGGATCACACGGATCAGAGATGCCTGCTGGGTCGTCGTGATCGTCGCCGGCACGGTCGGATCCCGGCAATCAAGAAACACAATGAACATTTTGATTGAAAGAGAGAATGCATGGAAGAGGAAACAAGAAGAATGAAAGAGAACAGAGGAGATTGATGAAAGAAACTTACTCACTGGATTGCAGAGGGGTAACAACATCGTCGGTGAGGCGTCGACGGAGCTCCGACGATCTACAGAGGTACCCTTTTTAAAAAAACAGAAAAGAAAATTTAAAATAAAGAAGAATAGAAAGAAGAAGAAGAGAAGGATGAGAGAGAGAAAGGTTGCTCACTGGGGTTGGGAGACGGCTAGGCTGTGGTTGCAAAGGTGGAAAGTCGTCGGCAAGGGATTGCCGGCGAGATCAACGGCAAGGCAGCAAGGTCCTAGGTTTCAGGGAATGGCTCGGGTGCTAGGGTTTCTGCTAGGGTTTGTTTTGATGTGGGTTCTGGTGCTTGGGAACGGCAGAGGAGAGGAAGAGAGGGAGAAGAAGGAGATGACGATGAGATAAGGGAGTCGGCGGCGACGAGGTGGCGGTGCTGGGTTAAAGGCTGCAATGGGTTTTCTGGGTTCAGTGGGCTTGTTTGAGGAAGGAAGAAGGAGAAGAGATGATGGAGATGAGGGAGACGAAGGGATGCAGAGGGTGCCGACAAGGAAATAGGGTTAGGGTGATGGAGGCGATGAGGAGTTGGATTCATGGAGGCGAGGGCTGCAGCATTTTATAAAACAGAAGAAGAAGGAGAAGATAGAAGGGAGGTGACAAGATGCAGGGAGCGGTGAGCAGAATCGAGAAGAGCACAGTAATCGCGAGATCTGAGAGAGAGAGCATGAGAGGAGTGAGAAAAAGAAGAGAGAGAGAGAAAGAGTGCTGCGCAACAGAGAGAGAAAGAGAAAGGGAAGGAGAGAGGAGAGACCAATGGGGCCCAGCGAAGATAAATGAATCTTGATTGGTTTAGGAAACGAGAGAGAGAAAGAAGAGAGAGATTTTGGGTGAGAGAGAGAGATGGGGCCCAGCGAAAATAAAAGAAATGTGATTGGCTCGCGAGGGGTGAAGTTGGGTTAGGAAAATTTTTATAAAGATTTAATATTTTTAAGAATCCCTTTCGTTGGCTGAAAAAAAGAGGAAAAAGATTTCCATAAAAAAATAAAATATTTTCTTACCATAAATCTTTAGCAGATGAAAATAGGTTAGGGGAATTTAAAATATTTAAATAATTAGAATTTGGCGGGATACAAATAATTCAGAAAAGCGTCCGGGTCGGGTCCAAAATTTTGAATTTGAAATATTAAAATTATGAGCAAGTTCCAAAAATTGAAAGGAAGGATTATGTAATGAAAAAGCATACCCCCAAGAACGGACTCACGCACGTGCGTGTAGCCATCCAAACGCGTCCGTTCCACTGAACGGGACGAGAACACGATGCAAGGACGCTACCACAGGGTTAGGGGTATCAAGTAGGCCATGTCATGTAGTTTTAAATTATTTTAAGTGATCTAGATTGTTATATGCAAAATATGTAATGTCGGGGTAATATATAACTAGGAAACCACAAACTCAGGTAAGCGGGTCGAATATAAAGTAACTGCCATTCACTACCAAACATGATAAATGAAATAAATACCACAAACCACACATACGGCAACAGAGATTAGTATAATAAAACTCGGTTGTTACATCATCTCCTTCGACCCACCGAGCTCCCCAAGCCTTCAAGCCAAGACGAGCACTCCACTACACCTACCTCGCTACAACCGCCACCAGAGCTTGACTCGCCATCATCATCATCACCATCGTCCCATCCTCCTTCTCCCTTGCTTCACCATGCACTCCTTCTCCAACCACGAGAATCTCCATAGCTTGCCCGACCCCGATCATCCCCTGCACACCAACCCCCATCGAGCATCTTACTGCAACTGCATCACCTCCGGAGCTCCGCTGTACCTTACCGCTGTTGCCACAACACCCGTGCCCACCTCCGCACCAGTGTCGAGCCTCCCCAGGTCCTCACCAGAGCACATGCCAATCGCGCGTGCATCGTGCCGTGCCGTCTCCATGCCCTGGTTGTAGACTGCTGTCGTGTCGCCGTCTCCAGGCAAGAGAAAACCCAACTCTTGCTAATCATGCTATTATATATAAATATATATATATAAGTTAATTAATAATGTTAGATAAGCGCATATGTGTGTGTGTCTATATTGCATTAAGTGATGATCGAATACTTGTGTATTGAGCCATTATGATTGGTTGTATTGAATTGAACCCAACTCGGTCCATTAATCGTATGGATATCATATTATAATTTACATTAAGTAATTGTTGTCGATCGACACTCGTATACACATACTAGGTGTTTGATGCGAAACCTTAAACCAAAACCCATTTAAAAATGGTGGAATTTGTAACTAATGAATCACTCTATGGATAATGAATGTCGTGTAGGGATTTAAGTTAAAAATACTTAGGTTATACCCATGAAAAGTCGCCCCTAAATCTGGAATGCACCGCACATGTCATGTCAAAAAATATATATTAAATTAAATACAGATTGGAATATAATTTTCTATGGCTCATATCGAAGCCGACTCGATAAGCTAGAACCCTCTAAAGTTTACCTTTCAATACTGATAGGCCACTGTAACGAGAATTGATTGGGAATGCGGCTCTGGACTGCAGTCCGGGGCAGCATTCCGCAAGGATACCTGAAGTTAAGCGCCTGTACATCCCTACATAAAACTGAAAATACGCAGAGTCCTATATAGTCGCGTAAATAATTTAGTTAGCTAACATATGGATCTTGTCTCATTCAGTTTCACAGTCGTTTGATATTTTGTTTGTATTTTAGAATATCGATGTGTTCTGCAGTTTCTGCAGTGACATTTTTTTCACCTTCACACTAAACAGGACATATCTTCTAGTACAGAAAAGCTATTGTTCCCTCATAAAAAAAAAGGAAAAGGGGGGAAATTCCCCACTATTAAAGTCTCACGTGTTAAACATGTGAGCACCTATATACAAAAGCATATATGCGCTGCAGTTAAAAACAAATGGGCTAAAAGAGCCTCACATGTTAAACACGTGAGCGCCTATATGCAAAGGATATAGGTGCTACAGTTAAAAACAAATGGGCTAAAAGAGCCACACGTGTTAAACACGTGAACGCCTATATGCAAAGCATATAGGCGCTGCAATCAAATAATTAGCAAGCCAAACAGGCTTCATGTATTAAACACGTGAGAGTTTATATGCATACGAGCGCTGAAAATAAAGCATGTTGAAACCCATGCTAGGGGTCACATGTTAAACACGTGAGTTTTTCTGCTGCACTCTTTGGCAAGACAGAATTAAATTTTATTTGGGAAATATTTTCCCTGATCTTGCTGATACGGAAAGATTCTTCTCTAACAGAGAATTTTGGATTTAAAATCGAATTATGATAAAATATCACCAATCAAACCACCTGATAGAATTAAATTCTATGTGGAAAATATTTTTTTGATCTTTCTCAAACTAGAAAGATCTTCTCTGTTAAACAGAGGACCCTTAGATCAAAGATCCAACGGTGATTATAAAATTATCCACCGATCATCTGATAGAATAAAAATTCTATCTTAGGAAAAGATATTTCCTAATCTTGTTAAATAAACAAGAAAACTTCTTTGTTAGAGAGAGAGCTTTTGGATTAAAAATCCAATGGTGAATAAAACTCACCAAGTGATCCGGGAGATCATTTTAGATTGATTATGAAATCAATCATGATCTCTCAATCAGAGATTTTCCTAACAAGTTGATCTTTTCTCTTATCCTATAAATAGGAGAGAAGAACAAAAAAAGAAGAGAAGAGAAAAGAAAAAAGAAAGGGAAGGGGAGAGAAGAGACACATAACTCCCCACAAGCTTCTGCAAAAAAAAATATACAGTGAGCTCTGGAAAAAGAAAGAGAATTTAATTCTCAAAAAAAGAAGAAGACTTGCCTCATTGAAACCCTAGGTAAAAAAAATACACAGAGATCACAGTGTCTCTTCTTTTCCTATCTAAGGGTTTAACTCTTCATATAAGAACTTAGTTCTTCCTCTGATTGAGATTTGCAGAAGCAGATCTCCCCACAAGTTGAGAATTTAATTCTCATCGGGGAGATTCTATTCTGCAGATTCAAAACTCAGGGGAAAAGAAATAGGTCATAAAAAAAAAAATAGGAGCATATGGAAATTTAATTCCTCCAAAAATTAGGGTTTAACCCTATATAAAGAACTTAGTTCTTCAAAAAAATGATGACGATTCAAGATCCTCAAAACCGTAATCTTGATGATCATCAATGACTAAAAATGTCATTAACAGGAGATCGATATCTCTAAGAAAACACAAGAATAGCTTAGTGACTCGTTAGTGCTTAGCACTATTTTGAAGCCTTACGTGTTTCCCACGTGAGTGCTTCAAACGAACAAAAGAACAGCCAAAACTGTCTCACGTGTTTCCTACGTGAGTGCTTAAAAAAAAGGAAACAAGCAAAAGAAAAGCCAAACCCGCCTCACACGTGAGCGCAACAGAACTCTAGTGTTTAGCACTAATCCAGTGCCCACGTGAAACGCACGTGAGCACTGTATGTCTCAGTGCTAGCACTGTGGAGTAATTATATCTCAGCCCAAATCGGCTAAGTTTCCTGAGGTTAAACCTCTTTAATTTTAAAATCAATCGAGCTCATATGGCTCATGGTTTTCCAAACTGATCTTAGTCTCAAAAATGACTATTGATCTCTTATTGATGATATCCAAAACGATATTCATCCTTTGTCTCCTAAAGTAATTTTAGTCTCAAATACGACTAACAATCCTTAGGTCCACAACAACCATTTTTTCCTTCAAATGCGGGATTTGGTTCAAAAGGGTACATGTCTCCACACTTCTGATATATGTTGTTTTAATTCCTCAACGTCTTCAAAGAGATGGCGGGTCCCGATGACCAACAACTTCTTTCGCTGATGCACTTCCAAATTGTCGTGCATGCCTCAAATCGGATCGTGCCCCAAATTAGGCACATTCAATATCTCCATTGTTCACTTCATCACGTAACAAATACACGTGCACGCAAGATGAATAATGGACCGAAATGTCCTTAAAGTAATATTCGCCTCCAAAATGGTGATAAAGGACCGAAACGTCCTTAAACTAACACCTCGCCTCAAACATGGTGATAATAGACCGCGATGTCCTTAAACTAAAATAATCGAGCCCAAATGCTCATGTGTTTAAGCTGATCTTAATCTCAAACCAGATTAACGATCCTTAAATCAACCCAAATCCAAATCTAAAAATATACGGATTTAGAATAATCCACGCCCTATGGGCGATAACATAAAATAGTCTCCGTATACAATCCACGGGCAACCAAAATAAAACAAATATACAGACGACATGAAGTGAACCCCCGGAGTAGGAGAAAGTGATTACCGCGATGCGGTAACGTAATTAACTGCAGGGGCTTGCACATGCAGAGAAGAGCATCCCCACAATCAAAAAACCCCTCGCAAACGAGGGGGAATCTGATACTACAACAGTCGCATTCATTCAAACCTCCGATATACGGTACCATAAATCAACTTGGCATTCTTGGAGAGGTGGACGGATAAACCCAAATAGCATCTTCCCCTAGGATTCAGGACAGACGTCCCGATGTCCCGGTCCATCTTCCGGAGGTGAACAGATTCTGGCACGCCCAGTGGGACCTTTTCCTCTTTCCACTCCATAGTTCGTGTGTTGTGTTCACGAACAAAATCGCAGTTCGCTATGGTTGCCCTTGGATTCGAGATACTAAGATTTGGTGTCTTGCTCCTGTGCAGAAGAAGAGAAAATCGATAGCTTCCAACTGCACAACTTGCAACAGCAACTCCCGCTCTACCCTAACTGGAGGAGTGACTTATTGGCCCAATGCGGCCTCCATCTTTTCAATGCCGGTGGGGCAAGTAACTCAAGTCACTGCCGGATTGTTCTTCGGGACCATGATCCCACCAACGAGTTTTAGCGCCGCAAGATGAAGCTCCCAGGAAGTCAGTCTTCGATCGATTTGCAACCAAAAAGGCCCCTCTCAATGGGCCGTCCAAATCCAATGCCACAGTCTTCAACAGGCTGAGACGAAGCTCGGACATCTCAGTCTTCAACAGGTTGAGCCAGAACCAAAACGAGCTCGCACAGAGGCTTGTCACACCTGAAGGGGCTGCCCCAAAACGGATAGCCCCCCCAACTCCTCCTGCAGGTGAAGTCATCAAAAGTGCTTCCCTTACCAGAAGATCGGTCTTCGGAAGATTGACCATTACTTCGCAAATCCTACCAAGGACATCAGTCTTCAATAGACTGACACCAACAACAGTCCGTCACCAAAGCCAGGGACATGAAGAAGCCGCTTCCAAAACTGAAGCGGTCCCCTCTGCAAGACACGCTCGACGTCGCTACTGGCGCCGAGTGAGAAAAGCTGGGGGCAACTCCCACTCTGGACTTACTCCGCCAGCTCCGATGGTGGAAATTGATGCTGTTGTTCCAACCGGGAACAGCTTTGATCTACTCAGGAGGGTGTGAAAGAACTCTCCAACGGTGGTGCTAAAGAAGTCGCCTCCGCCTGCAGAAGCCACGGTTTAGGCAAAGACGGAGCAGCCTCATCAGCGGCTCTCCTCATAAATTCACAGGGTCTAGCGGAAAGTCTAGGACTCTGTGATCAACAAAGACTACTCTCGTCGACCGAAGAAATTGAAGGCTCGGCAAGAAGAAGACCATCCCTCCACCATACAACGAAGGACTTCTTCCACACGGATTCCTATTATAACGGCTCCTTCAACTTCGACCTCCTTCAAAAAGAGGAGGCCGGAAAAAATCCCACCGCCTGCGGCAAATTCCAAAGGCAATGGACCCAAACGCCCTAAGGCTGGGGGCATGATTGTACACCCGGTTTACATGGCTTCCGGGAAAGAGGAAAGCCATGCTTCCGTGGCTCATCACCCGCAAACTCGGTCGTTAACTAAAGCTCAGAAGCAACAACAAAAGCTCCATGAAATGCTGACCAAAATGGTAGTACTCACCGGACAGAAAGAAAGTTCGGATCCAACAGCCGAACAGCCCCAAGAATAAGAGACCGATACAGTGTTCCTTCAAAGGGTGCTTGAAAGAAAGGACAAGAAAGCTGTTGAGTAAGCCGCCAACATAAAGCAGATAGAACTCTTATTTCATGACATGGTTGGAATGATGATCCAGCCAGAACCCCAGCCGAAGATCCGCCGATAATCATCGAGGATGACAGAGGGGAAACATCAAACCCTCTTCCGGCCTTATCAGTGGCCAAGGAGGAAACGATCTCCAAGGCCGTTCTTGATGATTACATCACTCAACAAATACGAGCTCATCAAGCAAATAAAGCGGCCGGCCAAACTATCAGAACTGGGTGACCGTATCCAAGATGGTATGACCAAATCAAGTACCCGCGGGGATTTACGATCCCCAAGTTCCATGTGTACAAGTGGACAGGCAACCCACACCAGCACATAGCGCAGTTCAGAGCTCTGTGTGGCAACACTGGAGGCGACGACAAACTATTGCTTTGCCGGTTCGTTGGCAGCCTGTTAGAGACAGCCTTTGTATGGTACTCGGAGCTCCTAAATGACTCTGTGAGGACATTCACAGAGATGGAGCTTCTATTCACACAGTGGTTCGCCAGCGTGAGCGAGCGCACCCCGATCATGCATTAATCAATGCCAGGGTAAAGCCGGGAGAAACCTGGGTCCAATACGCGATCCGGTGGTGGAACCTATGGTCTAAGTGCGAAAAATGCATCGAAGAATCCCCGCCGTGGGCATGTTCATCGGGACCCTAGATCCGCAAACGACTGTGTCCTAGTTCATGACGTTCTTCAAGCAGACGACCTTCCAGGCTCTGATCGATAAACTGGCCCAAATGGACCAGATGGGCCACGGGCCTTCCTGCTCAAGTAAGGACCCTCGAAATGCCAAGGGTAAAGGGAAAGCGGCCTTCATCGCTATTCAATGCCAAAAGACGTGATCGGGATGTTTGGACGTCTGGCCTGAATTTTGGGGGCAGATGCTATTTGGGTTTATCCGTCCACCTCTCCGAAGATGCCAAGTTGATTTATGGTACCGTATATCGGAGGTTTGGACGGATGCAGCCATTGTAGCAGACTTCGTCAGATTCCCCCTCGTTTGCGAGGGGTATTTGATTATGGGGACGCTCTTCCCTGTAGGCGCAAGCCCCTGCAGTTAATTACGTTATCGCATCACGATAACCACTTTCTCCTGCTTCGGAAGTTCACTTCATGTCGTGTGTGTTTTATTTGTTTAGGCTGCCCGTGGATTGTATACGGAGACTAATTTATGTTGTCGCCCGTAGGGCGTGGATTAGTCCAAATCCGTATTTCTTAGCTTTGGGGTTTTTTTATTTAAGGATCGTTGATCTATTTTGAGATTAAGATCGAATTAAACGTATGTAACCATTTGGGGCTCGGTTAGTTTTTTGTTAAGGATACGTTAGTCCAATTTGAGACTAAGCTCTACTTAACAAGGTTTCAGGATCATTTTTGTTTCAGATCAAACAAGAGAGTATTTGGGCTCTGTTGTTTTAGTTTACGGACATTTCGGTCCATTATAGCCATTTTGGGAGGCGAAGTTCTAGTTTGAGGACATCTCAGTCTGTTGATCACCATTTTAGAGGTGAGATTTTAGTTTAAGGATGTCTCGGTCCGTTGATCACCATTTTGGAGGTGATATTTTAGTTTAAGGATGTCTCGGTCCATTGATCATCTTGTGCGCACGTGTATTTCTTACGTGGCGGGATGAACAACGATGATATAGGATGCACCCAGTTTGGGGTGCGGTCTGATTTGAGGTGTACACATCAATGCACCAAAAAGATGTTGTTTGTCGGGACCCGCCACCTCTCTGAAAAAGTTGAGGAATTACAACGACGTGGATCAGAGGTATGGAGAGATGTACTCTTGAACCAATTCCTGTATTTGAGGGGAAAAGGAGTTAGTGATAAACCCGGAAATCATTAGTCATATTTTGAGACTAAGATTTCCTCAGGAAGATGTGGGATGAGTATCGTTTTGGATATCATCAGTTGGAAGATCAATAGTCATATTTGGGACTAAGATCAATTTGGGAAAACATGAGCACAGAGGCTCGGTCGATTTGGAGATCAAAGAAGTTTTGACCTCGGGAAGACTTAGCCAATTTGTGACTAGGTTTGGGTCTTTATATTTACCCTTGTAGTGCTAAGCACTGGTAAATGTAGTACTTACGTGTATTCCGCGTGAGGCATT
The DNA here is from genome assembly GCA_030015575.1 of Agapanthus africanus. Taxonomy (NCBI): domain Eukaryota; kingdom Viridiplantae; phylum Streptophyta; class Magnoliopsida; order Asparagales; family Amaryllidaceae; genus Agapanthus; species Agapanthus africanus. The sequence goes on along the minus strand of CM057338.1, from coordinate 314,406,438 downwards.
AGACCAGTGTTAAACACTGAACTTTGGAGGCGCTCACGTGTGAATCACGTGAGGCGCCCTAAAGTAGGCGCTATTCTTTGGGTTTTGTTCTCTTTTTGCATATAAGTTCTAAGCACTTGGTTCTTGTGGCGCTCACGTGAGGCGCCGCAAAGTTGGATACTGCATTTTGGGTTTTATCCCTTCTTTTTTTTATAAGTGCTAAGCACTTGATTGTAGATCGCGTGCAAACCACGTGACTGCCCTAGGAGGCATTTCTTGTTCTTCTTTTAAGCGCTTGTGTGGGAAACACATGCGGTCCTCGTTATAGTGTTTAAAAACTAATGAATCATCAGTCTTTCCTTCTGGGTGTTTGGATATTTTGATCTCATGTTAATGACCCTAGGATTTGGAGGATTTCATGTCTCTTGTTTTGTAAGAATTAAATTCTTTTTATAGGGTTAAACCCTGGTTTTCATGTGTTTTGTAAGAATCAATTTCTTTGAACTCAATTTTTTTCCCCTAGGTTTTGAATCTGCATGACAGAATCTCCCCGATGAGAATTAAATTCTCAACTTGTAGGAAGATCTGCTTCTGCAGATCTCAACCAGAGGAAGAACTAAGTTCTTGCATGAAGGGTTAAACCCTTAGAGAGACAAGATGATCTCTGAGTTTTGTTTTCTTTTTACCTAGGGTTTCAATGAAACAAATCTTCTTCTGTGAGAATTAAATTCTCTATTTCTTTTGAAGCTCTTCTCTCTTTCTTTCTTTTTTAAAGCTTCTGAGGGGGTTCCTTTTTTCGTTCACTCTCTCCCCGAGTCTTGAAGTCTTTGGCTCTTTATATAGTGGAGAGAAGTTTGTTTAATTCTAAGAAAATCTGTTATTTAGAGATTCTAATTGATTTAATTGGTTTATGAATTGATTTGGGAAATTTTTCCCATCATTGGATCTTTGATCCAAGGGTTTTTGTTTTACAGAACATATTTTTCTTGTTTTTTTAACAAGATTAGGGAAATATTTTCCCATATGCAGAATCTTATTCTGTAAAAATAGTGAATTTTAATTATCATTAGAATTTTAATCCAAGAGTGCTCGGTTTAACAGAGCACGGTCTTTCTTTGTTTAGAAAGATATGGAAAATATTTCCATCTCATAGGATCTTTGATCCATCAACTTTCTGTTTAACGGAGAATTTCCCTCCTCATTAGAAAGCTCCATGTTTAATCACCATTGGATCTTTGATCCAACGATCCCCTGTTGAGTAGAATTTAATTCTTCATAGGGGGTTCCCTCACGTGTTTAACACATGAGGTTTATTTAGTTTGTCAGTTGTTTGATTGCAGCGCTTATATGCTTTGCATATAGGCGCTCACGTGTTTAACACGTGAGGATTATTTAGCCTATAGTTGTTTGATTTGCAGCGCCTATATGTATCGCATATAGACGCTCACATGTTTAACACGTGAGGCTTATTTAGCCTATAAGTTGTTTGATTTGCAGCGTCAATATGCATCGCATATAGGCGATCACATGTGTTAGTGTATATGCCCTAGAGGCCATTACCGTATCATACTAGCTTGTATATTACTTGATGGAAGCTTGGGATATTCACAGTTGTATATACAATCTTGCTCGAAATGGTAGTATGCTACTTGGTTTGTCTCTGCTTTAATATGTGCATGTGTTTCTTTTAGCATATCGCTGATATACATATTAGTAGAGCCCTTAGGATCTTTGCTTGATTACCAGCGTTGTGATGGCGCTCACACTCGTGGGAGCTGGGTGATCTATAAGCACATCCTTATACAGGTCCCTAGTCGTTGGACTATCGAGACAGGGAATCGATACTCCGGAGTAGACTAGCGTATGCGCTTCTCATCCCAGCGTGGGAGACGGTCTGTCCCACAGCCGTCAGTACGTCATACTTGAGATAGTATGCGGGTGCTCGTTAGGTAACGAGTACACTGGACAGGACTCGTCGGGAACTGCTGGTTGGTATTATACCTATCGTCAGTTATCAGTTCCCAGGTGACATGAGTACAGCTTAGTCCGCTGACTTGACACTGTCACTTCGCCTCGAGTGTGTTCCCACTGCACTTTGATTGCTACCCTACCACAGCTCAAAGGAGTCGTGCAAACAGGTAGTTTTTGGGTGCAGTCCCGAAGCACTTGGAGGCAGTGACGGTTAGACAGGATTCGTCTCTCCCGGTATTGGGGGTTGACATCGCGCTGTGTCCAGGAGAGCCATTACACGAGTAGTCCTTGGCCAGGGCAAGCGAGATATACTGGTAGGTTTCCAGTGTTATCTCAGGGTGTTCTGGGCTACACTCCGACACGACTTGTACCGCTATTAGGGGACTGACGTTCACCGCCCCGTAGGCCCGCCATACGATATATCAGACGAACAGACCGGACTGTACGGAGACTGTCACATACAGGCTCAGTAGGAGTTCAGATGGGGTTCACCTCGTCAGTCTTCTTATCGACATCTACCTGGGGACCGTTACGTACAGCTAGAGCCGCTTGCGGTCTGTGGTTAAACCCACTGCCAGCGTAGTGTCGAGTCTTTAGAGTCCCATACAGAGAGCTATTCGCCTTTAGGCAAAATGAGTAGAGGTCGCATAGTTTTGCGACAGGGTTCGTTCACATCCGCGCACTTGTGCACGTTTGCTGTCCGGACAGCTTATACTAGCGGGCTTTGGTTTAAGCCAGATCCTAGTATAGATTTGGGATTGGTTTTTTCTCATTGTATTCGTGTTCCTCGGATCACGAATACGGGTGCGTATGCACAGTTACTTGAGACAGAGGGAGAGGACTTTGATTAGGGTTAATGACTATTGTCATTTTATTAACCCTAATGCTTATGTGTGTATTATGGTTAATTGATATTAGTTTAATATAATTGTGCGTGGTTATGGTTGTTGACCATTTGACCTCCTTGACTTGTTGACCTAGGTTGACACTTTGACCATCATCATTTCATTTGGAAGATGCTCTTTGATCCTTGCAATTTGCATTAAAAATGAAATGATAATGGTCATGTCTTGATTAACCATGACAATTATCTAGCTAATTATCTAATTACAATAATTCACACATATATGGGAGAATGCTTCATATTTTCTCTCATTCTATTTTTTTCTTTCTCTCACTTGTTCTTCCTCTCCCTCAAGCTCTCCCCTCTCATGTGTTGAGAAACACTTGAGCTTGAGAAAAACCCCTTCTTGATAATCTCTACTCTCATCTAGGGTTTAAGGATTAGCACTTCTTACACCCTAGTTACTTCTAGCTTGGAGTTGAAGCCAAAGGTTGAGGCTTTCGGGTGGATCTTTCTTCGACGTGAGAAGACGACAAAGGTGACCTCTTTCCACTACTCCAAGGAGCAAGGAGAGAAGGACATAAAGCCCTAGGTATAACCTTTCTAACACTTAGCTAGTTTCTAGTTAGCTTTAGCTTGTTTTTGTTTAGCAAAGATCCTTCTTTGTCTAGTCCATGTTGCCTAAGTTGATAAAAATCATATTTTTATTCCGTTTTCCGCCTCCCCGTAAGTACCGGGATGGGCAACGTGGACGTACAGTGGTATCAGAGCCTAACTAAACATAAACTAGCTAGGTAGTAAAGTGTATGGAAGTTCGAATCGGAAAAATCGCAAAACCGAGTTTTCAAAACCCAAACTTTCTGTTAAAATTTTTTCTGTTCAAAATGAAATAAATCATACTCCAAAAATCATCTCAGGGTTTTGTGAAGAAAGCCACCAAAAACGATCCAGAGATTCGACCAAAGAGCCGCGGTTCCGCGGCAATAGCAAGCTATTGCCGCGCAACCGCGGCCGTTTTGGCTCGGCTCTGGGTCGAGTTTGGTGCAGTGTTTTTCTGGCTTGGTTTTGGGATTTTTAAGATGGTTTATATGTGCCCAGATTTTCCAGAATAGAAATTTGTTTTTGGGGGCCTATAAATCCGTATTTTTTTCGAACTTCACTACACTTTGACTATAAGGGTTATATCTGTGATGTTTATATGTATTGAACGTCGGCTAATCGCTATATGTCGATTAGTCGGGCTTATACATATCTGTGATCTGTGTTTGATGATGGTATGTGTATATGAATGCGTTGGATTGTCGCGGGTGAATAGCCGGGGTGGATGTGAGATGAGTGTTTCTTTTTCTTTCATTCATTGTAATATGTAAATTGATGTAATAATATTATTTGTATGGCCGCGCAACCGGGTCGGGGTTGTAGCCGTCATTGTATAATTCTTTTTACTGTTTTTGCTCCTAGGATAGACCCATGGAGGGGGTGCACAAACTACCGGGTATCTCGAAGTGCCGAGTGTCCTACTCACGGTGTTGAGGGAGGTTGCTTCGCTTCGGGTACTTGGCGGGTAGTTTGCCGCACCCGTAGGGGTCTTGGGTGGGGTATTTGGCTATTCACCGCGACCGTGTAATCCGCTTTTCGTTGCAGGCTCGAACGGATTGCGGATTCCTAGTATATCCAATGTATTCATCTGTGATCTGTAATGTCTATCATTGCTATATATCTATATATGATAACTATTTAGGCATTGCTTATGTTTTACAGCCGCGCTAGCCCAGCCCCCGCTCTGTCGTTAGTTAAGTAACCTAACGGGTGATGACGGGGCCCCGTGGCGAATGCGAATGGCATAAGCGTACGTCATATTTTGGTTGTTTTCTGCAATGGTAGGATTAAATGATGGGACGCATTAAAAGAACTAATGCAAAAAAATAAACCAAGTAAAAGTCGATTGGAACACTTTGAAAACCACTCGGTTCTTTTCAAAACTAAACTTTTAAACACGGAGCTTGAACCACTCCTTTTAAAAGCTATCTCGTTCCATCGATTATATCAAGTTCACTACGTTCACGGTTTCGCCAAAACCATCCGTAGCCCTCCATCATTTCAGTTAAATATTCGGTAGTATTTAAGCTATGTATTTTGACCTCACGCCAAGGCATAGTGATTGGTAGCTGCCGGATATTTATCTGTTGCATAGATAGAATGCGTTGGTTTGAGACAGTCGTACTGCCATTTTGGCCTACGTCAAGGGTAGGTACGGGTGGGTTCAAATTAACCGGGATAATGATGGGAAGAACTTGACATGTGACTTATGACATTTTGACCTCACGCCAAGGTCATAAGAGCATGGGGCAAAAATCCACATCGGGAGTTTCATAAGTACTGAAACTTGCTAGCGCTGCATACCATTTGGAGTGGGATGATTCTGGTAGGATTCCTTCGGTTTTATCACGCAATGATATTTGGATCCCGATCCTACTGTGAGTATATGCTACTCCTCGGGAAAACTCTCACTTAACGATCAATGCTATAAACCTAGTAGGTGTCTAGAAAGGTGTTAGCGGGGCTACGCCCACTGGGAAAAGAGGTTACTTAATTAAGGAACTTCGCGAAAGCGTTGGAAAACCTCCCTCGAAGTACCGACACTGGCCTGGCTGAACGGTTAAGCAAGTATTGTACGGTGAGATTGATCCTGACTAATCTTTTCTTTACGGTTTGAGAAGGGATTCGAGAGACAGTGGGAGCCATCCAGTTTAGACAAACTAAAAACCACTCTAAACTTGCAAGAGCATCATGCTAAAGTGTTTCTTTTCTCTCTCCTAATTGCAGCGACCATTCAACATGACCGGACTTAAGTTATTACTAGATAAAAACATACTGACAGGGCCAAACTACAAAGATTGGCTCAGGAATGTCAAGATGGCAATCACTTATGACAAGTTGGGGTATGTCCTTACCACCAAAGCTCCCCCTGTCCCAGGTCCCAAAACCAGTGTCGCGGATAGGGAAATCTGTAAGACATGGAAAATAGATTGCGCGAAGGCCAAATGCCTCGTACTTGCCTCGATGGACAACGAACATCAGAGGAAGCACGAGAATATGGACCTAGAGTCCATATTTCTTCATACAAAAGAACTGTATGGAGAGCAGTCTCGTATCGCAAGATACGAAGTGTCGAAGAAGTTGTTTTCGGTAAGGTTGGCCATCGGATCATCGGTAGCGGAATACGTGCTTAAGATGATTGGCTACATAGAGGAGCTCGCGGACCTTGGGACCACGTTGGAGAATGAACTCTATACTGATTTGATTCTCCAGTCCCTTCCTTCCACTTACGCCCAGTTTATCCTTAACTTCAACATGCAAGGAAAGGAGGTTGAACTTTCCGAACTTCTGAACATGTTGAGGAGCGCTGAGGGCACCCTACAGAAAAGTAGGGAGACATCCACTTTGTTTATAGGAGGATCTTCCTCTTCTAGATCCAGGGCGAAAGCCAAGGGTAAGAAGAAGAAAGCCCCCGCCAAACCAAGAGGCGGTGTCGGTAAAGTGGATATGAAGGGAAAAGGAAAAGCAACAAAGGTAGCGGGTAAGCTGGTGGGGAAGGAAGAATGCTTCTACTGTCACAAAAGTGGTCACTGGAAACAGGATTGCAAGGCTTGGAAGGCCAGAACACAGGATTTGAAGCGAGTTGCAGCTTCAGCTTCAGGTGTGTATGTTATTGAAAACTGTCTATCAATAAACTCTACATCCTGGGTATTGGATACCGGGTCAGGATCTCATATCTGTAATTCTTTGCAGGCAAAGCGTAGAGTTTTGAAGGCAGGTGACATGACCCTCAGAGTTGCAAACGGTGCTAGCATGGATGCCGAGGCCGTGGGGGACTATCACCTGGGATTGTCGGATGGACACTTTTTGGTTTTGCGTAGTTGTTATTATGTACCAAATGCAACCTGTAATATCATTTCTGTATCTTTATTATCTAAAGAAGGTTATGAATTTGCATTTGTAAGTAATGTAGTGAATATTCACCTTAATCAAGTTTTGATTGGGTCAGGTACATTGAACAACGGTATATACGTATTAAACCAACCACAGATTTTCAATGTCCAGAATACACACAAAAGAAAGTCTCCAGAAATCAATAAAACTTTCTTATGGCATTGTAGACTGGGTCACATCAATGAGAGAAGGTTGACTAAGTTATATGCAGAAGGATATTTGGATCCGTTCGAATATCAATCGTATGCAACTTGTCAATCCTGTCTCAAAGGAAAGATGACAAAGACTCCGTTTACTGGACACGGAGTAAGAGCGAGCGAGCTCTTGGGACTCGTACACAGCGACGTGTGCGGTCCAATGTCTACACATGCACGAAGCGGTTATTCTTACTTCATTACTTTTACGGATGATTTCTCAAGGTTCGGACATGTCTTCTTGATGAAGCATAAATTCGAAGCTTTTGAAAAGTTCCAGGAATATAAGAATGAAGTAGAAAAACAAACAGGCAAAAGTATCAAGGCACTGAGATCTGATCGAGGTGGTGAATACTTGAGTGCCGAGTTCCTGGGTTACTTAAAAGAGAATGGAATTCTCTCTCAGCTTACTCCTCCATACACTCCGCAACATAACGGTGTATCGGAGAGACGGAACCGAACCCTATTGGATATGGTACGGTCCATTATGAGTAACGCTGAGTTGCCGCGATCGTTCTGGGGATATGCGCTAGAAACAGCTGCATACCTTTTGAACCGAGTTCCCACTAAGACTGTGCCTACCACACCATATGAGTTATGGAGTGGGAAGAAACCCTATCTTCAATACTTGAAGATTTGGGGATGTCCAGCTTATGTCAAAAAGCAGCATGCGGACAAACTCGAGGCACGCTCAGTACTGTGCAAGTTTGTGAGATACCCAAAGAACTCCATGGGGTATCTTTTCTATTACGCAGAGGAACAAAAAGTCCTTGTTTCTCGTAATGCCCATTTTCTGGAACACCAGTTCATAGAAAAGGAAATAAGTGGAAGCGCAATAGAACTGGAAGAAATTCCAGAACCACAAGCTATTACTGAAAGCTTAGTAGAACCAGAGGGTTCGAAAGATCAAGACATTCCCACGCCACTCCGCAGGAGTAGTAGGCAGTCTCATCCGCCCGAGAGATACTACGGTTTTCTCATTGACGGGGATAGAGAGGATTGCATCATAGACTGTGATGAGCCTACTAGCTTCCAGCAAGCCATTCAGAGCGCCGACTCGGTAAAATGGCTGGATGCAATGCGGACCGAAATGGAGTCCATGTACACCAACAAAGTATGGACGTTGGACATTGCTCCAGATAGGGTAAAACCCGTAGGATGCAAGTGGATCTTCAAAAGGAAGATTGGTGTAGATGGACAGGTTGAGACCTATAAAGCTAGACTGGTAGCAAAGGGTTTTCGTCAGCGACCTGGTTTGGACTATGACGAAACCTTTTCTCCAGTAGCTATGCTGAAATCCATTCGGATCCTTCTTGCCATTGCTGTCTTCCACGATTATGAGATTTGGCAGATGGACGTAAAGACAGCTTTTCTAAATGGACATTTAGAGAAGTGTGTCTATATGGACCAGCCAGAGGGTTTCATTCAGAGTGGGAGCAGCGGAAAGGTGTGCAAGTTGCTTAAGTCCATTTATGGACTAAAGCAGGCATCGCGGAGTTAGAACATCTGTTTTGATGAGACGGTCAAGGAATTTGGCTTTATCAAAAATCCACATGAACCATGCATCTATTGTAGATTTGTAGCGAGAACTGTAGTATTCCTCGTTTTATACGTGGATGACATTCTCTTAATAGGAAATGATATTCCTATGCTACAATCTGTCAAGGGGTTCTTGTCACACAGGTTCTCCATGAAAGACCTGGGTGATGCCTCATACATTCTGGGTATCCGGATCTACCGTGACAGATCCAAGAGGATATTAGGACTTTCGCAGTCCAGGTACATCGACACCATACTGAAGAGATTCAGTATGGAAGATTCCAAGCGCGGTAATCTACCGGCTTGTCACGGGATCACCCTCTCCAAAGAGATGTCTCCCAAGACTGATTTGGAGAGGGATCGCATGTCTATTATACCCTACGCTTCTGCGGTAGGCTCTATAATGTATGCGATGCTGTGTACCAGACCGGATGTGGCTTATGCACTGAGTGTGGTAAGCAGGTATCAGTCAAACCCTAGGGAGAAACATTGGATAGCAGTAAAGAACATTCTCAAGTACCTGAGAAGGACTAAGGAGATGTTCTTGGTGTATGGCGGAAAAGACCTCCAGATTGAGGCCTTTGCTGACTCCAGCTTTCAGAGTGACAAGGATGATTCCAAGTCCATGTCGGGTTTTGTCTTTACCCTCAATGGAGGGGCGGTGTGTTGGAAGAGCTCCAAACAGGAAACCGTTGCTGACTCGACTATGGAAGCGGAATACATCGCTGCATCTGATGCCGCAAAAGAAGCTGTCTGGATGAGGAAGTTCTTGAGAGAACTTCAGGTGGTTCCGTCCATTGTTGACCCAATACCTCTGTATTGCGACAACAACGGGGCTATAGCTTTAGCGAAGGAACTCAGGTCCCATCAGAAATCCAGACACATCTTGAGGCGGTATCACCTGATCAGGGAGATCGTGGATCGCCAGGAGATCGAGGTTCGGAGGGTTGCTTCAGAAGATAACACAGCAGATCCATTCACCAAGGCCTTGCCCCAGACTCAGTTCAAGCGGCTGATCGAGATGATAGGTCTTCGATACGCCAGTACATGGCCTTAGTGCAAGTGGGAGATTGTTAGTGTATATGCCCTAGAGGCCATTACCGTATCATACTAGCTTGTATATTACTTGATGGAAGCTTGGGATATTCACAGTTGTATATACAATCTTGCTCGAAATGGTAGTATGCTACTTGGTTTGTCTCTGCTTTAATATGTGCATGTGTTTCTTTTAGCATATCGCTGATATACATATTAGTAGAGCCCTTAGGATCTTTGCTTGATTACCAGCGTTGTGATGGCGCTCACACTCGTGGGAGCTGGGTGATCTATAAGCACATCCTTATACAGGTCTCTAGTCGTTGGACTATCGAGACAGGGCATCGATACTCCGGAGTAGACTAGCGTATGCGCTTCTCATCCCAGCGTGGGAGACGGTCTGTCCCACAGCCGTCAGTACGTCGTACTTGAGATAGTATGCGGGTGCTCGTTAGGTTACGAGTACACTGGACATGACTCGTCGGGAACTGTTGGTTGGTATTATACCTATCGTCAGTTATCAGTTCCCAGGTGACATGAGTACAGCTTAGTCCGCTGACTTGACACTGTCACTTCGCCTCGAGTGTGTTCCCACTGCACTTTGATTGCTACCCTACCACGGCTCAAAGGAGTCGTGCAAACAGGTAGTTTTTTGGGTGCAGTCCCGAAGCACTTGGAGGCAGTGATGGTTAGACAGGATTCGTCTCTCCCGGTATTGGGGGTTGACATCGCGCTGTGTCCAGGAGAGCCATTACACGAGTAGTCCCTGGCCAGGGCAAGCGAGATATACTGGTAGGTTTCTAGTGTTATCTCAGGGTGTTCTAGGCTACACTCCGACACGACTTGTACCGCTATTAGGGGACTGACGTTCACCGCCGCCCTAGGCCCGCCTTGCGATGTATCAGACGAACAGACCGGACTGTACGGAGACTGTCACATACAGGCTCAGTAGGAGTTCAGATGGGGTTCACCTCGTCAGTCTTCTTATCGACATCTACCTGGGGACCGTTACGTACAGCTAGTGCCGCTTGCGGTCTGTGGTTAAACCCACTGCCAGCGTAGTGTCGATTCTTTAGAGTCCCACACAGAGAGCTATTCGCCTTTAGGCAAAATGAGTAGAGGTCGCATGGTTTTGCGACAGGGTTCGTTCACATCCGCGCACTTGTGCACGTTTGCTGTCCGGACAGCTTATACTAGCGGGCTTTGGTTTAAGCCAGATCCTAATATAGATTTGGGATTGGTTTTTTCTCATTGTATTCGTGTTCCTCGGATCACGAATACGGGTGCGTATGCACAGTTACTTGAGACAGAGGGAGAGGACTTTGATTAGGGTTAATGACTATTATCATTTTATTAACCCTAATGCTTATGTGTGTATTATGGTTAATTGATATTAGTTTAATATAATTGTGCATGGTTATGGTTGTTGACCATTTGACCTCCTTGACTTGTTGACCTAGGTTGACACTTTGACCATCATCATTTCATTTGGAAGATGCTCTTTGATCCTTGCAATTTGTATTAAAAATGAAATGATAATGGTCATGTCTTGATTAACCATGACAATTATCTAGCTAATTATCTAATTACAATAATTCACACATATATGGGAGAATACTTCATATTTTCTCTCATTCTATTTTTTTCTTTCTCTCTCTTGTTCTTCCTCTCCCTCAAGCTCTCCCCTCTCATGTGTTGAGAAACACTTGAGCTTGAGAAAAACCCCTTCTTGATAATCTCTACTCTCATCTAGGGTTTAAGGATTAGCACTTCTTACACCCTAGTTACTTCTAGCTTGGAGTTGAAGCCAAAGGTTGAGGCTTTCGGGTGGATCTTTCTTCGACGTGAGAAGACGACAAAGGTGACCTCTTTCCACTACTCCAAGGAGCAAGGAGAGAAGGACATAAAGCCCTAGGTATAACCTTTCTAACACTTAGCTAGTTTCTAGTTAGCTTTAGCTTGTTTTTGTTTAGCAAAGATCCTTCTTTGTCTAGTCCATGTTGCCTAAGTTGATAAAAATCATATTTTTATTCCATTTTCCGCCTCCCCGTAAGTACCGGGGTGGGCAACGTGGACTTACAACATGTTTAACACGTGAGGCTTATTTAGCCTATAGTTATTTGATTTGCAGTGCCTATATACATCACCTATAGGTGCTCACGTGTTTAACACGTGAGGCTTATTTAGCCTATGGTTGTTTGATTTGCAGCGCCAATATGCATTGCCTATAGACGCTCACGTGTTTAACACGTGAGGCTTATTAGCCTATAAGTCATTTGATTTGCAGCTCCTATATGCATTGCATATAGGCGCTCACGTGTTTAACACGTGAGGCTTAAACAGTAAGGAATTTTCCATCTTCCCTTTTTTATAAGGGAACAAATGCCCCCCAGCATTGCTTTCGCGTGGCTTGCACGTGAGTGCAACGTTATCTGCCCTTACAACCATTAGATTGCCTAGGGGAACGGGAAGATGAACCGCTCCCCATCACGTCTTATAAATGAGAGGGCTTGGCTCTTGAAAAGGCCACCATTTCTTCATCTTCTTCGTTAGTCTTCTCTTGAGAATTTAATTCTCCTTTTAGAGCTTAGTTCTCTGCCTATTGAAATTTCAGAATTAAACTTTGTCAGAAAGAACTTTTTTAGGTAAAGATCTTGAACGACATTTTCTCTTAAGAACAAGAAACCCTTTTCTTTAATTCTTTTTTTTTGGATTTTAAGTCCATCGTAAAAATTTTGCTCTCTTCTGGAACCGATCTCTTAGAGATCCAAAAAGATATAATTTTTGAGTAGTAAACCCCAATGTCTTCGAAGAACGGGCATTTCTCTTCTGACCTTTGAGAGTCTATGGAATTTTAATTCTATTTTCCGTTTCCCCATCATGGGGGTTTCTGGAATTTAATTTCACTGCTTAAAAGGAATTTAATTCCTCATCAAAAAGCTTAACTCTGAAAGATCAAGAGGGCCCTTCGGGAATTTCATCCCCTGGTGTTCTTGAGAATATTTTCATAGGGTTTTACCCTTATTTGCACAAATTTAAATTTATTGGGTACTTTAACAGAATTCATTTTTCTTCAAGGATGTCAAGAGTTGTTTAAACTCTAGTGTCTATTCAATAAGAATCTTTTTTGATTCTCACCATGATTATCTTGTCTCATCATTGGTGAGCCGCCATATTGATTTTGTGGGGTCCATTAGTTTTGCAACCAATGGTCCCGTGAAACAAACATCACGTTTTTTTAATTTTATATTATTCTATTATTATTTATTATTAAATATATATATATATTTTTAAATGGGTTTTTTTTCTTTTCCCTTTTATTTCAGGAACGATGGCCTCATTTCTTGACTTCCCTTACACTCGCTCAGAAGCTGCTTTTCCGCAGTCGCCATCAGACGAGAAATTTATGGTGATGATTAGGGCGCATGACAAGGACCGTACGAGTCTTCTCTTATGGGGGGTATGGTACAATCATATCATTAGGGGCCGCCGTAGCTTTACCTGTGAAGTGCCAACAGAACCCATCCGCCCGATCTCATTGATGGAACGCCCACGGACTGTTTATGCGGTGGAAGCGACTAATTGGACTCCCACGGGTCGTCTCAAGCCATCAACGACCGGGATACCCAACCAGCCCCCGGTGGCTATTGATATTTTGGGGCGCCGCATATGTCAGGGTGAAGCTCGACCCGGGTGGTAGGTGTATAAGGTAGGCGTTACCCCACGATCCAGTGGGCTACCTTTCTTGGGCTCGATACATTCTCTCTGCCCAACGTGCACGGCTGCAGAAGGTTGGGTTGTACCAAGCAGTGTATGCGTCGTTATTTTACTATCACGCCCCTCACGTCTGGTGGGTCAAGGCTTTCTTGAACCAGTGGAACCTTCCAGTGAATACGTTCTTGCTAGGGGGCCGCGAAGTCTCTATTTCGCTGGAGGAGTTCCGGGACATTTCAGGGCTGCTGATTAGGGGAGAGCATTACGAAGAGTTACTGCCTCCTGATGAGTATGTGTTTGCTACGGTGCCCGCTATGCTTGAAGGCCTGACAACTGAGAACGTCGTTCGTCACAAGCACCCAACTCTAATCATAGCCCTGGGCATCTTTGAAAAACTTTTCATGACATCGGAAGGGCAAGGTGTCACTTTTGATACTTTCATTGCCTGCTTTCTCCGCGAGAATGTCTTATCCAAGAAGGCTCCAAAATTCGTGAAAATTGAAGATCCCTTTGGATTCGGGTTGAAAAAACTGTCGGCCAAAGAAGAAGACCTGCCGCAGTTTTATATTCCAAACTCATCGGTCGTGGATTTTGATGCAATCGCGGCCCCTGGCATAGACGAAGAAACTTTCTTTGTCAGCTTTATTAATCTTTGGCTCAGCTGGTTTGCCATGTCGATGCATCGCCGCTTTATGAGAGCCTCCGTCCTTTATCCTGCTCATCGCATAGCTGGAGGAGCAAGATTAGTTGTTGGCGTCGCGGGGTTGTCACATCTATATCATGGGTTAAGTGTTGCCGCTAATATTTCGAACTCGGATGCGAATACCATGAATTTCTCGCTCCACTACTTTATGTCGTGGATCGAGATGCATGTGTTGGGAGAGTTTGCTGCGCACCAGCGACCAAATTTTTAAGAATCATATACTTTCCCGCAGATCATGAGGTTGGTTGATGCTTCCGCTCCCGATCCGACCCAGTTAGGGGCTCTCCGCGTACTGCTGAATCCATACTTAAAAGAAGGCGGAATGGTTTTCAACGATCGAGTCATTTCTGCTCCAGCGGGGCCCGTTCAGCAATTGTTTGATTTGTCGAAGGGTGGGGTTCCGGCTTTAAAGCCTAAGGAGATTATGCATCTATACTCGATCAGGCCGGGTTATTTGGTGTTCTGCCAGAATGACACTGCTCTCTTCATGTGGTATAATCCGCATCGCTTCGCCCAGCAGTTAGGCTACAACCAGGGTGTTCCTTTAGAGGCATTTTTAGTTGAGCATGCCCTCTCCCGGGAGGTAACTCGTGATGTCATTCACCATTTCATGCGGTTAAATACTGGCTCCCTCTTCATGATCCCGGAGCCCGACTATCTTCCGAGGCCTGTGGGGTCCTTCAAGGGTTGGTACCGTCATCGGGTCAGCCCTGTCATTGCAGAGGAGAGACGGGTGCTTTTAGAGTGTAGAGCTCCCGTTCTGGATCAGGTCACCAGCTCCCTATTGCGACCACGGTCGGTGGTTCGCCCTCCTCTGAGGGATAGCGGTTCGGTGCTTATCCCTAAAGTCACAGAAATAGAATCAGCCCCTCGCACTGCTGGTATACCGGTGCGTACTAGAGCCCAGACGGAAGTTTCTGATAAAGCACCCATGGTGGTGTCACCAAATAGTGATACTGAAGGCGAAGTTGGGCAACACCGTGCCAAAGCACCAAGGGGGAGGAAGCGCTCTTCCGCTAGCGTTAGCACGGGCTCCAAAAGAAGAAAGAAATTGGTTGCCGGCCTACTCGACACTTTGCTTGAATCCGAGCCCTTTATTTAGGATGAGCCGATATCCATGCAGGAGCCGGACGACGGTCTTCTCTTTCCTGGTTTAGCTGCCGAGGAGGCCGCGTAGTTGGCCGAGGCTTTAAGGCGCTCATAAGATGAGACTGAAAATGTGCGCGTTCCGAAGAAAGCCCCCCCCCCGGTTGTATTCTATGACGTTGACCTATCATTACAAAGGGTACACATAGGTCCTCTGTTAATGGAAGAGGAACGGGATCTCAAACAGCCCATCTCGGTTGTTTCTGAAGATGAGCTTGCACTGAAAACGGGCAGACATTCACTTACGATTGAAACCCGGCGAGCGCATTTGATCAGAAAAGAACAACGGCTCAAAAAGCCATACTTCAGGCTTCTTGGCGTATTGGTATACGTATTTTTCGTGTCATTCTTTTGGCGAGTAATTTGTATTGCTTTCACGTCTCCTTATTTTTTGCAAAAACCTTGCAGGGACTTCTGCAGCGGAAGAGGGTTTGAGCCCAGATCGAGCCATGGCTGCGGATTCTACGAATATCTCCTGTGAAGCATCGGAGGGTGCAGAAGAGATTACTGAAGCTGCTACCCTTGCTATGGATCTCCCGGTGGTGGCTTGTGTCCCTTCCACGTCTACTCCTCCAGCAGAGGTGGTCTCGTCGGCCATAGATCCCATGGATATCTCTAGTGACGTACCGGAGGATGTAGAAGAGATGGCTGAAACTGTTAACCCTGCCTCGGGGCCTTCCGCGGCGGCTTTCGTCCCTTTATTGGAGGCTGCCATGCCGGCTATAAATTTCACACATAACCTCTGTGATGCACCTGGGGGTGTAGAGGAGACTGCTGAAGCTGCCATCCCTCTAGTTTAGGGCGGGCGGAGTATCGAAGGTAATCTTCTATACATACATATTTTGTTTAACGATCCTTTCATTATCTGAACTTTTCCTTTCCTCAGAATTGCGGGAGCTGGCGGCTTCCATCGTGGATCTTTCCCTGAGGAAAACCTTCCAGCGATTGCTTGACATGGCATCCCCCAAGCAATACCTCCACAAAGCATAGTACTCTTTTCCGGCCAAGGTCGGTATTCTTTCGCCCTTTTTGTTTTATATTTTTATCATGATGCTGATATGCCCTTCATTTTAAGTCACAGTTCTGGAAGCCGACGACGAAGTCAAGATTCTTGATGGACCTGGGGATCTCTCAATCCCGCCGTGCATGACTGTGGATAAGTGACACTTTATTTCTGGCTTCATTTTACTTACTCTATATTCGAAAATATAACTGACCGCACACATATCTTCACAGCTTTGCCAACCCTGACTCCATTAGAGTCTCGGATCCCCATGCCTCCAGGTCCTTATGCCCGACGCGCATCTGAGAGGATGGAAAGACAGAGCGTTTATTCCCTGGCGGCTCTCATCGAAGATCTTCGCGCTGGTACTTCTGTCGCAGCCGAAGAATTCGCTGCTGAAGCCAACGCTTTCTTATCTATTCTTGCCACTTATCATGATGAGGCATTGGTGCGCACCTGGGTTGAGTATTGCCGCAGAGTGGAGGCCTGTCTACATGGAATTGAATGCATACGCCTTCCCTCCGACTTCTTGTTTGTAAAAGCGAGCCTGCGTGGATGGGTCGAACGATGTGCAGCCAATCTCCAGTCATGCGAGAAGAAGCTTAACCAGAAGTTTTCGGCGAGGGAGTTGGCTCCAAAAGCTTTGGGGGAGCTTCAAGCTCATCTCACTACCATGACCACCCGTGCATATAAAATTTGGCGGGTGCTTCAAGAGGCCATCACAGAAGTGGTGGCTCTCGATAAAGCCGTTATTTTTACCCATGAGATGGTTGAAGCCCACAAAGTCGCCGAGAAAGAGCTGGAAAGTCGGTTCGCTTCATACCAGAGTCAACAGGCATGGCAGGGACTCGTCTTGCGGCAGAAGTCCAACGGAAAAGCGACGAACTTGCTGGCTTATTGAATCGTTCACCGGCTTAGACAATTTTGTCGCCGTATACTCTCCCCTTCTTTTTTTTTACTTGTATTCATTTTGATTCAAATATAAGAGTATCTTATATTCATTTTGATTCATGAATAAGAGTATCTTGTATTCATTTTAATTCATGAATTAAAGACATATTACATTTCATACGGGCACTTTTCTTTCCTTTGATGTCTTGACTTGGCATAAAGTAGTTTATATACTTATTTTGAAGTTTGTAATTTATACGCTCGTTTCGGAGCCTGTAGTTTATTCACTCATTTCGGAGTTTCTAGTTTATGGACTCATTTAAGAGTTTATTTAGTTTACCTCCCTTGTGCTTATAGGAAAACTTGTCCTAACGTTATAGTTAACCTCTGCTCTTTACGACAGAGATCTGTTAGGTTTTGTGGTACTAGGGTTTTAGTCCGTGGTACCGTCGTGTTGGCTGATGCGTTCCCCAATGTGCAGACTTTATACTGCTGTTCGAGTAGCCCCACGACTGTCGTGTCTCTGATCCCTTCGGGGGCTGGACAAGAAGTCTTCAAGTAATTTTCTTAGGCAGTTTGACCGTCGGAAGAGCAAGCGTTAGGACTTTTGTCATGTCACTTTTTACTTGAGGTTAGGCTCAGTTTGGGGATCCCCGATGAGTCATAACCACTCCGCACTGGTATGGGATGATCTTCGATAGTCTTTCAGGTTTTATTTGAGTTTCCGTCAAGACCCTGAAGTTAGGAATTTGGCCTCCGCTTCCTTTTGATTTGGCTATTTTGGAGCCTTTGTTGACATTGCGTCTGCTGTAACGAGACGAATGTTGAGGTAGTCTTTAGGTTTTTTTGTGAACCGCCAAGACTTGAAGCTAGGAATTTTACCATGGCTCTGTTCTGTTTCGACCCTGAGGTCTTTTGTTGACGTCGTGTCTGCATCCTGCTGGAGTGAGAGGGAACACCATTGTTGACATTGCGTCTACTGTAACGAGACGAATGTTGAGCTAGTCTTTAGGTTATTTTGTGAACCGTCAATACTTGGAGCTAGGAATTTTTCCATGGCTCCATTTTGTTTCGACCCTGGGGTCTTTTGTTGACGTCATGTCTGCATCCTGCTGGAGTGAGAAGGAACGCCATTGTTGACATTGTGTCTGCTGTAACGAGACAAATGTTGAGGTAGTTTATAAGTTGTTTTGTGAACCGTCAAGACTTGGCTCTCCCTTTGATGGTGTAGGGTTGTCTAGCACGGTAGCAAGGTTTCGGGAGGCATCATCCATACCATATTTAAAGTTTTGCTGTTCTAGCTAAGCTTAACCCTAGAATCGAAACTAGAAAATCCGACGATACTAAATGTAAACACTTACATCTAAGTGAATGAGGGAATACAACCTTTGTATACCGGTCTTTCACTTCTAAAGCTCCATGTCGTAGTCCCTTCGCTGCAAGTTGTGAAGACCCGGACTCTAGTAAGGGTTCACATGAAGAAACAAACAAACTTGCTCAATGTCTTCGAGGCCGAAAATGATTTACGTCGAGAAGACTCGAGCTCATGCTACCTCTTCACTAATGATGAGATTAGTGAAGAAAACACCCTAAACTAAATGGCTAATAGTAGAGGATGATGAAGTAGGAAGAGGGCTCACTTTAGTTTTATTTTTCTCACAATTTATCATCACTTAGAAAAAACTAGCAAGCTTTTTCTCGTGAGGATGAAGAAGAAGTGATGAAGAGATGAATGAATTCATGAGCTTAGAAATGCAACCATAGTTGGTATATGCCATTCCAAACCCTTATAGAGAATAAACCAAGGCTAAAGGTTAAGGGTTGGTTTAACAAATATCTTAAGTTAGACAAACAAGTGGACTAAGTCAATGTTCTACTAGTTTCTCCAAGCTCATCCATGACTAATTCCAAATGTTTGAATTACTTAAAACTAAAAAAACCCTAGCATTAACCAAGCATGGTGTGAGTCTCATACAAACATGTTGCATGTGTAACCTTGCATGATACAACAATATATATCACATATATATTTTATGCAAAATGAAAACAATACATTTAACATATATCACATATATATTAATGTATCATAAGTGAGAAAAATGAATACTTAAGTGAGCTAATATTAGTTAATGTAATTTAATATATAAAATATATAATTCTATATTAAATTATTAAATCAACTCTTGATTTAATAATACGGCTATATCACATATAACTGACTAATATCAAATGCAACAACTTATCGAATCAACACTTGATCCGATAACCCGACTATATCACATATAACTGACCAATGTCACATATTGCGAGAATAGAATGCAGTATCACATACTCGTATCAATCTCGGTCCCGCACATATCACATATGTGCTCCTACTTCGTTTCGCATGAACCAGGAAACCTCTGTGTAGGACTCTAAAGACTCGTCAATACGCCGACAGTAGGTGATGATTATATCAAACACCCACAAGCTGCAAGCGGTCTGCTAAACGTAACAGCCACCCGGGTATTGAGCGATCAGAAGATCAATAAGCAAGCTTGCTCGTACTCCTGCGAATCCGATCAGTAACACTACCGTACAGTCCGGTCTCTTCGTCTGATATATCGCATATTACAGCGTGGGGGTGGTATAACGTCAAACCCTAATAGCCTGATAAGTCATGCCGATGCAAGGTCTATAAAGGTTCGAGAAACTACTGGTAACACTTACCAGTAAATCTCAGCAACCCTGGCCAGAGATTTCTTGTTATGGCCAATCGAGCATAGCGCAACATCAACTCCCAATACCAGGAGAAACGAAACCTCTCCTATCACTCATTGCCTCCATGTGACTCGGGACTGTACCCAAAAACCACCTTTTTGCACGATCTCTTGACCGTGGTATGGTGGAAATCAAAACACAGTGGGAATCACACAAGACTCTATGATGATCTCGGGTCTACAGACTAAGCTATACCAGTGTCACCAGAGAACTGCTATCCGACGATAGGTATAATACCATCTAGGAGTTCTCGGGGAGTCCATCCAGTGTACCCAGTCTCCATTGAGCACCCGTATACCTTCTCTGATGTCAAACACCAATGGATATGGGATCATCCATCACCCATCATATGGGTCGAGAAGCGTATACGCTAGTCTACTCTGGGGTATCGATGCCCTGTCTCGATACTCCCACGACTAGGAACAATTTAAGGATGTAGTTCCCGACTACCTCTGCCCCACTAGTATGATCTGCATCATAATCCTGGTAGTCAAGTACTCATCCTAAAAGTTTTATCACCATGTAACAGAGAGACAATAAGTGTACATGTTAAGATAAAGTGCAACCAGATAGTATATTATCATGTCGAGCAAGAAATTCCTCTCTATATGTCCAAGCATCTACTACAATATACATCACATTACAGTAATAGTCTCTAGGGCATACATATAACTAACAATCTCCCACTTGCACTAAGGCCATCTGTTGTAGTATCCAATACCCAATAATATAGCAGTGGTTGTAGTATCCCATACTCAACCATCTCATAGAAGTCTCTCTAGGGGTAAGGCCTTTGTGAGTGGATCCGATGTGTTATCCTTCATTTCTACTATCCTAACCTCGATCCCTTGGAGATCATCCATCTCCCTGATCAGGTGATACATGCCTCAGAATATGTTTGGAACACTGATGGGACCTGCGTTCCTAGGCCAAACCCGCAACTCCATTGTTGTCACAATAACAGTTATTGGACGCTCAATGGTAGGAACCTTGTTCATCTCATGAACAAGTAATGCCCAGACAGCCACTTTGGCAGCAACATTGGTAGCAATGTATTCAGCCTTTATCGTCTAGTATGTCTCGGTATCTAGCTTGGAACTCTTCCAACATACCGTCCCTCTACTGAGGGTAAAGACAATACCTGTGACTGACTCTCAGTCGAACTTATCACTCTGGAAGCTGGAACCAAGAACTTTCTTTTAGTGCTTCTCAAGTACTTAAGAATGTCCTCCACAGCTGTCCAGTGATTCTCCTAAGATCCGATCGATTCCTGATCACTACACCTAGTGAGTCATCTACATCTGGTCTAGTACATAACATCGCATACTCTGATAGAGCTTACTGCCGAAGTATAGGGTATCTCTTGCACACGAGCTCTCTCCAAATCAGTCTTGGGAGACATCTTTTTCGAGAGAGTGATTCCTGAGTAAGTGGACGAACCACCACGCCTAGAATCTTCCATACTAAACCCCATTAGTATGGTGTTAATGTACCTGGATTTGGGACACTTCCAACATCCACTAAGATCTATCATCATAGATCGTAATCCACAAGATGTAGTAGGTATCATCCAGATCTTCTATTAAGAATCATCGTGATAAGAGAAGCTTGACCTAGTGTAGCATAAGAAACCATTTCCTATCAAGAGTATGTCATCTGCGTACAATACGTAGAAGACAAGCTTACTCTCCACAACCATCTTGTGTATACAAGGTTCATCTACCATTTTGATGAAGTCAAACTCTTTGACTGTCACATCAAAACAGTTATTCCAACTCCGCGATGCTTGCATTGATCCTATGAACTTAAGCATAGCTTTGAAAGTCTCAATTTTTCCATCTACACCATGAATCTTCTCAAAATCCATTTGCTCCCAATGGGTTTTACCCTTTCAGGTGCAACATGCAAAGTCATACTTTGTTGGTGTACATGGATTCCATCTTTGATCGCATAGCATCCAGCCTTTTTACAGAGTCCTCACTCGTGATGGCCTGCCTGAACCTAGTTGGGCCATCATCAACCATGATGCAATCCTCGCTCCCACTATCACTGAGAAGACAGTTGTATCTCTCAAGTGGACGAGGAACCCTACTAGATTTGCGGAGAGGCTGAGATTCATTGGAGACTATTGAATCCTTTGGTTCCACTAAATCATCAGCTGTTAGTTTGTCAAGCTAGAACTCCTTCCAGTTCTACCTCATGACCACAAATTTCTTCACAAGAAATTCATTTTCTAAAAAGGTGGCATGCTAAGAAACAAAATATCTTTTGCTCCTCAGAATGGTAGAAGATATACCCTTACTAATGTTTGGGATATCCAACAAATTTATACAGAACCGACCTTGCCTCAAGCTTGTCCGAATTTTGCTTTTCAATATAGGCCGGACAACCTCATATCTTAACTCGTTTAAGATATGGTCTCTTCCCATTCCATATCTCATATGTAGTGGTAAGCTCTGATTTGGTTGGAACCCCATTCAATAGGTATGAAGCTTCTCAAGTGCATAACACCAAAAGAAAACAGGTAACTCAGCAGTACTCATCATAAAACGCGCCATATCTTATAGGGTGCGATACCTCCTCCCCGATACACTGGTGTTGTGGTGTACTCGAAGGAGTAAGCTGAGAGAGAATCACATTCTCCTTTTAGAAACTCCGGGAACTCCATGCGCAAGTATTCTCCTCCTCGATCTCATCAAAGGACTTAATACTTCTACCCGTCTGGTTCTTAACTTCAAGCTTATATTCGTTGAATTTCTCAAAAGTTTCAGACTCGTGTTTCAACAGGAACATATGTCCGAATCTCGAGAGATGATCAATGAATAAAATGAAGTACGAAGAACCAACCTTGGCATTTGTAGACATAAGACCGTATACATCATCATGTATCCGTCCCAAGAGTTCAGTAACTCTATCTCTGTTTCCAGTAAACAGAGTATTGGTCATTTTACCTTTAAGACAAGACTGGCAAGTATCATAAGATGAAAATTCGAACAGATTCTTATATTCATCCTTATGTAACTTAGCCGGTCGTGTCGTATTGATATGACCTAGTCTACAATACCACAAGAAGGATTCGTTCATTTCCGAACTACTCCTCTTGTGTGTGTGTTCTATATACTTTGAACTGTAGTTTGATTTAGAACGTATATGCTATTATATAACGTGCATGATCGAATCAACTCTTGATTCAGGAAAATGTTCACAACATTATCCTCCAATACAGAATTATATCCTTCTTTAACTTAATAAAGAATCTAATGTAATGTTGTATATCAGGTTCGGTATGTAATAACATTTGTTCGGAATCGATGTATTAATACAAGGTGATATTTGCCAACTGACTTGGCTGCAACACTTGCACCATTCTCTATATTTAGAGACATATCACCTAATCTCAGTTTTCTACCTTTCTTTAGCCCATGTAACTCTTTACATATACGGGATCCTGATCCGGTATCACATACCCAGGACGTAGAGGATACTGAGAAACAGTTCTCGGTAATGAACACACCTGAAGAATATGCATCAACATGCTTATTCCTCGATTGGGTCGCGTGGAAATCCGGATATTCCCCTATTTTCTGCTCGAACTTATAACAATTATAAGATATAGAGGAACCAACGTTCGCTATCTCAGTATAATAAGCAGGTTCGGTCAATGCATCCATATTATTTTCTTGACTAAGGCGTGACATGGTCGCTACCAGGAAAGAGAGAAGAAAACACTCTGCGTGTGCTCTTGCAAGATTAGATTGGTTATTATTTTATCTAATCAGGATGGCTCCCACTGTTTTAGTCAAATATTCCTTCAAACCCTAAAAGGTAAGACTAGCCGAGATTAATTACACCCTACAAGTTCGCCAATCTTTCGGCCAGGCCAGTGTCGGTACTTTGAGGGAGGTTCCCCGTGCTTTCGCATGGACCTAATTAAAATAAACCTCGTTTTCCCAGGGGCGTAACCCCGTTAATATCTTTCTAGACAGCTACTTGATCGGCTAATTGTAATGTGTAAAACTCTCCCAGAAGTAACTCTTACTCGCAGTGGGTATCGGGATCCAACTATCTCATAGAAGGTATGCAATCTCATTGCAAATTTCAACACTTGAAATTCCCGATAATATTTTTCCCCAAGCGATGTATGACCTTGACATGGTCAACAAACCATAGACCGCATGTCAAGTTTAACCCGTCATTTCCTGATTGAATTAAACCCACCCGCACGACCCTTGACAAGGTCAACAAGGCCACACGACTGCCATAATCCAATCGCATCATATGCTTATGCAGATAAGTACTAATCAGCTACCGCACATTACGCCTTGACAAGGTTAACAAACGCAACATGAATACTAAATACTCCTTATCTGAAATGACGGAGGGCTACGACAGGTTTTTAAGGAAACCTTTTGCGTAATGAACTTGATATCGTCGTATAATCGAGTGATTTTGAAAAGGAGTGTTTTTTAGGCTTTTACTAGCTTTGCTAAAGAGATAACTCCCGGTGAAGGGATCTCGGCTCTTTCCTTATCGAATAAGGTGCAGGATATTTCATAAATACCACTATGCAAAGCAAAAACTATAAAACCAATCAAAAGACAAACCGAGTTTATAGCATCAGCTAGTTTCGCTAAAGAGATCACTCCCGGTGAAGGGATCTCGACTCTTTCCTTATCGAATAAGGTGCTGGATATTCTACAAGGAATACCGCTATGCAAAATAAGAACTAGAGCTACCAGTTTTTAAACAAGTTTCTACAACATCTTTAGGTTTCTTTTATTTCATTAATCTCATTAATGAAGTCCCATCAATTATGCTTCCCAAGGATCACAGAAGAAACGAAAGCAGCAATATTAATTATATCTCGTATATATAATATATGCATTCGGCTCAGAACATATCAAGTGATCACATCACAAAATATCAGCAGTAGAAGAACATATATGAAATATTGGATATATTAGAAATTCCATGTTTTAAATTAAACCTGTATAAAACACGGATTCCACGGTCATGATGAATAGCCAAACCCATATCTCTAGACCCCTACGAGAGCGGCAAGCAACCCTACCAATTCTAGAGTTAGGAGACCCGGTCTCGACTCCTCGAGATGGTCTCCCACTGGACCCTAGAACCCGGTTACTTGTGCTCTCCGCCTTGGGTCTATCCTAATGCGGAAAAGTAAATAATATACATCAATGGTGATATCATCCTCAACCCAGAAGTGGCCCAATAAAAGAATATTACATACAAGCTTTTACATGAATGAAAATGAAAAACTCTTATCTCACATAAAAAAAACCTCCGGCTATTCAGAACACGACGATCCAATATAACATATCACAGCAACACATAACATCACATGTCATCAACGTAAGTAAATATATGTATCCCAATTATCGTTGACATATAACAACGAAACCAGCGATACACCACATATTACACTTACGGTCGCAGAAAAGAAAGTGAAAAACTAGAACAGTTGGAATCCGCAACCACCTTAGACAACATAAACCCAACATATCACATACTTTGGATTTCATGCCTGACCAAATGAATTCCTTAGACATCGCATGCCTAACAATTATAAACCCCGCATTTTAGTCTCGATATTGAAAACACTTTCCAGTAACATGTCGGGTAATTTAACAAGATTCCCGATAACTTGATCGAATGCTTGTCGGAAACTTTCGTAGACGGCCGCACCCCCCGGTGCCGTCGACGAAGTGCACTAAGGCGGAACACCGCGGCCGCGAGCACCCGAACGGATGCTTTTGACGACGGGGTTCTCCTACAGTCACTTGGTCGGGGCTATGGGGCGTGGCTATCTAGTAAGGTTACCCGGCGAGTATCCGCGTACACTACGTAATTGCGACGGACTTTTGATCAACATCAAAATCTCGTGGCAACCGATCAAGCGAGACTAAACTGCTAGATTTATAAAATTCAAACTAGTTATCTCATAACTATTTACGGATTCCAAATATTGTATCACAATCACAGATAGCCAGACAAAGTTAAACTTTTCGATCGAATAAGCAAGCACCCAAAATTTCCCAACAAGCTCAACACTTGAGCAGAGTTCAAAAAGTACCCAGAACATGCCTCGGCTCCTATGAACCGGCCGTAGAATGGTGAACCAATGCCTCACCTTTGGCACCGCTGAACTACCACAAACCCTTGGGTTTGATGGCGATTCTGACGGTCACAGAATCGAGTTAGGGTTTCGTTCTTCTAAAGGGTCCACTGAATCGCTTGCAAGATTTTCTGAAGATTTTAAACTCGGGAAAAATCCAACTCTTGAAAAATTTCCGGCGGGGAAAAATTGGGTTATTGATATCCGTTCAAACTTTTTAATATTGTCTAAATAACCCAAAAACATGTTAGAATTACGACTGCGAAACACTCTGAGTTGCCTTTGCAGAAAGTTAACATCACATGCAAATTTAGCAAAAACAAACAACACCTGAAACCCTAAAACCCAGAGACTGGAACACCATGAAAATTTGAAGCCAGAATTCAAAAATTCACCTGAGCACACCGGTTTTTAGCCTATTGTGGCCGGCCAAGTTGAGGCAAAATTGACTCGAATTTTTGTGGTGTTCATGTTATATCATATATACCATTCTGCAGTTGTTTAAAAAAATTTTAGAACCCTTTAAAAATTCGACAGAAACTAGGTCATCCTATCGGGTGTTTCGGAGTAGTTTCAGTTTCGTAATCCTAGCAAACATCGTCTAATTTTCTAGTATGGCTCTGATACCACTGTAGGGTTGTCTAGCACGGCAGCAAGGTTTCGGGAGGCATCATCCATGCCATATTTAAATTTTTGCCATTCTAGCTAACCCTAACCCTAGAATCGAAACTAGAAAATCCGACGATACTAAATGTATACACTTTACATCTAAGTGAATGAAGGAGTACAACCTTTATAGACCGGTCCTTCACTTCTAAAGCTCCATGTCGTAGTCCCTTCGCTGCAAGTTGTGAAGACCCGGACTCTAGTAAGGGTTCACATGAAGAAACGAACAAACTTACTCAATGTCTTCGAGGCCGAAGATGATCTACGTCGAGGAGACTCGAGCTTATGCTACCTCTTCACTAATGATGAGATTAGTGAAGAAAACGCCCTAAACTAAATGGCTAATAGTAGAGGCTGATGAAGTAGGAAGTCGGCTCACTTTAGTTTTATTTTTCTCACAATTTATCATCACTTAAAAAAAACTAACAAGCTTTTTCTCGTGAGGAAGAAGAAGAAGTGATGAAGAAATGAATGAATTCATGAGGTTAGAAATGCAATCATGGTTGGTATATGCCATGCCAAACCCTTGTAGAGAATAAACCTAGGCTAAAGGTTAAGGGTTGGGTTAACAAATATTTTAAGTTAGACAAACAAGTGGACTAAGTCAATGTTCTACAAGCTTCTCCAAGCTCATCCATGACTAAATCCAATTGTTTGAATTACTTAAAACTAATAAAACCCTAACATTAACCTAGCATGGTGTGAGTCTCATACAAACATGTTGCATGTGTAACCTTGCATGACACAAAAATAAATATCATATATATATATATATATTTTGTGCAAAATGAAAACAATACATTTAACATATATCACATATATATCAATGTATCATAAATGAGAAAAATGAATACTTAAGTGAGCTGATATTAGTAAACGTAATTTAATATATCAAATATATAATTCTACATTAAATTATTAAATCAACTCTTGATTTAATAATCCAGCTATATCACATATAACCGATTAATATCAAATGCAACAACTTATCGAATCAACACTTGATCCGATAACCCAGCTTTATCACATATAACCGACCAATGTCACATATTGCGTGAATAGAATGCTGTATCACATACTCGTATCAATCTCGGTCCCGCACATATCACATATGTGCTCCTACTTCGTTTCGCATGAACCAAGAAACCTCTGTGTAGGACTCTAAAGACTCATCAATACGCCAGCAGTAGGTGATGATCATATCAAACACCCACAAGCTGTAAGAGGTCTGCTAAACGTAACGACCACCGGGGTATTGAGCGATCAGAAGATCAACAAGCAAGGCTGCACGTACTCCTGCGAATCCGATCAGTAACACTACCGTACAGTCCGGTCTCTTCGTCTGATATATCGCATATCACAGTGTGGGGGTGGTATAACGTCAGACCCCAATAGCCTGATAAGTCATGCCGATGCAAGGTCCATAAAGGTTTGAGAAACTACTGGTAACACTTACCAGTAAATCTCAGCAACCCTGGCCAGGGATTTCCTGTTACGGCCAATCGAGCATAGCGCAACATCAACTCCCAATATCGGGAGAGATGAAACCCCTCGTATCGCTCATTGCCTCCATGTGACTCGGGACTGTACCCAAAAACCACCTTTTTTCACGATCTCTTGACCGTGGCATGGTGGAAATCAAAGCACAGTGGGAATCACACAAGACTCTATGACGATCTCGGGTCTACAGACTAACCTGTACCAGTGTCACCAGAGAACTGCTATCCGACGATAGGTATAATACCATCTAGGAGTTCTCGACGAGTCCGTCCAGTGTACCCAGTCTCCACTGAGCACCCGTATACCTTCTCTGATGTCAAACACCAATGGATATGGAATCATTCATCGCCCATCATATGGGTCAAGAAGCGTTTCCGCTAGTCTACTCTAAAGTATCGATGCCCTATCTTGATACTCCCATGACTAGGAACAATCTAAGGATGTACTTCCCGACTACCTCTGCCCCACTAGTATGATCAGCATCATAATCCTGGTAGTCAAGTACTCATCCTAAGGGCTTTATCAACATATAACAGAGAGACAATAAGTGTACATGTTAAGATAAAGTGCAACCAGATAGCATACTATCATGTCGAGTAAGAAAGTCCTCCCTATATATGTCCAAGCATCCACTACAATATACATCACATTACAGTAATGGCCTCTAGGGCATACATATAACTAACAGACGGAGCCTGGCGGGAAAATATGGTTCCCCCCTTCATTTGTGCCCATGGATTGTATACAGGGGTTGATTTGGACTCACCTGTAGAGCCAAAATTTCATTTCATTTTATTTCTTTCCGCGATACTTTATCATTTCAGCTTTTTATATCGCGAAAGTCATGATTGCCCAATCATTTCGGCTTTTTATCGCAGTGCCCAATCATTTCGGCTGTTTTTTTCTTTTTACTCGCTGCTTTTTATTGCGAGTTGCCCAAACATTTCGGCTGTTTTTATATACATATATTTTGCTCTCTGATTTTTATTGCGAGTTGCCCCATCATTTCGACTATTTCATATGCATCTTTTTTGGCTCACTGATTTTTGTTGCGAGTATGGAACTTGAGATCTGATACCAATCCTGGCATCAGCATCGTTGCGACTGGAATATTGCCAGGATCGAATCATTATTTGCCGCGAAAGGACTTGGAGTTTGACACCGTTTAGGCATCAGCATCGCTGCAACTGGGATATTGCCAGGAGCGAATCATCATTTGTCTTTGCTGATTTGAACAAAGGTGGCTTAGCAAACAGGGTTAGGATCCTGCTGACTAAGACTTTTTGACTTTATGAGCTGTAAGGGTCTCATAAACGTATTTCTTCCTACGAGTCGTGAGGATCTCGTAGGTGTATGTTCTCCCTAGAAGTTGTAAAGACTTATAAGTGGTGTTTTCTCTTATAAGTTGTAAGGATCTCATAAGAGTATTTTCTCCTTATAAGTCGAGAGGACTTATAAGTGTCGTTCACCATACGGGGACATTCCTCGTCATTGGTGGAACTTGGTGGGGAAATCGTTTATTTATGCCCGTGGATTGTATACAAGGGTCAATATTGGACCGCCTGTAGGGCAACTTGGGGAATACGACGTCTTAAGAACAGGTCCAGATCCCTGTAACTTAAGACTTTGAATCCTATGAGCCATGAGGGTCTCACAGGGGGAGTTCTCCTTACGAATCGAGAGGATCTCATAGGTGAAAATTTTACGAGATTGCGCCCTTTCGGGTTTTTACAAGCTCGCCGGTAGCCCTGCTGTTTTTACTCACGGCGCCCTTTCAGGTTTTCATTCGTGCCCGTTTCGCTTGTGGACATACGATTTTTTTTGTAACAACGAGATTGCGCCCTTTCGGATTTTCACAAGCTCGCCGGTAGCCCTGTTGTTTTTACTTACGGCGCCCTTTCAGGTTTTCATCCGTGCCTATTTCTCTTGTGGACGTACTGGTTTTTTTTAACACCCATCTGTTTGCCAATGGGACTTTAGGGGTGATTTCGCCACTGGAGTAGCTGTGTAGCCAGCAGGACTTGAGTTGCAGTCTTAGCCATTGGAGCTTTGATTGCAATATAGATCTCAAGAAAGGATATTGCCGTATTTGGGGCCGTGTTTGAGGCGACGCTCTAGTTTAAAGACATTCCGGTCCATTGTTAGTTTAGGGATATCTCGGTCCATTATCGCCATTTTGGAGGAGAAGTCTTAGTTTAAAGACATTACGATCCGTTGTTAGTTTAGGGACATCTCGGTTCATTATCACCATTTTCGGGGTGAAGTTTTAGTTTAAGGATATTACGGTCCGTTGTCGCCATTTTAGAGGCAACGTTTAGTTTAAGGACATTTCGGTCCGTTGTTGCCATGTTTGGGGCAAAAATTCTTTTGGATACTACTTTTAGAGTTTTGACTCAGGAAGATAGCGAGCGGACACGGGCGTCGTCATCTATTGTTGACTTAAGTCGTGACTCATCAAGCGTAGTATTTCTTGAGGAATCGATCGACCATTTATTGGCCGGAAGGGTCTTTCGCCATGCATATCCATGAGCAAGTAGACCCCATCTTGGTAAACCTTGTCTATGATGTATGGGCCTTCATAGTTTGGTTCGAATTTCCCCCGTTTTGCGCAGTTAGGAATCATAGGTCTTTTGACGACTAGCACGAGTTTGCCTTAACGGAATGTTCTCGACCTAGTCAGTCTTTCATATGAGCGCATCATCCTTTCTTTGTAAGCTTCCAGGTTTCTCTATGCCACAAGGCGAGTTTCATCGAGGGCGTCGAGCTCCTCAAGTCAAAGATGGGCATTCTTGTCATTTGTTAGCTCATATCGAACCGCTACTCGGAGAGAAGGGATTTTTATTTCCAAAGGAAGGACTGCTTCAGTGCCGAATACCAACGCGTATGGTATTGTATTCGTAGCCGTTTTGAACGTCGTTCGGTACGCCCAGAGAGCTTCATGCCAGTCCTTTTTGTTTCTGGATACCGTTTTCTTTATAATCTTGTTCAAGGTCATTGAAGGCTTCAGCTAGACTGTTGTCTCGGGGATTGTAGACTGAAGAGTATCACTAATCTATATTATGCTGCTCTGTGAAGCGGTAGATTTTATGGCTCCTGTAGGCTGGCCCATTATCCGAGATTATCCGTTGCGGAGTACCGAACCGGTAGATGACATGTGTCTTGAAGGAATGGAGAATATTCTCCATCTTCACCTCCCTTAATGGTACTGCTTCCGCACACTTAGAAAAGTAGTCGGTCGTCGCCAGTATGAACCGGCGTCCTTTGGATGATGCTGGCTCAATGGGGCCGATTATATCGGTTCCCCACATTTCGAACGGTCAGCCAGCTACTGTTGGGTGTAGCAGATTTTGATATTGGTGGATGAAGTCCCCGTGAATCTGGCACGAGTGACACTGCATCGCATATTCGAGATAGTCCTGAATCATTGTAGGCCAATAATAACCCATTCTTTTGATCTTCAGCCTCATCTTTGGCCCGGCTTGATAAGAACCGCAAAGTTCGTCATGAGTTTCTTGGAAGATCCTCTTTGCTTCTTTTGGCCCCAAGCACCTTAGCCGCAGAAAGTCAAGCGACCTCTTGTATAGAGTATTATTGACGAAGGCGAAAGACAGAGCCCGTTTCATGAGCCGATGTCTTGACGACGCGTTTTCGGGCGTTCGATGGGATTTAAAGTAGTTTATGAAGACTTCCCTCCAATCCTTGACCTTTTCTTTGTCTTTTATTTAGAGGACTGGTTGTTTGGTCATTTCTTTTCCTTCAGATGGATCGATTGAATCCTCTGAAGGTATTTCTGCTGGCACGAGAACCCGGCGGCTTTGCACAACAATCCTTACGTTATCGAGATCTTCGTCATCCAGCTCCTTAGCAAGCTTGGCTAATGCATCTGCTTTGCTATTTTCCACACGCGGTATGCTTTCCAGGATGTAGAAGGGGATTTGCGTCAGCAGTTGCTGCGCTCTCCTGCCATATTTTATCAACTCTGGTTTGCACGTCTGATAGTCGTCGTTTACTTGGCTAACGACCAGCTGGGATTCTCCATATATGGAAAGGTTTTCGATTCCCATATCGACAACGATCTCAAGACCCACTATCAAAGCTTCATATTCATCCTCGTTGTTTGTTCTTGGTTCCGTTAAGGAAAGGGCGAAACGCATTATCCCTTCTTGCGGAGTTACGAAGATGAGGCCCATCCCGGCTTTGATTATAAAGGTGTTATGCTTCCGCTTCTTTATGGAAGATGCTCCATCGAAGTAGAGTTTCCATTAGACATTATTTTCTTCCTTCTCCCCTTCGATTTTGTCGAACGCGTGTTCGTCTGGCAATTCGCAATTTGAGGGAGAATCGGCTGGTATCGGATGCTCAGCGAGAAAGTCGGCGATGGCCTGGCCTATCACTGCTTTGAGGGGTCGATACGTTATTGAGAATTCCATCAAGAGGAGGGCCCATTTGGCAAGCCTTCCTGTTAGTATGGCTCTTGACATCAAATATTTGAGAGGATCCACGTTTGATATGAGATGAATCTCATGTGCTAAAGCGTAGTGTCTGAGCTTCATTATCGCGAAAATTAGTGCCAGGCAATGCTTTTCGATAGGGGAGTAGTTGTTTTCTGCCCCCAGAAGAACTAGACCCAAATAATAGAGAGCTCTCTCCTTCCCCTGGTCGTTCTCCAGTGCCCATAGCGCGCCTAGAGAACCTTCAAGGGCCGTTATGTACTGGATGAGGGGCTTTCCTTTGACCGGAGTGGTCAGTATGACGGGTTCTGCAGGTATTGCTTGATTTCCTCCAATGCACTTTGGCATTTATGATCCTAAATGAACGGGGTCACCTTCTTCATTAGATGGATGTAAGGACGGCATTTTCCGGAGAGGTTAGATATGAACCGCCGGATATTTGCGAGCTTTCCTTAGAGAGGCCGCAGTTGTTTGAGAGTTCTTGGCGTGGGCATTTCCATAATCGCCTTGATCTTTGATGGGTCTATTTTGATGCCTCGATGTCGTATGATGAATCCTAGGAATTTGCCTGAGGAGACTCCAAACGCACATTTCAGAGGATTCATCTTTAGATTGTATTTCCGAAGACGCTGGAACACTATGTTCAAATGTTCCCAGTGCTCCTCGTACGATTTGCTTTTCACCACAAGGTCGTCAATATAGCATTCGACAATCTCATGTATGAGGTCATCGAAGATCTTCGTCATGGCCCTCTGGTAGCTGGCGCCTGCGTTCTTCAAACCGAAGGGTATCACCTTATAGCAGAATATGCCTAGCGGGGTTCGGAAGGCGGTGTGCTTTTGGTCTTCATGATGCATTTTTATTTGATTGTAGCCTGAAGATCCTTCCATGAAGGAGAATACCTCATGAGTGGACATGTTATCGATCATCGGCTCGGTAATAGGTACTGGAAAGTCATCCTTCGGACAAGCTTGGTTAAGGTCCCGAAAGTCCACGCAGATGCGCACTGTCCAATTTTTCTTCATCACTGGAACAATGTTGGCAATCCAGTCGGGATACTGAACTTCTTGGATGAAGCCGGAGTCAATTAGTTTCTTGACTTCGGCATTGATACTCATCTCGAGTTTGAGCCGCATTCTTCTTAGCGCCTGTTTGACTGGCTTGACGTCCGACGATATAGCCAGTTTATGCACCGTTATTTTTTGATCTAGTCCCGGCATCTCGGAATAGTTCCATACGAAGCAGTCTTTATATTGTATAAGCACGTCCTTTAGTGTGGCCACCTATTTTTTAGACAACAGCTCACTGACGAACGTGGGTCTCGGCTCATTTTCCGTGCCCAAGTCGATTTTCCTCAGGTTGTCTGCCGTAGTGTGTATCCCATCTTCCAACTCTTTTGGTGCTGGTGGAAACTCTGAGATCACCTCCTCCTCGTCCTCATTTGCGAAGCACTTGAAGCAGTCACCCATATTCCCGTGCCCTCCTTCCTTTGAGAGTGTTATCATATGGCAAGTACGAGTTCGCTTTCATTCTTGGTGTTAAGCTGGCCCCGCCTTCGCGATATAGGTTCTCTTTGGCTCATGCTTTTGCGGTGGGGTCACCCTCCAACCGTCGGATAAAGTGAACCTGCCTTATTGATATTGGTCTTCGACCCAGTCTTTGAAGGTGAAGCAACCTTCAAGGGGATGACTTATTGCTCGGTGGTAAGAGCAATTATCCGGGTGATGGACCTCATTTATTTGTTCGGGGTGCTGAGACTCCGGGAGCGTCATCATTTGATGCTTAATGACAATGCCGAATATTTTCCTTGTCTTGTCTTGAGGGAAAGAGTATTCATGTCCCATCTTCTTTATAAAAGACGGATTCCAGCTGACTTTTACTCGATCACGTGGCTTCTTGGGTCTACATCACTGTTTTCGAACGTCATTCTCATTCTCCACCATGTTTTTGCCTCTGTACCGAGCCTATTACTTATCTCGAGAACCTATAGCGGGCTGAGGCCGAAGGGTATCGCAATTTTCCTTTTTTGTAGACTGCTAAATGAGACGCTGAGTCTTGGCCTTTTCGTAAATGGCCATTTCGCGGCTGTGGTCATCCCGAACATTTGACCGGATTCACTTATTAGCTTGGCAACCTGCTCCTCGAACGACGGACTTGACGCTCTTAGAGGGGGATCTCGTTCTGTTTCAACGTCACGACTATTTGAAAGAGCATTCACTTCTTCTCCAGAGCTGTTTATGACGCGGCTGCCATGAAATCGCTCCCGTTTCTTGGACTGGACATATCCGAGCCCAGTTGTCTCCATCTTCCCGTTGTGCATCTTTCGCTGAGTCCCGGGAATGTCCCAAATCTTGTTGAAGAACTGGGCTTGTCGAGCGGTCTGTTTGAGGGGTACGCCTTAGAATCTTAACAACCTTTTCAATCCCTTTGCGTAATATCTGGGTAGACGGATTGGTTGAAGTCTGTCAAGCGCAAACTCGGTACCATGTCAGACTTCTTTTTCCACTGTGGTCTCCGTAGATTGATATAAGAGGATCGCCTTTTCAGCTCTTCGCCTGGGAGGGACGTAGAAAGTTTGTAGCTCTTGTACACTGTATGTATTGAGCGTATCAAGTTCCCTGTGATGCCACCACGGAACCATGGTGATTTGTAAACTCTGATCAGCTCCACTAACGGTTTGCGCTGATAGGCGAGTGGAGAACACGGCGTTGGCCTCGTCCTCAGTGTCATTGCCAAAGACCAAAATAGGAGTAGATGGTCCAAGCCCGTTGCACTGGGTTGCCCCGAGTAGACTATTTCCTTGTCTTCCTCTCACTCCCAAAGATCGGGATGGTGACAACGGACTTCCGTTTATCCTCTGGCTTATGACATCTTTCCGTATCTTCGAAGTCTAATAGGAAGTACTTTGCGTCTTCATATTTTCGGACTTTGTTTATGGAGAATGGATTTAGCTCCCCCGTGACGGTGTATTCGAGGCCATCTTTGAAATACTTCATACACCGGTGTTGTGTAGAAAGGATGACGTTGTACTCGTGTAACCAAGGTCGGCCGAGCAGAGCGTTATAGCAAGTCTTAGCGTCGGTGACATAAATTTGATGTCAGTGACGAGAAGTCCAAAGAGTAATGTCAATATTACGAACCCAAGCATCTGCGATGACCGAGAGTCGAACCCGGAGATGGTAATTTTATCCCGAGCCAGGTGCTGAACGTTCATGCAAATCTCCTTCAGCACCTTCAGGTTGAGAAGGTTGACGGAGGACCCGTTATCGACCAGGACCTTCCCTATCTTGATGTCGTGGCAGTACCCGGTGATATATAGAGGACGGTTGTGCTCGCACGTTCCGAGGAGGAGATCTTCATCGCCGAATGTAATGTCAGCTGTATGAACCTCTACCAGTTCGTCCTTCATCTTTTCTTCTGCCAGGAAAGTTTAGAACTGATCGGGCTCTTGTAATGCCCTGATCAGAGAATCTCTTGCTTCTTTAGATAGGAGGAGAGAATCCAGTATGCTCAGTTGTGAGGGTATCTTCCTCAGATATGCCAGGACATTATAATCCACCTTGTTTTTCTTAGGCGGGTCCTTGGCTGCGAGCTCTTTGACGACTCTATCATCGAGGGAAATATCCTCAGGGACTTTTTACTTCCCCTTGTCTCTTTTGCTCAAACCTTTGTTTGTAGGCCCGAGATTCTTTTCAGGCAGCGTGCGGTTACGCAGCTGAATATTCTCACAGTTCTTTTCCTCTTCTTCTTTTCCGAAGGTGGATTTTTTGAAGAGAGGGCCGAGGGTCATTTCTTCTTCAGAATCGCTCCTGAATATAAGAACTTGAGATTTTCCTTTTGTCGAACCGGTATCAACCATATGACAGTTGTCATTCGTTCTTTCACGCTCGTCTGTCGCGCTTCTTTGCTGTCGACGGGCTTTGCGCTTCATCCGCTTGAAGTGTTGTCGGTGAGCAACGTATCCTTGCCACCACTTCTTTAAGGCATTGCACTCTTCTGTGGGGTGTGTGACCCTCCGATAGTATAAGTAGTAGTTTGGATGTACATCCGTTTCGTCAAGGCGCATGATCTCGGGAGTGTTTTCCACGAGAGGGGGCAGCTTCATTCCTATCGATAGGGCTTTGGTGAACCGCTTCTCTGCTTTGATCCTGTTCTTGTTTGTAGCAGGTGTGCTTTGGCTTGGTTGGAATGCTTTATGACTCATCCTCGCCGTGTCTTCTTCATCATGACGCCAATGCTTGGCCTTTTCGTATATGGCCGTTTCACATTCTCGGTCAGCTCTGCTCTTTTGAAAAGCTTCTTTTAGCAGCCTGTCAATTGGGTCTTCTGGTAGCTCCAGGGATTTTGGCACCGATCCTGCCCCCAGTTCCTCTGCGTTACTTTCTGACGCCGAAGGAGTTTCTTCGTTATTTAACGACGAATAAGAAACCATGTGGCAACTTGCTACATAATATTCGGTTTCTTCCGACAAGCCATTTCCCTCATCATCGTCTCTATCTCCGTTCTTAAGTATATGGTTGAGAAACTCTTCGAGGGTGACTGGGGTTCACGCCTTCTAATTGTACTCCTCCAGCATGTCGATGTACTTTTGCAGGTCTATGCGATTGTCGTCAGGCTGCACGGGCTTCTTGGTCTTCTTCTTTCCATTTGAAGACTTTGAAGGCTTGACTTGGGTGTTTTTCCCATCGTTAGCAGTTTTCGGTGTGGGGCGTGGTTTCAGCATTCCCTCAATGATCTCGGGCTCCAGCGAGCTTTTCCACCTGATCGCTGGATATGCTTGAAGATCCTTCAGCATTCTTTTAGTTTTAGCTGAAAGGATAACTTCCCACGGAGCTTCTTCCACAAACGAACATGATGCCCCTGGTGTATCCACCTTTTTAGGAGCGTACCTCTGTGGCGAGTTCACCCTCTAGTTCTCTGACAGCATGAATTTCCCTTGACGGTACTGGTTCTCGACCCAGTTCTTGAAGATGTAGCAATCCTCAATAGGGTGGCTCACCATTCGGTGATAGGAGCAGTAGTTGGGATTGTTGACGTCACCGGGCTACGGTGGACGTTTTGGGTCTGGCAAAGTGATGAGTTTGTTGCGCACTGCCAGTTCGAACAGTCTCCTCGTTTTATCACGGGGAAACAAGTAAGCACGTCCTAGCTTCTCTTCCAGGGATTGGCGTAGGCATGCGTTGTTTTAGCGAGCAACTGGTTTTGGGTCACTCGGTTGCTATTGAGTGTTGGCAACGAAGGCCGCTTTTCCTTTATCCTTTGCATTCCGAGGGTCCATTTTTGTAGAGGAAGGTCCGTGGCCCATCTGGTCCATTTGGGCCAACTTGTCGATCAGAGCCTGGAAGGTGGTCGGCTTAAAGAACGTCATAAACTGGGACACAGTTGCTTGAGGATCCAGAGTTCCTATGAACATGCCCACATCAAGAACTTCTTCAATGCGTTGTTCGCATTTTGACCATAGGTTTCGCCATCGGATCACGTATTGAACCCAGGTATCTCCTAGCTTCACCCTGGCATTGATTAACGCCGTGATCGGGGTGCGCTCGCTTAAGCTGGTGAACCACTGCGTGAATAGCAGTTCCATCTCTGTGAATGTTTTGATGGAGTTATTTGGGAGCTCCAAGTATCA
Source organism: Agapanthus africanus (assembly GCA_030015575.1). Taxonomy (NCBI): domain Eukaryota; kingdom Viridiplantae; phylum Streptophyta; class Magnoliopsida; order Asparagales; family Amaryllidaceae; genus Agapanthus; species Agapanthus africanus. Next base: position 314,368,284 of record CM057338.1, on the reverse strand, counting down.
TTCAAACGCCGTCTCTGACAGGATGCCAATGAACTGGCGAAGCAGCAATTTGTCGTCACCTCCAGTATTGCCGCATAAAGCTCTGAACTGAGCTACGTCCTGATGTGGGTTGCCTGTCCCTTTGTACACATGGAATTTGGGGATCGTATATCCCGGCGGGTATTTGATTTGGTCATACCAGCCCGGATACGGTCGCCCAGTTCTGACGACTTGGCCAGCCGCTTCACTTACCTAATGAGCTTGTATTCGTTGAGCTATGTAATCATCAAGGGCGGCTTTGGAGATCGTTTCCTCTCTGGCTGTCGATAAATCTGGAAAGGGGTTTGATATTTCCCCTCTGTCGTCCTCGATAATTATCGGTTGGTCTTCAGCTGGAGGTTCTTGCTGGATCATCATTCCAACCATATCTTGGAACAAAAGTGACATCTGTTTTATATTAGCAGCCTGTTTCGCAACCTCCTTATCCTTTCTTTCCAGCACCCTTCGCAGGAACTCTGTATCGGTCTCTAGCTCCTGGTGCTGTTTAGACGCTGCTTCCGAGCTTTTTTTTTGCCAGGTGAGTGCTGCCATTTTTGTCAGCATCTCTTAGATCTTTTGTTGCTGCTCCTGAGATTTTGTCAACAACCGATTTTGTGGTCGATGACCCATGGAAACACGACTTTTCTCTTTTCCAGAAGCCATGTAAATCGAGTGCACGATCATACCCCCAGACTTGGGGCGTTTGGATCCATCACCTTTGGGATTTCCCGCCGGTGGTGGTATTTTCTCCAGCATCGTCCTTTTATGGGAGGTTGAAGTTATAGGAGCAGTTGCAGCAGGCGCCTTTGTGAAAGAAGTCCCTCGCTGTATGGTGGAGGTATGACTTTCCTCTTGTCGAACCTTCATTTTATCCGATTGACGAGAGTAGTTCTTATTGATCACAAAAACTTGGACTTTCCGCAAGACCCTGTGGATTTGGGAGGACAGCCGCTGAGGGGGTTGCTCCGGCTTTGCTTGCGTCATATTTTCAGCAGGAAGTGGAGATTTCTTCAGCACTGCGGTTGGAGAGTTCTTGCGCACCCTCTTAAGCAGATCAAAGCTATTCCCGGTTGGAACATCGGCGTCAACTTCCACCATTGGAGCTGGTGTAGCAAGTCCAGAGGGGGAGTTGCCTCCAGCTTTTCCCATTTAGCACCAGTGGTGACGTCGAGCATGCCTTGCAGATGGGACTAGCTCAGTTGTGGAAGCGGCTCCGTCGTGCCCCCGGCTTTGGTGAGGGGCTGCTGCTGGTGCGAGCCTGTCGAAGACCGACGTCTGTTGAGAGGGAACAGCCAATCTTGCGAAGGTCAACTTTCTGGTAGGGGAAACACTTTTGACGACTTCACCCGTAGCAGGAGTTGGAACGACCAATCTTGCGAAGACCAATTCTTTGGTAGGAGAAACACCTTTGACGACTTCACCTGCCGGAGCTGGAACGGCTATCCATTTTGGGATAACCCCTTCAGGTATCACGAGCCTCTTTGCAAGCCTACTTGAGCTTTAGCTCAGCCTATTGAAGACTGAGTTGGCAGACTTGGATGACCCGTGAAGAGGGGCCGTGGTGGTTGCAAGTCGATCGACGACCGACTTCTTTGGAGCTTCCTGTGGTGGCACTATGGCGCTGAAGCTTGCTGGCGGGAGCATGGTCCCCAAGAACAATCATGTAGTAGCTTGAGTCACCTGCCCCACCAGCATTGAAAAGATGGAGGCCGCATTGGGCCCGTATGTCACTCCTCCAGTGGGGGCGGAGCGGGAGTTACTGTTGCAGTTTGTGCAGCTGGAAGCCATTGATGTTCACTTCTTCTTTCTGCACAGGAACAAGACACCAAATCTTAGCATCTCGAATCCAAGGGCAACCATAGCGAACCGCGATTTTGTTCGCAAAACATGACATATGAAGTGTGGAGTGGAAAGAGGAAAAGGTCCCACCGAGCGTGCCAGAATCTGTTCATCGCCGAAAGACGCGACCGGGACGTTTGGATGTCTGGCCTGAATTTTGTGGGCAGATGCTATTCGGGTTTATCCGTCTACTTCTCGAAGATGCCAAGTTAATTTATGGCACCGTATATCAGAGGTTTGAACGGATGCGGCCGTTATAGCAGACTTCGCCAGATTCCCCCTCGTTTGTGAGGGGTTTTTGATTATGGGGACGCTCTTCCCTGCAGACGCAAGCCCCTGTAGTTAATTACGTTATCGCATCGCGATAACCATTTTCTCCTGCTCCGGAAGTTCACTTCGTGTCGTGTGTGTTTTATTTGTTTAGGTTGCCCGTGGATTGTATACGGAGACTAATGTATGTTGTTGCTCGTAGGGCGTGGATTAGTCCAAATCCGTATTTCTTAGATTTGGGGTTTTTTTTAATTTAAGGATCGTTAATCTATTTTGAAATTAAGATCGACTTAAACGTATGTAAGCATTTGGGACTCGGTTGGTTTTTCGTTAAGCATACGTTAGTCCAATTTGAGACTAAGATCTACATAACAAGGTTTTAGGAACATTTTTGTTTCAGATCCAACAAGATAGCATTTGGGCTCTGTTGTTTTAGTTTAGGAACATTTCAGTCCATTATCGCCATTTTGGGGGGCGAAGTTCTAGTTTGAGGACATCTCGGTCTGTTGATCGCCATTTTGGAGATGATATTTTAGTTTAAGGACGTCTCGGTCCGTTGATCACCATTTTGGAGGTGAGATTTTAGTTTAAGGACATCGCGGTCCGTTGATCATCTTACGCGCACATGTATTTGTTACGTGACGGGATGAACAACGATAATATGGGATGCACCCAGTTTGTGGTGCGGTCTGATTTGAGGTGTACACATCAATGCACCAAAAAGCTGTTGGTTGTCGAGGCCCACCATCTCTCTGAAGATGTTGAGGAATTACAACGACGTGGATCAGAGGTATGGAGTGATGTACCCATGAACCAATTCCCGTATTTGAGGGGAAAAGGAGTTAGGGATAAACCCGGAAATCATTAGTCATATTTTGAGACTAAGATTTCCTCGGAAGGATGTGAGATGAGTATCGTTTTGGATATCATCAGTTGGAAGATGTCATATTTGGGACTAAGATCAATTTGGGAAAACATGAGCACAAAGGCTCGGTCGATTTGGAGATCAAAGAAGTTTTGACCTCGGGAAGATTTAGCCAATTTGTGACTAGGTTTGGGTCTTCATATTTACCCATGTAGTGCTAAGCACTGGTAAATGTAGTACTCACATGTATCCCGCGTGAGACATTAGACCAGTGTTAAACACTGAACTTTGGAGGCACTCACGTGTGAATCACGTGAGGCGCCCTAAAGTAGGCACTGTTCTTTTGGTTTTATTCCCTTTTTGCATATAACTGCTAAGCACTTGGTTCTTGTGGCGCTCATGTGTGCATACGTGAGGCGCCGCAAAGTTGGATACTGCTTTTTGGGTTTTATCCCCTCTTTTTTTTATAAGTGCTAAGCACTTGATTGGAGATCACGTGCAAAACACGTGACTGCCCTAAGAGGCACTTCTTGTTCTTCTATTAAGCGCTTGCATGGGAAACACCTGCGGTCCTCATTATAGTGTTTAAACACTAATGAATCATCAGTCTTTCCTTCTGGGTGTTTGGAGATTTTGGTCTCATGTTAATGACCCTAGGATTTAGAGGATCTCATTCTCTTGTTTTGTAAGAATTAAATTCTTTTTATATGGTTAAACCTTAGTTTTCATGTATTTTGTAAGAATCAAATTCTTTGAACTCAATTCTTTCCCTTAGGTTTTGAATCTGCATGACAGAATCTCCCCGATGAGAATTAAATTCTCAACTTGTAGGGAGATCTGCTTCTGCAGATCTCAACCTTAGGAAGAACTAAGTTCTTGCATGAAGGGTTAAACCCTTAGAGAGGCAAAAAAGAGATAAGATGATCTCTGAGTTTTGTTTTCTTTTTACCTAGGGTTTCAATGAAACAAATCTTCTTCTGTGAGAATTAAATTCGCTGTTTCTTTTGAAGCTCTTCTCTCTTTCTTTCTTTTTTAAAGCTTCTGAGGGGGTTCCTTTTTTTTCACTCTCTCCCCGAGACTTGAAGTCTTTGGTTCTTTATATAGTGGAGAGAAGTTTGTTTAATTCTGAGAAAATCTGTCATTTAGAGATTCTAATTGATTTAATTTGTTTATGAATTGATTTGGATCTTTGACCCAAGGGTTTTTGTTTTACAGAACATATTTTTCTTGTTTTTTTAACAAGATTAGGGAAATATTTTCCCATATGCAGAATCTTATTCTGTAAAAATAGTGAATTTTAATCATCATTGGAATTTTAATCCAAGGGTGCTCGGTTTAACAGAGCACAGTCTTTCTTTGTTTAGAATGATATGGAAAATATTTTGCATCTCATAGGATTTTTGATCCACCAACTTTCTGTTTAACAGAGAATTTCCCTCCTCATTAGAAAGCTCTATGTTTAATCACCATTGGATCTTTAATCCAACGATCCCTTGTTGAGTAGAATTTAATTCTTCGTAGGGGGTTGCCCTCACGTGTTTAACACGTGAGGTTTATTTAGTTTGTCAGCTGTTTGATTGCAGCGCCTATATACTTTGCATATAGGCGCTCACGTGTTTAACACATGAGGCTTATTTAGCCTATAGTTGTTTGATTTGCAGTGCCTATATGCATTGCATATTGGCGCTCACGTGTTTAACACGTCAGGCTTATTTAGCCTATAAGTTGTTTTATTTGCAGCGTCTATATGCATTGCATATAGGCGCTCACGTGTTTAACACGTGAGGCTTATTTAGCCTATAGTTGTTTGATTTGCTGCGCCTATATGCATTGCATATAGGCGCTCACGTGTTTAACATGTGGGGCTTATTAGCCTATAAGTCATTTCCATGTGTTTAACACGTGAGGCATAAACAGTACGGAATTTTCCATCTTCCCTTTTTTTATAAGGGAGCAGTCGCCAACACTCAACAACAACCGACCGACCCAAAACCGGCGGCTCGCCAAAATAATGCACGTCCACGCCTATCCCTGGAAGAAAGGTTAGAACGTGCTTACTCGTTTCGCCGCGATAAGACGAAGAGGCTATTTGAGTTGGCAATGCGTAACAAACTCATCACATTGCCAGACCCACAGCGTCCACCGCAACCCGGCTACGTCAACAACCCTAACTACTGCTCCTATCACAGAATGGTGAGCCACCTAATTGAGGATTGCGGCGTCTTCAAGAACTGGGTCAAGGACCAGTATCAACAGGGGAAGTTCGCACTATCTGAGAATTGGAGGGTGAACCCACCACAGAAGTACACTCCCAAAAAGGTGGATGCATCGGGGGCATCATGCTTGCTCGTGGAAGAAACTCCATGGGAAATCGTTCTTTCAGCTAAAACCAAAAGAATGATGAAGGATCTACAGGTATGTCTGGCAGTCAGGTGGAAAAGCCCACTTGAACATGAAATCATCGAAGGGATGCTGAAACCGCGTCCCGTGTCGAAAGTTGTTGACAAAGGGAAAAATCCCCAAGTCAAGCCTTCAAAGTCTTCGGAGAAAAAGAAGAAGACCAAGAAGCCTGTGCAGCCTGCCGAGTATGACGACAAGTGCACAAACATACAAAAGTATATTGACGCGCTGGAGGAGTACAACCAGAAGGCACGGAAACCGGTCACCCTCGAAGAGTTCTTCAAGCATATTCTTGAGAACGAAGATGGTGACAACGATGAGGAAAATGACTCATCAGAAGAAACTGAAGACTATGTAGCAAGTTGCCACATGGTTTCCCATTTGTCGTTAAATGGCGAAGAGGCTCCCTCAATGTCAGAAAACAACGCAGAGAAACTGGGGGCAGAATCGGCGCTAAAATCCCTGGAACTGCCGGATGACCCGATCGATAGGCTGTTAAATGAAAGCTTTCGAAAAAGCAAAGCTGTCCGAGAACGCGAAACAGCCATATACGAAAAGGCTAAGCGGCAGCGTCAAGATGAAGAAGCTGCGGCAAGGATGAGCCGTAAAGTACTCCAACCAAACCGAAGCACCCCTGCCACAGATAAGAGCAGGATAAGGACAGAGAAGCGGTTTGCCAAAGCCCTGTCAATGGGAATGAAGCTGCCACCTCTGGTAGGAAACACTCCCGGGGTCATATGCCTCGACAGAGAGAATTCACATCCAAACCACTGCCTATATCATCGGAGGATTACCCACCCCACCGATGAATGCAGTGCCTTCAAGAAGTGGTGGAAATGATATGTTGCCCATCAAAAACACTTCAAGAGGATGAAGCACGAAGCTCGTCAAGCTCGTCGGCTGCAAAAAAGTGCGGCAAGTGCGCGTGAGAAAACGACTGGCAACTGTCATATGGTTGATACCAGTTTGGAAGGGGATAAACCCCAGGTTCTTACCTTCGGGAGCGACTCTGAGGACGAAATGACTCTCAGCCCTCTCTTCAAAGACTCCACCTCCGAAAAAGAAGAGGGGGAGAAGAACTGTGGGAACATTCACCAGCGTAACCGCACGCTGCCTGAAAAGAACCTCGGACCTACAAACAAAGGTTCAAGCTAAAGAGACAAAGGGAAAGAAAAAATCTCTGAGGAAATCACCCTCGATGATGGAGTCGTCCAAGAGCTCGCAGCCAGGGACCCGCCTAAGAAAAACAAGGTGGATTACAATGTCTTAGCACGTCTGAGGAAAATGCTCTCACAACTGAGTATATTGGATGCTCTCTTCCTGTCCAAAGAGGCATGAGATTCTTTGATCAAGGCATTACAAGAGCCTGATCAGTTCTAAGCTTTCCTCGCAGAAGAGAAGATGAAGGATGAGCTGGTAGAGGTTCACACAGCTGACATTACATTTAGCGATGAAGATCTTCTTCTTGGAACGTGCGAGCACAATCACCCGTTATACATCACCGGGTATTGTCATGACATCAAGATAGGCAAAATCCTTATCGACAACGGATCCTCCGTTAATCTTCTCAACGTGAAAGTGCTGAAGGAGATTTGCATGAACGCACTTGGCCTGAGACAAAATTACCATCTCCGGGTTCGACTCACAGTCGTCACGGACGCGTGGGTCCGTAATACTGACGTTACGCTTCCAGCTGCTCGTCACTGACATCAAATTTCTTTTCATTGACGCCAAGACTTACTATAATGCTCTGCTCGGCAGGCCTTAGTTACATGAGTACAACGTAGTCCCTTCTACACAACATAAGTGTATGAAGTATTTTAAAGACGGCTTAGAATACACCGTCACGGGAGAACTAAACCCGTTCTCCGTAAACGAGGTCCGAAAATATGAAAACGCAAAGTACTTCTTACCATATTTCGAAGATACGGAGAGGTGTCATAAGCCGGAGGATAAACGGAAGTCAGTTGCCACCATCCCGATCTTTGGAAGCGACACCAAGGAAGATGAAGAAATAGTCTACTCGGGGCAATCCCAAGACAACAGGCCTGGACCATCTACTCGTATTCCAGTCTTTGGCAGCTACTCTGAAGACGAAGTTAACGTCGTTTTCTCCATTCGCCCGTCGATGCAAATCCTCGCCAGAGTGGATCAGAGCCTGCAAATTACAATGGCTCCCCCTCGGCATTATAAGAAACTTGATGCACTTGATACATATAGCGTACAGGAACTACAGACTTTCTACGTGCCTCCCAGGAGAAGAGGTGAAAAGGCAATCCTCTTCTAGCAATCTACGGAGACCGGAGTGGAGAAAGAAGTCTGGCACGGTGCCGATTTTACACTTGATAGGCTTCAACCAATCTGTCTGCCAAGATACTACGCTGATGGATTGAAAAGACTATTAAGATGCCAAGGTGTACCCTTCGAACAAACTGTTCAACAAGTCCATTTCTACAAAAAGATTTGGGCTATCCCTGGGACCCGGCGAAATATGCCCAACGGGAAGATGGAAACAACCAGACTCGGATATGTTCGATCCAAGAAACGGGAACGATTCTACAGCTGCCGTGTCATAAACAGCTCTGGTGAAGAAGAGAACACTCTTCCAAATAGCTGTAACGTTGAATCAGAACGAGATCCCGCTCTAAGAGCATTAAGCCCATCGTTCGAAAAACAAATTAACAAGCTAATAAAAAAAGCCTGTCAAAATATTCGAGATAACCACAGTCGCGAAATAGTTATTTATGAAAAGGCCAGGATGCAATGCCTCAACCGGCAGTCCGTGGAGAAAGAAGACTACAATGCCCTTCATCCTCAGCCAGCTATATGTTCTCGCCTCGAAGGAAAATCCTGAAATTGAGGCAAAAACAAGGCGAAGAAAGCAAACAATGCTCGAAAACAGCAAAACGGATCCAAGAAGCCGTACTAAGAGGAAAAACCAGCTGTAACCCGTCCTTTATGAAGAAGATGGGCCAGGAATACTCTTTCTCTCAGGACAAGACAAGGAAAATATTCAGCCTTGTTATAAAGCATCAAATGATGACTGTTCCCCACCGAAAACGGAAACGCGACCGCGTAGGTTCGTCTTGCCTGAATTTCGGGGCAGATGCTAATTGGTGCTATCCGTCCACCTCTCCGAAGATATCAAGTTGATTTATGGCACCGTATATCGGAGGTTTAAACGGATACGGCCGATATAGCAGACTTCGTCAGATTCCCCCTCATTTGAGGGGTTTTTAATTGTGGGGACGCTCTTCCCTGTAGGCGCAAGCCCCTGCAGTTAATTACGCTACCGTATCGCAATAACAACTTTCTCCTTCTCCAGATGGTCACTTCGTGTCGTATGTGTTTGTTTTGTTTTTGGTTGCCTGTGGATTGTATACGGAGACTAATTTATATTGTCGCCCGTAGGGCGTGGATTAGTCCAAATCCGTATCTTCTTAGATTTGGGTTTGGGGGTTGGGTTTAAGGATATGTTAGCCTCATTTGAGACTAAGATCAACTTAAACGTTAGTTAAGGATACGTTAGTCTGATTTTAGACTAAGATCAACTTAACGGGATCATTTAGATCCAACAAGAAAGCATTTGGCCTCTGTTGTTTAGTTTGGGGACATTGCGGTCAGTTAGTTTAAGGACATTACGGTCCAATGTTAGTTTAAGGACATCTCGGTCCAGATTAAGGACATCATAGTCCGTGGGTTTAAAGGAACCCCACAGTCCGAGGTTAAGGACATCGTAGTCCATGGGCTTAAGGACCCCACAATCCGGTTTAAAGACATCGTAGTCTATAAAGTTTAAGAACATCATAGTCCATGAGTTTAAGGACCCCACAGCCCGGTTTAGAAACATCGTAGTCTATAAAGTTTAAGGACATCATAGTCCATGAGTTTAAGGACCCCACTGTCCGTGAAATGTTTGGTTGCCAGGACCCGTCACCTCTCTGAAGACGTTGAAGGATTACAATGACAGATATCAGAGGAGTAAAGAGATGCACCATTGAATCGGTGTGAGTTGGTCAGAAGATCTGTAGTCCAATTTGGGACTAAGATATGTTAAATATTCGTGAGCGGATGGGCTCAATTAAATATAAGTTGAGGACTTATGGCCAATATTGGGCTAAGTCCAATGAGATTAAAATGTTTAATATTTTATTGTTCTGGGCTGTTGAGCCTTTATTTGGGCTTGGTCCTCTTAATAATGCTCAGCATTAGATCCTGACATTTTGTGTCTTGTATTGAATGCATAGCATTCATAAGAACGATGTGTGTTCTGACAGCGCGCCACGTGGCGCGCCAGGCGCTTTGCGCCAATTAAAGAGCGCATTGCTCTTCTCCCAAGTAGCACACATGAAAAGGACACGTGTCGCGCTTGGCGCTAAGCGCCAGATGATGGGCGCATTGCGCCAGTTTATGAGCGCATTGCGCTTTCAATTTATGAGCACGTTGCGCTAGTTTAGTGGCGCACAAGTGAGTGACATGTGGCGCGCTTGGCACTGAGAGCCAGCCCATGAGCGCAGTGCGCTGTTTCAGAAGCGCAAAGTGCAAGTTGCATACGTGGTTGACACGTGGCACGTTTTGGCGCTGAGCGCCGGTCCAAGGAGCGCAGAAGTGCAGTTCAAGAGTGCAAGGCACTTATCAATAGCGCAAAGCGCATTTGATCAAATTTATGATCTGTGAACAAATTTATGTTCTTTTTTAAAGGGGGCTTTGCCTCAAGATTCAAGAACAACAGTTCTTGTTTTTTGAAAGGGCTTTGCCTTTGTAGATCAATGATCTGTGAATGAAGTAAATACTTCTTTTGTTTTTATGATGAGATCTTTTGATCTCTTTTTATATAAGACCTTGGTCTTTTGTAGATCTATGATCTTTTAAGAAGATAATTCTCTGTTTTAATGAGATGATTTCATCTTTTTGTTCAAGAATCATTCTTTTGACCTTGAAGAAATGATCTTCTTTCAAGAGCTTGCTCTCTTTCTTTTTCAGTTTTCTCAAAGTTTGTAGGGGGTTTCTCTATATCAGATTTGAAGTCTTGGGGCCTTTATATAGGGCAAATTGATTTGTTAAATCAGTTAAAAATATCTTTCTCTGATTGATTTGGGGATGTTTCCCACCGTTGGATATTTGATCCTAGGGTTTCTGTTTTACAGAAGGCAATCTTCTTGTTTTTAACAAGATTGAGAAAATCTTTCCATAACAGAATTTTAATTCTGATTAATTAATGATTTATCATTATTTATTAGATCTTTTGATCTAACGGTGGGGAATTTTATAATTCCACCGCTGGCGCACCTGTGTTTTGCACGTGGTGCACTGCTCAGAGCGCAGTGCACTTTGCGCTAGCGTACCTACTTTTGATACGTGGCGCGCAGCGAAGCCCGTGCTAGCGCACTCGTGTTTGACACGTGGTGTGCAGCGCGTCTAGCGCTAGCGCACACATGGTACACTGCCTAGGGCGCAGCGCACCTGGCGCTAGCGAATCCATGTTTGACACATGGCGCGCAGCGCGTCTAGCGCTGGATCTGAAGCGTTGCTTCAATTTTCGAATTGCCTAGGGCGCAGCGCACCCGGCGCTAGCGAATCCGTGTTTGACACGTAGCGCACAGCGCGCCTAGCGCTGAATCTGAAACGTTGCTTCAATTTTTGAATTTTAAATTTCAAAACAGAGCTTTACTCTGATGGGGGAAACAATTGCCCCTCCACCATTGCGCTCACGTGGCGCACACGTGAGTGTAGCGGTGGCAGCATCTGCGCCCTTGGATCAATTCAGAAGTTGAATAGGCGGTTCAATGCCTATAAATAGGACCTTTGGTCCCTTAGATGATTTTCATTTTCTTCTTAAGAATTTTTATTCAGAGCATTGCTCTTTAGTTTAAGAACTTTTCAAGAGTCAGAACTCTATCAAAACTTAGGTAAATTTTAATTTTTTTTAATAAATTAGGGTTTTACCCATTAACAGAGCCTTGCTCTTCATAGATCTTTGATATAAAGAAAACCCATTTAGGGTTTCATTAACAGAGCTTTGCTCTCATGAACCCATAGATCTAAAGAGATCTTTTCTTGGGGTTTCTTAGCCCAAGAACAGAGCTTTGCTCTTTTGATAACATGTAGATTTATTAATCTTTGATGAAGAACTCTAAAGAGTTTGTTCATGGATCTTGAAGATCCTAGAATTTTTTAATTCATAAAAATTAATTTTAATTAATTCTTTTCTAATGGATTTTTCCATCATCATTACAGAGCCAGGCTCTCAAGGAATTTTATTCCTTCATCATCAGAGTTTGACAATTGTCACTCTGTCATAGAATATTGCTCTCAAAGGAAGATTTTCTCCTTTTCCCGAGAGATCTCTCATTTAATGAGAATTTTCCTAAGGATTTCCTCATTTAATTAACAGTTTCATCCAATGATGAGGCTGTTTTATTAATTGATGCAATGTCATCTAGATTTTGTGGGTCCCTCTTTGATCCCCTTTCCACTGGATTGCAGTGTGGTGCAAGTTTTAAAGTACCGAGTGTCAAAACTTAAAATTAAATTATAGCACTGACAGTTGACTTCTTGTTAGTTATATGTATGCCCTAGAGGCCATTACTGTACATTGGATGTATATTGTAGTGGATGCTGGGACATATATAGGTAGGACTTTCTTGCTCGACATGATAGTACGCTATCTAGTTGCTCTTTGTCTTAACATGTATACTTTCTGTCTCTCTGATTACATGTTGATAAAGCCCTTAGGATGAGTACTCGACTTCCAGGACTATGATGCAGATCATACTAGTGGGGCCTGGGTAGTCAATGAGTACATCCTTCATTGTTCCTAGTCGTGGGAATATCGAGACGGGGCATCGATATTCCAGAGTAGACTAGCGTATATCTTCTTGACCCATGTGATGGGCGATGGATGATCCCATATCCATTGGTGTTTGACATCAGAGATGTTATACGGGTGCTCAGTGGAGACTGGGTACACTGAACGGACTCGCCGAGAACTCCCAGATGGTATTATACCTCACGTCAGATGGCAGTTCTCTGGTGACACTGGTACGGCTTAGTCTGTTGACCCGAGATCGTCATAGAGTCTTGTGTGTCTCCCGCTGTGCTTTGATTTCCACCCTACCACGGCTCTACTGAGTCGTGCAAACAGGTGGTTTTTGGGTACAGTCCCGATTCACATGGAGGCAATGAGCGATAGGAGGGGATTCGTCTCTCCCGGTATTGGGGGTTGATGTTGCGCCATGCTCGACTGGCCATAACAGGAAATCCCTGGCCAGGGTTGCTGTGATATACTGGTAAGAGTTATCAGTAGTTTCACGAAAGTTATGGACCCTACGTCGGCATGACTTATCAAGCTATTGGGGTCTGACGTTTACCACCCCTAGGCGAGATATGCGACATATCAGACGAACAGACCGGACTGTACAGTAAGTGTTACTGGTTGGATTCACAGGAGTGTGAGCGGGCTTGCTCGTCGATCTTCTGATCGCTCAATACCCGGGTGGCCGTTACGTTTAGCAGACCGCTTGCGGCTTGTGGGTGTTTGATATGATCATCACCTGCTGCCGGCGTATTGACGAGTCTTTAGAGTCCTACACAGAGGTTTCCTGGCTCAAGCGAAACGAAATAGGAGCGCATATGAGATACGTGCGGGACCGAGAATAATGTGTGTATGTGATACCGTATTTCATTCTCGCGATGAATGTGTCGAATGGTTGTATGCGATATAACCTAGTTATCGAATCAAGGATTGATTCGATAAGTCGATACATTGGATACTAGCCGGTTATATGCGACATGACCGGATCATTGAATCAAGTGTTGATTTAATGATTTAATGTATAATTATATATTTGATATATTACTTTGCATCAACTAGTATTGGTTCACTTTAAATGGATTTTCTCACTTGAAGTGCACATTGTGTATATGATACATTTTTTTGTGCACAAGATTGTATCATGTTTGATGATACTTGCTCATTTGGGTTTGTGTAAAGATTAAACCATGTTTAGTGAATGGTTAGGGTTTCTTTTCTCTTATTTATTTATCCATTTATTATTGTTTTGGAAAGGATAAAGAGAAAAAGAAATGGTGGCTTAGTTTTGTTTTTTCTTTGAAGCTTCTTGAAGCTTTGAATAAGTCCACCATTCTTGTCTCTTCTCTAACCCTAACCACTCATCTAACCTTAGTTAAATCTCTACACTAAACCATGGTTGAAGTCATGATAAGTATTCTTTTTATTTTCCTTTTAAAAAAAATAACTTATCATATCTTCTTCTTCTTCTTCATCTTCTTCTTCCATAAAAAGAAGCTTGCTACATCAATGGTGATTGATGAAAAAGTGTGAGAAATCCAAATCTAAAGTCTACCCACTTCCTATTTCTTCATCCTCTACCTCTTGCTAAGTAGTATAGGGTGTTTCCTTCACAAGTTTTCTTGACTTGGTGAAGTTGGAGCTTGATCTAGCGATGCCTCGACGTAGATCATCTTCGGCATCGTCGTCGATGACCTAGCCCGCTTTTTCTCCGATGAAGCCGATGCTCGAGTCCGGAATCCGATTTGGACAGCAAGGGGACTTCATCGCGGAGCCTAGGAGGTGGAGGACCGGATCTACAAAGGTTGTAGCCCCTTCCCTTTAGCTATATTTCCGTTTACTTGCTCGCATAGCCTATATATCTAGTTAACGATCCGTATTAGGGTTTGTAGGCACTTATAAAATTTTGAATTGGCCATGTTCGATCGCTTGTGAAACTTCATTAGTGTGCCTAGGAACCCTACAGTGGTATCAGAGCCTAGCTAGAGCCTTAGGCGATGCGTAGACGGAGTTAGAAGTCTGATCGACCCAAAACCCCGACTTTAAAATGCTCTCTGGACAATTCTGTAAAATATGGATTTTTGTAGATTAAAAATATGCAGAACCCTCAGTGCAATATTCTAAGAATTACAGTTTAAAACGGGAGCTCTGAATCGTTAATAGTGCGGCGGAACCGCAGCATATGCATGCCTAATGCGGCGGTTCCGCAGCAAGTTGGTCTCTTCAGACAGATGTTTTTGCACAGTAATTCTTAGTTTTCTGTGCTGGTTTTCCTGGGAATTTTTAATATTTTTTCCAGAGTTTTATTTTCTGGGTTGTATTGGGAACTCGGTGTATCGATCGGATTGTCTAATTTTGTCAGTGTGTTTTTCTGGATATTTTAGAATATGTTAAAAAGTTCGACCGGATATAAATACCCACTTTTTCCCCTGCCGGGAAATTTCCAATTGTTGGATTTTTCCGTAGTTTAACGACGTTCTAAGTAGTGCAAGTAACGCGATGGGCCCTCTAGAAGACAACAAACCTTAACTCGATTATGTGACCGTCTTGAACTGCCCTTTGAACCTTCGGGTTTGGGGCAGTACGGCGTGCCACATGTGAGGCGTTGGCTTGACCCTTCTACGGCTGGACTGTTGGTACTGAGGCACGAACTGAATGTTGTTAGACTTATTTCATGTGTTGAGCTGTTTCGGGAAAACTTAGGTGTTCGAATGTTCAATCGGAAAGTTTAACATTTTCTGTTTATCCGGAATGTGATACAACAATTGGAATTCACAAAAGTTATGTGATAACTGAATGAATGTTATAAACATAGCACTTTAGTCTCACTTGATCGGTTGCCACGGAATTTTGATGTGATCAAAAGTCCGTCGCAATCACGTAGCGTACGCGGATACTCGCCGGGTAAACTTAATAGACAGCCTCACTCCATAGCCCCGACCAAGTGACTGTAGGAGAACCCCGTCGCCGAAAGCATCCGTTCGGGTGCTCGCGGCAGCGGTGTTCCGCCTTGGTGCACTTTGTCGACGGCGTCGGGGGTGCGGCCGCCTACTAAAGTTTGCGACGAGCATTCGATCAGAATGTCGGGAATCCTGTTGAATTGCCCGACTTGGTATTGAAAAGTGTTTTCGATAATGAGACTAAAATGCGGGGTTTATAATTGTTAAGCATGCGATGTCTAAAGAATTCATTTGGTCAGGCATGCGATGTCTGAGGTGGTTGCGGATTCCAACTGTTATAGTTTTACACTTTCTTTTCTGTGACCGTAAGTGTAATATGTGATATCGCCGGTTTCGTTGCTATATGTCAACGACAATTGGGATGCGCATATTTACTTACGTTGATGACATGTGATGTTATGTGTTGCTGGATATGTTATATTGGATCGTCGTGTTTGAATAGCCGGGGGTTTTTTATGTGAGATGAGTGTTTTTCATTTTCATTCATGTAAAAACTTGTATGTAATATTCTTTTATTGGGGCACTTCCAGGTTGCGGATGATGTCACCATTTGTATATTATTTACTTTTCTGCACTAGGATAGACCCAAGGAGGAGGGCACAAGTAACCGGGTTCTAGGGTCCAGTGGGAGACCAACTCGAGGAGTCGAGTCCGGGTCTCCTAACTCTAGAATTGGTAGGGTTACTTGCCGCTCTCGTAGGGGTCTAGGGGTGTGGGATTGGCTATTCATCACGACCGTGGAATCCGTGTTTTATACTGGCTCGTATTAAAAACACGGACGTCCTAGTATATCCAATATTTCATATGTTTCTTCTGCTGTGATTAATCTGTGATGTGATCATGTGATGTTCTGTGACAGATATTATATATAGTATATATGATATATTATATAGATGTTGCTTATGTTTTACACCCGCGCTAGCCCTGCCTCGCTCTGGCGTTAGTTACCTAACCTAACGGTGCAGACGGGACATCGAGGCGAATGCGGATGGCATAAGCGTACATTATATTTATCTGTGATGGTTAGGTGGACTTATATGATGGGATATTCATTAATGAGATTAATGAAAGAAAATAAACCTAATTGATGTTGTGGAATCGAATTTCAAAATAAAAACAGGTAGCTACAGTTCTTGCTTTGCATCGCGGTGTTCATTATAGAACATCCTGCACCTTATTCGATGAGGAAAGGACCGAGATCCCTTCACCGGGAGTGACTCCTTTAGCAATAACTGGCAGATGCTACAACCCTCGGTTTGTCTTTGATCGCTTCTATAGTTTCCGCTTTGCACAGTGATATATATGATATATCCCGCACCTCATTCGACGAGGAAAGGGCCGACGATCCCTTCACCGGGAGTGACCCCTTTAGCAAAACTAGAAAAGCCTCAAAAACATTCCATTTAAAAACCATTTGATTCCGCAACGAGATCAAGTTCAAAGCGTTAAAGGTTTTCATAAAAACCATTCGCAACCCTCCGTCATTTTAGGAAGTAGAGTACTTAGTATTCGTGCTGTGTTTGTTGACCATAGTCAAGGCACAGTGTACGGTAGCTAAGTGATGTCTTCCTACACCGCATATGATGCGATTAGTTAGGACAGTCGCGTGACTTTGTTGACCTTAGTTAAGGGTCATGTGGGTGGGTCTAATTAATCACGAAATGACTGGTAGAACTTGACTATACTTATGATTTGTTGACCATAGTTAAGGTCATAGGTGCTAGGGGTAAAAACCTTTATCGGGAGTTTCAAGTGTTGAAATTTGCAATGAGATTGCATACCTTCTATGTGATAGTTGGATCCCGATATCCACTGCGAGTAATTGTTACTCCTGGGAGAGTTTTGCACTTTGCAATTAGCCGATCAAGTAGGTGTCTAGAAAGGTGTCAACGGGGTTACGCCTCTGGAAAAACGAGGTTTACTGTAATTAGGTCCGTGCGAAAGCACGGGGAACCTCCCTCAAAGTACCGACACTGGCCTGGCTGAAAGATTGGCGAACTTGTAGAGTGCAATTAATCCCGGCTAGTCTTTCCTTTTAAGGTTTGAAGGAAGATTTGATAAAAACAATGGGAGCCATCCTGATTAGATAAAATATATAACCAATCTAATCTTGCAAGAGCGCACGCAGAGTGTTTTCTTCTCTCTCTCCTGGTAGCGACCATATCACGCCTTAATCAAGATAATAATACGGATATTGACCGAAACCCGCTTGTTATACTGAGCTGGGAAACGTTGGTCCCGCTCCAACTTATAATTGTTATAAGACAGAGCAGGAATTAGGGGAATACCAGGATTCCCATGCAGCCCAAACGAAGAAAGTGCATATGATGCATCTCCTTCGGGTGTGTTCATTACAAAGAACTGTTTCTCAGTATCCTCTGCATCCTGGGTATATGATACCGGATCAGGATCCCAGATATGTAATCTGTTACATAGGGCTACAAAAGGGTAGAAAAACTGAGAACGAATGATAAGTTTCATGAGACAGAAAACGGGGCAAGTGTTGCAGCCAAGTCTGTTGGTCACTGTCACCCTGTATTACCAATACATTGATTCTGAACGAATGTTATTAGATACCGAACCTGATATACAAAATCATATCACTCTCTTTACAAGTAAAGAAATGATAAAATTTTGTATTGTTGGATAATGTTTTGAACATTTCCTATATCAAAAGTTGATCGGTTCAGGCACGTTATCTAAAAGCATTGATGTTCTAAATCAAACTACAGTTCCTAGTATACGGAACACACATAAGAGGAAGAGTTCAGAAATGGACGAATCATTCTTGAGGCATTATAGACTAGGTCATATCAATGCGACCCGACTGGCTGAAGTTACATTTTAGATGCATATTTAAATCAGTTTGAATTTACATCTTGTGAAACTTGCCAGTCATGTCACAAAGATTAAATGACCATAGCTCTGTTTATTGGAAACAGAGAAAGAGTTAGTTAACTCTTGGGACTGATACATTATGATGTATGTAAGGTCTCCTGTCTACACATGCCAGGACTGGTTCTTTATACTTCATTACGTTCTCTGATGATCTCTCAAGATTCTGACATATGTTCCTGTTGAAACACAAGTCCAAACCTTTTGAGATATTCACAGAATATAAGTTAGAAGTAGAGAACCAAAAGCCGAGTATAAGTATTATGTCCTATGATAAGATAAGGGAGGAGAATACTTGTGCATCGCATTCCTGGACTATTCTAAAAGAGAATGAGATTCTTTCTCAGTGTTACTCCTCTGTATAAACCATAGCACGATGGTATATCGGGGCGGAGCAATCACACCCTATATGATAAGGTGTGCTCTATGATGAGTACTACTGAGTTACCTATTTCCTTTTTGGGAGTTATGCGCTTGAGAAGCTGCATACCTATTGAATTAGGTTCAAATCAAATCAGTTGCCTACCACTTCATATGTGATATGGAAAGGGTAGAGCCCATCTCTTAAGCCAGTTAAGATTTGGGGTTGTCCGGCCTATGTCTGAAAAGCAAAATCCGGACAAGCTCGAGGCAAGGTCAGTTATGTAGAACTGGAAATGTTCCAGCTATACAAACTACGACTGATGATTTGAAAGAACCAAAGGATTCAATAGTTACCAACGAACCTCAGCCTCTCCGCCGATCTAGTAGGGTTCCTCACCCACCTGAGAGATACTTCGGTTTCTCTATGACAGTGGGAGCGAGGATTGCATCATGAGATGATGACCCAACTAGTTTCGAGCTGGCCATCAGGAGTAGGACTCTGTAAGAATGACTGGATGCTTAGCGATCTGAGATGGAATCCATGTACACCAATAAAGTATGGACTTTGGTTGCTATATCTGAAGGGTTAAATCCCCATCAGGAGCAAGTATATCTTGAGAAGATTACCTGGTGTACATGGAAAAGTTGAGACTTTCAAAGCTAGACTTGTTAAAGGTTTTCGTCATCAACCAGGCACGGATAATGATGAAACCTTTTCCAGGGACTATGTTTAAGTCCATCCAGATCCTACTTGCCACGGCTACATACCATGACTACGATATCTGGTGGTTGGGTGCCATGACTACTTTTCTAAATATTGATTTAGAAGAGAACGTCTATAAGAACACAGCCAGAGGGCTTCGTAAACAGTGGGAGCAGCGGAAACGTGCGCAAGATGCTTTAGATAATGAAGCAGGCATCGCGGAGTTGGAACGTCTGTTTTGATGTGATAGTCAAAGTGTTTGACTTCATCAAAATGGTAGATGAACCTTGTATATACAAAAAGGACAGTAGGGAGTATGGTGCTGATCTTCGTATTGTACGTAGACAATATACTCTAGATAGGAAAAGAGTTTCCTATACTACGATCTGTCAATCTCCTATTATCACATGGATTCTCCAAATAGGATAAAGGTGATACCTTCTCGATCCTGGGGAGAATCGCTGGAAAAGTTCCAGAGTGATAAGGACGACTGAATGTCAGTCGCAGGCATTGTCTTTACCCTCGGTAAAGGGATGGTATGTTGGAAGATTTCCAAGCTAGATACCGTGACAAACTAGAAGATAAAGGCTGGTAACATCGCTATTAAAGATACTACCAAAGAGGCAGTTTGGGTGTATATTGGTTCATAAGATGAACTTGGTTCCTACCATTGTGTGACAATGGAACTATGGCTTTGGCCAAAGAAACCCTGGTCCCATCAGTGACCTAGACATATTCTGAGGCAGCATCACCTGATCATGGAGATAGTTGATCTCCAGGGTGATCGAGGTTGGGAGAGTAGACTCAGAGGACAACACGGCGGATCCACTCACGAAGGCCTTTTCCCAAAGAGAGACTTTTAGGGGATGGTTGAGTATTAGATACTACAACCACTGCTACAGATGGCCCTAGTGCAAGTGGGAGATTGTTAGTTATATGTATGCCCTAGAGGCCATTACTGTACATTGGATGTATATTGTAGTGGATGCTGGGACATATATAGGTAGGACTTTCTTGCTCGACATGATAGTACGCTATCTGGTTGCTCTTTGTCTTAACATGTATACTTTCTGTCTCTCTGATTACATGTTGATAAAGCCCTTAGGATGAGTACTCGACTTCCAGGACTATGATGCAGATCATACTAGTGGGGCCTGGGTAGTCAATGAGTACATCCTTCATTGTTCCTAGTCGTGGGAATATCGAGACGGGGCATCGATATTCCAGAGTAGACTAGCGTATATCTTCTCGACCCATGTGATGGGCGATGGATGATCCCATATCCATTGGTGTTTGACATCAGAAATGTTATACGGGTGCTCAGTGGAGACTGGGTATACTGAACGGACTCGCCGAGAACTCCCAGATGGTATTATACCTCACGTCAGATGGCAGTTCTCTGGTGACACTGGTACAGCTTAGTCTGTTGACCCGAGATCGTCATAGAGTCTTGTGTGTCTCCCACTGTGCTTTGATTTCCACCCTACCACGGCTCTACTGAGGCGTGCAAACAGGTGGTTTTTGGGTACAGTCCCGATTCACATGGAGGCAATGAGCGATAGGAGGGGATTCGTCTCTCCCGGTATTGGGGGTTGATGTTGCGCCATGCTCGACTGGCCATAACAGGAAATCCCTGGACAGGGTTGCTGTGATATACTGGTAAGAGTTATCAGTAGTTTCACGAAAGTTATGGACCCTACGTCGGCATGACTTATCAAGCTATTGGGGTCTGACGTTTACCACCCCTAGGCGAGATATGCGACATATCAGACGAACAGACCGGACTGTACGGTAAGTGTTACTGGTTGGATTCACAGGAGTGTGAGCGGGCTTGCTCGTCGATCTTCTGATCGCTCAATACCCGGGTGGCCGTTACGTTTAGCAGACCGCTTGCGGCTTGTGGGTGTTTGATATGATCATCACCTGTTGCCGGCGTATTGACGAGTCTTTAGAGTCCTACACAGAGGTTTCCTGGCTCAAGCGAAACGAAATAGGAGCGCATATGAGATACGTGCGGGACCGAGAATAATGCGTGTATGTGATACCGTATTTCATTCTCGCGATGAATGTGTCGAATGGTTGTATGCGATATAACCTAGTTATCGAATCAAGGATTGATTCGATAAGTCGATACATTGGATACTAGCCGGTTATATGCGACATGACCAGATCATTGAATCAAGTGTTGATTTAATGATTTAATGTATAATTATATATTTGATATATTACTTTGCATCAACTAGTATTGGTTCACTTTAAATGGATTTTCTCACTTGAAGTGCACATTGTGTATATGATACATTTTTGTGCACAAGATTGTATCATGTTTGATGATACTTGCTCATTTGGGTTTGTGTAAAGATTAAACCATGTTTAGTGAATGGTTAGGGTTTCTTTTCTCTTATTTATTTATCCATTTATTATTGTTTTGGAAAGGATAAAGAGAAATCGCAGCTGCTACATCGGGCTAACTCCCCGTCATCCGGCCGGGTACTTGCAGTGGACCCGGTACATCTTGTCGGCGAAGAAATCGCAGCTGCTAAAGCTCGGCTTATACTCTGCGGTCTACGCTTCGTTGTTCCAGTATTCTGCACCTCTAACATGGGTGGATCAAGGCGTTCTTGGAGCAGTGGAACATCCCGACCCATACCTTCCTTCTACTGGACAGAGAGCTCTCCATTTCCTTGGAAGAATTCGCCGAGGTTTCTGGTCTACCAGTCAGGGGGGAGCACTGCGAGGAGCTGCTTCCTTCGGATGAATACGTTTTTTCCACCAAGCCAGTGGTGATGGGCCTCACGCCAGAGAATGCCATTCAGCACCAGTTCCCCAGCCTGATAAAGGTGTTGAACCTGTACGAGAGCCTCTTCCTTGAATCCGGAGGCCAGGGGGTCAGTTTTGCGGATTTCATTACCCGATTTCTTCGTTCGGAGATTTTGTCGCGACGAGGTGAAAAGTTTGCTAAGCTCGATGATCCCTTCGGCTTTGGCTTGGACCGTCAGCCGGCACTGGAAGCTGATCAGAAGGGCTTCTTTCTTCCTGACGCTGCGATCATCCCTCTGTCAGAAATCGCCGCCCCAGGCATTGACGAGGACGCGTTCTTTCTTGGGTGTCTTTGGCTATAGTTGAATTGGTTCGCACTCCCTATGCATCCTCGTTACATGAGGCCTTCCGTCTTCTACCCCGCGTGTCGTATGGTTGCCGGAATACAAGTAGCCATCGGGATCGCCGGGTTAGCCCACTTATACCATGGTCTTAGCGTAGCGGCGGATACCACTGAACCGGGGGTGCATCCTTCCAACTTCCCGATGCATTACTTCACTTCATGGATGGAGATGCACATGCTTGGGGTTTTGGCATTCACACTCCGTTTTACGAGAGATGCAAGTTCCCTTAGATTATGCGGCTGGTTGAAGCCTCCATCGTAAGTCCGTCACAGCGGGAAGCTAGGGGCTTGCTCCTTCGTCCGCGTATGGTTGGAGATGGTATGTCTTTCACAGACAAAGTCTTGACCATCAACCAGGAAACTTCAAAGGCGGTGCTATCACTGCAAGACATTTTTAAGGACAGGGCCTCCGTGTTGAAAGCCCGAGAGATTCTCCATTTGTACTCCATCAGGCCGGGCTTTCTTGTATTCAGGCAGAATAATGCGGCGCTATTCATGAGATACAACCCCCATCATTTTGCCCAGCAGCTGAGTTATAATTAGGGAGTCCCGCTGGAGGCTTTCTTGGTAGAACTCGTTGCCACTGAAGAGGGAATGCGGGGTGTGCTGCATCATTTCATGCGCTTAAATACGGGATCTCACTTCTTTATTAGTGAACCGGGTTGCGTCCCGAGGGCCCTTAACGTACATGTGGCCTGGTATCAACATGCAACGGGTGCTGTTATCAGGGAGGAGAAGCGGCTGCTACTCGACCGCAAGGGTGCACCCTCTGCTAGTGACCAAAACCTCCCCTTGAAGCAACGGACGATTGTCCTTCCTCCGCTCAGAGAAGCTGCCGTGATCGAAGTCTCCGGCGATAGGCCTGAGCTACTGGTGCCCCGTGCTCCCGTGGAGACGGTGGATGTACCACCGGTTCCCCGTGCTCCCACGGAGACGGTAAATGTAGCTTCCCCCGAATCTGGCGTGGTCTCAGATATCGGGACTCGTCTCCCCAAAGTGCCCACCAAGCGTAAGCTTGTGCTTGCTGCGACTGGAGCTCGCGCACAGAAGAGGAAGAAGAAGTTGGTCCTCTCTCTAGATGCTGTACTCAGCCTGGAGCCTCAAGCTCCTTATAACGAGGGCCTGAGTGAATATGGGACCAACGAAGGTCTCTTCATAGCGCCGGAAGATACTGATCTCGAGGCCGCTATTGCAGCTTCTGTGCGATCCGCAAGCCACCAAGTGGAAATGGCCACCCTCGTGCAATCAAGTAAACATCAGTCGCGCCTTATTGTATCTTTATTTTTATTAGCATGTCTTGACTGACGTTTTTCCTTCTGTAACAGGCTTTACCACTGAAGAGGCTCTGGCGGCTTCCCTCAGGACCTTTGAGGAGGAAGAGAGGAATCGTGCTTTGTTAGGCATTGGTATGTCTCGGCTCATTGCATCTTCGTTCTCCTTTCATATGGACACTCTAACCCCTTCTTTACCTTATCGCAGGGACTATGTCTACTCATGCTATTCCGAATGTGGCACCGACTTCGCAGGGCGGTGCGGAGACGCTCGCTAGGCCGGCTATCTCAGTTCCCCCAGTATTGTTGAAAGAAGCTTCACTTAAGCAACCGATGATGGATGCTATAACGGCTCCAGAGGTAATCCTTGGCATGGATGACGACGTGATGGAGGCATCTAGAATGTCCGCTTTGATGGCCCGAGCGGAGAAGAAGCACCGAATGCACGCGGAAAGGGAGCGTAGTGCTGCCTTGGCCGCGGGTGCGGGTTCGAGCACTGTTACCCCTGCCCCTACTCCTTCAGTGGAATCCCTGGCTGCCTTGTCCACTGCCTATAGACGGGCAGCACGTGCGGCTCGGGAAGCAGTCGGAAGACCAACTCAAGGTAATGTGACATGGAGTTTCGTTGTCAAAGTTTTAACTATCAGTTCTCATATATCTTATCTTACAGGGTCGAGTCTTACTGAAGAAGTGGCGGCAACCGCTGAGCCTGGGGTAGCGGTAGAGGAGGTAGCCGTGATTGCCGAACCCGAGGCGGCAGTAGGCGAGATGGCTGCAATTGCCGATCTCGAGGTAGCGGCTGGTGAGACAGTCACGATTGTCGAGCCTGAGATAGCTACCGTTGCCGAGCCCGAGGTGGCGATGGGTGAGACGGCTACAATTGCTGAGCCCGAGGTGGCTGCTCCCTCTCAAGAGTCGGGCACCGTCCCAATCATCGTTCTTTTCGCCTGCAGCTCTTTGCCATCTCCTGGCGTTGCAAGCGTTACGACGGCTCTCGTAGAGTCAGGGGATGAGGCGACAGGAGGTGAGCCCATTCCGATGGAGGAGGGTGAAGCGGTTGCTGTATCAAGTGACGCCCTCGTCGCGGTTCGACTGGAGACTCACCTGGTAGATTTTGGGTCATTGCTTTTCTTTTTATTCTGCAATCCTTTTCAATCTTTCCTGACAGTATTTATCTCGTTTCTAATGCAGGTGCGGCGAGCGTTGAGGTTGCGCTACCCGAGGCAGCGCCATCAGTTACCGCTTTGACGGTGACCACTCCTCTACCCTCTCTCATACAATCTCAGATGTTGGAAGGTGCGGATTCGTGACCCATCAGTCTTATTTTTAAGTTGTATAACTTATGTACTGATGTTGCATTACTGCGTCCCTACAGGAGTCCTTTTTGACCACCTGTATCAGGTGTTGCACACACACTTCTCCTTCCTGTCAGAGATTAGTCCGCCTGCTGGTGTCGGTGAGTATCTTTTCTAAACGACGTACTTTCTTTAACGGGCAGTCACATTATTGCTAATCCCTCTTTGTATTGCTTGTAGCCTTACAAATCGAAGGCGGGGATAAGGCTATCGTTGCGCCACCAGTACTCCCAGCTCTGCCCCATGTTGCAGCCGGTATAGTAGACTCTATTTTTCGTGTATTTTCTTTATTTCTTGAGCCGACATCTGACTATGATTTATTTTGCAGCAATCACATCGACTCCAGCCCCGTTCGAGTCTCGCATTATGATGCCGGCAGGGCCCTTTTCCAGACGTCCATCCTCGAAAGGCGCCGCGAATAGTCTGCGTATGCTGAGCGACTATATTGAGGAGCTCGACATGGAGACTCCCACATCTGCTACGGATTTTGCCATGGAGGTTGACCCTATGCTGGCGACGCTCATGAACTTTCATGGTGAAGGCGTCGTTGGGTCTTGGGTCAATCACTGCAGGGAAATTGAGGCTTGCCTACATGAGCTTGAGCTTAGGCGTCCTGCTCCTGAGATTCTGGCTGTGAGCACTCAACGGGCTGCGTGGATCGAACAGAGTACTTCTTACTTCCGCCATCTTGAACAAGAAGTGGCTTTAAAGCAGAAGGAATGTAAAGAAACTTCAAGTGAATCTGCTCGACTGCATGCTCAGGTTGATACGAATGCTGCCCAGTTGAAAGTTATCTTCGAAGACCTTCTGTGATGCATTTCTGACGGGTTAACACTGAGGCAGAAGCTCGACGTCGTCGAGCGGGATGCACAAGATCGTGAAGCAGCTCAGCGGGCCGTCGAGAAACAACTTTTGTCTTACTTGCAGCAGCGAGCCCAGGTCGAAGCAGAGTTGGCCGCGGCAGCTGATCAAGAAAAGGGGTTGAGGGAAGCGCCCGAGCGGCTGATCGGATTATTGAAAGCGCTTCCCTCTCAATAATTGTTTTTTTTTACCATTTGTAACTTTGAATAAAATGTATTCATTCTTTTATTCTTTCATATGATGTATTTTGTACCCAATTGAATTCATGAACAAAAGATACATTTCTTTTGCAATGTCTTGTGTCACCTTAGCAAACATAGCCGGCAGATGATAGAGCGAGTATCTTGTTTTGGCTCTTTCGAGGGGTAGTGATGGCTTAGGAAGCAGGTTCGGATCTGCTACCCAAGACTTTTCAACTTTATAAGCCGTGAGGGTCTCATAAAGACTTTACTCCCTACGAGTCGTGAGGAGCTCGTAGGTGTCTTTTCTCCTTAGGAGTCGTGAGGATTCCTAAGTGTGTTTTCCCTTATAAGTCGTAAGGATCTTATAAAAGAGTTTTCTTCCTTACGAATCGAGAGGACCCATAAGTGTTTAATGAGATTGACGTTATCTGCATTTCACGGCGTCATTGGGTGACGTATTTCCGAGACGGGGTCATGTGGATGACGTATTTCTGAACGGGGTCATGTGGATGACATGTTTCCGCGACGGGGTCATGTGGATGACGTATTTCCATGACGGGGTCATGTGGATGACGTATTTTCACGACGGGGTCATGTGGATGGTGTGTTTCTGAGACGGGGTCATTTGGATGGCGTGTTTCCGAGACGGGATCATTTGGATGGCGTGTTTCCGAGACGGGGTTATGTGGATGATGTATCTCCGCGACGGGGTCATTTGGATGACGTGTTTCCGCGACGGGGTCATGTGGATGACGTATTTCCATGATGGGGTCATTTGGATGACTTGTTTCCGAGACGGGGTCATTTGGATGACGTGTTTCCGAGACGGGTCATGTGGATGACGTGTTTCCGAGATGGGGTCATGTGGATGACGTGTTTCCGAGATGGGGTCATGTGGATGACATATTTCTGCGACGGGGTCATGTGGATGACGTATTTCCGCGATGGAGTCATGTGGATGACGTATTTCCGCGACGGGGTCATGTGGATGACGTATTTCCGAGAAAGGGTCATCTGGATGACGTATTTCCGAGATGGGGTCATGTGGATGACGTATTTCCGCGACGGGGTCATTTGGATGACGTGTTTCCAAGACGGGATCATTTAGATGACGTATTTCTGAGACGGGGTCATTTGGATGACGTGTTTCCGAGACGAGGTCATGTGGATAACGTATCTCCGAGACGGGGTCATATGGATGACGTATTTCCGCGACGGGGTCATGTGGATGACGTATTTCTGGGACGGGGTCATGTGGATGACGTATTTCCGGGACGGGGTCATTTGGATAACGTGTTTCCGAGACGGGGTCATGTGGATGACGTATTTCCGAGACGGGGTCATATGAATGACGTATTTCCGCGACGGGGTCATGTGGATGACGTTGCGTCTGTTGTAATGAGACGAATATCAAAGTGGTCTCCAGGTTGTCTGTGAACCATCAAGATTTAGAGTAGGGGCTTTGCAGTGGCTCCATGGTTGATTGCAGCGTCTGAATCCTGCTGGAATGGGAGGAACGCTGTTGATGATTTCGAGTGTATCCCGGAACTGTTGAGATTTGGCTTCGTTTCGATGAAGCATAGTGGTAAGGTATGATTCCCTCTTTGTTTGTGCCCCTGGATTGTATACAGGGATCGACGTGATTTCACCTGTAGGGTATAATTTTCATTTTTCTTTATTTCTTTCCGCGATGCTCAATCATTTCAGCTTTTATATCGTGAAGGTCGCGATTGCCCAATCATTTCGGCTATTTTTCGCGGCGCCCAATCATTTCGACTATTTATCTTATTTTTACTCGCTGCTTTTTATTGGGAGTTGCCCAATCATTTCGGCTATTTTTCATGCATACATTTTTACTTGCTGATTTTGTTGCAAGTTGCCCCATCATTTCGGCTATTTCGTATGCATGTGTGGCTTGTTGGCTTTTCGCTGCAGGCCTGGAATTAGACACTGATTTCGGCATCAGCACTACTACAACTAGGATATTGCTAGGAGCGAATCATCATTTGCCTTTGTCGATATCGAACAAAGGTGGCTTACCGAACAGGGTTAGGATCCTGTCGACTAAGGCTTTTGACTTCGTGAGCCGTAAGGGTCTCATAAAGGTATTTCTTCCTGCGAGTCGTGAGGATCTCGTAGGTGTGTTTTCTCCTTAGGAATCGTAAGGATTCCTAAGTGCATGGTCTCTTATAAGTCATAAGGATCTTACAAGAGTGTTTTCTCCTTATAAGTCGAGAGGACTTACAAGGGCTGTTCACATTGTAGACATATCCCTAGTCACGGATGGGACTTTGTTAGGGAAATGTTTATTCGCGCCCGTGGATTGTATACAAGGGTCAGCATTGAACCGATTGTAGGGCAAAATTGGAAGTTGTGGTGGCCGCTTAAGAACATGTTCAGATCCCTGTAGCTTAATACTTTTGAATCTTATGAGCCGTGAGGGTCCCATAAGAGGGTTCTCATTACGAGTCGTGAGGATCTCGCAAGTGTAATTTCCCCCTAGGGATCGTGGGGATCCCTAAGTGTGTTGCTCCCTTGTGAGTCGTAAGGATCTCACGCAGGTGGTTTCCCCTCACAAGGTCGAGAGGACCTTGCAAGTGTCTTTTAACGAGATTGCGCCCTTTCGGGTTTTCACAAAACTCGCCGTTAGCCCTGCTGTTTTTATTCACGCAGCCCTCTCGGGTCCGTGCCCTCTTCGCTTATGGACATACCGTTTTTTTATTCTAACGAGGTTGCGCCCTTTCGGGTTTTCACAAAACTCGCCGGTAGCCCTGTTGTTTTTACTCACGGAGCCCTTTCGGGTTTTCATCCGTGCCCATTTTGCTTATGGACATACCGTTTTTTTTATTATTCATTTTTTTTGTCAGCCTTAGGATGCTGCAGTCTACAGTAGTTTATTGACGTCTCGGTCAATAGCTAGTTTTAGGACATAGTGGTCCATTGTTAGTTTAAAGACATTTTCGGTCCGTTGTTAGTTTAAGGACGTTTTCGGTCCGCTGTTAGTTTAAGGACGTTTATGTCCGCTGTTAGTTTAAGGACGTTTCTGTCCGTTAGCCGGCTACTACTTATAGAGTTTGGGCTTAGGAAGATGTAAGTGCACGGCGGCGCCCCGGCCGTCAATCCGACGCCGGAATGCGGAAGCGGTGAATAACTTAAATTTTGCGGACTTTGCAAACCGGCACCACCGCGCACTTTAACCGGATCGTAACCATTAAACTAGTCTAAGCTAACTAGAAGATGGGTTAGAGATATACCGACAATCCAAGTCCTCCGGTCTTCTCGTCATGGTCCCGATCTCCTGCGGAAAAGTCCCGTCTCCTCCTCGTCGCCGGAAGTGCACCACATCGCCTTCTTCGTTTACGGGCTCCCACCTCAATGCCGAGGCAACTCGGGCACGAAGCCGGCTACTCGACGTGCCCAAGATATGCTGTAGGAAGTGTAGTGTAGAGGCTACTTGTCTCTTTGGGGTTTGTTGCCTTTGGATGGAGGAATGAATATTGAACTTTGGAGAGGTGAGAAGGTTATGTGTGCAAGGTCCAAATGAGATCATGAAATTTCCTCATACAAATATGAACCATACTCTCTCTCACTCACCAAAAAGTGGCCGGCCCAAACAAGTAGGAAAATTGGTGGGAAGGAAAAACAAAGGGAGGTGAGTGTAGGATCAAAAAAATGGTGACCACATCCAAGGTCAAAGAAACATACACCATACTTCATTTCAAATCACACCATACTCACACTTTATCACAATAAATGCAAAAGCATGGTGGAAAAAAAAAATATGAAAGCTATCATATCAATCTTTTACAAGAAAACCCCTCCACAAATGTAATTTGCAAAACTGCAAATTACCCCCTCCATCGGAAAAGTCCGGCCGGGAAAGAACAAAGGAAAACCGGCCGGAACGGAATGCAAAATGGCAACTCCAGAAAACCGGTCCCGTAATAAATTACAGGAAAACCCCGATACTGTGCATACACACCTGCATCTGTATTCCGACCGGATACAAATGCAAAGAGACAAAATCTACACTGTACTAAACTAGGATCGGCTTAAACCAAAGCCGGCTAGTAATATCCGTTCGATCCTGATCCGTGCAATACCGCACGTATCTGATCGAACCCTGCCATAAACCTATACGGCTACTAGTACAAACCGTCCGATCCTGATCCGTGCAATACCGCACGTATCTGATCGGACCCTGCCATATCTCCATACGGCCTCTACAGCGTTTCGCCCGAAAGCTTGAGTAACTGAAAGTGTGGTGGACTCTAAAGACTCGTCAATACTATGGCTGTGGATTTAACCACTAGCACGTCAGAGGTATAAGCCAATACATAACGGGCCACCAGCTATTGACTAAAAGGGACGTCGATGAGCGAACTCATCCTGACACCCTACTGAGCCTGTCAGTGACAATATCCGTGCAGTCCGGTCCGTTCGTCTATGAGTATCGCATGGCGGGCCTAGGGGGTTGGTAAAAGTCAGACCCCCAAAAGCGGTACAAGTCGTGTCGGAGTGTAGCCCAGAACACCCTGAGATACTACTGGAATACCTACCAGTAAATCTCCTTGCCTTGGCCAAGGACTTTGTGTAATGGCTCTCCTAGACACAGCACGACCTCACCCCCAATACCGGGAGAGACGAACCCCTGAAGATACGCTCACTGCCTCCATGTGGCTCGGGACTGTACCCAACTAAAACCTGTTTGCACGACTCCTTTGAGCCGTGGTAGGGTAGTAATCAAAGTACAGTGGGAACTCACACGAGACAAATGACGATCCCCAGGTCGATGAACTAACCTGCACACATGTCACCAGGGAACTGCCATCTGACGTCTGGTATATGACCAACTAGCATGTTCCCGGCGAGTCCTGTCCGGTGTACTCATAACCCAATGAGCACCTGTATACATCTTAGGTGATCCAACTGACACCAGTGGCTTGTGAGACCGGCCACCGCCCCTCGTCGGGGTCTCGACTGTATACACTAGTCTACTAATGGAGTATCGATGCCCGGTCTCGAAACTCCCACGACTAGGGACCTTTTAAGGATATGCTTGTAGACCCCCAGCTCTCACTTATATGATCGCCCTCATACTGCTGGTGGTCAAGCAAGAATCCTAGGGGCTCTATCAACGTGTAATAGCGACGTGTCATGTCACCTAAAACAGTACACGATGATAAAGGTAAACCAGATAGCATACTATCATCTCGAGTAAGACTGTCCTACCGGGATAGGTCCTCCCTCAATCATTACAATCACGTACCTGTGACCTAATAATTGACTCTGAGGGCACTATCTCCAACAATCTCCCACTTGCACTCAAGGCTAATTATTGCGATGTCGCATACTCACAGCCCGTGTGATACCGAACATCCAACTCCTCTACTAGTCAGTCTCACAAAGCTCGTTTGCGGAACTATTGCGTTCGAGGAATAGCCTCAGTGAGTGGATCCGCTTAGTAGTTTCTTTCTATGTCTCTCTATATCTCAAGTTCGCGGAGAAACCCATCTGCCGAAATGAGCAATACCTGTCTTAGAATGTGTCTGGATGTCTGATGGGACATAGCTCATAAATGAACTCCAAATCCAAACTTCTTAGACTGTATCGTCAACTGAACTTAATCAGTATCCTGCGCCATGCCTCCCTCAGTATTGTCTTGGATCATCTGTCCAAAATACTGCCCCTCATCAGAAGGAAAACTACAACTCTGACAACCTCCTTGTCGTCCATGTCACCTTGGAAGCCTGGAATGATAACTGTCTCCTGAATGAGGCTGTCGTTATCATATTCCTAGAACATCCACTTATGTTCTAAAACTGCTTCCGACTGTTTCTCCAGGATTGGATTAATGTCAACTTATTGCATCTAGTGCAAGAACAACATCTGGTGTGGTACTTGACATCTCACGATTGACTCAATTGCCTGAGCAAGTGATCTGCCAATCATGCCCGTCCCTCTCCCCTTTAGTCTGTAAGACACCTTTGGAGAGGGTGACTCCATTACCTGCAGGTACACTACCGTGCCAGGAGTTGACCATCCTAAATACTCTTAGAATGCTGTCAAGTACCCTGATTGGGAAACCACCCAAATCTAGATCTAAAACCATAGATCCAGTAACCAGTATGTCTGATATAAAATCCATTTCCTTTGTGGAGAAACAACTGTGTGACGACCAAAGTACAACCGATCGTAGTGTAGGAGTTTCTTTTCCTACTCTGTGTATATCATCCAAATACCAGGATATCACACCCTACTACCTTCTCAACAGATCCATCCCCTTTTCTGATGAAGTCAAACCCATGACTGTCACATCAGAAATAGATGATCTATCTCCGCTACATCTGCTCTAGTCTATAAATAGACATAAGCTACTTGTCCACCAATGCTTCCGCTGCTCCCACTGACTACGACAACCCTCTGGCAGAGTCATATAGACGTACACTTCTAAAGCAAGTTTAGAACGACGCTATACTCATCCTCCTGCCGGGTCTCGCAGCCTGGAACAACAGCAATGGTAATTGTGGGTAAACAAGAACTTCCCTGTAACCGTCCTTGAGGCTACTATAGTACCTCTCGGGTGCCTGAAGTTACCCACCTTATCTGCGGAGTGGCCAATGGAATGTCAATCCAGATTGAATCTTTAGGTTCCTTATCAAATCCTCAGTAATCGTTTGTGGTTCTGGAATTACTTCCAGTTCTACCATACTCCCACTACTGTTTTCTGAAAAAATCCATTTTTAATAAAACTGTGGCGAGTCTAGAACAATATTGCTATTGTTCATCCAGATGGTAGAAAGTCAACCCTCGTCATAGCCTGGGTCAACCCACAAACAGCCATTACAGAAACGTGCCTAGAGTTGTCCAATATCTGGTTTTAAGCATAAACCGGACAACTCCCCGTACCTTAACATCGTTAAGATATGAACTGTTCTATATCCAATATAGAATCAGAGGCACTGATTTATTTGAACCAGATTCACATCATGCAGCTGTCCCCAGTGCATGTCAACTAAATGGAAGGAGGCGGATCAGCGTTACTCAACTTAGGAACACTTCCAATTATGAGTAACCTGAAAGAGAAGCAAGTTCTCTTAACCATCACTTTCAACTGAATACCACAAGTATCTACATCTTCGATCTCTTTGAAGAATCCCGATACTTGCTACACCTGGTTCTCTACTCTATTCAAATACCTGTAACTTCTCAAAATTCGGACCCTGTGTTTCCACGAAACACCGGTCTAAAAAACTAGAGAAGTCATAAGTAAACCGAATATAGTATGAGGACCTACCCCTCTGTCCTTATGGACCCTGGACAACATACAATACTCTGTATACGTCCCTTGAGTCTGATAACTCATTCATTGTGTGTCGTAGGTTGAAAACTGTACCTTTGGTTATGAAGAATTACACCGTTGTTTAATGCTCCTTACCTAACCATCCACTGATATAGGTAAATGTCGTAGACATAATTTCATAAAGGTATATCTCACTCTATGAAAATAGACGTACAGATATATCAATTTGAAATTGGTGCATAACAGCGGATATTCAAAACCAAATATTTGCCAACCGGCAAACAGCCCAGGTGATTTCCTCAAATATCACCGATTACAACGAATCCCGATATAATGAGGTTGATCACCCAATTCCCAATAACTTACTCCCACTCATCATCTGTAAAACTATACAGATGTGAGAATCGTACCTGGTAAATACATACCCTGGAGTAAGTATCTAATCGGGAAATCAGTTTTCCTTTAACATTACACAGTGAAACTGAAACATCGAAATGTTCCGATGGGGTATTCTGGTATTCCTAGTAATGCCTCTTCCAGATTCACGACTGTAACCGTATAGTTCTTTGCCACCTCTCCAAATCCCTTCATATGTCTTTAGTCATTACCTTCTGCACACCCATTAGGCCAAATGGTTTTCTTCCTTCCCTACCGTTCGGCACCAGCCTATGGTTTGGAAGAGGACTATCCAATAAGCATAAAGGGTGTACTGTCCTAATCCTAGGAGCACTCGCAACGCGAGAGAAGGTGAAGATAAAAGACACCTGAATGTACTTTATTCCTATTTCTCCTGAACCAGGATCCATCCCCGAACTGGAACAAGTTCCTTTCGAGTTCGTATATAACCATACGATGGATTATCCAATAAAATGGGATCTTCGTAGTGATACGGAGTATCCTGGAGAAATACAAAGGTGATTTAGGATTGGCGAAGAAATACTTGGTTTGGTCGTGAATAGCAGTCGCAATTTACTTTGCCCTCTTACTAATCCCTTGCTTTGTCTGAACTTAATACCTTCTGTACACCGTTTAAGCTAACTGGTTTTCTTTATTCCCTACCAGTCGGCACCAGCCTATGGTTTGGAAGAAGACTATCCAATTTGCATAATAGGTGTACTACTCCTAAACTAAGGAGTACTCGCAACCTGAGAGAGGGTGAAAAGAAAAGACAACTGAATAATCCTATCCGTTTTCTCCAGAACCGGAAACCATCCTCGAATCCCTTCGAGTTCGTATCTAACCATACGATGGTTTTGTCCAATGGAAGTGGACGTTCGTAGTAAAACGGGGTGTCCTGGAGAAAAGGGTAAAAGTAGGAGTGGCAATGAGGTTTGCAACTCTGACAATCCAAAGGTCGGTGTTTAAGAAGGTTCGGTCAACTTGGTCACTGAGTCAAAGTCTTAGGGTCGGGTCAATGGTCGCTGCCAAAGAGAGAGAGAAAAGAAACACTCAGCGTGCACTCTAACCTAGATCAGAATGGTTACCAATTTATCTAATCTGGAAACCTCCCACTGTACCTCAAATTCTCCTCCAAACCTTAAAGAAGAATTAGTCGGGGTCACCCGAGGAGTAAACCAACTCATCAGTGGGAATCGGGATCCAACTCTCATCGCATGACAACGTGACGGAATCCGCTCACGGTATCACACTCCAGAAGGTATGCGCATATCTGGCAAGTTTCAGTACTTTTGAAACTCCCGATGTGATTTCTGCCCCATGCTCTTATGACCTTGACTTTGGCCAACATATCATAAGTCACATGTCAAGTTCTGCCCGTCATTCTCCAGGTTAATTTGAATCCACCCGCACATACCCTTGACTTTGGCCAAAATGGCAGCACGACTGTCCCAAACCAACGCATCTATCTATGCTGCATATGAATACCCCAATAGCTACCAATCACTGTGCCTTGACTTTGGCCAACATACACAGCTTGAATACTATTGACCACCCATATGAAACGACGGAGGGCTACGAATGGTTTCTGGCGAAAACCTTTAACGTAATGAACTTGATATCGTCGAAGGAACGGATAGCTTTTAAAAAATATAGTGACGAAAACCGATGCTAAAGAGGTCACTCCCTGTGAAGGGATCTCGGCTCTTTCCCCGTAGAATGAGGTGCAGGATATTCCAAATGAATACCACGGTGCAAAGCAAAAGTAATCGGCTATAGTGAAGTTAATGCCCTGACGCAAACTTCTGTCCAAGGGGTCACTCCCGGTGAAGGGATCTCGGCCCTTGCCTCGTCGACTGAGGAGCAGGATATTCCAAATGAATACCACAATGCAAAACAAAAGTAAACGTCCTTGCAATAACAGCTTTTGAAAAAGTGTTCCAACAACATCAGATTAGGTTTGTTTTTAACTTGCATTGATCCGAATCAATGCAGTCCCATCAATTGATCACACCAAAAAGAACGAAAATATACTGATGTACGTATATGCCATCCGCATTCGCCACTGGGTCCCGTCATTACCCGTTAGGTTAGCTTACTAACGACAGAGCGGGGACTGGACTAGCGCGGATGCAAAACATATACAACATCTACTAATATATATACCAATATATTATATTTCGCTCAAGGCGTGAATAAAATGCAACATCACAGAGAATGAACAGCATCACAGAAACAATACAGATATCTGGGATCCCCGGGTTTCACAGAGCCACTACTGAAACCCGACGTTCCCCTGGTCGTGTGGATAGCCTGTGCAATGAAATCCTAGACCCCTACGGGCGCGGCAAGTCACCCGCCAAAACCTGAAGCGAGGCAGCCCCCTTCAGCGCCGTGAATGGACCACCCAGCACTTCACGGAATCCGGCAACTTGGGCACCCCTCCTGGGTCAACCTGTACCCCCTACGAGTGCGGCGAATAGCCCGCCAATCCTAGAGAGAAGCCCCCTCCGTCTCAATGCCATGAGATGCGGGCTTGTTGCCCTCCAGAACCCGGCTATCCGTGTACCCCTCCGCGGGGCAATCCTAGTACAGAAAGTAAAATATACATACACCGGGTACATCGACCGCAACCAGGTCGTGCCCCAAAATAATAATACAGTCAGGCAGTGACGGCAGTCCACATGTCGGACGCTCGCCCCGCAATATCAAATGTACATAATACAACAAAACTGTACTAGCATTGCATCCAGGCTATCCCCTACGACCGATCCGCAACATCACAGCAAATACATAGAACATCAACGTGAAAGTCACGTTCGCAAATCCGTCTAACCGGGCTATAGCAGTTAGACCGGATTTACCGATCGAGTGACATTCACGGTCGCAGATATAATGTAAATATTGTGAAAAATGTGTTTAAAAAATTTCCGATTGATCAAACAATTAACAAGTGGGCCCCAAAGAAAACTGTAGCACTCACAGAAACAATTGGCCCAACTTTAATATTCCAAAGCCCATATTTTAAGCCCAGAAGGCCTCTGTAAAAAAATGGTGAAGTGATGTGAATAGTACGCGGCGGAAGGGCCGCACAAAGGTGGTTTTCGCGGCGGTTCCGCGCTCCAACTGTGGAGTTACTTCGTCAAATTTTTACAGAACTCTTAGATTTTCTAGTACATCAATATTTTATAACCTGAAAAAAATTTCGAGACCAAAAATTTTCAACAGAAACTGATGCGAACTAAAATGCAGTTTTGGAACTTTTTGATCGATCGGAAATGCAAACACATTACACAAAGTTAGACTAAGTTAATGGCGAGGCTCTGATACCACTGTAAGTGCACGGCGGCGCCCCGGCCGTCAATCTGACGCCGGAATGCGGAAGCGGTGAATAACTTAAATTTTGCGGACTTTGCAAACCGGCACCACCGCGCACTTTAACCGGATCGTAACCATTAAACTAGTCTAAGCTAACTAGAAGATGGGTTAGAGATATACCGACGATCCAAGTCCTCCGGTCTTCTCGTCATGGTCCCAATCTCCTGCGGAAAAGTCCCGTCTCCTCCTCGTCGCCGGAAGTGCACCACATCGCCTTCTTCGTTTACGGGCTCCCACCTCAATGCCGAGGCAACTCGGGCACGAAGCCGGCTACTCGACGTGCCCAAGATATGCTGTAGGAAGTGTAGTGTAGAGGCTACTTGTCTCTTTGGGGTTTGTTGCCTTTGGATGGAGGAATGAATATTGAACTTTGGAGAGGTGAGAAGGTTATGTGTGCAAGGTCCAAATGAGATCATGAAATTTCCTCATACAAATATGAACCATACTCTCTCTCACTCACCAAAAAGTGGCCGGCCCAAACAAGTAGGAAAATTGGTGGGAAGGAAAAACAAAGGGAGGTGAGTGTAGGATCAAAAAAATGGTGACCACATCCAAGGTCAAAGAAACATACACCATACTTCATTTCAAATCACACCATACTCACACTTTATCACAATAAATGCAAAAGCATGGTGAAAAAAAAAATATGAAAGCTATCATATCAATCTTTTACAAGAAAACCCCTCCACAAATGTAATTTGCAAAACTGCAAATTACCCCCTCCATCGGAAAAGTCCGGCCGGGAAAGAACAAAGGAAAACCGGCCGGAACGGAATGCAAAATGGCAACTCCAGAAAACCGGTCCCGTAATAAATTACAGGAAAACCCCGATACTGTGCATACACACCTGCATCTGTATTCCGACCGGATACAAATGCAAAGAGACAAAATCTACACTGTACTAAACTAGGATCGGCTTAAACCAAAGCCGGCTAGTAATATCCGTTCGATCCTGATCCGTGCAATACCGCACGTATCTGATCGAACCCTGCCATAAACCTATACGGCTACTAGTACAAACCGTCCGATCCTGATCCGTGCAATACCGCACGTATCTGATCGGACCCTGCCATATCTCCATACGGCCTCTACAGCGTTTCGCCCGAAAGCTTGAGTAACTGAAAGTGTGGTGGACTCTAAAGACTCGTCAATACTATGGCTGTGGATTTAACCACTAGCACGTCAGAGGTATAAGCCAATACATAACGGGCCACCAGCTATTGACTAAAAGGGACGTCGATGAGCGAACTCATCCTGACACCCTACTGAGCCTGTCAGTGACAATATCCGTGCAGTCCGGTCCGTTCGTCTATGAGTATCGCATGGCGGGCCTAGGGGGTTGGTAAAAGTCAGACCCCCAAAAGCGGTACAAGTCGTGTCGGAGTGTAGCCCAGAACACCCTGAGATACTACTGGAATACCTACCAGTAAATCTCCTTGCCTTGGCCAAGGACTTTGTGTAATGGCTCTCCTAGACACAGCACGACCTCACCCCCAATACCGGGAGAGACGAACCCCTGAAGATACGCTCACTGCCTCCATGTGGCTCGGGACTGTACCCAACTAAAACCTGTTTGCACGACTCCTTTGAGCCGTGGTAGGGTAGTAATCAAAGTACAGTGGGAACTCACACGAGACAAATGACGATCCCCAGGTCGATGAACTAACCTGCACACATGTCACCAGGGAACTGCCATCTGACGTCTGGTATATGACCAACTAGCATGTTCCCGGCGAGTCCTGTCCGGTGTACTCATAACCCAATGAGCACCTGTATACATCTTAGGTGATCCAACTGACACCAGTGGCTTGTGAGACCGGCCACGCCCCTCGTCGGGGTCTCGACTGTATACACTAGTCTACTAATGGAGTATCGATGCCCGGTCTCGAAACTCCCACGACTAGGGACCTTTTAAGGATATGCTTGTAGACCCCCAGCTCCCACTTATATGATCGCCCTCATACTGCTGGTGGTCAAGCAAGAATCCTAGGGGCTCTATCAACGTGTAATAGCGACGTGTCATGTCACCTAAAACAGTACACGATGATAAAGGTAAACCAGATAGCATACTATCATCTCGAGTAAGACTGTCCTACCGGAATAGGTCCTCCCTCAATCATTACAATCATGTACCTGTGACCTAATAATTGACTCTGAGGGCACTATCTCCAACAGAAGATAGCGAGCGGACATAGTCGTCCTCATCTATCGTTGACCTAGGCCATGACTCGTCAGGCGTAGTACATTTTCAGGAAGCGACCATTTATTGGCCTGAAGGGCCTTTCGCCATGCATGTCCATGAGTAGATAGGCCCCACCCTGGTAGACCTTGTCTATGATATACGGGCCTTCATAGTTCGGCTCGAATTTCCCCCGCTTGGCGCGATTAGGGATCATAGGTCTTTTGACCACTAGCACGAGTTCGCCTTGGCGGAATGTCCTTGGCCTAGTCAATCTTTCGTATGAGCGCGTCATCTTCGCTTTATAAGCCTCCAGATTTTGTTGCGCTATGAGCCGGGTTTCATCAAGGGCATCGAGCTCTTCAAGCCGAAGGTGAGCATTCTCTTCGTCCGTTAGCTCGTAGTGAACTGCCACTCGTAGAAAAGGTAGCTCTATCTCGAGGGGGAGTACCGCCTCCGTACCGAATACCAATGCTTACGGAGTTGTGTTCGTGGCCGTTTTGAACGTAATTCGATATGCCCACAGAGCTTCATGCAGTCTCTCATGCCAGTCCGTCTTATTTCGAGACACCGTCTATTTCACGATCTTTGTCAAGGTCTTGTTAAAAGCCTCAGCTAAATCATTAGCTCGGGGATTATAGACTGAGGAGTATCTCCAATGTATGTTATGCTGTTGTGCGAAGCGGCTGATCTTGTGGTTTCTGTAGGCTGGCCCGTTATCGGAGATGATCCATCTTGGAGTTCCAAACCGATAAATGACGTGTGTCTTGAAGAAATGGAGGATATTCTCCATCTTCACTTCCCTCAGCGATACTGCTTCTGCCCATTTGGAGAAGTAATCGGTTGTCGCCAAAATGAATCGATGTCCTCTGAACGATGCTGGTTCGATGGGGCCGATTATGTCAGTCCCCCACATTTCGAACGGCCAGCTAGCCACTGTTGGATGTAGTGGGTATGGATGCTGATGGATAAAGTCCCCATGGATCTGGCACGAGTGGCATTGCTTCGCATACTCGAGGCAGTCTTGAATCATCGTGGGCCAATAGTAGCCCATCCTTTTAATCTTCAGCTTCATCTTCGGCCCAGCTTGGTGAGAACCGCAGAGTCCGTCGTGAGTTTCTTGGACGACTCGTTTTGCCTCTTCAGGTCCCAGGCATCTTAGCCATAAAGAGTCAAATGATCTCTTATACAGGGTATCATTGACGAAAGCAAAAGACAGAGCTCGTTTCATAAGCTGATGTCTTGAGGACGCATCTTCAGGTGTTTGACGGGATTTGAAGTAGTCTATAAAGACTTCTCTCCAATCCGTAACATTTTCCTGGTCTTTTATTTGCAGAGTCATTTGCTCGGTCGCTCCCTTTTCTTCGGACGACTCCGGAGATATTTCTGCCGGTGCAAGAACCCGACGGCTTTGCACAACGATCCTCACGTCATCGAGGTTCTCGTCGGCCAGTTCTATAGCGAGCTTGGCTAGTGCATCCGCCTTGCTATTTTCCGCATGTGGTATACTTTCCAGCGTGCAGGAGGGAATTTGAGTCAGTAACTGTTGTACTCTCTCACCGTACTTTACCAACTCAGGCTTGCACGTCTGATAGTCGCCATTTACTTGACCAACGACCAGTTGGGAGTCTCCGTATATGAGGAGGTTTTCAATTCCCATGTCGATAGCGATCTCGAGATCTGCTATCAAAGCTTCGTATTCAGCTTCGTTGTTCGTCCTCGGCCCTGTTAAGGAGAAGGCAAAGCGCATTATCCCTCCTTGTGGAGTCACGAAGATGAGGCCTACCCCTGATTTGATTATAGGGGTGGTTTGTTTGCGCTTCTTCATGGAAGATGCTCCATCAAAATAGAGTTCCCACCGGGTATCATCCCGTCGATCATGTCAAACGCATGTTCGTCTGGCAATTCACAGTTCAAAGGAGAATCGGCAGGTATCGGATGCTCAGCAAGGAAGTCGGCGATGGCCTGACCCTTCACTACTTTGAGGGGTCGATAAGTTATCGAGAACTCCATCAAAAGCAGGGCCCATTTAGCGAGCCGTCCTGTTAATATGGCCTTTGACATCAAATATTTGAGAGGATCCACCTTCGATATGAGATGGACCTCATGTGCCAACGCGTAGTGTCTGAGCTTAGTTATTGCGAAGATCAACGCCACGCAGTGTTTTTCAATAGGAGAGTAATTGCTTTCTGCCCCTAGTAGAACTCGACTCAAGTAGTAGAGAGCTCTATCTTTTCCTTGGTCGTTTTCTTATGCCCATAGCGCGTCTAAGGAACCTTCGAGGGCTGTCGTATATAGGACGAGAGGTTTTCCTTTAACGGGAACGGCCAGTACTGGCGGATTCTGCAGGTACTGTTTGATTTCGTCTAGCGCGTTTTGGCATTTGCGATCCTAGACGAACGGGGTTCCCATCTTCATCAGGTGACTGTAAGGACAGCACTTGCCTGAGAGATTGGCTATAAATCGCCGGATATACGCGAGCTTCCATGGAGAGACCGCAATTGCTTGAGAGTCCTTGGCGGAGGCATTTCCATGATCACCTTGATCTTCGACGGGTCTATCTCGATGCCTCGGTGTCGGACGATGAATCCTAGGAATTTGCCCGAGGAAACTCCGAACGCGCATTTGAGAGGGTTCATTTTCAAGTTGTATTGCAGAAGGCGCTGAAACACGATCTTCAGATGCTCTAAATGTTCCTTATATGATTTTCTTTTAACTACGAGGTCGTCGATATAGCATTCAACGATTTCATGTATGAGGTCGTCGAAAATCTTCGTCATGGCCCTCTGATAGGTGGCATCGGCGTTCTTTAGACCGAAGGGCATCACCTTATAGCAGAATATGCCCAAAGGGGTACGGAAAGCGGCGTGCTTCTGGTCCTCGGGATGCATCTTTATCTGATTGTATCCTGACGAGTCGTCCATGAAGGAGA
This sequence comes from Agapanthus africanus, assembly GCA_030015575.1. Classification (NCBI taxonomy): domain Eukaryota; kingdom Viridiplantae; phylum Streptophyta; class Magnoliopsida; order Asparagales; family Amaryllidaceae; genus Agapanthus; species Agapanthus africanus. The sequence goes on along the minus strand of CM057338.1, from coordinate 314,326,140 downwards.
AAACTTCGTGAGTGGACGTGTTATCTATCATTAGCTCAGTGACTGGTATTGGGAAGTCGTCCTTCGGGCAGGTTTTATTGAGATCCCAAAAGTCCACACGTATGCACACCGTCCCATTCTTCTTCATCACTGGGACGATGTTGGCGATCCAGTCAGGATATTGAACCTCTTGGATGAAACCAGAGTCAATTAGCTTCTTGACTTCGGCATTGATGCTCATCTCAAGCTCGAGCCGCATTCTTCTCGGCGTTTGTTTGGTTGGCTTGACGTCTGGAGAAATCGCCAATCTGTGGACAGCAATCTCTGGATTGAGTCCCGGCATTTCGGGATAGTTCCATGCGAAACAATTTTTATGCTGAATGAGTACGTCTTTTAGTGTAGCCACCCTTTCTTCAAACAACAGCTCACTGACGAACGTCGGCTGCGGGTCACTTGCCATCCCCAGATCAATTTTCTTGAGGTTATCTGCAGTAGTATGTATCCCATCTTCCAGCTCCTTTGGCGCCGGTGGAAACTCTGAAATTACCCCATTATCATCGTTTTCGAAACAGCAGGGGAGTTCATCCATATTCTCGGGCTCTTCTTCTGACAACATTATCATATGACAAGTACGAGATCACTTCCAAGACCGATGTTGATCTGGTTCTACTCTCGTGGCTTTGGGTTCATGTTTGTGCGGCGGGGTTACCCTCCAGCTGCTGGATAGAGCGAACCTGCCTTGCTGATATTGGTCTTCGACTCAATTCTTGAAGGTGAAGCAGTCTTCGAGGGGATGCCCTATTGCTTTGTGATAGGAGCAATAGTCCGGATGAGAGGCTTCGCCTGCTTGCTCGGGGTGCTTGGACTCCAGCAGTGTCATCATCTGATGTTTTATAACAAGGTCGAATATCTTCCTCGTCTTGTCTTGGGGAAAAGAATATGCTCGACCCATCTTCTTTATAAGAGACGAATCTGGGCTGCTCGATTCCTGATCGCGTGGCTTCTTGGACCCGCTTTGTCGCTGTCGAACGTCTTTCCCGTTCTTTGGTTTGTTTCTGCCTCTGCGTCGGGCCTTTTATACAACAGGTTGACAAGGAGGAGCATTTTCATTTTTCACAGCCTGTTGAAGGAGGCGTTGCGTCATGGATTTCTCGTAGATGGCCATTTCGCGATTATGATCGTCTCGAACCTTTTGACCTGCTTCCCTTATAATCTTGTCCATTTGTTCTTCGAACGACGGACTGGGCAATTTTACGGCGGGAGCTCGTTCTGTTTCAGGGTTAGCATCTTCCCATAAAGCATCTCCTTCTTCATCAAAGTCATGTATGACGTAGCAGTCGCAGAGTAGCTCCCGTTTCTTGGATTGAACATACCCAAGCCCGGTCGTTTCCATTCTCCCGTTGGGCAACTTTCGTTGAGTTCCGGGAACGTTCCAGATCCTGTTATAGAACCGTGCTTGTCGTGCAGTTTGCTTAAGGGGTACACCTTGGCGTCTCAAGAGTCTCTTTAGTCCGTCTGTGTAATATCTGGGCAAACGGATGGGCTGGAGCCTATCAAGTGTAGAATCTGCGCCGTGCCAGATTTCTTTCTCCACTTTAGTTTCCCTGGATCGGTAGAATAGGATTGCCTTTTCACCTTTTCGCGTGGGAGGGACGTAGAATGTCTGCAATTCTTCCACACTATAGGTATCAAGCGCGTCTAGTTCTTTATGATGCCTTGGCGGAACCATGGAAACTCGCAAACTTTGATCTTCATCAGCGAAGGTTTGTATTGATGGCCGAGCGGAGAATATGGCATTGACCTCATCTTCCGAGTCGCTGCCGAAGATCAACATAGGAGTGGATGGTCCCGGCTTGTTGTAGTGGGGCGGCCCTGAATAGACTATCTCTTCTTCCTCCTCGGTATCACTCCCGAAGACCGGAATGGTGGTAATAGCTTTGTTCTTCGGTTTGTGACATCTTTCCGTGTCCTCAAAATCTGGTAAGAAGTATTTTGCATCTTCGTACTTACGGACTTCGTTCACGGAGAATGGGTTCAGCTCTCCTGTAACGGTATACTCGAGACCATCTTTGAAATACTTCATACACTGATGTTGTGTAGAAGGGACGATATTGTACTCGTGTAACCAGGGCCTGCCAAGCAAAGCATTGTAGCATGTCTTGGCGTCAATGACATGAAATTTAGTGTCCGTGACAAGCAGCCCAAAGCGTAGTGTCAATATTACAGACCCAAGCGTCCGTGATGACTGGGAGTCAAATCCGGAGATGGTGATTTTATCACGAGCGAGGTGTTGAACGCTCATGCAGATTTCCTTTAACACCCTCACGTTAAGGAGATTGACGGAAGACCCATTGTCGACCAGGATTTTTCCTATCTTGATGTCATGACAATATCCGGAAACATAAAGGGGACGGTTGTGTTCGCACGTCCCAAGGAGGAGATCTTCATCGCCGAAGGTGATATCGGCCGTGTGTACTTCTTCCAGCTTGTCCTTCATCTTCTCTTCGGCGAGGAAAGCTTGGAATTGCTCAGACTCTTGCAGTGCCTTGATTAAAGAATCTCTCGCCTCTTTGGATAGCAGAAGGGCGTCGAGAATACTGAGCTGCGAGAGTATCTTCCTTAAGTGTGCGAGAACGTTGTAGTCCATCTTATTTTTCTTTGGCGGGTCCTTGGTTATCAGCTTTTCGACGGCTTGGTCATCAAGGATGATATCTTCAGGGACTTTTTCTTTCCCCTTATCTTTTCTATTCGACCCACTGTTTGAGGACCCAAGATTCTTTTCGGGCAGTGTACGGTTGCGAAGCTGAATATTTTCACAGGTCTCTGGTTTTTCCTCTTTTCTCGAGGCGGACTCCTTAAAGAGAGGGCCAAGAGCCATTTCTTCATCAGAGTCACTCCCGAAGGTGAGAACCAGCGATTTCCCGGAGTTGACCATGTAACAGTTGCCGGCAGTTCTTTTGTGCTCCTCGGTCGTATTTCTTTGCTCCCGACGGGTTTTGCGTTTCATTTGCTTGAAATGTTGCCGGTGAGCAACATATCCCTGCCACCATCTTTTAAAAGCGCCGCACTTTTCGGTGGGGTGCGAAATCTTTCGATAATATAAGCAGTAGCTAGGATATGTTTCTGCTTTACCAAGGGCGTTCGCTTCGGAAGATGTCAGCTTCATTCCCATCGATATGGCTTTGGCGAACCTTTTCCTCGTCTTGAACCTGTTTTTATTTGCAACGGAGGTACTTTGATCTGGTGAGAGTGTTTCGACCCTTTCGTCCAGTCGCCGGCGTTTGGCTTTTTCAAATATGGTCATCTCACGCTCCCGATCAGCTTTGCTTTTTGAAAGAGCTTCGTTTAGGAATGCATCAATCATTTCGTCTGATGGCCCTGGAAGTCCCTGTTCAGGATTTGCCCCCAGTTTCTTTGTGTAAGGAGCTTCTTCATCGTCTATCGACGAGTGAGAGATCACATGGCAGCTTGCTATGTAATCTTCAGATTCATTCGACGAGTCTTCTCCATCATCTCCGTCCTCAAGGACGTGGCTTAGAAACTCTTAGAGTGTGACTGGAGTCCGCGCCTTCTGGTTATACTCTTCCAGCGCGTCAATCTGCTTTTGCAGGTCCGTGCGCTTGTCACCAGGCTTCACGGGCTTTTTGGATTTCTTCTTCTTCTTTGAAGATTTTGATGGCTGAATGTGAGTGCTTTGGCTATTGTTCCCCTCCGAAAGACGGCGCACAAGACTGCGATGACGCTGAGATTCGGGGCAGATGCTATTTGGTTTTTATCCGTCCACCTCTCCGAAGATGCCAAATTGATTTATGGCACCGTGTATCGGAGGTTTAGACGGATGCGGCCGATGTAGTAGATTTCGTCAGATTCCCCCTCAGGGTGAGGGGTTTTTGATTGTGGGGACGCTCTTCCCTGCAGGCGTAAGCCCCTGCAGTTAATTACGCTTACCGCATCGCGGTAACAACTTTCTCCTTCTCCAGAATTTCACTTCGTGTCGTGGGTGTTTTATTTTGTTTGTGGTTGCCCGTGGATTGTATACGGAGACTGAGTAATGCCGTCGCCCGTAGGACGTGGATTAGTCCAAATCCGTATTTACTTAGATCTGGGTTTGGGTGTTTTTTTAGTTTAAGGATGCATTAGTCGCGTTGCGGCTAAGATCAACTTAAACGTTCGTTAAGGATACAATAGTCATGTTTGAGACTAAGATCAACTTAACGTGATAATCCATTTAAATATCTGGCCATCGGGACTCGTCACCTCTCTAACGTCATTTGAAGGATTACAACGGCAGATGTCAGAGGAGTTCAGAGATGTACCCTTGAACCAAAGTCGATTTAGGGGTTTTATAATCCATTTAAATGTTTAAGGATACGTTAGCCGTATTTGGGGCTAAGATCAACTTAAACGGGGACCGTTTAGATCCGGCAAAAAGAGCATTTGGAGGCTCTATTGTTCCAGTTTTAGGGACATAGTGGTCCATAGGTAGTTTAAGGACGTTGCGGGTCCATATTCCAGTTTTAGGGACGTGGTGGTCCATTATTAGTTTAAGGACGTTTCGGTCCACGAGGTTTAAGGACCCCGCAGTCCATATTGATGTATGGTCGTTGGGACCCGTCACCTCTCTGACGTCGTTGAAGGATTACAACGATGGGTGTCAGAGGAGTTCGGAGATGTACCCTCGAACCGGATATAAATTAATTTAAGAGAACAGCTGTGCTCAGTCAATTTAATTTGAGGACTTACGGCCAAAATTGGGCTAAGTCCAGTTGAAAATGTTCAACACCCTTATTTATTTTTGGTCTATTAGACCTGTGCTAGGGTCTTGCCCACACTTAAATAATGCATGGCATTACTTCTATTTTCTTGTTTGGGCTCTGCCCATAAAAGATGCAGAGCATCAATTTATTTTGGGCTCTGCAAGGCATCTGCACAGCATTTTATTATTTTGTTTGGGCTTTGCCCATTTATAAATGATGCAGAGCATCAATTTAATTAGGCCTGTTTGGTCTTTTAATTGGGCCTGGCCCTGCATTGCATTTGTTAGGCGCTTTGCGCCACTCACTGAGCGCAAGCGATTGTGGTGAAGACACGTGCCATGCTCTGGTGAGCGCAAGCGCAACAGTGCAGTGCGCTGTGCTAGTGCGCTGCGCTGTTGCGCTACTGACACGTGGCGCGCTCTGGTGAGCGCAAGCGCAACAGTGCAGTGCGCTGCACTAGTGCGCTGCGCTGTTGCGCTGCTGACACGTGGCGCGCTCCCAAGAGCGCAACAGCGCAGTTTGCAAGTGCAAAGCACTAAGAATCTTTTAGATTCAGGAACAGAAGTGCAAAGCACTATTTGATTTCTTGATCTAATTTAGATCAAAGAAAAATAAGTTTTTTCTTGTTTTTCTTATCTCAGAGAACCAAAGGTTCATGAAAAGTGCAAAGCACTATTTTTATTTTATTTTTATTAAAGATCATTGATCTTGTTTTTTAGATCTATGATCTGTTCCTAAGAGAACTTTCTCCTTTTTTTCTAAAGGTTTTTACCTTTTTTTTTTTATTCTTGAGGAGTTTCTCAGAGTTCTTTTCTCTCCTTCTTTTTTTTTTAGAAAGATATTGATGCCTTTTAATTGAGGCCTAGGGTCCTTTTTATAGTGCCCATAAATTAGTTAAATTTGTTAAAGAGATCTTTCTCTGAGTGATTTGGGGAATTTTCCCCACCGTTGGATCTTTGATCCAAGGGCTTCTGCTTTGCAGAAGAAAATCTTCTTGTTTTAACAAGAACAGAAAAGATTTCTTAAAATTTTAATTCTGTTTGGCGCAGATGCCCCAGCGCGTGACACGTGTCGCGCAGCGCACAGCGCAATCGCGCTAGCGCAACTGCGCTGACACGTGTCGCGCAGCGCAGAGCGCAGCGCAACCGCGCTAGCGCATCTGCGCTGACACGTGTCGCGCAGCGCAGTGCTTGCGCAGCTGAAGCGTTGCTACATAAAAATAGAGCTTTGCTCTGATTGGGCGCGCCTTCTTGGGCGCTGCGCTGACGTATCATCGCCTGATATGTGGCGCGTTGCGCCCGAGACTTGAAGCGTTGCTTCAGAATTTTTGAATTTTGAATTTCGACAGAGCTTTGCTCTGATTGGGCGAAACAGCTATCACCACCGATCTTTGGAGTTGGGCGCGGCTTCAGCATCCCTTCGATAATCTCTGGTTCGAGTGGATTCTTCCACCTGATCGCCGGGCATGTATGGAGATCCTTTAGCATTCTTTTCATCTTGGATGAAAGAGCGACCTCCCATGGAACTTCTTCTATGAAAGAGCATGATGCCCCCGGTGTATCCGTCTTCTTGGGAGTGTGTGGCCGAGACGGGTTCACCTTCCAATTCTCGGATAATACGAATTTTCCCTGTTGGTACTGATCTTCTATCCAGCTTTTGAAGATGTAACAATCCTCGATCGGATGGCCCAACATTCGGTGATAAGGGCAATAGTTAGGATTGCTAATGTCGCCTGGTTGTGCTGGGCGTCTTGGCTCTGGCAGAGTGATGAGCCTGTTGCGCAATGCAAGCTCGAATAACCTCTTTGTCTTGTCTCGAGGGAAAGAGTAAGGGCGTCTTATTTTATCTTCGAGAGATCGAGTTCTGTTATTTTGGCGATCAATTGGTCTCGGGCCACCGGGATGCTGTTGAGCATTGGCGACGACGATAGCTTTCGCCTTTCCCTTCTCATTTCGAGAGTCCGGCTTTGGAGGAGACGGTCTATGACCCATCGGTCCATTTGGACCAACTTGTCAATCAAGGCCTGAAAAGTAGTCGGCTTGAAAAACATCATGAATTGTGAAATAGTTGCATGAGGGTCCAGGGTGCCTACGAACATGCCCACCGCTAGTACCTCTTCGATGCGCTGTTCGCATTTCGACCACAGATTCAGCCATCTTATTTAGTATTGAACCCATGTCTCTCCAGGTTTCACCCTAGCATTAATCAATGCTGTAATCGGGGTGCGTTCACTAGCACTCGCGAATCGCTGGGTGAATAATAGCTCTATTTCTGCGAAAGTCTTGACGGAGTAGTTTGGAAGTTCAGAGTACCATTCGAATGTTGTCTCCGATAAGCTGCCAACAAACTGACGGAGCAAAAGTTTATCATCACCCCCAGTGTTGCCGCAAAGATCCCTGAACTGGGCGACATGCTGGTGGGGATTGCCCGTCCCTTTATGTACATGAAATTTAGGGATCGTGTATCCCGGCGGGTATTTTATTTGGTCATACCAGCTTAGATACGGTCGCCCAGTTTTAACAACTTGGCCGGCCGCCTCATTCGCTTGGTGAGCTCGTATTTGCTGAGCAATATAGTCATCCAGAGCGGCCTTGGAAATAGTTTCCTCTTTGGCAGCTGAAAGAGCCGGAGGAGAGTTCGACGTCTCTCCTCTGTCGTCTTCAATAATGATCAGAGGGTCTTCAGCTGGAGGCTCCGGCTGTAACATCATCCCGACCATGTCTTGGAAGAGAAGCGTCATTTGTTTTATATTGGCAGCTTGTTCTGCGGCTTCTCTGTCCTTCTTTTCGAGGACTCTGCGGAGGAAGTCAGCATCGGTTTCTTGTTCATGACGCTGCTCTGATGACGCCTCAGGGCTTTCTTTTAGCCCGGTGAATGGGGCCATTTGCGTTAGCATTTCCTGAAGCTTCTGTTGCTGCTCCTGGGCTTTTGTTACGGATCAGGTGAGCGGTCGGTGACCCGTCGAAGCGTGGCTTTCCTCTTTTCCGGAAGCCATGTAAACAGTATGCACCATTATGCCCCCAGACTTGGGGCGTTTGGGCTCATCGTCTTCGTGCTCTGCCGTAGTCACAGGGGCTTTTTCTGGCCTCCTTTTCTTTTGAGCAGTTAACGTTGAGGGGGTTGTTGCAGCGGGCACCCAGGTAGTTGTCGTCCTTTGTGGCTTGACAGGACGGTTCTCTTCCTGTTGAACCTTCACCTTTTTCTGTCGGCGAGAGTGATCTTGATCAATTACTGAGTCCTGAACCCGTCGCCAGACTTTGTAGATTTTGGAGGATAGCCGCTGAGGGGGCTGTTCCGGCTTCGCCTTCGGTGCATTCTCTACGGGTGGAGGAGATCTTTTCAGCACGGCGGTAGGAGAGTTCTTGCGCACCTTGTTCAGCAATTCAAAACTGTTCCCAGTTGGAACAGCGGCATTGACTTCCACCGTTGGGGCCGGTGGATTTAGCCCAGAGGGGGAGTTGCCCCCAGCTTTCCTTACTCGGCGCCAGTGGCGACGTCGAGCGAGTCGAGCTGCTGGGATTGTTTCAGCTTTAGGGGTGACTTCATTATGCCCCCTGTCTTGGTGAGGCGCTGTTGGTACCAGCCTCTTGAAGACCGACGTCCGTCGAGCAGCAATGTCTAACCAGTCAAAGACAGACCTCTGAGCGGGGGAAGTAGCTTTGAGGACTTCGACTGGAGCGGGATCCGGAACAGTCAGTCTTATGAAGACCGACCCTTTGGCAGGAGAAGTCATCTTGACGACTTCGGGAGCAGGGATGGCTATCCTCTTCGGAATAACCTTTTCTGGAATTGCGGGCTTCATCATGGGCCCACATGAACTTTGGCCCAATCTGGTGAAGACTGAGGCGCCGAAGCTGGACGACCCGTTGAGAGGGGTCACAGTGGTGGTAAGTCGATCGAAGACCAACTTCTTTGGGGCTTCTTACTGTAGGGTTCCTAGGCACACTAAGGAGGTCTCACAAGGCATCAACCATGCCAATTTCAAATTTTACGGGTGCCGAGAAACCCTAATACGGATCGTTAGCTAGATGTCTAGGCGATAAATGAAACTAGTTAACAACTTAACTACAAGAACGGAAATACAACCTTTGTAGATCCGGTCCTCCACCTCCATAGCTCCGCAATGAAGTCTCCTCGCTGTCCAAATCGAAACCCGGGCTCTAGCGTCGGCTTCATCGGAGAAATGGGCGGGCTAGGTCGTCGACTTCGATGCCGAAGATGATCTACGTCGAGGCATCGCTAGATCAAGCTCCACCTTCACCAAGCCATGAAAACTTGTGAAGGAAACACACTCTACTACTTGGCAAGAGGTAGAGGATGAAGAAATAGGAAGTGGGTAGACTTTAGAATTGGATTTCTCACTCTTTTTCTCACTTTGCCATTGATGAAGGCAAGGTTTCTTTTCTTGAAGAAGAAGAAGATGAAGAAAGATAATGGAATTATGATAAGTTAGTTAGAATTGAAAAGAAAATGAATCCTTATCATAATTCCAACCATAGTTAGGTGTAGAGAATAGACTAGGGTTAGTGAATGGTTAGGTTAAGGAGATGAAGACAAAATGGTCAAAGTTGCATGAAGTTTCAAGAAACTTCATGAATCAATGCAACCATTTTGTTTTCTTCTCTCTCTTTATTAATCCAAAATAAATAGATAAATGAATGGATAAATAAATAAAAACCTAACCATATACTTAACCAAGGTTTAATTCTTTACACTTAACCAAATAAGCATGTATCATCAAACATGATACAATCATGTGCATAAAAGTATATCACATATACAACTTGCACAATTCAAGTGAGAAAATCCATTTAAAGTGAACCAATACTAGTTAATGTAAAGTAATATATCAAATATATAATTATACATTAAATCATTAAATCAACACTTGATTCAATGATCCGGTCATGTCGAACATAACCGACTAGTATTCAATGTATCGACTTATCGAATCAACGCTTGAATCGATAACTAGGTTATATCGCATACAACCATTCGAAACATTCATCCCGAGAATAGAATACGGTATCACATAGACGCATTATTCTCGGTCCCGCACATATCTCATATGCGCTCCTATTTCGTTTCGCTTGAGCCAGGAAACCTCTGTGTAGGACTCTAAAGACTCGTCAATACGCCGGCAGCAGGTGATGATCATATCAAACACCCACAAGCCGCAAGCGGTCTGCTAAACGTAACGGCCACCCGGGTATTGAGCGATCAGAAGATCGACGAGCAAGCCCGCTCACACTCCAGTGAATCCAACCAGTAACACTTACCGTACAGTCCGGTCTCGTCGTCTGATATGTCGCATATCTCGCCTAGGGGTGGTAAACGTCAGACCCCAATAGCTCGATAAGTCGTGTCGATCTGAGGTCTATAACAATTCAAGAAACTACTGGTAACACTTACCAGTAAATCTCAGCAACCCTGGCCAGGGATTTCCTGTTATAGCCAATCGAACACAGCGCAACATCAACTCCCTATACCGGGAGAGACGAATCCCCTCCTATCGCTCATTGCCTCCATTTGATTTGGGACTGTACCCAAAAACCACCGTTTTGCACGCCCTCTTGGACGTGGTAAGGTGGAAATCAAAGCACAGTGGGAACCACACAAGACTCTATGACGATCTCGGGTCAACAGACTACTCTGTACCAGTGTCACCAGAGAACTGCCATCTGACGTGAGGTATAATACCATCTGGGAGTTCTCGGCGAGTCCGTCCAGTGTACCCAGTCTCCACTGAGCACCCGTATATCATCTCTGATGTCAAACACCAATGGATATGGGATCATCCATCGCCCATCTGTATGGGTCGAGAAGGCATACGCTAGTCTACTCTGGCATATCGATGCCCCGTCTCGATACACCCACGACTAGGGACCTTGAAGGATGTACTTATGGACTACCATGTCCCCACTAGTATGATCCGCATCATAGTCCAGGTAGTCAAGCACACATCCTAAGGGCTTTACCAACATGTAACAGAGAGACAATCAGTATACACGTTAAGGTAAAGAGTAACCAGATAGCATACTATCATGTCGAGCAAGAAAGTCCTCCCTATATATGTCCCAGCATCCACTACAATATACATCATATGTATAGCAATGGCCTCTAGGGCATACATATAACTAACACTTACGGCAACATCGGGGCATTGAAGCTCATGGTTGGGATCATAGTCCTAAAGAACAGTCCAGTGGTAGCCTGGGTTACTTGGTCCACCGGCATCGTGAACAGGGAGGCCGCTTGAGGCCCGTAAGCTATGCCTCCAGATGAGGCGGAACGTGAGTTGCAGTTACAGCTGGAACACTTCACGCAAGTAGACGCCATTGATGTTTCGTTTTCTACGCCAAGCAAGAAACCAAATCTTAGTACCTCGAACCCAATGGCAACCATATCAAACCGCGATTCGTTTGCGAACACGACACACGAAGTGTGGAGTGGAAAGAGGAAAAGGTCCCACCGGGCGTGCCAGAATCTGTTCCCCGCCGAAAATGGAGACGCGACCGCGCAGGTTCGTCTTGCCTGAATTTTGGGACAGATGCTAATTGGTGCTATCCGTCCACCTCTCCGAAGATACCAAGTTGATTTATGGCACCGTATATCGGAGGTTTAAACGGATGCGGCCGATGTAGCAGACTTCATCAGATTCTCCCTCATTTGAGGGGTTTTTAATTGTGGGGACGCTCTTCCCTGCAGGCGCAAGCCCCTGCAGTTAATTACGCTACCGTATCGCGATAACAACTTTCTCCTTCTCCAGATGGTCACTTCGTGTCGTGTGTGTTTGTTTTGTTTTTGGTTGCCCGTGGATTGTATACGGAGACTAATTTATGTTGTCGCCCGTAGGGCGTGGATTAGTCCAAATCCGTATCTTCTTAGATTTGGGTTTGGGGGTTGGGTTTAAGGATACGTTAGCCTCATTTGAGACTAAGATCAACTTAAACGTTAGGTAAGGATATGTTAGTCCGATTTTAGACTAAGATCAACTTAACGGGATCATTTAGATCCAACAAGAAAGCATTTGGCCTCTGTTGTTTAGTTTAGGGACATTGCGGTCAGTTAGTTTAAGGACATTACGGTCCAATGTTAGTTTAAGGACATCTCGGTCCAGGTTAAGGACATCGTAGTCCGTGGGTTTAAAGGGACCCCACAGTCTGAGGTTAAGGACATCGTAGTCCATAGGCTTAAGGACCCCACAATCCGGTTTAAAGACATCGTAGTCTATAAAGTTTAAGGACATCATAGTCCATGAGTTTAAGGACCCCACAGTCCGGTTTAGAGACATCGTAGTCTATAAAATTTAAGGACATCATAGTCCATGAGTTTAAGGACCCCACAGTCTGTGAAATGTTTGGTTGCTGGGACCCGACACCTCTCTGAAGACGTTGAAGGATTACAATGACAGATATCAGAGAAGTAAAGAGATGTACCCTTGAACCGGTGTGAGTTGGTCGGAAGATCTGTAGTCCAATTTGGGACTAAGATATGTTAAATATTCGTGAGCAGATGGGCTCAATTAAATATAAGTTGAGGACTTATGGCCAATATTGGGCTAAGTCCAATGAGATTAAAATGTTTAACATTTTATTGTTCTGGGCTGTTGAGCCTTTATTTGGGCTTGGCCCTCTTAATAATGCTGAGCATTAGATCCTGACATTTTTTTGTCCTGTATTGAATGCATAGCATTCATCAGAACGGTGTGTGTTCTGACAGCGCGCCACGTTGCGCGCCAGGCGCTTTGCGCCAATTAAAGAGCGTATTGCGTTTCTGCTAAGTAGCGCACACGAAAAGGACACGTGTCGCGCTTGGAGCTAAGCGTCAGATGATGGGCGCATTGCGCCAGTTTATGAGCGCATTGCGCTTTCAATTTATGAGCGCGTTGCGCTAGTTTAGTGGCGCACAAGTGAGTGACACATGACGCGCTTGGCGCTGAGCGCCAGCCCATGAGCGCAGTGCGCTGTTTCAGAAGCGCAAAGTGTAAGTTGTATACGTGGTTGACACGTGGCACGTTTTGGCGCTGAGCGCCGGTCCAAGGAGCGCAGAAGCGCAGTTCAAGAGTGCAAGGCACTTATCAATAGCGCAAAGCGCATTTGATCAAATTTATGTTCTTTTTTAAAGGAGGCTTTGCCTCAAGATTCAAGAACAACAGTTCTTGTTTTTTGAAAGGGCTTTGCCTTTGTAGATCAATAATCTGTGAATGAAGTAAATACTTCGTTTGTTTTTATGATGAGATCTTTTGATCTCATTTTATAAAAGATTTTGGTCTTTTGTAGATCTATGATCTTTTAAGAAGATAATTCTTCTGTTTTAATGAGATGATTTTATCTCTTTGTTCAAGAATCATTCTTTTTACCTTAAAGAAATGATCTTCTTTCAAGAGCTTGCTCTCTTTCTTTTTGAGTTTTCTCAAAGTTTGTAGGGGGTTTCTCTATATCAGACTTGAAGTCTTGGGGCCTTTATATAGGGCAAATTGATTTGTTAAATCGGTTAAAGAGATCTTTCTCTGAATGATTTGGGGATGTTTCCTACTGTTGGATCTTTGATCCTAGGGTTTCTGTTTTACAGAAGGAAATCTTCTTGTTTTTAACAAGATTGAGAAAATCTTTCCATAACAGAATTTTAATTTTGATTAATTAATGATTTATCATTATTTATTAGATCTTTTGATCTAACGGTGGGGAATTTTATAATTCCAGCGCTGGTGCACCCGTGCTTTGCACGTAGTGCGCTGTTCAGAGCGCAGTGCACTTTGCGCTAGCGCACCTACGTTTGACACGTGGTGTGCAGCGCAGAGCGCAGCGGAACCCATGCTAGCGCACCCGTGTTTGACACGTGGCGCGCAGTGCGCCTAGCGCTAGCGCACACATGGTGCACTGCCTAGGGCGCAGCGCACCTGGCGCTAGCGAATCCGTGTTTGACACGTGGCGTGCAGCGCGTCTAGCACTGGATCTGAAGCGTTGCTTCAATTTTTGAATTTTAAATTTCAAAACAGAGCTTTGCTCTAATTAGGGGTGCACTGCCTAGGGCACAGCGCACCTGGCGCTAGCGAATCCGTGTTTGACACGTGGCGCACAGCGTGCCTAACGCTGGATCTGAAGCGTTGCTTCAATTTTTGAATTTTAAATTTCAAAACAGAGCTTTGCTCTGATTGGGGGAAACAATGACGCTCTCGGAGTTTCGGCATCCCAAACAAACAAACGAGGTCAATCACCCGGATTGCTGCTCCTACCATCGAGCAATAGGGCATCCCCTTGAAGACCGCTTCACCTTCAAAGACTGGGTAGAAGATCAGTATCAACGAGGCAAGTTCGCTTTATCCGACAGCTGGAGGGTAACTCCACCGCAAAAGCATGAGCTAAAGAGGACCTATACCACAAGGATAGGACCGGCTCAACACTAAGAATGGAAGCGAACTCATACCTGCCATGTGGTAACACTCTCAAAGGAGGGATGGCACGAGACTATAGATGACCCATTCAAGTGCTTGAAAATGAAGATGAGGATGAGGTGATCTCAGAGTTTCTACCAGCACCAAAAGAGCTGGAAGATGGAATACACACTACAGCGGACAACCTAAGGAAAATTGACTTAGGGACGGAAAACGACTCGAGGCCAACGTTCGTCAGTGAGCTATTATCTGAAAAACAGGTAGCAACGTTAAAAGACTTGCTCATGCAATATAAAGACTGCTTCGCATGGACCTATTCCAAGATGCCGAGTCTAGATCCAAAGGTAGCAGTACATAAACTGGCCATATCGCCGAACATAAAGCCAATCAAACAGGCGCCAAGAAGAATGCGGCTCGAACTTGAGATGAGTATCAACGTTGAAGTCAAGAAACTAATCGACTTAGGCTTCATCCAAGAAGTTCAATATCCCAACTGGATCGCTAATATCGTTCCAGTGATGAAGAAGAATGGGATAGTGCGCATCTGCGTGAACTTTCGGGACCTCAGCAAAGCTTGCCCGAAGGATGATTTCCCAGTACCTGTTACCGAGCAAATGATCGATAACACGTCTACCCATGAACTCTTCTCCTTCATGAATGGATCTTTAGGATACAACCAAATAAAAATGCATCCTGAAGACCAACAACATACCGCCTTCCGGACTCCGCTGGGTATATTTTGCTACAAGGTAATGCCTTTCGGTTTAAAGAATGCTGACGCTGCCTGCCAGAGGGCCATGACAAAGATCTTCGATGACCTCATCCATGAGATTGTCGAATGCTACATCGACGACCTGTTGGTGAAAAGCAAGTCTTATAAGGAACATTGGGAACATCTAAACATAGTGTTCCAACGTCTTCGGAAGTATGATCTGAAGATGAATCCTCTAAAATGCGCTTTTGGAGTCTCTTCAGGCAAAATCCTAGGATTCATCATACGGCACCGGGGTATCGAAATCGATTTCTCAGAAGATCAAGGCGATTATGGAGATGCCCACGCCAAGGACCCTCAAACAGTTGCGATATCTTCAAGGAAAGCTCGCATATATCTGGTGGTTCATAGCCAACCTCTCCGGAAAATACCGTCCCTATAGTCATTTGATGAAGAATGGGACCTCGTTCGTCTGGGATCAAAAGTGCCAAAATGCACTAGACAAAATCAAGCAATGCCTGCAAAATTCGCAGGTATTGACCGCTCCGGTTAAAGAAAAACCCCTTATCCTATATACAACGGCCCGTGAGGGTTCTCTAGACGCACTATGGGCACAAGAGAACAATCAGGGAAAGGAGAGAGTTTTGTACTATTTGAGTCGAGTTCTCCTGGGGGCAGAAAATAACTACTCCCCCATCGAAAAGCATTGCCATCTTCGCGATAACGAAGCTCAGGCATTACGCCTTAGCACATGAGATCCATCTCATATCAAAGGTGAACCCTCTCAAATATCTGATGTCAAGGGCCATACTAACAGGAAGGCTTGCCAAATGGGCCCTCCTCCTGATGGAGTTCTCGGTAACGAATTGACCCCTTAAAGCAGTAAAAGGCCAGGCCATTGTCGATTTTCTCGCCGAGCATTCGATACCAGCCCTTAAATTGCGAGTTGCCGGATGAACATGCGTTCGACACAATCGAAGGAGAGAAGGAAGAAAATGATTCCTGATGGGAACTCTATTTCGATGGAGTATCTTCTATGAAGAGGCGAAGGCAAAATACCCCCATAATCAAAGCCGGGATGGGCCTTATCTTCATGACTCCACGACGAGGGATAATACGTTACGCCTTTTTCTTAACGGAGCTGAGGACTAATAACGAAGCTGAATATGAAGCTTTGATAGCAGGTCTCAAGATCGCTGTCGACATGGGAATCAAAGTCCTCCTCATATATGGAGACTCCCAGCTGATAGTTAGCCAAGTAAATGGCGACTATCAGACGTGCAAGCCAGAGCTGATAAAGTATGGCGAATGAGAGCAACAACTGTTGACACAAATCCTCTCTTAAGAGAGTATACCGCGTGCAGAAAATAGCAAGGCAGATGCATTGGCCAAATTAGCCAAGGAACTGGCCGACGAAGACCACGATGACGTAAAGATCGTCGTGCAAAGTCACAGGATCCTCGCGCCGACAGAAATATCTTCAGGAGACTTAACAGAGTCATCCGAAGGAAAAGAAATGACTGAACAAGTAGCCCTCCAAATAGAGGACAAAGAAAAGGTCAAGAATTGGAGGGAAGTCTTCATAGACTACTTCAAATCCTAACAAACGCCCAAAAATGCGTCATTAAGACATCAGCTCATGAAACGAGCTCTGTCTTCGCCTTCGTCAATGATACTCTATACAAGAGATCGTTCGACTGTCTGTGGCTAAGATGCCTGGGGCCGAAGGAAGCAAAGAAAGTCGTTCAAGAAATTCACGACGGACTCTGCGGTTCTCACCAAGCTGGGCCAAAAATGAAGCTGGAGATCAAAAGAATGGGTTATTATTGGCCCACAATGATTCAGGACTGCAACAAATATGCGAAGCAGTGTCACTCATGCCAAATTCACGGGGAATTCATCCACCAGCATCCAAATCTGCTACACCCAATGGTAGCTAGCTGGCAGTTCGAAATGTGGGGAACAGATATAATTGGCCCCATTGAACCAGCATCATCCAAAGGACATCGGTTCATACTGGCAACTACCGACAACTTTTTAAGTGGACAGAAGCAGTACCACCAAGGGAAGTGAAGGCGGAGAATATCCTCCATTTCTTCAAGACACATGTCATCTATCAGTTCGGCACTCCGCGATGAATTATCTCGGATAATGGGTCATCCTACAGAAGTCATAAAATCAGCCGCTTCGCACAACAGTATAAAATAGATTGGAGATACTCTTCAGTCTATAATTCTCATGCCAACGGTCTAGCTGAAGCATTCAACAAGACCTTGACGAAAATTATAAAGAAAACGGTGTCCAGGAACAAAAGAGACTAGCATGAAAGACTGAATGAAGCTCTCTGGGCATACCGCACAACGTTCAAAACAGCTACGAATACAACACCATACATGTTGGTATTCGGCACGGAAGCAGTGCTTCCCCTGAAAATAGAACTCCCTTCTCTACGAGTAGCGGTTCGATATAGACTGACAGATGAAGAAAATGCTCATCTTCGGCTCGAGGAGCTTGTTGCCTTTGATGAAACCCGCCTTATAGCACAACAAAACCTGAAAGCTTATAAAGCAAGGATGACACGGTCATATGAAAGACTGACCAGGCCGAGAACATTCCGCCAAGGCGAACTCGTACTAGTCGTCAAAAGACCAATGATCCCCAATCGTGCAAAATGGAGGAAATTCGAGCCGAACTATGAAGGCTCATATATCATAGACAAAGTCTACCAAGGTGGAGCCTACCTGCTCATGGATATGCATGGCGAAAGACCCTTCCGGCCAATAAACGGTCGATTCCTCAAAAAATACTACGCTTGACGAGTCATGACCTATGTCAATGATAGATGATGACGCTCGTGTCCGCTCGCTATCTTCCTGAGTCAAAACTCTGAGAGTAGTATGCAAAGAAGCTCCGTCTCCTCAAAAATGACGATAACGGACCGAGATGTCCTTAAACTAAAAATTCCCCTCAAACATGGCGATAACGGACCGAAATGTCCTTAAATTAAATATTCGCCTCAAATATGGCGACATCGAACCGAGATGTCCTTAAACTAAAACTCCATCTCAAAAAACGGCGATACCGGACCGAGAAGTCCTTAAACTAATTGCTCACCTCAAACAAGGCGACAGTGGACCGAGAAGTCCTTAAACTAATTATTCGCCTCAAATATGGCGGCAATGGACCAAGAAGTCCTTAAAACTAAAAATTTGCCCCAAAACATGGTGATAATGGACCGGAACGTCCTTAAACTAGCGTGTCGTCTCAAATACGGCAATATGCTCTCTTAAGATTTATATTGCAATCGAAACCCCAACAGCGAAGACTGCAACTCAAGTCCCACTGGCTACACAGCTACTCCAGCAGTGAAATCACCCCCAAGTCCTACTGGCAAACAGATGGGTAAAAAAACGGTATGTCCACAAGCAAAATTGGCACGGATGAAAACCCGAAAGGGCGCCGTGAGTAAAAATAGCAGGATTACCGGCAAGGTTGTGAAAACCCGGAAGGGCTCAATCTCGTAAAGAAAAATTACGAGATCCACTCGACTCGTAAGGAGAACTCCCCCTATGAGACCCTCACGGCTCATAGGATTCAAAAGCCTTAAGCTACAGGGATTTGAACCTGTTCTTAAGCCGTCCTATCCCCCAAGTTGCCTTACAGGCAGTCCAATATTAGCCCTTGTATACAATCCACAGGCACAAATAAAAGATTTCCCTGCCAAGCTCCACCAATGACGAGAAATGTCCTCATATGGTGAACGACACTTGTAAGTCTTCTCGACTTATAAGGAAAAAATACTCTTATAAGATCCTTACGACTTATAAAAGAACACACACTTGGGAATCCCCACGATTCCTAAGGAGAAAATACGCCTACGAGATCCTTACGACTCACAGGGAGAAATACCTTTATGAGACCCTTACGGCTCATAAAGTCAAAAAGCCTTAGTAGACAGGATCCTAACCATGTTTGCTAAGCCACCTTTGTTCAAATCAACAAAGGCAAATGATGAGTCACTCCTGGCAATATTCTAGTCGCAGCGATACTGATGCCTAAAAAGGTATCAAACTTCAAATCAACAAAGGCAAATGATGAGTCGCTTCTGGCAATATTCTAGTTGCAGTGTTACTGATGCTTAAACAAGTGTCACACTCCAAGTCCTTTCACGGCAAATGATGATTTGCTCCTGGCAATATTCCAGTCGTAGTGATGCTGATACTAAGGTTGGTATCAGATTCCAAACTCGCAATAAAAACAGCAGCGAGTAGCAAAAAATATGCATATGAAATAGCCGAAATGATGGGGCAACTCGCAATAAAAATCAGCGAGCAAAAAATATGCATATAAAAACAGCCGAAATGTTTGGGTAACTCGCAATAAAAAGCAGCGAGTAAAAATATAAAAAAACAGCCGAAATGATTGGGCACCGCGAAAAATAACCGAAATGATTGGGCAATCGCGACTCTCGTGATATGAAGTGCTGAAAAGATATAGCATCGCGGCAATAAAAAATAAAATAAAATAAAATTTCCTCTGCCCTGCAGGTGAGTCTACACTTATCCCTGTATACAATCCATGGGCACAAATGAAAAAGGGAACCATATTTTCCTACCAGGCTCTGTCAAAGGGAGAGCCAGACCTTGACGGCAACATTTATAGCATAGAGATCATCCCGACGTACCTTCTCATTCCGACAGGATGCAGACACAACGTTAACAAAGACCCAAGGGTCAAATCAAAAGTGGAGTCATGGCAAAACCCTAGCTCCAAGTCTTGACGGTCCATAAACAACCTAAAGACTACTCCAACATACCTTCTCATTCCGACAAGATGCAGACACAACATCAACAATGACCCAAGGATCAAATCAAAAGTGAAGTCATGGCAAAACCCTAGCTCCAAGTCTTGACGGTCCATACACAACCTAAAGACTACCCCGACATATCTTCTCATTCCGATAGGATGCAAACACGACGTCAGCAAAGACCAAAAGGTCAAATCAAAAGTGGAGTCACGGCAAAACCCTAGCTCCAAGTCTTGACGGTCTATACACAACCTAAAGACTACCCCGATGTATCTTCTCATTCCGACAGGGTGCAGACGCAATGTTAACAAAAGTCCCAAGGGTCGAAACAAAAAAAATGGAGTAATGGCAAAATCCTAACTCCAAGTGTCGACGGCGCTGTTCCCGCCAAAATTTTCGGCCAAGAGCTATTTATTCCCTTATAACCCTAATAAAAATGGAGAGAAGAAAGAGGAAAAGAATTCACGGTTGGACATCACGTGTTAAACACGTGAGCGATTATATGCAAAGCATATAAGCGCTGAAAGAAAATAACAAAAGGCCAAACATGCCTCACGTGTTAAACACGTGAGCGCTCATATGCAAAGTATATAGGCGTTGAAAACACATAACTAAAGGACAAACATGACTCACGTGTTAAAATACGTGAGCGCTCATATGCAAAGCATATGAACGCTGAACATAAATAACTAATGGCCAAATAGGCCTCACGTGCTAAACGCGTGAGTGCTCATATGTAAAGCATATGAGCGCTGAAAATAAACTAAATAAAACAACTAATGGCCAAATGGGCCTCACGTGTAAAACACGTGAGCGCTCATATGCAAAGCATATGAGCGATGAACATAAAACATGCTCAACCCACAACAGGGGTCACGTGTTAAACACGTGAGTTCTCTTGCCTTTCATATGCAAAGCATGTGAGCGCCCCAATTTAAAATGTTCCCATTAAATTCTATGTGATAAAATTAAATCCTATTTGGGAAATATTTCCCTGATCTTTTTAATATGGAAAGATCTTTCTCTAACGGAGAATTCTGAAATTAAAATCCGATGGTGATAAAATATCACCAATTAAATCATCTGATAGAATTAAATTCTATTTGGGAAATATTTTCCTGATCTTCCTCAAACTAGAAAGATCTTCTCTGTTAAACAATGGACCTTTGGATCAAATATCCAACGGTGATCATCTGGTAGAATAAATTCTATCATAGGAAAATATTTTCCTAATCTTGTTAAACTAACAAGATATTCATATGATAAGAATAAAATTCTATATTAAACTAACGAGATATCCATATGATAGAATTAAATTCTATATTAAGAAAATATATTTCTGATCTTGTTAAACAAACAAGAAATCTTCTCTGTTACACAGAGAGCCTTTGGATTAAAAATCCAACGGTGAATAAAATTCACCGATTGATCTAAAAGATCATGGAATCAATCATGATCTCTCAATGAGAGATTCTCTTAACAAATTGATTCTTGTTCTTCTCGTATAAATAGGAGGGGAGAAGGGAAGAAAAAGGGAGAGAGAATTTAATTCTCTAAAAGGAGGAGACCACCCCATAAGTTTTCCAAAAAGCTCCCACAAAAACAAAAGAGAATTTAATTCTCAAACAAAGGGTTTAACCCTTCAAAAAAAGAACTTAGTTCTTCCTCTGGTTGAGGTATGCAGAAGCAGATCTCCCCATAAGTTGAGAATTTAATTCTCATCGTGGAGATTCTGTTAGGCAGATTCAAAACTTAGGGGAAAGAACTAAGTTCAAAGAATTTAATTCTTACAAAAGTATATAGGAATTTAATTCCTCTGATATAACTAGGGTTTAACCCTGTAAAAAGAATTTAATTCTTATAAAACAAGAGACTTGAAATTCTCTAAACTCAGATCCAGCATCGTTAATATGAGATCAAAATCTTCATGCACATAGAAGAAAAGACCGGTGATTCATTAGTGTTCAATGCTATAACGAAACCTCGCGTGTTTCCCCACGTGAGCACCTCTGATGAACAAAAAAGAATGGCTGAGACCGAGTCACGTGTTTCACACGCGAGCATTTAAAAAGAACAAGAAGTACCTCCTAAGGCAGTCACGTGTTTTCCACCCGACCTCCAATCAATTGCTTAGCACTTATATGAAAATGGGAATAGACCCAAAAACAGCGCTCACATTTTGAAGACGCCTCACATGTTCGCACGTGAGCACCACAGGGTCAAAGTTCTTAGCACTTATAAAAGAAAGAGAAATAAAATCCAGAGAACAGTTCCCATTTCGGGCGCCTCACATGCTCACACGTGAGCCAAATGCTTAGCACTTATAAAAGAAGAGGGAAGTAAAACCCAAAAAGTGGTACCCAACCTTGGGGCGCCTCACGTGCACACACGTGAGTGCCACAAGAATTAAGTGTTCAACACTTATATATAAACGGGGACTTGAACCCAATGTACAGCGCCAGCTTTGAGGTGCCTCACGTGCCACACATGAGCACCCCCGAAATCCAATGTTTAACACTGCTTTAGAACCTCACATGGGAACACGTGAGTGCTGAACGTATACTAGTGCTTAACACTATGGGAAGTCAACTCCAGCCTCAAGTTAGCTAAGTCTTCTTGAGATTAAAATATTTTCGATCTCCAAATAGACCGAGCCTCTATGCTCATGACTTCCCAAACTAATTCCAGTTTCAAACATGATTGATGACTCCTCAATTAATGATGACCAAAACGATATTCGTCCCACATTCCCCCGAGGAAATCTTAGTCTCATAATAGGACTTATGATTTCTGGGTTGTCCACCAACTCCTTTTTTTCTTTAAATAGGGGAATTGGTTCAAGGGTACACCTCTGATACATGTCGTTGTAATTCTCAACGTCTTTAGAGAGGCGGTGGGTCCCGACAATCAACTGCTTTTGGGTGCACTTCCCAAAATGGCGGCAATGGCCCGTAACGTCCTTAAACTAAAATCTCACCTCAAAAATGGTGATCTACAGACTGAAACGTCCTTAAACTGACAACGGGCCGAAACGTCAACTAAAGCAATAGAGCCCAAATGCTCTTTTATTGGGTCTGAATGATCCCAAAATCCTGTTGAGTAGATCTTAGTCTCAAATTGGACTAACGTATTCTCAACAAACATTAAAGTTGATCTTAATCTCAAACGAGATTAACAATTATTAAATCAAACCAAACCCAAATCTAAGAATATACGGATTTGGACTAATCCACGCCCTACGAGCGACAACATAAATTAGTCTCCATATATAATCCACAGGCAAACAAAAATAAAACAAACACACATGACACGAAGTGAACGTCTGGAGACGGAGAAAGTGGTTATCGCGATGCGGTAACGTAATTAACTGCAGCGGCTTGCGCCTGTAGGAAAGAGTGTCCCCACAATCAAAAACCCTTCACAACGAGGGGGAATCTGACGAAGTCCGCTACAATGGCCGCATCCGCCCAAACCTCCGATACACGGTGTCATAAATCAACTTGGTATCTTCGGAGAGATGGAAGGATAAATCCAAATAGCATCTGCTCCCAAAATTCAGGCCAGACGTCCTAACGTCCCGGTCGTGTTTTTCGGCGGTGAACAGATTCTGGCACGCCCGGTGGGACATTTTCCTCTTTCCACTCCACACTTCGTGTGTTATGTTTTTCCGCGATCAAATAATCGCGGTATATATGTTTGTGGTTGCCCTTGGGTGATGGGATATTGAAGCCGGCGTTTCGTCTCTATGAAGAATGGCGTTTGCTCCCACCCTAGCAACTCAGGCTCTGTCATATCCGGTGGATTCAAGTATGGGCTACTTGCAGCCTCAAATCTCTGCAATTCAGCTCTTCAAGAAATCAACGGGCTTCTCTTTAGGTCGATACTCCCACCTCCCACCCTTGGTGCCTCAACGTCGAAGGAGGAAGCCCAGAAGAAGTCTACCTTCTACAGGCTGGCTCCCCAGCAACAGCTTTGCCGACGGAATCAGTCTTCAAACAACTAGCACACCGAGGTCAACGCAGGGGGAAGAATATTCAAGCTCTCAAAGGAAACAGGGGCAGGCTTGGCAAAATCCTGAGGCTAATCAAATCCCGGCCGTAAGAAACGGTCGACGTCGATATCGACATCATATAAAATGAGTTGGGGGTAATTCTCTGTATGGTCCTGTTTCAAACCCAGTGGTGAATGTTGTTGTTCCAACTGGGAACAGCTTCAAACTGTTGCGAAGGGTCAGACAAAATTTTCCCACCGCAATATTGAAGAAATCTCCGCCGCCCATGGAAATTTCACGAGAGCAGAAACCAATTCGCTCCCTAAAATAACTTTCCTCATCTATATATAAGGTGTGGAAGCAGGTGAAGGCCTCTGTCATCCACCGCGGCTCTTCCCCTAGACGTCAGCCAAATTCTGACAAATCCCTTTTCAAATACAAGGGGATTCATCCCAAGACGGATCCTGATACAGCGGTTCCTCCCAAAACCAAAGCGGCTTCTCACAAAAAAGGTGAGGCCTAATAAAGCTCAAGTGCCCGAGGCAAACTCCAAAGGCCAAAACTCCAAACACCCCAAACCTGGGGGCATGGTAGTTCGCATAGTCTATGTGGTGAATTCTAAAGACGAAGTTCGAGTTTCTACTACTCACCGACCTCAAACTCGGTCCCTGATAAAAGTTCAACTGCAACGTGAAAAGCTACAGGAGATGCTCGCTCAGACGACAGCAAACGCTAATCCATCGCCTAAGGAAAATCCCGAGGACGCATCCGAAGAAAGAGTAGAGAAGGAGTCAAATATTGATTTCCTAAAGAGCGCTCTGAAAAGGAAAGATGAAGAAGCGGCAGAAATGTCCACTAAAATGAACCAAATGGCTCTTCTGATTCAGAATATGGCTGGAATAATGGTTCAATCGGAACCACTGGCAGATGAACCGCCGGTAGTTGGTTTTAAAGATAAGGATGACATTTCAAATTCTCTACAAACCTCATCAACGGCTGAGAAGGAAATGATTCCTAAATGAAAAGCTGGACACATATATCGCACAGCAAGTCAAAACTCATTATGCCAGTGAAGCGTCAAATAGGCCAATCAAGACTAGTCGACCGTATCCGGCGTGCTACGATCAAATACAGTACCCACCAGAATACATACTTCCGACTCCACATATACAAAGGAACCGGGAATCCTCACCAGCACATCACGCGATTTAAATCCATATACGGTAACACTGGAGAGAATGATATACTTCTCCTCTAACAGTTCGTCAGCTGTCTGGTGGGCATTGCCTTCGAATGGTATGCGGAACTCTCGAATGACTCCGTGAATACCTTCGACGATATGGAGATGCTCTTCTGTCAGAGATTTGCTAGTGTGAATAAACGCACTACCGTAACGACGTTGGTCAATGAAAGGGTTAGACCGAATGAGACCTGTGTTCAATATATTACCCAATGGCGAAATCTCTGGTCAAAATGTGAGCAACGTATCGATGAAGCTGCAGCTGTGGGAATGTTCATAGCCACCCTTGACCCAAATTCAAATGGTGTTCCCATTTACGGCCCTTTTCAAGCCGACAGCTTTCCAAGAGCTCATGGATAAAATGACTCGATTGGATCAGCTGGGTCAAGACCCTTCATCATCCGATGAAGATGAATGAAAAGCGGAGGTAAGGTGGCATTTGTCACTAACACTCAACAAAAAATGAGCGAATTTGAAGCGACATGTCGCCAAAATAGCGACGGCGTGGGTACTCGCTCCCCCCCTCCGAGATATACACAAGGGGCATATTTCTCACTGGCAGAAGAATCTCTACGTGGGATGGTCCTTTATTCTCAAAGAACAGATAGAATATCAAGGGATTTACAAGCGGGTTTTGCAATCAAGTGGAATATCCCACTTGAACCAAAAAACCATGGGAGGGATGTGAAACCCATGTCCTACTCCGAATCAGACGATGAGGAAAAAACCCCAAGTCAAATTCATTCTTCCAAGGAAGAGGAAGACTCGGCAGAAGGAATAACGTGATATCTCGTTCCTTTGTATATGAAGAAGACGCTCCATCAGTATCGGAAAGCGGCATTGATAAGCGGGAGGCAGGTGCTGTTTAAAATGCCCAGTACTTCCTGCAAAACAACTCGATTGGCACGTTGATAGATGAAGAAGTCCAAGAAGGTAAAAATAGTCTAAGGTGTGAAGTGTCCATGCAAAAAAAGGACAAGCAGCAGCATCTCAGCACACAAGAGTTTGAAGGGGTGAGTTATGCAATTTCGCGACCGAATGAGAATGTTGGACCGAAAATTCCTTAAACTAGAAATCCGCCTCAAATATGGCGATCATGGACCGAAACGTCCATAAACTAATGTGTCGCCTCAAACATGGAACATCATCCCAAATACGGCGATATTCTCTCTTGAGATCTATATTGCAATCGAAGTCCCAACGGCAAAGGTTGCAACTCAAGTCCTACCGGCTACACAGCTACTCCAGCAATGAAGCGACCTACAAGTTCCACCGGCAAACAGATAGGTCACTTGTGGCGAAACTATTTTCGAGAGTTTCATCGTTAAAAAAACGGTATATCCACAAGCGAAATGGACACGGATGAAAACCCAAAAGGGCGCCGTGAGTAAAAATAGCAGGATTGCCGACAAGTTTGTGAAAACCCAGAAGGGCGCAATCTCGTTAAAAAAAATAATAATAATAAAGAGAAAAAAGGTGTGTCCACAAGCAAAATGGGCACGGATGAAAACCCGAAAGGGCCCCGTGAGTAAAAATAGCAGGATAGCCGGCGAGTTTGTGAAAACCCGAATAGGGCGCAGACTCGTAAAAAAATTCATGTGCACTTGCAAGGTCCTCTCGACCCTGTGAAGAGAAAACACCTGCGTGAGATCCTTATGAATCACAAAAGAAGAAACACACTTAGGAATCCTCATGATTCCTAAGGAGAAATTACACTTACAGGATCCTCACGACTCGTAAAGATAATTCCCCTTATGAGACCCTCACGGCTCATAAGATTCAAAAGCCTTAAGCTACAGGGATCTGAACCTGTTCTTAAGCCGTCGTAGCCCCTAAGTTGCCCTACATGCGGTCCAATATCGGCCCTTGTATACAATCCACAGGCACAAATAATCGTTCCCTCACCTAATTCCACCAATGTCGAGAAATGTCCTCATATGATGAACAACACTTGTAGGTCCTGTCGACTTA
This sequence comes from Agapanthus africanus, assembly GCA_030015575.1. Taxonomy (NCBI): domain Eukaryota; kingdom Viridiplantae; phylum Streptophyta; class Magnoliopsida; order Asparagales; family Amaryllidaceae; genus Agapanthus; species Agapanthus africanus. The sequence goes on along the minus strand of CM057338.1, from coordinate 314,299,286 downwards.
CAAGGAGAAAATACTCTTATGAAATACTTACGACTTATAAGAGAACACACACTTAGGAATCCTCATGACTCCTAAGGAGAAAATACACCTACGAGATCCTCACGACTCGTAGGGAGAAATACCTTTATGAGACCCTTACGGCTCATAAAGTCAAAAAGTTTTAGTTGGCAGGATCCTAACCTTGTTTGCTAAACCACCTTTGTTCAAATCAGCAAAGGCAAATGATGATTCTCTCCTGGCAACATTCCAGTGGTAGTGATGCTGATGCCTAAATTGGTAGAAAATTCCAAGTCTTCTCAAGGCAAATGATGATTCGCTCCTGGACATATTCTAGTCGCAGTGATGCTGATGCTAAGATTGGTATCAGATCCCAAGTTCCATACTCGCAACAAAAATCAGCGAACCAAAAATGCATATGAAATAGCCGAAATGATGGGGCAACTCACAATAAAAATCAGCGGGTGTCACGACCCGAAGGTACGGAACGTGACCGGCAATTAAATTACGAAGCGTCTAGAGGCGCAACGTAATCTAAGTAAGCCGAAGCCCAGAAATCTAAACCATTTAAAAGAAGAAGTGTAGGAAAACAAGTTTAAAAGCAACATCAAATTTTCTCAAAAATTTCGGCAGAGTCTCCTTTGTAAAAACTGGCCCCAAACGGGTACAAGCAAGAATATATACATATGCAATAATAAAAAGGCATCCCCAAGCGGGAGCTAGCACTTCGCCAATTGGCGGTCACAACCACGTAAGCAATATAATATACAACGCCGAAGGGCGAGGAACAAAACTCAAAGAAAACCATCAAAACCACCAGAAAACCATAATAATACAAGCGCGACTCTAAGGTCAAAAGAATAAACAACTGGTCTTCTAAATTTATCAAGTAATACAAGTCTAGTTGATGGAGCTTACTAGATACAAATGAAATAATAAAAGTACAACGGCGGTCCTGATACAAGTGAACTAACCTACCAAGTAAATCACCCTGAATGAAATGATGTGCCAGCAAGCTGCCAAAGAAACCTGTACATCGAAACCTGTAAGAAAATTTGGCACAACATGGGTGAGTTGCCAACTCGTGAGTAGAAAACATCTGCGAGTAGAAATCGCATGCACGACGCTCTCCTAGGTCATAATAATATACTTAATATAACACTAGTCATCTAGTAGTGGCAGGGTAATAATCTATGCGTAAGTGCAATGCTCAGTGCTCGTGTCAATGCCTCAAGTAGTAACATATCATGTGTATGGGTATGCATGCACCATGAATGTAAAACAATCAACCATGAAATCTGGATATATCTGTATAAGAAATCTTTAACTTTTATCATAGTAAAATTTGTATGGTAATCTGAAACATCATCAATGAAATCCATGGAAATCCGTGTACAAGCAAATCTCATAGTCTCAATATCTCGGGCTCCGTCAGTCCGGATCGACCCATATCATCAAATCACACGACAACGGTCGGTATCCTCCGGATATCCGCCGTCCCAGACATCACCGGTAGGTAGTCTTCCCCAGCCAGGCTCATCGTCATCCCCACAAAAACACTCTCGTCCCGGGGTACCGTACCGGGCCCACCATATACCCGAGACGGTTGCTCCACTCCTCGAATCGGGTCTTGAAATCCAACAGAAAACATGAAAAATCATGGTGGACGACCCATACATCACGAGAAAACCGTAACTTGTATTTTAAAATGAGAGGGAGAGAGAGAGAGAGAGAAGTTTTTATATATATTCTTGCGGTTTACCCCAAAATCCAGAAATCTCATAGAAATCCAAAATCCCAAAATCATGAGTAAGTAAATAATGAATGTCGGCATAAACCCCACAATACTGCATGATAATATGAATATGTGAATGCATGAAGTGTCTAAGTAATAAATGCAATGTCTAAACTAGCACATGAGGGTAATCACACAATATTATACTGGACTAGCATTTAGCTGATTATATCAATAAAAGATAATATGTTCTAAAGTGTGCATGACATGGCAATTACCGATGATGATGTGTGTGAGCTGGCAAATAAGTGTGCATGGAACAGGCGCATCATCGGTAATGGTGCTGGTGTCCTAACAGGCAGAGTTTCATATTAGCTAAAGAAACATGTATATGAACATGCAATGCGATGAATACAACATGAATATAATGATGAATGTGTAGTAAACGCATAACTAGAGAATACATACTAATTACGAGTCATACAGTTTGTTGTTTGAAAAAACACGAATCGTGGTTTTTAGAAAATTAGGGGCTACGGGGTTTTTATGAAAAGATATGTCCTTTGAAAAATCCGTAGTATCCCTCAGGCTGTCTTTAAAAATGCGCACGATTCGTTAGTTTGAAAATAAGTATGACTCGGGCCTAAACTAAGATCTACCTAACCAACTAAGGAACTAACTAAAGACACTAATCGAAAAGTAAGAAGAATCCTCCTAAAGTCTGAGTCGATATCTCTAGTAGTCGGCGATCCAGCATCAATACGACTTCCTCGAGTCAAGAGTGAGGATCAATCATCACATTTATGCCTCGTACGGTAAAATCCATCATACGGCATCCCAAAATCGGGGTACGGGTCAACTATCACATATATACATCATCGTTCGTGTAGTATCATCATCAAACAATATCATGATCAAGGGTACTGTACTATAATCGCCTACATCCCAATATCATCAAACATATATCATTGTCTGTGTAAATATACATCGTCAAATGATCCACTAAAATATCATGTCATATATCATATCGTGATTAAGTCACATATTACAATCCGGGTTCTATTCTAGAGTCTCATATATTTCAATGTCATCATCACCTATTATCGTTTATATATAAATATACATTTTCTCATTTCCCAACGATCCGCTAATATCATAATGCATCTCATATCATACACAATCGTATATCCAATAGATCATGGCATCAAGCCCAGTCATATCGACTCATCCCTATGTATCATATAATATCCTTATATCACATGTATATGTTGTGTGTGTGTGTGTGTATATACCTACACGCATTCCTATATATACACACATATATACACCAAGTCAAGTTTTTGTGTGTGCGTGTGTGTGTGTGTCTACATGAGACCTACGAATTCCCTCCAAGGCAATCATCCTCTGGTTAAGTCTTTCTAAATTAGTCCAATCCAACTTAAAGTCTTCAATGGTACCCTACTCGTCAAGAATCTAAGGTCAAGTCCGACTTCCTAATAATAATATGTAATATCTTTATTCTACGTTTGCGGGGGTGATATACGCTATCCACCCGACTTCCCCCATAGATATACATCTACTCACATGGTCCTTATCTGCCGAAGTCGATACTGCCATCCTCTTCTTCATCATCCGAAATCCACGTGAGAGGTACCTATATGCAAACATATATAATATCGTAAACCGAAATCGCAGACAAAACCAAAACGGTGCACGAAACGCGCAATGACCCGCTCATGCAAAAGAACCAAATAACCCTCGATATCGGCGTACAAACGCCGATTGATCGAGATAAAACACAAACATACAAATCGTAGTTCCAAAACTCATTAATTATAATATAAAACGGGGTTTAAATCATTAAAACCTTAAAATCAATCAAATCGTTCTATTTCGCAAAAACCTAGAAAGCGTCAATTAACCGTTTTACTTCAAAACTTGATGTTTAAACAAAACTAATGGCCATAATATTCACTAAATATCATAACTAGGTTATATAAACCATTTCCATAATTTAATCTCATCGATTTGTATAAAATCCAAAATTCTAGTTTGCAAAAATATCAAATTTTTAACACTTTTTAAAGCAAAATTCACAATTCAACAACTAAGCTAGATTTTTGCATATTTTAAATTTTTAAACCACTCATGGAAACCTTAATGATGTGCTAAAAACCCTAACTAGATTTTAATCCCACATTTTAAATTAATTTCTAAAAATCTAGTTAGCAAAATAGCATAATTATCACAATTTTTAAACTAACAAATAACAACTGGTAACCAAATTAGGTTTTGCATTCAATTAACATGTTAATCTCCTCATTAAAACCATAATCTAATGATAGAAACCCTCATCATAATTTTATCTCACCAATATACATGATTTATAAAAATCTAGTTTGCAAATAGCTTAATTTGAACAATTAAAATGTAACAATTAGTAATTTGACAACTAAATTTCATTTTGCATACCCTAAGATGTTACACTACACTTTCAAACCATGATTACATGATAAGAACCCTAATTTGCATTCAAAAACCCTTTCTTGAATTTTTCAAATCAACAACTAGCACAAAATTAACACTTAAATATCCTTGATTTAAGCAATTTATACAACAATTTCACTATAAGTTTAAGATTTATACCTCACAAAATTAAAGATCTAGCATGAAAATCTTAGCCTCCAAAATGACTAACTTTGCTCCAAGATCCATGCTAGATAGGCCAAAGAATAATGGGTAGAGATTGGATATTGATTTTGAGGTTTTATTTTGGATTTTTGTTGAATTTTTAATGAATTTTTGAGTTGAAATGAAGTGGGGAAAATTTGGGATGGGGGAGAGCCTTGCTCGGCCAACAATGAGAGAAGGAAAAGAGAGGGGGTGAGGTGTGTAGGCATGTGTAGAAAGTTCCCCAATTATCATATCACTTATGTCTTTTCATTTATTAATTATTTTATTTATTTTCTTAAATCATTTTACCCTAGAATTCTCTAGAGTTTTGAAGAGAAATCAAGAAGAGAAGAACATGGTACAAACTTAATTCTAATATGTCATGGCTCACTTTTGTAAAATTAACCCATTGCAATTTGCACCAATTTGATGTACAATTAAAAGCTTATATTAATATTAGAAATAATTAATTAAGGAAAAATATTTAAGTAAACTAATAATTTATAAGTCACTAAATAAACACCATTTACTAGTAATTACATAGTTAAAATAGGCGTATTTAAATCCATATTGAAAAATAATTGTAGTTGAGTTTTACGGAAAATACGGTTTATTTTACCGATTATCAGAAAATTCACCTAAAAGATTTTTGTTTATTTATTTATTTATTTTTAAAACGTTACAGCGAGCAAAATGTATGCATAAAAAAACAGCCGAAATGTTTGGGTAGCTCGCAATAAAAAGCGGCGAGCAAAAAATAAAAATAGCCGAAATGATTGGGTACCGCGATAAAAAACCGAAATGGTTGGGCAATCGTGACTTTCGCGATATAAAAAGCTGAAATGGTAGAGCATCGCGGAAAGAAATAAAGAAAATGATGAAACTTCTGCCTTGCAGGTGAGTCCATACTGACCCCTGTATACTATCCATGGGCACAAATGAAAACGGAAACCATGTTTTCCCACCATGCTCCATTAAAGGGAGAGCCAGATCTCGACGGCAACATCTACTGCCTGAAGATAACAACGGTGTTTCTTCTCACTCCAACAGGATGCAGATGCAACCTCAATAAAACGGAGTCATGGCAAAGTCCCTAATTCCAAATCTCGACGGTTCACAGACAGCCTAGAGATCAACAACGGCGTTTCTTCTCAATCCAACAGGATGCAGACGCAACGTCAACAAAATGGAGCCATGGCAAAGTCCCTAGTTCCAAATCTCAACAGTTCACAAACAGCCTAAAGATCAACAACGGCGTTTCTTCTTACTCCAACAACAGGATGCAGACGCGACGTCAACAAGCGACCCCCAGGGTCAACAAAATGGAGCCATGGCAAAGGCCCTAGTTCCAAATCTTGACGGTGCACAGACAACCTAGAGACCACCTCGACATTCGTCTAGTTACAGCAGACGCAACGTAAACAAAGCGGAGCCACGGCAAATTCCCTAGTTCCAAGTCTCGACGGTTCACAAACAACCTAGAGGCAACTGCGACATTTGTCTCATTACAGCAGACACAATGTCAACAAACGAAGCAAAGGAAAATCCCTAGCTTCAGGGTCTTGACGGCAACTCAAATAAAATCTAAAAGACTATCGGAGATCATCCCACACCAGCGCGGAGTGGTTATGACCCATCGGGGCTCCCAAACTGAGCCTAACCCCAAGTAAAAAGCAGCATGGAAAATCCCTAACGCTTGCTCTTTCGACGGTAATATGACCTGGGAGATTACTTGAAGACGTCTTGTCCAGCCCCTGAAGGGATCAGAGACACGACAGTCACGGGGCTACTCGAACAGCAAGATTGCATATCGGGGAATGCATCAGCCAACGCGACGGTACCACGGATAAAAACCCTAGTACCACAAAACCTAACGGGCTTTGGTCGTAAAGAGCAGAGGTTATAACGTTAGGATATTCTTGCGAGAACTTCTCGACTCGTCTCGACTTGTAGGGAAAACAATGTTCCTGCGAGAACTTCTCGACCCGTCTCGACTCGTAAGGGAAAACATCTTCATAAAACCTTCACGGCTCATGAAGGTAAAAAGCCTTAGGTAACAGGGATATCAACCTGTTTCCTAAGCACTGTGGCCCTACAAGCAGGTCCAAACTGACACTTGTATACTATCTATGGGTCATATTCTCCAAAGTTGAATATCGACAAGAAGGAAAAAAACCACTTACGAGTCCTCTCGACTTGTAAGGGGGAAAATTCTCTTGTGAGATCCTTACGACACTCAAGAGAAAACGCACTTAGGAGATCCTCACGACTTCTAAGGAGAAAATACACCTGCAGGATCCTCTTGACTCGTAGGGAGAAAAGTCTTTATGAGACCCTCACGGTTCATAAAATTGAAAAGTCTTAGGCGGCAGATCAAAACCTATGAGACCCTCACGGCTCATAGGATTCAAAAGCCTTAATCTACAGGGATTTGAACCTGTTCTTAAGCCGTCCTATCCCTCAAGTTTCCTTACAGGCAGTCCAATATTGGCCCTTGTATACAATCCACGGGCACAAATAAAAGATTTCCCCGCCAAGTTCCACCAATGACGAGAAATGTCCTCATATGGTGAACGACACTTGTAAGCCCTCTCGACTTATAAGGAGAAAATACTCTTATAAGATCCTTACGACTTATAAGAGAACACACACTTAGGAATCCCCACGATTCCTAAGGAGAAAATACACCTACGAGATCCTTACGATCCATAGGGAGAAATACCCTTTATGAGACCCTTACGGCTCATAAAGTCAAAAAACCTTAGTCGACAGGATCCTAACCCTGTTTGCAAAGCCACCTTTGTTCAAATCAACAAAGGCAAATAATGAGTCACTCCTGGTAATATTCCAGTCGCAGCGATACTGATGCTTAAAAAGGTATCAAACTTCAAATCAACAAAGGCAAATGATGAGTCTCTCCTGGCAATATTCCAGTTGCAGTGATATTGATACCTAAATAGGTGTCAAACTCCAAGTCCTTTCACGGCAAATGATGATTCACTCCTGGCAATATTCCAGTCGTAGCGATGCTGATACTAAGGTTGGTATCAGATTCCAAACTCACAATAAAAACAACAGCGAGTAGCAAAAAATATATGCATATGAAATAGCTGAAATGATGGGGAAACTCGCAATAAAAATCAGCGAGCAAAAAATATGCATATAAAAATAGCCGAAATGTTTGGGCAACTCGCAATAAAAAGCAGCGAGTAAAAATATAAAAAAAAACAGCCGAAATGACTGGGCACCGCGAAAAATAACCGAAATGATTGGGCAATCGCGACTCTCGTGATATGAAGTGCTGAAAAGATAGAGTATCGCGGCAATAAAAAATAAAATAAAATAAAATTTCCTCTGCTCTGCAGGTGAGTCAACACTTATCTCTGTATACAATCCATGGGCACAAATGAAAAAGGGAACCATATTTTCCTACCAGGCTCTGTCAAAGGGAGAGCTAGACCTCGACGGCAACATTTATAGCCTAGAGATCATCCCGACGTACCTTCTCATTCCGACAGGATGCAGACACAACGTTAACAAAGACCCAAGGGTCAAATCAAAAGTGGAGTCACGGCAAAACACTAGCTCCAAGTCTTGACGGTCCATAAACAACCTAAAGACTACTCCGACTTACCTTCTCATTCCAACAAGTTGCAGACACAACGTCAACAAAGACCCAAGGATCAAATCAAAAGTGGATTCACGACAAAACCCTAGCTCCAAGTCTTGACGGTCCATACACAACCTAAAGACTACCTCGACGTATCTTCTTATTCCGACAGGATGCAAACACGACGTCAGTAAAGACCCAAAGGTCAAATCAAAGTGGAGTCATGACAAAACCCTAGCTCCAAGTCTTGACGGTCTATACACAACCTAAAAACTACCCCGACATATCTTCTCATTCCGACAGGGTGCAGACGCAATATGAACAAAAGACCCAAGGGTCGAAACAAAAAAAATGGAGTAATGGCAATATCGTAACTCCAAGTCTAGACGGCGCTGTTCCCGCCAAAATTTTCGGCCAAGAGCTATTTATTCCCTTATAACCCTTATAAAAAAGGAAGAGAAGAAAGAGGAAAAGAATTCACGGTTGGACATCACGTGTTAAACACGTGAGCGCTTATATGCAAAGTATATAAACGCTGAAAGAAAATAACAAAAGGCCAAACATGCCTCACGTGTTAAGCACGTGAGCGCTCATATGCAAAGCATATAGGCGTTGAAAACACATAAAAAAAAGCCAAACATGACTCACGTGTTAAAATACGTGAGCGCTCATATGCAAAGCATATGAACGCTGAACATAAATAACTAATGGCCAAACAGGCCTCACGTGCTAAACATGTGAGTGCTCATATGTAAAGCATATGAGCGCTGAAAATAAACTAAATAAAACAACTAATGGCCAAATGGGCCTCACGTGTAAAACACGTGAGCGCTCATATGCAGCCAAATGGGCCTCACGTGTAAAACACGTGAGCGCTCATATGCAAAGCATATGAGCGCTGAACATAAAACAGGCTCAACCCACAGCAGGGGTCACGTGTTAAACACGTGAGTTCTCTTGCCTCTCATATGCAAAACATGTGAGCGCCCCAATTTAAAATGTTCCCATTAAATTCTATGTGATAAAATTAAATCCTATTTGGGAAATATTTCCCTGATCTTTTTAATATGGAAAGATTTTTCTCTAACGGAGAATTCTGGAATTAAAATCCGATGGTGATAAAATATCCCCAATTAAATCATCTGATAGATATAAATTCTATTTGTGAAATATTTTCCTGATCTTCCTCAAACTAGAAAGATCTTCTCTGCTAAACAATGGACCTTTGGATCAAAGATCCAATGGTGATCATCTGGTAGAATAAATTCTATCATAAGAAAATATTTTCCTAATCTTGTTAAACTAACAAGATATTCATATGATAAGAATAAAATTCTATGTTAAACTAATGAGATATCCATATGATAGAATTAAATTCTATATTAAGAAAATATATTTCTGATCTTGTTAAACAAATAAGAAATCTTCTCTGTTACACAGAGAGCCTTTGGATTAAAAATCCAACGGTGAATAAAATTCACCGATTGATCTAAAAGATCATGAATTAATCATGATCTCTCAATGAGGGATTCTCTTAACAAATTGATTCTTGTTCTTCTCGTATAAATTGGAGGGGAGAAGGGAAGAAAAAGGGAGAGAGAATTTAATTCTCTAAAAGGAGGAGACCACCCCCATAAGCTTTCCAAAAAGCTCCCACAAAAACAAAAGAGAATTTAATTCTCAAACAAAGGGTTTAACCCTTCAAAAAAAGAACGTAATTCTTCCTCTGGTTGAGGTATGCAGAAGCAGATCTCCCCACAAGTTGAGAATTTAATTCTCATCGGGGAGATTCTATTATGCAGATTCAAAACTTAGGGGAAAGAACTAAGTTCAAAGAATTTAATTCTTACAAAAGTATATAGGAATTTAATTCCTCCGATATAACTAGGGTTTAACCCTGTAAAAAGAATTTAATTCTTATAAAACAAGAGACTTGAAATTCTCTAAACTCAGATCCAGTATCGTTAATATGAGATCAAAATCTTCATGCACATAGAAAGAAAGACTGGTGATTCATTAGTGTTCAATGCTATAACGAAACCTCACGTGTTTCCCCACGTGAGCACCTTTGATGAACAAAAAAGAATGGTTGAGACCGAGTCACGTGTTTCACACGCGAGCATTTAAAAAGAACAAGAAGTGCCTCCTAAGGCAGTCACGTATTTTCTACGCGACACCCAATCAAGTGCTTAGAACTTATATGAAAAAGGGAATAGACCCAAAAATAGCGCTCACATTTTGAAGGCGCCTCATGTGTTCGCACGTGAGCACCATAGGGTCCAAGTGCTTAGCACTTATAAAAGAAAGAGAAATAAAATCCAGAGAACAGTTCTCATTTCGGACGCCTCACGTGCTCACACGTGAGCCAAATGCTTAGCACTTATAAAAGAAGAGGGAAGTAAAACCCAAAAGGCGGTACCCAACCTTGGGGCGCCTCACGTGCACACACGTGAGTGCCACAAGAATTAAGTGCTCAACACTTATATATAAACGGGGACTTGAACCCAATGTACAGCGCCGGCTTTGAGGTGCCTCACGTGCCACACATGAGCACCCCTGAAATCCAGTGTTTAACACTGCTTTAGAACCTCACGTGGGAACACGTGAGTGCTGAACGTATACTGGTGCTTAATACTATGGGAAGTCAACTCCAGCCTCAAGTTGGCTAAGTCTTCTTGAGATTAAAAGATTTTTGATCTCCCAATAGACCGAGCCTCTATGCTCATGACTTCCCAAATTAATTCCAGTTTCAAACATAACTGATGTCTCCTCAATTAATGATGACCAAAACGATATTCGTCCCACATCCCCCCGAGGAAATCTTAGTCTCATAATACGACTAATGATTTCTGGGTTAACCACCAACTCCTTTTTTTCTTCAAATAGGGGAATTGGTTCAAGGGTACATCTCTCTACACCTCTGATACATATCATTGTAATTCCTCAACGTCTTCAGAGAGGCGGTGGGTCCCGACAACCAACTGCTTTTGGGTGCACTTCCCAAAATGGAGACAACGGACCGTAACGTCCTTAAACTAAAATCTCACCTTAAAAATTGTGATCTACAGACCGAAACGTTCTTAAACTAACAACGGGTCGAAATGTCAACTAAAGAAATAGAGCCCAAATGCTCTTTTGTTGGGTCTGAATGATCCCAAAATCCTGTTGAGTAGATCTTAGTCTAAAATTGGACTAACGTATTCTCAACAAATATTAAAGTTGATCTTAATCTCAAACGAGATTGATCTTAATCTCAAACGAGATTAACAATCATTAAATCAAACCAAACCCAAATTTAAGAATATACAGATTTGGACTAATCCATGCCCTACGGGCGACAATATAAATTAATCTCCGTATACAATCCACGGGCAACCAAAAATAAAACAAACAAACACGACACGAAGTGAACATCTGGAGCCGGAGAAAGTGGTTTCGCGATGCCGTAACATAATTAACTGCAGGGGCTTGCGCCTGCAGGGAAGAGCGTCCCCATAATCAAAAACCCCTCATAACGAGGGGGAATCTGACGAAGTCCACTACAACGGCCGCATCCGTCCAAACCTCCGATATACTGTACCATAAATCAACTTGGCATCTTCGGAGAGGTGGATGAATAAATCCAAATACATCTGCCCCCAAAATTCAGGCCAGACGTCGTAACGTCCTGGTCGCGTCTTTCGGCGGTGAACAGGCTTATATACAACTTAGAGTCCATCCCGACGCTCCCCCTCATTTCAACAGGATGCGAATGTGGTTATCAAACGAAATTGGAGTAATGGCATATTCCTAGCTCCGGACTTCAACTGCAATACATACAGCATAGAAGTCTTACAGATGTCTACCTTACTTCAGCAAAGAATCAGTGCGATATCGTCAAAACAAAAAATGAAGTAACGGCATATTCCCAGCTTCGGGTCTTGAAGGCAACTCATATAAAGCCTAAAAGACTATCGGAGATCATCCCACACCAATGCGGAGTGGTTATGACTCATCGGGGCTCCAAATTGAGCCTAACCTCAAGTAAAAAACGACATGGCATATTCCTAATGTTTGCTCTTCCGACGGTAATATAACCTAAGGAGATTACTTGAAGACGTCTTGTCCAGCCCCCGAAGGGATCAGAGACACGGTAGTTGTGGGGCTACTCGAACAACGGCTTAAAGATCGCATATCGAGGAATACATCAGCCAACGCGATGGTACCACGGACCAAAACCCTAATACCACAAAACCTAACGGACCTCGGTCGTAAAGAATGGAGGTTATCTATATACAACGTTAGGACAAGTTTTCCCGTAAAGCCAAGGAAGGTAAACTAAATAAACTCCGAAATGAGTAAATAAACTAGAGACTCCGAAATGAGTACATAAACTAGAGACTCCGAAATAAGTGACGAGATGAGTGAATAAATTAGAAGCTCCGAGATGAGTGAATAAACTACAAGCTCCGAGATGAGTACATAAACTAGAAACTCCAAAACGAGTGAATAAACTACAAACTCCGAAATGAGTACATAAACTACTTTACGTAAAGTCAAGACATCAAAAGATGGAGAGGCACAAGTATGAAATGAAATATTTCTTTTATTCATAAATCAAAATGAATACAAGATACAAAAAAGGGGAAGAAATTATACATCAACAAAAACTTCTAAGCTGGCGGGCAGTTCAATAAACCAGCAAGATCATCATTTTTCGCTGGACTTCCGCTTCAAGTTCTATCAACGCCGCCAGCTGAGTTCCTGCCTGTGCTTGTTGATTTTGGTATAAAGAAAATCGACTCTCAAGCTCATTCTCAGCAGTCTTGTGAGCTTCGACCATCTCACGTGTGAAAATGATGGCTTTATCGAGAACCACCCCCTCCATAATGGCCTCCTGAAGAACCTGCCAAATTTCATAGGCCCTGGTGGTCTTGGTGGTGAGTTGGGCTTGAAGTTCCCTTAAAGCCTTCGAAGCCAATTCCCTTGCCGAAAACTTTCAGTTGAGCCTTTTCTCACATGACTGGAGATTGGCCACACACCGATCGATCCATCCACGCAAGTTGGCCTTTACAGACAGGATATCAGAGGGAAGGCGTACACATTCAACCGCATATAGATAGGCCTCCACTTAACGGCAATACTCAATGCAGGTACGCACCAGCGTCTCGTCATGGTAGGTGGCAAGAACAAACAAAGAAGAGTTGGTTTCAACAGCGAATTCTTCGGCCGTGACGGAAGTGCCAACGTGAAGATCTTCTATAAGAGTTGCCAGGGAATGAATACTCTATTTTTCCATACTCTCAGACACGCGTTGGGCGTAAGGGCCCAGCGGCATAGAAATCCGGGACTCTAATGGAGTCAGGGTGGGCAAAATTGTGAAAATATATGTGTGGTTAGTCGCCTTTCCAAACGTAGAATAAGTAAAAGAATGCCAATGCTAAAGCGCCACTTACCTACGGCCATAAAAGGCAGATTTGAGAGATCCCCAGGTCCATCGAGAACTTCAACTTCGTCATCAGCCTCTAAGACCGTGGTTTAAAATAAAGGGGACACATCAGCATCATTATAAAGATATAAAAATGAAAGACGAAGAATTACCAATCTATGGAGGTATCGCTTGCGAGGCCGCCATGTCAAGTAAATGCTAAAAGGTTTTCTCCGGAGAGAGATCTACAATGGAAGACGACAACTCCCGCAATTCTGAGGGAAAGAAAAGTTCAGATATATGGAAGGGTCGTTAAATAAAAATGTAGATGTCAATAAAATTACCTTCGATACTTCGTCCACTTTGAATCGGAGGGATGGCATCTTCAGTAACCTCCTCTACACCTTCCGGTGTATCATTGGAGATGTTCACAGAAGCCGTGGCCAGTGTGGCAGTCTCCGCTGGAAGAATAGAAGCCATTACCGGAAACTCTAAGGTGGGGATGGCAGTTGCGGTAATCTCCTCTACACCCCCCGGTGCGTCACTGAAGATATCTATAGAATCTACGACCAGTTCAGCAATCTCCACCAGAGGAATAGAAGTCGTCATTGGAGGCTCCATGATGCGATCTGGGCTCAAGACTATGCCCACTGCAGAAGGCCCTACAAAATTTTTGGTAAAGATAATATGATGTGAAAGTAATACAAATTATTTACCGGAAGAGACGTAAAAAAAATATATACATACTAATACGCCAGGGAGCCTAAAATATGGCCTTTTCGAACCGCTGCTCTTTTCTGATCAATTACGCTCGTCGAGCTTCGATCGAAAGTAAATGCATGCCCGTCTTCAGAGCAGTCTCGTCTTCAGAAACGGACGAGATGGGATGTTTGAGGGTCCGTTCTTCTTCCATCGTCAGATGACCCATTAGTAACCTAGGTAATAACAGATCAATGTCATAGAATATAACAGGGGGAAAACCTCCCTTCCTGGGGCGCACGTTTTCATTTTCATCTTGCGATCGCTTCAAGGCTTCAGCCAACTGAGCGGCTTTCTCGACAGATGTGCCAGGAAAGAGAAGACCATCGTCTGGTTCATACACAGATATAGGCTCATCATGAAGAGGTCAGACTCAAGCAACGCATCGAGTAAACCGACGAACGATATCTTCCTCCTTTTAGGGCCCAAGCCAGCACTAGAAGAAGGGTGCTTCCTCCCCTCCAGCAATTTTGCACGGCGCTGCCCAACCTCACCTTCGGTGTCTATTTTTGGTGATGCCGCTGCCACTGCCTTCTCAGGAATCTCTGCCCCAGCCCTAGGGCGAATCGGCATACCAGCAGTGCGGGTGACTGATTCCGCCCGAGCAGCCTTAGGAATAAGCACTGAGTCGCTGTCCCTCAGAGAAGGGCAAACAACCGACTGTGGCCGAAACGGGGCACTGACGGCTTGAGCGGAAGTAGGGGCTTTACATTCAAAGAGCACCCTTCTCTCCTCTGCAATGATGGGACCAACCCGGTGGTGGTACCAGCCCTTGAAGGGTCCCACGGGCTTCGGAAGATAGTCAGGCTCGGGAATCATGAAGACAGAACCAGTACCTAACCACATGAAGTGGTGGATAACGTCGTGAGTGACTCTAGTGAGAGGGTGGGCTCAACTAGAAAGGCTTCGAAGGGGACGCCCTGGTTGTAACCTAACTGCTGGACGAAGCGATGTGGATTGTACCGCATGAAGAGAGCAATATCATTGAGGCGGAACGTTAAGTACGCCGGCCGAATTGAATATAAATGCATGATCTCTTTGGGCTTTAAAGCCGGAGCTCCACTCTTCGAAAAATCGAACAACTGTTGAACGGGACCCGCTGGAGCAGAAAGGACCCGGTCACTGAAAACCATCCCGCCTTCATTCGAATATGGATTAAGAAATACCCGTAGAGCCCCTAACTGAGTCGGATCAGGAGAAGAAGCATCGACCAGCCTCTTGACCCGTGGAAAGGTATATGCTTCATAGAAAACAGGGCGCCGGTGTGCAGCAAATGCACCTAACACATCCATCTCAATCCATGATGTAAAGTAGAGGAGGGAGAAATTCACGGTATCCGCATCTGGGTTTGAAGTGTTGGCGGCAGTACTTAAACCGTGATATAGGTGTGATAGTTCTACAACGCCAATAGCCAATCGCACTCCTTCGGCTATGCGATGGGCAGGATAGAAGACAGAGGCTCTTATAAAACGGCGATGCATCAGCATGGCAAACCAGCTAAGCCAGAGACTGATGAAGCCGACAAAGAAAGTTTCTTCGTCTATTCCGGGGGCAGTGTTCATACCAAAATATTGTATTTAATACCATCCATTCTTCTGCTCGTTTGTTTATAGGCAGGTGCTTTTGATCCGTATTTGCTATATATTTACATGTTACAGGTTCCTAGTCCAAATAGACGCAAATCATACAAAATCTCCACAGTTAAGCCAAAATCCAAAACATCTGTCACAGACAGATAAAATCTGGGTTCCGGTCATCCGTATCCGTCCAGTGCCGCTTACCAGTTCAAGAGAAAAGACAAAAAATAGTGGGCATTCATGTCTCGGACAAGCACAGAGCACGAGAGGGGCAGCACAAGATTCAATGGGTGCACGGAGCTCGAGGGAGATAAAAACCATATGAATTAAAAGTGAAGCCCATTTGAACCGTTGAAAATCTGAAGAAATATTGGAAACATTTTACAATTTAGGACCTGTACAACAGAAGAATAAAGCAACGTGGAGAAGCCCTAGAAAAATCACCCCAAGATCCCCCCAAAGAGCCGCGGAACCGCAGCCAATGTGGCCATTATGCGGCGGTTCCGCGGTCGAGTTGACTCGTTGAATGGAGATATTTTTGGGGTATTTTTGTCATTGTGTTAGGGCTCAGAATATGGGTCTAAGGTTTCATCTCTCTGCCTATAAATACTCCAGTTTTATGCCCAAGTGAGGATGCTTATTCTTTGTTAGATTTTAGTTTAGTTTAGCTTGTATTTCATCTTCTTCTTCATCTTTCCTCCATGAAATTGTAGTGAGAGCACTTGAGTGGATGATCAATGAAGATAAGGGTTTTATTATCGTGTATCTTTATTTATCTTGTATTGTAATTTTATTTCCTTGTGTTGTAAATTTAATTCCTAGTGTAATTTTATTTATTGGTGTTAAGTAGTTGTTACTATTTCTTGTTGTCTTTTTCTTTTCTCTTTAACCGTATTTTCAAGCCATGATACTCGATGGAGTTTCTTGCTTAGGTGAGGACCCAAGTAGTTAGCTTGCTAGCATTTGTAAAACCGTATTTTCCTTTTCTTTTTTTTCTTCTTTTCTTGTTTTCTTTTCCTTTTTAAATGTGTGAATAATTTCCACACTTATTAGGGGCAAAGGAAGGTTAGTATGAGGGACGGAAAATCCCTTGTGTTTCTCTTCGCCAAACATCTTGAAACGAACCTCGACCAAACAAACACAACCCCCTCACTTAGGCGCTCTATACATGACATATAGCCGCGACCTAACTCGAGAAGTCCTTTGAGCACACTACAACGTGACATGTAGTTGTGACTTAATTGGATACATGGTTGCGGGTGTTTGGCCGAGGGTTGGAAATAAACACACATAGCAGAAGGACAAGGGGAACTAGGAATGGATTTAGCGTTGGAAAACTTGCTTAAACTCGCAAATCTCATTCCTATGTCCTCTAATCTCCGCTACGTTCAATTATCCCAACATCATTTTAAGAATGGCAACAGAAAAGTACAAGACTAATTTCAACTCTACTAACCAACCTTAACCCTAACAAGCTTACTTGAACATAAATACGAATACTTAGGATAGTTTTGAACATACACATATACATTCTTGAATTGACTCATCTAAGATAAGAACGGACATACTACCATCTCCCAGTGGATCGACCCGTGCTCAACCAGCTAGCTGCAAAGCGACACTGTCTTCATTGCGGTAAGTAGAACAAATAGGACAAGGCGGAACGCATACTTCTGCCCGATCAATCAGGCAGCAATTGCATCAAAGGTCATGGCCGATGAGTTCGGAATATAAAACTGTGGCAGGTCTTCTTCTTTGGTCAGCAATTTCTTCAAGCTGAATCCAAAGGGATCCTCGACCTTTGCGAATTTTGGAGCTTTCTTGGATAAGACATCTTCACGGAGAAAGCAAGCAATGAAAGCATCAAAAGTGATGCCTTGCCCTTCCGATGCCACGAATAGTTTCTCAAAAATACCCAAGGCTTTGATCAGACTTGGGTGCTTGTGCCGAACAGCATTCTCGGTCGTCAAGCCTTCAAGCACCGCTGGCGTCGTAGCAAATATATACTCGTCAGGGGGTAATAATTCTTCATAGTGTTCTCCCCTGATCGGCAGTCCCGAAATTTCCCAGAATTCCTCTAGCGAAATGGAAGCTTCGCGATCTCCCAGTAGGAACATGTGCGTTGGAAGATTCCATTGATTCAAAAAGGCCTTGACCCACCAGACGTGGGGAGCATATAGTAGAACAGTGACGCATACACCGCTTAATATAGCCTAACTTTTTGCAGCCGTGAACGTTGAGAGGAGAGAATGTAACGGGCCCAAGGAAGGTAGCCCACTGGGTGTCGTAGGACGACGCCTATCTTGTAGATCTTCCCCCAAGGTCTAGCTTCGCCTTGGTAGATTCGGTATCCTAAAATATCGATAGCCATCAAGAGTTGATTGGGTATCCCTGTCGTTGATGGCTCAAGACGGCCCTCGGGGGTCTAATTAGCCATCTCCACCACATAAGCAGCATGCAGACGCTCTGTGAATGATATTGAATGGATGGGTTCTGTCGGTATCTCGCATGTGAAACTACGTCGACCCCTGATAATGTGGCCATACCAAACTCCCCATAGAAAAAGACTCTTAGTATCCTTATCATATTCCCTAATCATCGCCATAACTTCCTCGTCTGATGGCGACTGTGGAAAAGCGACCTCCGAGCGTGTGTAAGGAAAGTAGGGAAGTGGTGCCATCGTACTTAAAAAAAGGAGGGGGATCCATTAATAAAAAATATATATATGAGTTTGTTTCTTCGGACCACTAATTACAAAGCCAGTAGGCCCCACGAAATCCAAATGGCGGCTCACCAATGATGGGGCAAGACAATCATTGTGAGAATTCAAAAGGATTCTCATTAAATAAACAGTGAAATTTAAACAACTCTTAATATTCTCAAAAAACGAGTTCTGTTAAAATGCACAACAGATTCAAATCTGTGTCAAGGGTATTAAAACCCTAAAATGCTCAAGAATACCAGGGAATAAAATTCCCAAAAGTTTTCGAGTCTTTCAGAGCTAAGCTCTGTAAGATGGAATTAAATTCCTTTATTAATGGGATTAAATCCCAGAAACCCCCATTATGAGGAAACAAAGAAATGGAATTGAATTCCAAGGATTCTCAAAGATCAGTGATAGGGTAAACCCTGAGAGGAGAACTGACAGTTCTCAAGACCCCAGAGTCTTCTTAAAAGGGGTTGTTTTTTTTAGATCTCTGAGAGATCAATTCAAGACATGAGCAAAGCTCTGTTGACGGATTTGAAATCCAAAGAATAAAAAAGGGGGGCTTTTCCCTAAGGGGTAAACGTCATTCAAGATCCTTACCCAAAAAGAGAGTTTTTGCAGAGTTTAACTCTGAAAGATCAATGGACAGAGAGCTAAGCTCTGAGAGGAGAATTAAATTCTCAAGAAAAAATTAAGAAAGAAGATGAAGAAACAGTGATCATCTGAAGAGACAAACCCCCCATTTATAAGACGTGATGGTGAGCAGTTAATCTCCTCGTTCCCCAGTTGTAAGGGTGGACAGCGTTCCACTCATGTGCAAGCCACGTGAGAGCAACGCTGGGAGGCATTTGTTCCCTCATAAAAAAAAGGAAAAGGGGGAAAATTCCCCACTATTAAAGTCTCACGTGTTAAACACGTGAGCACCTATATGCAAAAGCATACAGGCGCTGCAGTTAAAAACAATTGGGCTAAAAGAGCCTCACGTGTTAAACACGTGAGCGCCTATATGCAAAGCATATAGATGCTGCAGTTAAAAACAAATGGGCTAAAATAGCCACACGTATTAAACATGTAAGCGCCTATATGCAAAGCATATAGGCGCCGCAATCAAATAATTGGCAAGCCAAACAGACCTCACGTGTTAAACACGTGAGAGTTTATGTGCATACGAGCGCTGAAAATAAAGCATGCTGAAACCCATGCTAGGGGTCACGTGTTAAACACGTGAGTTCTTCTGCTGCACTCTTTGGCAAGATAGAATTAAATTCTATTTGGGAAATATTTTCCCTGATCTTGCTGATACGGAAAGATTCTTCTCTAACAGAGAATTTTGGATTTAAAATCCAATTGAAATAAAATATCACCGATCAAATCACCTGATAGAATTAAATTCTGTGTGGGAAATATTTCCTTTATTTTTCTCAAACTAGAAAGATCTTCTCTGTTAAACAGAGGACGCTTGGATCAAAGATCCAACGGTGATTATAAAATCACCCACCGATCATCTGATAGAGTAAAAATTCTATCTTAGGAAAAGATATTTCCTAATCTTGTTAAATAAAAAATAAAACTTCTCTGTTAAACATAGAGCTTTTAGATTAAAAATCCAATGGTGAATAAAATTCACCAAGTGATCTGAGAGATCATTTTGGATTGATTATGAAATCAATCATGATCTCTCAATCTCTCTTATCCAATAAATAAGAGAGAAGAACAAAAAAAAAAGAAGAGAAGAGAAAAGAAAAAAGAAAGGGAAGGAGAGAGAAGAGACACACAGAACTCCCCACAAGCTTCTACAAAAAAAAATATACAGTGAGCTCTAGAAAAAGAAAGAGAATTTAATCTTCAAAAGAAGAAGAAGACTTGCCTCATTGAAACCCTAGGTAAAAAAAACACACAAAGATCACAGTGTCTCTTCTTTTCCAATCTAAGGGTTTAACCCTTCATATAAGAACATAGTTCTTTCTCTCGTTGAGATTTATAAAAGCAGATCTCCCCACAAGTTGAGAATTTAATTCTCATCGGGGAGATTCTGTTCTGCAGATTCAAAATTTAGGGGAAAAAAACTAGGTCATACAAGAAAAAGAAATAACATGAGCATATGGGAATTTAATTCCTCCAAAAATTAGGGTTTAACCCTATATAAATAACCTAGTTCTTCAAAAAAATGATGATGATCCAAGATCCTAAAAACCGAAATCTTGATGATCATCAATGAATAAAAATGTCATTAACAGGAGATCGATATCTCTAAGAAAACACAAGATTAGCTTGGTGACTCGTTAGTGTTTAGCACTATTCTGAAGCCTCACGTGTTTCCCACGTGAGTGCTTCAAACAAACAAAAGAACAACCAAAACCGCCTCACGTGTTTCCTACGTGAGTGCTTAAAAAAAGGGGAAACAAGCAAAAGAAAAGCCAAAGCTGCCTTTCACACGTGAGCGCCACAGAACTCTGGTGTTTAGCACTAATCCAGTGCCCACATAAAACGCATGTGAGCACTTTATGTCTCAATACTTAGCACTGTGGAGTGATTATATCTCAGCCCAAATCGGCTAAGTTTCCTGAGGTTAAACCTCTTTGACTTTAAAATCAATCGAGCTCATATGGCTCATAGTTTTCCAAATTGATCTTAGTCTCAAAAATGACTAATAGTCTCTCATTGATGATATCCAAAATGATATTCATCCTTTGTCTCCTAAAGTATTCTTAGTCTCAAATACGACTAATGATCCTCTCCACAACAGCCTGTCACGACCCAAAGTTTGGCCCGTGACCGGCACTTAACCACGTAACGTCTACAGGCGTAACGCGACTAAGTGAACCGAAAACCCAGAAATCAAACCAGTAAAAGTATAGAGTGTTATAAGTTAAAAAATGAAAGCACTTACTAACATGTTAAGGAGTCTAAGCAAACAATCACCAAGATAGCAATATACGACGCCGTAGCGAAGATCAAGATCCACAAGTGGGAACATCACAGATAGAATAAACTGCAAGTACAGCCGGCTCACAACGAGCTCGACACCAGAATACAAATAATATACATCATCGTCCTCACACTGTCTCTAAGTCAAATACATACATGGTAGATGGAGAATACTAGATACAATAATATACATAACTGAAAGATAAACAGATACCGCACAAAACCCACCTATTAGCAAAGAGCTAGTACACCAACTATAGGGGTATCTGTGTCAAAAGATGCAAAACGCAGCCTGCCGCGACTACTCCGAAGGGCAACCTGCAAACACTGTGGCACAACGGGGGTGAGTTGCCAACTCGTGAATAGAGATAACATATAAAGGTAATCGCGAGCATGCACGTATTGCGCTACTCTATCATATGCCAACAGATGATATCAATATGTGATAAGCAGTATGTGCAATAATCATGCAAGTGCTCTATCAGGTAATATAACTACAGGATGAGGTACAATAATCAATGCTGAGCATGGGCAATATAACATCTACACAGAATGTCAACGTGGAATATATAATCGGTGTCCATCAATGCACCCAGATCCCCCAAATAGCTCAGGCACCGGCATCCTCATCGGCCCTCAAATCCTGTAAATCTCTGAGAATCCCGAGTGCCCAACATCGGCACCCAAATATCATAAATACTCGTGTCCAGCATCGACACGCAAATCCTTATCCATCGGGCCCCATCAGTCCGGGTCAGCCCACGGGCTCCGTCTGCGGTATCGGCCCTCGGCCCCGGCAGTACGGATCACCCCGCATCCATCTATCGACTCTGATCAGTATCCTCCGGATAACTGTCAGGTCCAACCAATCACCGGTAGGTAGTAGTCCCTCTGCCAGGCTCACCGTCTACTACACAGCGAAACCGTTCTCGCCCCGGGGTACCATACCGGGTCCACCATATACCCGTAATCGGCCTCAACCAGCTCCTCGATTCGGGTTCACATATATCACTCTAGCACCGAGGAAACACATGGTGGACGCACCGAAATATCATATCAAGGGAACCGGGTTTTTAAATGATTACTTATTTGAAATAGCCACGGTTCCCAAATCCAAAAATCACATGTAATCCAAATCAATGATCCGATATGATATGTGCATCAAATATGAATATCATGTCAAGTCACATATAGATGAGCTACAATATAATGATCCGATATGATATGTGCATCAAATATGAATATCATGTCAAGTCACATATAGATGAGCTACAATATAATGATCCGATATGATATGTGCATCAAATATGAATATCATGTCAAGTCACATATAGATGAGCTACAATATAATGATCCGATATGATATAAGCATCAAGTATGAATATCAAGCCATATCACATATAGATGAGCTACAATATAATGATCCGATGTGATATATGCATCAAGTATGAATGTCATGTCATGTCACATATAGATGAGCTACAATATAATGATCCGATGTAAATTCTACAGTGTGAGTGTCATGGCAATTACTAACGGTGTGTGTGTAACATGCAGGATAGTGCTCGTGCAACATGGACCGTTAGTAATGGTGCGGTGTTCTATCAATTCTAGTTTATATCCATATAGCAGGGAATGCAGTATGCACTAAATAGTAGCCATAAACAGTCAATGCATGTGAATATAGCTATAAGGTCCTATCAGCCCTGACGTAGAACGCCATGCGGGCGATATCCCCGTAGATGTTAAATCTACTCACAGTAATCTCTCGCTATGTATAGCCAACAACTTGTTTCCCCTTCTGCATGGCGTCCGCCGTACTCGCCTGCGAACCTAGAATTACACAATACATCATACATAAGCTTGAAGTCACACAAACACGACATTAAGGCCGAACTAGTAACTCGTATCGTGAACCAAGCGCGCGTGTGCGCGATACGCTAAAACGTGTGATTACGCGCCTGAAGTCACTCCGACGCGTCGCGATACGCAGAAACCCAAAACCCACAAACACGTATCACGCGTGTCGCGTAGACTAAAAAATACGGGAAAATAGGTATTCACCTCCAGATTTTTATACAGAAAAGATATTGTAAAACTATATATACCAAAATAACCCACATAGCAGCAGACACCCACATCCCAAACCCCAACCCAAATCACCCCCATCTGGCCGCAAATTGCGGCCAGAATGCTTATTTCGGCGGCCTGGGTAGGGAATTGGGCTCCCAGGTTTTGTGTGTGCAATCTATACCCCCCATACATGCTACAGTAACATCTAGTTTCACTCTGAAATATCTCGGGTAGCAGCAGATCCTACAAGGCCTTATTTCTAGTTAAAATCCACACTTTTGCACTAAAATCAAACTTTAGGGTATTTTTGTGCAAACCTGAAGTACAACCTGGTTAAAATAGCTCTAATAACACTTAAAGGAGCTAACTAAACTATGAGAACACCAATCTAACATATACTTCACAAATATCCTTTAATATCACTAAAAATGCACAAAAATGAGATCTTTGCTAAAGAATACTATAAGTTATGGAAAAAGAGGTTAAGACATGAGTTTATACCTTTTAAGAACCTTGTAAAACACCAAAAGTCTCAGCTTTTCCCTCAAGTGTGCAGATTTGCCTTTGAACACCTCAAAAAGCCCTTTTTCTATGGTTTGTGAAGAAAATGTGTTGTTTTGTGTAGGGTTTTGTGTATGGATCAGAGGGAAATAAAAAAGGAGAAGAAAAGATGGGGGAAGAGATGGGTTTTCTGCTGGAATTCCTGCAGGAAATTCAGAATGAGGGAAAGAGAGAGAAGAGAGAAAGAAAATGGGTCAAAAGTCAAGCTCTTTACCTAACCCCCATGCCTCATTTGTTTATTTGGATTTTAAATTATGAAAAGATTAAAATGGTGGGAAAATAAGTTAGCAACCATGCAACAAAAGAATTTTGCTAACACTTAAATCTAGGTCAAAAATGGCTAAGTGTGCAAGTGTCCACTACAAAGGAAAATTTTCCAATTTGCTAAACACGACTAAATAACTAATAATCCTATGAACACTAATATAATAACATGCAAAAATACTAATTATCACAAAAACATTCTAACGGAAAAATCAAAGTGTTACACAGCCCTTTTTCCCTCAAATACGGGATTTGGTTCAAAAAGGTACATCTCTCCACACCTCTGATACATGTCATTATAATTCCTCGATGTTTTCAAAGAGGTGGCAAGTCCCAATGACCAACAACTTTTTTTGCTGATGCACTTCCAAATTGTCGTGCATGCCTCAAATCGGATTGTGCCCTAAATTAGGCACATTACATATCTCCATTGTCCACTTCGTCACGTAACAAATACACTTGCGCGCAAGATGAATAATGGACCGAAATGTCCTTAAACTAATATTCGCCTCCAAAATGGCGATAAAGGACCGAAACGTCTTTAAACTAACACCTTGCCTCAAACATGGCGATAATGGACCGCGATGTCCTTAAACTAAAATAATCGAGCCCAAATACTCATATGTTTAAGCTGATCTTAATCTCAAACCAGATTAACAATCCTTAAATCAACCCAAACCCAAATCTAAAAATATACGGATTTGGACTAATACACGCCCTAGGGCGACAACAAAAAATAGTCTCCATATACAATCCACGGGCAGCCAAAATAAAACAAACATACACACGACACGAAGCGAACCTCCGGAATAGGAGAAAGTGGTTATCACGATGCGATAACGTAATTAACTGCAGGGGTTTGCGCCTGCAGAGAAGAGCGTCCCCACAATAAAAAAAAACCCTCGCAAATGAGGGAGAATCTGATAAAGTCTGCTACAACAGTCGCATTCGTTCAAACCTCCGATATACGGTGCCATAAATCAACTTGGCATTTTCGGAGAGGTGGACGGATAAACCCAAATAGCATCTACCCCAGGATTCAGGCCAGACGTCCCAACGTCCCGATCCGTCTTCCGACGGTGAACAACTATTATTAATCTGTTTGATGCGTTGGAAACCTAACAGATAGAACTAGGTTTTATTCAACTGGGGCAACACCTGAATCTAAACACAATCCCTAGTAAACCGCATGCGAAATTAGACTTTCAGTTCTGAAACTGGAATTCCAGCAAATGATCGCTAATTTTTAATGATAATAAGTCCCTAACCTGAAATCCTATTGACATGAAACCATTTTTACCGATTAGATAATTAAGTATACTTCGGACGCCTTTTATATTGTTTTGGTCGATTCTATATGTGTGATCTATGGTGAATTTTGCAAGACATATGGCGTTGGCTGTCATAATTTAGTGAATATCTGTTCAGTGCATCTCTACCTAATTTTTGTGTTTGTTTTATATCTTCTGCATAGTGATCATTTACATTGAGACCTAGCGACTGTTTTGCATTGTCGATATATAAGTGTTAGTGATTGGATTATGGAAAATACGAAAGTAAACCAGTGATTGAAAGTGATATTGATGAGTCCAATGGTGAAATTCTTGTTCGGAGATTCCACTATACCCTTTTCACTCGGGAAACTCCCATAAGCGGAAAACTCAAAGGGTAATGCAAGAAAACTAAAGAGCTTTCTTCCAAGAAAGTTCAGGTAGGGCATCCTTAGGGAACGTGATTGAAAGTGGAAGCGATACATATTTGTTCACAACCTATCTAATATCTGAATACATACTATAATCTGGGGAATAGGGAAATCAAGGTGGAATTAAACTCGTGTTTAACGAGGTACAGTGATTTAGAGGATGATCATTCGATATTAATGATATATATATATATATATACATACATTAGGTTGTAGGCCTAGCGGCACGGCTGCAGGGTTATGTCTCAGGCAATAGTGGGCCGTAGTCTTGGGCATGCACGAGACCCTTGTTAAACACGAGCATCTTTTTCACCAAATGATTTCATCGACTTAGTGACTGATAAGTAGTGGCATACATATTGCCTGGTTTACTGACATGGTACATATATCGTGTTGTGCATATTCAAATGATATTCATTATTTTCATGTTTCTGTATTCTGTCGCACCTTTCATGTTTAATAATACTGTACGCACATCATATATTTATTGCTATATGTGTCGCCCTGACGACCTGAGTTTGCATGCTCAGAGGATGAGGTGGACCCAGTCAAGGAGCAGGACCTGCCATTCGAGATCGCGGAGGTCTAAACCGCTATATCAGCGCCGCCCTTTTTGCTATAAGCACATTATATTTCGTTGGTTAGTTATTTCCTTATGCAAAATAAATGTATCTCCAACTCTTTTATTGTAATGTAATAAATTTGTGAACTGTGATTTCCTTTACTCTAGTATTGTTTACTGACTACCATGTAATGCTAGAAGCCGAAGTATGACTACGGCGGGATTATTCCCTGATCTTAGGAGCATGGCTGGCCTAGTCACCCCTTGTATTCCATATTTTGGGAAGAGGGGCGTGACATGGTTTTGTTGGTATTAGAGCCAGGTTTTGGATGAAATTATAATTCCGTCGAGGGATCCCTAGTTTGAGTTACACCCTTGACGTGTGCTTTATTACATCTTTTTTCACTTTCTAATCCTCGTTGAATCATTGTGTAGCCCTTGTTTGAATCTGATTTCTTTTGATCATCTTTCAGAAAGATGGACTCCTCGGGCAACTCCTCAGGTGCCGGTTCCTATGATCGTACCGAGAAGATCCTCAGCACACTTGTCATGACCCGTAATTTAGCACGTGACCGGCACTTAAATTACGCAATATCTAAAGGTGTAACGTAAATCAAGTAAGCCGAAGCCCAGAAAATCTAAATCTTTTTACGGAAAATAGTGGGGGTGCAGTTTTGAAATAAAGGTATAATGAAATCAAGTTTTTCTTTAAATGCATAGATAATGAAACATGAAAATGCAAGTGGGTTATACTAGTTGGAAACATGTTTCTTCTTTTAAAAATTTGGGCAGCACCTCCCTTGTATATTTTGATCCAAAACCATATACACAACAATATATAGACATCCTCAAGCAAGAGCTAGCTCTTCGCCAACTGGCGGAATCATAACCACGCAATAACATATATACGACGCCCAAAGGCGAAGATCAACCCAGAAAGAACAATAAATAAGCAAGACATCAAAACCCAAGAAGCGAACATAAACCCATCGCTCTAAGTCTCGCACAATACCCAAGTCTGACTAGGTCTACCAATATACAATTTCTAGTTTCTGATTTGATGGAGTTTATCTAGATACAATAGAATATAAAGTACGAGAGTGGGCACGATCCAACATATGTCCCACCTACCGAAGCAAAACATCCTGGAAGAAGCTGTGTGCCAGCGATACCGCAATTGATCCCAAGCGGTCAAACCTGCAAGAACTGTGGCACAACGGGGTGAGTTGCTGTCACGACCCGAAATGGCACGTGTCTGGCACTTGAATCATGTGAAGTTTATAGAACCCCACCTAATTCAAGTAAGCCAAAAGCCCAGAAATCTAAACCATTTAAAAAGAGAGTGAAGAAAAAACTTATTTAAACGTTAATATATAAATTCACTTTGAAAGTCGTAGTAATCATTTTTAAAATATCAAGTCTTTTCAAAAATTTCGGCAGAGTTTCCTTTGTAAATACTAGCCCCAAACGGGTACAAACATGCATAATATAAGTAATGAATAAAGGCATCCCCAAACGGGAGCTAGCTCTTCGCCAATTGGAGGAAACAACCACGCAAGCAGTATAATATACAACGCCGAAGGGTGAGGATCAGAACTCAGAAAGAAAACCAACATCCTCAAGAAACCAGAGAAGAACCATAATAATACAAGCCCGCGAATCTAAGGTCAAAAGAATATACAACTGGTCTTCTAAGTCTATCAATAATACAAGTCTGGTTGATAGAGTTTACTAGATACAACTGAATATAAATAAAGTACAATGGTGGTCACGATGCAAGTGAACCCACCTATCAAAGCAATCACCCGGAATGAAGTAGTGTGCCAGCAAAGCCGCTAAGAAAACCTGTATGGCAAAACCTGCAAGAACTGTGGCACAACAGGGGTAAGTTGCCAACTCGTGAGTAGAAAACATCACCGAGAATAAATCACATGTATGACTCTCTCCTAGGTCATACAATACTGTACTAAATACTACAATAAGGGTAACAGTATATCATAAGAGTGATATCAAAGTACTCGTGTCTGTGTCAAGAATAATAATATATCGATGCGTGACATGTACTAATGCACCATCCAACCCGTGTCCAGCAACGACACACAAATCATGATAAAACCCGAGTGCCCAGCATCGACACTCAAAACATCACGAAGTCTGTGTCCAACGGCGACACATAATAATCAAATCTCGGACTCCGCATAATAAGGATCGGCCCATGGGCTCCACATAATCAAGATCGGCCCATATCCATCTCTCCCATAACTCCGAACGGTATCCTCCAGATATCCGTTGAGTTTCCATACAATCACCGGTCGGTAGTGCTCCCCTGCCGGGCTCAACGCCTTTCTATACGATCCTATTGCCCCGAGATACCGCACCGGGTCCACCATGCACCCGCAGACGGTCCCTCCCCCTACATCGAATCGGGTGTATGATACCGCTTAAGAACCGAGAAAACCCATGGTGGACATCACAATATCATATCATGAGAAAACCGCAAATTTCTATTTTTAGAAATGATAATGAGTTTATAAATCCTTGCGGTTTCTCCAAATCCAGAAATCTCATGGAAAATCTGAATCCCATAATCAAGAGTCAATAAACAGTGAATACCAGCATAAAGCCCCATAATATTGCATGACAAATGAATATACACATGCATGAAGTGTCTAAGTGAGAAATGCAATATCAAAACTAGCATAGTAATTATATGTCGGAACTATCTACTAGCAGTCATATCCATAAACTAATATTCTCTAAAGTGTACGTGACATGGACATTACCGATGATGATGTGTGTGAGCCGGCAAGCAAGTGCGTGTGGAGCATACGCATCATCGGTAATGGTGCTGATGTCCTGATAATAGGGTTCATAATGACTAAAGAAAACGCAGGTATAAGCATGCAATGCGATGAGGACAACATGAATTTAACAGAGAATGAATAGTAATCGCAACAATGAAGAATATACACTTTTATACACGAGGTATACAGTGTTGACATTTGAAATAGCACGAATCGTGGTTTTTAGAAAATAGGGGCTACAGTGTTTTTAAGAAAAGGTACGTCCTTTGAATATCCGTAGTATCTCTCGGCCTGTCTTTAAAATATTCACGATTCGTTAGTTTGAAAATAAGTATGACTCCAACCCAGTCTAACATCTACCTGATAACTACATGACTAATCGAAAGGGGTAAGGAAATCCATATAAGTCCGAGTCGATATATCTAGTAGTCGGTGATCCTGCCTCAATAGCGTCACGTACGGTAAAATATATAATACGACATTCTCGAGTCAAGAGTGCGAATCAATCATCATATTTACACTTCGTACGGTAAAATCCATCGTACGGCATCCCAAAATCGGGGTACGGGTCAAATATCACATATACTTCATTTATCATATGGTATACTATCATAATATCCTAAATTAGGAGTACTGTTCAACAGTCTAGTACATACCAATATCACCAAACATATATCCGCGTGTGAATAAAATCACATCGCCCATCGATCCACTATAATATCATGTCGTACCTCATAACACGACCCAAATCACATCACCGATCTCACGGCATCGTGCCCGATCACATCGACTCATCTCCAAGTATCAGATACTATCCTCATCATCCGTGTATACGTATGTGTGTGTATATACCAACGCATCCACACGCGCGCGCGCGCACACACACACACACATATATATAAACATATACACCCAAACATATCACGTGTGTGCATGTGTGTGTGTGTGAACCTTTACTCTAGGGTTTCGCAATTAAGAACTAAACTAAAAATGCTTCTTCCAATTACGCAAAGACTAACCCATGATCTCCTAAAACCTTTCTTACTAATTATCCACGTCTAACAACATACACACACACACATATCTATATATATATATATATATATATATATATATATATATATAAATATAATATTCGCATGCTATACTACGAAACTGCGGGGGTACTATACGCCATCCACCCGGCTTCCCCCGTAGATATACATCTACTCACCTTGATCCTTATTTGCCGAAGTCAATGTCTCCATACTCTTCCCTTGTCGTACGATATCCATGTGAAGGTACCTATATATCACATACATATAGTATCGTAAACGGAAATCGCGCACGAAAACCAAAACGGCACACGAATCACACATAGGTTAAAACCTATGGTCTACGCATGCAAGAATAACCAAAAAACTCCCGATATCGATGTACAAACGTCAAGTGACCAAGACAAAACACAATATCACAAATTCAAGTCACTAAAAGTCACAAAACAAAACAGAAACTTAGAAAACTGGTCCCAGATTTTTGGTCAGGTGAATTTAGGGTAAACAAGCAATGTAGAGGGTTAGTCTATGAGGTAAGTGAGCTACACTACCAACACAGATACCAATGCCCACAATTTGGCCGGCGACATACACACCAAATCTGGCCTACTCGGCCAAGTAAAGGAGCTGGGGTCTCGTCTTCTCAGGGTGGTCTCCCAGTGTTAAACCTAGTTTAATGGTGTTGCTAGTTTTTCTTGTAATGGTCTCGGGTCACTCCAGGTTCCCTGTAGGCACAATTTATACACAAAACCGACATTGACACATCTAAAGTCCAAGTTTTGGGTTTTATCTCAGTTTTAGTCTATAAGATTAACACTACCGGGGTTTAAGGTCACTGCTAAACCTTAATTGCACCATCTCAATTCAAATCAAATCCTAACATCAACTTGGAATTTTCAAAGCTCATTAAACCTCACTAAATGAATTCTAAACTAAACTAGAGGCTATAGAAACTCAATTACTAAGCTAAGGGTGAAAGAATTACCTCATTTGGCAACTCAAGGGTTTTCTTGAGTTACCCTAAGTGCTCAAAATCCAAACTTTCTTGGTCTGCCATGCTTGTAGTGAGATTGTGCATGAATTTTGTGAAGAGGATGAAATGTTTTGATGTGTAAATGATGCTGTTATGAGGAGGTAAATGGGGTGGAGGAAAGAGGGCAGCCATGTGAGGAGAAGGAGAGAAAATGGATGAAGAAAAATGAAGTGAAGAATGGAGCCATGGTCAAGTGGCCCCTCACCCTCTCTCTCTCTTCTCTCTCTTGCCCATGCTTCCTTGTCTTCCCATGCCACGTTTAAAAATTCTTTTCTTTTCTTTTTTTTTGAAATCCTTTTTCTTTTTAAAGAAACACAAAACATAAAAACCATGCATAAAAGAAACAAATGAAGAATTAAGATATGGTCAATGGAAATGTAACAAGTGTGTAACATGACATGGTGCATGTCACATGCATAAACATGATAAATGCATAATTAGTGATTATTAATCAAGCTTAGACATAAACTTGTATATAATAAATTATATCATAATTCATAAAACATCTAAATCTCACAAATTCTTTAAAAATCAACATTCAATGTAATTTTCCAATATTTTTCCAATCTATTGGTATATAATCATACCATAACTTTAAAACTAATCTCCATTCATTAAAATATTCTTAATATTTATTATTTGATTTATTCAAATTCCCAAATATAATATTTTATTTTTTTGAAATGTTACAGTTGTTAACTCGTGAGTAGAAAACATCAGCAGGTAGAAATCAAATAAAACAATGATTTCCTAGGTCACTATATCCTGAAGGTAATACTATAATATCTAGGGTAACCATGTACGCATATATATCAACAATCGAGTCAATGCAATGACATATATAAATAAACATCCGACATCATATACATATATGCATGTGGATATCATCCACGTGTCCATCAAGGGCACAATCAATATTATGGAACCTGAGTGTCCAACACCGACACTCGAAACATCATGAAAATATGTGCCTGTATATATGAGGATATCAACCACGTGTGCCCATCAACGACACATCAAAATCATGGAACCCGAGCGTCCAATACCGACACTCGAAATATCATGAAACCCGTGTCCAGCATCGACACGTAAATCCTCATATCTTGGGATCCGTCAGTCCAGATCGGCCCATATCACAACTACGGTCGGTATCCACCAGATATCCGTCGTGCCAAACTATCTTGGGCTCCATCAGTCCGGATCGGCCCATATCATTTCATGACCCCGGTCGGTATCCTCCGGATAACCGCCGAGCCCAAAACTATCACCGGTAGGTAGTGCTCCCCCTTCCAGGCTCATCGTCTACATCTCGAGCTTCTTGCCCTGGGGTACTTTACCAGGTCCACCATGTACCCACAGACGATGCCTCCCACTCCTCGAATCGGGTATACTCACTACTCAGAACCGAGAAAACTCATGGTGGACACCTCGAAATATCATATCAAGAGAAACCGCGTTTTAAAGCAATACATGATTCCCTTTAAAATATAACTGCGGTTTTCAAATCCAGAGATCTTATGAAAACAGCATCTCAAGCATATAACCATAAAGTACAATGTATGCAATATAGAGTAGTAATATGATCATATCGAGTATATCATGCAAGCATGTGAAGTGATAATACTGAATAATGAATGTACTTTTACGTTTAAGATTAATCTCATGATATTACAGTTCTACTGTGTAAGTGGAATGGCAATTACCGATGATGAATGTGTGTGAGCCGGCAAATCTGTGTAAGTGTAACATACGCATCAACGGTAATTGTGCAGGTGTACTAGCAAATGATATCTTATAGCATTAAATACCGGAACGTGGTATGTACATCACAAGGGGTAATATCCTACACAACATGGACAATCAATGGGTATATCTATCTACACATGAACCATACGGTCACTTTTAAATGATACAAGTCATCGTTTTGAAAATAGGTATGGTTCAGGTGGCAATCTTTATATCGGCGATCCCGCCTCATAACATCCGATATGACAATAATCCTCAATCATCATCCTCAAATCACTAGCGCGGATCAATCATCCGGTACATCTCATCGCGTACAGTAATCTATCGTACGGTGACATCAAACAGAATAGGGATTCTATCGTCCTATTCATCAATAAGGGTACGGATCTAAAATCTCGTCACGATCTCAAGTCACATCTGTA
Source organism: Agapanthus africanus (assembly GCA_030015575.1). Lineage (NCBI taxonomy): Eukaryota > Viridiplantae > Streptophyta > Magnoliopsida > Asparagales > Amaryllidaceae > Agapanthus > Agapanthus africanus. The sequence continues at coordinate 314,265,692 of CM057338.1, read as the reverse complement.
TCAATCTTATATCATGACATCTTGCATATACGTCATATCTTATTAATCTCAAGTCGTATCGATCTCGATCTCATATAATACCATTATCAACTCATACTTGTTCTCTTTCAATTCATACTTATCATGATCACTTTCTCATTTCATATTCTCCAGCCAATATATTCATTAGTGTCAACTTTTATCCCATCATCTCTTACTAAAACCTTTAATCATGTTCGTAAGTCCGTAGCATATCCTTTATCAAAATTATAATTTATATAACAATCTTTCAATATCAATGGTTGTGGGGGTGCTATACGCCATCCACCCGACTTTCCCTGTAGATATAAATATACTCACCTGCTAAAATTCTCGCTTAGCCGAAGTCGATGTGCTTCGTCGTCTCCGAAGTCCATGCGAAGGTACCTACAATCAATACACAATCTCAATACTATTAAAACCAATATCTGAAAATTGATACGGCACACGAATTGCTTATAGGTTAGAACCTATAGCTTACGCATGCAAAAACAACAAAACAACCCTCGTTGTTGACATATAAACGTCCAACAACCAAATCAAATCTCAAATATAAAAACCAAGAATTCAAATATCGGAAAACTTTGCCAAAGAACTCACAAACAGGTCCCAGATTTTGGCTCAGGTCAATTGGGACTAAACAACCAAGTACAGAGGATGGGCTATAGGGTAAGTGAGCTACCGGCAAAACCACAACTCCAAAGCAAATAGGGGGTCCGGCGAAATCATCTAAACATCCAGCGCCGCCGGTCTGGGTAGGGTCAAATGGGTTCGTACTTCGGTGGTGGTCTTCTAGTGGTTTATCTAGGTCAATGGACTTGTTTGATTTTCTTAAAAATATCCCAGATAGCTCCAGATTCTCTGTAGTCCTCTAGGTTTCACAAAACCGACACGAGAAAATTCTAAGTTCGTGTATCGGGTTCTATTCTATATTCTTGGTCCAGAAAAGCAATTTCTAAGGTCTTGTAATACTCACTACACCTCTATTACATCTTAACAAGTCTACAAATCACTAATTATCAACTTGGAAATTTCCAAGATCACAAAACCTAACTAAATCAATTTCTAAACTAGACTAGGATACACTAATATAATAACTTAACTAAAGGAAAGGAAATATGTCTCATTTGGCAACTTAGGAAAATTCTTGAGTTGCCCAAAGTCTTCAAAATCCAAACTTGAATGGTTCAAAGGGTTTAGAATGAGGGTGTGCATCTTTTTAATGAAGGTGGTATGGGGTTTTGGAAATGAATTGGAGATGATACATGAAGGTAGAGAAGGATGAAGGAGATGAAGAAGGAGATGAAGAGGAGATGAAATGGAATGAAGAAGAAGATTAAAGAAGTCAAAGGTGTGTGTCTCTCTCTCTTAACCTCACTCTCTCTTATCCCCACTCTCTCACAAATATCTCTTTTGTTTTTTCTTCTCTCAAAATATCTCTTTTCATATAATTATCTAAATACAAATGAAACAACAAAATAACACAACATGCAACAAAATGCATATGACATGGTGCACTAACCATGGAAAATGTATAAAAATATGGATTTGGCTTAGTCGTGATTAGTAGTGCACTAATCAATTTAATTTAAACTTGCAAATATTTAATTATAAAGATACCAAAATCCGATAAATATCATTATAATAAATAAATCATTTTAATCTCCACTTATATTCCAAATATCGGTATATAATTATACCATTTTACAAAAAAACCCTATTCACAAATCGAATAGTTTTCGCGAAATATATTATTTTAATATTTAATTTCCAAAAATAATATTTTATATTTCTGAAATGTTACAACACTGACGACCCTAGCCCAGACTCAATAGAGGAAGACCGATCTCCTGACCGAGGGATTGAAGGCGGTACATGAGACCGCAATTACCGCTCTGGAGAGATCTATGGCTGTTTCCGCCGCCTCTGAGAGCACCTTCGTACTGACTACACAGGCTAGGGTTGATACCGTTTCGGACTTTAGGAGGCTTCATCCAGCGGTTTTCATGGGATCGGCAAATCCACTCGAGACCGAGCAATGGCTCATCAACGTGGAGAATCTTTTAACGGCCGCTCGAGTTCCTGACGATAACAGAGTGAACGTGGTGAAGATTCAGCTGGAGGACGAGTCCCGCACGTGGTGGTCCGTAGAGGAAAGCCGGTTAGAGAAACCTATCGGATGGGACACGTTCTCCGCGTGCTTTCTAGATCACTATTTTCCGGCCACTGCCAAGGCCGAGATGGAGGAAAAATTCATCATGTTGAAGCAAAATGGTCGCTCAGTGGATGTCTACGCCACAGAGTTTAACCGGCTAAGTCGCTTCGTACCGTACATGGTAGCCACCGAAGCCGCCAGGGCAAGACGATTTCAGCAGGGGCTCGACATTGAACTACAACAACTTATCGTGTCTTTCGATCTACCGACCTTCGCTCGGGTGTTGAACGCTGCCTGAGTACAGGAAAGATTGGCGGAGAAGGCTAAGGGCCAATGGCCGGTGGACATGAGACCCCGCGTAGTTCCAGCACGAGCTACCATTTCCCCCCATGGAGCGATCCCAGTTCACAAGCCGGGGTGTTACGCAAATGAAGCGTACTTTCTTACCTCAGCAACCGCAGTGGAGGGCCCTGTTTCGCGATTATTGCCAGAGGCCAGGGCACATGCAGAGAGATTATCGCAGAGCCAAGGGGCAGTATCTGCTTTGCGGATCCACCAAGCACAGGATTGGCGGATGTCCCCAGAGATCTGAGCTACAGGGAGGGTTCGAGCAACATCAACCGTCGTACGATATTTCAGCTCAGAAGGGTCCACCTCTGGTATCCCAGCAGCGGTTATTCGATTAGAGGCATACTGGTACGGGTCGGAATCAAGGGCGGGCTTTCACCCTGTCCGCCGAGCAAGCAGAGAACTTCTGGAGAAGTGGTTACAGGTACCCTCCTTGTTTATTTTGTATCAGCTAGAATTCTTTTTGATTCGGGTGCTGTCACGACTCACCCCCAATACAGAGAGTATTGTCCGTTCTGGCCGAAGCCGCATAGTTTTGTCCTTCGGGGGCGAACTGGACCCAACTACGGGCCACTTCCCAGGAGGTCACCCATCCCAGAACTTTCCTGGCTCAAGCACGCTTAACTACGAAGTTCTCAAGCTCCTGTAGTGCTAGTTCACTTAAAAGGTGCCTCTGTATTGAAGAGCGGTATCATTCCATTTATAGTACAGATCCGTCCTCTTTCGGAATGTATTCCGAAGATTCCCCATTGTTTTACAGTGGGTCCCCATGCTTATCTGGTATAAATAGGTATACCGGATAATACCTGGAGTATTACATTCTCCCCCACTTAGAACAATGGTTCGTCCTCGAACCACAGACCTACTATTGAGGAACCAGCTCTGATACCATTCTGTCACGACCCACCCCCAATACAGAGAGTATTGTCCGCTCCGGCCGAAGCCGCACGATTTTGTCCTTCGGGGCGAACTGGACCCGACCAGGGGCCACTTCCTAGGAGGTCACCCATCCCAGAACTTCCCTGGCTCAAGCACGCTTAACTACGGAGTTCTCAAGCTCATGTAGTGTCAGTTCACTTAAAAAGCACCTCTGTATTGAAGAGCGGCATCATTCCATTTATAGTACAGATCCGTCCTCTTTCAGAATGTATTCCGAAGATTCCCCATTGTTTTACAGTAGGTCCCCATGCTTATCTGGTATAAATGGGTATACCGGATAATACCTGGAGTATTACAGGTGCTTCGCATTGCTTTATTTCTGCGCGGTTTGTTGACACACACTCTATACCTCACGAGCCATTGATCAAGGGTTGGGAGATACATACGGGTAATGAAATTATTGTGTCCAACCAAGAGTGTAGGTTATGCCATGTGGTGGTTTGTGGCAGGGAATTTTATGCAAACTTCCTTTTGATTGGGACTGGTAGCTACGATGCCATTCTGGGAATGGATTGGTTGAGCACATTTCATGTTGTTATCAACTGCCGGGCTTGGAGTGTGACTTTTCGCATTCTTAATCATCCGCTCGTGTTCGTGGGCGGCAGCGAGTCTTTGGAACCAGCTAAATTCCGAGCAAAGCCGAAGACCTTGATAGCTATGGAGATAGACGAGGAGCCAGCATCGGAGGTAGTTTGAGAGTTTCTTAATGTGTTCCCTGAAGATCTACCTGGTTTACCCCCCGCCTCGCGTATTGGGCTTCTCGATCGACCTGATTCCAGGAACGGCGCCAGTTTCCAAAGCTCCCTACAGGATGGCGCCAGTGGAGTTGGCAGAATTAAAGAAGCAAATATAAGATCTTCTGGACAAGGGATTTATCCATCCAAGTGCTTCCTCGTGGGGTGCTCCTGTGTTACTGGTTAAGAAGAAAGATGGGTTTTTTGCGCATGTGCATTGACTACCGGGAGTTGAACCGAGTGACCGTGAAGAACAAGTATCCCATCCCCCGCATCGATGACTTGTTCGATCAGCTTGGTGGTGCTCGGGTATTTTCTAAACTAGATCTTCGATCAGGATATCACCAAATCAGGGTTAAGGCAGAGAATGTATGCAAGACGGCTTTCCGAACCCGATATGGCCACTATGAGTTTCTTGTGATGCCGTTCGGTGTTACCAATGCACCGGCTATATTTTTGGACTTGATGAACAGGGTTTTCTCCAAGTACTTGGATCAGTTTGTTGTCGTATTCATCAACGACATTCTCGTCTATTCGAGAAGTCGAGAGGAGCACGCCGAGAACCTACGAATTGTATTGCAGGTTCTATAGGAGGAGAAGCTCTATGCTAAGCTAAGCTAAGCAAGTGCGAGTTTTGGCTCAACAAGGTACAATTTCTGGGGCATGTCGTTTCGAGTAATAGCATTTCAGTGGATCTGACGAAAATCGAATCTATCAAAGACTGGCCGACACCGAAATCAGCTGCTGAGATAAGGAGTTTCTTGGGATTTCCTGGGTATTACCGGCGGTTCATCCAAGATTTCGCCAGAGTAGCGGAACCCTTGACGAAGCTTACACGGAAGGAGGTGCCGTATATTTGGTCGGAGGAATGCACCCAGGCATTCGAGCTGTTGAAACTGAAGTTGACCATGGCCCCAATCTTGACTGTACCAGACAGCTCAGGTGGCTTGGTTGTTTATAGTGATGCGTCGGGAAAAGGTTTGGGTTGTGTATTAATGCAGCACGGTCGAGCGGTGGCTTACGCCTCTCGTCGGCTAAAAACTCACGAGAAGAACTATCCAATGCATGACCTGGAGTTAGCGGCCGTTGTATTCGCTTTAAAAATATGGATGCATTACTTGCTAGGTGAAAGAGTGGAGGTGTACACGGATCACAAAAGTTTGAAATACGTGTTCACTCATAAGGAGCTAAATATAAGACAATGTAGATGATTGGAATTGATGGCAGACTATGATATTGATCTGCAGTATCATCTGGGAAAGGTGAATGTCGTTCCTGATGCTCTCAGTCGCAGGCCGTCAGCTACGTTGCTGACTTGTCAGAAGGGGATTCTCGATGACCTTCAGAGACTTGAGTTAGAGGTAGTTACTCCGGGTGTACCCGGACAGCTCAGGCAGTTGCAAGTTTAATCATCGCTTATAAATCATATAAAAGCTGCACAGGCTAGAAACTCTCAGTTGCAAAAGTTCAGAGGGTTAGTTGAGGCTGGATTGAGGACGGATTTGCAGATTCACGAGGATGGCTCTCGGAGATTTGGCAGTCGGCTGTGTGTTCCAAAGGGAGGTATTCGAGATGAAGTTCTAGTTGAGGCACACAGTTCTGCTTACTCGGTGCACCTAAGAGGTACCAAGATATACAGAGACCTGAGGCATCACTTCTGGTGGAACGGGATGAAGAGGAAGATTGCTCGCTTTGTCTCCAAGTGTCTGGTATGCCAACAGGTGAAAGCCGAGCATCAGAGAATCGTTGGGTTGTTGCAACCGCTTCCAGTGCCAGAGTGGAAATGGGAGCACATCACCATGGATTTTGTGACGGCATTAACTCGAAGTCCAAGGGGCAACAATGATGTCTGGGTGATTGTTGATCGTCTCACGAAGGCAGCACATTTTATACCTTTCCGAGTCGGATAATCGACGGAGTCGCTTGCAAAGAAATATATGCAGGAGATTATAAGACTACAGGGGGTGCCTGTTAGTATCGTGTTTGATCAAGATATCAGGTTCATTTTCCATTTTTGGAAGAGCCTGCAGGAGAGTTTGGGCATGCGTCTCAAGTTCAGCACGATCTATCATCCGCAGACAGATGGGCAATCCAAGCGTACTATCCAGACGCTCGAGGATATGCTGAGGGCATGCATGTTTGACTTTCAGGGCTCTTGGGAAGATCACCTCCATCTAGTAGAGTTTTCGTATAACAACAGCTACCAAGCTAGCATCCAAATAGCCCCATTCGAGGCTCTATATGGACGGAAGTGTCGGTCCCCTCTTTGTTGGGATGACGTGGGTGAACGAAGCTTGTTGAGCCCTGAGCTTATAGTGCAGACAGTGAGCAAGGTTCAGACGATCAGGCAACGGATCAAGGCGGCTCAGGACCGATAGAAGAGTTGGGCAGATGCCGACAGAAGGTCGTTGGAGTTTGGTATTGGTGACCACGTATTTATGAAGATATCGCCCACTCGAGGAGTGATCAGGTTTGGTAGTCGCGGGAAACTCAGTCCCCGATTCATCGGACCTTTTGAGGTGCTAGAACGAGTAGGAGAGGTGGCTTATCGGCTTGCCTTGCCTTCATCGCTAGCTGGTGTGCATAATACTTTCCATGTTTCTCAGTTAAGATGCTACATTCGGGACGACAGCCATATTCTGGACCATTCAGAGTTAACGTTGGGCACCAATCTGTCTTATGGGGAGTAGCCTACCACCATTCTCGATCGTCAGGAAAAAATGCTAAAGAACAAAGTCATTCCCTTGGTTCGAGTTTCTTGGCGTGATCGTTCTCCAGGAGAGTCTACCTGGGAACACGAGGAGGACATCTGTCCACGTTTTTCGCACATATTTGAGTAGTGTTTTTTTTTCCGTTGTTTTCATTCTTTAATTTCAAGGACGAAATTTTTGTAAGGTGGGTATGATATAAATCCCCAATTCCATATATATATTTTTCGTATTTTTCCAGAATTTTCCTAGTATTTTTGCACATTTTTTAATATTTATATTATTTTATTTTAATTTCCTAACCCTAAACCCAATCTAACCCTACCCGACCCAACTCCCCACTCCCACTTCTCCTTCTCCTTTTCTTTTCCCGCTCTTTTCCCATGACACTTCCTCCCTCGCGACCGGACCTCGTTGACGCCGAGTCCACCATGCCAATGACCTCCCCGAGATCCCCTCCCCTAAATCCTCACTTGCTCCCCTCTCCCCCCCTCGCCGATGTCTCCGCGAGACCCGCTCAACCCACGACCGAGCTCTCCCCCAACTACTCACCGAAATCCCAGTGCTCACCTCCCCTCATCTCTAACAACCTCTCTCTCTCTCTCTCTCTCTCTCTTGCTACCTCTTTCTCCCTCTAACTCGTTCTCTTTTCCCCTCACGCTTCCGCTACCCACTTCCTTTCTCTCTCAAACCCGACCCCTAGCTGCCATCATCGAACACCATCGCCAGAGCATCGCCGCCATCGCCTCCTTTAGCCGACGAGCCTCACCGTAGACCTCACCATAACTCACCACCAGCTACCCCTCCTCATCACCACCATAGCCATCATCTCCTTCGACCCACCGAGCTCCCCAAGCCTTTAAGCCAAGCCGAGCACTCCACTACATCCTACCTCGCTGCAACCGCCATCGGAGCTCGATGCCGCCATCATCGTCATCGCTATCGTCACATCCTCCTTCTCCTTTGCTTCACCAGGCACTCCTTCTCCGACCATGAGAATCTCCATAGCTAGCCTGACCCCGATCATCCCTTGCACACCAACCCCCATCGAGCATCTTACTGCAGCTGCAGCACCCCCGGAGCTCCGCTGCAGATCACCGCCGTTGCCACAGCACCCGTGCCCACCTCCGCACCAGTGCCAAGCCTCCCCAAGTTCTCACTAAAGCCCATGACAGTCATGCGTGCATCATGCCGTGCCATCTCCGTGCCGTGGTTGTAGACCGCTGTCGTGTCGCCGTCTTCAGGCAAGAGAAAACCCAACTCTTGCTAATCATGCTATTATATATATAAGTTAATTAATAATGTTAGATAAGTGCATATATGTGTGTGTGTATCTATATTGCGTTAAGCGATGATCGAATACCCGTGCATTGAGCCATCGTGATTGGTTGTATTGAATCGAACCCAACTCGGTCCATTAATCGTATGGATATCATATTACAATTTACATTAAGTAATTGTTGTCGATCGACACTCGTGTACACATACTAGGTTTTGATGCGAAACCTTAAACCAAAACCCATTTAAAAATGGCGGAATTTGTGATTAATGAATCACTCTATGGATAATGAATGTCGTGTAGGGATTTGAGTTAAAAATCTTAAGTTATACTCATGAAAAGTCGCCCCCTAAAGGCGACACTAAATTTGGAATGCACCGTACATGTCACGTCGAAAAATATATATTAAATTAAATACATATTGGAATGTAATTTTCTATGGCTCATATCGAAGCTGACTCAATAAGCTAGAACCCTCTAAATTTTACCCTTCAATTTTGATAGGCCACTGTAACGAGAATTGACTGGGAATGCGGCTCTGGACTACAGTCCGGGGCAGCATTCCACGAGAATACCTGAATTTAAACGCCTGCACATCCCTACATAAAACTGAAAATGCGCGGAGTCCCATATAATCGCGTAATGGATCTTGTCTTGTTCAATTTCATAGTATTTTGATATTTTGTTTGTATTTTAGAATGTCGACGTGTTCTGCAGTTTCTGCAGTGACATTTCTTTCACCTTCATACTAAACAGGACATATCTTCTAGTAAAGAAAGGCTATTATTAATCCGTTTGATGCGTTGGAAACTTAACATATAGAAGTATGTTTTATTCAACTGGGGCAACACCTGAATATAAACACAATCCCTAGTAAACGGCACACGAAGTTAGACTTCTAGTTTCGAAACTGGAATTCCAGTAATTGATCGCTAATTTAAAATAATGATAAGTCCCTAAAATGAAATCCTATTGACATGAAACCATTTTTACCGATTAGATAATCAAGTATAGTTCGTACTCCTTTTATATTGTTTTGGTCTATTCTATACGTGTGATCTATGGTGAATTTTGCAAGTCATATGACGTTGGCTGTCATAATTTAGTAAATATCTGTTCAGTACATCTCTACCTAATTTTTGTTTTTGTTTTATACCTTCTGCATAGTGATCATTTATATTGAGACCTAGTGACTGTTTTGCATTGTCGATATATAAGTGTTAGTGATTGTGTTGTGGCAAGTACGAAAATAAACCAGTGATATTGATGAGTGGAAACGTGATTGAAAGTGGAAGCGATACGTATTTGTTCATAACCTATATAATACCTGAATACATACTATAACCTGGGGAATGGGAAAATCAAGGTGGAATTGAACTCGTATTTAGCGAGGTACAGTGATTTAGAGGATGATCATTCGATATCAGTGACACACACACACACACATACATACATTAGGTCGTGGGCCTAGTGGCACGGCTGCAGGGTTATGTCCCGGACAACAATGGGCCGTAGTCTCGGACATGCACGAAACCCTTGTTAAACACAAGTATCTTTTCCACCAATTGATTTCATGATTTAGTGACTGATAAGTAGTGACATACGCATTGCCTGGTTTACTGACATGATACATATATCGCGCTATGCATATTCAAATGATATTCATTATTTTCATGTTTCTGTATTCTGTCGCACCTTTAATGTCTAATAATATTGTACGCACATCATATATTTATTGCTATATGTGTCGCCCTGACGACCTGAGTATGCATGGTTAGAGGACAAGGTGGACCCAGTCAAAGAGCAGGACCTGCCATTCGAGATCGCGGAGGTCTAGACCGTAATATCAGCGCCGCCCTTTTTGCTATAAGTACATTGTATTTCGTTGGTTAGTTATTTCCTTATGCAAAATAAATGTATCTCGAACTCTTTTATTGTAATGTAATAAAGTTGTGAACTGTGATTTCCTTTACTCTGGTGCTGTTTATTGACTACCATGTAATGTTAGAAGCCTAAGTGTGACTACGGCGGGATTATTCCCTGACCGTAGGAGCATGGCTGGTTTAGTCACCCCTCATATTCCGTATTTTGGAAAGCGATACGTGACAGGATTCTTTCGTGTAGTCACTACAATTTCGTAATCTTCATCTTGACTCAAGGGTCATATGTCCGCATAACGGCTTCAATTGCACAAAACCAAGAAATACAGTGAGTTCCAATGAAATTTCAGCCACATTGAAAAAGGCTTTTTTTAGGTAGTAAGAGAATGAAATGAAGCACGAGAAAAGCAATTCGATTGGTGACGGTTTTGGTGGCGGCGGTTCCGGGAGAGGCGACTCCAATATCAAGTTCAAGAACCTTGAGACATGCCTACCTCTTTTCTTATTAACATTTTTTCTCCACTTCCTTCCTTCTTTCTTTCTCTCATTCCTTTTTTTCTTCTTTCTTCTTTCTTTGGTTACTTGAATTGTAACCATAAAAAACAAAGTGTTAGAAATGTCATCCTTCATCAAATTGACATCGAACAAAGCTAAAACGATTGGTGCATGGCTTCAATTTGCTTTCGAAACAAGGTTGTTTCAAATTCACTTTGATAGCCCGTTTCGAAACTTGGCGAAACTTGTGAGGGCGTCGAGGTAGAGATCATCTCGGTAGCAAAGAACGACAAAATCGGGGTACACATGGGTGTGGAAAATACAGAGGACTTCGACGATGCAACGATGGTTTCTTGGATGGCAAAAATCCTTTGCCTCCTCCACTTATTGCCAAATAAAAACCAGCGTTCTTGATTACCAATCTTTCTTATCGAGTCTTGAGCACCGTCTCTTTTGATTTCACCAATTTGATTGCCTTCGATAAGGACTTTGGTTAAAGAACTTAGATATGAAACCTTATTTCAGATTGGAGCCTAATTATTGTTGCTCCCAGATTAAGATCTACAGCAGCTCTAGATCCCAGTCCTTACGTTGCAGGAGATGTCATCCTCGCTCCCAAAACGTGGCCCTGAGATGGTGAAACCCTAAGCTCGGCATTTATTGAATTCTTGAATTCAATCAAGATCGCATTATCTGCATTCTGCAACTGGAAAAGTTGTTGCTTGAAATCGGCATGCTGATGAACCATTTGAGTCTTAAACTCATCGAATTGATCCAATCGGGTATCAATTTGTTGAATTTGAGGACCCCAATCTTGAGCCCTTGTTGATGAATCCGCAACAATTTTATCGACATCATGATCCTCTCCTTGAAGCTCTGATACCAAATGATGGGCTTGATCGCTCACCTTCGCATTTTTCTTAGGCATTTTTCCAATTTAGGTTTGATTTGGGAAAATTTTGGGATACAATTGAAGAACAAGTACAGAAATTGAATGGAAAGAATTTTTTAATAAGGAAAAAAGACAAGTAGAAAAGATACAATTAGTAAAAGAGAGAATTCATTTTTTCATTCAATATTCGACACATCTTTCTATTATATAGAATATCTATTTATAGATCTCAACTAATTGCATTCTAACAAACTTCATAACAAAGTAATCAAGCTTCTTAAGTAACTATTTAACAAACTTCTCATAAGAGGTATCTAACAGTTTCGCAGCATCCGATAAGGAATCGAGCATAGAGAGAGCGCTAGGGTTAGGGTTCGCCATTATTCTAGAGATCAAGAGAGCATAGAGAAGAACAACAAATTATTTTTTTAAACCACAGGGAGCCTAGAATTAAGGATTTTTATTTCGATAAACCAGTTATTTTTAGTTGTAATTTGTTCTAGTGGAACAATTTAGGTTAAATGGTTACTGGGAAAGGTTGGATAGTGGGGTGAATCAAGTATAAAGAGCCCTCGCGGTGGTAAAGCCCATAACTTAGTTTACTTCTCTCTTACAAACCCAAATCGTAGAAATGATCTGCATCCCTGAGTTAACTTGACACATGGGTCTTTCTTGGACAATACAAATATATAAGGGGCGAATGCAAAACGTCGTTAAAAGGAATTCGAGGCTCGTTATCGACCCCCAAAAAAATGCCCATTTCCTTTTCTCAGCTGCTTCTCTTTCTCTCTCATCGATATCTTATCCTCTGTTGAGCAATAGCGGCAGCGGCGATGGCCTCCGCTTCGTCTCTTACATCGCAGCAGCTCTCGGGGCTTCGCCTCTCCTTCTCAATCTCTCCCTCATCAACGAATGCCCTCTTCTTCGAGAGCTCCCACTCCCAGATCCGCTTCAGCTCTTCACGCGCAGCTCCAAGAGCAGTCGCCTCTATCCCTAGAACGGGAAAGGTGATCCCTTCTTTCCTAATTACGTTTCTTTCACTGTAGTCAGATGACGATGGTGCTCGTACCAATTAATTGGGAATTGATCATATATAATAAAGGGTTGATTTCACAAAACCCTAAAAGAAAAACACCCATTAGAGTTAAATTAGACTATCATTTGAGCTGTTTATAGATGAATTTGAGTAAAGGGAGTGTTTGCACTACAAATCACTTGAGGGGGTAACCTACAAATCGGACAATTTTTGGGAATTAGCGATTTTTTGAAATAAATTAGCAAAATGGTGTTGGTTTAGGAATATTTAGTAATATGGTGTTGCTTGGGTGATTAGTGCGAATTAGCAGTTTTTAACTAAAACCCCACTTACAAAGTGCGGTTTTATACTTGGCAAAGCGCTTTCAAACTTGGTGCAATACTGGCTTTGGATAAAACTGCACTTTACAAGTGAGGTTTTATACTTGTCCCACATTCGAGTATATCCAAACCGAGTATTGCCACCAAGTTTGAAAGTGCTTTGCCAAGTATAAAACCGCACTTTGTAAGTGAGGTTTTAGTTAAAAACTGCTAATCCCGACTAATCACTCAGGCAACACCATATTACTAATTATTTCCAAACCAACACCATTTTGTTAATTTCTTTCAAAAAACCGTTAATTCCAAAAAATTGCCCCCTATAAATCACTTGGGAAGATATATTTGGTCGAAGGAGTTTGAAAATTGAACGGTAAAGGTTATCCTTGCTTTCCCTAATTAAGATTTTTTTGTGTTAGTTTAGGAGACGGATTAGATGATGGTGGTTGCACCAATCAATTGGGAATTGATCATATACTTTAACCATGCAAATCATTTTGGAAAATGTAGTTAAAGTTGCTAACTGAACACAGAGAGGAGATAACTTGATCGAAGGGGCTTGGAAATTGATGTGTAGCATAAGCGTGGAACATTTAAAAAAAAAAATTTGTTAGTAACCACTTCACCCAAAAACATAAGCTTGTGAGTGCTATGCTTTATTTAATGTTTCATTCTTTTCCAACATTTGTGCATTTCGGTGTTCATGTCTTTATGAGTTATGCAAACAAATACGGGCACACCACAAAAAAATTGTGAGATCTATTGGTCTTGTGTCTCAAACAAGGTTATAGAGAAATCACATACCTCAGGATTCACCGTTGTGTTTTTGGACATCCTACCCTCCATTTTAAAGCTATTGTTTTATGGTTTGCCATTGGAATTTGAACTCTTCTTTCCCCTTTACTTTTATTTTTCTTAGCTGACCTTGCTACATTTTTTTTTGTTTTCAGAATGGCAGAAAATTGGAAAATGTCACCGGTAAAGATGCTCATTTCTTCTTTCTCCAATATTATTCGTTATTCATGTATATTTTATTTAGTCTACAGTAATCTGAAAGCATTGCTTAACTTACTTTTTGCTTGCTCATTTGAATAGATAGGAACACACATAATATGATGTGTGCTCAAGTGTATGTGCATACACAGAACCTTGTAGTGTATACATTAAATAAGGTATTTTATTTAGTCTACCGTAACTTGAAATCATTAATTATGACTATTTTTCTTGCATATTCAAATAGACAGTCACATCCAGTGATGTATCCTCGAGAGTGTGTGTGTGTGTGTGTGTGTGTGTAGATTGAGCCTTGAAGTGTACATAGATAATGGAGTAGGGATCGAGCTACAGAATTTCTGGTTCTTGAGTGGCAGAGTCAATGCATTTAAATAACCTAATACAACCATTTTGGACATTTGGAGTGGGTTTATTAATCATTTCCTATTTTATTATACCCAAAGTTCCATCTTCAGGGTATACCTTTTGAAATTATTTTACTTCATTTTTGAGTTATCCTTTGCTGCTAATAATCTTCATTAGCAATTTTATCATAATGGGCTAGACAATAGGTTCATAGTCCGCATGACCCAAAGGGGGTACCTCTATTGTAATTGGATCCAATCTTTTCGAGCTACTTATCCATCTTTCACTTTATTAAACCTATCTTGTAATACCCTTTTCAATGTGCAATTGAAATGGAGACACTCAACCTCTACAAATTTCCACCCTGGCTTGCTGCCATCTGATTGCCTTGGGTAAACAACTCACACCCCGAACTCCACTTTCTTTTGAATCTTTGACTCTATTAAATTGCATAAATCAGAGTCTCACTAAAAACAGAGTTTGATTCATTATAAGAAATTGTCACAAGGTGATAGGAAAAAAGAGAGAAAATGCTGGTTAATTAATTTGAACTCTTATAATGCACAATCTCTAAGGGTTTGCAATGTCAAACCAATTTAAATCTCTGGATCCATTATAAAACCCGTTGATTGGAAAATAACAATTATTAACTATTACTCTATTATACTTGGGTCTCAAAATGGTTATCATTTTTTCCATTTGATAATCTCAATAATTTTATAAGCAATAATCGTATGTAACCAATTGTATTGTCCAGAGCTTCTACTGAAAATCTTGATATCACAGTATTGACTATTGTCAATTGTTTTTTTTTTGAAAGAAGAGCAGAGTTGCAAAAATTGAAGCCCGTCCCATAAAGAAATTTTATTAAAAAACAACAAACTATTACAAACTATTACAAAAAGTTACAAAGAAAACCAACTAGAAACTGAAACTAATTATACAACTTATGCCGAAGGCCTCCAAAACCGTAGGACATGTACTCAGGAGAAGAAGAAAAAGGAAAATGAGAGTGTAGAAAAGAAGGGAGAGTCAAATGATTGCAAAAACATAGAAGTGTACAACAACAAGCTTTTTGGAGATTAGCTAAAGACTTACTTCAGCAATTTGACCTTTTATGCATAACCTTTTGCCTGAAGGAGTTTGCCTCCAGCAAATACATATCTAGCTCCATAAATTGTCTGCATTCAAAAAAAGACAAGAAGCAGTACCAGGAATAGAGAGATGTAATTGCAAGAGTAATGAAAGCGGGCCAAAATATATTATGCCAATAAAGCCAGAACAATAAAACTACATCTATATAAAATCTTCATGTTAAAAGCCAAGACCAAGGGAATTAAAATTCAGTAACACATCATCCGGCTCTCCTTATGAAAAGATAAAGAATACATCCAACCTTTATAAAAACAAGCATAAACCATTAGATCAGTAATGTATTTTGAAACCAAAGTATTATCTGAAAGGCAACATTAGTTTGCAAAAAAAGTTTTGAATTCCAAGTTTCCATCATAAACCCAAAGGCTTGAAAAATAGGTAAGGTTAAAGATAAACATAACAATAAGAATTATAAAGGAGGCTTTTCATCCGAAAATCGAATGAGGATTGGCTACATCAAAATAATCTTGGCAAGTAATATAGGTGAACATAGCTACAGTTTCAGCATATCATACAGAAACAAAATGCATATGGGATATTCCAAAAATAAGGATACATGTTTTACGCAACCATGGAAGAAGCCATAAAGGAAGAGTGAAAAAAGGAACAGGGAGGTAGAGAAACCCACTATGGTATCATAAAAGGATCATAGTGACCGCTAATAATCTCATCCACATTATCAGTGTAAAGGTTTTGCAAGCTCTTAAACTCAATAGAGTTAAATAGGGCAGTTCTATACTTACTATATACCCTATACCCAGCTAAAAAAGTGAAAGGATAGTGTTTACAATCTGAGAGTGTGTGCAGTCCTCATTATTAAAGATTTTGTTATTTATGCACTTCCAAATGTTCCAACGGATAGAATAAAGAAGGATCCACATATGGGTTGGCTTGGTATTAATATTATTGCTTTTCCAGGTATCACTAGCTCGTATAAAAGAATCAGGAATACTATGAACATTATTAGCCTTTAAAAGGTCCTTCCAAACAAGATTAGCAACTTTGCACTTGAAGAAAAGATGAGTGGAAGTTTCAGTCATACAAGAATCAAAAATACATGTAGCATTATTGTACCATCCTCTTTTAATTAGGTTTTCTTAGTGAAAATTCTGGTCTAAGCTAACAACCATATGACAACTTTAATCTTAATGGGAGCAAGTTTTCCTAAATGATCTTATAGTAAGGGTAAAGCTGTTTAGTATAATTAAGGGTGTTATGGGCATCTTTGACAGAGAAAGATCCAAAACTAGAACCAGACCATCTAATATTATCAGAGGTATTAGGCGTAATAGAAAGACTAGAAAGATTTTGAGCAAATCCTGCACATGAATTTTATCAACAAAGGGAATGACTTCATTGAAAACTGGTTTCTAAATCCACATATCTTTATCATAGCAATCTTGTGTATGAACTAGAGTCTCTTGATTCTAAGCAATCTTGTATAAAGATGGATAAATCTCAGATAAAGCTAAATTAACAGCCCATTTATCCTTCCAAAAAAGAATTTGAGTACCATCACCTACATCCTAGGAAATGTAATCATAAAAAATATTACTACAATCATGAAGCCTTTTCCAGAAAACAGAAGAGTTATGAGTGTTCTGCGGCCTATTGTTAAGGTGGCAGATGGATCTGAGTGCTACAAGGGAATATTCATCAGCTTTGTAAAGTTTCCAAAGCCATTTGCAGAGAAGAGAGATGGTAAAGTGATCAGTATTTTTAACCCCTAAACCCCCTTAGTTTTTCTTGTACATACCTTGCTGCACTTTACCAGAACATTTTTTCACACATTGTTGCTGTCCCTCCAAAAATAGATGGTTCTTATATTATCTATTTTTTTAATGACCCATTTTGGCAAATCTAAAACAAGAAATGGTATAAAGGAAGAGGAGAAAGAATAGAATTGATTAGAGTAAGCCTCTCTCCAATTGAAAGGGACTTGCCCTGCTAAGTAGAAAGTCTGGATTGCATTTTAGTGATGAGTATATTCCCGCTTCTCTTATGAACTTTACCACTTGCAAGTGGTAGTCTCATATAAGTAGTGGGTAGAGTAGAGATATTACACTTGAGTAAAGTAGCAAGTTTGTTGCCCATATGAAGTTTGTTACCAAGATTAAAAAAGAGCTCTTATGAAAATTGATTTTCAGCCCAGAAAGGCCTTTAAAGATATAAAGGAGCAGTTTTAAAGTGAGGATCTCAGCTTCATTAGCTTTGCAAAAAAGTATGGTGTCATCAACAAATTAGATAGATGCAAGAATTTGAGTTCACCTCTAAGATTTAGGGGTAGATAAGCTGCCATGTCCCATAGTCTGCATTAACATTCTAGCAAGAGCGTTAACAGCCAGGTTAAAAAGAAGAGGGGATAAATGATCATCTTGTTTTAGGCTCCATTTACATTTAATTATCCTTCCCAAACTGCCATTCACAAGAACTTCAGAACCAGAAGAGTAGAGAATCATATGTATCCAACTAATCCATTTGCAACGAAAACCTCAAACTTTTAAAATTTGAAGAATATAATCCTAATAAATAGAGTCAAGCTTTTTGAAAATTAATTTTAAAGAGCACAGATTCGGTTTTATTTTTAGAACAAGCATGAACCAACTCATGAGCGATGGAAAAGCAGTCCAGAGTAGACTTATTACTCATGAAAGCAAACTAGATTTTATCAAAAGGTTTGGGAAAGTATTTCCAAGTCATTTAGCTAAAACTTTAGTGAAAATTTTGAAGATACCATTCAAGAGATTGGCCTAAAATCTTTTGCATGCTTACCGCTATCAATCTTAG
Source organism: Agapanthus africanus (assembly GCA_030015575.1). NCBI lineage: Eukaryota > Viridiplantae > Streptophyta > Magnoliopsida > Asparagales > Amaryllidaceae > Agapanthus > Agapanthus africanus. The sequence continues at coordinate 314,247,590 of CM057338.1, read as the reverse complement.
GAAAGAGACAAATAATGGCATAATTGATGCAGTCTAAAGAACAATTACTATGAAATATGAAAGTAAAAAAGGACGACTATATCATCCTTCAACATCTCCCAAAAATGTCGGTAAAAAACTAAGGAAAAGCCATCTTGTCCAGGTGCTTTATTAGTCCTTGGATTAAATACATCTGCTTTAATTTCATCCGGACTAGAAAGACTGTCCAGAGTATCTAGTTGGACGAGGGGAGCATCTTTATAAAGATCATATAAATCGCAATTAAGTTTAAAAGAGGAAGGGGTACCAAGAAGTTGTTTAACTTATGAAATTCTGCATGGTTGTCGTTTATATTATTATTGAGCACACCATCAATGTCAATAACACACCATCAATGTCAATAGCATGAATGTAATTATTCTTCCTATTAAAACAAACTACTTTATGAAAGAAACTAGTATTCTGATCATCTTCCTGCGGCCATTGAACTCTAAATCTTTGCCTCCAATACACTTTTTCCTTTTTACCAATATCAGCTAATTCACTGTGCAGAGACACCATATTCTCATGCTCTGCCGGAGTATAAGCTCTTAGCTCTTTTATTTTATCAAACTCAAAGATATTTTCCAAGATAGCTTTCTTTTTTTGAAAATTATTGCCAAAAGTGTGCATGTTCCAGGTTTTCAAAAAATTCCTTAGATGTCTTAATTTTTTGACAAAAATAGTTAGAGGATTGCCATAAGGTTTGAACTCGGTCCGTTCTTTATTCAAAACATCATTAAAATTAGGATAAGAGAACCATATTTTTTTCAAATCAGAACATTTTCTTTTGAGCTTGAAAATCATTTGTATCAAAAGCAATTGGGTAACTATCAAAGCATGAATTTGGTAAAACATACTGAGAGCAATGGGTACCTATGGAGTCCCAATCTTTGGAAATCATAAATCTATCCAATCTTGCAAAAGAAGGTCCATTATCCCAAGAGAATTTTCTACCGGTTAAAAGCAAATCATTCAAATTCATGTCATGAACAAAATTGTAAAAAACAGAGGTACTAGACTTGTGAATACCCTTGCTAATTCTTTAAGTGATGTAAAGGGCAACATTGAAATCTCCAGAAATAATCCAAGGACCGGGAAAGTTTAATCAAGCATTTTTTTTATTTCATCATAAAAAGCATTTTTGTCCTTACTGGAGCATGGAGCATAGATAGATGTAAAGACAAAGTTAAAGCTATTTTTTAAGGCAGTAACATTTAAAAAAAATGGAATTTTTACCTATGAAAGCATTCTGGTAACTAAAACCGACACTTTTTTTGGACCAATTAATATACCTCCACTCTGACCCACAACATCCAATTGAAACCAAATATCAAAATTATTTCCACCAACAGATTGTAAATTTTTTCGAGGAAGAAGAAACTTTAGTCTCTTGAATGCCCACAAAATCACAGGACAGTGTCTTTAACAAGCCTCCTTTTAACAGAAGAAGAGATGCCTCTAACATTCCAGTTTAAGATGATCATGAAAAACCATGAAAACAACTTAGTAAGAGAAGGGAATTATAATGATTCCTTTTCCTTTTCCAAAGATTGAATAAGCTGACATTGATCATCTGAAAGTATAACACCAGCAGTAAAACCAACATCTTTATTACCATCAATGGGCATACTGGAAATGTGAACAGTAGATTGGCTAAAAGTTTTGTTAAAATTATGTGTTTGAATATAGGAGAACAGAAACCCTTTTCCTAGGTGTTCTTTTGACTTTCCTGGAGGGGACACAGGGTGAAAGGGTGAAGCCAGGTGGGAAGCAAGGAGTAACAGAGGGTAGAGGGATTGATGACCTTCCTAGGTGTAAGAACCTCATGAACCTCAACTAAACAAGTATTTTTCGTAAAACTATCAGAACAAACATTAGAGAAACAGTCAACATTATTATTGAAGCAGGATCCACAGCAGTATTAAAGCAATCCACCATATCATCAAGATGATGATGAGAAACTTCATCCAAGGAGTCAGGTAACATAACATAACAATTTTCCTTAGGGGAATCAGGCAAGTCATTATCAACAAAACCTTTTGATAGAAAATCTTTGTTATTGATATCATCCTTTAACACTATGGATTGAAGAAGTGGCTGAGGATGTTCAAAATTGAAAGAAAAAGCATTTTGAAAGTTTTGCATAGAATCCAAAGAGAATGAGACATCATCAAGTACAGAAAAACAATTTTTGACAGAAACACCAGAGTTAACAATATTGTGGGCCAGCACTTGCTCCTGAATACCAGAAAAAAGGATTTGGACAATGAATTGCCTAGTTATATTATCTTTATATGAAAGGACATTTAAAATAATATGCACAGGAATATCAGTAATATTAGATATAAGAATCAACATTGAAAGATTTATAATTTCACCCATTTCAAAGAGATTATGCTCCATCTGTACAAAAGATCCAAATTTATTAGCAATTATTTTGCATTTGTCCTCAGACCAGAGATGCAGGGGGAGATTGTCAAAAGAAATTTTGACCGCTTGCTTTTTAGAAGATTGTGTACAACCAATATCTTCACACCAAGTTTTGGAAAAAGCATTTGAAAAACCAAACCTGGAGCAATCAGAGATCAAAGCAACTTCCATAATCTGAGTATTAGGAAAATGAACAAGAAAGAGATTATCTTTGAGCTTTTTTTTATAAACCAATCCTTCTTAGTTCCACCCAGGCTAGAAATAAAAGAGTTCAACAAAGAATCTAAGCTAGGACTGGGGCCTTCCATATACAAAAATGCCAAGTTGTCAAGGAAATCAGACCTAAACAAGAAATTATTGTAATTTTGCAGAGAAACATGCATTTCATTCAAAACAGAAGACTGTTTGTAGGAAGAATATTTTTTAAACTTTAGCACAATGTCTAGCAAAATGCCAGAAAGACCGCAAGAAAAGCAAATAGGCAGAAGCGTCCTACAAGCAGCGACCAAGTGATCATCCATACCACACTTAAAACATCTTTTTAAAGGTTTAACAAATTCCTATTATGCGCCAACTTAAATTTAGAACTAGGCTTAGCAATCTTTATACCATGAACTAAAGCATCTGCATATATACTAAAATTGGCATGTAATATAGTTTTCTGATAAGGATTTTCACCCGAGGCATGATTTTCAGAAAAATCATACCCCTTTCCTTTGCATGCTTCCAAGTTTCGTGAATTGCATCCTTCTTGATTCCATAGACCTGGAAATTCCTTGCTATCTTATAAATTGGGCGGATTAGGCTGCTGGTGAACTCCAATTAAAGATTTTACTCCCCCAGATCTAGATCTAAGGTCAGCTCCATGAGTAGCAACGCCCACTTTAATGTTTACCCAAGAATTTCCTTTCAAGATCCAAGCTTTATCAGGCGTTGAGTGAAGGAACGGATGTGGGAGGGGTAAAAGAGGGGGAAGTTGAGCCTCTGATGTCGAGGAAGGGGATGAGGGTTGGGATATGTTGTTTTGATGTGAGATCGGGGGTAAAGAAGGTAGTAGGAGATCAGATCTTAGCTGTGGCGAGATGATATTCGAGAAAGATTGTTTTTTTTTACGATTAGGATTTTGAGGGTGCTTCAAGGAATCATACGAGGGAGAAAGAAGGCAAGAAATACCATTTTGAGGTGAAGACGAGGATGACAAAATTCCATATCTAGGATTCGACACCAAAGATTTTGGAAGAGAACTTGAATCCCTGAGATTAGGGTTAGGAGAAGAGGTTTGTGAGGGAGAAGGGAAAAGGAGAAGGTGAGATCTTAGGGTTTGGGAAGAGGGTGAAGGCGAAGAGAGCCGCGGAGGCCCATATTTAGGGTTTGGGGGAGCGAGATCACCCCAATCGCCCCCTCTCGGATCACTTTCGGAAAGAAACATCTTTTTAAACTCTCACCTTTTTTAATTAGGTGAACTAATTGACTTAAAAGGACCACATCACATGATTGCTACATTTCATTTGTTTTAGTTAACCATTATCCTTCGATTTCTTCTCTCTCTATTCCATATATACAAAACCAATGTGCAGGAATATAATTTAATCCTTTAGATTTGCATGTATCGAGGATTATAGTTAGATGGCACATATATTTTTCTTATGCTAATGGCCATGGATTCCAATGTGATAAGTGGATTCCTATGTGATAAGCATGCGCGATTGCACTGGTCGCAACATATAAGAGAACCATAAGTATTAGTTATGAGAGTTATACTTTGGCAGTTCAAACTGATGCATTTAAACCATAAAGGTACCAGGAACAAGATTACTGAATAGTTAGCTATCTTTCAATTCCTTTATAGGAAAATGTGTTGAAGTGAGTGACGCTGTGAATTTAACATAATTTGCATCTATGATTGCTTGACAAAGCTTATGGGCTGTATTCAGGAATGCATGGTGGATTCAGTAGTTTATCTCTAAATCTTAATCAGCAGGATCCTTACTGTAGTGCATCCAGGTGTGTAACGTTGTGCATTTTTTCTTACCTTTGCCTATTCTTTCTTTCTGTTTTTTTTTTGTTTGGGGTGGGTGGGTGGGGAGCTGGTTGGTTGTGCTTCTCTTCCTCTCTCATTTCTCCATGTGGATTCTTGCCTTTAGTTTTTTTTCCTGATTTTCTCCCCAAGTGCAATATTCTACTTTCTCTATAGCATGGATAATGGATGAATTCATATTTTTATTGAAGGTCATGATTTCAATTTCTCTAAGTGATTGTCTCAGGATCCAACCTCTACACGATTAAATGAAAAATCCTTTCTTTGCGATCACACAATTTGGTGTGCATATTTTCCTTGTAATTTGTCACATTCTACCAGTCAAATTCTTGTTTGCTGCAATCCTATTATATTCCTTCCTTTTCATGACACTTAATAATATATATTAACTCGACTTTCAATGTTTATTATTCAAGATATCTTATTTTAGTCAGAGGGCTACTTTATTAAGTCCATGCAGTTATATATCATTGATTTGTTGGAAAATCGTGGAACAAAGTAACCTCAAAAGGGCAAAAACCTGTTCCAATTTCTCAAAATAGACAAGTTCAGATTATAAGTTTATCTGTTGTATACATGATGACCTAGTTAGCTTATGCATCAGTCTGCAGCCTAAATTTATATAGAACCACTAACCTAAAATCAAGAATCTTGTGTTACAATCCTTGATTCTGCTGGATTTGCCTATTGTCTAAACATTTTAGTTATAAATAGTTTTTACTGTCTACAGGAATGATGCAGTTATTGAAGCAAAAAGGGGGAACCCACCTGTAATGCCAACTGTGATGACTCCTGCAGGGCCTTTAGATCTTTCATCCATTTTATTTCGAAACCGTATAATCTTCATAGGACAGCCTGTCAATGCCCAAGTGGCCCAACGTGTTATATCACAGCTTGTGACACTTGCAACTATCGATGCGGAGGCAGATATTCTGGTGCGGGTTCCTTAAATTACATTGGTTGTAGTTGCAATAATAATTTAATAGTCACAAACTGATTTCTTGGTCTTAATTCCAATTTTAACTTTTTTCGTTTTAGTTATATGAATTCATATATTCTAGTAGGTACATACACCCCTCTCATGCTTCACTAATTCCTAAACTATAAAAATAAAATGTCAACGCTTCACGAATTTAACAGTTCATTTTGTTGGCAATTTTTTGTGAGTTTTTCTAGTTCACTTAACCAAAGTGACAACAATAAGCACTGCTGATGTTAAGTTCTTTCTTATATTGTGGGCCTTGATACCGATCCTTATCTATTCTGTACTTTAAATTGCGTTCACCAAGCCAAGTAGCTAACACAGCCAGTAAATTTACTTCATTAGGCGAAAAAGGAGAATTATATCTGCATGTTAGTGAAAACATAGATATACTTATTTTTCACATGACATTGATACTTTACCAATTGATCTAGGCATGCAAAATGTTCTATATTCAAACACTTTATTTTGGCAACTATCCGATGCAAGGACAATGAGAATGGAAATAATGTGAATTCTCTTCTATCTATGTTGTAGGCATGTATATTAGAAGTGAAGGTGCTAACCAGCATTAATCTCTCTCTCTCTCTCTCTCTCTCTCTCTCTCATGCGCACGCTCGCGTGAATATCATGATAGTACAGGTTCACTCAAGTTATGCTCCCTACATGATATGTGATGTTTTCAAATTGAAAAATTGCCTTGATTTAATGTTAAGAAATTTTTCATCCGACAAGCAAAACGATAAAATACATTTATAATGTTTGTCAGTTTTCTTCCCCGTCTTTTATGACTTAACAAGCTGAATGTTTCTTTGCCAGATGTATCTGAATTGCCCTGGTGGAAGTACCTATTCCGTATTAGCTATCTACGACTGTATGTCATGGGTGAGTCCACAATTTTGCAGTTTAATTTTACAAACATATTTGTTTTATGAAGTGGAGATTCTTGTTTGGTTTACGCTTCTGGTGCTCGGACTCATTATTTTGTCTATAAGCTACTTCATTAGGTGATTGGCAATTAGGAATCAACATTGACAAAATATGACTATAGTTCCTATATATATATATATATATATATAGAGAGAGAGAGAGAGAGAGAGAGAAGTGCCATAGGGGGGAATTTCCTCGTATGGCGTCGAAAAAATACATCCTCCATACTTTTTTCGACGATCGGCATTTTCATCTTTATCATCTAAAGATGTGGATACACCAAATTTTATATGATTCTATCACTTTTTCACCGTTGATTTAATGGGTGCAAAATTAATGGTTTACCGACAATAGAATTTTTTACATTGCTAATTCAACAGTGAAAAAGTGGTAGAATCACATGAAATTTGGTTTAGCTACATTTTAAAGGATAAAGATGATGGGTGCCGATCGTCGAATAAAATGGTGGAGGGCGTATTTTTTTATGCCACCTGACGAAAAAGCCTCCTAGGGCATCTTTCCTTTTGCGCACGCGCGCACACACACATATATATAATGAAGGTTTTACACACACACATATATAATGAAGGAAAGAGGCCCTAGGAGGTTTTTTCGTCAGGTGGCGTAAAAAAATACGCCCAGAACCATTTTATTCGATGGTCCGCACCAGCCATCTTGATATTCATCATCTAATATGTCGATAATACACCAAATTTCATGTGATTCTAACACCTTTTCACCGTTGATTTAGCAATGTAAAACGTTTTATTGTCGGTAATCCGCTAATTTTGCACTCACTAAATCAATGGTGAAAAGTTGTTGGAATCACATGAAATTTGGCACATCGACATATTAGACGATGAAAAAAAGCCTCTGAAGGCCTCTTTCCTCTATTATTCTCTCTCTATATAAACTCTCTCGCGCTCTCTCTATATATTTAATGGAGGAAAGGTGCCATACGGGGGATTTTCTCCAATGGTGTCGAAAAAATGCACCATCCATAATATTTTCGCCGATTGGCCCCCATCACCTTCATCGTTATCATCTAGATCTAGATACATTGAACTTCATGCGATTCTACATCTTTTTTACCGTTGATTTAGTGGGTGCAAAATTAATGGTTTACCGACAATAGAACTTCTTACATTGCTAATTCAATAGTGAAAAAGTGGTAGAATTGTATGAAATTTGGTGTATCCACATCTTAGATGGTGAAGATGATGTGGGTGCTGATCGTCGGAAAAAATGGTGGAGTATATAGATTTTTGACGCCATCTAATGAAAATGCCTTCTAGGGCATCTTTTCTCCATTTTTCTCTCGCTCTCTCTCTTTGAGAATAATGGAAGAAAGAGGTTCTAGGAGGCTTTTTTGGTCAGGTGGCGTCAAAAACTATACCCTCCGCCATTTTATTCGACGATCGGCACCTGCTATCTTGATCTACATCATTTAATATGTCCGATATACCAAATTTCGTGTGATCCTTGCACTTTTTCACCGTTGATTTAGTGAATGCAAAATTAATGGCTTATCGACAGTAGAATTTTTACATTGCTAAATCAATGGCGAAAATGTGTTAGAATCACATGAAATTTGGTGTATCGACATATTAAACGATGTAGATCAAGATGGCCGATGCCGATTGTCGAATAAAATGGTGGACGGTGTAGTTTTTTGCCGCCACCTGACGAAAAAGCCTCCTATGGCATCTCTCTCTCTCTCTCTCTCTATATATATATATATATATATATATATATATGTGAATAATGGAGGAAAGATGACATAGGAGGGAATTTCCTCCTATAGTGTCGAAAATATTCGTCCTCCCTCATTTTTTCCGTCGATCAGCACCCACCATCTTCATCGTTATCATCTAAGACGTCGGTACACCAAATTTCATATGATTCTACAACTTTTTCACCGTTGATTTAGTGGGTTCAAAATTAATGGTTTACCGACAACACTCTACAACTTTTTCACCGTTGATTTAGCAATGCAAAAAGTGTTATTGTCGGTAAACCGTTAATTTTGAACCCACTAAATCAACGTTGAAAAAGTTGTAGAATCACGTGAAATTTGGTGTATCCATGTCTTAGATGATAACGATGAAGATGGTGGGTGCCGATCTTCGGAAAAAATGATGAAGGGTGTATTTTTTCGACGCCATAGGAGGAAATTCCCTCCTATGGTCTCTTTCCTCCATTAACACCTCTCTCTCTCTCTCTCTCTCTCTCTCTCTATATATATATATATATATATTGAGATGGATGAACAACAACACAACAAAAGATATGTCTGCGTATTAATGTATCTAGAAGAGTTAGCTTAATTGAGGATAAAAAAAGTTAGGGAAAATTGCTTGAGACATTTAAAGTATGCAATGGGGGAAAGTATTCATTCAGCCAATATCAAAATTTTTGTTTAAACGCTTGGGTCCTTTACTCATAGTTTTATTCATTTATTGTTCTCTTTGGTTTGGCATCTCTGCATGGTCCTATACATTTAGTTTATGCGTTTATTTCCGCTCATCTCAAAGAATTCTCATGATGCTATATAATTTTCAATCTGGGGCCCTGTTACAATGCTAAACATACTTGTTGGTTGTCTCAACTGATCAGATAAAGCCAAAGGTGGGAACTGTATGCTTTGGTGTAGCTGCAAGCCAAGGAGCACTTCTTCTAGCCGGAGGTGAGAAGGGAATGCGCTATGCGATGCCAAATGCTCGGGTTATGATACACCAACCGCAGAGTGGGTGTGGGGTATGATTGATTTCTACCGTTGCATACTTCTGTATATTAGCTTTCTTATTAATCGCTACTGATTATTTAGTTTTTGTAAAACTTGTGCATTATTTATTTGTAGGGGCATGTGGAGGATGTTAGGAGGCAGGTTAATGAAGCTGTACAAACTCGTCATGTATGTGTAGTCTTCTGGAATATTTATTTCTATTCTCTTATTAAGCACACCAACGTTAATTGCAGGTCTAATTCCGTGATAAAAGTGTTCTGTTTCTGAACAGATTTGTCCATCTGTAAATATGACCCCCATTAAAGATCTACAAATCTGTTTGGAACCAGAGCTCTTTTATCGAGGAATTAGGCTTGCAATTAATGTTGGCTTTTCTGTCAGTCGCATCGGGCCTGCCACTTAGTTGAAACTTGAAAGCTATGAAACAAGTCAACGGTAGTTCAAAACTGGAATTGGCGCAATATTGCTTAGTGTCCACCTTCGCTCCATTTGGCTTAAGATTCCTCTTCCTGTGGTTTCATGCAGATATTGCTGATTCAGAAATCCTATGTAATTGTTCTTGTACTTTGGAAAGAACAAAGATATTCTACTAAAGGTTAAAATGGAACCGTGGACAGCTGCTGTCAATTGCCTGCGGCTGTAGCACAAAATAGGGCATTGGGATGGGCATGGGGCTTGCCTCTTTTATGCTATTTTCGTGCAACAGCTGCTGGCAATTGCCTGCGGCTGTGCACAGTTCCATATGGCTCTATTTGAAATACATAGATAAAAAAAATTTCCTTAAATTTTATTTTAAAGGAATTAGGTCTACCTGGTGTTTGCTTGGAGACCATAAATTAGTACGAATTGCGCTTGGCCCCTTTTAGGCTGTTTATTGGTGTAGGTCTGGTTTAAGCTAGGTTCTGGTTGATTATGGTGGTATTTCTTGTTTCGATTGGTACTGTAGGGTTATATTTAGTCAACTTCCTAGAGTCATTCATATATCTAGAACAAACTTAGAACCAAATTTAGAACTATATGTCACATGAATTATTTTGAAGGGCTCATTTTATTTATTTTTAATCATGAATCGCAATTCATGTATATGGTCAAAGTCCATTATTTATTTGCTTTTGGAATCGAGGATATTCAATTCCATGGATAATTGCAATTCATAACTTTTCTAAATCGAGTGAGTTTCAACTCATGAAGTCTAATTGTCTTGCACCAACTTTAAGCAATCGTTAATCAAATTCTTTTACTCTAATTCATCTGATAATATGCGGCGATCGTAAACTTATTGCCAACGCAGAAAGTTGACATGATGTATGCGGCTTTTACTGGTCAACCTCTAGAGAAAGTGCAGCAGTACACTGAAAGAGATCGTTTTCTCTCATCTTCAGAGGTGCGTATCTAACTTGCATGCTACTTTAGCCTTGTCTGGTAACACGTTTTTGGCCACCAAAGTAGTTTCATGGAGTTCAAAAAACTGAAACTGCTGTATATTTTGCAACCAAAATGGTGTTTCTCCCAAACGAGATGCTCCAAACCCCATATAGAAATGGTTCAGATAACTCTAAAAAAATCCACTCCTATTAGATATTTGCAAACTTTTACAAACTCATGTTTCAAACCGCATTACCAAGCCACATTTTACCTTTTCCTTATTCCAGAAACATTCAAACTGTGTCGCCAAACTAGGCCAAATAGATCTGAGGTGGATCTGAGTCTATAAGTTTCATCTCCGCACATTGAAATTTTCTCTTCTTGCTTGTTTGCTGCCCTCTTCAGGCCTTGGAGTTTGGACTAATTGACGGCGTACTGGAAACTGAGTATTAGCTGTTCCAGGCCTATACATTTTCTATTGAGACTTGAGATTACGCCAACTAGGGATCCTCCGGCCCAGCGAATCTGGTGGTAAAGATGAATCTAGGTCTCTATTTCCAAGCTCTGATTACCTATTGTATACAATTAGATGTTCTCTATGCAGAAGAAGGCACATGTGGTGTGGCAAACAGGAGTGAGAAAAAAATTGTGTTGTGTAATTGAATGCTTACGGTGCAAAATCTTGATTATATTCTCATCTGTAAAACATTTGTCAACATATGCAAGTTGCCCAAAACTTGATTTTAGTGGTCAAGTATTAAATTTGTATAACCATTTCAGTGATGTACTCCTTTCTTTTTTCCTTTTTCTTTTAGGCATCATATTTGAACTTTACTGCTGTTGGGATCACTTTAAGTTTCATATTATAATTTTTTAATTTTTTTTATAGCTCAAGTGTTTATCTTTTTCTGAACACAGGGGTGTCAACATTATCTGAACTTGATGCAAAATTAATTGTATGGGCGCATATATCATTAGCGTCTAATCATTTAAGTCCTGTTGGGTTTGGGAATGGTGTTAAGTTTTTGAATCTGGAGTTGCATAAAGTCCGAAAAAGTCAACTCTAAAATGCTAATTTCTAATTTTTTCTTGTTTGGCATTTGTTTTGGAGTTTTGGAATTGAGATAGCGTTCCAAAGCAACTATATATATCTCGCTCAAAGCTGATTTAAGTATTGTAAACTTTATTTTGCCAAACACATCTATTATGATATGCCTGTAGTTTTATTTTTAAATCTTGTTTGGGGCTAGCAAAGTATTTGATATAATTTTTAGCTCAACTAAAAAAAAACACTCCAGTTGGTATATATGGGCACTTCCATTCTTGGGGGGAGTGCGGGGTTCGAACTTTAAGAACCCTAAGAGGGGAAGTGGCCATAAATTAACGCTTTCAGACCAAATTCGTGGGAGGTGTGTGGGTGTGGTGTGCGTGGGTATGTTCTGTGTGTTGAAGATCAGGGCTTACGGGACAGCGCAAAAAAAAAAAAATCCAATTATCCTAACTGACATACCCAAACAAGGCCTTATTAAAGGTGGGAAATGCGTCTAAGTCATTGGCCCCAAAAAATGGCGAGTCTAGTTTTTTCGTGCAAAAAACTTGGGAAAACTCTTCTATGACCAAAAAGCAGTGTTTTATTTTATTTTTCAATCTTCCTATACCATCTATATAAGTTTTGGCAAATAACTATGGCATTTATAAATATTTCACATTTAATCACTGCATCTCATATTTTACTGCTACGTTTACTAGTTAACAACTATATTTATAAGATAACTGCAAAACCCGATAATTACTAGATATAAATAGTGGCAGTTTGAAAGACGTAAGGTAGTAGTTATTATGCAAATGTAATGGTTATATGATAAAAGTAGTTTTTACTTGTCAAAAAGTAACAATGATAATATGGTAATATTGAAAAATAAATAATGGCTAAGGGCTAAAGAACACCTTTTTTTCTTTTATTATCATAAGAATGTGTTTTCAAGTATTTTGGGCTAGGTGCCTAAACACGTCCGTCTTTTTTTTGGACAAGAGACCTTCAATCCATTTTCCTATTTATTTAATCAATAACGATTCTTTTAGGGAATAAAAAACATATATGTGATGGAACGAAAGAATATTGCCTCTGTACCATTTAGCGAAAGAACCTGATCATGAGGCATGTGACATGTGGGGCAATGCATCCGATGGATCTTAATATCTCATATCCAATTAATTATCTCATAATTAATAAATTAGACCTATTATAGTGCACATTAAATAAAACCAACATTTTTATTGACAATAACTAAAATAAAATGCATCACATGCAGTTTTATTATCAGAGCTATATTTAGACATTAAAACCAACAATCGCTACTCTACTGTGTCTTGCAATAATGGATCAAGCATAAAAGTTTGTTCACGAATCGATTTAGAAATTATAAATAGTTCGATCCAATCTATATTTGAATTGCTGCGTATTTTCGCCCATTTTTCCCCCTATTCCCTCTCCACCATACCCATATAGTGAAGACTGATTCATAGTAAGCTACAACCTACAATATCTTGAAGGCAAACTAAAGATTTTGAGTCGTTATTCTAATCAATTTGGAAGGCATTTTAACCGTTTACAGCCTCTTTTTTTCTTCAGCAAGCTTTTGTTCTTTGGTTGATGACTTCTCAGACTCGTGTTCTTTGGGCTTGGGTGCTCTGGGGTCAGAGGTGAGGCGAGGGAGTTGTCGATGATGGGTTTCCGGCAATGGGGTTTGCCGGCGACGTTTCACGGCAAATGGGCAGCGACGGTTTGATGTTGGGTAATCGGGTTTGGGTGCAGGGGAAAGCAGGGTGTTTGAGAGTGTAGGAGAGAGGAGGAGAGGGAGAAAGGTGGTGGCGAGGACGTGGAGGCGACGGGGTTGGAGATCTGGCGAGGGTGCAGACGCCGATGGGTTGCAGGCGTGGGTTCTGTGCAAGGGTTGGCTCGGGTGTTATGGGAGGAAGGGGAGAGAGGAGTGGAAGGAGGATGTCATGGTTAAAACGAGGGGGTGGCCGACGAGGTGGTCGACGGCAGTGGTGAAGATGGGTTCTAGGGTTCGGGTGTTGGGTTGTTGCGGTTCACGTCGTCGGCAGTGGTGAAGATGAGTTCTAGGGTTCGGGTGTTGGGTTGTTGCGGTTCACGTCATCGGGGATGAAAGGGGAGAGAGGTGATGTTGAGGTGGTGGTCGAGGGGGAGAGGGAAACGAGGGTGATGGGCGAAGGTGAGGTCTGCGACGGCGACGCGAGGAGAAGACGTGGGTTAGGGTTTCGAGTTGAGGAGGCGAAGGCGGCGGGAAGAATGAAGTGAGAGAGAGAGAGAGAACGTGGGCATTATATGGGGTTAAGAAAAATAAAATAAAATAAAGAATTAATATATATAAAAGTGCAGAGAGAGAGAGAGAGACAGAGTAGGAAACAGTTTAGAGTAGGATTTAATAAAATATTTAAAATATATTTTTAGTTTAAAAAATAAAATCTTATATATATATATATATATATATATATATATATAAACAGTTAGAATATAATATTAAATATATTTGAGTTTTCTAGCTAATACAAAAGTACTCCAAAGTATGCCGGATATGGTCTAAAATTACGGTTTGAAAATACGGATAATATACGTGTCAACCGAAACCCAAAAGCAATGCCCGGTAAAGAAAAAGCATACCCCAAAGAACGGATACACGTAGCGTGCACGTAGCGATTCAAACGAGTCCGTTTTAATAAACGGAATGAGAACAAAATGTACGGATGCCACCACAGGGTCAGGGATATGATGCACGCCATGCTGGGTATTTTTTAAAATATATTATTTGATTGTAATTGTATTATTAAAAAATGCAGATGCCAGATATACGTTGTAGGTAAACAGAACATATGCGAGCATGGATCCTCAAAACCAGTAGGGGCAAAACGTAAACAAGAACCAAGACAGGTTTCAAGCATGCGGGTCGGGTCGGATATCAAGCACAGGAACCAAAACACTATCCGCACCCAAAAACAATTAAAATAGTAGACAGCCACAAGATAAAGAAAATACTCAAAGAGAATATAGTATGAAATAGTGTTAAACAAATAAATATTTAAATCCTCATAATACGCCTATTTGACAAACTTGAAAAACCATAATTATATGTATATATCTTAATTAAAAGTATTAAATTTCAAATAATAATAATAATAAAACAAAACTCAATATATCCAAAAAGAAAAAGAAACGTACGATCGGACTAGGGTGTTACGTTAGATAAGGAGATAATAATCATTTATATGAATAAAAGAAAGAAAGAAAGAGTCATTACTTTTGGAACAAAGTAGAACCCATGACTCATTCTCTCTTTGTTTTATTTATATAAGTTCATTTTTTTCTTGTTCTCATCTTATCCTCAAGGTTCGTATTCATCTCCAAGTTCATCTTCTTCAACTCCTCTCTTATTTTCTTTTATTTTGAGGAAAAAGAAAAAGACTTTTAGTGTGCCAAAACTCTACTTCAACATCCTAAACTAGACTAGCAAACTAGTTTAGATTGTTTACTTCACTAATACTTTGATTAGTAAAGAGCGGGCTTGAGTGAGAGTTGCCTCAAGATGGATCATTTTCGACGAAAAAGACATTGAGAAAGCTCATTCCTTTTTTCAAGTGGAGACCTACAAAGAGTTCTGCGGACTTCTACTTGGAGCTTTTGAAGTGAAGGACCAGACTCCAAAAGTTTTAACCTCTCTTCACTTAGATTTTCTTTTTGCGAACTTAGAAACCCTAATTCTCTAATATGATCTTGTTTAGTATACTTAGCCCTTTAAAATTTTAAAATTGTATACTTGATGTTTCTAAAACCCTAGTAGAGGTGTTAAGACATACTTTCATGGTATCAGAGCCAAACTAGAGGCTTAGACAAAGTCTAAACGAAGTTAAAGTGTTCAATCGACATTTTAAAATTCGACTTTTGCTTGTTTCTGTCTATTTTTTCAAACTTTGAGATTTTTGAAATTAAAAATGCTCAGAAAATCATGCATGCATTTTTATGAAGTTACAAGAAAACGGAGCTTCTGAATCCCAAAAGTGGCCGCGGAACCGCCACCTAAGCCATGGTTTGGCCACGGTTTCGCCGCCAAATTGAGGACTTAAGTCTCCAATTTTCTTGTGTTGCTTCATCTTTGGAATTTGGATTTTCTCGGTATTTTATTTGAGGCTCAGGTGGTTGAGATCTCTGCTAATTGTTGTTGATTAGAATGTTGATCGAAATGTTAATATCGTCTAATGTTTTGGTTATGTGATGCAATTTTTAGAATCCACAATTAATCAGTTTTGCGAAAACTAGTTATTGATATATAAATCTTACGTTTTAACCTTGAAAGATTGATTACCATGGAGTTTAGATATGGATCCAAACTCCGTCGTAATTATGTATGGTACGCAAAAACTTGCCGGGAGATACTAGTGGAGTGCCATGACCCATTGCCCCGACAAAATGACCATAGGAGAACCCCGTGGCCAAGAGCATCCACTTGGGTGCTCGTGGCCATGGTGTCCCTCCTAAGGCTATTTCGTCGACGGCCTTGGGAGGGTGCGGCCATCCACTAACATTCCCGACGAGCTTTCAAATCATTCACCGGGAATCTTGTTGAATTGCCTGACTTTAACTTTAAAAATGGTTTTCAATTCGAGACTTAAATGTAAGGTTTATAGGGTTAGGCATGAAATTCGGACTATGTGATAATCCAGATTTATGATGTCTACAGATGCAGATTCTAATTATTATAGTTTTCATTTCTTTTATGCGACCGTAAGTGTAATATGTGGCGGTATTCCCGATCTCATTGCTATATGTCAACGACATTAGGGGTATGCATATTTACTTACGTTGATGACATGTGATATTATTGTGTTGCTATATCGATATGATTTATTGGATCGTCGTGATTGAATAGCCAGAGCTTTTATATGAGATGAGAGTTTTTCAATTTTCATTCATATAAATTATTGTATGTAATATTCTTTTATTGTGGCACATCCGGGAGTGAGGATGTAGTCACCTTAATATATATTATTTACTTTTCCGCATTAGGATAGATCCAAGACGGATGACACAAGTAACCAGGTTCTAGAGTCCAGTAGGTGGCCATCTTGAGGAGTTGAGATCGGTTGCCTAATTCTAGAATTGGCAGGGTTGCTTGCCACTTTCGTAGGGGTCTAGGGGTATGGGCTTGGCTATTCATCACGACTTTGGAATCCATATTTTTCGTTAATGGCTTAATTTAAAACACGGATCTCCTAGTATATCCTATATTTCATATATTTGCTTCTGCTGTGCTGTAATGTGATATGATCATATAAATGTGTGAGACGAATGCTACTTATATATATATATATATATATATATGATATATTAGTAGACATTATATATGTTTTGCATCCGCGCTAGTCCTGACCCTGCCCTACTGTAAGTTAAATAACCTTACAGTGAAGACCCGGGTCTCTGTGGCGAATGCGGATGGCATATATGTGTGTTTTATTTTCCTTTTTTCTGTGATATTTAGGAAACATAAATGATAGGACTTCATTAATAAGATTATTGAAAAGAAAAGAAATCTAAAAGATATTGTAGAATCAATTTTTTCAAAAAGTTAGCTCTAGTTTTTGCTCTGCATAGTGGTATTCTATTATGAATATCTAGCACTTCATTCGATAAGGAAAGAGCCTAGATCTCTCCACCGGGAATGCCCCTTTAACGAAAACTTGCATATACCACAACCCACTCGGTTTGTTTTGAAAACTACTTGATTTTAAAGCGGAGCTTAAGCCACTCCTTTTCAAATCGCTTGATTCTATAATGATATCAAGTTCATTGCGTTAAAGGTTTTCATCAAAACCAGCCGTAGCCCTCCGTCATTTCAGATAGGTACCGTTTAGTATTCGTGCTATGTTTGTCGGCAAGTGTCAAGGTATAATGTACGGTAGCTGAGTGATACTTACATGCAGTATAAAGATATGATTAGTAGGAACAGCCGCGCATCTTTGTTGGCAAGCATTAATGGTATGTGCGGGTGGGTTCGAATCAATCACGAAATGATGGGTAGAACTTGAATAGCGGCCTAGGATTTGTTGGCAAGTATCAAGGTCATAGGTCGTTAGGGGTAAAAACAATTATCAGGAATTTCAAGTGTTGAAATTTGTAATGAGATTGCATACCTTCTATACGATAGTTGGATCCGATACCCACTGCGAGTAAGTGTTACTCTTGAGAGAATTTTCCACTTTACAATTAGCTAATCCAGTAGGTGTCTAGAAAGGTGTTAACGGGGTTATGCCTTTGCAGAAACGAGGTTATTTTATTATTTCGTGTGAAAGCACGGGAATACTCCCTCGGAGTACCAACACCAGCCTGGCTGACCGATTAGCGAACTTGTAGGGTATAATTAATCCCGGCTAATCTTACCTTTTAGGATTTGAAGGAAGATTTGATAAAAACAGTGGAAGCCATCCTGATTAGATAAGTTAATAACCAATCTAATTTTGAAAGAGTGCACGCTAAAGTGTTTTTCTCTCTCTCTCGCTCTAGGCAGCGACCATGTCATGTCTTAATCAAGATAATAACATGGATGTATTGACCGAACCCGCTTATTATACTGGATTGGAAACGTTGGTTCCACTTTATCTTATGACAACTGTCATGAGTCGGGGGATAGGGGAATGCAAGGATTTCCACGCAATCCTAATGAAGAGAGAGCATTCTGATGCATCTTTTTCGGGTGTATTAGTTATTGAGAACTGTTTCTCAGTTTGCTCTACGTCCTAGGTATTGGATACCGGATCAGGATCCCACATTTATAATATGTTATAAGAGTTAAAGAAAAGTAGAGAACTGTGAAAAAGTGATATGTCTCTCAGAGTAGGGAACGGAGCAATTGTTGCTGCCGAAACTGTCGGCGAATATCACCTAGTATTGCCCACTGGTAATACATTGATTTTGAACGACTGTTATTTCGTACCGTCGATGACGTGCAATATAATATCCTTTTTTTATTAGATAAAGAAGGATATAATTTTGCATTAGAGAAAAATGTTATAAATATTTTTCTAAATCAAGTGTTGATTGGGTTTGGTACGTTGTGTAATGGTTTATACGTTCTAAATCAAAATACATTTCTAAACATATAGAACACACACAAGAGGAAAAATTCAGAAATGAACAGAGCCTTCTTGTGGTATTGTAGACTTGGTCATATCGATGCGACCAGACTAGCTAAGTTGCATAAGGATGCATATTTGGAACCGTTCGAATTTACATCTTATGAAACTTGTCAGTCCTGTCGCAAAGGAAAAATGACCAAAACTCCATTTACAGGACACGGAGCAAGAGCTACTGAACTCTTAGGACTGATACATGGTAATGTATGCGCTCCTATGTCTACACATACCAGAAATGGTTTCTCATACTTCATTACATTCACAGATGATCTCTCAAGATTCGGACATGTGTTCTTGTTGAAACACAAGTCTTAAACTTTTGAGAAATTCAAGAAATTTAAGAGCGAAGTAGAGAACCAAATGAGTAAAAGTATCAAAATACTACAATCTGATCGAGGAGAGGAATACTTGAGCACGGAATTCCGAGATTATCTAAAAGAGAATATGATTCTCTCTCAGCTTACTCCTCCGTATACACGATAGCACAATGGCGTATCAGAGCGGAGGAATCGCAGCCTATTAGATATAGCGCATTCTATGATGAGTAAAGCTAAGCTACCACTTTCTTTCTGCGGATATGCACTGGAAACAGCAGTATATCTTTTGAATAGGGTTCCGACCAAATCCGTACCTACCACTCCATATGAGATGTGGGAAGGGAAGAGACCATACCTTAATTTTATTAAGATATGGGATTGTCCTGCTTATATTAAGAAACAAAATCTGGAAAAACTCGAGACAAGATCATTTTTGTGTAAATTTGTGAGATATCCAAAACATTCGCAAGGATATCTATTCTACTATATTGAAGAACAAAAGGTGTTTGTTTCTCGACACGCTACCATTTTGGAAAAGGAATTTCTTACTAAAGAAATTAGTGGTACTGCAGTAGAACTGAATGAAATTCCAGAAACACAAACTACAACTGAGAATTTGGTAGAACCAGAAAATTCAATAATCCCCGATGAATCTTAGCCATTCCGTAGATCTAGTAGGTTTTCTCAGCCACCTGGGATATACTATGGTTTTCTCATAGACGGTGGGAGTGAGGATTCCATCATGGAAGATGATGAACCGACTAGTTTCGAGCAGACCATCACAAGTAGGGACTCTGTGAAATGGCTGGATACTATTCGATCTGAGATGGAATCCATGTACACCAACAAAGTATGGACTTTGGAGGTTGCTCCTGAAAGGGTGAAACCCATTAGGAGCAAATCAATCTTCAAGAAGAAAATTGGTGTAGATAGAAAGGTTGAGACCTTCAAAGCTAGACTTATAGAAAAAGGTTTTCGTTAACGACCAGGTATCGACTATGATGAAAATTTTTCTCCAGTGGTTATGATTAAGTTCATCAGGATCCTACTTGCCATTGCTACATACCATAACTATGAAATCCGACAGATGGATGTCAAGACCGGTTTTCTAAATGGTGATTCAGAAGAGAGCATGTATATGACACAGCCAGAGGGCTTCGTAGACAGTGGGAGCAGCGGAAAGGTGTGCAAGCTGCTTAAATCAATTTACGGATTAAAGCAGGTAACGCGGAGCTGGAACATCTGTTTTGATATAGCAGTTAAAGAGTTTGACTTTATCAAAAATGTAGATGAACCCTGTATATATAAAAAGGTAGTAGAGAGTAAGGTTGTCTTTATCGTATTGTACGTGGATGTCATACTCTTAATAGAAAATGATGTTCCTATACCGCATTCGGTCAAACTCTTCTTATCACAAAAGTTCTCCATGAAAGATCTGGTTGATGTCTCCTACATCCCGGAGATAAAAATCTATAGGATGGATCTAAAAAGATGTTGGGATTGTCCCAATCCAGATACATAGACACTATACTAAAGTGTTTTAGTATGGAATATTCTAAGCGTGGTAACTTACCCGCTTGCTCAGGAATCACCCTCCCAAAAAAGATGTCTTTAAAGACTAATTTGGAGGGGGCTCGCAAGAACATGATACAATGTACTTCTGCAGTCGGATCTATTATGTACGCGATACTATGAACAAGACCGGATGTAGCTTACGCACTAAGTGTGGTAAGTAGGTATCAATCAGATTCAGGGGAGAAACACTGGATAGCTGTGAAGAACATTCTTAAGTACTCGCGAAAGACTAAAGAGATGTTCTTGGTGTATGCTAATGGAGAACTCCAAGTGGAGTCCTTTACCGATTCGAGCTTTCAGAGTGATAAGGATGACAACAAGTCTGTCTAGGGTTTCGTCTTCACCCTCAATGGAGGGACGGTATGTTGGAAGAGTTCCAAGCAAGATACCGTTGCAGACTCGACAATGGAGGCTCAATACATCGCTGCTAACAATGCTGCTAAAGAGCCTGTCTGGATGAAGAAGTTCATCACTGAACTTGATGTGGTTCCATCCATTGTTGATCCAATACCTTTGTATTGTGATAACAATGGAGCTGTGAGTTTGGCCAAGGAACCCCAATCCCATCAGCGATCTAGACATATTCTGAGGTGGCATCACCTGATCCGGAAGATAGTTGATCGTCTTGAGATCGAGATCATGAGAGTTGACAAAAAGGACAATACGGCGGATCCATTCACGAAGGCCCTTCCCCAGATGCAGTTTGAGAGACTTTTTGGGATGTTGGGTATGAGATACTACAACAATTGGTATTAGTGCAAGTGGGAGATTGTTAGGAATATGTATGCCCTATAAGCCATTACTGTATATTGTAGTGGATACTTGGATATATATATATAGGACTTTCTTACTCAACATAGTAGTATGCTAACTGGTTATTCTTTGTCTTAACATGTACATTTGTTCTAATTTACTATTTCACTAATACATGTTAATAAAACCTTTAGGATGTTTGCTTGACTACCAAGACTATGATGTAGATCATATTAGCGGGGCTTGTGTAGTCCACAAGCATATCCTTGAAGTGTTCCTTGTCGAGGGAGTATCAAGACATGACATCGATATTCCAGAGTAGACTAGTGTGTACGTTTCTTGACCCTGTATGGGGCGATCGTTGATCCCACAACCATTGGTATTTGGCATCAAATACTGTATACAGGTGCTCATTGGAGAATGAGTACACCAAACGGACTCGCCGAGAACTCCTAGATGATACCATAGCTATCGTCAGATAGCAGTTCTCTGGTGACACTTGTACAGATTAGTCTGTAGACCCGAGATCGTCATAGTGCCTTATGTGGTTCCCACTGTGTTTTGATTTCCTCCCTACCACGGCTCTACTGAGTCATGCAAACATGTGTTTTTTGGGTACAGTCCCGAGTCACATGGAGGCGGTGAGCGATATGAGGGGTTTCGTCTCTCCCGGTATTAAGAGTTGATATTGTGTTGTACTCGATTGGCTATAACAGCAAGTCTCTGGCCAGGGCTGATAAGATTTACTAATAAGTGTTACCAGTAGTTTCTCGATTCGTTATAGGCCACACATTGGCATGACTTATCGAGTTATTAGGGTTTGATGATTCCACCCCCCAGACTCGATATGCCACATATTAGACGAAGAGACCGAACTGTACGGTAAGTGTTGCTTATAGGCTCTACGGGGGTTTGGACAAGTTTACTTGTTGATCTTCTATTCGTTCAATACCTGGGTAGCCGTTGGGTCCAGCTAGTACCGCTGACGGCTTGTAGGTTTTTGATGTAATCATTATCTACTGCTAGTGTATTGGCGAGCTTTTAGAGTCCCGCATAGTGATTTTCTATCTCAAGCGAAACGAAGTAGGGCATGCATGAAGATATGTGCGGGAGCTTGATTAAATACGAGTATATGATACCGTATTCTAATATAGCGTTAATTGATATTAGCCAGGTTATATATGATATAACTAGATTATTGAATCAAGTGTTGATTTAATAATTATATATATATATATATATATATATATATATTAACTAATATTGTGCCCACTTTAATTTCTTATATATATATATATTATTTGTATTTGATATAAATGATATATAATTTTGTATCATAATTGATGATACATAAGACGATGGTAATATGAGAATCACATTGGAGTTTAGATAAGGAGATAATGATCACTTATATGAATAAAAGAAAGAAAGAATGAGTCTTTACTTTTGGAACAAAGCAGAAACCATGACTCATTCTCTCTTTGTTTTATTCATATAATTTCATCATTTTTTTCTTGTTCTCATCTTATCCTCAGGGTTCATTCTCATCTCCAACTTCATCTTCTTCAACCCTTCTCTTGTTTTTTTTTTATTTTGAGGGAAAAGAAAAAGATTTTTAGTGAGCCAAAAACTCTACTTTATCATCCTAAACTAGACTAGCAGACTAGTTTAGGTCGTTTACTTCATTAATACTTTGATTAGTGAAGAGTGAGCTTGAGTGAGAGTCGCCTCAAGGTGGATCATTTTTAACGAAGAAGATATCGAGAAAGCCTCTTCCTTTTAATTTTCAAGTGGAGACCTACAAAGAGTTCTAGGAACTTCTACTTAGAGGTTTTGAAATGAAAGACTAGACTCCAAAAGTTGTAGCCTCTCTTCACTTAATTAAATTTTCTTTTTGCTAACTTAGAAATCCTAATTCTCTAATATGATCTTTTTTTAGTATACTTGGCCCTTTAAAATTTTAAAATTGCATACTTGATATTCCTAAAACACTAGTAAAGGTGCTAAGACATACTTTCAGTTTTACCTTTAAATTATGTAGCCCTTTATCTTTGAAAAGAAAGATACTCATTTATGTTAGGAGACGAGTGCATGTGCATGAAAACAAAGGAGGCATGGGCTTTGTCAACTTAAAGAGTAGGTTGCTGCATACTCATTGGAGTTTAGATAAGGAGATAATGATCACTTATATGAATAAAAGAAAGAAAGAATGCGTCTTTACGTTTGGAACAAAGCAGAAACCACGACTCATTCTCTCTTTGTTTTATTCATACAATTTCATCATTTTTTTCTTGTTCTCATCTTATCCTCAGGGTTCATTCTCATCTCCAAGTTCATCTTCTTCAACCCGTCTCTTGTTTTTTTATTTTGAGGGAAAAGAAAAAGATTTTTAGTGAGCCAAAAACTCTACTTTATCATCCTAAACTAGACTAGCAAACTAGGTTAGGTCGTTTACTTCACTAATATTTTGATTAGTGAAGAGTGAGCTTGAGTGAGAGTCGCTTCAAGATGGATCATCTTTAACGAAGAAGACATCGTGAAAGCCTCTTCCTTTTAATTTTCAAGTGGAGACCTACAAAGAGTTCTAGAAACTTCTACTTGGAGGTTTTGAAATGAAGGACTAGACTCCAAAAGTTGTAGCCTCTTTTCACTTAATTAAATTTCCTTTTTACTAACTTAGAAATCCTAATTCTCTAATATGATCTTGTTTAGTATACTTAGCCCTCTAAAATTTTAAAATTGCATACTTGATATTCGTAAAACATTAGTAGAGGTGCTAAGACATACTTTCAGTTTTACCTTTAAATTATGTAGCCCCTTATCTTTGAAAAAAAAGATACTCATTTATGTTAGGAGACAAGTGCATGTGCATGAAGACAAATGAGGCACGGGCTTTGTCAACTTAAAGAGTAGGTTGCTGCATACATTCAAGGAGATGAAGTGAAGTGTCGGACTTCATACTCTAAAGAAATTTGTGTGAGGGAAAATACAAAGGGAGTTGAAAAGTTTTGTGCAGAAAGTTGCTCTGCTCTCTTCTAAGGACGGAATCCAGTTTGCATTCTAAGGGGGGCGAAAAGTTTAATGAGAATTACAAGTTTTTGAATGATAAAATTGGCATTTTGCATATCAAAATTCATTTGAAGATGCATAGATCAGTATAATAGGAGATTAATCAAACCAGATTAGTTGAGATATGATTGCATTTATATGTTCTAATTTAAAGTTTGAAATTAATAAGGTTAATTTTTTTTTGATTAAAATGAAGGCAACATGCTCCCGCGTTTCATAAAACGACGATTTAATGAAACTACATTTATTGATTTAAATGCCACATATAAGTTTAAATGAAAAGGTTTAAAGCCACATTAATAATTGGTTTGAGATTGTTTACAATTCAAATAATGGAACCCAAAAAAATTAATCTTTTGAGAAATTTTTAAAAGCTTTAATGTTAAACTCTTTTTCATAATATACTCTATAAATAGCATATCAACTTAGATGACTAATAAATAGGATGAAACTATCAAATCTAATTTTTAGTCAACAAATTAATTAGTTCCTATTAATTTTAATGGGCGAGCGGCTACTGGATCACTCGGTGCTTTTGGTATTACGGACCTTTTGCCATCCATTACAGCAGAGCAGTTTCATGAGCCGGGGGGAGGGGGGCTAAGCGCAGTTCTTTGAATTAAACGTTGAATGAAATCGATTCTCCTGCCTCCGTCTTAATAGGACCTCTCTCCTTCTTGCCTGCCATACTGGAACTGGCTTTCTCCCTCTTTCTTAGCCCAGGAGTGCTCCATCAATGCCTTCTCGAGCAATAAATTCAAAAACAACTAGCTAAACTGACCTGCTTTTGCTAGCTCACCCGACCCCGTTGACTACTTCCACTTCGGGACTACTGCTTCTACCTCAACAGTGACTTCAATCAGGGAAGATTTGGAATAGAGCCTCGCAAGCTTCCAATCTCAGAGCATTTGGCCGGAAGAGACGTTGCGGGAGAACGACTTGGCAGGTAGCCTAGATCAGAGACAAATTCAGCATGGACAGAAATCCCAGAACCAGATACGCAAGCGCCTTAGGGTATGCATTGGTTGAATGCCTTTTGGCTGAACCTCGAGAAGCTCCTTCTTCTTTTGGCTACATTTCAGATACGGGATGAGAATCTTATCTATATCTTAAGTAAGATGATAAAAGATCGGATTACTTTGAAGCTTACCCATTAGGGCTTACGCCTGACTCACACAAGTCAGCAAGTCAACGTTGGTGATGTGAGGTTCTTCCGTCAAAGTTGCATAGCCTACTACACTGCATGGGGATTGTGGAAAGATGGAGGCGAGGGAAAGTTATATGAATAGCCCGTCACGACCCGAAATATTAGCTCGTGACTAGTACTTAAATCACGCAACGTCTAGAGGCGTAACGTAATTCAAGTAAGCTGAAACACAGAAATCTAAACTTTTTAAAGAAAATAAAGGAGGTGAAGTTTTGAAATAAAGGTATAATAAAATCAAGTTTTCTTAATGCATAGAAAAGGAACATAAAAATGTAAGTGAAATTTACTAGTTTGAAAACGTGTTTCGTCTTTTAAAAATTTTGGCAGCACCTCCTTTGAATATTTTGATCCAAAACCACAAATACATAATAAGAATAATGGCATCCCCAAGCGGGAGCTAGCTCTTCGCTAAACGGCGGATCACAACCACGCAAGACAGTATATGTAAGTATACGATGCCCAACGGCGAAGTTCACCACAAAAAGCTAAAAAAAATAAGCAAGACATCAAAACCACAAGTAGCGGAAAACCCCTCGCTCTAAGTCTCACAACCAAAATCTCACTAAGTCTCATTATTTATACAATTTACTAAATTTGATTGATGAAGTTGACTAGATACAAGGTGAAATATAAATACAAGAGTGGGTACGATACAAATGCCCCACCTACCAATGCAAAACACCCAAATGAAACTATGTGCCAGCGATACCGCTACGGATCCATGCGGTCAACCTGCAAGAACTGTGGCACAACGGGGGTAAGTTGCCAACTCATGAGTAGAAAAACATCTACAGATAGAAATCGAATAAACAACGACTCCTAGGTCAACTATATCATAAGTAATACTATGATATCTAGGATGATCGGGTCATCATATATGCCAACAATGTAATCAATACCTATATGTATGCGGATATAATCCAACAATATAACCAATGTCTGTATGCATATGGATCTCGTCCAACCATATAATCACTGTATGTATGCATGTGGATCTCGTCCAACTATATAATCAATGTATGTATGCATGTAAGTATGAGAATATAAATCAACGGTGTCCTTCGCGACACATCAAAATCATGGAACCTGGGTGTCCAATATCGACACCCGAAAACATCATGAAACCCGTGTCCAGCATCGACACGTAAATCCTCATATCTCGGGCTCTGTCAGTCCGGATCGGCCATTGGGCTCCGTCAGTCCGGATCGGCCCATCTCATCTCTCGACTCCGGTCGGTATCCTCCGGATATCCAACGAGCCCAAATACTATCACTGGTAGGTAGTAGTCCCTCTGCCAAGCTCACCGTCTACTGCACAGCAAATCCGTTCTCGCCCCGGGGTACCATACCAGGTCCACTATATACCCGCAATCGGCCTCATCCAGCTCCTCGAATCGGTTTTCACATGTCGCACATCTCAGAACCGAGAAATGCATGGTGGACGCATTGAAATATCATATCAAGAGAAACCGGGTTTTTAAAATAACACATAATCTCTTTTAAAATGTCCACGGTTCTCAAGTCCAGAAATCTCATGAAAACAGTATATCTCAATGCGTAAAATCATAGAGCATGATATATGCGACATATAATAGAAATGTAAGCATATCCGTATATCATGCAACATGGAACAGTGATATGACATATTAAGGGAAAACCGCTCTTTTAAATGATTCCAGTTTTTAAAATATAACATGCGGTTCCCAAATCTCCAAAATCGAATGCAATACCGTATAAAGGTGCATATATGTATATACGCAAGTATAGACGTACAAATGTGTATGCCCGCAAGTATGGTGTACAATATGTATGTATGCAAGTATGGTGTACAATATGTATGTGCGCAAATATGGTGTACAATATGTATGTACGCAAGTATGATGTGCAATATGTATGTACGCAAGTATGTTATGCGAAGAGTCATATCATGATGCAGCAATCCTACTGTGTAGTGACATGGCAATTATCGATGATGAAGTGTGTGAGCCTACAATCTGTGTACGTGTAACATACGCATCATCGATAATGGTGCAAGTGTACTATCACACGTATAAGTAATGCAATGCGAATAACATAAATGCAGCATAAGGTAAATCATATGCAAATGCTGACGGGTATATGTAACTAACATGACCAAGTCGGTGAGTCTATCAATCGGCATCTAGCCACACAATGTCACGTACGGTATAATCCATCATACGGCATGCTCTAGTCAAGGGTATGGATCAAACATCAAGTCAAACTCATCACGCACGGAAAATCATCGTACGGCGGCATTAAGCTATCATGAATCCTATCAACCTATAAGACGAGGAGGGTACGGACCTAACGTCACGTACGGCTAACACTCACAATTCAGAACACATATAAATATCTCTATATACCTATGTCCCAGGTCACATCCGCAACAATCTCATATCAGGGGACCGACAGGGTATCAATCATCTCAATCGACTCGCATCCGTATACCAACATATCACCAAATCATCATACCGCGTCATATTTTCTTTTCATCGCATTTATATCCCTCATCAAGTCAATTTTACAAATACATTCTACCTTTACTATAAGTATAAGTATCTAATCTAACATACACACCCGAACCATACAAACAGTTTTTGAAAGATGCGAATCGTAGTTTTAAAACTAGGGCTACGGTGTTTTTAAAGAAAAGATATCATTTGAAAATCCGTAACGTCCCTCAAGATATCTGTTTAAAAGATGCATACGATTCTTCGGTTTGAAAATAGGTATGGTTCGGATGACACAATTATGTCGGCTATCTAGTCCTATAATACCCTAAACGGCAATATCGTCAAACGTCATCCTCAAATTCCGTCATCACATACTAGTCGTATCAAAACACTTCTAACTATCCTTTAGATCATAATATGGTTTCACTAACAATTTTTTAACTCTAACCCTAGTTTCCTAATCTAGGTTTTCTTAACCATATGCTACAAATCGGTTTCCACCAAAACTTTGCGGGGGTGCTATACGCCATCCACCCGACTTCCCCCTTAGATATAGATCTACTCACCGTGGTCTTCGCTTGCCGAAGTTGATGACGCCACGCTCCGTCGTCTCGGAATCCACGCGAAGGTACCTACAATAACAACACATATCGCAACGCTATTAAAATCAAATTATGAAATCCAATACGGCACGCACATTGCTCATAGGTTAGAACTTATAGCTTACGCGTATAAAATCAACCAAACAACCCTTGTTGTTGATGTACAAACATCCAACAACCAAATTCAAATCCAAATATCAAAACTAAACATTTCAAAATACGGAAAACCATAGCCAAAATCACACCAAAGTGCTTCCAGATTTTGACTCAGGCCAAAACAAGGTGCACAAATAAGTCTAGGGTGCTGTACATGGTGTATAGGACCTACTGGATCAACCCTGACACCGAAGCCAACCAAGTGGCCGGCCACAGGGCCCCAAAATCCGGCCTCCTCGGCTCCCATGCTTTGTTAGGCTTCATTTGGTCATAATGGTCTCCTATGGTCTAAAATGGGTCTCTGGTATTGTTTGCTAAACTCAGAAAGTCCCCGGGTTGCTCCAGATTTCCCTGCACACCCTATATCCTCACAAAACCGACATGGACAAAATCCTAAATCCGTATGTTGGTTTCTATACTAAATTCCAGGTCTTAAACAAACACTCAACAGCCACTCAATCATCACCAATCCACAATTTTACTCAAACCCTCACTAGGATTTCTAAGTATCACCAATCCATCACTAAACGAACTCTAAACTTAAACAAAAAGCTAGGAAAACTTGAAACTAAACTAATGGAAGAAATTATACCTCATGGATGTCACTTAAGCAAACCCTAGAAGTCCCAAAGTTGTCAAAATCCCACTTTACTTGGTCCAATGTGTAGAGGAAGAGATGGGGATAAATTTTTGTGAAGGGAGTATAAAGTTATGACAAGGTTTTTGAGATGATAATTGGGGTTGAAGTGGAGGAAGATGAGCTTGAGGAAGATGAAGAAGGAGGTGAAAATGGCGGGGGAAATGAGAATGGAGGCAGCTCCCCCCTCTCTCAATTATTCTCACTTCTCTCTCTCTCTCTCTACAAGCATGCATACCCTCATCATAACGTCCTCCCTCTCTCTTCTCAAGTCATCATGACACCTTTTCTTTTTCTTTTCTCACCACAATAAAACCATAACACATAACAAAAATGAAATGAAACAACATGTAACATGTCATGGTGCACTAGCCTTGGAAAACTGTAGAAACACGGATTTGGCTTAATCGCGACTAGCAGTGCACTAATCGGGTTTTTATCCAAAATGCATATAATAAATTTTAAAAATGCCATATCCTTTAAATATATTATTAAATGAATAAATCATTTTAATTTTCAATTATTTCACAATTATTGGTATATATTTATACTTTTTTTCGAAAACTCCAATTTCACAAATCGGGCAGTTTTCGGGAAATATATTATTTTAATATTAAATTTCAAAAATAATATTTTATATTTTCTGAAATATTACATAGCCGGAAGAGGAGATTTGTTTAATCACACCGGAGAAGGTAGAAGTTCAGGGTAGAGGTTTTGGAACGGTTAAGCTGGCTGGCGGGATTCGGTTATTCCTTCGATGGCTTGTGTTACGGAAGATTACGGGCAGGCTTGCATTGATAAGGGAAGGTTCAGGGAAATGCTAGTACGACTTGCGATGGGAAGGCTCTGGAAGAGGTACGGGAAAGGGAGTTTCGAAAGGTGTGAATACTAGGTGGTTAAAGGGTCCTCTTCCAACTCTAAATCCTGGGCTGACGAGATGAAGGAGTTGGATAACGATGTAGCAGAAGTAGACTTGAATGAATCTGCTATAACGGACCATTGCGCAGATTGGGAGAAAAAATACTGGAGATCCAAGTACTCTATCAGAGAGTGCAGAGGCCTTATAAGGAGATTATGCCTCTCTTAGCTCACACACAGGGACCAGTGTATTCAGTTTAGCGGGAATAGTGGAGTGATAAAGATAACCGATCGACCGGTATCCTTATCGTTCACTTCGTTTACTTGCCTTCATGATTCGGTAGTTAGCATCCCGTTATGGGATGCCTATCGTTCCACTCGTCAGTTCCTTCCTTCGTTACACTTGACTTGGTCTCCGTTCCACTCGGACGCATCGCTTCACTCGTTCAACTCATTAACTCAATCGTTCACTGCGTTCACTTGCCTTCGAACAACCCTATCGTTCACTGCGTTCACTTGCTCTGGTGAACTCAATCGTTCACTCCGTTCACTTGCCTCGTGAAACTCAATCGTTCACTTCGTTCACTTGCCTCGGATTAACTCGAAGGCTCACTAGCAACAGGAGACGTTCGTGATCCCCGACTCGGGAATCCCTCACTGTTCGAGCTCACCGGCTGGGCTCACCGAGCTCACCGGGCTCACCGGGCTCACCGGACAGTTTCTTTGCACAGAGGAGCTCCCCCTCAGTCGGTGGGGCCTCACATCCACCTGTTCTGCTCGGCTGAAGCCGATCGGCACCCTCAACGCCGGGTGTGGCTTGGCAACATGCCGTTCCGCTTCGCTTCACTCGTTGAACTGCCTTCTCGTTCGTGGTCGCCTTTGGGCAACCACTCTCTGTTCGAGCTCACCGGGCCCACTGGGCTCCCTGGACAGGATAGTTCAACAGAAGAAATGCCTTGCGCCGTTCCACTCGTTCACTTGCCTATCCGTTCTTCTTCGCTTCACTGACTTGACGAGGTGCGTCCTCAATCGCCGGGGGCTCGCAGCATGCGCCACCCGGTCCGTCAAAGGATCGTTCGCTTCGCTCTCTTGCCGGAACACGAACTCGAATACACTGGTCAAGTGCATCGTATATAATGATCGAAAGTCGATTTCCCTTTGAAAAGTCAAAGGCAAAGTCAACGTCTTAAGGGGGCGGTCATTGAAACGAATTTGTTTCGGACTAGGGCGGGAGCACCCCGATGATCCGAAAGGCAACCTTTAGGCCACGCAGAGTGTCGTTGGCACGAACCCGGTCAAGACTATAATAGCCGATAGGGAGAGACCTACGGGTTGATGACTAGGACGGGACTCCCGAGTTTCCTTAAAGGAAACGAATAGGTTTGCCAGGCAAGTACAAGATAGATCCTGGCAACTCCGGCATGCTAAGACTGGTTTGGGAACTCCCAGTGTGGTTCCCAAATACAGTTTTCGACCGACGCTGGCTCTATACCGATACACATAAACCGTAAGGCTCACCGGGCCCAATGAGCTCAACGGGCTTGCCGGGCTCCATGTAGCTAGGAAGTCCAGTTATTGGATTTCCCCGGGCCCACCGGACAAGCAACAAGAGACGTTCGTGCTTGCCAACTGGGCAACCACTCACTGTTCGGCCAATAAAATTTGTGCAGGATGTTGAGAAATTATGAAGGATAAATTAATTCCTATTTCTATGGGAAGGCAACCAATCAAATTGGGAGGTGTGTTTAGAAATCCGGTGGAGGGCAACTGTCCCCAAGCCCCAACATGTTCCGTCCCTGCTCTCTTTTCTTCTTTTTTTTGAGCTGCTTTTTGTATTGAGTGTTTTCTTTTCGGAGTGTTATCTTTGTAGTGAACTTTGTGTGGAAGAGCTTGTATAATCTCTTGCAATTCTTTCTTTTGTGGAAATTTTTTGTCACGGTTGCAGAAGTAGGTCCAGTTGGTGGCCGGACCTGGGTAAATCATTGTGTTATTGTGTTACTTGGTGTGCTCTTTTCTGAGTGGTATTTTGATCAGCCGTCGGTTATATGTTTTTCATTCGATCCTAAAACGCCGGATCCTATTTTGAATTCCGCTGCGCTATGTCATTTGTTCGTTGGGCTGTGCCTGTGTGATTCCTTCGTCGTCAGGAGGATCACCATGCGGTATAACGGTTTTTACAACAACCTAGTCCAACCCCGCAAAAAACCCAAATACACCAGCTCATACACAACCCATAAATATTTTATTCAATGGTTAATGAATTTAGGAATTTGGATGTAAACAATTGATTAATTTGTTAATCAATTAGATCTAACTGTGAAATTAGTGTTAGGAATTTAAGAAATTTCTCTGTATTTATGTCCTGTTCTACAAATGCATTCCCTGTTGATCGTTGGTATTGATTTTAGAAAAAAAGCGTTCCTAAGCATGCAGCACTTTTCCAAGCAATTTTAAGCAACAAAAAATAAAAGAGGGATAGCCTCCGACAGGGCCCACTCATATCGACCTCCTCTTTTATTCCTTGTTGGCACTTTCCTCTTTATTTTATGTTGTTGCTTCGATTTTACTTTTCTAAATCGATTTTACATATTGGTGTAGTATGGTTTATGAAATCTTACATGATATATGCAATTTGATACATACATTTATCGAGTTTATGGAAACTTTGTTTTCTAGAAAACCATAATGCAAAGTAATTCTTTGAAAATTATAGAAAACCACTAAGTTCATGGAAACTTATCAACTTAATAAACAATAACTGTGCCTAGCTTTGTTTAGTAAATGTTCAATAAACTATCAAAGTTATTTAGTAAACATTCGATAAACTATCAAATTTGTTCACTAAATATTCATTAAGCTACCAAACTAGTCTAAGAAAATTTAAGAATGTGTGTAAATTTTAGTAGTTTTCTGTAATTTTCAAAGGATTTTAGTGCGTGACTTGCAACAACCCTTGTTTTTGGTGGTTTTTTTTTAAGGAATTAAGCCTTGTCATAATGTGTTTCCCCACTAAATTTAAATTAAAACCTAGATTAATATTGAACAAATTTGAACAACTTGCAGCATACAAGGGACTTTTTCCTTGGGGTGGAGGTTGAGAAGAAAGCCTCAAACTTTTTTTGGCTCGCGTTCTATAAAAATGGGAAATGTCTTGTGGAACCTTTGAGTTCTAGCTATAATAGTAAACATATATTTGTATCCGTTTGTTTCATTTTATATTTTATTTCCTTTAAATGAACTGTTTCCTAAAGAGTAAGGTTTACTAATTCCCACCATTTGGATGCCTCATGTCGATTTTAATTACTTTATATAAGATATCACAACCTAAATTAAGAACATGAAAAAAACCGATATCTAAGCTAAGGTTCTCAACTTGCAGAAATAAGATCGACACATGAAATTTGTATTTGATTTTTCTAGTAATTATAAACAATCCATACATACTGTATTTCACAGAGTTTCACCAAATTTGTATTTGATATGAATTTTGTACACCAATCTACTAATTAATTAAGGCAATTATGCTCACTCCCATCTTGCAATTACAACCCAAACCATAAAAGGGTGTTCAAGAAGCGATCTTTAAATAGAAGAGTTAAGTTAAGCTCTAGTTAAATGCTTTCATCAAAACAGACATATTTCTGGTTTTTCTTCGTTTACTACAAGTTTTGCATACCCACACATCTACTATTATACTGCAAAAAGCAAGGGGTCTTCAATTTTGAAATTGATTTGGAAATTTAGCTATCTAATTTACAAGAAAAATTCATTAAAAAATCAAATCTCAATTTGTAACCGCAAGTAACCCCGTATTACTACTTTAATAACCAACTCATCAAATCTCTCAGTAACTAACTCCGTATAAATCTTTTTAAAGTACATTTACTATGTATAACGTGTATCACATGTGCAAAATACTAGTATATTGTTGAGTGGAACTATTGAAGATAAATTCTCACTAAGTTACGACATACAATAACTCAAACTCCAATTACAGATGTTGAATCTTTGTTTTAAATTACCTAGTGACATTTTTCTTGCTATTTCATGCTCTTTAACCTTTACAATCTACTTATTTTTATTCACCATCTTCTTGGACTTTAGCTCTTGCCGTTTCTCGCACCTTAATTTAACATAATTTGTTTTTGGTGGATATGCATATTTTTTCATTATCTTCCGATACATATAAAATGCGATTGAAATATCGAGTAATTCTAATTTAATGGTTGTTAGACCATAATTTTTAAAACTTTACTTACCTTAGTTTCCTCAAATAGCTCATCATTTCTAATAGAAAACTGAATTTACATTGGTTCATCTGATGTTAATAAAACCATGGTTAATGTTGATTTAGTAGATTGAAGCATGGTATAAACTTTATTATGCATATATATAACCTATTACCTAATTGGTAGCTGAACCTATTGAATATCATGGGTTAATCTGCCTGCCTCTTACATGCAAAAATCATGCATGCAGGATGAGATGTTAGGTCATGCAGTAATGCCATTTTAATGTGATTATTTAGTTTTTATAATCAGTTACATATAAGAGTTAGATATGCACATATGGATCGAAAGTAGTATAGCGTTTACGGGTTGGGTTGAATCTGTAGATGTCTAGCCCGACCCGCTAATTAATCGAAAGTAGTAGCGTTTACGGGTTGGGTTAACTCTTTAAATCCCGTCTAACACAACCCATGCACAACCCGGCCCTTTCCAATGCATCTAAAGTGTGTTCATGTTTTCTGCATACACACACACTCACACACAAAAGACATGCTTTTAAACAACTCTAGAACAAATTTAAATTGAAGTTGTTACTTACATGCATAGGAAATGTAAGGCCCAAAATGTCATCTACGGTGACGATGTTGAATGCTCATGTTACCTAAGGGATATTGTTGGCCTCGCATGCTCGCATTGCTTGCCCGATATAGAACTAATTGCATATCATACACACAAAATAATTGCCATAAGAACAATAAATTCTAAAAAACTTTTAAAAATAGAAAAGAAGAAAAAACATGGTTTGTGCGGTGATTGTTCGTTAATTAACCCAACATGTCTGTTTTCGCTTTAATCCTAAGATATTCTTTCGTCTTAATTAATTAATTAATCGCGCAAGCTTGTGTGGTGATTGTTCACCATCAAGCTGATTGCAACTTTTCCAATTGTGTACAATTGTAAATTTTTATGTAAAGTATGAAGGTTCATCATCCTATATGTTCCTCTTCAATCTTAAAATAGTTATTTCGTCATGGTGCTTGGTTTATGTACAGCATACAAATTTAAGCAGTTATGCTTATATATAAGGATAATTTTTGTAACACTACACCGTTTCCCTTTTATTATGATTATATCTGTAACAATACTTTTTCCTGTTATTATGATTATTCGAGTATAGAATAAAAGTGGATGTTATTATTTCATATATTTGGGTTCATGTTGATAGCATACCATAAGCTAGGATTTAATTTAATTACCCCTTACATTACTACCTTCCATTAATTGTTAAACATTGTGAAATGGATTTAAATTTTTTAAGAAAATCCCTGCATGTATAAATATCGATTTTTTGAGTATAGTAGAGCCTTTAATTAATAGGTCTCATTTTAAGTTTTCCTTTTTATTCTTATTTTTTTTTCATTTCCTCTCTCTCTCTCTCTCTCTCTCTCCTTTACAAAAGGCCTTATGTTAAGTTAATTAAAAATAATTCAAAGAGCTCTTATTTTTCATCATGTTCGCTGTCCACAGGTAGTGTTAGCTCATGCATATATAAATAACCTTTAGTTCCGTTTTCTTATTGGATTATATAATGAGGCGCAAGAGACTTGCAATTATAATAGTAGGTTATGATTGAGCTACAAAGACTTGCAATTATAATAGTAGAGATATTTATAGTTATTATAGATAGGTTAAGTGATTATTTAGTATGCTAAGATTATGATAATTTAGATAAGCTGTTGGGATTATTAATTTGTTATCATTTGTTTGACTAAAAGTTTTAAACCGTAGCACTTATATATATCAACCAACATAAGCCAAGATTATAGATGAAGAGCTATAAACCGTAGCTCTTATATCAACCAACATAAGCTACTTTGATATATTGGTAGATTGAGTAAACTTTGCATCAAAGTCTAACTGATAAGGTACAAATTATAATAAGATTGCAATCATAGAATTCATAACTCAAATGTACAAATTATATCTCAAGCATAAGCAAATAAGGGTCTCAATTTATTTGTTTGCACCAAAAATTATTTTTATTTCTCCTAATCATATATATAGAACCATATACATTCAAAAAAAAAATGTCCAACAACAACAAATCCTTGGAAAGTCGTTTATCAAACAACTATTGATTAGTGTTGCAAAGATAAAAAAATAATAATAATTATAAACGTGCAACTCAAGTTTGTCAAGATTATATGCCCATGGATTAGGTTCAGTTAAGTGCTGCAAATATATATATTTCCTGCTCTAATGAAGTCCTTGTAAGAACTTATTATAATACCCTAAAACATGCCAGTTGCTAAGCATATATCTACTTGAAATTTCAGTATTCACAGAAAAAGTATAAAATATAGAAAAGAAATGAATTCTTCTTTAAAAGAGACATTTGAGAGGTTCCTAATATTTAATAAATGGATTTTTATGTATTTTACTATAGTTGGTACAATTATAGGTTTTCGTTGCGAAAGAATAAAAAGAAAAAGAACCATTTATCTTCAACGACTTTCTTTTTATCTCTATAATTATTGTATTAAATATATCAAGTGCTTTTTGTTTAAATGAAAGATTCATCTCTACTATTATAACCATAAAACTCGGTCTCCAAATCGATTTCAATTTGATAGATAATCTCAAATAGCGCCACATCAGCGGTAAAAAAAATTAAATTCAAAATTTTCTATAACAAATATTTAACAAATAAGATCATAATTGAATCAGTTATAACTATATAATCATCTCTATTGATCTTAAATAACCACCAAATTCATTGTGGATCGATAATTTTGAAAACAAGTTAAGAACTCATATCATGTAAATTTTAATCTTCTCTATTTTTTTTGGATTCAAATTAAAAAAATTTAACATAATTTTTAAATGAACACGTGCATCGCATACTAGTTCTTTATAATTATTTTTATAATTTGAATTCCCAGTGCTCTCGTATCTTTAATTTCCTCAAATATCTCATTATCTTTTTATTAGAATATGATTGCACATCACCTCGTGTAGTGATAATAAACGTTGATGAATTTTTATTTAGCATATTGAAACATCCAAAGAAGAAGAAGAAGAAACATGCGTAGCAAATTCAATAACCATAACCATGCTTTCTTTAAAGAAAAAAAAAAAAACCATTCCCATACTTTTATACATCCAAGCTAAATACCTAATGCTTGTTGAAACTCCTGAATATCATGCAGTGCTTGTGCATGATGCATGCAATGTGCATGCTTCATGAAACTAAAGTCATGCAAAATTGATTTGTTAAATAATTATTTTGTGTATTCCCAATCAATTACAAGTAGGATTTAGAAATTGACAAGCAAAATAATTTTTTTATTCATCTAAAGTTTATTTTACTCATCCTTGGACTTCTTAATAAACATCCTCATGCTAACAAATGATTACATATAATAATAATGTTAAAGATTATTTAGTTAATGCTAAAAATATCAAATTATATGGATCGTTACAAGGAAAATTAGTAATCACTTTGAGACCATTGCCTTAGTCCTTAGAAACAACAGTTACTATATTGGATATATTTTTAACATTTTCATGTTGACCAAAATAACTTTGTTGTATAACTCTAAACTTTCTGCTGTGGTCATCAGAGAGAGCAGAAAGCTACTAAAAAGAAAAGTACCAAAAATATGTACACATTCTATGGAACTATCCTGCTGTAAAATGTCTCTTTCACCGCAGTATATGAAATGTCTCTTCTATTGAATCAAACCTTCGAAGTTATGATGAGGGTGATGAGGATTCAAGGAATATGTTTTATATTCTAAAACAATGCAATCTGAAATGCACGAGATTATGCATTTGTTTATTTATTTATTAATTTCTCATGTGCTTGAAAAGAGCTTATTATGTTGAAAAATATGATTGTTTAAATATTACAAAATTATAATAATTTCCGAACCGAATTTTGTTACCTCTTTCCTTTAGAAATAGTTTTGTCCCTAGGAGAATATTTATCGGTGTGTAGGATGTAGCGAGATAATTCAAAGCTTTCAGATTTAGTTTACACTCATTTGATTAGGATCAAAAACCTGCAAATTCTTTGTAGTATTAGTGAACCATAATGAATAGATAATGAAATTTTAAGAGAGAGAGAGATTTCCGTGTCTATTTTGGTGCGAGAAGAGTGTCATATATATAGATATTGAGGAGCACGGTTAACTTGAAAATGATTTCAATTCCAAATTAATTGGGAGAAGAATGGTAGGAAATAAAAAAATCAAAGGCCTGGTAAACTGCTTGGAATTCGGAAATATAACAATTCCAAATAAGGTTTTGTAATCAAATAAACACAAATTTTGCAACGATTGAAAATTTATATTATTCATCATTTGAAAAACAACACATGCGAAAATAATTCAGGCCAACTATGTTTAAATCGTTCAAAAAATTTGGGACCCCGAATAACTATTTGAAGCCCAATAAATTTCATACGCAGCAAACTTAGTTAGAAATTATGTATTATGCATCACATATTATAGACTATTTTCAGTATAAATTACCGGTCTCAATGCACTGCATAAAACCCATGATGGCTCATGTCATAAAGATTCATATATATGTGCAATAAGGGAAACAATTTCATCTCATTGTTTTCTTTCCTCATGAATCATGTGGATCCATTATAAATAAATATTAAAAGCAACATAAATCCTTAAATATTCAGGGTAATCTTACTCGTATTTCACACGTGCCATGTACGTTGTAGTGTGGACTTAGTTATTGAAAAGATGTATCGGGGTTAGTTGCGATTATACATTAAGATTGGATTTTTTAATAGTTTTTTCAATGCATTTCTCTTGAAAATTAGATAGTCAAACCTCGGAATCAATTTCAAAATTGAATTGGAGACCCTGCCTTTTTGCACTCTATCATTGGCCCCTTTTCATCTCGGCCGATTCACATTTTGTATCTTGGATCGGGACACCTTAATATTAGAGATGAGCAAACAAATATTCTTCACTCTATAAACAAAATGCTAGAATCCGTAATGAATTTTTCTTAATCATGTGTGTTGAGAGAAAAGTTGATCCACGGAACAATGCTCGCAACAAACAATCACGCAAAACAATAATGCAATTAAACAACGAAAAATACATATTAATAAGTACAAGAATAAATAAGAAATCAAACACAGAACAGAGAGACACAAGAAATTTGTTATCGAGATTCACCCACCGTATGGCTAGCTCCCGGCAGAACGGAAACCGCAAACGTCGACTATTCTTAAATTAAGTTTGCAAGCAATCCGAGAAGATTTCTTTCAAATTTCTCTAGTTCTAAATCCTCACCCTCTCAATACAATGATCTCACAAAACCATAGATATAACTCTGTGTATTTTCTCTCCGTCTCTGGAGGATGAAGAAATGCACCTACATTTTTATCAATGCAAACTCCCATCTATTTGTAGACAAAACATGAAGCATGAAAGATGCTTCACCTCTGCCAATATACATGACAAATGCATATGAAAGCAATCAATGCATGATGTTGAAACGTGCTCCAACTTTGACATATGGATATGAAACCAATCAATGCATGTCTATTTTATGTGGGGGCATTAATAATACATGGGCTGTTTGCCTCTTTTTTTCAACTATAGTGGACAACAAGTCACATAAATCTCCACAACATGACAGTGTGTGCTAAGAAGCTTTCCCGAGTCTTTTGGTACAGCAGATTTGGTATTGAAAACAAGGGATTAATTAAGGTTGTAATTGTCTTCCTCTTTTGCAGAGAAAGTTGGAATTATGCTTGAATCATTGTGATTCAATGTTACAAATGCATATATATATATATATATATATATATATATATATATATATATATATATATATATAGGCTTTTATCATTGGGGAGTCAATAGATTCTCAATTTCACAGTTTATTTCTACAGGATTTTTTTTGTTTTATCTTCAATAAATTATAGAGGTGTAGGTTTTTCTTAATGCATGCTTCTAATGTTTGCTATGTACGAAAACAACATGGCAAATGAATGAGTATATTTACTATGTAAATTGTGAAAAATACACACCGATATGGATATATATGCATTGCAGCACAACAAATTAAAGATACATCAGCATAGTGGAAGTTAGAGTGGGAATTTATTGAGCATATATAGTAATAGTTAGAGAAGACGTTTTGAAGGATGCAATGAAGTCAAGTGATCAGCGCTCGATTTGGGAGAACTCAGAAGTCTTGCGCGCGGCTGATCCCAAAATTTTTATATAAGCTTTGCTATCATTAATTTGCTTGTAGTTTTATGCATTAATTATCCTTTTATGGCATCTCCGCATGGATGATCCTGAACTTTTAGTTTTATGCATTTAGCTCACTACATTATATTTTTCTCCAGCCAAAATTTAATTTCAACTATCTTCGCTTTTCACTGTACCTTAAATTACACGAAACTAGCTCATGACAATAAAAAAAATTCGAACTGTTTTTTGTCAAAACTTTTGAGGCGTTTCTATTCACATCTTACATCACAAATGAATCAACTAAGCATGCTCAACAAATATCAAAAACTCCAAGAAATTGACGCTCAAGAAATATTTGCAAAGTGTGCTGAACATAATATGGCTTTCACCGTTGAAAACATAGCATTTCTTAACTTAATCACCATTAACTGTCCTGTGAGGTATGTTTTCCAGTGTCCTCTAACATATAAACGACTATTAAATTATTAACTAAGTCTATAACTTTTGAGAATTTCCTAGTTTTGGTTTCTCAAAAGTCCTTATTGGAAAATGAGGTACATTGATTCAACTTATGCTAATACAACCTAGATTAATTTTGAGTTAGAATATCGAAGCATCTTACAAAATATATGTACATAACGAGTTCAATATCCAATTATTTAGCTAGCTTTATGCATATAAGTTCACACCTATTGGTAGATGAACCTCCCGAGTCTCATGTGTTTAGTGCCCCTTCAATGCAAAACCATGATGTATGAGATGTAAGTCCTTTTTTCTTTTATGCAACCCCTTAGGGAATCGTATCGGCGACCTCTTATTTCAGAGAGGAGTCCCATTTGGTAATATGAGATGTGAGTCGTCCAAGAGTTGGGTGTCTCCAATAATCCAATCATTCATTAATAAATGCAAGTTGAGATACAAAGTTCATCCCACCAGCTACTGCAATAATGTGGTCTTATAGTAACCACTTTAGTTAACATGTAACGGATGAGCAATATCCTGCTTTGGATCCGGATGTTTTCCGGATATGAATACGGAATTTTGGATCGGGACGGATACTGATACAAATATATATATTAAAATATTTTTCATATACGGATACAATTTAAACAAAATTAACCGGATAAGTTTACAGACATTTGAAGATAAATACAAGAAAATTTAAAAATTCAAATTCGATTTTTAGTAACAATGCCTATTTAATTTTTACTTATTTTTATGCTATGCATTTAAAAAAACTATTTTGATATATTATTTCATCATTTTTTCCCAATATATGCAAAATAGGCTACTAATCTATATATTAAGATATGTTGTGTATAGCCCGTATATTGTAGACTTTTCCACTGACTTGTATATATACCTGTATCTAAAATATATTGAGACATCAATAACATAAACCTTTTCTTCAAAAGTAATATGGTATCAAAGCCATAATTACAAAACCCTAACCCTAATTTTCTCCATCTTCAAAACTGCCGCCGCCCGCAGAGCTCTCCTCGTCGCAGAGCTCCTCCCTTGTAGTAGACAAAGCGCCGCCGCCACTTCCTCCCTCGTCATCGACAGAGATCCTCAACAACCGCCTCATCCTCACCCTTGCTCTCTCTCGGAGCCCTTGCCTCGATCGCCCTAGCTGCCGACCGCACCAGTCGACGATCGCCTCGCCTTTGCCGATCGCCTCATCTTTTCCTCGATCGGTCGCTCCTCGCTCGATTGGCCGCTCACCGCGTCCTCGATCAGCGTAGCATCCTTCTATCATCCTTACCCCACTATTGCACCCTCGCGCCACCACTACATCACCGACGACTCTCTCGCACTGTCGTGCCTCCTGTTGCAAGAAAATAAAAAAAATGAACAAGCAGGGCTTATATAACTTTCCGATAACTGATATTCAACTCACCGGAGTAGAAAATTATATGGCTTGGGCATTAACCATGCAATATAATCTTTGCGCTTTTGAACTATGAAGATACGTTGATGGCTCTCTACCGTGCCTTACTCGGCCCGCTGCGTCTTCATTTACCACTATACCGATGTCAGATACATCATCCGTCGGTTCAGTTGATTCGTCACCTACATATCGCAGTGGATTCGCACAGACCAGCAAATCATGGATCATATCATGTGATCAATCTCAGTCTCCATCCGCTTCTATATTGGTAGACTTTCTACCTCACGTGAACAGTAGGCGGCCATTTCTCGGATGTTCGTGTAGACAGGAGCCGCACGAGAGTATCAGCTACATTAGGCTCTTCACGATGCACGTCAGGATGATAGATTCATTCAGGATTTTTTCGACCTTATTTCCAACTATTAAGAAGAACTACAGACTATGGAGGTTACTATCCCTTTAACACCGTCTGAGTTTGCATGAGAATTTGAGAAAGAACGCAATAGATAGTGTCTTTATCACTTTGTGATGCGTTCATGTCCCGAGTTCTAGCCTCTTCGGGCTTACACTCTTCATCGCTCTCCACTTCCACGACTCATCAATGCCGTTGCAGAGTTTACATCTGAATAGACACGCCTACAGCTTCTTAAGGCGACTACACCATCTTCCACATCTACTCCGGCTACAGTACTTGCTGCAAAATCTCTTCCATCTGCACCTAATCGAGGAAACAATAATCGTGGTCGTGGACAATTTCGTGGACAATCCCGACCCTGTCCTAAATGCAAACTCGAAGGACACTGGTTACGAGACTGTCCGACTCGGTCATCATACCGTGCCTGCCCTACAGCTGCTATCTCTGTCACTCCAATAGACACTCAACTCACAACCGTCTCATCATCTCCTACACCACAGTCTCCACAGAGTTTTAACTCTCTTTCTCTTTCTCAACTATCGGAGCTTGCAAATCTCGTTGTCCAGAACCTTGAATTTACTAGTGCTTCTACTAGTTCCACTCCTGCTGCATTATCTGCCACTTCGGGTAACTCAACTCCTTGGATATTTGACTCGAGTGCTTCTCATCATATGACTTCTGATTCTTCTGTATTTCAAAATTGCACCCCTATGAAACCTTCGTTCATTTTTACTACTAACGGTGCCCCTCTTGCAGTCACCAAGTGTGGCGATATTATACTAGCTTCTGGATCGTCCATTTCACTTACTTTATCATCTGTTTTATGTGTTCGACAACTCACCATGAATCTTATTTTTATCAGTCAATTAACCGATTTGGGTTATACTATCTCGTTTAATTTCACCTCTTGTGTTGTGTAGGATACCTGTAGCGGCCAGCGGATTGGAACCGGTCGTAGTGTGGACGACTTGTATCAATTGGAGTAGCTTCATCTTACATCCTCATCGCCCATTAGTTTTAGCTATTCCTCATCCACACTTTGGTATCAACAGTTATGACATCTCTCTAATTCTCGTCTCAAAACACTAGTTGATTCAGGAGTCTTAGGGTCTTTTCCTTTTCATGCTCAAAATAATTGTACTAGTTGTCGGCTTGCAAAACGGTCTGCATTGCCTTTTCATTGCATAATAATATTGCCGCTGACCTTTTGATTTAGTGCATTCTGACATTTGGGGTCCTGCACCCATTGCATCTCTATCACATTATAAATACCATGTAAGCTTTATAGATGATTTCTCACGTTACACTTGGGTATATCTCATACTTTCTCGTGCTGACTTGTTTGATATACACAAAGATTTTACAAACATGATTCATACTCAGTTCCATAAAAGAATTAAAGTGTTTAGATCTGATAGTGCATGTGAATATGTCTCTCACTTGATGCAAACTCTCCTTAAATCATATGGAACTTTAGCCCAACAATCCTGCCCTTATACCCTTCCTCTGAACAAAATGGTGTTGCCGAGCACAAACATCGTTATATTCTTGACACCACATGTGCTCTAATGTTAAAAACCTCCACTCCATGAACCTTTTGGATAGAAGCCCTTCTTACAACAGTATTGCTTATTAATGTCACACCCTCTTCTCTTTTTTCTAACCCTT
Source organism: Agapanthus africanus (assembly GCA_030015575.1). Taxonomy (NCBI): domain Eukaryota; kingdom Viridiplantae; phylum Streptophyta; class Magnoliopsida; order Asparagales; family Amaryllidaceae; genus Agapanthus; species Agapanthus africanus. Next base: position 314,202,783 of record CM057338.1, on the reverse strand, counting down.
GTCCATACTCCCGTCTTCACTCAACCATGTTTAACTATTCCAAACTTTGAGTTTTGGGTTGTATATGCTTTGTTCTCCTGCCACTTCATGAGTAGGAAAAGTTACCTGCTCATTCAGCACGTTGTGTTATATTAGGATACAATCCAAGTCACAAAGGATATCGCTGTTATGATTCTGTTAGTCGTAGGCTTCGCATATCTCCTCATATTACTTTCTTTGAAAACATATACTACTATTCCACAACTAGTGAGTGTTGGGGCCAAAATTTACATTCTGGCTGACCAAGTCAAAATCAAAGTCAACCCCAAGTCAAACGGGCCCAAGCCCAGGCCAAGTGGACCCATGCACAAGTCAAGCCCGAACATGAAGCGGCTGGGCTCCCCATGCCAAGAAGAAAATTATGTAATAAATAAGTTTGATATAACTTGCATGCATGAATGTAAAATAAATAGGCAAAAAACCAAATTTTTGTAAAGCTCATGGCTCATGTGCAAAAAGAAATAAGCACATGAGACATGGGATGGGCAAAATGCCATTTTGTAAAAACCAAGAGACTATATATAAATTTGTAAGCCTATATAAGACAATATGATGATAAAATGAATATATAGAATTCATTCCCCTCAAAATCGAGGGTTCCTGTGCCTCCTTCTCCTTCCTCAAGGTTCTAAACCTTCTTTCCTTTTCTTGAATTAAATCAAGAGTTTAACTTTTCTTTTTCTAAAAAGAAACAGTTTTCACCATAAAACCCTTAAATGGAAACTCAGATCTTCCATCAAATCCCCAAATGGGGTGATTTTTAAGTCTCCCCCTTTTCTCCAAGATTCAGCCAATATAGAGGAGGAAGAAGGAGACCCATCTTAAAAAAAAAAACCACTTTGGAAAGATTCAAGGCTCAAGAGAAAACCCAGGGCTTAAGGGAGAAGAAAGGGGTTCCCTTTCATCATCTCCGAAAGTCTCTTAAGAGTTTAACTCCACAAAAAAATATATAAAATAATAAATCATTCTTTTTAGGAGTTCAACTCCAAAAGTTAATTGGGGTACAACTCCCAGTACATGGGCTAAGCTCCTTTTTTCTGCAGGCGCTGGCGCCCGGGCATGTGTGGCGCTGGCGCCCAGCGCCCGCGTGATGGGCACGTGAGGAGATGGGACCCATGCGTCCTTTGGACACTATTCACCTTTTTTTTAATATATACCCATTCTACAACATTGTCCCCATTAGGAAAAATTTATAACGGGACGCTGCCCCGCAACCCGCAAGGGGGCTGTTAAACCACTTGACCCCCAGCCCATTATCCGGATAGCGGGACACTCGTAAACTCTGCGAGGCCCCCAATATACCCAAAACCCCTCAAAACACAACACACGCACATTGCACATTGAGTTCGCATGACCAGTTTGACCCGTCAATTGGAGGTTCCTTCGCTTCAAAAGTGAGGGGTAATTAACGGCAGCTTAGTCCGCGGCCGCTGGAGATTCGGATCCCCACAATCAATAAACCCTAGCCTACCTTAGGAAGGGGGAATCTATAGTACGTCTGACAAGCGACGCGTATTCCCATCTCAATGGGGTGATGAAAAACACCCTATAGATTTTGGCACGTCCGGTGGGAACTTTTCTTTCCTCCCATATTTCGGGTTAAACGTTCATGTGAACTCAATCAATATACATATAGATTGACTATACTGAAATCATAATTCTTTGTGCAGATTAACAGTTTCCAATTGCAATTATCGGACGTAGCAAAAATGTCTCTAAGGACAAGCTCAACTCTCGACACAGCTCCCGTGTCCTACACGATGAAAATGGACGCCAGGACGGTCCTCCCGGCCAGTCTCGGGCGATAGTGGGAGGAGCCGCCGCTACTATTTGGCTCTATTCTATTCGTGCCAGCTACGCCATCCCACCTTCTCAAGCTCCAGTAACAGACAGACTGGCCTCGAAAGGCAGAAGGCCAAATGTGGTGATCTCGAGGGCACCACTACCCAAACGCAAGTCGATATTTGAACGACTTTCCTTGGCGCCAGCTGGGGACAAGGCCATCAACACCAACAAAGCAACAAGGCATCTTGGGAAAGCTCCGGCGGTGCCCCTGACAACTGCTCAATCGGGTATCTTCTCTAAGCTCTCCGTCAATCGACTCACGATGGCTTCCTGGATGACGGATGCCTGCCAAGCCCTCAAAATTGAGAAGCTAAGACAGAAAAGGCTCAGATACAGAGCCAACAAAAGGGCTAGGACTCCTATTAGGCTGAGCTTCATGAGGTTCCAAGAACAGGGTTACCCCGCAACAACAGCTGAATCGGCTGTAAAACTCGCCAACTCTTTTGAGTCACTGAAATTGGTCCAAAAGAATGCCATGAACTTAAGAGTCAAGAAAGCTGCGATCTGGACAGCGCCACTTAAGGACCCAGTCAGACCAACCGTCTTCAGTCGCATGTCCTTTCTATAAGAGGAAGGGCCACGACGATGGTCTGAAAAATCAGCCGACAAAGATAAAAAGATGGCTGGATATGCGGTCCACACTGTCTACATGGTGGACACGCATAGCAAAAGCAAGGACGGGGCTATCACATCTCAAATACAATCTGGTGTGAATCTGGCTGCTACTTCCCAAGACCAGTATCCTCTGGAAGGTAATGAAAACCCTTCCAATGAGGCTGATAAGCAGAGAGATCTCTCGGTTCATGAGGAATCGGGCTCGTAAATCGAAGAGGAGCCAATCTTCCGTCCCAAGACTACAGAGCAGCAACTTCTCCAAGAGCTCCAGAAGCAGCTCAGAAACAGAGACAAGGAGATGACCAAGCTCTACTTAAAAATTGACGACTTGACAAACATCGTCTTACAGCTCACGGCCCAAATCGCCTCTCATCCGCCCAATCAAGCGCAATGCTCTGCTTATGAACTGGGGAACGGTGTCCCAAGACAGCCGACGTCTATTCCCTCAAATCTAAAGGTGGGCGAGCCGTATGAAAGTCGGCCGCAGCCTATCTCAGGAAATATCTTGACTACCGATGACAGCAACCCGCTAACGCAAGATCAAATCATGGATTTGGTCACCAATAAAGTTAAAACATTGGTAGCCGAAGCCGAAAAAAAAAATGTCAGCAGTAGCATAAGACCATATCCTGCACGATACGATCTCGTGGAGTTTCCCACTGGCTATGTCGTCCCCAAATTTAGAAGGTTCGATAGGACGGTAAATGCGAACCGGCATATTTTCCAATTTAAAGCATCATGCGCGAATACTGGGGGCAAGGATGCGTTCCTTCTCCGTCAGTTTGTCAATAGCTTGGCCGGTGTTGGTTTCTTTGGTATGCAAGCATACCGGATAACTCGATCACGACGTTCGCTCAAATAGAATCTATGTTCAAGCAAAGGTTCATGAGCCTCAGCGATAAAATCACCATTGCTGACCCATAAGGACCGAGCCAAAGAACAACGAAAGCAACATAAATTTTATAGTCCGATGGCGCAATCTCTTTGTCAAATGTGAACTACCGTTGGAGTAAGACCAATCCGTCAGTCTTCTTATAGAAAATCCGAACAACTGGATAAAACCTTTCCCGTGCACCACAGGCCTCAAAACATTTCAAGAGCTGACCAAGAAGGTTCAAATGTTGGAACGCTCAAAGCCCGAATCCACTCAAGGTCTCCAATTCACAAACAGACCAAAACATCGAAGGGACGACGGCCGGAAAAGCGAAAGTTCCAATAGCACCGATTCTCTAAATAAGCAGAGAGCGAGCGGAGCAAAGATTAACAAATCTCGAGAGCCAACTTTGAAGGAAAGGAGAAATAAGATCCACTCTTTCAGAAGAGACAAGATTCCCAAAATATTCAAAGATGCTTTAAAGAATGGCCTGCGGCTACCAGAACCAAAAAGGCTAAGTGAAGCGAACATGACTGATCATCCCAACTTTTGCCCATACCACCGAGTGCTGGGACACACTATTGAAGACTGTTGCATCTTCAAGGATTGGATCGAGAAACAATACAAGACGAGATAAATATCATTGTCCCCTGGCGTGTTGACAAACGATCGAGTCGCGACCACCAATTTTATACAAACAGAGACCGGGATATTTGGGGAACCGACCGCTCTCAATTGTTCACCCTCTCCTGAAAGGGGCAAACCATGGCACCAATCCAAAGGTCCAGCGATTAACGTTGATGATGAGGGGTAACAAACAGATGTGCGATCCATACGGTCTACATGGTCGGACCTGGAGAAACGAACCCTCCTGCGCTTCACAGCCATGGTGATGATATGGTTGATTCCGCCCAATATTGGCTCGTTTCAGATAATGATGAGGGCCCTGCTCAAGCTGCTAAGAAAAAGGAGCCCATGGTTCTGGGGAATCAAGCTCAGGCGATGAGGATAGCCCAGTCATCATTCCCACAACTACAGAACAAGCGTTATTCCAATGGCTTCAAGAGCAATTTCAGGACCGTGATAGGGAGTTACCCAAGATCTGATCCAAAGTCGATGATCTGGTGAATGTTGTGGAAAATCTCGCAACCCGAGTCCTTCAAATGCAATCACAACAAAATCAAAATTTGGTCCATGAACTAGGGATTGATGTCCCAAAGCAGCCAACGACTATTCCCTCTGGTCTAAGAGCGGAATACCTTCATGAAAGTCGAAGGCGGCTAGCCCCAAGGAAAGTCCTGACTCATGTCTGCGACCAATTAACACGGGACAGAATTAAGGAAAGTCATCAACAGATCCCAAAACTCTCCAGAACCTACTTAAAAGAGTCCAGATGCTGGATCATGTGGGTTTCGAATCTCTTCCAAACTACCAATATAACAACAAGTCCAAATATCCGGAGAACGACAACCGCAAATGTGGGCTTCCCAAGGACGCTGAATCCTCTAATGTATCTGCCGACCAAAGCAGGCGAGGAGAGGCAGGCCTAATGCCGACCAGCCTCGAAAGCCAATGTTGGGAGGGGGAAGAGAATCGCCCCTGAAAGAGAGATTGAATAAGGTCTATTCTTTCAGAAGGGACAGAGTCTATAAAATATTCAAGGACGCCCTGAGAAACGGTCTGCAATTGCCTAAATCAAAAAGACCATATGATGCAAACATGACTGATGATCCTTTGTACTGCCCGTATCACAGAATGGTGAGTCATACCATTGAAGATTTCTTTGTTTTCAAGAATTGGGTGGAAAAACAATACAATGAGGGAGTGATCTCATTGGCCAAAGACGCGTTAGCAGAAAACCAAGCTACGATCGTCCGCTCTATTCGAACGAAGACCAAAACCCTCTGGGGGCAAACATCTCAATCGCCTGCTCCAGAAAATGACCCAGTTCATCGTAGTTTCTACGGGACACACGTGAACGTCTCTCCAAACGGACAAAGGGAGCATTGAAGCACCGTGAGATCAAAATCAAAGGATTTTTGAATAAGTGCATGGTAAGGACCACCACGTCATTAAACTGGGAACATTCGACCTCTAAGTCGTTAAACAGGGGATGTGAAAAAAGTGTAAATAAAAAAAAGCCAAAATGATAGGGTAACTTGCAATAAAAATCAGCGAGTAAAATAAAAATGAAAATAAACAGCCGAAATGATGGGGCAACCACGAATAAACAGCCGAAATGATAGGGCAATCGTGACCTTCACGATAAGAAAAGCTAAAATGGTGGAGCAATCGCGGTAAAAAAAACCCAAACGGCGAATGATGAGTCGCTCCTGGTACCATATTCCAGTGCAGCGATGCAGACGCTAACCAAAATTCAAATTCCTAAACGGTGAATAATAAGTCTCTCCTGGTAACATATTCCAGTGCAGCGACGCAGACGCCAACCAAAATCCAAATCCCCCAATTCACCAGCCGTACATCCAGTCCCTAAATTGACTACCGTATACAATCCACGGGCTCAAATAATCCTCATCACACCTATGTCTCACTGTAACCACATGCCCTGCGGCCGGTCTCCGCCCATGGAATTAAGCTCTATTTAGGAAATACCCACTCATGTGTCCTCATGATATATGAGGAGAACAAAATTTACGAGATCCTCTCGACTCGTAAGAGAACACGTTCGTGGGATCCTTACGACTCATGAGGGAAAAACACACTTGGGGGTTCTCACAACTCCTAAGGAGAAAATACACCTATGAGATCTTTTCGACTCATAGGGAGAAAATGCTTTAATAGGACCCTTACGGCTCATAAAATTGAAAAGCCTTAGGTGATAGGGACCTAAACCTGTCTCCTAAGCCATCACTCCCCAACAGGTAAAGGCAAATGATGAATTGCTCCTGGCACCCGTGCTTCAGTGTTAGCAACGCTGATACTGACCCCAATCCCAAAATTCCAAACTTTCGATCCAATAGACCCCTAAGTCATTATACTGGGAAAAGATGACCTCTAAGTCGTTAAACTGGGAACAGATGATCTCTAAGTCGTTAAACTGGGAACAAGGGAAATTCCTTCATGGCAAATGATGATTCGCTCCTGGTACCAAATTCTAGTATAGCGATGCTGGTGCCAAACCAAAACCAAAATCCCTAAATTCTCTCATGGCAAATGATGATTCGCTCCTGGTACCACATTCCAGTGTAGCGATGCTGATGCCAAACCAAAACCAAAATCCCCAAATTCTCTAACGGCAAATGTTGATTCGCTCATGGTACCACATTCCAGTGTAGCGATGCTGATGCTAAACAAAAATCCAAAATCCAAATTCTAAATCCCACGCTGCAATGCCTCGAATTCAAGGGTCTCGCCAAACAACGCAGGAATCAGACAAATCAAACTAAAGTCCCATCCGGAAGCGCTTCCAAGCTCAAAAGTCCCGCCGAACAGATTGGAACTTCCAGAACAAATCAGGCCAACCAATTCTGACAACGGCCTCTACATAAAAAACAGCGACACTCCGTGCCGAGGAAACATGAAACAGATATTCCACCTCAGAGATAATTCGACCAGCGACACTCAGTGCCGGGGAAACGTCGACCGCAGACATTCCGTGCCGGGGAAATGTCGACCAGCGACACTCCGTGCCGGGGACACGTCAACCAGCGACACTCCGTGCCGGGTAAACGTCAAACAGACACTCCGCCTTGGGGATAAGTCGACCAGCGACACTCCGTGACGGGGAAACATCGACTAGCGACACTCTATGCCCGGGACATGTCAACTAGCGACACTCCGTGCCGGGGAAACGTCAAACAGACACTTCGCCTCGGGGATAAGTCGACCAGCGACACTCCGTGCTAGGGACACGTCAACCAGCGACACTCCATGCCGGGAAAATGTCAAACAGACACTCCGCCTCGGGGATAATTAGACCAGCGACACTCCGTGCCTGGGAAACGTCGACCGGCGACACTCCATGCTAGGGACACGTCAACCAGCGACACTCCGTGCCGGGAAAACGTCAAACAGACACTCCGCCACAAGGATAAGACGACCAACGACACTCCATGCCGGAGAAACGTCATATACAGACACTCCGTCTCGGGGGAACGTCCAACACAGATACTCTGCCTTGGGGACACGTCAACCAGCGACACTCCGTCTCAGAGACACGTCAAGCATCGACCATCCATGTCGTAAAAAAGGCAGTGCCAGCCTCCCCAAAAGCGGGAACCAAATCGAGTCACCTCCATGCGAAAAAGATTCATCAATTTCATGCACACGACCCATATACGCAGTGTGCATTTATTGATGGGGGCACTTTGTTGGGTCCAAAATTTATACCTCGGCTGACCAAGTCAAAATCAAAGTCAACCCAAGCTAAACGGGCCCAAGTCAAGCCCGAACATGAAGCGACTGGCCTCCCCCATGCCAAGAAGAAAATTATGTAATAAATAAGTTAGATGTAATTTTCATGCATGAATGTAAAATAAATTGGCAAAAAGCCAAATTTTTGTAAAGCCCATGGCTCATGTACAAAGAAATAAGCACATGAGGTATGGGATAGGCAAAATGCCATTTTTTAAAGCCCAAAGATCTATGTGTAAATTTGTAAGCCTGTATAAGGCAGTATGATGATGAAATGAAGATATAGAATTCATTTCCCTCAAGATCTAGGGTTCCTGTGCCTCCTACTCCTTTCTCAAGGTTCTAAACCTTCTTCTCATTTCTTGAATTAAATCAAGAATTTAACTTTTCTTTTTTCAAAAAGAAACAGTTTTTGACCATAAAACTCTTGAATGGGAACTCAGATCTTCCATCAAATCCCCAAAAGGGGTGATTTTTAAGTCTCCCCTTTTTCTCTAAGATCCAGCAAACAGAGAGGAGGAAGAAGGTGACCCATCTCCAAAAAAAACCCACTTTGGAAAGATCCAAGGCTCAAGAGAAAACTCAGGGCTCAAGGGAGAAGAAAGGTCCCCCTTTCATCATCTTCGAAAATCTCTTAGGAGTTTAACTCCACACATAAAAAAAATTATATATATATATATATATAATAATAATAATAAAATTTTCTTTATAAGTTCAACTCCAAAAGTCAATTGGGAGTATAACTCCCAGTACAGGGGCTAAGCCCCTTTATTTCGCAGGCGCCCAGCGCCCACGTGCCGGGCGCGTGAGGTGCCAGCGTCCAGCGCCTACGTATCGGGCACGGGAGGCGTCAGTGCCCAGCGCCCGGGCAGCCCGGCGCCCGCGTCCGCATGCTGGGCACATGATGTGCTGGCGCCCACGCGTCCTTTGAACGCTATTCACCTTTTTTTTATATATACCCACTCCACAACACTGTCCCCGTTAGAAAATATTTCTAACGGGGCGCTGCCCCGCACCCCGTAAGGGGGCTACTAGCCCCTTTAACCCCCAACCCTCTATCCGGATAGTGAAACCCCCGTAAACTTTACGCGGCCCCCGATATACCCAAGACCTTTCAAAACACAACACACACACACACATTGCACATTGAGTTTGCATGACCAGTTTGACCCGTCAATCGGAGGATCCTTCGCTCCAAAGATAAGGGGTAATTAACGGCAGTTTAGTCCGCGGCCGCCGGAGATTCAGATCCCCACAATCAATAAACCCTAGCTTACCTTAGGCAGGGAGAATCTGTAGTACGCCTGACATGCGACGCATATTCCCATCTCAATGGGGTGATGAAAAACACCTTACAGCGAGCCCGACTTGTCCTTTCTCGATACATCTATATCCTCCTTACATCAACCCTCGTACACTTCACTTCCACCAAATTCACCATTATTGCCAGAAGCTATCTCCACTGATGCGGACTCGTCTATTGCCACTCCGTTCACCACTCCGTCGGCCTTTGCACTGCCATCACCACTTGAACCGCCGCCGCTGCCGCCATCCCCATCCCCATCACCACCTCCACCACCACCACGTCGCAATCCTACCCAAAATCGCTATCCTCCACTCTATTATAGCTGTCTGACAAATTCTTACTCGCCACAGTTTGTTTCCTTTCTTGCTGTAATTCACTCCTTGCAGGAACCTAAGTCATAACTGAGGTAGTTGAGTATCCCGAATGGAGGAAAGCTATACAGGAGGAACTCAAAGCTTTTCAGCGCACTCACACGTGGGATCTCGTTCCAATACCTCCTGGGGTGAAACCAATTAGATGTAAATTGATTTTTAAGCTCAAAACCAAATCGGATCTATCGAAAAATACAAAGTCAGGATTGTAGCTTGTGGTTTTAGTCAGGAATAAAACATTGATTATGAGGAGACTTTTGCGCCAGTCGCTAAAATCACTTTTATTCGCACTCTTATTATAGTCGCTGTCATCCGCCGCTGGGAGTTATACCAGATGGATGTTAAGAATGTATTCCTCAATGGTGAGCTTGCTGAGACCATCTATATGCACCCATCTCCTGGCATTGATGCTCCGCCCTCGCATATATTTCGTCTGCGGCGTGCTATCTACGGTCTCAAATAAGCACCCAGGGCCTAGTTCGAGTGATTTGGACAGTCTTTCCTTTCTATCGGGTTTATGGTGCTATTTTCTATCATACATCCTCTCGTGGACAGGCTATCCTTCTATTATATGTTGATGAAATGATTATTACTAGTGATGATATGTCTATCATCTGGTTTCTTAAACAATACCTTCAGTCTCAGTCAGAAATGAAGGATCTTGGACCTCTTCGCTGCTTTCTTGGGATAGAGATTGCTTACTCTCCCCGTGGATATCTTTTGTCACAACAGAAGTGATTACACCGAAAACCAGAGATGAACTGGTGCTGAATGTATTGCCTAAATTTGGGGGCAGATGCATATGTTTGATCCATCCATGTCACGCCCCGCTTCTCAGAGTGCGCAGACTGCGGCACGTGACAGAGCCAACCATGCTACCTATGACTAGGAAATATCCCTCCACGGTCACATTACAGCTGTCTATAGGATATCAAGAACAGTAAAATATAAAAACTAGCTAGTACATGTGTTAGTTATATGTATGCCCTAGAGGCCATTACTGTACATACGATGTATATTGTAGTGGATGCTTGGACATATATAGGGAGGACTTTCTTGCTCGACATGATAGTACGCTATCTGGTTACTCTTTATCTTAACATGTACTATGATAGTCTCTATGTTACATGTTGATAAATCCCTTAGGATATGTACTCGACTACTGGGACTATGATGAGATCATACTAGTGGGGCCACGGTTGTCGACGAGTACATCCTATAACTGTTCCTAGTCGAGGGTGTATCGAGATAGGGCATCGATACACCAAAGTAGACTAGCGTATACGCATCTTGACCCGTATGATGGGCGATGGATGATCCCATATCCATCGGTGTTTGACATCAAGGATGGTGTACGGGTGCTCAGTAGAGACTGGGTACATTGGACGGACTCGTCGAAAACTCTCAGATGGTATTATACCTCACGTCAGATGGCAGTTCTCTGGTGACACTGGTACAGGTTAGTCTGTATACCCGAGATCGTCATAGAGTCTTGTGTGATTCCCACTGTGCTTTGATTTCCATCATACCACGTCCAAGAGGGCGTGCAAAAAGGTGGCTTTTGGGTACAGTCCCGAATTATATGGAGGCAATGAGCGATAGAAGAGGATTCGTCTCTCCCGGTATAGGGAGTTGATGTTGTGCTGTGTTCGAATGGCTATAACTGGAAATCCCTGGCCAGGTTTGCTGAGATTTACTGATAAGTGTTATCAGTAGTTTCTCGAACTGTTATAGACCTCATATCGACACGACTTATCAAGCTACTGGGGTCTGACGTTTACCACCCCTAGGCGAGATATGCGACATATCAGACGAAGAGACCGGACTGTACAGGAGTGTTACTGACTGGATTCGCAGGAGAAAGTACAGGCTTGCTTGTTGATCTTCTGATCGCTCAATACCTGGGTGGCTGTTACGTTTAGCTGACCGCTTGCAGCTTGTGGGTGTTTGATATGATCATCACCTACTGCCGGCGTATTGACGATTCTTTAGAGTCCTACACAGAGGTTTCTTGACTCAGGCAAAACGGAGTAGGAGCACATATATGATATGTGCGGGACCGAGAACAATACGTGTATGTGATACCGTATTAGATTCTCGCGATATGAGATATCGGCCGGGTATATGTGATATAGCCGGGTCATCGGATCAAGTGTTGATTCGATGAACTGATACAGATTATATTAGTCGGTTATTTGTGAAATAGCCGGATTATCAGATCAAGTGTTGATTCGATAATTTAATGTATAATTATATATTTGATATATTAAATTATATTAACTGGTATAAGCTCACTAAAAGATTCTTTTTCTCACTCGGGTAATACATTGATATATATGCGATATATGTTAATTGTATTATTTTATTTTCTTACAATAAATATTGTATATGTGATATATAATATTGTATCATGTTAGGGTTATTAATGCAACATGATTAGTGGAGATTAAACATGATTAAGGTTTGATTTGGGTTAATTTTTCTAGAAGCTTCTAGAAGCTTTTTGTTTTGTTTTTGCAAAGATATTTTGTAAAGATATTTTTGTAGATATTTGTTAACCCAACCCAACCCTTGACCATGGTTAAGTCTCTACATGGGTTAAGTTATCATACTTAAACCATGGCTGCATTTCTAACCATACTATGGATTCATTAATCATCACAAAAGAGTTAGCTTCTTCTTCTTCTTTCTTGCTTGAAAAGCTTTCTAGCTTTTTGAGAGGTGATGAAAATGAGTGAGATTAAGAAAACAAATGAGAGTTAAAATCCTACTTCATCATCTTAATCTATCCTAACCATTTAGATTAGGGTGTTCACTTCATTAGTGAGTGAGAGCTTGAGTTAAAGTTTCTTCAAGGTAGATCATTTTAGTTATCGAAGATCGGAAGCAAGCTTGCATCTTTCTTTTGTGGAGCCTCTCTAGAGTCCGGATTCTTGATGATCGCAGCGAAGAGACATCAACACGGAGCTTATGAAGTGAAGGACCGGACTACAAAGGTTGTAATCCCAAACTCTTAGATGTTAAAGTGTTTAACATGCTTTGTTTCGTTTAATCTCTAGTTTAAAGATCTTGGTTAGGGTTGTTCGGCACGTCTAAATTTTAAATCAGGCATGGTTGATGCCTTGTAGAACCTTGTGAGTGCGCCTAGTAACCCTACACCATGTCCATTTTCCACAGTAAATAGAGTCAAGAAAATGTATAAGCGGAAACGAATCAAATCCAACAAACAACATCTGAAACTTGTCCTAATATGGGCTCACATCAAGGAAATAAAACTGCAGAAAAATAAACTAAACTAAACATCTCTAAATAAAATATGTTCAATTCTTCACTGCTCGGCTTGATGGCTAAAGTACTCCTATTCAGCTTGCGATAAAGGTAGAGAAACTGGGTCATGCAAAACCCAGACGTTAGTGCGTCATAATATCAAAGAAACAGTGACAACCAAGATATAACGATATAACTAAATATGAATATAAATAAATAATATAGATATAAACAGTGAAGTATGCGTGTGTATGTGAGGTGTGATGTGTAACCTAAAACTGTGCTTCTAGGTTATCTATTCTTCGCCTTCTTCAGGATATGGGTGTTCTTATTCCGTTTCCGGTTTCGTTATATTGTGACAACCGCAGTGCCATTCAGATTGCTACTAATCCGGTTTTCCATGAGCGCACGAAGCATATAGAAGTTGATTGTCATATTGTACGACAGGAGTATGCATCTCGACACCTTTCACTACCCAGCTCAACAGCGGTACTTCTCATCCAAACTCTCGGTATTTGAACCGCCATGAGTTTAAGGAGGGTATTAAGATATGTTGTGTACTCGGTATTTGAACTGCCATGAGTTTGAGGGGGTATTAAGATATTCTAGACTTTTCCACTGACTTGTATATATACATGTATCTAAAATTTATTGAGACATCAATAACATAAACCTTTTCTCCAAAAGTAATAGTATATATTATATTTATTCACATATTTATTAATTCATATGATAATCATTTGCATGTATATATGTCTTTATGAAATATATTAAGTCATATTAAATAAAAATTCAGTGAAATGTTTGATTACATACACATGCACCACATCCATATTTGTTTTATCTTAAATTTGTGTTATACTCATATCCGATTTGTATTCATGTTTAATTTTGTCGGCTACATATGAGGTTTTATTTCCGAACTAGAAAACAAGTATGAAATACAAATATGGTAATGCTCATATCCACTCCGCATCTAATACAGATGCAACCCTACATGCAAACCGACTTTGTTATTCATCCAAAGTCTACTCAGGGGTCGCTTGTTTCATGGAATAGAAGATTGAGTTGGGAGTCAGGGAGACAACAAAAATTGTTGCCCCTTTGAGTTGGAAGTTTATGTTTGCTTCAATGATTCCATTTGTTGGTTTTGGAGTCAATTACATCATTAAACATCTGCAAAGTCAAGAGATGAAGCAAACTCTTTTTGGTTTTGACTTGTGGTTGACTCTTGCAACTCAATAGTTTACTACTTCCCCAAACTAACAAAGAACTTCCCTCAAATTTGCTATTCGAGTTTTGTACTCAACTAGACAAATACTAAACTTCACATTGATGGGCCGTATCGACTGGATGATATTTTTGCTGGTTTGAACTACAAATTCAATAGAATTAGCGATGGAAGGTAAAAAATGATAAACATTCTTTGTAGAATGCCCTAATGTTTGGAGGGCTAAACAACTTCAAACTTTAGGTGAAATATCTTTGAGAGCGTTTAATGTTTGTTTTGAGGCTTGGACTCGCAGCCATGGTGGCTTTGAAGATATGAAATGGAAGATGAATATTTTATGGTTGAAACTATAAAACTATCCTTTTAATTGCTGGCCAATGGAGGAACTTGTATCAGTGTCATGCCCCCAACGTCCTGGTATAGATGGTATTATCCAATCTGACCGAAACCGCACGGTTTTGTCTTTTGGAGCAAACCGGACTCGAAAATGGGCCACTTCCTAGGAGGTAACCCATACAAGGATTTCCCTAGCCCGAGCATGCTTAACTACAGAGCTCTTCATACTCCGGAGTGCCAGTTCATCCAAAAGGTGTCTCTGTAATTGAGGGTGACATCATTACATTTATAATGCAGTTCGGTCCTCTCTCGGAATGTGCTTCAAGGACTTGATCCCATTACTGAAGCGGATCCACACTCAAATCGCCATGGGTCTACAACAGACCGTACTGAGTGTGGACAAAGAAAATCACTATAATGTCCGAAGACCGCACTGCTCTGGGATATTACATTCCCTCCATCTAAGAACAATGGTTCGTCCTCGAACCACAGACCTACTATTAAGGAATCTGTATGGGCCACCATAAATGTCACGCCCCACTTTCCAGTACGGATAGTATTGTCCGCACTGGCCGAAACCGCATGGTTTTGTCCTTTGGAGCAAACCGGACTCGAGAAGGGACCACTTCTCAGGAGGTCACCCATCCTAGGATTTCCTTAGCCCGAGCACGCTTAACTACGGAATTCTTCAACCTCCGGAGTGTCGGTTCATCCAAAAAGTGCCTCCGTAATTGAGGGTAGTATCATTACATTTATAATGCAGTTCGGTTCTCTTTCGGAATGTGCTTTAGGGACCCGATCACATTGTTCTGAAGCGGCTCCATACTCAGATCACCATATGTCCGCAACATATCGCACTGAGTGTGGACAGAACAAATCACTATGATGTCTGCTCTGAGGTATTACAATCAGGTTTTAGGACCTTGGAAATGATTGCTTCTAAAATAGAGAACAAATCCCATATCAAAGAAGTATTGTGTGATGTTAGAGTTCGTGATGTCTCAGAGGTGTCACTGGCTTTACATCTATGAAGTTGTTGTTTCTCTTTCAGAAAACCCTATGAAAGAAGGAAATATTATGCATACAGTAGATGGAATTTCTTCTGTGGATAATGAAAATTCGAAATGGACTGGATGGGGACAAAAGAGAATATGGAAAGAGAAAGAAAATGAAAAATTAGAGGACTTAGAAGTGGCTGCAGTTGAGCAACAAAAAATGATTGGTGAAGAACATAAGCGTAGATTTACCGTGGAGGAGAAAGGAAAAGGAATTATTATTGATTCCGATCTAATTTCGAGAACAAATATAATGTCAAATGACGAGTTACACAAAAATAAAAACAAATATTTTACAACAGCAAATATAAATGAGAAGCTGGCAGAAAGGCTTGTTCCTGAAAAGATTACCAATTCTAGCAAGAATATGCTTGAGATCGTGATGAATGGAGTAATGGCAATAGAGAAGAAGATGGTGAGTAAATTTATTGCTGAGGTGTTGAAGATGGTGCGACCAAATATAGAAGAAAGTAAGAACGAGTCTACTAGCTCGATAAATCAATCTCAGATGCAATCAGTGTCACTGTCTGCCCCACCCATCTTTGAGATGCTCAAGCCTAAGAGATGGTTCATATTAAGAAATCCAAATAACAAAGGACAATCTATTGTTCGTCAAACTAACAACTGCAAACTCCCAAAGTACGCCACCTTTGGGCTCATCCTTCATTGTTCTCAATAGCCTCGAGAATGAGGATCTCAAATCTAGAGCCATGGAGTGTGAAGTGGATTTGGTGAGAGGTGGCGGTTGTGGAAATAACATAAAACTTTTAGAGTTGGTTAGGGCTGGTGAAGACACAGGTATTAAATAGGGGTCTGTGGGTTTGGTGGAAAAGGGAGGAAGTTTTTTGTTTAATAATGAAGATAGGTTTTTGAAATGTTAGACGGTTGGGTAATAGAGATAAGAGAAGAAGGATGTGGGATGGAGTTAAATTTTATGGTATAGATTTGCTTTGTGTTTAGGAAACAAAATTAGCCGCATATAAATCTATCTTTTTATGGAGTATGAAAGGAGAGAGAATCGACAAATGGCTCGGATTGAATGCTATTGACTCTGTAGGAGGTGTTTTAGTAGAATGGAATAGCGCTCTCTTAGAGCCGCAGGATAGTTGGATTGGATCCTTACAATTTAATTGAAAGATTTTAAGGCAAACTATTCATAAATCGTTACTTCTCTATGTTCTCCTTGTTGTATAGATGACAGGAGTTTGTGTTGAGAAGAGTTACGCTTTATTAGAAACAAGCTTTCTCATCCTTGGGTTATTGCAAGAGATTTTAATGTAACTCTTAATTTGGGAGAAAGAAGTGGTCAAGAAGGATCGTTCAGAGATATGGAACAGTTCGCAGAATTGGTAGAAGACTTGCATCTAATTGACATTCCTATGGCAAGGAGTAAGTATACCTGGTCTAATTTACGAAGTGATCCAGTCATGGCAAAGCTAGATCGGTTCTTTATCACGCATGAATGGAAGTGCTTGTATCCTGGAATTTTTCAGTATTCTTTATTGAGAACCCTGTCTAATCATACACCTATCATTTTGGATTTGGGGGGAATCAAGTTAAATAAATCAAGATTCATGTTTGAAAAAATCTGGTTCGAGCATCCAGATTTTTGTGTTGTAGTGGAAAGTTGGTGGACTTCTTTTACAGTTCAAGGAGATTCTGTAAAAATATTGGTTGGCAAGTTAAGACTACTTTGGAGAAGCCTTTATGGTGGAGAAAAAATATTTTCAGCAATAAAAATAAGATTAAAAAAAAGATATTGGCCAAAATCAAGGAATTGGATGACTAGACTGAAGACATGCCACTTACACCTGAGCAACAGGAAAAAAGTGCTAAATTGTTAATCGATTGCTAAGACTCACTGAAAAAAGAAGAAATTTATCGACACTAGAGGTCCAGAAATCTCTGAATTAGGACGGAAGATAACAATACAAAGCTTATTTTCATGCTATGGCAAATGGAAGGAAAAGAATCAACTTTATTAATTTTTTGGAAGTACTTGGTAATCTTTCAGCCGATCAACTTGAGATTAGGCAGGAATTAGAAGAGCAATTTCGGAAAAATTTTGTAGTTAAGCTTGACTTTTGTTTGAAATATGATTGAGACGTATTATACCCTGAGGAAAATTCTGATTTATTGAGACTGGAAGTCCCTTTTTCTATTGAGGAGATTAAACTCGTTGTCTTTGGAATGAAAGGAAACAAATCACCTGGTCCTGATGGATTTTCTCTGTTATTTTTTCAAAAAAATTGGAATATACTTAAGATGGGTCTTTTATTGATGTTTCGAGAGCTTTACGAATGGACCTGTGATTTGGAATGCATTAGTAATTCATTAATCTGTCTTATTCCAAAAAAAAAGGATTGTAGAGTTACAAGTGACTATAGGCCAATCTGTCCGTTAAATGAGGTTTTGAAGATATTCACAAAAGTTCTCACATACAGAATGAAACATTGGATTCAAACTTTGGTGTCGAATTCACAATATACTTTTATGAAGGGATTGTATGATGCTGGCAAAAGAAATAATTGATGCTTGCCAGAAGAGGAGCAAGGAAATTGCAATGTTCAAAATTGATTTTGAAAAAGCTTATGATTGTGTAAGTTGGAAGTTTCTGTGGAAACTATTGGAAGCCTGAGGATTTGGTAGCAAATGGGTTAGATGAGTTAAACTTGCTGTGGGATGTGCAAAGTCCTCCGTTTTGGTAAATGGAGTTGCTATTAGAACTATAGCTTGTAAGAGAGGGTTGAAATAAGGTGATCCGTTGTCTCCCTACTTGTTCTTACTTGTTGTAGATATTTTGAACAGAATGTTGTTTAGTAGAAAGAACAATGGTCTCATCCATAGACTACTTATTCGAGGTATGTTGAGAGAAATTCCAATCGCTCAGTTTGCAGACGACACTTTGGTGTTTTGTAAGGCAGATAATGAGGGGATTAGCTCATCATATATTTTTGAGGATGTTTCTGGTTTAAAAATAAACTTCTCAAAAAGCTCTCTTACTTATTTTGGTAAAAATTAAACGTAGAGAAGAAATGCTTGTTGCTTGTCTGAATTGTAAGGTAGAGAGCCTTTCTTGAACATATTTTGGCGTACCTATAAGTAAGAGAAAATCTAAAAGAAGAGATTGGCTATCATTGCTGGATAGAATTTCAAAAAGGCTTTCAAATTGGAAAGGAAAACTTTTATCGTCTGGAGGAAGGCTGACCTTGACAACTTCGATGATTTCAGCTATGCCTTTATACTACATGCCTTTTTATAGACTTCCAAAGTGGGCGTTGGAAAAAATTGACACTATTAGACAAAAGGTTTTTGGAATACGGGAGATTCAGGAAGTACTTTCAAAAAGTTGGTAAACTGGAATAGAGTTTGTTAAGGAAAAGAATATGGTGGACTAGGAATTGTGGACCTAAAGGATTTTAATACTAGTCTTCTTACAAAATGGACGTTGAGGGTTCTGAACAACGACAATGTGCTTTGATCATGTGTTGTAAATCTTATCATTCTACTCCAAAAATTTGGAGGTTACTAAATACAGGAAATGACATGGTATGGAAGAATATGGCTCGAGATTTTATTATTTAGAAATTGTCGTTAGGTTTTGGATAATAGCAAAACAACTCGGTATTGGCTGGATCAGTGGACAGGAGAGATTCTTTTGAAGTCTAAATTTCCTCAAGTTTTTGATTCAATGATAAATAAAGAAGTTACTGTTAGAAAATTGGGGTATATGTCTGTTGAAGTTGAAAATTGCACCCCGGTTGACCGAGTCAAAGTCAAGGTCAACCCCAAGCCAAGTGGGCCCAAGCCCAGATCAAGTGGGCTCATACCCGAGTCGAGCCCGAACATGAAGCGGCCGGCCCTCCCCATGCCAAAATAAAAAAATCATGTAACAAATAATTTTCATGTAATTTTTTATGCATGAATGTAAACAAAATGGGCATAAAGCCAAATTTTTTGTAAGCTCATGGCTTATGTGCAAAAAGAAATGGCACATGAGCCATGGGATGGGCAAAATACCATTTTGTAAAGCCCAAGAGGTTATATGCAAATATGTAAGCCTATATAAGGCAACGTGATGATGAATAAAAAAACTTTTTTATCTCTCCAAAGAGCAAATCTAGATCTGAGATCTTTCTCTTTCTTCAAGGTTCTAAAACTTTCTTCTTTCTTGAATTAAAATCAAGAGTTTTACTCTTCCTTTTATAAAACTAAATAGTTTTTCACCACAAAACCCACAAAGGGGAACTCAGATTTTCCATCAGATCTCAAAAAGAAGAGATTTTTAAAATCTCACACTTCTTGATCTTCAAGATCCGGCCAACAAAGGAAGAAGAAGGAGACCCATCTCCAGAAACCTCACTTTGGGGAAGAACTATGGCTCAAGAGGAGAAACCCTTCATCAGCTTCAAAATATCTTACGAGTTTAACTCCACTCTAATTTCCCTTTCAGGAGTTTTTGGGGCTAAAAGCCCCTTTTTTTCTCGCTGGCGCCCGAGCGCCCAACGCCCAGCGTCCAGCGCTCAAGCGCCAAGCGCCCACGTGTCGACACGTGGCGTGCTAGCGCTCGAGCGCCAAGCGCCCACGTGCCGACACGTGGTGCACTAGCACTCGAGCGCCCAGCGCACAGCTCCCACATGTCGGATACGTGGCGCGCTAGTGCCTAAGCGCACAGCACCTAAGCGCACAGCGCTCAAGGCGTTGGCTCCATGCGTCTTTTGGGCGCTTTTTCTTTATATATATATATATATATATATATAGATATAGATACACACACACTCCACAACACTGTTCCTCCCAAAAAAAATTTTGGGCCGGGGCGCTGCCCCGCATCCCGCAAGAGGGCTGCTAGCCTCCTTGACCCCCGGCCCGCTATCCGGATAGCGGGGCCCACGTAAAAACTCTGTGGGGGCCCCGATACATCCAAGACCCCTTCAAAACACAACACTGCACGTTGAGTTTGCATGACCAGTTTAACTCGTCACTCGGAGGTTCCCTTGCTCCAAATGCGAGAGGTAATTAACGGCAGTTTAGTCCGCGGCTGCCGGAGATTCGGATCCCCACAATCAATAAACCCCAGCCTACCCTAGACAGGAGGAATCTGTAGTACGTCTGACAAGCGCGCGCGTATTCCCATCTCAATGGGGTGACGAAAAATACCCTACAATGTCTTCAAATGGATGGCGGTGGAGGCTATTGAATCTTCGTCTACTTAATTATGAAGTTGTGAAGGAATGGAGAAGCTTACTTAGAGAGCTTGATGGAATTACACCGACGGATGGGGAAGATAGTGTGGAATGGAAAGTAAATGATGATGGTAAACTTACGGTGCAAAGTTGTAAATTTTTAAACTTTGGAGGTCTTGAAGCTTCATGGTATAACTTTATCTGGAAATCGGTAGTTCCGTTGAAACTTAAGATATTTGCTTGGATTTTTCTCAATAGACGACTTTTGACAAGATCATATATGACACGCAAAAAATGGGTGGGAGACTCGTCATGTGAATTTTGTAGTTCACACAAAGAAACAGGCAACCATCTTTTTTTGAAATGTCCTTTTAGTATTGATATTTAGACGATTATGACAAGGATGTTTGGGATTGCAAAATTACTCGATTGAGGAAATGACCCTTGATTGGGACCCACCGAATTTGGCGCTTCTTTATGCTGGAATAATTTAAAGATAATTATTTGCTTTTGTTTGCGGAACAGAAAGAACTCGAAAATCTTTAACGATAAAGATTTATCCTTACGCGATGTATTATTAAAAATTCAGTTTCTGTTCAAATTGTGGGTGGTAGAAGTATCTAGTAAGGTTAAAGATAAATTGAGAAACACGCGGAACTACTGTAGCTTTCCGGAAGAGTTCTGGAACTTTTGATTTCTTTCTTTTATTTTGTTGATCGTATAAACCATTTTGATGTATTTAAATTTTTTTAATCAATATACTATTTAGATGGGGTAAGGCTCAACTTCTCTAAAAAAAAATGCTCGTCTTTTGAAGCAAAAGTACGGTCAATTTTTTTAAGTCATTTTACCAAACAAGCTCTCACATCTCCTAACAAAACTTACCCGCGCACCACCCCGCAACCCCCAACCAAAAACAAAAGAAAAAAGGAGGAAAAAAACACCCGACACACACAAGGAAAGCCAAGAAAGACCAATCTAATTACAAATACCAAAATTGAATGAACAGTTAGAAGAAAAGTTTCTGAAACATCATACAACGTTAACAAGCACTATGATGTTGTGTTCACATTTTTCATGTTTGTATGAGACAAAATGCTCCTGATCATCAGAAGTCAGGTGGTATTTGGAGGAGAAGTCAGACAATTTTCCTTCAAACATCACCAGTGCAAACGGTGACAATAAAATACCAAGAAAAACTTTAAGCAAAGTTAGGATAAACCATAGATAACCATGGTATATTTTAAAATGGAGATAGAACGAATGCAAACTATACTTTGCAAGCCCCAAACTCCAAAACTGGAGTTTATAAAACTTTGATCAGAATGGAGTTGAGATAACTGCAATTTAAGACTGAAAATTACGCCTATCTCAACTCCAAAATAGTTGTCAAACAAACCAAAGTTTGTATTTTTGAGTCAACTTTTGCTAACTCTCTAAGAAACCACAATTTACAAAACTCAACTCCATTCCCCAACAGGCCCTTGAAGGCAACAACTTGCAAAGACATGGAAGAGACTTCAGGCTGGAGATTCAATTCCTTGTAAGCTGAGAAACACAGTTCCTTTGATACATCGATCTCCAGTGCAAAAAATTAAAAATAAAAATAAAAATGATACATTGATCTTTCACCTTCCTTGCATCAGAGGCAAGAAAGCTTACTTATTTTAACTCATAAAGGCTCATTTTCATAAAAGGACAAGTCATATAGCCAAATTAGAGAAACAATTTTGTCTCATATTCCTTCTCATAATCATGCAGAACCATGATTACATCAAAACAATTCAAATCAAAATACGCAACAATCCGGTCATGTTTACTTTCCTGAACAACCAAATACTCGTCGGTCTAAAAATATAAGAAAACAATAAAAGCTATAATCAAATTTGTTTTGGAATCATGTGTGCTGATATAGATAGGAGCACAACTTCAAAACTAAGGGCTGGAAAGGTTCTTAATGTCTTCCTCTTTCGCATAGGAGGCAGGAATTATCCTCAAAATGTAAGGATAAATGTCTTTGTATGAATTTCTTATCGTGCCTTCAGCTACGCCGGTAGCCAAGGATATATCTGCATGAAATATTTCATTATTTACACAAGCAGAGACAACAGGACAAAGAGGAAGATATTGAAATTTCAGAACAACCTTTAAGAGGTTTCTTGTCATCTGATAACTGGGTAATAATGTATATCACAGCAGCTGCAATAGATATAGGACTCCTCCTGCAAAGGATGACAAATAAAGAGGGACTGTTTTTAAGGATAATAAGCCTCTTAACTCTTCACAAGCTAAGACTGGTTAATAAAATATGAGCGCACAATCTACTCTTTAAGCTTTGGGTACTTATATTTCAGAAGGTTGCAGATAACTTCTTAATAAAAAACTTTCGATGTCATTAATTTTTATCAGAGACGGAAAATTTGAGTTGATGTGACAAAGAGTTAAAACTCATATATCTATAAAAATAATGATATAAAAATAAAAAGAGCGAGAGAGAGAGAGCTTAAAATTCCACATAAATAAAGAAATAATTGCTAAACAAAAAATTTTAAATGCTAGATCATGATTTTCCAGAAATGCTAATGCAGGAAAGGGCTAAGACAGCGAGTAACGTGTCAACCACTAAGATTCAGTGAAGGCTAGGCTTGTCTTTTATTCAGAATCAATCCTCACTATATCCATCCAATGGTTGTGGCTGTAGGATATTGACACATCAACCAACAACCTGTTCACCAAAGTCCACAAGTAAAACATACTGGACGGTTTCATATAGGTGGTGAAACCGATCGCAGAAGAACGACAATTGTACAATGTACATGGGAAGCAAAAGAATGAAGTAAAAAAGCCTAGAAGCTATAATCATAAAATTATTCCGAGGAAAGCTTTCAAAGATACCTTATATCAAGCTCTTCTGACTTTTGAACTGCTTCTTGAGCAGCCTTAACAGCTTGATTTGTCATTCCAAGATGCGAACAAAAACGCCTCTGCAAATGTGCAAACCAAAAGGACATGGTAGATGATCACTAAATATTAAAACAATTCCAGAAAGCCACAAGAAAATGGAAATCGCCAAAGATGAAAATACCAGGAAATCTCCAGCATGTATAGTACCCATCTCCATTGATTGGCCCATCTCAACTTCAAGCTGCTTAACAATGAACTCTTTTGCCCGACCAATCTCTTTCTTTGTAGCTCCATTGGCAACAGAACAAATCTCTAGAGGAAATAAAGAAGCGAAATATAATTATGCTAAATGTAGCTAGCATGAAGATATAAATAAAACAAAGATATTGGACAGAAGTGATACCTTTTACAGTACGAGGCCTATCCTCCTGTCGACAAGCAATGTATAAACAAGCAGCCAGAATAGCGTCCTGGTTTCTACCTCTAATGGATTTGAGATCTTCAACCTTTTTATATATCTCATTGGCCCGATCCTACATCGAGAGAGAGAGAGAGAGAGAGAGAGAGAGAGACTTCACCAAATGAAAAGTTGAGAACCCACAGAATCATTCTTATCCATTTTCAAGTACATTAAGCATGCAATATTTGCAAAACCTGGAGCATATTAAATTGGAATCATGAAAACCAACAATAACAACATTGCTTCTGTACTCCCAATTCTAATACCAGCAGTAAGTGGACTAACTTCGACTCCCATTTCAAGTCTATGCAGAACTGGGGTAAACTTCGGAAGGAAGCACATCAACCAAAATTTCGAAAAAGAGAGGCATACATGCAGAACCACCAAATCATAGCTGTGTGTCATCAGGTTTATACAACAGTACGATAATTAGCTAAAATTCTCAATCAACCAGGAGAGCGTGAAAAAGTATTGAAAAAAGATCATGCACTAAAATCTATTTTTTCATATATTAATCACGTAAGTGTTGGAGAATGGAAGCAAGGTGGGCTAGTTGTAGTAGTATATGAAAGGTCTATGTAACCCCCATATTCTAATATACATGTATTGATATTTCTAACTATTTAAATTTAAAATACATGTACTTGTATTTGAAATATATTTATAGAATTTTTATAATTTGAAACTAACCGTATTTTTTATAAACATTTATACTGGAGTTCTAAATGTAAATTTATTTTTTTTACACATTTATAACAAAAGGCTTAATTACGCAAATTTGGGTTTATTAAAAATTGAAGGGTTAAAGTGAAAATTTCCCTAAATCTAGAATTCTCTTCAAATTTCTTTACTTTTCTTTCTTTCTTAAGTTTTCTACTTAATTAATATCTCTCTCCCTCTCTCTAGAACATTCTCAATCTCTCTTTTTCTTCTCTTTAAAAACCCTCTTCCTCACACTCTAGATTTCTCCCTCCTCTCAAAACTCTCTCATCTTTCTTTCTCATTTCTTATAATTAAATCTTATTTAAGTTATTATCAAAAATTTCAAGAAAAGAAACAAGGTGAATTTGGAGATCAAGGCAAGTTTTTTTCATTTATTGTTTGATTAATTGTTATTTTACATGCTTAATAAATTTATTACTTGATATGGAATTGATTGCTTGATTTATTTGAATTCTTTGATAAAATTGATAACTTGCTTAGTTATTATAATTGGTTGCTCTGATGTAATTGATACATGACTAGTTTTTAATAATTGATTGTGTAATCCATCACATATAATCATCATAACATATTTTTAAAAAGAATTTAGACATGATAATTTAGGGTTTCATTAAGATTTAGTTTCCAAGTCACTATTGAAACATTTACGAATCTCTTGAAATTTTTTGAAGTATCATTTAGTGCATTAGACAATAATTGAGGTGTGCACGCAAAACGAGGCATTTCTGACCCTCTGCCCAAGTCGGCCCCAGCTCAGCCCAATTGATGAGTTAGGGTTTGTGGTTTTAATTGAGACTTGAGTACTTGAAAATCTAACAAGGTTCATATCTCAAAATTTCCTAGCTTTAGGCTAATGAAATTTGAAACAATTTTAACTTTGGTTATCGACTTCGGAAACCGTGAAAGTCGGGTACGGGAGGTTAATTTTATGTTTGGTATCTAAAATAGTACACGTTGGTTATAGTTCTAACATGTACAAGTTTAACTATTATAAATTGTTATCAATTATAGATTCTTATGCAATTAAGTTATACTATATAACTTATCCCGATACTTGAACCACACCCGCATGTTTGATAACTGTATATGACATTGCTATATATTTATCTATTTCATGACAAGATTTATATAATTATTGTTTCCTGACATGACATATTGTTACTTGAGCAATGGTACAGTTACGGGATTTCATATATACAGATACTCATGACATGTTTGATATATTTACCTGTTGCATGACAAGACGTGTACCTGAATATTGATACAATTCCAGTATTGACATTTATATGAAATCATGTTTTATCTACCTAAATTCTATAAGTAAAACTGATACAACAAGGGTTGGGAAAGGACTTGTTAGACTTGGTTAATAGCTTTGGAAAGCTTATTTATGGTACCAAATGTAGGACCCAACCATGAGGGTCCGGGTAGTAGTTGAACTACCGTAATGTCATTGTTATTATTATAGCTCATTAGGACCAGCCATGGTGGTCTGGATAACTCGCTACCGTAATGTTACTGTTCTTCTGCTCTATAGGAATGTTTTTAAAGTTTTCTGAGCTGTAATACAATGTTCACCGTTAGCACCTAGCGGTGTATCCTGGGTTTAGCTCTAAGAGTAATGGGGCCATGGTTTCGGGTATGCACGGGATGCTTTCCATTGTTATTCGCTGGTTATCAGGGGCTTTCACAAATATAAGAACAAACTACCTAAAACTTGACGTGAGCTACTACGTATACCCGGATGCCGTTATGGGACGGTACCGGGACCGGGATATACGCGAGACAGTTTATATTCACAAACTAAATAAAACAATAACAAACTAAATAATAAGCTATTTAAAACTTACTTGAACAACTACTTATATTCAGGTGCTGGTATGAGACAGTACCGGATATATGCGAGTTCGTTCATGTTCACGTTATTTTGATACTCAAAATCCATATTATAAATTGACATTTGTTTTTAATGAATCATGCAACACTCATATTATCACTGGATACAGAATGATACTTGGAGTGTGCTTTCATGTTACTTGTTAATTACTTGATACATATAATACCTGGCCATTTTGAATTCATGTTATTGTTATTGAATTGATATCAGTTTATTGGTGAGTGAAAAGTAAGAGTGCTCGTACTCTTGGATGATAACCACGCTACGCCCATTGTTATTGTGTTTATCGTGATTACTGGATACTGGATTCTGTTTTACTGGATACTGATCACTGGATACTGGTTTACTGAATATTAATTACTGGATACTGGTTATACTTGACATGGGCGTGCCAGCTAGTCATGAGATACCCATGTTATGAGTATCATTACGGTCCATTTCCACAATACTCCCCTAACCATGTTCCATTTTATTCCGACATCCATTTTACCCATCTCTGGTAATTTGATTATTACTTGATATTATAAACATTACCTTACTTTGACTTGTAATCTAATATTTCACATATTACATTTTAAATCAACATCCATATACATTTTTATTTTATACTACATCCTGTTAGACACACTTGTGCACGTTTTCCTTCATTTTACCACTTGCTAGGTCGCTTTATGACAACCCTGGGTTTGCATGTCCAAATAACGGAGATAAAATGGCTGACGTTCTGCGTTACAGATTAAGATTACATTCCGAGTGACTCGAAAACAGATCATGTGGTATCCATATGTACCCTTGTATTCTAGTATTCTTGTATTTTCCATGTTTATCAGATACATCTTATTGTTTCCATAATCCATTCTTTTGTATTTAAATTATATTGTTTCTTAGCATGTGAAGTTCGAATCTATACAGCTATTCACCTATGTTGGTTATATTGTTATATTTATTTTTGAGTTTCTCAAGTTGATATCGGTGACTTAGCGTATATGACGGGAGTAAATCCTCCTTCTGAATATACATGTTTGTCGCCGGTCGCATACTCTATCCCGTATTTTGTTGTGGGTCTACTGTTCCATGTATTGAGGGGTAAGGAGCATGACAGTTTAGGAGAAAGCAAAGTATGGAAAGGAGAAAAAGGAAGCAAGAACTTGAAACTCAGCTCTTTGGTTTCTTTGTATTGATTACACAGCATTTTCTTTCACCTTACAGCTCAAGCTTTTCTTTATACACTCTAACGGAAGTTTCTAGAATCCTACAACATCAATCCCAGTAGAGATTTCTATATGTTGTCTACATCTTGAAACTTCTCATTATATCTCATATTTTACATATAGGACTTTCCTTAAACTTCTAAATACAAGATTCTTGTAGATATTACAAGCAAGGTTTAAAATCTTGGGGACAGTATAATCCTGGTGTCAGAATCAGTATAAGTATCAATATCGTATTGATCGATCAACTAGACTGTATCGACCGTATTAGCCGTCTCGGATCATATTTATCAGATTTTATGTTGTTTGACAAAAGAAAAGTAAAAAATATGAAAAATATTAAATAAAAAGTAAAGGCAACTATAAACAATTCAGCAATTTTTTTAGCGATGTGTCTAAATGATTGTTTTAATACTTCATAAAAATAACTATGATATATTTATACATTATTTTAGTAATTAATGACATAACCGTAACCTAATAACCTACCCACTAACCCGTTGATAAACTTAATACTAGAACCCTACAAATCATATGGTAAACCCAATACAACTTACTATCGGTATCAAAACTTGAATAGTCATTTTTGGGATCAGAATCGACCATCACGGCTAGGGATCGACCGATAATTCAAACCATGATTACAAGATAACTCTATATATTTCTAAAGCCTTCTAGGTTACTAGACACTTCTACATGATTTTTTCCTGTAAGATATTTATAGATATTTCTAGGCAAATAACAAATTGTACTTTTAATAATAAGTAAAAATAGGAAAATAAAAAGAAAATGCATTTGAGTATGTTAGATTAGGAGGAAAAGAAGGCGAAAGAGAAACATTTAAAACAAAACAAAAGATGCTCGGCCTGTATCAATTTGAAGTGCAAATATGCAAAAACACACTCTTAAGGTTAAGGCTCGATAAGCGGTTTAAGAATTCATATTTTAAAGGGGTCACAAAGAGGTAATTTGGGGGGTGGGGGTGGGGGCGGAATTAGTCACGTGGGATAGGAGCACGGACTAAATTCAAGCATAAATGGGGGATTATATAGTGCAAGCAGTTTAGCTGCTGTATATTATAGTGGTAGCGGGGAACCAATATGGTTGTGAAAGGTTTAAACTCGCATTTGGTGACAATTGCCGTGTTATACTCACAAGTGCATGATAGTTAAGAACTAAGGAACACAGGTTAAGGTGGAGACTCTGACAATTGATGTCCAAAGATCAAACTCTCTAGTTCGACTACAAGCCAAGTAGGAGTTTTTGAGGTTATGGCTCAAAATGCTAAAGATGATAACAAGGCAAAGAAAAATGAAGGAAGACCCGTTCCACAAGGGAAAAATACAGTTAGTGGGCAAAGGGTTAAGTTTGAACCTAAATTAGGTTTTCTATTGGGTTGCATGTGTTCCATGCCTTTCCAAATATCTAATAATGTTGAGTAGGGTCTTGGCCTCTACCACACGGGTGAACACACAGACACACATCCGCTTGCACACGCAAAGATGGGCAGAGGCCACCCAAATCAAGGACAATGTTATCACAACATAAAATGTATATTGATGAAAAATACTAAAATTTTAAAGCTTCCAAGCCAAGACTTATATATTTACTATGTTCTTAAATACCATTTCACAAAAGAATAGATTGAAAATCTTTGAAAAACATAATTTTCAATATATGCACTTTTTTTCATGTCTGGATAAAATTGCTGTTGTTGTTGTCGTTGCTACATGCCTGGCCTTCCCATCAAGACTGAAAAGACAATATCAACCACTCTCCAAGTATGCTCCACAACAATTTAAAATAATGATTTTGGTAACGTCAATGCAATAAATATGCAATGTGTTAAAAGTTATATGAGCTTGTGAATGCTCCATGTACCCCATTTGTATTATATATAGTAAGAAACATAAGTATTAATGGATAGCATATATGCCATCTAACACATTTTCCGATAGTCTTTTCATATAGGAAGAATGCTTCTTGCTAAAAACAGTCTCAGTAGAGAAAATTATTTTGATTATGTTATCAAACAATTTAAAATAAGTCACACAAAGGGAAGCTTTGTACCTTTATAGTGGCAACAAGACCCAACCTGGAAGAGAATACCATTAGATCAGTACTAACATCAATAAAAACTACCAAAAGTTCATAAATAGCTGAATATGCTAAAAATAAGTTACACAACGACAAGGATCAGTAGACAATAGTAGCATCAACAAGTTAGATTTATGCATTCTTCACTTTAAGAATTATATACGGAAGAAGGTATTGGAAACAAACCTTCACATGCATATCTGTTTTCTTCAAAACACGCACGGACACAAGCACAAATAGATGCATACTTACATACATATATACTTACACACATGTATGTATGTATGACAATTTACTGTGTTAGTGGGTACAATGTGTTGTGGTGCATTTTTTTATATCTCAAATTCCTCACTCACTGTTACTTTATATTGATGAGAATTGCACATATCTTGAGACATTGTAAACACGTTTTGGTGCATTCCTTCAGCCACAAAAGGCCAGAAGTACAACACTCGCAACTAAAAAAATCAATGAAAGAAGAGCTTACAAGTTAATTCACATATGTATAATTATTAAAAACCCTGGCAATATGCTCACTTCATTTAACGAATATATCGCTAACATGGGAACACTACGGTTTTATCCAGACCATGCATGAAGGCAAATTTAATAAAAACCCTGACAATATGTTCACTTCGTTTAAGGAATATTGCAATGAAATCAAACATGTGATAGGATTGTTTTTGTATATTTTTTCAACTTCCAAATGGCTGTCTCAGAGTAATAATTTAGAAAATATGTACATATATAGGGAAAGTGAAGTTTATGAAAAAATTGCAAAGACGGAAGCTAAGTAAGCAATTTTGAGTCTAAATCTAAAGCATATGATATTTAAATAAACGTAGAAACACCAAGGGAGAGAATAGAAAGATGCATATGAGCATGCAAAATGAGGGAAAGATATGATATACATAGATAATGCTTAGAATATTGAAGAAAATGACAGTAAAAGAAACAAAAGTGGAGGGGTTATTTTCATAAGTTGTTAACGAAAGGGAGATAATAGAAAGATGCATATGGGCATGCAAAATGAGGGAAATATATGATAGACACAGATAATGCTTAGAGAATTGGAGACAATGACAGTAAAAGAAACAATTTGGTGGGGGGTGTTCTTTTCATAAGTTGTTCAGTGAGCATTGGATACTAAAACTTCAAGGGAAAAGAAAAATGAATCAACACTTGGAGGTAATGCCTTCTAAAGTTCACAAAATAGCTCAAACTTTTAGTTGTTTTTTCGGATAAATACTTTAAAAAGTATTTTTGCCCCCCTACAAATAAACATCATGAACTTAGTAGATAACAAATAAATAAACTTTATGCATTTATCAACTAAATAACTTACGCTAATTTTTTCCTGAAATAGCAAGTCATGTAAAGGTAATGAAGGAATGTGCCGTGCACAAATTGACAAAAACAATAAGTTTAGGGCATACATTTGCAATCAACTAACTTCTAAGTGATTATAGTAGAACATTCTTTTAGGGTATTTATCCTCCCAAATATAACTTCGAACCCCATTCCAAAATTTACCAAATATCACTAAAATCCACCAAATCTGACTAACCCACATGACAAATCCAACACCAAATATCAATTTTTCCCCAAAAATGGCAAGCATCAATATTTTTCTCTAGCAAACTCCAAATATTCCTCATATTAATCCAAGATCTACATGACAAATCGCTAATAACTTAACCAAATCAAATCTTTAACAAATGGGCAAGAACCAAATGCTTTTCTCCCGCAAACAACATATATTCGGCATATCAATCCAAGATCTACAAGTAAAATCACCACTCAAATTCTAGCAAAACTTAACCAAGGTCAAAACTTTAACAAAAGGGCAAGCATCAAATCACCTATCCGACATGGTGGCGATCGTCTTGAACGCCAAGATCAGAGACCGATCCGAGTTCGACCCGCGGTTCTGCCAGCGGCCCAGCGACGAGCTCAAGAAGTCCCCTTGGGCGCCATTAGGCTTGGCGATCACCGTGGAGAGGCCGCCGTCGGCGAGGAGGGGGTTGGTGGGCCCGCCGACACGGACGGGGTCGTTGTCTCCGGACTCGTTGGCGAAGGTGCGCCACTCGGAGGTCTCGTCGATGGAGTGCGACTCGAGGACGAGGCCGCACTCGGAGCAGACGGTGTCGCCGGCGGAGTGGTCGAATATGACCTCGGTGGCGCGCTTGCAATCGGGGCAAAATGAATCGGACATCGAGAAATTTTGGGGATTTGAGATGAAAATTTGGGGATTTTTTATTGGGGATCGGGGATTGGATTAGGCGTTTTTAGCGTGATCGCGCGCGGTTTGTTTTGGACAATGAGAGAAAGAGAGAGAGGAGAGAGAAACTGAAACGAGTAGGTAATAAATATCTTGACGCTTTGATTCAATGTATCTAAGCAGAAAAAAATTAAGGGAATTTTGCGGACATCTTTTAGATAGTTTGATGAGACCCACTGTCTAGTATTCACACGTTGGATATCAGGTTGTGCTTGATGTCTTACCAAGGACGGAGCCAAGATGGGTCGAGCTTAGGCAAACGACCCACCTGGCTCCGGAATGTCGATATATATGTATGCATTTTGTGGATGTAAAGAATAAAAATATTAAAAGCAGATAGTTATTGCCTCATCCGGAAGTTACCAAATGGTGTGGGCTTTGCATTTCTTGGTTGGAGATCCAAATTCGACCTAAAGAATAAAGATATTAAAAGCAAATAGTAATTGCCTCACCTGGAAGTGGACAAATGGTTTGGGCTTTGTGTTTCTTGGTTGGAGATCCAAGTTCGACTAAGCAAACGCTATTTGTATTAGCGTTTTTGGCCCTTGGGCCCATTGCTTCTTATAACTTATAGTCTCGTGACACTCTTTCTTTCTCTCTCTCTCTTCACAATTCCGATCTTTCTCTCTCCACTCGATCCTTTTGCTCCCAGTAATAAAAAAATCCCTAACTCCCCGCCGCTCACTAAAAATTCCATATCTCACACTAAAAATCTCTGGAATTTAATTCGAAGGTGTAAGAAGAATTCCTCTCAGCGCAAATAAAGGCATATCTCATCCCATTTCTACGATGATCGCTCCTTTTACATGTTGATTGCTTGGTTTTTGATATGTTTTTGGTTTGATTTCTCACAATGTCAGCATGAGCTTCGTGGGGGTTTCATTCAAAAATTTGATGTTTGTTTGATTCAAAAATAATTTGAAAATCACTAGATCTGAAATGGATCTGATATTGGGTTTGAAAATTTAGGAAAATGATAGGTTAGGGAATTTATGTGAAATTATAGAAATTTGCTTTAATAGAAAACAAAGATAATTAAGTGGATTGCAGTATAATTTATGAAATTTTTCTTAACAAAACTATTTACATGAATTGTATTGAAAAAAGTCCTTTACTTGATGTATAGGATATACGATGGGCTCGTGTGTTCCATATTGGCTGTATTTTGGCGGACGGATTGTGAACACTGATTCTTATGGGGTTGAGTATGAGGGTCATACCATATGCGAACAAGTTTGGATCCGTTGTCAGATATCAATGGATGACATTTTAGGGGTAGTTTATGAGAAACTAAGAGTGGATATGTAACACCCGAGCCCAATGCTACTAATTTCAGTTACCGTTTGAATATAGTGTGGCACTTATTTCATTTATCTTGCTTGATTGTGACTTATTGTAATTTTTATCCCGACAATTCATTTCTGCATATAACAATTTATGGCATCTAAAATAAAATTAAAAATATTCATCTTGGCCTGCTTGACACCCCTAACCCTGTTGTAGCGTCTGCGCATCGTGTTCTCGTCCCGTTCGGTGAAACGGGCGAGTTTGGACGGCTACGCGCACGTACGTGTGTCCGTTTTGGGGGTATACTTTTTGATTGCAAAATACTTCATTTTAAATTTTGGATACCGCCTAAAATTTTATTATTTCAATTTCGAATTTTTGGACCCAACCCGGACGCAATTTGGAAATGTTTTATTTTGCGCCAAAATCCTATTTTTCTAATATTTAAACCATCGTATATTTTCTTAACCTGATAATATTTTCACTGTTCCCTAAATCTTTCACCAAATTTTCCATTCTCAACCAATCAAAACCTTCATTTAACCGTGGGCCCCATCTCTATCTCTCTCCCCCGTATCTCTCTCTATCTATCTCCCTTTCTCTCTCCTCTCGCTAAACTCTCTCTCTCCCCGTCTCTCTCTCTCTCTCCCTATATCTCTCTCTCTCTCCTCTCTATATATCAATTTTCTCTTCTTCCTTTTCTTTCTTTTTCACCAGCGAACCCACCTCGCGCGCATGCCCTAGCCACATCCCTCGCCGCTTCCTCCTCTGAACCATCCCTAGCCAACTCCGGCCACCACTACTTGGCTGACCACCTCCCATCAACACTAAAGAAAACCCCTGACACCTCTGTTGTCACTGAGCCGAGCACCCTTACCTCGTAGCAACCTTAGCCGCGACCGTCGCCACCCCTTCATCACCGCAGCCCTCGCCGACTCTAAAACCCATGCCATCACCATCTCCTTCGCCCACGAAACCCTAGTAGCCCTAGCCTCCAAGCACGTAGCCGCCGGCACCCCTTGAACACCACCGCCGCCATCTTCCCTTAACCCTCATGATCCCTCCGACAACCTTCACCCGACTCCTAATCCATCAACTCCGTCGTTGTTGACTTATTTTTCCGTAACTCCTCTCCATCTCCATAACACCATCGTCGCTACCTTCACACTAATAACCCATCGCGGCAGCCACCTGAATCGTCGTGGCCTCCTTCACCCGAGCACAACACTGAACCCATCAACTTAAGCACCTTTAACAACCGAGATCCCTAGCCGGGCCCAAGTACAAACCAAGAACAAAGTTTTGATCATTCGTTGCCTCAGGTCTCCGAGCCATATTGTTTCCGTAATCGTGTCTAAGTTCGCCAGAATCCGTCCGTGCCGGCGACGCGTCCCGACGTTCCAGCGAGGTACCCCGACCCGTGTGGTTCCACTGTTCGCCGTTTGGGTTCATTCCGTGAACCGTGCGCCCGTCGCGAGATTTCCCCGCCGACGTTTATCGTTCCGTATTCCCGGTTCGCGACCCGTCGAGGCAAGTACCCCTTGCTACATGCTAAACAATATTTACATACATATTAATGACACCCTAACCTATAAATTTAACTTTGGTACGATCATTTCTATTTTTCGTGTTCGATATTGTTATATAACATTTTATCTTTCAAACTTGGAACATATATATGTAGATATCATTGCATCCATGAAGTCTTAACCTGTTAACATGATTAAATGGCTATAATTGTCTTACTGCATTCTTATAATGTTGAAATCACCTCTGTGACACAATTGATAACTGTATTGCTAATTGAATGAATCTGCCTATTGCTTAATTCATTGCTTAGATCATGTTGTTAACCATGCTTGATTATATAACTGATTGTGAGCACACCTATGTTATCGTTTACATCTTGACCTGACTTGCTACATGCATATTGATTGACCCGACATGGTACCGTACACTGTTTGACTTGACCTGATGTACCATGACCTGATCCGTTACCTGATCTTGTGTCTAATGCCAACAAACCTGACATGTAGTCCTCATGGACCGTTCATGTTGTCTATCCAGACAAACCTGTTTACCTGATCCTGTGTTGGCATTAGTTTCTTGATTTCGGGATACCTGACTTGACATACACATATAACTTGGGGGTATGGGAAAATCAAAAGTGAAACCTGACTTGTAACTCAACGGTTCACTACCTGTTCTGAGTG
This sequence comes from Agapanthus africanus, assembly GCA_030015575.1. Classification (NCBI taxonomy): domain Eukaryota; kingdom Viridiplantae; phylum Streptophyta; class Magnoliopsida; order Asparagales; family Amaryllidaceae; genus Agapanthus; species Agapanthus africanus. Next base: position 314,167,211 of record CM057338.1, on the reverse strand, counting down.
TACACATTTCTGTTTGGTGTCTAGCGGCATGTCTCGGTTTCAACCGAGAATATTGTGGCCGTGGTCCCGGGTATGTACGGGATACTATTGAGTGTACACATTCCTGTTTGGTGCCTAGCGGCATGTCTCGGTTTCAGCCCGAGAATATTGAGGCCGTGGTCCCGGGTATGTACGGGATACTATTGAGTTACATCGATGATTCATCAATTTGGTTTCAAAGACTTTAGAATAGAAAACCTGATAGAACAGTCCAGTTTACCCACTGCACACTACCCTGCACAGCTCTGATTCATATTATTGTTACCCTTGCTTTATTCATGTTTATATTCGCATTTCCTGTTTATTATGTTATTACTTGATGACATGACGCGCCGACGTCTGGGTTTTGCATGGCCCAGATTCTATACCGCTGTCGCAGTCCGAGCAGGAGTACTTCAGCCGACAGGCTGAGCTGTGAGTGTTAGTAGTAGTTAGCTTTTCTTTCCTGCATTTTATTCCTGATGTGAGCCCGCATTATAGGACATACATTCCAGTTATTTTTGTATTGGATCTTTCGCTTCCGCACTTATTTATTCTTGACTCATGTTATCTTGGATTATGGACATGTTTAGATAGTTTTATTTTGTTCTTGATATCTCTAAAGCCGTAATGTGACTGTGGATGGATACTTCCTACCCACAGGTAGCATGGTTGGCTATGTCACGTGCCCATTTTAGCGTACTCTGGGAAGCAGGGCGTGACATGGTTCTTTTAGTATCAGAGCCATAGGTTAGTTGGGTTGATTCTTTGTAGTTGGGTATTGTACCAATACACGAATCAGAATACCCGTGTTTAGGAAACTTGTCCTGCCACCTTGCCATTTTACCATTCTTGAATCACATTCTTCCTGATTATATCTTTTACGATGTGCAAACTTTCTTTGTATATCGACTCGAAACCTGATTCCTTGTTATCTCTAGGACTTAGGCGACTTGGGTGGAGTTATGTAATTGTGGTTATGATACCGCGGCATAGTTACAATGTGGCACTCTATCTAAGTAACTTGGAGTTCTAGCCTTGACCCATATTCTTGATCTATATGTTGAATCTGTCATCATACTAATACTCTCTGGTGTTTGGGTGCAGCATCATGGCAGCCAGGAATCTACACTCATACCAGAGGTATATGGATGACGCTACCTTGCTTGGAGTAATTCGTGACTTGCTTGAGAACCACAAGCAGCAGACCGAGCTGAAGCCGGCGTTTGCACTAAACCAAACGTCCGTATGTAGAAGTGTTCCGGTGAACAGACGCAGCATAGCACCAATGAAGAAAACAATTGTGATTGATCGGAAGATGAGCGTGATTTGTAACTACTGCCATGTACACGGACATATGCGAAAAGATTGTAGAAGGAGGTTGGGACTCTGTTTTGTTTATGGAGCGGCAGATCACGCCGTTAGTGCTTGTCCGTCGAAGCTTCGTACGAGAGATGATTTTCAGAAGCCTCCGCAAGGACCGTTCCAGGGACAGAAACAGCTGACTCAAGGACCTAATCAGGCTCGAGCTTTTACCTTGACAGCTGAAGAAGCTAAGGCGTCAGGAGAAGTTGTTTTAGGTACTCTGCTCGTTCATGGTTTTCCCGCATTAGCGTTATTTGATTCTGGTGCATCCCATTGTTTTATGTCATCCGAGTTTTTAACTACACACTCGATTGGCTACACGACCCTGTCTAGTTTCTGGGACATACACACTGGGAATGGGAAAATCATAGCTAGTAGGGAATGTAAAGATTGTACAGTTGTTGTATGCGGATGGGAGCTTTTTGCAGATTTCTTGGTGATTGATACGGGCAGCTACGAAGTCGTCTTGGGAATGGATTTTCTTAGCACTTTCTACGCTCACATTGATTGTAGGGCAAGGAAGGTAATTTTCCAAATTCCCGGACATCCAGAGTTTAGCTTCACTGGAGGAAGCAGTTCTGTCGGGCCAGTCGAGTTTAGGGATAAGCCGACAAACAACATTCTTGCAGCAATGGAAGTTGATAAAAGTGAAGAGCCGGCTGTTGTTCGCGATTTTTTGGACGTGTTTGAAGATATATCGGGTTTACCGCCGAAGCGAGACGTGGAGTTCGCAATTGATCTTATTCCTGGTGCAGCGCCAGTATCCAAAGCGTATTATCCAATGGCGCCAGTAGAGTTGGAAAAAGTCAAGAAACAGGTTGCTGAATTGCTTGAGAAGGGTTGGATTCGAAGCAGTAACTCGCCTTGGGGAGCTCCAGTTCTTCTAGTAAAGTAGAAGGATAGCACAAGAAGGATGTGCATCGACTATCGGGAATTAAACCGGGTGACTAGTAAGAACAAGTACCCGATCCCTCGCATTGACGAACTTTTCGAGCAGCTTAGTGGCGCGAGGGTATTCTCGAAGCTGGATTTGCGATTCGGATATCATCAGGTCCGAGTGAAAGCAGAAGATATTTGCAAGACGGCGTTCCGAACTCGGTATGGACATTACGAATACTTAGTGATGCCCTTCGGAGTAACAAATGCGCCGGCAGTATTCATGGACTTGATGAACCGAATCTTTTCACCGTTCTTGGACCAGTTTATCGTGGTTTCCATTGACGATATTCTGGTTTACTCGAATACTTAGATGACGTATTCTGGTTCACATATTTAATCGGACACATGTATGTACCAACATACGTCATCTACGCCATATCGCCTGAACCGTGAAAGCCCTCTGTGTGGGACTCTAAAGACTCGTCAATACTCTGGCGGTGGGTTTAACCACAAGCACGTCGGTGGCACTAGCTGTGCGTAACGGCTACTCAGGTATTGAGCGAAAGGAAGACCGACGAGCAAACTCATCCAAACACCTACTGAGCATGTCCTTGACAATCTCCATATAGTCCGGTCTGTTCGTCTAAGAGTATCACATATCAAGTTTTACACTTTTTAATATTTTTCTTCCCATGCTTAAGCATCCGGATGTTTCCTTCCTTAGGGCTTGTTTGGTTGCAGGGTTATGGAATTTGGAGTCCAAAATAGTACGGTTGAAATTTCTGAATTTGATAATTTATTGTTTAGTTGGTTTTGGATTCCTAGTATTGGATTTGTAGATCCTTGTAATCTTTGTTTGGTTGGTGAAAAAAAAGTGGGATTTGGATTTAAGGATTTTAGAGAGATAGATAGAGAGATGATTATTAAATAAATAAAGTAAACGGGTCCCATCTAAAAGTACAATGAATAGTGCCAAATCCTTGAAAATCCTTGAAATTTTTTAGGATTCAAGAATCCTTGTTTTGTGGTGGGCCGCCCATAAAAAACAAAGGAATTCTAGAAATCCAAATTTATCAAACAAACACAAAATTATGGAATCCCAGAATTCCACAATCCAAAATCCAAATCTATAATCCTACAACCAAACAGGTCCTTAGCAAAGTGATTTTGTTGACCGATAAAATATTCCAAAATAAATAGATTTAAACGTGACTTGCACGTGGACATTTTTGGAGGAAAAAAACCCTCACCGTAGCCCTATCTTCTTCCTCTAGCTCTTTGAGATCAGCGGAGTGCTACGTTCCGGCATAGCGGCAACGAAGGTGAAGATGGCAATGGGGCAGATGTGGCTGTAGGCTTAAGGGTGAATATGGCGATTGTGACCATGGGGGCGTATTGGATGTGATGGTGGACAAGGTGGAGATGATAGTGGTCATGGGGATGAGTCCATAGGGATAAGGTGGAGGTGATGATGGACATAGGGCGAGATAGAGGTGGATGATGAGGTGGAGGTGATGGTGGTCATGAGGTCGAGGCAAATGGGGGTGGCAAGGTGGAGGTGATGGTTTCTATGGGGGGCGAGGTAGAGGTGGATGACAAGAAGGTGAAGATGATGGCAGCCATAGGGGCGGCTAGGTGGAAGTGATGGTGGCCATTAGGGGCGGGGTAGAGATGGATGGCAGCGAGCTAGAAGTGATGGTAGCCATAGGATCAAGACCATGGGCGCAGCGAGGTGGAGGTGATAGCGGCCATGGGAGGCAAGGTAGAGGTGGATGAAGAGGAGGTGGAGGTGATGGTGGCCATGGGGTCGAGGCAAATATGGGCGGCTAGGTGGTGGTGATGGTGGCCATGAGGGGCAAGGTAGAGGTGGATGACAAGGAGGTGAAGATGATGGCAGCCATGGGGCCGGCTAGGTGGAGATGATGGTGGCCATTGGGGGTGAGGTAGAGGTGGATGCCAGCGAGCTAGAGGTGTTGGTGGCCATAGGGTCAAGGCTATGGGCACGGCGAGGTGGAGGTGATGGTGGCCATGGAAGGCAAGGTAGAGGAGGATGGCGAAGAGGTGGAGGTGATGATGGCCATGGGGTCAAGGCAAATGGGGGCGGCTAGGTAGTGGTGATGCTATCCATGGAGGGTGAGGTCGAGGTAGATAGGGAGGAGGTGATGGTGCCTATAGGGGGCGAGGTAGGGATGGATGGCGGCCATGGCGTCAAGGCCATGTGCACGACGAGGTGAAGATGATGGTGGCCATGGGGGCGAGGTAGAGATGGATGGTAGCAAGGTGGAGGTGATGGTGGCTATGGGGCGGCAATGTGGAGGTGGATGGTGGCCAAAGGGTGGAGCGATGGTGGTCATGGGGCAAGGTGGAAGGTAAGGTGGCCATGGAAAGTAGGAGGGGATGGTGATGCGGCGGCGATGGAGGCAGAGATGGCTATGGGCGGTGGTGGCGGCGACAGAGGTGGCCAGGTGTGGTGGTGGTGGTGGATTGGGTTAGGGCTAACTAGTTAAGGTTAGGGTTAGCTAACAAGGGTAAAGGAAAAAAAATTCTTCTTTAAATCCAAATATAACTAGGGCAGCTTGGTCATTTTGTAATTTCTGTTAACACTGTCATGGCAGTATTATGCAATTTAGAATATTATGGTATTTAAGTGCTGAAAAAAATATTATGGTATTATTATGCAAAAGGATGAAAGATTATGGTATTATTAAGTAATTAACCCATATAGCAAGGAAATGCCATTTACAAATTGAAAGTATCACGAAACCATCACATAGTTTACCTGACTTACCCAAATCCATCCTGATGATGCTCGATATCGGCGATCTCCCAGATCGTGACACGTGGCAGATGACGTGTCCCATAGTTCAGAAGAAAGGGCCTACAGGGGCCGACCAGGCCACCCCTGTGCCCGACCCCCATGCACAAGTTGGCTTCCTCGGCCTCCCAGCTCGCCTCCGAGCTACCACAGGACCAAGATGCCTCGGCTCTCCCGCTCGTCCCCGAGCTCTCCCGCCGAGGCCATTTTCCTCGGTCTCATCGACCGACCAACGGCACCACTCGCAGGCGTAACCGCCGCTCCGTGAATCTCGCCATGCGCGAGATCTCCGCCGGCCTTATCCCACGTTCCACGCCATTACGATCCCCATTAACGAGCCTGTCCCGCCATTAATGGGAAGATTCGCTTATCACGCAGGCGTGACGTCGGGAGCGTAACGGCCGGCATGATTCTCGCGCCTGCCCTGCATGCTACCGCCGCTATATAAACCTCTCTCCCAGAGGGATCAAGTAAGCATTTTCTGCTCCACTTAAGTCGTTACTCTGCTCGGATCTTGTTACTGACTTGATTGTCGGAGGGTCCTCGGTGGTACCAAACCACCCCGGGACTTCCTTACAGGTACTCGGCGCAAATCTTCTCAAACCCATTGAGATCCACACATCGCAGGAGATCACGCTCCAGATCAAATCTCAGCCGTCAATCACAGCCGTCGGCAGATCAACGAAAGACAAAGAAGACCGAAAAGGCCCTCCATCAGCTAGCGCCGTCTGTGGGAATCTAACTCTACAAAAAAACAAAAGTTCGTCTTTCGATCTCCAACCACCTGGCGAGCGATCGTCCTGAAGATCCAAGCACCAGCGGTACCTCCCCCTCAACGGAGGCGCGGATCATCCTCCGCCGAATGACCTCACCTCCTCCTTTGTCGGCCGCCGCCTCACAGCCTCCGACAGTCGCAGGTCCCCCAAGCCGTCCCATTTAACCTCGAGGTCTCACATCAGAGAGCTTCGCCCCGAATCTCGTCGCACCCCTATCTCTTACAAGGCGGTGGCGGTCAGCTCGCCTGCTTCCAGGCATGACTAGCACCCCCTCCCTCGGTGGGGTCACGCACACGAGACTCGCCAAGACAGCTCAGAGATGACCTCGCCGGAAGACCTAAGGGACCTCGCCGGAAGGAGCCGAGGCTCATCGAAAATCATAAACGTGTCAGCAAGGGGGTCCATCGAACCCCTGCGAGACTCCACACCCCCCGCCGGCAGTAGAAGCCGACAGCCGCCCGATGAAGAAAGCCAGGGACCGCGAGCCGATCACTTTTGACGACGGAGACTTCCATGGCATATCTCTGCCACAAAAGGACCCTCTAGCGATCACTGCTCGGGTCCACCAATACGAGGTGCACAGGATACTGGTCGACTCGGGTAGCGCAGCGGACATACTCTTCCACGATTATTTTCTGCGCATGGGGCTCACCCCGGTAGACCTAAGGCCGACCCCGCACGTCCTTTCAGGGTTCACCAACCACTCCATCCCGGCGGAAGGGGTGGTCACTCTGCAGTTTAACGTCGGGGAGGCCGGCCGCACGCGAACACTGCCCGTGGAGTTCATCGTAGCAAGAATCCCGTCGGCCTACAACATCCTCCTCGGCCGCCCGACGCTGAACTCACTCCGAGCCCAAATATCGACTTATCACCTGGCAATGAAGTTCCCCCTTGATCAGGGTGGGATAAGTCGGGTTTATGGAGACCAACGGGTCGCAAAGGTATGCTTTACCGAGACGTCTTCGTCCAAGCAGCCGGCCGACGGAGTCGAGGTTGAAGACAACATCAGGGGCTCGAAGGACACCCGAGACGAGCAAAAAGAGGTTCGGGGGACCTCGGTCGAACCACTGACCGAGGTGCCCCTGGCAGAGGGGGACGATGAAAAAACCGTCTAAGTCGGATCACTTCTGACAGGAACTCAGCGGGATGACCTGATCAGTTTCCTCAGAAACAACTCCGACATCTTCTCCTGGGCGCCTGCTGATATGCCCGGGATCAACCCCAAAGTCATTTCTCACAAGCTCGGGGTTAACCCTACGACCCGATCCGTCAGGCAGAAGAAGCGAAGCTTCGCCCAGTCAAATAGAAGGCTATCGAAGACGAAGTTGATCGACTTCTCGCCGCCAACTTCATCCGGAATGTACCCTACTCGGAGTGACTGGCGAATGTAGTTCTGGTCAAGAAGTCAAGCGGGAAGTGGTGCATGTGCGTCGACTTCACCGATCTCAATAAGGCTTGCCCCAAGGACAACTACCCCCTCCCTCGGATAGATCAGCTCGTCGACAGCTCGGCCGACCACGAGCTATTGAGTTTCATGGATGCTTTCTCCGGCTACAATCAGATCCGTATGAATCCGGCAGACGAAGATCTCACCGCATTCACTATAGACCGGGGGGTATATTGCTACAAGGTGATGCCCTTAGGCCTCAAGAACGCCGGAGCTACGTACCAACGGTTGGTCAACTACATGTTCAAGCCGCAAGGAATATGGAAGTCTACGTCGACGACATGCTTGTCAAGTCCATTTCGTCGTCCGATCACGCCAAGGACCTGGACGAGGCCTTCGAAGTGCTCCGCAAGTTCAAAATGAAGCAAAACCCCGCCAAATGCGCATTCGGAGTCACCGGGGGAAAATTCCTCGGTTTCATGGTCACTTACCATGGAATCGAGGCTATCCCAGAGAAAATCGACGCTATCCTCAACATGGCCGCGCCCAAGTCCAACGTCGAGATCATGCGACTCACGGAGCGAGTGGCCGCTCTGAGCCGTTTTATGTCAAGGTCGGGGGAGAAGTGCCTCCCGTTCTTCAAAGCTCTAAGGAAGATCCCGAGGTTCGAGTAGTCAGAGGAGTGCCAAATCGCTTTCGACCAATTGAAGAGGCACCTCGCGACCCCACCACTGCTCACCCGACCAGTTGAAGGAGATGAGCTGTTGCTGTATCTGGCGGTATCCGACCAAGTAGCGGGCTCGGTGCTCGTCCGAGAGTCCGATGGAGTGTAGAAGCCGGTGTACTATATGAGCCATGTCTTCAAGGACGCAGAAACGAGGTATCCAGCCGTAGAAAAGATTGTCTTGGCCCTCGTGGTGGCCTCAAGGAAGCTACGACATTACTTCCAGGCACACACCATCCTCGTCCTCGGGCCGCCGGAATCCTCGGGCCGCTAAGAGAAGTGGAGGTAGGAGCTGTAAGTCTACGGTAGCGCCGCGGCCGTCTTTCAGACGCCAAATGCGGAACAAAAACTTTTATAACCCGGATCTGCCATTAACGCTAAACTAACAAACTATAAAGAGGGTAGAAAGGTTATACCGAACGATCCGAGTCCTTCGTTCTTTAACCATCATCCCACGCTCCTGTTGCGGCTGCTCCGATCTCGTCGATCTCCGATCTGCTCGTCCAGGTGGCACCACGTCATCGGATCTTTAAACGGGCTCCCGCCTCTGACTCGAGGCAACTCGGTCGTCAAGTTTGCTAAAAGAGACGACCAAGATTGATGTAGAGAATGAGTAGAAGACTTTGTCTCGCTTTGTCCAAAGCCATGGACGAACGGTTAATAAAGTTGCCAATTGAGGCGGGTGATGGAATGAAATGCGCTATGAAATTTCCATACACCTAAATCTATCATCTTTTTTCCAAATGAATCAAATCAAGTGTGTGAGAGAGGGGAGGGGCCGACCATATATAAAGAGATGGGGGGGTGAGTGTAGGAGCAAGAATGGTGACCACAAGGATAAAGATCAAGAGAAAATATCCTTAGGTAAATAAGAAACATTAAAGCTAAAGCATGAGTCACTAATACACCTCATCTCTTATTTAATGCTAACAATGAATCACTAACATAGTCACCTTCCAAGAAGCTTCCTCTCATCAACTAGAAACTTCTAGAACCATGACTCACCCAATAAAAGATAAATCCGCATTTAACCGAATGTTAAATACGGCTGATAGAAAACTGGAAACTGGCAACTTCCAAAAGTAATCCTGAAACGAATTTCAGGATAACCCCGTAACTGTATAAATATACCCGCATTTGTATTACGACCGAATACAAATACAACTGAGACAAAGATATTATATCTACTCTGTATAATACATGGATCCGGCTTAAACCAAAGTCCACCAGTATTATCAGCCCGAAATATGACACGTGCGTAAACGCACGTGCATTTTCCGAACCCTGCCATAAAACCATACGGCCTCTACAACGTTTCGCACGAACTTGGGAAACTAACTGTGGGGGACTCTAATGACTCGTCAGTACCCTGGCAGTGGGTTTAACCATAAGCCGTCAGTGGCACTAGCTATGCGTAACGGCTGCCCATGGACTGACCTCAAGGGAGGCCGATGAGCGAACTCATCCGGAAACCCTACTGAGCCTAACAGTGACAATGTATATACAGTCTGGTCCGTTCGTCTATGAGTATCGCATATCCGGCCTAGGGGGCTAGTAACGTCAGACCCCCAATAGCTGTATAAGTCGTGTCGGAGACAAGCCCTGAACACCCTGAGATACTACTGGAGTACCTACCAGTAAATCTCACCTGCCTTGGCCAAGGACTTGGTGTAATGGCTTTCCTAGACACAGCGCGACCTCCACCCCCAATACCGGGAGAGATGAATCCCCTGCCGATCCGCTCATGTGCCTCCATGTGGCTCGGGACTGTACCCAAAAACTACCTGTTTGCACGACTCCTTTGAGCCGTGGTAGGGTAGAAATCAAAGCACAGTGGGAACTCACACGAGACAAATGACGACCTCAGGTCGATGAACTAACCTGTACACATGTCACCAGGGAACTGCTATCTGACGATATATATAATACCAACTAGCAGGTTCCCGGCGAGTCCTGTCCGGTGTACTCATAACCCAATGAGCACCTGTATACATCTTAGGTGATCCAACTGACACCAGTGGCTTGTGAGACCGGCCACCGCCCCTCGTCGGGGTCTCGACCGTATACACTAGTCTACTCCGGAGTTTCGATGCCCTATCTCGAAACTCCCACGACTAGGGACCACAATTAAGAATATGCTTATAGACCACCCAACTCTCACTTATATGATCGCCCTCATACTGTTGGTAGTCAAGCAAGATCCTAAGGGCTCTATCAAAGTGTAATCGTGATCAGTCAGCTGAACCTATACACGACTGATAAAGGTAAACCAGATAGCATACTATCATCTCGAGTAAGACTGTCCTACCGGCATAGGTCCTCCTCAATCATTGCAATCACGTGCCTGCGATCCAATAATTGACTTTGAGGGCACTATATCCAACAGGAGCTATCTCAGTTCGACATAAAATATTGCCCGAGGCAGGCCATCAAAGCGCATGCCCTGGTCGATTTCATCGTTGAATGCACCATCCCCGGCAAAGAACCGGAATCCACGCCGACCCTCGCAGCCCAACACCCCATCGCGGAGAGGCCCGGCTCGGTTCGTGAGTGGGTCATCTATGTCGACGGGTCTTCAACCGAGGAAGGCTGTGGTGCCGGCCTCATCATCCGGGGCCTGAACGAGGCAGAAATAGAGTACTCTCTGAAGCTCGGAATCAAGGCCTCAAACAACGCGGTAGAGTACGATGCCCTACTGGCTGGACTGTGCATGGCCTCCGGGCTGGGGCTGAAGACAATTCGAATCCGCAGCAACTCAGCCTTAGTCGTCGGCCAAGTGACCGGCCGCTTCGAGGCTCGGGAACCCCTGATGATGAAGTACTTCGACGAAGTAAGGAAGCTTCGGAAAAACTTTGACGAAGTCCAGGTGGAGCAAATACTCAGGCAGCTCAATGCCCAAGTCGACGCCCTGAGCAAGCTGGCTTCGTCCTACTCGGCCAACAACAAGTGGTCTATCCTCTTCGAGACCTTGCCCCAGCCCAGCGTGGAGGACGGAGCGACGATACTCCATATATATACGGTGCGGGAAGACGACCAAGACTGGAGGAAGCCCCTCATAGAGTTCCTAAGGGACGATACGCTCCCAGAAGACCGGGGAGCAGCCCGTCGTCTCCGGGCCAAAGCCCGTCACTTCATCTAGAGCCAGGGAAAGCTTTACAAGAAATCCTTCACCCAGCCCCTGCTCCGGTGCGTCGACCCCCACGAAGCCGACTACGTCCTCCGTGAAATCCATGAAGGGGTCAGTGGCGCACACCAAGGGGCCCGAACCTTAATCCAGAAGGCATTGCTCCAGGGGTACTACTGGCCCACTGTTCACGAAGACGCCCAGAAGCTCGTCAGAAAATGCAAAAGTTGCCAACTCCACGGCAGCATACCATGCCTTCCAGCTACCGAGCTGACCGCCTTAACATCCCCATGGCCGTTTGCCCAGTGGGGGTTGGACATGATAGGCCAGTTCCCTACCGGTGCGGGCGGGTATAAATATGTCCTCGTCGCGGTAGACTACTTCACAAAGTGGATCGAGGTCGTCCCCATCAGGAAACCGGATGCCGCCACGACCATCAAGTTCCTGCAGAACAATCTGATACTTCGGTTCGGCATCCCGAGGTGTATTATCACCGACCACGGGACGAACTTCGAAAATGAAAAAGTGAAAGATTTCTGCGGCGAATACCATATCCTCATGAAATTCGCCGCGGTCGCGCACCCCCAATGCAACGGGCAGGCCGAAGTTGCTAACCGAGACGTCCTCCGAGGTCCCCAGACCCATCTAGAAGGACGACAAGGTAGTTGGGTTGAGGAACTGCCCCGGGTCTTATGGGCCCTGTGCACGTCAAAGAAGACCCCCACTGGTGAGACCCCCTTTAGCCTCTGCTACGGGACCGAAGCAATGGTCCCAGTGGAGATCGGGCTACCTAGTCATCGGGTCGAGCACTTCGACGACGAAGCAAACACCTCGGTGCTACGGACCAACCTGGACATCTTGCTGGAGAAGAGAGACCGGGCTCAAATCAGAGCTGCCGCTTACTAGCAACAAACTGCTCGATACTACAATGCGCGGGTCAAGCATCGCTCCTTTAAGACCGGAGATCTGGTCTTGCGGCGGAACGAGTTCATCGATCAAAGCAGGCTACACAAGTTTTCCCCAAAGTGGGACGGTCCTTTCCTCGTCTCCGAGGTACTTCCCGGCGGAGCCTATCGTTTATAAGACGCGGACGGACGCAAGTTCCCGCGGCCTTACAACACCGGGAAGCTCAAGCTGTACCAATGAGACCAAGGCCTACGAGTGTGTACCTCTCCTTTCGCAAGACGATGTAAATGTTTTCCAAAAATCCTTTCTATTTCAAATAAAGGGAATGTTAGGACATTGCAAAAAAGAGGAGTTCTGTTTTTGTTATCAAAGCCCTCGTCTAGAGGCAGTCGTGCAGCTACCCTGCCCGGCTATCCCTGGCTGGTAGGTTCCTTACACACAACGCCAGGGATCAAAGCCCTCGCCAAGAGGCAACCGCGCAGCTTCACTGCCCGGTTATCCTTAGCAGGCCTCCTACAACCCTTTCAACGCTAAGGATCAAAGCCCTCGCCTAGAGACAGCCGAGCGACTACCCTGCTTGGCTATCCTCGGCTGGTAGCTCCCTACCCATGACGCCAGGGATCAAAGCCCTCGCCAAGAGGCACTGGGCAGTAACCCTGCTCGGCCCCATCCTAAAGGACAAAAGCCCTTGCCAAGAGGCACCAGGCAGTAACCCTGCCCGGCCCCCATCCTTAGTAGGCTTCTTACAGCCCCTCCCGCGCTAATGATCAAAGTCCTCCCTAGAGGCGGCCGAGCCCGACCCTTGCTCGGCTATCCCCAGCTGGTAGCTTCCTACCACAACCGACAGGGATCAAAGCCCTCGCCAAGAGGCACTGGGCAGTGCTCGGCCCCCGTCCTGAAGGATCAAAACCCTCGCAAGAGGCAACCAGACCCGCCCTTGTTCGGTCATCCCCGGCTGGTAGCTCCCTACCTACGACGCCAGGGATCCAACCCCTCGCCAAGAGGCACCGAGCGGCTACCTTGCTCGGTCATCCCCGGCTGGTAGCTCCCTTCCTACAACGCCAGGGATCCAAGCCCTCGCCAAGAGGCACCGAGCGGCTACTCTGCTCGGTCATCCCCGGCTGGTATCTCCCTACCCACGACGCCAGGGATCCAAGCCTTCGCCAAGAGGCACCGAGCGACTACCCTGCTCGGTCATCCCTGACTAGTAGCTCCCTACCCACGACGCCAGGGATCAAAGCCCTTGCCAAGAGGTACCGAGCGGCTACCCTGATCGGTCATCCCCGGCTGGTAGCTCCCTACCTACGACGCCAGGGATCAAGCCCTCGCTAAGAGGCACCGAACGGCTATCCTGCTCGGTCGTCCCCGGCTGGTAGCTCCCTGCCCATGACGCCAGGGATCGAAGCCCTCGCCAGGAGGCAGCCGAGCGGCTACCCTGTGTTCATATCAGAATTTTTCATTATTATATTCCCCATTCTTAATCATATTACAAATAAACAGGTGCTTTTGATCCATGTCTGCTAAATAGTTGCAGGTTACAGGTTCTCAGAACAATTCAGTGAAATTCATGAAAAGATATTACAAAAGTGAGACTACAACCAACAATAGATGAATCCATATGATACTGCCTAACAGTTCAAGGAACAAATGAAGATCAGCAAACAGTTCAATTGCACAAAGCACAACGACAGCACAAGATTCAAGACTTCAACGTGAAGCTTACGGTAAAAGTCCATAAATTCTGCATTGTTGGAAATCTGGAAGAGAATTGAAGAGATTCTGAGAGACCAAGTGAAGAAAACAGAAGATAAAAGCAACTTGAAGAAACCCTAAAGAATTGGGCCCATGAGCACACCAAATGGCCGCGGATCCGCGGCCAAACAGGCTATTCTGCCGCGGTTCCGCGGCTGTGCAATGCACGTGTCGGTGGGGTGTCGGTGCTTTGACTCGGTCTTTGGGGTTGTTTTGTAATTTCATGTATGGATCAGAATGTAAACCTAGGATTTTTCTTATCTATAAATAGGAGGGCTCAAAGCCAAATAAAGGTGCCTCTTCTAGGGTGCCTCTTTTGAGATGCCTCTTTTTAATTTCTAGATTAAATTTTAATTTCCTTGTAATCATCAAGAGGTCATCAATAAAGGTATTTTTTTTATCGTGCATTCTTTTATCTGAATTTAATTCCTGAATTTTTATCTGTCTTTTATTATCTGCAACTTAGATAGTCTTTTAAAATTATAAAAATGAATCTTATCATAACTTCCCTAATAAGTGAGTAATTCATCACTTGTTAGGGTTAGAATTGGGAAGATTTGAGAGAAGTAAATCTCTCTCTTTCCTTTCTTTGCTTATATAATTTTTATAATAGGACTCTATTTAAATTAACCACACACCGCTCACTACGACACCCTATCCTTCAAGATAGCGGTGATTCCCTAGTTAGACTGGTTGTGGTTGATTTAAATAGAGGTTAGGGCTAAGAGTTAAGAAAGGACGGACAAGAAGCAAAAGGATGAAACTAAGTTTCTTCCTAGTCGTGCTAATCCCCTTTATTGATTATTACCCTAACACATATATTCTTCATTAGGGCATTGAAAGCAGTGGGTAGAATCTCTTTTCCAAACCAACCTAATTCTAACCCTAGCAAGACTTTTAATCAATTTAATCTCATTCTTAGTGTTGGAGATAGTGCCCTCAGAGTCAATTATTGGATCACAGGCACGTGATTGCAATGATTGAGGGAGGACCTATACCGGTAGGACAGTCTTACTCAAAATGATAGTATGCTATCTGGTTTATCTTTATCATCGTGTACTGTTTTAGGTGACCTTACAGGTCGCTATTGCACGTTGATAGAGCCCCTAGGATTCTTGCTTGACTGCCAGTAGTATGAGGGCGATCATATATGTGGGAGCTGGGGTCTATAAGCACATCCTTAAAAGGTCCCTAGTCGTGGGAGTTTCGAGACAGGGCATCGATACTCCAGAGTAGACTAGTGTATACAGTCGAGACCCGACGAGGGGCGGTGGCCGGTCTCACAAGCCACTGGTGTCAGTTGGTTCACCTAAGATGTATACATGTGCTCATTGGGTTATGAGTACACCGGACAGGACTCGCCGGGGAACATGCTAGTTGGTCTTATACCTGACGTCAGATAGCAGTTCCCTGGTGACATATGTACAGGTTAGTTCATCGACCTGAGATCGTCATTTGTCTCGTGTGAGTTCCCACTGTACTTTGATTACTACCCTACCACGCTCAAAGGAGTTATGCAAACAGGTTTTAGTTGGGTACAGTCCCGAGCCACATGGAGGCAGTGAGCGGATCTGCAGGGGTTCGTCTCTCCCGGTATTGGGGGTGAGGTCGCGCTGTGTCTAAGAGAGCCATCACATGAAGTCCTTGGCCAAGGCAGGAGATTTACTGGTAGGTATTCCAGTAGTATCTCAGGGTGTTCTGGGCTACACTCCGACACGACTTGTACCGCTTTTGGGGGTCTGACTTTTACCAACCCCCTAGGCCCGCCATACGATGCTCATAGACGAACGGACCGGACTGTACGGATATTGTCGCTGACAGGCTCAGTAGGGTGTCAGGATGAGTTCGCTCATCGACGTCCCTTTTGCTCAATACCTGGTAGCCCGTCACGTATGGCTAATACCTCTGACGTGCTAGTGGTTAAATCCACAGCCAAAGTATTGACGAGTCTTTAGAGTCCCCCATAGACCGTTTTCTCAAGTTTCAGGCGAAACGCTGTAGAGGCTGTATGGAGATATGGCAGGGTTCGATCTCATACGTGCGGTATTGCACGGATCATGATCGGATAGATAATACTAGCGGGTTTTGGTTTAAGCCGGATCCTAGTATTGTACAGTGTAGATTTTGTCTCTTTGCATTTGTATTCAGTGGGAATACAAATGTGGGTATGTATATACAGTCGCAGGGTTTTCCTGTAATTTATTACGGGATCAGTTTTCTGAAGTTGCCAGTTTGCATTCCGTTCCGGCCAGTTTTCCTTTGTTCCTTCACGACCGGATTTTTCCGTTGGAGGTGGCTAATTTGCAAGTTTGCAAATTAGCTAAGTGGAGGGGTTTGTTTGTAAATGGGGATCATGATGGGTTAAGCATCTTTGCTTTTTCATGATGGTTTTCGTTTATGTGATGGGATTTGATTTGGAAAATGGTGTGACCAATTTCTTCTCGTTTATCTTACATTTCTCCTCTTGGATTATTAAATTGGATTTTTTCCCTTCATCCATGAGAAGTGGCCGGCCACATATTTGAGAGAGGAAAGAGAGTTCATTTGGAGTGGGAATTTCTTCATCTCATCTTAGGCTTGCTACAAAATTCGTTACCTCTCTCTCCAAAGTTTTTCATCACCTCCATCACAAGGCAACTTCAACCCCAATGAGACAAAGCTACTACACTTAGCCTACAGCATTTCTTGGGCATGTCGGCTTGCCAACTTCGTGCCCGAGTTGCCTCGGTCCAGAGGTGGGAGCCCGTAAAAGAACCCGGGGATGTGGTGCCCGTTCCGACGAGGAGCTGAAGACCGGAGATTCCGCGAGGAGATCGGAGTGGAGGCCGAAGACCGAAGGACATGGATCGCTCGGTATAGCTTCCTTCCCATTTTCTAGTTTGCTAAAGTTAGGTTAATGGCCCGATCTGGGATTTTAGTGCGCGGTGGTGCCGGTTTCTAGTTTTTAGAAAAGTTTCGTTTCCGCATTCCGGCGTCGGATTAACGGCCGGGGCACCACCGTGCACTTACATTGGTATCAGAGCCACACCATTAACCTAGTCTAGCTTGCTCTAACGTGTTTACAAGTTCGATCGAACGGATTTTCCGAAAACCCGATTTCAAGTGCATCAGTTTTCTGTTGATTTTGTTTTGGCTCGAAAAATTATTTGGTACATTGCAGAAAATCATGCAGGAAATTCTAAGACTGCTGTAGAAATTTGGTCGCATGAAGTCATATTTCCACCGCGGAACCGCGGCCAAACCCATGCATTGACCGCGGTTCCGCCGCCACTTTGACCCCTCTCTGCACCAAATTTCTACAGTTGTTTTATGACATGGAAATGGGGTTTTTGGAATATTCTTTTTGGGCCCAGACTTTCTTTGAGTGCTACAGTAGTGCTTGGGGCCCACTTCGGTAAATTTGATCGATCGAAAATTTTAAACATGTTAGTTCACAGTATTTACATTATATCTGCGACTGTGAATGTCACTTGATCGGTAAATCCAGTCTAACTGCTATAGCCCTTTTAGACGGATTTGCGAACGTGACATTCACGTTGATGTTCTGTGTTGTGCTGTGATGTTGCGGATTGGTCGTGGGGATAGCCTGGGAGCAATGTTAGTACAGTTTGGTTATTTATGTACATTTGATATTGCGGGGCAAGCGTCCGACATGTGGACTGCCATTACTGCCTGTTTGTATATTATTCTTTTGGGGCACGACCGGGGTGAGGTCGATGTATCCGTTGTATGTATATTTTACTTTCTGTACTAGGATTACCCCAAAGTAGGGTGCACGGATAGCCGGGTTCTAGAGGGCAACGAGCCCACATCTCATGGCATTGAGACGGAGGGGGCTTTACTCTAGAATTGGCGGGCTATTCGCCGCACTCGTAGGGGATACAGGTCGACCCAAGGAGGGGTGCCCAAGTTACCGGATTCCGTGAAGTGCTGGGTGGTCCATTCACGTTGCTGAAGGGGGCTGCCTCGCTTCAGGTTTTGGCGGGTAACTTGTCGCGCCCGTAGGGGTCTAGGATTTCATTGCACAGGCTATCCACACGACCAGGGAAATATCGGGTTTCAGTAGCGGCTCTATGAAACCCGGGATCCCAGATATCTGTATTGTTCTGTGATGCTTATTACATTTCTGTGATGTTGCATTTTATCACGCCTTGAGCGAATATTATATATATTGATATATATACTAGTAGATGTTGTATATGTTTTGCATCCGCGCTAGTCCAGTCCCCGCTCTGTCGTTAGTTAAGTAACCTAACGGATGATGACGGGACCCAGTGGCGAATGCGGATGGCATATACGTACATCATTATTTTCGTTCTTTTGTGGTGTGATCAATTGATGGGACTGCGTTGATTCGGATCAATGCAAGCTAAACAAACCTATTCTAATGTTGTTGGAACATTTTTTCAAAAAGCTATTATTGCAAGGACGTTCACTTTTGTTTTGCACAGTGGTATTCGGTTATGAATATCCAGCACCTCAGTCGACGAGGCAAGGGCCGAGATCCCTTCACCGGGAGTGACCCCTTGGACAGAAGTTTGCGTCAGGGCAATAACTTCACTATAGTCGATTACTTTTGCTTTGCATCGTGGTATTCAGTTGGAATATCCTGCACCTCATTCTACGGGGAAAGAGCCGAAATCCCTTCACCGGGAGTGACCTCTTTAGCAAAGGTTTTCGCCACTATATTTTTATAAAAGCTATCCGGTTCGTTCAACGATATCAAGTTCATTACGTTAAAGGTTTTTCGCCAGAAACCATTCGTAGACCTCCGTCATTTCAGGAAGGTAGCACTTAGTATTCATGCTATGTATGTTGGCCTTCGTCAAGGTATAATGTATGGTAGCTATTTGTTACTTTTCTGCAGCATAGATAGATGCGTTGGTTTGGGACGGTCGTACTACTATTTTGGCCTTCGTCAAGGGTATGTACGGATGGGTTCAAATTAACCTGGATAATGATGGGTAGAACTTGACATGTGACTTATGATATGTTGGCCTTCGTCAAGGTCATAAGAGCATGGGCAAAAATCACATCGGGAGTTTCTAAAGAAACTGAAACTTGCCAAATATGCGCATACCTTCTGGAGTGTGATAACGTGAGCGGATTCCGTCATGTTATCATGCGATGATAGTTGATCCCGATTCCCACTGATGAGTTGGTTTACTCCTCGGGTTATCCCGACTAATTCTTCTTTCAGGTTTGGGGAAGAATTTGACGTTACAGTGGGAGGTTTCCTGATTAGATAAAGTGATAACCATTCTGATCTAGGTTAGAATGCACGCTGAGTGTTTCTTTTCTCTCTCTCTTTGGCAGCGACCATGACCCGACCCTTGACTATGACTCAGTGACCAAAATTAACCGAACCTTCTTAAACACTGGCTTTTGGATTGTCAGAGTTGCAAACCTCATTGCCACTCCTACTTTTACCCTTTTCTCCAGGACACCTCGTATTACTACGAATGTCCACTTCCATTGGATAAAACCATCGCATGGTTATATACGAACTCGAAGGAATTTATTCGAGGATGGTTTTCGGTTCTGGAGGAAACGAATAGGACTATTCAGTTGTCTTTTCCTTTTTACCTTCTCTCAGGTTGCGAGTGCTCCTTGGATTAGGACAGTACACCTATTACGCTTATTGGATAGTCTTCTTCCAAACCATAGGCAGGTGCCGACCGGTAGGGAATGAAGAAAACCATTTAGCCTAAAAGGTGTACAGAAGGTATTAAGTAAAGACATATCAAGGGATTAGTAAGAGGGCAAAGTAAATTGCGACTGCTATTCACGACCAAACCAAGTATTTCTTCGCCAATCCTAAATCACCTTTGTATTTCTCCAGGACACTCCGTATCATTACGAAGATCCACAGTTTATTGGATACTCTATCGTATGGTTATATACGAACTCGAAAGGAAGTTGTTCCAGTTCGGGGATGGATAATGGTTCAGGAGAAATAGGAATAAGGTTTATTCAGGTGTCTTTTATCTTTACCTTCTTTCGCATTGCGAGTGCTCCTAGGATTAGGACAGTACACCCATTATGTTTATTGGATAGTCTTCTTCCAAACCATAGGCTGGTGCCGAACGGTAAGGAAGGAAGAAAACCATTTGGCCTAAAGGGGTGTACAGAAGGTAACTACTAAAGACATATAAAGGGATTTGGAGAGATGGCAAAAAATTATACGGTTACAGTTGTGAACTTGATAATGGAAGAGGCATTATTAGGAATACCCGGATACCCGATCGAAACATTTCAATGTTTCAGTTTCACTGTGTACTGTTAAAGGAAAACTGATTTCCCAATTAGACACTTGCTCCAAGGTATGTATTTACCAGGTATGATTCTCACATCTGTATGGTTTTACAGATGATGAGTGGGAGTAAGTTATTGGGAATTGGGTGATTATCCTCATTATATCGGGATTCATTGTAATTGGTGATATTTGAGGAAATCACCTGGGTTGTTTGCCGGACGGCAAATATTTGGTTTTGAATATCCGTTGCTATGCACCAATTTCAAATTGATATATCTGTACGTCTATTTTTATAGAGTGAGATATACCTTTTTGAAATTATGTCCATGACATTTACCTATATCAGTGGATGGTTAGGTAAGGAGCATTAAACAGCGGTGTAATTCTTCTTAACCATAAGTACAGTTTTCAACCTACGACACACAGGGAATGAGTTATTAGACTCAAGGGACTTGTACAAAGTTTTGTATATTGTCCAGTGTTCATTAGGACAGAGGGGTTGGTCCTCGTACTATATTCGGTTTACTTATGACTTCTCTGGTTCTTAGACAAGTGTTTCGTAGAAACACAATGTCCAAGTTTTGAGAAGTTACAGGTATATGAATAAAGTAGAGAACCGGGTATTGCAAGTATCGGGATTCTTCAAGGTGATCGAAGATGTAGATACTTGTGTAGGGTATTCAGATAGTAATGATTAAGAGAACTTGCTTCTCTTTCAGGTTACTCATAATTTGAAGTACTCCTAAGTTGAGTAATGCTGATCGGCCCCTCTCCATTTAGTTAACATGCACTGGAGACGGCTGCATGATTTGAGTCTGGTTCAATTAAATCAGTGCCTCTGGTTCTATATTGGATATAGAACAGTTCATATCTTAAGGATGTTAAGGTACGGGGAGTTTTCCGGCTTATGCTTAAAACCAGACTCTGGATAACTCAAGGCACGTTTCTGTAATGGCTGTTTGTGGGTTGACCTAGGCTATGACGAGGGTTGACTTTCTACCATCAGGAAAATCAATAGTGATATTGTTCTTGACTCGCCACAGTTTTAATAAAATTGGATTTTTTCAGAAAAAAGAAGTGGGGGTATGGTAGAACTGGAAGTGATTCCAGAACCGCAAACGATTACTGAAGATTTAATAAGAACCTAAAGATTCAATCTGGTTAGACATTCCATTGGCCACTCCGCAGATATGGTGGGTAACCTCAGGCGCTCGAGAGGTACTTCGGTATGCTCAAGGAGGGTAGCAGGGAGGTTCTTGTTTACCCAGACTTGTCATTGCTGTTGTTCCAGACTGTGAGACCCGGCAGGAGGATGAGTATAGCATAGTTCTAAACTAGCTTTAGAAGTGCACGTGTATATGACTCTGCCAGAGGGTTGTCGTAGTCAGTGGGAGCAGCGGAAGCATTGGTGGACAAGTGGCTTATGTCTATTTATAGACTAAAGCAGATACAGTGGAGATAGATCATTTATTTCTGATGTGACAGTCATAGGTTTGACTTCATCAGAATAGGGGATGGATCTGTTAAGAAGGTAGTAGGGTGTGATGTCCTGGTATTTGGATGACATACACAGAGTAGGAAGTGAAATTCCTATACTACAATCGGTTATATTTTGGTTGTCACACAGTGGTTTCTCCACATAGGAATTGGATATTATATCAGACATTCTGGTTACTGGATCTATGGTTTTAGATCTAGATTTGGGAAGTGTCCCAATCAGGGTACTTAGACAGCATTCTAAAGGTGTTTTAGAATGGACGACTCCTGGCATGGTGGTGTACCTGCAGGTGATGGAGTCACCATCTCTAAAGGTGTCTTACAGACTAAAGGGGATAGGGATGTGCATGATTGGCAGATCACTTGCTTAGGCAATTGAGTCAATCATGAGATGTCAAGCATCACGCCAGATGTTGTTTTTTGCAGTAGATGCAATATGTTGATATTGATCCAATCCTGGAGAAACGAACGGAAGCAGTTTTAGAACATAAGTTGATGTTCTAGGGAAATGATAACGGCAGCCTCCTTTGGGAGACAGTTATCATTCCAGGCTTCCAAGGTGACCTGGATGTCAGAGTGACTGTCAGAGTTATAGTTCTCCCTTTGAAGAGGGGCAGTATTTTGGACAGGTGGTCCAGGCGGATACTGAGGGAGGCATGGCGCAGGATATTGATTGAGTTCAGTTGACGATACAGTCTAAGAAGTTTGGATTTGGAGCTCATTTATGAACTAGGTCCCATCAGATATCCAGACATATTCTAAGACAGGTATTGCTCATTTCGGGAGATGGGTTTCTCCGCGAACTTGAGATAAAGAGAGACATAGAAAGAAACATCACAGCGGATTCACTCACTGAGGCTATTCCTCGAACGCAATAGTTTTGCAAATGAGCTTTGTGAGACTGACTAGTAGAGGAGTTGGGTGTTCGGTATCACACGGGCTGTGAGTATGCGACATCGCAATAATTAGCCTTGAGTGCAAGTGGGAGATTGTTGGAGATAGTGCCCTCAGAGTCAATTATTGGATCACAGGCACATGATTGCAATGATTGAGGGAGGACCTATACCGGTAGGACAGTCTTACTCAAGATGATAGTATGCTATCTGGTTTATCTTTATCATCGTGTACTGTTTTAGGTGACCTTACAGGTCGCTATTACACGTTGATAGAGCTCCTAGGATTCTTTCTTGACTGCCAGCAGTATGAGGGCGATCATATATGTGGGAGCTGGGGTCTATAAGGACATCCTTAAAAGGTCCCTAGTTGTGGGAGTTTCGAGACAGGGCATCGATACTCCAGAGTAGACTAGTGTATACAGTCGAGACCCCGACGAGGGGCGGTGGCCGGTCTCACAAGCCACTGGTGTCAGTTGGTTCACCTAAGATGTATACAGGTGCTCATTGGGTTATGAGTACACCGGACAGGACTCGCCGGGGAACATGCTAGTTGGTCTTATACCTGACGTCAGATAGCAGTTCCCTGGTGACATGTGTACAGGTTAGTTCATCGACCTGAGATCGTCATTTGTCTCGTGTGAGTTCCCACTGTACTTTGATTACTACCCTACCACGCTTAAAGGAGTTGTGCAAACAGGTTTTAGTTGGGTACAGTCCCGAGCCACATGGAGGCAGTGAGCGGATCTGCAGGGGTTCGTCTCTCCCGGTATTGGGGGTAAGGTCGCGCTGTGTCTAGGAGAGCCATTACACGAAGTCTTTGGCCAAGGCAGGAGATTTACTGGTAGGTATTCCAGTAGTATCTCAGGGTGTTCTGGGCTACACTCCGACACGACTTGTACTGTTTTTGGGGGTCTGACTTTTACCAACTCCGTAGGCCCGCCATGCGATGCTCATAGACGAACGGACCGGACTGTACGGATATTGTCACTGACAGGCTCAGTAGGGTGTCAGGATGAGTTCGCTCATCGACGTCCCTTTTGCTCAATACCTGGTAGCCCGTCACGTATGGCTAATACCTCTGACGTGCTAGTGGTTAAATCCACAGCCAAAGTATTGACGAGTCTTTAGACTCCCCCACAGACCGTTTTCTCAAGTTTCGGGCGAAACGCTGTAGAGGCCGTATGGAGATATGGCAGGGTTCGATCTCATACGTGCGGTATTGCACGGATCATGATCGGACAGATAATACTAGCGGGTTTTGGTTTAAGCCGAATCCTAGTATTGTACAGTGTAGATTTTGTCTCTTTGCATTTGTATTCAGTGGGAATACAAATGCGGGTATGTATATACAGTCGCAGGGTTTTCCTGTAATTTATTACGGGATCAGTTTTCTGAAGTTGCCAGATTGCATTCCGGCCAGTTTTCTTTTGTTCCTTCACGGCCGGATTTTTCCGTTGGAGGTGGCTAATTTGCAAGTTTGCAAATTAGCTAAGTGGAGGGGTTTGTTTGTAAATGGGGATCATGATAGGTTAAGTATCTTTGCTTTTTCATGATGGTTTTCATCTATGTGATGGGATTTGATTTTGAAAATGGTGTGACCATTTTCTTCTCATTTATCTTACATTTCTCCTCTTGCATTATTAAATTGGATTTTTTCCCTTCATCCATGAGAAGTGGCCGGCCACATATTTGAGAGAGGAAAGAGAGTTCATTTTGGAGTGGGAATTTCTTCATCTCATCTTAGGCTTGCTACAAAATTCCTTACCTCTCTCTCCAAAGTTTTTCTTCACCTACATCACAAAGCAACTTCAACCCCAGTGAGACAAAGCTACTACACTTAGCCTACAGCATTTCTTGGGCACGTCGGCTTGCCAACTTCATGCCCGAGTTGCCTCGGTCCATAGGTGAGAGCCCGTAAAAGAACCCGGCGATGTGGTGCCCGTTCCGACGAGGAGCTGAAACCGGAGATTCCGCGAGAAGATCGGAGTGGAGGCCGAAGACCGAAGGACACGGATCGCTCGGTATTGCTTCCTTCCCATTTTCTAATTTGCTAGAGTTAGGTTAATGGCCCGATCCGGGATTTTAGTGCGCGGTGGTGCCGGTTTCTAGTTTTTAGAAAAGTTTCGTTTCCGCATTCCGGCGTCGGATTGACGGCCGGGGTGCCGCCGTGCACTTACACTTAGATCGTAAAACAAAACCCGACTTGATCGGATTAACTCGTTAGAACATAAAGAAAAGGAATTCATCTCCCTGTAGACCGACCCGTACTCAACCGGTTAGCTACCAAGCGACACCATTATTGATTGCGGTATTCTTAACTTTGATTTTAAAAGTGTACGCACGCAAAATCTCTACAATCAAATGGCGCCGTTGCCGGGGAGACGGTACTCTCTTTCTTTGTGTAATTTTGGGTTAATTGAAATTGAAAAAAATTATAAAAATTGAAAATATAAAAACTAAAAAACATTCATCTTGTTCTTGTTTAGAGGTATTGTGTAAATTGCGCAGGAAAAGTAGATGGACTGATTCAGATCTGGAAAAGGCAGTGAACAAATCAACAAACAGAAGATCTGAACAGACAGAGGAGAATCACAACAGACAACAGAAAAATTTTGGAGATCCAAACCAACTTAACCACCGCGGAACCGCTGCGGATTCAAGCGTTTGACCGCGGAACCGCGGTCAACTGCTGACGTCAGCATCCCAAAATTTTCTGTAAGTATTTTTGTCCCCTTTCCTATCCTGAGCTCCATTGAAAATTATTCTTGCAGGGTTCTTTGTGCAAAATCTTTCCCCCTCTCCAATAAATTGTTTTTGTGCAGGATTCTTTGCTCTGCCAAATAAAAAAATATTGCAAGTGTTTTTGGTGTGTTAACTGCTTTGCATAATTAATACGGACTTTTAAGGAGCTATAGCTCCAATCCAGATTGGGTGGGGATTTCATTACCCTTCCTAAGACCCCAAAAATCATAAAAAGCATATGCATCAACCCTCGAGTTAATTAAAAAATATTTAGACTCGGCCAAATAAGGACTGTCGCGCTCATTAGGACAGAGGAAGGTTGTGGGCAATCGGTCGTTTATCTAAACCTGACTTTGTGGTGCATAAGCTAGACAAGTGGGAAAGGTAATTTTAAAAGGCCCGTCTCACGGTGATTCGTGAGCGGATCCCTCCTTTCTTTACTTGTGCTTACCTGGCCATAATTGGTGGTGAAGAGGCGATTTGAGAGATATCTCACAACTTGCCCTTTGGACCAGTTAGGAGCAGTCTAGTTGACTTAGGAGACCCTAGCTCTAGATTTGATTGTGCATATTTAAACTGTGGTTATTTGAAATTGTGCTGTTGATCCGTACAAATTTTTGCAAAACTCTTTCTAAAAAAACACTTTAAAAAATTTCAAAACTCCAAAAACAAACAATTTTTTTTTAAAAAAAAATAAATATTTTTTTTTTAAAAATTTAAAAAAAATATCACATTCTTTTTCTTCTCCTTTCTCTCATCACATCATGGGTACCCCACCTCGCAAAACTCTTGCCGAACTTTGGCACCCATAACCAGACATTACTTCCTACGCTTCTTGTTTTGGTCGAATTTCGAACGACCCCTCCATACCAAAAATCTATTTGAAAGATCGAATAGACTCGTCTTGAGCATCCAGTTGGACTCCGCAATCCACCTTATATCAACCATTTCAACCTTCACCACCTTCTTACGTTGATACTCCTTTTTCGAATCCTGTTGTAACTCCGAAACCCATATCTATTGCTGAACATATTGAACAATCTCGTAACCGATCTTTCACTCCTTTCACCACTGTGAATTCTTTGGATCAACAATTCCATTCACTTTCTTATCTAAATATTGATCCTACTCCTGTCCAACCATTCAATTCCTACCAGTCCTACCCGACTTTCGTACCTTCCCTAGACATTGCTTCTACACAGCTATTTGGGAGTTTCCAGTATCCAAACAACTTTGAATCTTTTACTGAAACCCCTTCACAACCCATGTCTAGTCTGGAACAGTCATTGGAAGATTTTATGGTAGCGTCAAGACAACAGATGATGGATTTGAATGCGTCCATGGCCGCCCTTATACAACCTAGTGACCCTGTTTCCCCCAATCAGAGCAAAGCTCTGTTAGAATTTCAAATTCAAAAGGTGAAGCAACGCTTCAGATCTCTTGCGCTGCGCGCAGAGCGCCACGTGTCAAAAGCAGACAAGCCAGCGCAAGGGGCGCTGCGCCCAAGGCAGCGCACCCCAATCAGAGCAAGGCTCTGTTTTAAAATTTAAATTTTAAAAATAAAGGGAGCAACGCTTCAGATGACTTGCGCTCTGCGCTGCGCGACACGTGTCAGCGCAGTTGCGCTGCGCTCTGCGCTGCGCGACACGTGTCAGCGCAGATGCACTTGCACCAACTGTGTCAGCACTAAAACTTAAATAATGAATTAATTAATTCTAGAAAGATCTTTCCAATCTTGTTAAAAACAAGAAGATTATCTTCTGTAAAACAGAAGCCTTAGGATCAAAGATCCAACGGTGGGAAATATTCCCAAATCAATCAGAGAAAGATCTCTCTAACTAATTCAACAAATCATTTGGCCTTATATAAAGGACCCTAGACTTCAAGTCTAAAATACATACATAGAGAAGATACAGAACTCCTCTATAAACTTTGAGAAGAACTCGAAGAGAAAAATGTAAACCTTTGAAAAAAGAAGAATTTCTTCTAAAAAAATCAAAGATCAAAGAACAAGATCAAGATCTTCAATAAAAAAAATAATAAAAAAAAAGAGAAGAAGTAATTTACTTCTTTATTAGATCTTTTGATCTATATAAAGACATTGCCTTTTGATGAACCATCGGTTCTTGGATCTTGAGGTAGAACCTCTAGGAAGATTCTTTTCTTTGATCTAAATTAGATCAAGATGCGCTCTGCGCTACTGTACAGTACCTTGCACTCTTGATTTGCGCTGTTGCGCTCTTTGGATTGGCGCAAGTCACCAGAGAGCGCCACGTGTCAATCTGCGTCTTGCGCTCCTAAAAACAGAGCACTGCGCTCTTGGGTTGGCGCACTGCACCAGAGCGCGCCACGTGTCAGCAGCGCACTGACGCAGCGCACTGCGCTAACAGCCTTGCGCTCATTAATTGGCACAGAGCGCCTGACAGGCCGCGTGGCGCACTGTCAAACCATTAAATACTCTGCATTATTAAAAGGGGCAAAGCCCAATTAAAAGGTCTAACAGACCAAGACAAATGCTCTGCATTATTAAAAGGGGGCAGAGCCCAATTAAAAGGCCTAACAGGCCTAATCTAAATGCTGTGCATTTAGTTAAAAAGCCCAATGCTGTGCATTATTTTAAAAAAGGGCAGAGCCTAAGCAAAGGCCTAAACATGCCAATCATGAACAAAATGTTAAACATTTTCAAATGGACTTAACTCAATTCTGACCGTAATTCCTTAAATTAAATTGAACTGAGCACAACTGCTCTCTCTCAAATCAATTTACACCCGGTTCAAGGATATATCTCTAAACTCCTCTGATATTTGTCGTTGTAATCCTTCAACGTCATCAGAGAGGTGACGGGTCCCAACAACCATACATTGCTACGGACTGTGGGGTCCTTAAACTCATGGACCGAAATGTCATTAAACCAAAATGGGAATGTTGGACCACCATGTCCCTAAACTGGCATTGGACCACCATGTCCCTAAACTGGCAATCGACCGCAATGTCTCTAAACTAAACAATAGAGTCCGAATGCTCTCTTGTTGGATCTAAACGATCCCGTTAAGTTGATCTTAGTCTGGAAATTAGACTAACGTATCCTTAACGAACGTTTAAGTTGATCTTAGCCTCAAATATGGCTAACGTATCCTTAAACCAAAACCCCAAACCCAAATCTAAGAAAATACGGATTTGGACTAATCCACGCCCTACGGACGACAACATAAATTAGTCTCCGTATACAATCCACGGGCAACAAACAAAACAAACACCCACGACACGAACTGACCATCTGGAGAAGGAGAAAGTTGTTACCGCGATGCGGTAGCGTAATTAACTGCAGGGGCTTACGCCTGCAGGGAAGAGCGTCCCCACAATCAAAAACCCCTCGACTAGGGGGAATCTGACGAAGTTTGCTACATCGGCCGCATCCGTTTAAACCTTCGATACATGGTGCCATAAATCAACTTGGCATCTTCGGAGAGGTGGACGAATAGCACCTATTAGCATCTGCCCCGAATCTCAGGAAAGACGTCCCTGTCGCGCCGTCTTTCGGAGGGGAACAAATTCTGGCACGCCCGGTGGGACCTTTTCCTCTTTCCACTCCATACTTCGTGTGTTGTATTCGCGAACGAATCGCGGTTTGTTAATGGTTGCCCTCGGGTTTCAAGTTACTAAGATTTGGGCTCTTGCTTGGTGCAGAAAGCAAATGGCAATGGCATTCACCTGCTCGAACTGCTCCAACTGCAACTGCAACCGCAACCGACGCTCCGCCACACCTGGAGGTGTAGCCTATGGACCTCAAGCGGCATCACTGTTCACGATGCCAGTAGAACAGGTCACCCAGGCTACTACTGGACTGTTTTTCGGGACCATGCTCCCGACAATGAGCTTCACTGCCCCAGTGCTAGTACCAGAAGCTCCTAAGAAGTCGGTCTTCGATTAACTTACAGATGCTGCGGCCCCTCTCAACAGGTCGCCCAACACCAATGCCTCGGTCTTCTCCAGACTAGGCCAAAACTCCTGCGGGCCCACGATGAAGCTTGCGGTCCCTGAGAAGGTTATTCAAAAGAAAGTAGCCAAACCTACTCCTGAAGTCGTCAAGGCGGCTTCTCCTGCTAAGAGGTCGGTCTTCGCAAGATTGACCGTCCCAACTCCTACTCTCGCTCCAGCTACTCAAAAGGCATCAGTCTTTAATAGGCTAACACCGGCAGCAGCCCCTCACCTGAACAGGGGGCAAGACAAGGCCGTCTCCGTCACCGAGCCAATTCCCATAACTCGACATGCTCGACGTCGCCACTGGCGCCGAGTGAGGAAGTCCGGAGGAAGTTCCCCTTCTGGGTTAACTCCACCAGCCCCGACGACGGAAGTTAATGCTGCTGTTCCGACTGGGAACAGCTTTGAACTGCTAAATAAAGTGCGTAGGAATTCTCCTACCGCTGTACTGAAGACGTCTCCTCCTCCACTGGAGAAGGTTACGGAAGCAAAGCCAGAACGGTCTCAATCCCCTCAACGGCTGTCCTCTAAGATCTATAAAGTCTGGCGACAGACCCGAGACTCGGTGATCGATCTAAATTTCTTCCGCCAGCACAAGAAGCTGAAGGTCCAACAGGAAGTCAGCCATCCTGCTAAGCCACAAAAAGCTGTCTGGGTGCCCACCTCAACGGCTCCCTCAACTTCGACCGCTCCTGAGAAAAGAAGGCCGGAGAAGATCCCTGTGCCGGCGACAAAAGTCAAAGGCACTGAACCCAAACGCCCTGAGTCTGGGGGCATGGTGGTACATACCGTTTATATGTCGTCCGGGAAAGAGGATAGCCGTATATCCATAGGTCATAGACCGCTTACGCGATCGGTGACTAAACCTCAAGAGCAGCAGTAAAAGCTCCAAGAAATGATGACTGCGATGGCCGCACTCACCGGGCCAAAAGAAAGCCAGAAGCATCCTCGGATCAACGCCAGGAGCAAGAAACCGGTGTCGAATTCCTTCGGAGAATACTGGAAAAGAAGGACAAAGAGGCTGCGGAACAAGCAGCCAATATAAAACGAATGTCCCTTCTGTTCCAGGACATGGTGGGTATAATGATCTAGCAGGATCCTCCTGCTGAAGATCCTCCGATTGTCCTCGAAGATGACAAAGGAGAGACATCGAATCCTCCACCGGCTCTGTCAACAGCCAAAGAGGAAACAATCTCTAAAGCTGCCCTGGATGACTATATAGCTCAGCAGATACGAGTTCACCGGGCAACTGAGGCAGCCGATCAAGTTGTCAAAACGGGACGACCATATCCGAGCTGGTATAATCAGATCAAATACCCACCGGCTACACGATCCCAAAATTCCATGTCTACAAGGGGACAGGTAATCCCCATCAACATGTTGCCCAGTTCAGGGCTTTTTGTGGCAACACCGGCGGCGATGATAAGCTCCTGCTTCGCCAATTCGTCGGCAGCTTATCGGAGACGGCGTTTGAATGGTACTCCGAGCTTCTGAATGACTCCGTCAAAACTTTCGCTGAAATGGAGTTGTTGTTTACCCAGCGTTTAGCAAGCGCCAGCGAGCGTACTCCGATAACAGCACTGATTAATGCCAGGGTGAAGCCAGGCGAGACGTGGGTCCAATACGCAATACGGTGGCGAAACTTATGGTCGAAGTGCGAACAACGCATCGAAGAAGCACCTGCGGTAGGCATGTTCGTGGGCACCCTTGAT
The DNA here is from genome assembly GCA_030015575.1 of Agapanthus africanus. Classification (NCBI taxonomy): domain Eukaryota; kingdom Viridiplantae; phylum Streptophyta; class Magnoliopsida; order Asparagales; family Amaryllidaceae; genus Agapanthus; species Agapanthus africanus. The sequence continues at coordinate 314,136,381 of CM057338.1, read as the reverse complement.
CCGCAAGCGACCATCTCACAGTTCATGATGTTCTTTAAACCAACCACGTTCCAGGCCTTGATTAACAAATTAGCCTAAATGGACCAGATGGGCCATAGACCGTCTCCTCCAAAGGCGGACTCTCGAAATGAGAAAAGGAAAGGAAATGCGATCGTCGTCGCCAATGCTCAACAACAGCCGAGCAACTTGAAGCCGGTTGTCCGTCAAAACAATATGCGTCCACGCCTATCCCTCGAGGAGAGACTAGGACGTCCTTACTCGTTTTCTCAAGATAAAACGAGAAGACTGTTCGAGCTGGCAGTGCGCAACAGACTCATCAATCTGCCAGATTCAAAACGTCCATTGCAGCCAAACGACGTCAATGATCCCAATTACTGCCCCTACCACCGAGTATTGGGTCATCCGATCGAAGATTGCTACGTCTTCAAAAACTGGATTGAAGACCAATACCAACAAGGCAAGTTCGCGTTGTCCGAAAAATGGAAGGTGAACCCGCCGCAATCTCATACCCCTAAAAAGGTGAATATGCCGGGGGCAACGTGCTCCCTTGTTGAAGAAGCTCCGTGGGAGGTTGTGCTATCAGCCAAAATCAAAAGGATGCTGAATAATCTCCAGACATGCCCGGCGATCAGGTAGAAGAACCCGCTAGAACCCAAGATCATCGAAGGGATGCTGACGCCGCGCCCAACTCCAAAGATCGGTGGTGATGGCCCAAGCACTCACACCCAGCCGTCGAAATCTTCAAAGAAGAAGAAGAGATCCAAAAAGCCCATGAAGCCTGGCGACAAGCGCACGGACTTACAGAAACAGATTGACGCGCTGGAGGAGTATAATCAGAAGGCACGGACTTCCATCACGCTCCAAGAGTTCCTCAGCCACGTCTTTCAAGAGGAAGATGATGGAGAAAGCTCGTCGGATGAATCTGACGAGGAGCAAAGTCTGCAAGTTTCCATGGTTCCACCCAAACATCATAAAGAACTGGACGCGCTTGATACCTACAGTGTAGAAGAGCTACAGACGTTCTATGTCCCTCCCAGGAGAGAAGGCGAAAAGACGATCCTATTCTACCGCTCCGGGGAAACTAAAGTGGAAAAAGAAATCTGGCACGATGCGGATTCTACGCTTGACAGGCTTCAGATCTGCCTAGATATTATACAGAAGGCTTGAAAAGGCTATTGAAGCGCCAAGGGATACCCTTCAAACAGACCGCTCGAAAAGCTAAGTTCTATGACAGGATCTGGAACATTCCCGGAACTCAACGCAAGTTGCCTAACGGGAGAATGGAAGCAATCGGGCTTGGATATGTTCGGTCTAAGAAACGGGAGCTACTCCGCGACTGCTATGTTGTACATAACTTTAATGAAGAAGGAGATGCTCAATGGGAGAGTGTTAATCCTGTACCAGAAAAAGTCCCCGATGTAAAAATGCCCAGTCCGTCGTTCGAAGAACAAATAGACAAGCTTATAAGGGAAGCTGGTCAAAAAGTCCGAGACGACCACAACCGCGAAATGGCCATCTACGAGAAAGCCATGACGCAACGCCTCCTCCAACAGGCTGCGAAAGATGAAAATGCCGCTCCCTGTCAACCTGTTGTAAAAAAGGCCCGACGCAGAGGCAGAAACAAGTCAAAGAGCGGAAAAGACATTCAGCAATGACAAAACGGGACCAAGAAGTCACGCGAGCGGGGATCGAGCAGTCCAGATTTTTCCCTTATGAAGAAGATGAGTCGAGCATACTCTTTTCCTCAAGATAAGACAAAGAAGATACTTGACCTCGCTATAAAATATCAAACGATTACACTCCCGAAGTCTAAACACCCCAAGCAAGCAGGCGAAGTCTCACATCCGAACTATTGCTCTTATCACAGGGTAATAGGATACCCTCTCGAAGATTGCTTCACCTTCAAGAATTGGGTCGAAGATCAGTATCAGCTCGGCAAGTTCGCGCTATCTAACAGCTGGAGGGTAACGCCGCCACAGAAGCATGAACCCAAAGCCACGAGAGCAGAACCGGATCCACATCGGTCTTGGAAGCGAGCTCGGACTTGTCATATGATAACAATATCAAAAGAAGAGCCCGAGAATATGGATGACCTTCCCTGGTGCTTCGAAAACAGCAATGACGAGGTGATCTCAGAATTTCCACCAGTGCCGAAAGAGCTGGAAGATGGAATACACACCACTGCAGATAACCTCAAGAAAATTGAGTTGGGGATGGCGAACGACCCGCGACTGACTTTCGTTAGTGAGCTGTTGTCTGAAGGAAGGGTGGCTTCATTAAAAGACATGCTTATGCAGCATAAACATTGCTTCACATGGAACTATTCCGAAATGCCAGGACTAGATCCAGAAATTGCTGTGCATAAATTGGCGATATCCCCGGACGTTAAGCCAATCAAACAAGCACCGAGAAGAATGCGGCTCGAGCTTGAGATGAGCATTAACGCCGAAGTCAAGAAGCTGATCGACTCTGGGTTTATTCAGGAAGTTCAGTATCCCGATTGGATCGCCAACATCGTCCCGGTGATGAAGAAAAATGGGACGGTCCGCATATGTGTAGACTTTCGGGATCTCAATAAAACCTGCCCGAAGGACGATTTCCCAGTGCCAGTCACCGAGCTAATGATAGACAATACGTCCACTCACGAGGTTTTCTCCTTCATGGACGACTCATCGGGATACAATCCGATAAAGATGCATCCCGAAGACCAGAAGCACACCGCTTTCCGGACCCCTTTGGGTATATTCTACTATAAGGTGATGCCCTTCGGTCTAAAGAACGCCGGTGCTACCTATCAGAGGGCCATGACGAAGATCTTCGATGACCTTATACATGAAATCGTCGAATGCAATATCGACGACCTCGTGGTTAAGAGAAAATCATACGAGGAGCATTTAGAGCATCTGAAGACTGTATTTCGACGCCTTCGACAATACAACTTAAAGATGAACCCTCTCAAGTGCGCATTCGGAGTTTCCTCGGGAAAATTTCTAGGATTCATCGTCCGACACCGAGGTATCGAGATAGATCCGTCAAAGATCAAGTCGATCATGGAAATGCCTCCGCCAAAGACTCTTAAGCAATTGCGATCTCTCCAAGGGAAGCTCGCGTATATTCGGCGATTTATAGCCAATCTTTCAGGCAAGCGCCGTCCTTATAGTCATCTGATGAAGAAGGGAACCCCGTTCGTTTGGGATCACAAATGCCAAGACGCGCTGGACGAAATCAAGCAATACCTGCAGAATCCGCCAGTGTTGGCTGCTCCGGTCAAGGGAAAGCCTCTCATTCTTTATACAACCGCCCTCGAAGGTTCCTTAGGCGCATTATGGACACAAGAGAATGACCAAGGGAAAGAAAGAGCTCTCTATTACTTAAGTCGAGTTCTCCTGGGGGCAGAAAGCAATTATTCTCCCATCGAAAAACACTGCCTGGCGTTAATCTTCGCGATAACGAAACTCCGGCACTATGCATTGGCACATGAAGTCCGTCTCATATCGAAGGTGGACCCTCTCAAATACTTGATGTCAAAAGCTATACTGACAGGCCGGCTCGCTAAATGGGCCTTGCTCTTGATGGAGTTCTCAATAACTTATCAACCTCTTAAGGCAGTGAAAGGCCAGGCCATCGCCGATTTTCTCACTGAACATCCGATACCGGCCGATTCTCCCTTGAATTGCGAACTTCCAGACGAACTTGCATTCGACACGATCGACGGAAATGGTACCCGATGGGAGCTTTATTTCGATGGAGCATCCTCTATGAAGAAGCGCAAACAGAACACGTCGATAATCAAATCAGGAGTAGGCCTTATCTGTGTGACTCCGCAAGGAGGGATAATGCGATTCGCCTTCTCCTTAACAGTGCCAAGGACAAACAATGAACCGAATACAAAGTTTTGATAGCAGGCCTCGAGATCGCCATCGACATGGGAATTGAAAACCTCCTCATATATGGAGATTCTCAACTGGTCGTCAGTCTAGTAAATGGCGACTACCAAACGTGCAAACCCGAACTGGTAAAGTATGGCGAGAGAGTACAGCAATTGCTGACTAAAATTCCCTCCTACATGCTGGAAAGCGTACCGCGTGCGGAAAATAGCAAAGCGGACGCGTTAGCTAAGCTCGCTAAAGAATTGGCCGACGAGAACCTCGATGACGTAAGAATCATGGTACAAAGCCGTCGAGTGCTTGCCTCAGCAGAAATATCTCCGAAATCATTCGAAAAAAAGGGAGCGACTGAGCAAATGGCTATGCAAATAAAAGACCAGGAAAAGGCTGAGGATTGGAGAGAAGCTTTTATAGACTACTTCAAATCCCGTCGAACACCTGAAGATGCGTCCTCAAGACATCAGTTTATGAAACGAGCTTTGTCTTTCGCCTTCGTCAATGATACTCTGTACAAGAGGTCGTTTGATTCTCTGTGGTTGAGATGTCTAGGACCTGAAGAGGCGAAAAGAGTCGTTCAGGAAGTTCACGACGGACTCTGCGGTTCTCACCAGGCAGGCCCGAAGATGAAGTTGAAGGTTAAACGGATGGGCTACTATTGGCCCAGGATGATCCAGGACTGCCTCGAATATGCGAAGCAATGCCACTCATGCCAGATTCATGGGGACTTTATCTATCAGCACCTAAATCCTCTACATCCAACAATGGCTAGTTGGCCGTTCGAAATGTGGGGGACTGACGTAATCGGCCCCATCGAACCAGCATCGTCCAGGGGACATCGATTCATTTTGGCGACGACTGACTACTTCTCCAAATGGGCAGAAGCAGTACCGCTGAGGGAAGTGAAGACGGAGAATATCCTCCATTTCTTCAAGACGCACGTTATTTATCGGTTTGGAACTCCACGACGGATCATCTCCGATAACGGGCCAGCCAACAGAACCCACAAGATCAGCCGCTTCGCACAACAACATAACATAGACTGGAGATACTCCTCAGCTTATAATCCCCGAGCTAACGGTCTAGCTGAGGCTTTCAACAAGACCTTGACGAAGATCGTGAAGAAGACGGTGTCCCGAAATAAGAAGGACTGGCACGAGAGACTGCAAGAAGCTCTCTGGGCGTATCGAACTACGTTCAAGACGGCCACGAACACAACGCCGTACGCGTTGGTATTCGGTACAGAAGCAGTACTCCCCCTCGAAATAGAATTACCCTCTCTACGAGTGGCAGTCCATTACGAGCTGACGGACGAAGAAAATGCTCACCTTCGGCTTGAGGAGCTTGATGCCCTTGATGAAACCCGGCTCATAGCGCAACAAAATCTGGAGGCTTATAAAGCAAAGATGACGCGCTCATATGAAAGATTGACCAGGCCGAGGACATTCCGCCAAGGCGAACTCGTGCTAGTGGTCGAAAGACCTATGATCCCCAATCGTGCTAAACGAGGGAAATTCGAGCCGAACTATGAAGGCCCGTATATCATAGACAAGGTCTACCAGGGTGGAGCCTATCTATTCATGGATATGCACGGTGAAAGGCCTTTCAGGCCAATAAACGATCGCTTCCTAAAGAAATACTATACTTAATGAGTCACAGCCTGGGTCAATGATAGATGACGACGACTATGTCCGCTCGCTATCTTCCTAAGCCCAAACTCTATAAGTAGTAGCCGGCCTTCTTCAACAACGGACCGAAATGTCCCTAAACTAACAACGGACCACTATGTCCTAAAACTAGCCGTTGACCGAGACGTCGATAAACTACGGTGGATTGCAGCATCCCAAAGCTGATACAAGAAAAAAGAAAGAAATAAAGAATAAAAAAAAGAAAACGGTATGTCCATAAGCAAAATAGGCACGGATGAAAACCCGAAAGGGCTCCGTGAGTAAAAACAGCAGGGCTACCGGCGAGTCTTGTGAAAACCCGAAAGGGCACAACCTCGTTAGAAAAAAAAGAATAAAAAGAAAGAAGACGGTATGTCCGTAAGCAAAATAGGCACGGATGAAAACCCAAAAGGGCTCCGTGAGTAAAAACAGCAGGGCTACCGGCGAGTGTTTGTAAAAACCCGAAAGGGCGCAACCTTGTTAATAGACATTTACAGGGTCCTCTCGACCTTGTGAGGAGAAACCACCTACGTGAGATCCTTACGACTCACAAGGGAGCAACACACTTAGGGATCCTCACGATTCCTAAGGAGAAATTACACTTGCGAGATCCTCACGACTCGTTAGGAGAACTCTCTTATGGGACCCTCACGGCTCATATGATTTGAAAGTCTTAAGTTACAGAGATCTGAACCTGTTCGTAAGCAGCTTCCACAACCTCCGCTATTGCCCTACAAGCAGCTCAATACTGACCCTTGTATACAATCCACGGGCGCAAATAAACATTTCCCTAACCAAGTCCCATCCATGACTGGGGATATGTTCGCACGGTGAACAACCCTTGTAAGTCCTCTCGACTTATAAGGAGAAAACCCTCTTGTAAGATCCTTACGACTTACAGGAGAACATGCACTTAGGAATCCTCATGATTCCTAAGGAGAAAACACACCTACGAGATCCTCACGACTTGTAGGGAGAAATACGTTTGTGAGACCCTTACGGCTCATGATGTCAAAAGCCTTAGTCGACAGGATCCTAACCCTGTATACTAAGCCACCTTTTGTTCAACATCGACAAAGGCAAATGATGATTCGCTCCTGGCAATATCCCAGTTGTAGCGATACTGATGCCTAAACCGGTATCAAATTCCAAGTCCTTTCATGGCAAATGATGATTCGCTCCTGGCAATATTCCAGTTGTAGCGATGCTGATGCTGAGATTGGCACCAGATTCCAAGTTCCACACTCGCGATAAAAAATCAGCGAGCTAAAAATGCATATGAAATAGCCGAAATGATGGGGCACTTGCAACGAAATCAGCAAGTAAAAATGTATGCATACAAAACAGCCGAAATGATTGGGCAACTCGCAATAAAAAGCAGCGAGTAAAAAGAAAAATAGCCGAAATGATTGGGCACCGCGAAAAATAGCCGAAATGATTGGGAAATCGCGACATTCGCGATATAAAAGCTGAAATGATAGAGCATCGCGGAAATAAAATAATAATATAAAAAATGAATGAAACTTTTGCCCTACAGGCGATATCACAGCAATCACTGTATACAATCCAGGGGCACAAACAAAAAGGGAAACACATCTTCCCTCCCCATGCTCCATCAGAAAACGGAGCCAAGTCTTGACGGTAACTCAAATAAAACCTGAAAGACCATCGGAGATCATCTCACACCAGCGCGGAGTGGTCACTTCCTCGACGTTCGTCTTGATACAGCAGATGAGATGTCACCCCAGCATTCCTTCCTCCAACAGGATTCGGACACGACAAAAAAAACGAAGCAAAGGCTAAATTCCTAGCTTCAGGGTCTTGACGGCAACTCATATAAAGCCTGAAAGACAATCGGAGATCATCCCACATCAGCGCGGAGTGGTCACCACCGCGACATTCATCTCGATACAACAGACGCAATACCAGCAAACGAAGCGAAGGCCAAATTCCTAGCTTCAGAGTCTTGACGGTAACTCATATAAAACCCGAAAGACCACCAGAGATCACCCCACACCATCGCGGAGTGGTCACCACCCCGACGATCGTCTCGATATAGCAGAAGAGATTCACCACAGCGTTCTTCCTCCAGCAAGATTCAGACGCGACAATCAAACAATGGAGCCACGGCAAAATCCCTAGTTCTAAACCTCGACGGTTTACCAGCAACCTAGAGACAACCGCGACATTCGTCTCGATATAGCGGACGCAATGCCAGCAAACGAAACGAAGTCCAAATTCTTAGCTTCAGAGTCTTGACGGCAACTCATATAAAACCTGAAAGACTATCGGAGATCATCCCACACCAGCGCGGAGTGGTTATGACTCATCGGGGCTCTCCAAAATGAGCCTAACCTCAAGTAAAAAAGCGGCATGGCAAAATTCCTAACGCTTGCTCTTCCGACGGTCAAACTGCCTAGGAGGGTTGCTTGAAGATGTCTTGTCCAGCCCCCGGAGGGATCAGAGACACGACAGTCGCAAGGCTACTCGAACAGCAAGATTGCCTATCGAGGAATACATCAGCCAATGCGATGGTACGACGGACAAAACCCTAAGTACTACAGACCCTAACGGACCTCTGTCGTAAAGAGCAGGGGTTAACTGTGACGTTAGGATATTCTTGCCAGAACTGCTCGATTCGTCTCGACTCGTGATGAAATTAGTGTATTTGTGAGAACTTCTCGATTCGTCTCGACTTGTGAGATAAAGCCTCAGGCAGCGGGGATTAAAAAACCTGTTTCCTAAGAACTGGGACCATGCAAGTCGGTCCAAAATGGACTCTTGCATACTATTCACGGGTCACACTCTTCAAAGTCGAATCTCGACAAGGAGGGAAACAACCGCTTACAGGTCCTCTCGATAAGAGGGAAAATTCTCTTATAAGATCCTTACGACTTATAAGAGAAAACACACTTAGGAATCCTCACGATTCCTAAGGAGAAAATACACCTACGAGATCCTCTCGATCCGTAGGGAGAAAAGTCTTTGTGCGACCCTCACGGCTCATAAAGTTGAAAAGCCTTAGGCAGCAGATCTGAACCTGCCTCCTAAGCCATTACTACCTCTTGAAGAAGCCAAAACAGGATGCTCGCTCTATCACCTATCGACCATGTTTACTAAGGTAACATGCTGATAATAAAAGAAAGAAGAAAGCGGAGAAATGACACAAGACATTATGAAGAATGTATATCTTTTATTCATAAATTCGATTGAGTACATGATACATTGTGTTAAAGAATAAAAGAAACAAATACATTTTATTTACAATTACAAATGATACAAAATGTTCATGGAGAAGGAAGCGTCTTCAACAAATCCGCAAGCTGCTCTCGCACTTCCTTCAACGCCTCCTCCTGAGCGGCTGCCGCAGCCAACTCTGCTTCCACCTGGGCCTGCTGCTGCATGTAAGATGAGAGTTGTTCTTCGACGGCTCGCTGAGCTGCTTCGCGACCTTGGGCACCACGCTCAACGGCATCGAGCTTCTGCTTCAATGTTCGCCTATCAGAAATACTTTGCAGAAGGCCCTCGAAGACAGCCTTCACCCGGGCAGCGTTTGCGTCGACCTCAGCACGCAGTCGAGCAGACTCGCTTGAGGTCTCTTGGCATTCCCTCCGCCTTAAAGCCGCTTCTTGTTCCAGATGGTAGAAGCGCTCTGCTCGATCCATGCCGCCCGTTGAGTACTCATGACCAAAACCTCGGGGGCAGGGTGCATAAGCTCCAGCTGATGCAGGCGGGCCTCGATCTCCCTATAGTGGTTAACCCAAGACTCGACGACGCCTTCATTATGGAAATTTACAAGCGTCGCCAGCATCGGATTAACCTCGGCAGCGAAATCTGTGGCAGATGTAGGAGCCTCTGCGTCAAGCTCCTCGACGCATCCGCTTAGCATGCTCAAACTCATCGCAGCACCCTTTGAAGATGGACGTCTCGAGAATGGGCCTGGCAGCATCATGATGCGAGACTCGAAAGGGACCGGAGCCGGAGTGACAGCTGCAGAACACAACACAATCAAATGACGATTCAAGGAATATAAGAAAGTCATCAATGAGGGAGTTTACTATACCAGCTGCAGCAGGTGGCAAAACCGGAAGGACCTGTGGCGCAACTGATCTCTTATCCCCTCCTTCTATCTGTAGCACTGCAATCAGAGCAAGGAAGAATCAGAAATAATTCCATTATTGAAAAAAGAAAGGGCATCAATTGAAAACTATACTCACCAGCGCCACTGGAGGAAGCAAGCTCCGACGGGAAGGAGAAATGTGGGTGCAGCACCTGGTAAAGGTGATCAAAAAGCACTCCTACAAAGACGCAATAGTACAACATCAGTACATAAATTATGCAGCCAAGATAAGACTGATGGGTTACAAATCCATACCTTCTAGCATTTGCGACGGTGCGAGAGAAGGTAGAGAGATGGCCACCGTCAAGGCAGTAGCTGACGGCATTCCCTCGAGCAATGGTGCATCAACACTGGCCGCACCTGTGTTAGAAACAAGATAAGCCCTGTCAGAAAAGTTACAGAATAAAGAGAAGGACGGTAACCCAAAATTTACCTGATGAGTCACCAGCCGAAACGACGACGTCTCCCTCCTCCATTGACATGGGTCCACCTCCCGTTGCCTCATCGCCAGACTCTACAGGAGTCGTCGTCATGCTCGTAAGGCCGGGAGGCAGCAAGGGACCGTAGGCTGGGAGAGCAATGATCGGAGTGGTGCCCGACCCTTAGGAAAGAGTGGCCGGCTCGTCCTCGGCAATCATGCCTGTCTCACCCGCTACCCCCTCGGGCTCGACGGTCGCAGCCGTCTCGTCCACCGCAGCCATGGGTTCATCGGTCGCAGCCGCTCCATTCGCTGCTGCCCTAGACTCGGCTGTAGCAGCCTTCTCATCTGCCGCTACCTCGAGCTCGGCATCGGCAACCTTCTCGGGTATAGTAGGCTTGACCGTCTCGTCAGCCACTAGCTCAGGCCCGACGACTACGGCCGCACCGCCTACCGTCGCCTTAGTTTCGGCTGCTGCCTTCTTCACCGTCCCCTCAGGCTCGGCGGTCGCCGCCGCTCCTTCAGTTGGACTGGGCCCTGCAGGACAAGATGTATAAGAACCAATAGTTTTACAACTTTTGCAAGAAAGTCTCGAAAAACACATTACCTGAAGTAGATTGATAGTTGGCCTCCCGTGCTGCACGCGCCACCTGTCTATGAGCAGTAGACAAGGCGACCGGGGGCTCCTCGGAAGGAGAAGCAACGGGAATAACGGCGCTTGGGCCAGCTCCCGCGGCTAAAGCAGCGCTACGCTCCTTCGCTGCACGCCTTAAGCGCTTCCTCTCCTCCCGGGCTATCACGACGGACCTCTTGGAAGCCTCCTTCAACAAAGCGTCGTCGTCCGCGTTCAGAGTTGCCTCCAGAGCCTTCAAGGCATCCAGCATTGGCTTTTTGAGTAGAGACTCTCGCGGCAGCCTCAAAGAGGCCGGGACTTCGGTGACTGGTCCGGGGAGAGTCCCCGCATCGGCTTGCGCAGTAGATCCCACGGCCCCTGCAAAGAGACAAAGGAAAGATTAGATTGGCCATAAAAAGGAGAATAAAAACTCAGTGAGCCGAGACATACCGACACCCGATAGAGTGCGTTTCATCTCTTCCTCCTGGAAGGTTTTCAGGGAAGCAGCGATGGCTTCTTCGGTAGAAATGCCTGTATAAAAAAAAAGGAAAAGAGTTAGTCAAAGACAATGATAAAAGTACAATGAAATGACGAAGAATGCAACTAGAGATTACCTGATTGCGCGAGTTTAGCCAACCACGCTTCGAGCCTTGCCGATCGCTCAGAAGCCGCGATGGCGGCCGTCAGATCGGTGTCTGCTGGCTCTACGAAGAAACCCTCATTGCTTCCGTACTCGCTCAGGCCTTCGGTGAGAGGGGCCTGAGGCTCTAAGCCGAGGACGGCATCGAGAGAAAGAACCGACTTCTTCTTCCTCCTCTGAGCCCAGACCCCATTTTAGTGTATATGCCCTAGAGGCCATTACTGTATCATACTAGTTTGTATATTACTTAATGGAAGCTTGGGATATTCACCCTGAATAGACAATCTTGCTCAAAATAGTAGTATGCCACTTGGTTTGTTTCTACTTTAATGTGTACATGTGTTTATTTTAGTATATCACCTATACACATTAGTGGAGCCCTTAGGATCTTTGCTTGATTACCAGCGTTGTGATGGCAGTCACACCCGTAGGGGCTGGGTAATCCACAAGCACATCCTTATGCAGGTCCCTAATCGTAGGACTATCGAGACAGGGTATCGATACTCCGGAGTAGACTAGCGTATGCGCTTCTCATCCCAGTGTGGGAGACGGTCTGTCCCACAGCCGTCAGTACGTCGTACTTGAGATAGTATGCGGGTGCTCGTTAGGTTATGAGTACACTGGACAGGACTCGTCGGGAACTGTTGGTTGGTACTATACCTATCGTCAGTTATCAGTTCCCAGGTGACATGAGTACAGCTTAGTCCGCTGACTTGACACTGTCACTTCGCCTCAAGTGTGTTCCCACTGTACTTAGATTACTACCCTACCACGGCTCAAAGGAGTCGTGCAAACAGGCAGTAGTTGGGTGCAGTCCCGAAGCACTTGGAGGCAGTGATGGTTAGACAGGATTCGTCTCTCCCGGTATTGGGGGTTGATATCGCGCTGTGTCTAGGAGAGCCATTACACAAAGTCCCTGGCCAGGGCAAGCGAGATATGCTGGTAAGTTTCCAGTGTTATCTCAGGGTGTTCTGGGCTACACTCCGACACGACTTGTACCGCTATTAGGGGACTGACGTTTACCGCCCCTAGACCCGCCATGCGATATTCTCAGACGAACAGACCGGACTGTACGGAGATTGTCACATTCAGGCTCAGTAGGAGTTCAGATGGGTTTCACCTCGTCAGTCTTCTTATCGGCATCTACCTGGGGGCCGTTACGCACAGCTAGTGCCGCTTGCGGTCTGTGGTTAAACCCACTGCCAGCGTAGTGTCGAGTTTTTAAAGTCCCACACAGAGAGCTATTCGCCTTTAGGCAAAAGAGTAGAGGTCGCATGGTTTTGCGACAGGGTTCGGTCACATCCGTGCACTTGTGCACAGTTAGTGTCCGGGCAGTTATCACTAGCGGGCTTTGGTTTAAACCAGATCCTAGTGTACGTTTTGGGATTAGTTTTATCTCGTTTGTATTCGTGTTCCTCGGAACGCGGATGCGGGTGTGTATGCACGGTTGACAGAAAGACAGAGGCAGAGGATTCTCATTAGGGTTGTTGACTGTTGACTTTTGCTAAACCCTAATGAGAATAAAAAATACGATTAACAATAATATTAATTAAGTATTATTGTGACATGGTTGTTGATGGTTGACTTTGTTGACTTGTTGACTTAATTGACCGGTTGACTAGGTTGGACTAGTTGACCATCATCATGACAATGGCTATCATTTCTTGGCATTGACCTTGGCTTGCTTATTTGTTCATATTGCATTTAATGCAAGAAATGATATGGCCTCTTGATATGATGACAACCATCACATAATACTCAATTATTATTATGTGTTATGATGATTTTGAATTATGAGAGCTTGGATGGCAAAAGTCTTGCTCATTTCTTTCATTTCTTTTCTCTCTCATGCTCGAGCTCTCCCTCTTCCTCTTGCTCTCTCTTTAGTCCATGGTTCTACTTGTCTCATGTGTTGAGAAGCAAGAACCATAGAGATAAAACCCAACACACTCCTCTACTCATCCTAGTTCATAAGGTCTAGCAAGCCAAGTGTTCTAGTTTCTTCTAGTTTGAAGTGAAGCCAAAGGTAGAAGCTTTCAGGTGGATCCATCTTCGGCACTAAGAGACGACGAGGTGAGGCCGATCTGACCACCGCAAGGAGACCAAGAGAAGGAGTTCAAGTTAAGGTATAACCCCTAACCGAGTAGGTAAAACTCTTGTTAGGTTTGTTAGATAGTTGTTTACCAAAGATCCGTTTTTGAGTCCATGTTACCACCCTAGAAAAAATCGTTTTTTTTCATCATTTCCGCAAGCCCGTAAGTACCGGGAGAGGTAACGTGGACTTACACCCCGCTCGCACCCAAAATTAATTTGCGTTTTGTGGGCACCTTGGGATGGCGAGTCCCGATGTCCGAGCCCATACCGGACTCTGGCGAAACCACATTCACCGCCTCCACCGGAACACGGGTCACTGAGGGCACGTCCACGGTATCACGAGGTAATCCGCGTGGAGGGCTCAGCACGCGCAGTGGCTCAGCTCCAGCATCTCTCAGCGGAGGAACGACAGGGATCTTTGGCCTCAAGGGAACTTTGCGGTCGCTGCCAGGAGGCACACCCTTACGGTCAACCAACAACCGCCTTTCTTCCTTAATAACGGCGCCCGTCGAATGCTGGTACCATGCCGTATATGTATTAAGAATCTGTGGGATGCAAGTCGGCTCACTGATGAAAAAGTGAGAGCCCGTATTCAGACACATGAAGTGATGCAGCGCGCTCCGCATCCCTTCTTTAGTGGCAGCAGGTTCCAGCAAGAAAGCCTCCAACGGCACTCCTTGATTATAGCTCAGTTGCTGGGCAAAACGATGCGGGTTGTATCTCATGAAAAGTGCCGCATCATTTTGCCTAAACACCAGGAAACCTGGTCTGATATAATATTATTGGAGGGTCTCCCGGGCTGTCAGAACTGAGGCCCCATCTTTGAAAGTATCTTGCAATGACCGCACTGTGGTAGTAGACGCCTTTCCGATGGTTAACACTTTGTCGGTGAAGGTCATCCCGTCTCCAACTGTGCGAGGACGAAAGAGCAAACCTCTGGCATGCCGTGGCGACGGATTTACAATTGAGGCACCGACCAATCGCATAATCCGAGGGAAGCTGCACCTGTCATAGAACGAAGGCCTTTTGTGTATACCAAAAACGCCAAGTGCATGTAGCTCAAGCCATGACCTGAAGTAATGCATCGAGAAGATCACGTGCGGTACTCTAGGTTCATTAGCATCCGCCGCTTGACTAAGGCCGTGATACAGGTGGGCTAAGCCGGCAACCCCGACGGCCAGTTTTACCCCAATGGTCATCCGGTGAGCTGGGTAAAAGACAGATGGCCTCATACGGCGAAGGTGCATCAGGAGCGCAAACCAGCTCATCCATAGCCCAAGAAATCCTAAGAAGAATGCGTCCTCATCCATCCCAGGGACTGCAACCTCCGCAAAAGGGACAACCGGGGAGTTAGGAAGGAAGAAACCCTTCTGATCTATCTCCGTCGCTGGCAGGTTGTCCAAATCTAAACCGAAAGGGTCATCAAGCGTGGAAGACTTAGCAGCTTCCGCCGAGAGGACTTTCGGGTGAAGGAAGCGAGCGATGAAATCCTCGAAATTAACCCCGTGACTCCCAGATTCGAGAAAAAGGTGCTCGTAGATTTTCAACACTTTGATCAGACTAGGAAACTGGTGTTGAACGGCATTCGCCGGAGTAAGGCCCATTATCACTGGTTTAGCACCGAAGACATATTCGTCCGTGGGAAGCAGCTCCTCATAATGTTCCCCTATGACCGGTAAGTCGGAAACTTCTGTGAACTCCTCTAAAGAAATCGACACTTCCCGGTCCAATGCGAGGAAAGTGTGAGTAGGGATATTCCACTGCTCCAAAAAAGCCTTAACCCACCAGGTAGGAAGCGTAGGATATTGGAAGAGAGAAGCATAAACAGCGGTATACAACCCAAGCCTCATCAACCGCGACTTCTTCGCTGACAAAATGTAGCGAGCCCATGGCAGATAACCGATCGGATGACGGGGGATCAGACCTATATTATATGGTTGCCCCCAGGGTCACGCTTTGCCTTGACAAATACGGCGTCCTGAGATATCTAAAACCATGGGAGGCTGAACGGGAATTGAAGCTATAGTGGGATGAAGAAGGCCTTCTGAAGTCCAATCGACCATCTCCACGGCATACTTCACCGGGGGTGAGTTGGCGTAATGGATCGCCATGATAGGCTCCGAAGGCACCGCGCATGAAAAGCTCTGTCGACCCCTGACAATCTAATTGTACCATGACCCCCAAAGATGAAGATTCTTATATTCCGGATCATGGTCTCTGATCAAAGCTAGAACCTCTCGGTCTACGGGTGATCCAGGAAATCCTCCCTCTGAACGAACGAACGGGAACGAAGCATCGAAAGACATGTTTCCTGCGAAGGAACAGAAGTCAACTGTCAGTGTTGTAATTCCAACGCTTGGTACTTTAAAATTTGTACCACACTGCAATGCAGTGGAGAGGGGACCAAAGGGGGACCCACAAAATCCAGATGACAATGCATCAGTTAATAAGACAGCCCCATCATTGGATGAGACTGTCAATTAATGAGGAGATCCCCAAAAGAATACTCTCATTAAATGAGAAATCCCTAGAGACAAGGAGAAAATCTTCCTTTTCAGAGCAAAACTCTGTCATAGAGTGACACTTGTTAAATTCTGGTCTCAAGAGAATAAAATTCCTTAAAGAGCCTAGCTCTGTAATAATGATGGAAAAATCCATCAAAGGAAAATTAATTCCTAAAAAATTAAAAATCTGGGATCTTAAAGATCTATGAAAACTCTTAAGAGTTCTTCATTTTTAGATCAAAAGATCTATACTTTATCCATGAGCAAAGCTCTGTTCATGGGTTAAGAAACCCTTAAACAAATTCTTGAGAGCAAAACTCTGTTTGTGAAACCCCAAGGGGGTTTTCTTTAGATCAAAAGATCTATGAGAGCAAGGCTCTATTAATTAAAATCAATTTAATTAAGTTAAGTTAATTTTTACCTAAGATGTTTCTAGAGTTCTAACTCTGAAAACGAGAGCAAGGCTCTGAGGTTCTTGAAAACAAGAGCAAGGCTCTGAAAATAAAATTCTTGAAGATAATAATCATCTGCTGAGGACCAAGGGTCCTATTTATAGGCTCTTAAACGCCCCTTCAACTCCTGAGTTGATCTAACGGTTGGGATTTTGCCACCGCTGCACTCACGTGTGCGCCACGTGAGCGCAACGGTGGGAGGGCATTTGTTTCCCCTAATCAGAGCAAAGCTCTGTTTGAATTTCAAATTCAAAAGGTGAAGCAACGCTTCAGATCTCTTGCGCTGCGCGCAGAGCGCCACGTGTCAAAAGCAGACACGCCAGCGCAAGGGGCACTGCGTCCAAGGCAGCACACCCCAATCAGAGCAAGGCTCTGTTTTAAAATTTAAATTTTAAAAATAAAGGAAGCAACGCTTCAGTTGCGTTGCGCTCTGCGCTGCGCGACACATATCAGCGTAGTTGTGCTAGCGCAGTTGCGCTGCGCGATACGTGTCAAGCGCAGACGCACTTGCGCCAACTGTGCCAGCACTAAAACTTAAATAATGAATTAATTAATTCTAGAAAGATCTTTCCAATCTTATTAAAAACAAGAAGATTATATTCTGAAACAGAAGGCTTAGGATCAAAGATCCAACAGTGGGAAATATTCCCAAATCAATCAAAGAAAGATCTCTCTAACCAATTCAACAAATCATTTGGCCTTATATAAAGGACCCTAGACTTCAAGTCTAAAATACATACATAGAGAAGATACAGAACTCCTCTAAAAACTTTGAGAAGAACTCGAAGAGAAAAAGGTAAACCTTTGAAAAAAGAAGAATTTCTTCTAAAAAGATCAAAGATCTAAGAACAAGATCAAGATCTGCAATAACAAAAATAATTAAAAAAAGAGAAGAAGTAATTTATTTCTTTATTAGATCTTTTGATCTATATAAAGGCATTGCCTTTTGATGAACCATCGGTTCTTGGATCTTGAGGTAGAACCTCTAGGAAGATTCTTTTCTTTGATCTAAATTAGATCAAGATGCGCTCTGCGCTACTGTACAGTTCTTTGCACTCTTGATTTGCGCTGTTGCGCTCTTTGGACTGGCGCAAATCACCAGAGAGCGCCACGTGTCAATTTGCGCCTTGCGCTCCTAAAAACAGAGCACTGCGCTCTTGGGTTGGTGCACTGCACCAGAGCGCGCCACGTGTCAGCAGCGCACTGGCGCAGCGTACTGGCGCAGCGCACTGCGCTAACAGCCTTGCGCTCATTAATTGGCGCAGAGCACCTGACAGGCCGCGTGACGCACTGTCAAACCATTAAATACTCTGCATTATTAAAAGGGGCAAAGCCCAATTAAAAGGTCTAACAGACCAAGACAAATGCTCTGCATTATTAAAAGGGGGAAGAGCCCAATTAAAAGGCCTAACAGGCCTAATTTAAATGCTGTGCATTTAGTTAAAAAGCCCGATGCTGTGCATTATTTTAAAAAAAGGCAGAGCCCAAGCAAAGGCCTAAACAGGCCAATCATGAACAAAATGTTAAACATTTTCAAATGGACTTAACCCAATTCTGGCCGTAAGTCCTCAAATTAAATTGAACTGAGCACAACTGCTCTCTCTCAAATCAATTTATACCCGGTTCAAGGGTACATCTCTGAACTCCTCTGATATTTGTCGTTGTAATCCTTCAACGTCGTCAGAGAGGTGACGGGTCCCAACAACCATACATTGCTACAGACTGTGGGGTCCTTAAACTCATGGACCGAAATGTCATTAAACCAAAATGGGAATGTTGGACCACCATGTCCCTAAACTGGCAATGGACCACCATGTCCCTAAACTGGCAATCGACCGCAATGTCTCTAAACTAAACAATAGAGTCCGAATGCTCTCTTGTTGGATCTAAACGATCCCGTTAAGTTGATCTTAGTCTGGAAATTAGACTAACGTATTCTTAACGAACGTTTAAGTTGATCTTAGTCTCAAATATGGCTAACGTATCCTTAAACCAAAACCCCAAACCCAAATCTAAGAAAATACGGATTTGGACTAATCCACGCCCTACGGGCGACAACATAAATTAGTCTCCGTATACAATCCACGGGCAACCACAAACAAAACAAACACCCATGACACGAAGTGACTATCTGGAGAAGGAGAAAGTTGTTACCGCGATGCGGTAGCGTAATTAACTGCAGGGGCTTGCGCCTGCAGGGAAGAGCGTCCCCACAATCAAAAACCCCTCGACTAGGGGGAATCTGACGAAGTCTGCTATATCGGCCGCATCTGTTTAAACCTTCGATACATGGTGCCATAAATCAACTTGGCATCTTCGGAGAGGTGGACGGATAGCACCTATTAGCATCTGCCCCGAATCTCAGGCAAGACGTCCCTGTCGCGCCGTCTTTCGGAGGGGAACAGACCCGGTAGCTAGTTTCCAACTTGCTCCAAATTTTCCAATGTATGATAAGGCGGTTAGACAGATTGAGAATTTGAGTGGTGAGAGTGAGCTGTATATCCTTCCAAATCAAACCTACCCATCCCCAATTGAATCCCACAATTCTGGTTTTGAATGTCTATCAAGTGTTCCAAATGATTCACCAGTTGAAGATAAAGCGTTTAATGAGTTGTGCGACTTGTTAGTGTTTGATTTGCCAGATTGTGAAGGGTCCCTTTCGAGTGAAACCATCACCAATCCTTTTACCCTCTACACCTTCACTTTAGAACCTGAATTGATAAATATCCATGCTTTTGATGAGGTGTCTAAAAAATTTGATTTTCACTTGATTAAGGATATCGACGCTGGGAATATTTTGGATGATGAACTCGCAGATTTGACTGAATTTTTCTCTCCAATCCATCATTCCGAGTCATTAAATGTTTCTCCTGAACTTCATATGCATCTTGATTTTGATGAGAATTGCATGGATAAGCTAAAATTTGAGGAGAGTATTGAGGAAATTATTGAGGATGAAGCAGTTTTACTTGAGAATTCGGATTTTCCAATTCATTCTATCCCTTTCATTGACTGCGCACACCCTCCTGAATCTTTAACCGATACCCTTTCTCAATCACTTCCCTCCATCCTTGTTCAGACTTTGCAAGAAACCGTTACACTTTTATTTTCAATGTCTGGTTTACCAAGTTCAACGTACCCATGTTTTCTCACGAATCTTGAGGGATTTGACCTCATTTCTCAGTGGGTTGATAGATTAGCATAATCGTTTTTTACACATCGGTCATTACAAATTGTGCTAATTTATACACTCCATTTGCACCCTCAAGTTCGTATTCCACTTCTTTCTCCCACTTTCTCTTGTTCTTCTTCTAATCTTCCTGTAATGATAGCGAGTGTTAATGAATCACAATCCGATATTTTGAGTTCGATAATTCTAGAAAAACAACTTGATTTAGACTTTTTTGAAAATAAGGTAAATGAGCCTTACGACTATCCTACCTTCATAATTTTTGAAAAATCAAGTGTGTTGAATTCTGGCGCGATACTTATTGACATTGAAACGTTCAATCGGACTATCGATGGAAGTTTCGAAGATATTTTCGCCGAAGAACTCGCATTCCTAAACGACACGGATTCTGTGATTAATCAATCTCCATCTGAAGAAGTCGAATCACCACAATTTCTTTTTCCCTTCCGCCATTCTTCTCCTCCACCGAGACCGTATACTGCTTTTATCTCCATACAGTCTCGTGTGTTTCTCATTTCTTTTCTCTACATTCCATTCTTTCATCAACCACACCATTATAACGATAAAATTTTAGAATGGTTGGTGCTAACCTTTGGCCTGTGTAAGGCCTTGTATAGCTTAATACTGTGTTTTTCTCCCCCCTAACTCTGAACTTTAACGCTTAAACAGTGGAAACACTGTTTCACTTAAGTTTGGAGGGGCCTTTTTGTGTATATATATTTTGTTTTCTTTTTCTGTTAAAAAAAAACTAAAAAAATTAATAAATAAACAAAAAAGGGAATGCCGACAATTTTGACCCTCTTGGTGTAGCCTAACAGTGAGGGCACTGTCAAGTTTAAGTTTGGGGGTGTGCTCGGTAAGCTTTCTTCCTTCACATTCATATGTATATTTTTGCATTTGCATACTTATTTTAAAACCCATAAAAATTGAAAAAATCTTTTAAAAAAATTCAATTTTGGCCATATTTGACTTACGTTTGACAAGACGGTTAACTAGCTAGGAAAAACTAGATCCTAAACTTAGTAAATTAAAAACCCTAAAAATAACCTTTCTTAAAGTTTAATTATAGAAAATATATGTCCTTGTAATTTATTTAGAAAGAGATAAATTTTGAGTTCAGTTCTTGGGCTAAGTCAAAATAAGGGAAGAGTATTGAAATTTTTATTGAAGTGTAAGTCTGAAAAACAACTTCAAACCTTTAGTCTAAATTCTGAAAATATATATCCTACAACTCGCACATACACGCACCTTGAAACTTGGGATAGTGGAGGATACCTTGAAATGCTCTTGTCTAAAATCCTTAGTATGAGAAAAAAATTAAAGTATAAGTGTGAAATAAGAGAGATAAAAAAATGAACACTGGTTTTGTAATTACTTAAGGCTGCGTAAAATAAAAAAAAATATAACGAGGATGCTTTATCACCTAGTGCCTTAGACCAACTGGTTTGAGAGTCACCGCTAAAGTTTTAGGTATTGCAAGACGAGGAATTACGCCTAAATGCGCAAGCACATTTTGTAATCGGTCGTCTAGTAGCTCAAGAAGTATTAACGGTCGCATGAAGAATGTGTGAGCAATTTCATCTAAAATTCACCAACTAAAAGTATTTTGGAAGATGGACAAGAGTATGATAGCTAGAATTGAATTTCCAAATGTAGGGGTGATACATACACACATGTAGGGGTATATGATTAGGGTTTAGATGAGAGATAGGAATGAAAGATAAGGTTTACACCTTCAGTAGAGATGATAAAAATTCCTAAGTTGAGATGGAACCTTTGAAGGAAAATTCAAAAGATGCTAAAAGCTAAATAAATTTACAGAACATATACGATCTTAAGTTAAATGATAAGTGAGTATGAAAAATACGGGTTGATGATTTCTGAGTTGAAGATAATAGAATTTCTTACTAGAACACCGAATTGAAGAATGAAAGTCAATAGGCCAAATTGATCGGATTTTGTGGGTAGTATCCGCTGAAAACACTCAGGAGACAACACTCCTACTACTATCGACACCTAGAGGTTTAACGGCTTGTTGCACGAGCTCAGTGCAATCGCGATTCCCTACGAAAGTGAGGTTAGGATTTTTCGAGAATAAAATTGGTTTTGCTCGGGACGAGCAAAAGATAAGTTTGGGAGTATTTGTTCATATCAGAATTTTGCATTATTATATTCCCCATTCTTAATCATATTACAAATAAATAGGTGCTTTTGATCCATGTCTGTTAAATAGTTGCAGATTACAGGTTCTCAGAACAATTCAGTGAAATTCATGAAAAGATATTACAAAAGTGAGACTACAACCAACAATAGATGAATCCATATGATGCCGCCTAACAGTTTAAGGAACAAATGAAGATTAGCAAACAGTTCAATTGCACAAAGCACAAGGGCAGCACAAGATTCAAGACTTCAACGTGAAACTTACGGTAAAAGTCCACAAATTCTGCACTGTTGAAAATCTGGAAGAGAATTGAAGAGATTCTGAGAGACCAAGTGAAGAAAACAGAAGATAAAAGCAACTTGAAGAAATCCTAAAGAATTGGGCCCATGAGCCCACCAAATGGCCGCGGATCCGCGGCCAAACAGGCTATTCTGCTGCGGTTCCGCGGCCGTGCAATGCACGTGTCGGTGGGGTGTCGGTGCTTTGACTCGGTCTTTGGGGTTGTTTTGTAATTTCATGTATGGATCAGAATGTAAACCTAGGGTTTTTCCTATCTATAAATAGGAGGGCTCAAAACCAAATAAAGGTGCCTCTTCTAGGGTGCCTCTTTTGAGATGCCTCTTTTTAATTTCTAGATTAAATTTTAATTTCCTTGTAATCGTCAAGAGCTCATCAATAAAGGTATTTTTTTTATCGTGCATTCTTTTATCTGAATTTAATTCCTGAATTTTTATCTGTCTTTTATTATCTGCAACTTAGATAGTTTTTTAAAATTATAAAAATGAATCTTTTCATAACTTCCTTAATGAGTGAGTAATTCTTCACTTGTTAGGGTTAGGATTGGGAAGGTTTGTGAGAAGTAAATCTCTCTCTCTTCTTTCTTTGCCCATATAATTTTTATAATAGGACTCTATTTAAATTAACCACACCCCGCTCACTACGGCACTCTATCTTTCAAGATAGCGGTGATTCCCTAGTTAGACCGGTTGTGGTTGATTTAAATAGAGGTTAGGGCTAAAAGTTAAGAAAGGACGGACAAGAACCAAAAGGTAGAAACTAAGTGTCTTCTTAGTCGTGCTAATCCCCTTTGTTGACTATTACCCTAACACTTATATTCTTCATTAGGGCATTGAAAGCAGTGGGTAGAATCTCTTTTCCAAACTAACATAATCCTAACCATAGCAAGACTTTTAATCAATTTAATCTCATTCTTAGATCGTAAAACAAAACCCGACTTGATCGGATTAACTCGTTAGAACATAAAGAAAAGGAATCCATCTCCCTGTGGACCGACCCGTACTCAACCGGCTAGCTACCAAGCTACACCATTATTGATTGCGGTATTCTTAACTTTGATTTTAAAAGCGCACGCACGCAAAATCTCTACAATCACCCTGCTCGGTCATCCCCGGCTGGTAGCTTCCTACCCATGACACCAGGGATAAAAGCCCTCGCCAAGAAGCACTGAGCGACTACCCTGCTCGGTCATCCCCGGCTGGTAGCTCCCTACCCACGACGCTAGGGATCCAAGCCCTCGCCAAGAGGCACCGAGCGACTACCCTGCTCGGTCATCCCCGGCTGGTAGCTCCCTACCCACGACGCCAGGGATCCAAGCCCTCGCCAAGAGGCACCGAGCGGCTACCCTGCTCGGTCATCCCCGGCTGGTAGCTCCCTACCCACGACGCCAGGGATCAAAGCCCTCGCCAAGAGGCACCGAGCGGCTACCCTGCTCGGTCGTCCCCGGCTGGTAGCTCCCTACCCATGATGCCAGGGATCGAAGCCCTCGCCAGGAGGCAGCCAAGCGGCTACCCTGCTCAGTCGTCCTTCGAGTTCCCACTCGTTGTGACCCCGTTCGAGTTCCCACTCTGGTAGCTCCCTACCTACGACGCCAAGGATCAAAGCCCTCGCCAAGAGGCATTTGAAGCCCTCAGAGTGAGGCCACGAGCTCTCTTCGGCTCGGCGCATCTGCAGCGGGCAGCCTACTGCTTATCAAATGCTGCGGATCTGAAGCACTCTCCAAGAAACACCAGGTCTATATAAGTTTGAGCGATCCTCCCTCGACTTCGGAGCCACGGAGTTACCTTCTTCCCAACAGTCTTTGCACTTGGTAAGTGATCGAAACCAACTCGACGCGCGATCGCCAGACGAAGAACTGACCTGACATGGAAGCTCAACAGTGTAAGTTCGAATATTCTACGAGTATTCAGGCCAAACAAAGGATAATGTGCAAGCAATGAAACAGCAAAAGTTTTATTCGCTTAAAAACTAATATCTTTACAAGGGGATTGTGGGCTCCTCAGCCTTATCAAATGGCTCGGAAGCTTACAAAAATAGAGAAGAGGAAATATCAAAAAAGCCTAAGCCACAAGCCCCTCCTACGCCTCACTCCCCTCATCGCTGTCTGCCGGAAGCTTGACCACCGAGAGCGGGACCCGAGCACGGAGTTCACCATCGGCAAACTCAGGAAGCTGCTCCTTGACGGCATCAAGAGCCTTGTTCCACGCGACGGCGGTATACTCGCCAAGTTCGGCGTAAAACTGCTCCGACACCTTGTAATCGGCCACCGCCTTCCTAGCCCGAACCTCGGCGACCTCGGCCGCCTAAAGCGCCGCCTCGGCATCCCTCCTGCTGGCATCTCTCTCCTTCTTCATGGCCACGAAGCGATCGGCCAGTTCCGTCAGCTTCGCCTCAACGACTAGGTGGGACTCGCTCAGGTGACGATAGGACTCCCGACACACTAAGACGGCAAGCTTCGCTGACTCCGATCGGGCTGCCAAGACATCGGTCCTCTCCCTCTCCAGACGCAGGTCAAGTCGCAGGACCTTGGCCTCCGAAGAAGACTCTCCCACCGGCCTCGCAGCATGGAAAGCCCTCTCGGCCTCCATACGGGTAACAAGGGCGCAGTGTTGAAGGACCAGACGAGAAACGGATGAGAAACTTCGAGACGCTCAAGCCAAAGAAAGGAGAGTCAAAACAACACGAGAAGGAGTTCGTATCCGAACCGTCTCTTGAGCTATGGCCGCTATTTGGGCCCTAAGGGTGCCATGCGGGAGCTTTCCCCCTGCTGACTCTTCCATTCCAACGAGCAGGCCGGCAGCAACGGAAAGCCCAGATGGAACCATGAAAACGGCATCCCCTTCCTGCACGGGAATTCCCTCAGGGACCCTCGACGGCGGTGCACAAGAGACCGTCCTCTTCCTCTTAAAGGGAGTCCCGTCTTCACCCTCCCCTGCATCCCTCGTCTGGGGATCAGAAACCCGTGGACGCCTCAGGCCGCTGCCGGAACAATCGCTAGGAGCTCTTAGCGAAGCAGACGGCCCCGTCGCCGGCAGAACATTCGGCGCAGGGCTCGAGCCGGCCGGGGGCGCGGCCGCACCACTGGCCTCCCTCCGAGACGAGACACCCAAAGCTCTAGATCGGTCCATAGATCCGACTTAAGGAAGAAGAGCGCCGAGCTGTCAGGACTTA
This sequence comes from Agapanthus africanus, assembly GCA_030015575.1. NCBI lineage: Eukaryota > Viridiplantae > Streptophyta > Magnoliopsida > Asparagales > Amaryllidaceae > Agapanthus > Agapanthus africanus. The sequence continues at coordinate 314,111,167 of CM057338.1, read as the reverse complement.
AAGCGAGGAAAATATGAAGAGATAGAGGCCCTGGTGTGGACCTCATCCCTATCTATTGCTGCCATCGCCCTCATCCAACGGCGCCCTTCATCTCCCGCCAAAACGACTCCTCGCGTCCAACGACCCCGATTGCTTCACCTATCGCTCCAGCATTGGGCCGCATCCCATCAGACGTCGCAGGTCTGCAAACATGTCGCGTCGCCCAACCGACGCTTGATACGTGGACCGTCAGTGACGGAACGCATGGACTGGCGCACCTTCCTTGAATGCAGAGATCTCGCTCATGATTCGCTGGCAGAAAAGATAACAGATTGCCTGGGGACACGTCCCGACGATATCTTCAAAGGGAGCTCGCCCCGGGTGGCCCGACAGTCCACTCTCGACCCGACCCGTCAGCTGGTCGGGACAAGAGTGGGGGGCTAATGATGATGCTCGATATCGGTGATCTCCCAAATCGTGACACGTGACAAATGACGTGTCCTAGAGCTCAGAAGAAAGGGCCGACCAGGCCGCCCCTGTGTCCGACCCCCATGCACAAGTTGGCTTCCTCGGCCTCCCAGCTCGCCTCCGAGCTACCACAGGACCAAGATGCCTCGGCTCTCCCGCTCGCCCCGAGCTCTCCCGCCGAGGCCATTTTCCTCGGTCTCATCGACCGACCGACGGCACCACTCGCAGGCGTAACTGCCGCTCCGCGAATCTCGCCATGCGCGAGATCTCCGCCGGCCACATCCCACGTTCCACGCCATTACGATCCCCATTAACGAGCCTGTCCCGCCATTAATGGGAAGATCCGCTTATCACGTGGGCGTGACGTCGGGAGCATAACGGCCTACGTGATTCTCGCGCCTGCCCCTGCATGCTACCTCCGCTATATAAACCTCTCTCCCAGAGGGATCAAGTAAGCATTTTCTGCTCCACTTAAGCCGTTACTCTACTTGGATCTTGTTACTGACTTGATCGTCGGAGGGTCCTCGGTTGTACCAAACGACCCCGAGACTTTATTGCAGGTACTCGGCGCAAATCTCTTCAAACCCATTGAGATCCACACATCGCAGGAGATCACGCTCCAGATCAAATCTTAGCCGTCAATCGCAGCCGTCGGCAGATCAACGGAAGACAACATCTGAAGGAGACCGAAAAGGCCCTCCATCCCATCCAAACGTCAAAACCCATCATCCAAATCCCAAAAGTTTCACTCCATTACACAAAAACCCGCTTGTCGTGAAACTTTTAGTTTCGAGCCACTTATGTGACCCTACCACATTTCTAATTTTATCATGAAACCTGCCTCTCCTCTTCCAGCATCAACCCTATATATCCATATTAGGGCCGATCCTGTCCGGTCCTTTTATCCAAATCATTGTCCCTAAAATCATCTACATCAAGTCAAATTTTCAAAGAAAGAAGAGGGTAATTTGGCCATGCTTGGCCATGCTCTAAAACCATTAAGGGTAGGGGAATACCGAGTTCAACGAAGTGAAACTTCGAAAAGCTTTGGAGATGGGTTTTTCGTTAGGATAATTTTGGACAAATCAGGCAAATCAATGATTTATATGAAATAAACTATATTTTTCAACTAAATGCTTTCGTTTTTTGGGCAAAGTCATTTCTTTATTATATATCCTTTCCTTGTTTCACAATAGCCATAGGTTATTAATTGAAAAGTTACAACAAACATGTGGATTCTGATTCTCTGCAATATTTTATCCCTACCATAAAAAATCCAACGGTTGGTTCATATCAATGTAAAATAGAAAGACCTATGGTTGTGTAAGATCATGAAGAATATCGAAAGAATGAGTTACATATCCAAATCCATATCATGTGGCATCACAAAAGGATTGCTTATACAAAAAGAGCAGTTCTCCAATATAAAAGTTCATTTGTTTGGAAACTATTAGTAGAGACATCAAAAAGAAAATTACAAAGACACGAGAGAGTAAAACAATTTCTCAAAATAGCTAAAATGATAATTGATATTCATCATTCCACCTGCAGTCAGTTACTCAATGGCATTTCTCAGTCTTGCAGCAGTATAGATAATGGATGCAGAAAATAGAGCCTCCGATTCCTCCTCTATTTACTTTTCACCTTTATGCAGAAAAATCTACAGCTGTTTAAAATTACTGTCCACTAAGTTCACTTCGATGTACTCTCAACGTATACTGATGGTATTTCTCTGAAATAGCTATATGATAAGATGCTAGTATTAAACATGAAACGGGATGTTTACTTTGCTTGTATTAATATGATACAAGCAATACCACGATAATAGATTTTCAACTATTTATCCAGTAGGTACACAATATATACCGAACAAGTTACATGTCAAAGGTTTATTTTGATTTTCATTAAATGTGATAATTCCACAGGTTCTATCCGTGTTCAAATTGGAAACACACATACAATAGCAGTTTCAAGTTGCAAATACAACATTCTTCCAGACAGCTGGCTCCTTTCCAACGCTCCCTCTTCCGGTTCTCCTGCAATAAAAATCCCAGCTATTTTAAGCATAACCACATGAATCAAGTTTAGGGACTTTGTACTGCATTTGATAACTGTTGAAGCCTCGAATCATTTTAGTCAAAATTCAACATAAACACAAATGCCCAATTTGTGTATTCCAAAGCATTTTGTTTGCTTTATATGGACTGGTATTTTGCAAGTGCAATCCACGGCATACACAGAAAAAAATTTGAAGAGATTTTGTGATATTATTTGCTAAAGCAGTAGATTAAAAAATCTAAATAGAGAAATAAAAATTGACTAAGAACTCAAGAGATGTTGCCGCATGTCATTCTAAGAACCATAATTAAATTTCGAATTAATACCCCTCTCTTATCGAGTCAAAATAGTAGAGGCATACCTCTGGCCATAGAGTTGATTGCTAATCGTTAACTATATGCTAGAATTGTTCAGTGCCATGAACTTGCACTCCTCGTTCATCGCGAGCAGCTGGGCTTCCTTCTTATCTAGCTGAGCTCTCAATGTTACATTCTCCTCCATGAGCTTTTGGACTTCAGCCTCTTTCTGCAACTTTTCACTCTCTAAATGAGCTGTTTTCGCCATTAGCCTGTTTCAAATCACAGTTTATCCGGTTTCACATGGAAAAGTAAACATGTCAAAGGAGGTAGACTGCTGCAAAATTTTATATATTATTTATTGCACAACCCACTGTAAATCGTCTAGCACTTATTTTGGATCAATTGCATATAATTCCCCTCGTGTATATCTTATCTAGTACTTCAACCCCCATGCCGCCTTTCTCTATGAAAGACCAGAAAATAGTTCCAATTGGGTTCTTCATGGTCCTCTAACTTAACAAAACGAAACTCAAGCTTCTATTCCTATGATGAGTAATGTCGTGTGAAGTGTTTGAGGAGGTCTTTATGTGGCTCTGGATACATCTAAAAGCTGTCACTAAACTTAAAAAGAATATTATAAACCAGACAAACTACCTATTGGACATCACTACATAAATTTGAGAATATGAGATGTTTCATGTATCATCGTTTCCTGAGTATGTACCTACTAGTTCCACCATATAGAAAGATCGCATGAAGGCTCTCATTAGGCCAAAGCATGGGAAAATTGTCATGAATAAATAGTTTTTCCATAGATGTAAAAGGTTTAACCCATTATCAAAAATATTCACTCAAGCACTCCAGAATGAGCAAAAACACCATAATACATCAAACCCGCTCTTAAATTTAAATGTTAACAATGCCTAATTGATTAAGATATGCAATGCAAAGGTTAAGCTCAAATAATGGGATTGAATATCATTCTAAGTATAAATTGACTGTCAACAGACCACTCCAAAGGGGTTAAGTCAGATGCTGCAGAAGTAAACAGATCATAACTTTAAGAGGCAAGTGACCAATATCCCGTATTTTTTTTCTTTTTAATCTTTTCTTAATTTCAACAGTGGCACCAGTGTGTATAAGCCTGAAAAGTCATATAAAGGGGAACTCTTAAGACTAGTACATGGTAAACCATAAAATTCGTTAAAAATCTCCAAAAGTGATTCTTAATAACCAAATGTCATACTAAATAACGCTACAAGCTAAAACTTCATCAAGAATATAGTGATAAGCAGAGTTTGCAAAACCACATGAAGAGCACACTGGTTAGAAGATATAACAGAAGAATTTTTCCCAAATTAGGGAAGAATACAATTTCGAATATGACTCAAATTATATTCAGTTGATGCCGCTAATTTCAGAAAATATATTTTTTTCACGCTACATCTGATAAAGTAAAAGGCTAGTTCTAGGCTACTAGAAAGCATCATACATAAAAGTGGCACCATCGATAGTTAAATCAGCCAATTAGAAGAAATGGGAAACAAGAAAAGGATGTTTAGGCAATCAAGATATACAGATAAATAAGCTAATCAAACCATGATCATACCTGTCAAAAAGCCTCTCCATTGTTTGAAATTGCTTCTCCGATGAAAGAAGGGTTTCTCTGACACTGATGAGGCTGCTTACATATGACCTCAACGACTCAAAATCCTGCTTTACACGGCAAAGCTCCTCTTCATTTTCTGCAGCTCGCTGCCTTTGCCTAGACGTTTCTTCGACCATTTCTTCAACCTTCTGTCTCATTTCATTCAATATACCATTTGTACCCAATGCAAACTTTTCCATTTCTACAACCTTCGTCGACATGTTTTCAATTTGCAGTGATTTCCTCGCAATTTCTTCTAAACCCAAGCTAACCTTTTGTTTCTCGGAAGCAGCTTCTGTTTCGGCCATTATAACTCTCTTAACAAGCGACTCCATGACATCTGATACCATATGAACTGACTTAAGAACTTCACCGGTATACACACCATCATATGCATCAAGCGAATCGAGGTTAGCACTACTTGTAAGAAGTGTTTCCAAATCAGAACTTCCATGAGAAGAAAGATCGACATCCTTGGACCAATCTGATAATGGTATCCCATGTTTGTCAATAAGTCCTACACCTTCTTGATGTTTAATACCACATGAAGTATAAGCTAAGTGCGGAACTGACATAAGTCTAGCTTTTGACTTTAGGTAAGTGAGCAACGTTGAAGCAGTTTTTACTCTTCGCCAAAGAAGTTCTAATTCCTTTTTTGCATCATTCTCAGAGCATTGGATGCTGACTTTAACCTCCATAAGCTTTTCATGTAATGTCTCGATTTGAGATGAGCACTTTGTCGTCAGCGGTTCACTTTCCTGAAGTTCATTCTCCATGACTTCTGATGAGAGGTTTTCAAGTCAAAACAAGGTAGGAAAACTAATGAAGAACAAATATATTGATCTGAAGATATGAAAAATTACCCATATGAGTAAACATGTAGAAACTTTAAATAGTAATAGTTTTTATGGTTATTTCTCAAATAATGAAGAGTGTGCAACTGAAAAACACAACTTTAGGACTACTAATTGAGGATTCTGCCAGTAAGTAAGAAGTGTTCCAATAATATGGTTTTTATAATGCAGAAAGCTTAGCATTCTAAGAAATAATAATAGTGATCTGCTTTCATCAATTTCTTTTAAGCTAAGAGTCGGGATTATCTATTTGTATCAACATGAATATCAACCAGAAAATTAGACTTAATTGTGCCACCCAGATGGATACAACTATTTGTAGAAAATTCTATCATCTTATTGTTTATGGTTCATTTAGCCACCTTCTTTCTTCTAGAGGAATTTACTTACCACATAACTGCATGAGCCAACACAGCACTCTATGACTTATAATAAGATGGATTGACCAATCAATATGCTCTTGATTGCTAAATCTCTCTCTTGTTAAGTATTATGTTACTAGGAAATTCGACAATACCAACTCAAATTAGTATTTGTGCAACATACTATCATAAACTTTGATAATCTCTAATGGGACCTTCGAACTTCTTTAGTAAGTATGACACCTTGTCATAAAACTTTGATGATCTCTGATGGGCAATTCAAGTTTGTTTTATTCCACAAATGACCCTTTTTTCCTTGACAACTAGTTTAAATAAAAATAATAACATACTCTGTAGACTTGGACACATGTTATATTTTTTCAAAAATACTTTTTCTACCGCAATTTGTCTATCCAAAAGTTTACCAAAGAGACGTATACCATAGGTTCACCTGTTTGACACTATTATCTAGATGTTGTAGGTCCTACCATTTTGTCTCTTGAATAAACTTTTGGGTGGAAAAATTGCGGGTAGGAAAAGTATTGCTCATATTTTTTTGGGTGTCTGTGTGGGAGGAGAGTTTGACTGGCTCCTTCCAATAAGATTTGATATCAAATCCTACCCATTTTTTGACCATTAGATTCGGTTAGGGATTTGTGCAGTTAATTATATTATGGTTGGAAAAAATGAAAGTTTTTATTCATAATTGATTGCACACATCCCAAAATGGTTCCAATGGTAAAAAAGTGGATATGATTTGATATCAAATCCTATAGGAAGGAGCCTAGTTTCTCTCTCTCTATATATATATGTGTATATATATGGAAAAGACAAGACGACATAAATATACTGGCATACACACACAAACGCACACAAAGGAGTAATTCTTCTAGGGGAAAAGACAAGACGACATAAATATATTGGCTTTGAATTTCACCAAACTACCCTTAACATGAGAGTATTTAATTAACTACCTTAAATTGTTTTTTATTACAGTTGGCTCCCTTGAAGTGCTACATTTAAAAATTAAGACTATTTTAGTTGGGGGGGGGGGGGGGCTCATTTGAAACCGTAGTTTAGGGAATTTACTTCACACACACAAAAAAGGTTTATGGAGCTTTCTATAATAAAGAAAAGACCTAAGGTAGTTAATTAAAAATGTAGTTAATTGCATATCACACCCACCCCTGAAGTTTACCCCAGATAGCACTTATACAGTTATACCCACCCCCCACAAGTACATTATAAGTACAAACACTCCCTCTCCTCATAACTAAAACCCTTAAAAACAATCAAATTTAACTCTAAACAACTCAAAATGATTTTCTGATTCAACTCTTGAATGCGTTTGTCTTTAAATGCAGAAATTTGTGGGTTTTCTTTATTAGAGTTTCGGTCGACGAACAAATGGTGGTTGTGCTAATAAATCACTCGAGGAGATACAAGCGCTACCCTAGCAAACTAACAAATAACAAGCATATACGGTTAAAAATTGCTAAAAATCTAAATTTGATACTTTCATAGAAAACATCATAATCATGCATTTCATCAAATATAAGGAATTTATGGAAGATACAATCGATTCCATCAAATTTTCATCAAATCAAAATCCGTACCTAAACTACCAAACAACCGAGCCAACACAACAGATCGAAACCCTAACCCTAATCTCGAACCCATTGACATCAAAACGAAAGATCTGAACTTTAAAAACAAACAAATTTAAAGAAGGATTTCGATCGAAAAGATACCTCCGAAATGCGAAGAAGCGAGTCGTCGATCGAGTCGCCCGCTGTCTATAATTTTTATTTTTATCTTTTTCTTTCATTTTTCCGTTTTATTTTGGGTTTAATTGTAGTTCGATGGTATGATGTAACGCGAGTGACGTTATACTAACGTCTTCTGCGATTTACAGCCGTTTGTGAGGATTTGGACGATTTGATTCGTTGGTTAGGGGTAAGTGTGTTGCGACAAAGAGCCAGATTCTGCAATGGCGAATGGCAGCGATCTGGGCTTACCATGGGCCTTCGTTTTAGCTTGGACGGCTTACAAGAAAACAATTCGATGATCTGGATGTTTGGACAAAAAATATACTCCAACGGTTGTACAAATTTCGAAAAACCATCACAGCTAATGGTGTCGTGTCCGATGATGTGCCCGCATTTATGGCGCCGTGATCATTTAGGTTTCCATGCGAGTGGAACAAGACCCTCCAACGGTTAAATAAAAAAAGCCTCTAAATACCCTTCTTCTTTTCCCCTCCGGTCTTCGCCTTCCTCCTCCTCTGCTTCCTCCTCCGATCCGGCTACACCAGTTTCTCTTTTGATCATTTGTTCCATCTCCTTCCTAATCACCCTCCTCCCTGACAAAACGTCCCGTCATCTTCATATCCAGATCCACTCGCCACCGTTACCAACCTTCTTGCCTCCTCTTTCCATTCATATCCATGTTCACAACCGCCACCCTCGCCATCCACATTCTCATCCACCCCCTTCTTGCTCCTCGATCTTTGAGTCTCGATTTTCCATTATCACCGAACCTAAATTTTCCTTAGCCATCGTCAGCGGCCTGCTTTTCCTCTCCTAGCACTCATTCATATATCCATCTCCATTATTCACCTGCTGACCGTCTTCCTCTATTTTCATTGTCTTCTCACTTCTTCGTCACCAAGTCCTAATTTTGCCATTTTTCAAACTCGATCCACCGCTACCAAGACCATCCTCCTTCCATCCATCACCACCTCCTCATCCCATCGTCTCCGGCTCCTTTATATCCGCAACCATATTCTTTTCCTATCATTAAACCATGATTTCTTTAACTAATTTTCTAGTTCATTATAGCGCAGAGGCAAAAATAATTTATTTTAGTGAAAATTAACTGTTTCGACTCATAACCGTTATTCATGTTAGTTTTCCCTAATTAAGGAACTTTTCATAGATTCTACCAAACGCAGAAACCTTTTGATGATGCTTATTGAGAATTAATACTATTCCTAAATAGAGTTCTAAGTTCTTTATTCAAAATAAAATTTTAAAAGAAGAGAAGTAGCTCATAAGCTATTGAATCGGGAATTTTCAAAGTTTAATTGAACAGGTACCGTCGAGGTTCTTCGCCACCATTGTTGATGACATTCCCCACCTCTATAAACCTCGTTCTTGTTGTCTCGTCACGCCAGTTCTCAACCGCCATCGTTGACCATTGCCATCTTTGCTACTCCATCACATGCTGCAGGGCCAATCCATTTCATCACTGTCACCAAACACGGAATCATCCAAAAAAACAAAACAGTCACCGACATTCCAGTTAAATAAAACAATTTTCCAGTTTTGGCCGAAGAAATTTGATGCAAGCGACGTGTTATGACGGCTGAATGAACAAACTACATTTAAAGAAACATTTATGCATAGTGAAATATAATCTAAACTATTTATCATGCACGGTGACGTTTTTGAAACCTGTCGTAATCATATTTTCCGATCTCAATAAATTCATGAAAAAGAAAAAAATAACCATTTTGCAACTTCACCTTAATCCTATCTCAGCATAAAAACCATAGAACTTGTCTTTTTTTTAGCAATCAAATACGCATGCAAAATCATTTTCTGAGCAATCCAACAGTCTGCTATCAAACTTATATTATAACCCATTGAAAAAACTCTATTAGAAATGCAAACAAAACTATAAATGACAAAATGCCATATTATTAGCGATGCAATAGTGCACCGAAGGCAGAAGAACCATATAAAAGTTTGTAGAATGCGACCGTATGCAATCTTGGCAGTTGATATATTGCAGTGTTGCTCTGCTCTAGCTCTCCTTCTCCGTGGCGTCGCTCATTTTCCCCTTGAGTTGTCACCCGCTATCACCCGTTTAGATTATGTTTGGATAGTTAGAAAAATAATTCTACGGATTTTATTTCAAAACTTATTTGGATGGTACGGAAAAAGTCTACTTTATAAAATATGTTTTTCATTATAACAAACATTGAAAATACCAACGTTTTTTTACCGATCTTCCTTCTTTAACATTATATGAAACAAACACTAGCTGGATCCAAACTTTTTTTTCTTCTCTAATCTATGTTTTCTAATTAAGCTCTTCTTGCAGCTGCTGCCCTCTTCTTCCTTTAACAGCAAGAGCTAAAATGAATGATGGAACTCTCTCTCTCTTTCCATGACGCAAAAAAATGACATTCCGTAGCTCCAAAAATCATAAAAATTCGAAGCTTTAGGGCAAATCATCATGGCCTCTCTGATCCGATTTCAATCTAAAAAATCCCCAAAAATGCAAAAAATAAGACAAAAGGTGATGATGCTCGATATCGGTGATCTCCCAGATCATGACACGTGGCTGATGATGTGTCCCGAAGCCCGCAAGGAAGGACCAATGACAGCACGTCGGAGGAACACCCGGGTCTGCGACCCACGGATGTGGCCGACCTTCTGGGCCGTCAACACCACTCTTATGTCCGCCTTGTAAACAACCATTGGCTCGCCTCCGAGCTTCCTGCACATTTGGCCTCCTCGGCCCTCTCAGCTCGCCTCCGAGCTACCACAGAACCAAGATAGCTCGGCCTCCCACTCGGTCCCGAGCCCCCGCCGAGCTCATCTTCCTCGGTCCCTTCGACCGACTAACGACATCATTCGCAGGTGCTTCCGCCTCGCCTCCGCGAATCTCGCCATGCGCGAGATATTCTCTGCCCACGATCCCGCGTTCCACGTCATCACGACCCCCATTAACGAGCCTGTCTCGCCATTAATGGGAGATCTCGCCCATCACGCGGGCGTGACGTCGGGGGTGTAACGGCCGACGTGATTCTCACACCTGCCTGCCTGCTGCCGCCGCTATATAAACCCCTCCTTCAGACGGTTCAAGTAAGTCATTTTCCACTCACTAGGCCGTTACTCTGCTCGGATTTCCTGTCTAACTTGATCGTCGGAGGGTCCTCGGTGGTACAACCACCCCGGGACTTCCTTGCAGGTAGCTCGGCCCTAACAATCTCAAACCCATTGAGATCCACACACTTCAGGAGCTATCCTCCAACTCAAATCTCGGCCGTCCATCATCGCCAACAGTAGATCAACGGAAGGTAACATCTTGACGCGATCCGACCTGCGTCAGCTGGCGCCGTCTGTGGGAAACTCTTGATTCCACTAAGACAAAAGTTCATCTTCCGATCTTAACCCAAAGCGAGCGGTCACCACGACGATCCAAGCACTAGTCGTCGCCTCCCCCACAACGGCGGCACGGACGGATCTCCTCCCCCGAACGCCATTAACGTCCTAGCCGCTTGGATAGATCGACTTGGGTCCGTCGTGGACGCGCTCGTCCGTGTCCAAACGGCGGGGCAAGCTTCCCGGGTCGCCGCTCCCCCACCTCGGGACCGGGACCCCTACAGAGGGAGAGATGACTCTGCTCGTGTCGGCATGATCAGTCATCGCCTCGCTGTCTCCAACAGTCGCATGTCCCTCGGGTCGACTTATTTGACTTCGAGGTCTCATATCAGAGAGCTTCGCCCCGAGTCTCGTCACACCCCTGTCCCTCCCGAGGCAGTGGCGGTCAGCTCGCCTGCTCCCAGGCACGATCGGCACCCCCTCCCTCGATGGGGTCACGCACGTGAGACTCGCTACGGCGGCTCAAAAACGACCTCGCCAGGAGACCTAAGGGACCTCGCCGAAAGGAACCGAGACTCATCAAAAATCATGGTCATGTCAGCAGGGGGTCCGTCGAGCACCTACAAGACTCGGCACCCCGCGCCGGCAGTGGAGGCCGACAGCCGCCCGAGGAAGAAGGCCAGGGATAACGAGCCAATCATTTTTGACGACGGGGACTTCCACGGCATATCTCTGCCCCACAACGACCCTCTGGTGATCACGGCTCGAGTCTACCAATACGAGGTGCACAGGATACTGGTCGACTCGGGTAGCTCGGCGGACATTCTCTTCTACGATTGCTTTCTGCGCATGAGGCTTACCCCAGCAGACCTAAGGCCGACCTCCCACGTCCTTTCAGGGTTCACCAACCACTCCATTCTGGCGGAAGGGGTAGTCACTCTGTAGTTTAACGTCGGGGAGGCCGGCCGCACGCGAACATTGCCCGTGGAATTCATCATAGCAAGAATCCCATCGGCCTACAACATCCTTCTCGGCCGCCCAACGCTGAACTCCCTCCGGGCCCAGATATCGACCTACCACCTGGCGATGAAGTTCCCTCTCGATCGGGGCAGGATAGGTCAGGTCTATGGAGACCAGCGGATCGCAAAGATATGCTTCACCGTAACATCTTCGTCTGAGCAGCCAGCCGACGATGTCGAGGGTGAAAGCGACATCAGGGGTTCTCTGGACACTCGAGACGAGCAAAAAGAGGTCCGAGGAACCCCGGTCGAACCGCTGATAGAGGTCCCCTGATAGAAGGGGACGACGAAAAGATCGTCCAGATCAGATCACTTCTGACAGGAACTCAGCAAGATGACCTGGTTAATTTCCTCACGAACAACTCCGACGTTTTCGCCTGGGCGCCTGCTGACATGCCTGGGATCGACCCTAAAATCATACCTCACAAGCTCGGGGTTGATCCTATGGCCCGACCCGTCAGGCAGAAAAAGCGAAGCTTTGCCCCGGTCAAACAGAAGGCTATCGAAGACGAGGTGGATCGGCTCCTCACCGCCAACTTCATTCGGAATGTCCCCTATTCGGAGTGGCTGGCGAACGCAGTTCTGGTCAAGAAGTCAAGCGGAAAGTGGCGCATGTGCATCAACTTCACCGACCTCAATAAGGCTTGCCCCAAAGACAACTATCCCCTCTCTCGGATAGATCAGCTCGTCGACAGCTCGGCTAGCCACAAGCTATTGAGCTTCATGGATGCCTTCTCCGGCTATAATCAGATCCGTATGAATCTGACAGACGAAGATCTTATCGCATTCACAACGGACCGGGGGGTATGCTGCTACAAGGTGATGCCCTTCGGCCTCAAGAACGCCGAAGATACGTACCAACGATTGGTCAACCGCATGTTCAAGCCATAGGTCGACAGGAACATGGAAGTTTACGTCGATGATATGCTCGTCAAATCAGTCTCGTCGACCGACCACGCGAAGGACCTGGGCGAGGCCTTCGGAGTACTCCGCAAGTTCAAGATGAAGCTGAACCCCGCAAAGTGCGCATTCGGGGTCACCAGGGGAAAGTGTAAGTCCACGTTGCTCACCCCGGTTCTTACGGGGAGGCGGAAACGGCGAAAAACAATTTTTGGCGCAAAGGCAACATGGACTAAAACACGGATCTTTGCTAAACTACAAACTAGCAAACTACTAGAGGTGCTATCTACTATGCCATAGAAATTATACCTCACGATACCGGTCCTTCGGGTCTTCATTCCGCTGTCCCGCTCGTCAATCCAAGCTCCGAGGATCGATTCGGATCTTGGTCACCTCCGCGGCCTCCTTGAGTCGAAAACGATCCACCCGAGAGTTGTACACCGAGCTCCACCTCGAGCCGAGGCAACTAGGGCAACAAGATCGCTAGTCTTGATGTCCTAGGTTATGTAGAAGAGGTAGATGGAAGTGTTTGTCTATTTGGATTCTTTTTCTCTCAACACATGAGATCAAAGGATTTTTTCAAGAGGAGGAAGATGAAGGAGAACTAGCAACCATGAAGCTCTTTTTCTTTTCTTCTCATAAGAGAGAGAGTGAGAAAATAGAAATGAAATTCTCAACAAAAGAAAAAGGGCACCATGGTTCAATAATGCATAAACACCATCATTACCAATCCTTTCATGATAAAGTTGATGGCTACTAATGACTTGACCATTTTCATAATCCAAAAAGAAAAAGAAATCCAAAGAAAACTTTAGACCTCTCATGAAGGTCAAAGTCAACTTTGGTCAAACGGTCAACAAAGTCAAGTGTGGTCAAATGGTCAAAGCAATTAGCTATAACATAATTATCAATAAAAGGATTAGTAAATAATGTCCCCGGCTCATAATGGTTTTGACCGAACCAACTGCCAAAACCCTAATGAGTCCGCCTCAAAATGGTTTTGACCGAATCAACTGTCAAAACCCTAATGAGGCACCTCCTCCTTCTTCGCTCCTCAAAACTGTGCATACACACCCGCATCCGCATTCCGTAGAATGCGAATGCACAGAAGACAAAACAAATCCATCCGTGCAATACTAGAATCCGGTTTAAACCAAAGCCTACTAGTATTGCCTGCCCGAACAGCATACGCACACAAGTGCACGTAAGTGATCGTAGCCCTGCCGTAAAACCATACGGCCTCTACACGTTTCGCTCAGTGCAGGGAAACTCTCTATGTGGGACTCTAAAGACTCGACACTACGCTGGCAGTGAGTTTAACCACAGACCGCAAGCGGCACTAGTTGTACGTAACGGTCCCCAGGTAGATGTCGATAAGAAGGCCGATGAGGTAAACCCATCTGAACTCCTACTGAGCCTGTATGTGACAATCTCCGTACAGTCCGGTCCGTTCGTCTAAGAACATCGCATGGCGGGCCTAGGGGGTGGTAAACGTCAGTCTCCTAATAGCGGTACAAGTCGTGTCGGAGTGTAGCCCAGAACACCCTCAGATAACACTGGAAACCTACCAGTATATCTCGCTTGCCCTGGCCAGGGACTACTTGTGTAATGGCTCTCCTAGACACAGCGCGATATCAACCCCCAATACCGGGAGAGACAAATCCTGTCTAACCGTCACTGTCTCCAAGTGCTTCGGGACTGCACCCAACTACTACCTGTTTGCACGACTCCTTTGAGCCGTGGTAGGGTAGTAATCAAAGTACAGTGAGAACACACTCGAGGCGAAGTGACAGTGTCAAGTCAGCGGACTAAGCTGTACTCATGTCACCTAGGAACTGATAACTGACGATAGGTATAATACCAACCAACAGTTCCCGACGAGTCCTGTCCAGTGTACTCGTAACCTAACAAGCACCCGCATACTATCTCCAGTACGACGTACTGATGGCTGTGGGACAGACCATCTCTCCTGCTGGGATGAGAAGCGCATACGCTAGTCTACTCCGAAGTATCGATGCCCTATCTCGATAGTCCTACGACTAGGGACCTGTATAAGGATGTGCTTATAGATTACCCAGCCCCTACAAGTATGACTGCCATCACAACGCTGGTAATCAAGCAAAGATCCTAAGGGCTCTACTAATATGTATAAGCGATATGCTAAAAGAAACACATGTACATATTGAAGTAGAAACAAACCAAGTAGCATACTACCATTTTGAGCAAGATTGTCTATACAACTGTGAATATCCCAAGTTTCCATTAAGTAATATATAAGCTAGTATGATACAGTAATGGCCTCTAGGGCATATACACTAACAATCTCCCACTTGCACTAAGACCATGTACTGGCGTATCAAAGACCTATTATCTCGATCAGCCGCTCGAACTGAGTCTGGGGTAGGGCCTTCGTGAGTGGATTTGCAGTGTTATTCTCCGAATTTACTCTCTTCACCTCGATCTCCCGGCTATCTACGATCTCCCTGATCAGGTGGTACCGCCTCAAAATGTGCCTGGACTTCTGATGGGACCTGGGTTCCTTCGCTAAAGCTATAGCTCCGTTGTTGTCACAATACAGCGGTATTGGATCAACAATGGTAGGAACCACCTGAAGCTCCGTGAGGAACTTCTTCATCCAGACGGCTTCCTTTGCGGCATCGCAAGCAGCTATGTACTCCGCTTCCATAGTTGAGTCAGCAACGGTTTCCTGCTTGGAACTCTTCCAGCAAACCGCCCCTCCGTTGAGGGTAAAGACATAACTCGACATGGACTTGGAGTCATCCTTGTCACTCTAGAAGCTGGAGTCAGCAAAGGCCTCAATCTGGAGGTCTTTTCCGCCATACACCAAGAACATCTCCTTAGTCCTTCTCAGGTACTTGAGAATGTTCTTTACTGCTATCCAGTGTTTCTCCCCTGGGTCCGACTGATACCGGCTTACAATGCTCAATGCGTATGCTACATCTGGTCTGGTACATAATATCACATACATTATAGAGCCTACCGCAGAAGCATAGGGAATAATAGACACGCGATCCCTTTCCAAATCAGTCTTGGGAGACATCTCTTTGGAGAGGGTGATCCCATGACAAGCCGGTAAATTACCGCGCTTGGAATCTTCCATACTGAATCGTTTCAGTATGGTGTCGATGTACCTGGACTATGAAAGTCCCAACATGCTCTTAGATCTGTCACAATAGATCTGGATCCCCAGAATGTAGTTGGCATCGCCCAGGTCCTTCATGGAGAACCTCTGTGACAAGAATCCTTTGACTAACTGTAGCATAGGAATATCATTTCCTATTAGGAGAATGTCATCCACGTACAAGACGAGGAATACCACAGTTCTCCCTACAATCTTACTGTAAATGTATGGTTCATCTGGGTTTTTGATAAAGTCGAATTCCTTGACAGTATCATCAAAGCAGATGTTCCAACTCCGCGATGCCTGCTTTAGTCCATAGATGGATTTGAGCAACTTGCACACTTTACCGCTGCTCCCACTCTGAATGAATCCCTCCGGCTGATCCATATAGACGCACTCTGCTAAATTTCCATTTAGGAAAGCCGTCTTTACGTCCATCTGCCAGATTTCATAATCGTGGAAGGCAGCAATGGCAAGAAGGATCCGAATGGATTTGAGCATAGCCACTGGAGAAAAGGTCTCGTCGTAGTCCAAACCAGGTCTTTGACGAAAACCCTTTGCTATAAGTCTAGCTTTATAGGTTTCAACCTGCCTATCTACACCAATCTTCTTTCTGAAGATCCATTTGCAGCCTACGGGTTTTACCCCTTCTGGAGCAAAGTCCAAAGTCCAAACTTTGTTGGTGTACATGGACTCCATCTTGGTCCGCATTGCATCCAGCCATTTTACTGAGTCACCGCTCTGAATGGCTTGCTGGAAGCTAGTAGGTTCACCATAGTCAATGGTGCAATCCTCTCTATCCCCGTCTATGAGAAGACCGTAGTATCTCTCGGACGGATGAGACTGCTTACTACTCCTGCGGAGTGACGCTGGGATGTCCAGTTCTCCTGAACCTTCTGGTTCTACCAAGGTTTCAGTAATAGCTTGTGGTTCTGGAATTTCTTCCAGTTCTATTGCGCTCCCATTTATCTGATTTTCTAAAAATTCAGTTTCCAAGAAGTGGACATGCTGAGAAACAAAAACCTTTTGTTCCTCTGCTGAATAGAAAAGATACCCCCTGGAGTTCTTTGGGTATCCCACAAACTTACACAGTACTGAGCGTGCCTCGAGCTTGTCCGCATGCTGCTTCTTTACAAAATCTGGACATCCCCATGTCTTAAGGTACTTAAGACAGGGTTTCTTCCCACTCCATATCTGATATGGGGTGGTAGGCACAGTCTTGGTTGGAGCCTTGTTCAAGAGATATGCAGCTGTTTCTAGTGCATAACCCCAGAAAGATCGCGGCAACTCGGCCTTACTCATCATGGAACGAACCATATCCAATAGGGTTCGATTCCGCCTTTCCGATACACCGTTGTGTTGTGGTGTGTATGGAGGAGTACGCTGAGAGAGAATTCCATTCTCTTTTAAGTAGTCCAGAAACTCGGCACTCAAGTATTCTCCACCTCGATCAGATCTCAGTGTCTTCATACTTTTGCCTGTTTGTTTTTCAACTTCATTCTTGTATTCCCGAAATCTCTCAAAGGCCTCGGATTTGTGCTTCATTAGGAAGACATGTCCATACCTAGAGAAATCATCTGTGAAAGTAATGAAGTATGAATAACCACTTCGCGCATGTGTAGACATTGGACCACACACGTCACTGTGTATGAGTCCCAAGAGCTCGTTCGCTCTTACTCCGTGTCCAGTGAACGGAGTCTTTGTCATCTTTCCCATGAGACAAGATTCACAAGTGGCAAAAGACTGATACTCGAACGGATTCAAGTATCCCTCTTTATGTAACTTTGTTAACCGTGTCTCATTAATGTGACCCAGTCTACAATGCCATAAGAAAGCCTGATTTGTTTCCGGAGGCTTTCTTTTAAGTGTGTTCTGGACACTAAAGATCTGAGCTTGATTCAATACGTGTATCCCGTTTTCTAATGTACCTGACCCAATCCGAACTTGATTTAGGTGGATGTTGACCACATCGCTTACAAAAGTAAAATCATACCCTTCCTTAGAAAGTAAGGATATAGATATGATATTAAAATTCGCACCTGGTACATAAAAACAGTTACGCAGAATCAATATCTGCCCAGTTGTCAGTCCTAGATGATATTCCCCTACGGATTCAGCGTACATGCTCATTCCGTTAGCAACCCTGAGAGTCATATCACCTATCTTGATAACCCTACGATTTCTCAGAGCCTGTAATGAATTACAGATGTGAGATCCTGATCCGGTATCCAATACCCAGGAAGTAAGGTTAACTGACATACAGTTTTCTATTACAAACACACCCGAAGCCGAAGCCACAACATGCTTCGAATTCTGGCTACTGGCTTTACTAGCCCTGCAATCTTTCTGCCAATGTTCATTCCCGTAACAATAGGAACGTCCCTCTTTTACTATATCCAGTCCCGAAACTTCTGCCCTTTCCTTACCTTTTACTTCCCTGGTTTCTTTCAGGGTAGAAGGTAGAGACTGTAGAATCAAGTCAGCATCTGACCCGTTCTTCAACGTGGTCTTCAGGTCCGTGAGCTCAGAATAGCTGGTCTCTGTAAGGACGTTGCCCCCCACAGAGGACCCGATAGCCAACCTCGCTGGAAGCAATTCGTTCGAGGTCTCATATCTTGCGATACGAGATTGCTCTCCATATAAATCTTTGTTATGGAGGAAGATAGAAAATAAGTCCATTTTCTCGTGCTGCCTCTGGTATGCACCATCAACTGAGTCTAACACGAGGCACTTGGCTTTCGCACAGTCTTTTTCCGATGTCTGACGGATATGAATATCCGTGACAGGGGAAACTGGACCTGAGACGGCAGGGGTTGGATCAGTCAAGAGGTGTCCCAGCTTGTCATGGGCAATGGACATCTGGACAGACCTTTGCCAGTTATAACAGTCAAATTCAGTCATTTTATTATCTAGATGTAACCTATGTCTGGTCACTGGGTCGCTGCAATTAAGAGAGAGAGAAGAAAACACTTTAGCATGATGCTCTTGCAAGTTTAGATTGGTTTTTAATTTATCTAAACAAGATGGCTCCCACTGTCTCTCGAATCCCTCCTCAAACCATAAAGGAAGAATTAGTCGGGATCAATCTCACCGTACAATACTTGCTTAACCGTTCAGCCAGGCTGGTGTCGGTACTTCGAGGGAGGTTTTCCAACGCTTTCGCGAAGTTCCTTAATTAAGTAACCTCTTTTCCCTGTGGGCGTAGCCCCGCTAACACCTTTCTAGACACCTACTTGGTTTATAGCATTGATCGTTAAGCGAGAAAGTTCCCGAGGAGTAGCATATACTCACAGTAGGATCGGGATCCAAATATCATCGCGTGACAAAACTGAAGGAATCCTACCAGAATCATCACATTCCAAATGGTATGCAGCACTAGCAAGTTTCAGTTTCTTTAGAAACTCCCGATGTAGATTTTTGCCCTATGCTCTTATGACCTTGACGAAGGTCAACAAATCATAAGTTACATGTCAAGTTCTACCCGTCATTGTCCAGGTTAATTTGAACCCACCCGTATATACTCTTGATGAAGGTCAACAAGGTAATACGACTATCCTAAACCAACGCATCTATCTATGCTACATATGAACACCCAACAGCTACCAATCACTATGCCTTGACGAAGGTCAACAAACATAGCTTGAATACTATTGAATATTCATACGAAATGACAGAGGGCTACGAATGGTTTTGGCGAAACCGTGAACGTAGTGAACTTGATATAATCGATGGAACGAGATAGCTTTTAAAAGGAGTAGTTCAAGCTACGCGTTTAAAAGTTGGTTTTTGAAAAGAACCGAGTGGTTTTTAAAGTGTTCCAACGACTTTTACTTGGTTTATTTTCTTGCATTAAATTTAATGCGTCCCATCATTTAATCCTACCATTGCAGAAAACAACGAAAATATGACGTACGCTTATGCCATCCGCATTCGCCACGGGGTCTCGTCATCACCCGTTAGGTTACTTAACTAACGACAGAGCGGGGGCTGGACTAGCGCGGATGCAAAACATAAGCAACGCCTAAATAGATATCATATATAGATATATACATTCGTCAGATGCAATGATAGCCATTCCAGATCACAGATGAACACTTTGGATATACTAGGAATTCGCGATTCGTTCGAGCCTGCAACGAAAAGCGGATTACACGGTCGCGATGAATAGCCAATACCCCACCTTAGACCCCTACGGGTGCGGCAAACTACCCGCCAAGTACCCGAAGCGAAGCAACCTCCCTCAACAACGTGAGTAGGCCACTCGGCACTTCGAGATACCCGATAGTTTGTGCACCCCACCTTGGGTCTATCCTAGGAACAAAAACAGTAAAAAGAAATTATATAATGGCGGCTACAACCTCATCCCGGATGTGCGGCCAAACAAATAATATTACATTAATTTATAAATATTACATGAATGAAAGAAAAAGAAACTCTCATCTCACATCCACCCGGCTATTCATCCGCGATAATCCAACGAGTTCATATACACAAACCATCAACATTACAGATCACAGATATGTATAACCCCCACTAATCGACGTATAGCGATTAGTAGACGTTCAATACATATATCACATCACAGATAATATCCATTAGCCAAAGTCTACGGAATATCGATCAAAATACGGATTTGTAACCACCCCAAAAATTAATTTGTTCTCTGGAAAATCTGGGTAGAAACAAACTATATTAAAAATCCCAAAACCTCCAACTAAGTACACTGCACCAAACTCGGTCCACGGCCGAGTCAACTCGGCCGCGGATCCGCGGCAAGAAGCATGTTCTTGCCGCGGAACCGCGGCGCTTTGACCGGTTCAGTGGATCGTTTTTGGTGTGTGTCTTTAGAAAACCCTGAGCCGATTTTTCATGTATGTCAAATAGTTTTTTGAGCAGTATAAAAAATCGACAGAAAGTTGATTTTTCCCGGACGTGTTTTGTGATTTTTTCCCAATCGATATTCTAAATACTTTGCTAACTTGCTATAATATGTTTAGCTAGGCTCTGATACCACCGTAAGTCCACGTTGCTCACCCCAGTTCTTAAGGGGAGGCGGAAACGGCGAAAAACAATTTTTGGCGCAAAGGCAACATGGACTAAAACACGGATTTTTGCTAAACTACAAACTAGCAAACTACTAGAGGTGCTATCTACTATGCCATAGAAATTATACCTTATGATACCGGTCCTTCGGGTCTTCATTCCGCTGTCCTGCTCGTCCATCCAAGCTCCGAGAATCGATTCGGATCTTGGTCACCTCCGCGGCCTCCTTGAGTCGAAGACAATCCGCCTGAGAGTTGTATACCGAGCTCCACCTCGAGCCGAGGGAACTAGGGAAACAAGATCGCTAGTCTTGATGTCCTAGGTTATGTAGAAGAGGTAGATGGAAGTGTTTGTCTATTTGGATTCTTTTTCTCTCAACACATGAGATCAAAGGATTTTTTCAAGAGGAGGAAGATGAAGGAGAACTAGCAACCATGGAGCTCTTTTTCTTTTCTTCTCACAAGAGAGAGAGTGAGAAAATAGAAATGAAATTCTCAACTAAAGAAAAAGGGCACCATGGTTCAATAATGCATAAACACCATCATTACCAATCCTTTCATGATAAAGTTGATGGCTACAAATGACTTGACCATTTTCATAATCCAAAAAGTAAAAGAAATCCAAAGAAAACTCTAGACCTCTCATGAAGGTCAAAGTCAACTTTGGTCAAACGGTCAACAAAGTCAAGTGTGGTCAAATGGTCAAAGCAATTAGCCATAATATAATTATCAATAAAAGGATTAGTATATAATGTCCCCGGCTCATAATAGTTTTGACCGAACCAACTGCCAAAACCCTAATGAGTCCGCCTCAAAATGGTTTTGACCGAATCAACTATCAAAACCCTAATGAGGCACCTCTTCCTTCTTCGCTCCTCAAAACTGTGTATACACACCCGCATCCGCATTCTGTAGAATGTGAATGCACAGAAGACAAAACAAATCCATCCGTGCAATACTAGAATCCGGCTTAAACCAAAGCCCACTAGTATTGCCTGCCCGAACAGCATACGCACACAAGTGCACGTAAGTGATCGTAACCCTGCCGTAAAACCATACGGCCTCTATACGTTTCGCTCAGTGCAGGGAAACTCTCTATGTGGGACTCTAAAGACTCGACACTACGCTGGCAGTGGGTTTAACCATTGACCGCAAGCGGCACTAGCTGTACGTAACGGTCCCTAGGTAGATGTCGATAAGAAGGCCGATGAGGTAAACCCATCCGAACTCCTACTGAGCCTGTATGTGATAATCTCCGTACAGTCCGGTCCGTTCGTCTAAGAACATCGCATGGCGGGCCTACGGGGGTGGTAAACGTCAGTCCCCTAATAGCGGTACAAGTCGTGTCGGAGAGTAGCCCAGAACACCCTCAGATAACACTGGAAACCTACCAGTATATCTCGCTTGCCCTGGCCAGGGACTACTTGTGTAATGGCTCTCCTAGACACAGCGCGATATCAACCCCCAATACCGGGAGAGACAAATCCTGTCTAACCGTCACAGCCTCCAAGTGCTTCGGGACTGCACCCAACTACTACCTGTTTGCACGACTCCTTTGAGCCGTGGTAGGGTTGTAATCAAAGTACAGTAGGAACACACTCGAGGCGAAGTGACAGTGTCAAGTCAGAGGATTAAGCTGTACTCATGTCACCTGGGAACTGATAACTGATGATAGGTATAATACTAACCAACAGTTCCCGACGAGTCCTGTCCAGTGTACTCGTAACCTAACGAGCACCCGCATACTATCTCCAGTACGACGTACTGATGGCTGTGGGACAGACCATCTCCCCTGCTGGGATGAGAAGCGCATACGCTAGTCTACTCCGGAGTATCGATGCCCTGTCTCGATAGTCCTACGACTAGGGACCTGTATAAGGATGTGCTTATAGATTACCCAACCCCCACAAGTATGACTGCCATCACAACGCTGGTAATCAAGCAAAGATCCTAAGGGCTCTACTAATATGTATAAGCGATATGCTAAAAGAAACACATGCACATATTGAAGTAGAAACAAACCAAGTAGCATACTACCATTTTGAGCAAGATTGTCTATACAACTGTGAATATCCCAAGCTTCCATTAAGTAATATACAAGCTAGTATGATACAGTAATGGCCTCTAGGGCATATACACTAACAGAAAGTTCCTCGGTTTCATGGTCACCCACCGTGGAATCGAAGCTAACCCAGAAAAAATCGATGCTATCCTCAACATGACCGTGCCCAGGACCAACGTTGAGATCATGCGACTAACAGAGCGGGTAGCCGCTCTGGGCCGTTTCATGTCGAGGTCTGGGGAGAAGTGCCTCCCATTCTTTAAAGCTCTAAGGAAGATCCTGAGGTTCGAGTGGTCAGAGGAGTGACAGACCGCCTTTGACCAATTAAAGAGGCACCTTGCGATGACGCCGCTGCTCATCCGACCAGTTGAAGGAGACGAGTTATTACTGTATCTGGTGGTATTCGACCAAGCAGCAGGCTCAGTTCTCATCCGAGAGGTCGACGGAGTGCAGAAGCCGGTGTACTACATGAGCCACGTCTTCAAAGACGCTGAAACGAGGTACCCAGCCATAGAGAAGATCGTTCTGGCGCTCGTTGTGGCCTCAAGGAAGCTACGACACTACTTCCAGGCGTATACCATCCTCGTTCTTACCAAGCGCCCGCTGGGGGCTATCCTCGCATCACCCGAATCCTCAGGCCGCTTAGAGAAGTGGAGGTGGGAACTGTCCCAATTTGACATAAAATACCACCCGAGGCAGGCCATCAAAGCACAAGTCCTGGTCGATTTTATCGTCGAATGTACCATCCCCAGTAAGGAGCCGGAGTCCACGTCAGCCCTCGCAGCTCAACCCTCGATTGAGGGGGGCCTGACTCAGTCTCTGAGTGGATTATTTACGTCGATGGGTCCTTGACCGAGGAAGGCTGTGGAGCTGGCCTCATCATTCGAGGCCCGAACGAGGCAGAAATAGAGTATTCTCTGAAACTCGGGTTCAAGGCCTCAAACAACGCGGCAGAATACGAGGCCCTGCTGGCTGGACTTCGCATGGCCTCCGGGCCAGGGCTGAAAACAATTCGGATCCGCAGTATCTCAACCCTCGTCATTGGCCAAGTGACCGGTCATTTCGAAGCCCGGGAACCTCTAATGGTGAAGTATCTCACCGAGGTAAGAAGACTTCGGAAGAACTTCGACAAGGTCCAGGTAGAGCAAATACCCAGATAACTCAATGCCCAAGCCGACGCCCTGAGTAAGCTGGCTTCATCCTACTCGGCCAACAACAAACGATCTATCCTCTTCGAGACCCTGCCACGGCCTAGCATGGAAGACGGGGAGACAATGCTTCATATGTACACAACCCAGGAAGAGGACCGAGACTGGAGGAAGCCCCTCGTGGAATTCCTAAGGGAAGGCACGCTCCCAGAAGATCGGAAAGCAGCCCTTCATCTGCGAGCCAAAACCCGTCACTTCATCTGGAGCAATGAGAAGCTTTACAAGAAGTCTTTCACTCAACCCTTGCTCCGGTGCGTCGACCCCCGTGAAGCCGACTACGTCCTCCATAAAATCCATGAAGGGGTCGGCGGCGCAAACCAAGGGGCCCACACCTTGATCCAGAAGGCATTGCTCCAGGGGTACTACTGACCAACTATTCACCAAGATCCCCAGAAGCTCGTCAGAAGATGCAAAAGTTGCCAACTCCACGGAAGCATACTTCGCCTTCCGGCCACCGAGCGACCGCCCTTACCTCCTCGTGGCCGTTCGCCCAGTGGGGATTGGACATGATAGGCCAGTTCCCTATCGGTACGGGCGGGCACAAGTATGTCCTCGTCGCGGTGGATTACTTCATGAAATGGATTGAGGTCATCCCCATCAGGAAATCGGATGCCACCTGTTCCCGCCAAAAATTTCTGCGCAAAAGAGCCCAAGGTATCAAATGGCGGCGATACGCTTAAGAAAATGGGAACCAGTATCTTCCGGGCTATTTTTTGATAAACTCCCGAATGAGAAACAGATAAATTCTGATGGTATCGAAAGCGGCTCGAAAAACCCTTCGATTTGATATATTATGGGCCTCGTAATTCATCCGGGATCAAAAGTTATGAGGAATTACGTGTCCACACGTGATGGGCTTTTAAGAACCCGCTGGAGCAGTTAAAAGATACAATAAAAACTCAGAAAAGACCCCAATGGGGCATCACGTGCTCACACGTGACCATGGGTCACGTGCAGACACGTGATGGGCTTTTAAAGCCTCTAAAATAATGAATAGAATTTAATTCTAAAAGTCAGAGAATACCTCAACGAGGTATCACGTGCTTACACGTGACCAATGGTCACGTGTTGACATGTGATGGTTAAAACTGAAACATAAATAAGCGGCTGAGAAAGGAACCCAATTGGGGGTCACGTGCTCACACGTGACTGGCTTTAAAAGCCTTATAATTTAATAGAATTAAATTCTAAAAGTTTCTGAATCTTTCCAAATGGAAAAAGGGTCATGGGGAACCGTTGGATTAAAAATCCAAGGGTGATTAAAAATCACCAATTTATGGAAAAATCTTGGACTTGGAAAGATTTCCCCCCTAAATCTGACCGAGATAACAAATAGAATATCTTTTGGATTTAAAATCCACGGTGAATAAAATTCACTGAATGATCTAAAGGCCCAGATTAATGATAAATATAAATCAAATCTCTCAACATACAAATCAAATCTCTCAATGAGAGATTTGCTAAACAAATTGATTCTCTTCCTTCTCCTATAAATAGGAGCCAAGAAGAGAAGAGAGGGGATCTACTTTTTTAGAGAGAAAAACAGAGAGAGGAGAATTTAATTCTCAACAGAGAAGAAAAAAAGGAGAATTTAATTCTCAACAAAGAAAAAACCCTAGGTGAGAAGGGAAAAAGGATCAAAACTTCAATAAAGAGAATTTAATTCTCAAAATTCAAGAGTTTAACTCTTATAAAAAAAAGAAGAAGAACTTAGTTCTTCTTCTGGTTGAAGATCTGTACAGAGCACATCTCCCCATAGGATGAGAATTTAATTCTCATCGGGTTGAGATCCTGCCATGCAGATCCTAAACTTAGAAGGGGAATTGAGTTTTGAGAATTTAATTCTCCTAAAACAAAACTAGGGTTTAACCCTAATAAAGAATTTAATTCTTTTACAGATCTGGGAATTTAATTCCTCTAAAAAGAAATCAGGGTTTCATCCTAAATAAGAATTTAATTCTTTCACGATAGGAATTTAATTCCTCCAAAATCATAATTAGGGTTTAACCCTACAAAGAATTCAATTCTTAAAAGATCTCTGTTTATGAAAAGAACTAGGGTCACATGACCCCACGTGACCCCTGAACAGATCCCCCAAAATGAGAAGAGGAAAGCTTTGAGGCAATGCCTCACGTGTTCTCACGCGACCCTCATTATATATGGAACAAAAGCAAAGGCGGAAACAATTCTGGGCGCTCTCACGTGTTACCACGTGACCCCTAATAAATGTTCTAATAAATCAGGGCATGAGTATATGTTACGTGCCCACACGTGATGGCTATGAAAATTAAAAGTGTTGAACACTTGTTTGCAGAACAAAATAAAGGAGATCTGGCCCCACTTTTTGATGTCATCACGTGCTCCACGTGACTTCCAAAACGCAGAAAGAAAAAGCAAAGGAAATGAAAGCTTTGGGCGCTCTCACGTATTATCACGTGACCCCTCAGCAAATGTTTTAACAATTGGCGCACAGATCCCCATCACGTGCCAACACGTGATGCTCTAAAATAAAAATAAAAGTGTTTAACACTTGTTCGCAGATTTGAGGATAAACCAAAAGGAGATCTGGCTCCACATTTAGGGCGCCCTCACGTGTCACCACGTGACCCCTAATGAGCATTCTAACAAACCAGAGCGGGGGCCTTCATCACGTGCTCACACGTGATGACCGCCAGAATTAAAAGAGTTAAACACTGATCTGCAGAATAAAATAAAGGGAATCAGGGCGCTCTCACGTGTCCACACGTGACCCCTCTCTCCTTAGTGTTTAACACTAATCTGAAGACCTTGTCCTCAGTGTTTAACACTGATTTTCTTAGTGTTTAACACTAATTTGGAAAACTCTATTTGCAGTGTTTAACACTGATTTGCTTAGTGTTTAACACTAATTTGAAAACACTGTTCCCAGTGTTTAACACTGATTATCTTTTAGTGTTTAACACTAACTTGCTATCTTATTCCCAGTGTTCAACACTGTTGGTTTCTATTGTTTAACACTAGCTTCAGCCCAATTGGCTAAGTTTCAGAGGCAAAGCCTCTCCTTCAATGGACCAGCAGAGAGCCAATATTTCAAACACAATTGGACTTAGCCCAAATTGGCCATAAGTCCTCAAATCATCTTGAACTGAGTACATCTGCTCTTTCAACCAACTCATTGGTTCAAGGGTACATCTCGGAACTCCTCTGATATTTGTCGTTGTAATCCTTCAACGTCTTCAGAGAGGTAACGGGTCCCGACAACCACACATCAACACGGACTGTGGGGTCCTTAAACTCATGGACTTATGCGTCCTTAAACCAAGATACGGACTATGGGGTCCTTAAACCCGTGGACTTATACGTCCTTAAACTAACGGACTAATGCGTCCTTAAACACACCCATATGGACTGTGGGGTCCTTAAACTCATGGACTTATGCGTCCTTAAACTCATGGACTGTGGGGTCCTTAAACTCATGGACTTATGCGTCCTTAAACTCATGGACTTATGCGTCCTTAAACTCATGGACTGTGGGGTCCTTAAACTCATGGACTTATGCGTCCTTAAACTCATGGACTTATGCGTCCTTAAACTACCAATGGACCCCCATGTCCCTAAACTGGTAATGGACCACTACGTCCCTAAACTGGAAATGGACCACTATGTCCCTAAACTGGAACAATAGAGCCCCCAAATGCTCTTTTGTCGGATCTAAACGATCCCGTTTAAGTTGATCTTAGCCTCAAATATGGCTAACGCATCCTTAAACCTTCAAACAGACTTTAGTCCCAAATTGGACTATAGATCCCCTAAGCAACTTTGGTTCAAGGGTACATCTCTGAACTCCTCTGACACCTGTCGGTGTAATCCTTCAACGTCGTCAGAGAGGTGATGGGTCCCGACGGCCATACATTTAATGGACCACCAGGTCCCTAAACTGGAACATTAGAGCCAATTGCTCTTTTGTCGGATCTAAACGATACCGTTAAGTTGATCTTAGTCTCAAACTGGACTAACGTATCCTTAACAAACGTTTGAGTTGATCTTAGCCTCAAATATGGCTAACGTATCCTCAAACCAAAACCCCAAATCCAAATCTAAGAAAACACGGATTTGGACTAATCCACGTCCTACGGGCGACGACATAAATCAGTCTCCGTATACAATCCACGGGCAACCACAAACAAAATAAACACCCACGACACGAAGTGACCAGCTGGAGAAGGAGAAAGTTGTTACCGCAATGCGGTAGCGTAATTAACTGCAGGGGCTTGCGCCTGCAGGGAAGAGCGTCCCCACAATCAAAAACCCCTCAAGCGAGGGGGAATCTGACGAAGTCTGCTACATCGGACGCATCCGTTTAAACCTTCGATACATGGTGCCATAAATCAACTTGGCATCTTCGGAGAGGTAGACGGATAGCACCAATTAGCATCTGCCCCGAGTCTCAGTGCCAGGACATCGCAGTCCTGCGCGCCGCCATTCGGAGGGGAACACCACCACGACCATAAAGTTCTTGCAGAACAACATGATACTCCGGTTCGGCATCCCAAGATGCATAGTCACATAATTCACGAATTATTCGGCGAATTCGCGAATAATTCGTGAATTATGTGACTGCCGATTAAATCTGCGAATTATTCGCCATCACCGAACGCGCCGAATTATTCGCGAATAATTCCCGAATTATTCAAAAAAAAGCGAATTATTCAAAAAACAGCAAATAATTCACGAAATCAAAATCTAACGTCTCATATATTAATTTTATATTAATTTTTTGCTCGAAATCCTTTCCGAACATTTCCCGAACACTTACCGAATCTTTCCCGAATACGTGCCGATTTTTTCCGAATAGTTCTCCAAATCCGAATTTTCGACCTCGCCGAATTATTACCGAATCACGAATTTGTGACTATGCCCAAGATGTATCATCACCGACCATGGAACAAACTTCGAGAACGAGAAAGTGAAGGAATTCTGCAATAAGTATCGCATCCTCATGAAGTTCGCTGCGGTTGCGCATCCCCAATGCAACGGGCAAGCCGAATCTGCTAATAGGGATGTCCTCCGAGGTCTCTGGACCTATCTAGAAGGACGCCAAAGCAGTTGGGTCGAGAAATTACCCCGGGTCTTATGGGTCCTGCGCACATCAAAGAAGACCCCCACCGAGGAAGCCCCTTTCAGCCTCTGCTACGGGATTGAGGCAATGGTCCCAGTGGAGATCGGGCTACCCAGTCACCGGGTCGAACACTTCGATGACGAAGCCAACACCACGGCCCTCCGGACCAACCTAGATATCTTGTTGGAGAAGCGAGACCGGGCTCAGATCAGAGTTGCCGCTTATCAGCAGCAAACCGCCCGATACTACAACGTGCGAGTCAAGCACCGCTTCCCAGAGTACGCTAAGATGGGCATGTGACATAGCCAACCATGCTACCTATGGGTAGGAAGTATCCATCCACAGTCACATTATGGCTGTAGAGACATCAAGAACAAAATATAACTATCTAATACATGTCCATAAGCCAAGATAAAATGAGTCAAGAATAATAAAAATGCGGAAGCAAAAGATCCAATACAAATAACTGGAATGTATGTCCCATAATACGGGCTCACATCAGGAATAAAATGCAGAAAAGTAAAAGAACTAACTACTACTGAATCCTCACTGCTCAGCCTGCTGGCTAAAATACTCCTGCTCGGACTGCGGCAAAGGTACGGAATCTGGGCCATGCAAAACCCAGACGTCAGCGCGTCATGTCATCAAGTAATAAAATACAAACAGGGTAACAGGCAATGCAAATATGATCATGAATGATAAAGCAGGTGTAACAGCAATATAAATCAGGGCAGTGAAGGGTAGTGTGCAATGAGTAAAACTAAACTGGTCTATTGGGTTATCTACTCTCAGGTCTTTGAAATCAATTTGATGAATCATCGATGTAACTCAATAGTATCCCGTGCATGCCCGGGACCACGGTCTAAGACTCTCGGGCTGAAACTGAGACGTACCGCTAGGCACAAAAAGGAAAAGGATACAGACCAACGATGTCAGCAGCATCGTCACGAGGCGGTCCTGGCCTCAAAAACTGATCAGTAAAAGCAAGCAACTGTCGAGTTACAAGTCAGGTTTCATCATTGATTTCCCCATACCCCCAAGTTATGTATGTCAAGTCAGGTATTCAGTAATCAAGAACTAATGCCAACACAGGATCAGGTAGGAGCAGGTTTGTCGGAATAGACAACAGGAACGGTCCGTGAGGACTACAAGTCAGGTATGTTGGCATCAGACACAAGATTAGGTAACAGGTCAAGCCATGGTACATCAGGTCAAGTCAAGTAGTGTACGGTACCATGTCGGGTCAAGTAATATGTGTGTAGCTAGTCATGTCCGGGTGTAAAAGATATTATGTGAGTGCTCATAATCAACTAGTATAATCATGGTTATAATAAACAAGCATGGTATCAACAACACAATAAATTGACACATGCAATAGGTTAAGCAATAAAGCAGATTAAACTACTTAGATGTACGGTTATCAGTTTGAGTTTACGGGATGGTTTTCACATTACATGAATGCAGTATAGCAAACATAAATATTAAGATCGTGTTAATATGTACTAAAATAATCAAAGATGCAATCGAATGTAAACCAGGTTAGGAGTATGCAAACGGTCGTCCAACAGGGTATACCGTATAAAAGGAGTACTGTGGCTATGCAAATACTGGTTATATACTTTAAGTATGAATGTGGATACCTTGCGTAATAACACTAAGTGCAACATAGTATGTCCCGGGCTATGAATCAAAATGTTATGACGGGACATCAGGATGTTAAGAAAATGGAGACTATGGTATTATATTTAAACTACAGGTTTTATATGCATTCAAATAAGTATAAATAGATCACATAGCATGTAGCAAGTTTCACTTGCCTCGACGGATTGTGATACGGAAAACGGAACGTTTTGCGTCGGCGAGAAAAGTCGCGACGTGCGCACGGTACACGGGATGATTCCAAACGACGAACAGTGGAATCACACGGGTCAGGGGTCCTCGCTGGAACGTCGGGGTCGTCGACGGCCCGACCGGATACCGGAGATCTAAACAACAGTGAATATAGATGCTATAAAATGAACACAGAAAAGAAAAGAAGAGAACGGGAAACGAAGAAGAAGAAGAATGAGGAATAGCTTACTGGGGTTGGACTGGTGACACAACGAGAGACGAGATGGCGGCGTGAGATCGTCGGAGCTCCAGCCAGAGAACACGTAGGGGTGTGCAGGTCCCAGCAGCTAGGGTTTGGGGTCGGTTGGAATTTGGTTTAGATGAGGGTTCTGGTGTTTGGGTAAAGCAGAGGAGAGGAAGAGAGGGAGAGGAAGGCGGTGACGGCGAGAAGAGGGAGTTGGCGGCGAAGCGAGGGGTTGAGGTTGCCGGGTAAGTTATGGGTGTATGCAGGGAAGAGAGAAAAGAGAAAGAAGATGAAGACGAGGAGGATGAGGTTGAGAAGAAGAAGATGAGACGGAGATGGCGACGAGGCAGAGGCGGCTAGGGTTAGGTTTTGAAGAGGCGTCGAGAGTCGGCTGGGTCTCTCTTCATCTCGTGCATGGGTTTTTAAAAGACAGCAGCAGAAGAAGAAGATGTAGAAGGAGAGTGAGCAGAAGCAGAGAGCGGTGACGGGATCTATACTTACCGCGATGGGAGAGAGAAAGGGCCGCGAGAGAGGAAGAGAGAAACGAGGGGAGAGAGAAAGAGGAGGAGAGAGGAAGTTGTCTCATAGTGGGGGGTGAGCGAGAACGAGGAAGAGAGAGAAGGAGAAAAGGGAGAGAGAGGGAAGAAGGTGGGGCCCGGCGTCGAAGGAAAGGAGATTTCTGATTGGGTGAGGGAAAAATTGTTAAGAGAAAATCTATAAAGATTACTGGGGTTTTAGAATATCATCTCGTTGGCTTAAAAGAATCTGTGATTGGCTGAAAATATATTTTGGCTGATTTTAAGAAATTTGAAATAAACAGGATTTTGGCGGAATACAAAATATTTCAGAACTACGCCCGGGTCGGGTCCAAAAATTTGAATTTGAAATATAAAAATCATTGGCAAGCTCCAAAAAATTAAAAAGAAGAATTTAGTAATGAAAAAGCATACCCCCCAGACGGACGCACGTACGTGCGCATAGTCGTCCAAACACGTCCGTTTCACTGAACGGGACGAGAACACGATGCAAGGACGCTACCACAGGGTTAGGGGTATCAAGCAGGCCATGACAAGTATTTTAAAACTATTTCATGTAACTTAATTGTTATATCCAAACATATGTAATGTCGGGGTAAACTATAACTAGTAATTGTCAAAGCATGCTAAATGAAATAAATACCACACACCACATATAAGGTAACTAGAATTTGTATATCTGGACTCGGTTGTTACATTATACCCAACTACAAAAAGAATTTCGTCCTCGAAATTCCAAGAACACAAAAAGATAAATGACCAATAACTACAAGAAAAGATGGGAAAAACTTCTGCCGGATCTCATCTTCCCGCTCCCAAGTTGGTCCTCCATGTGAGCGATTTCTCCAAGAAACAAGTATAAGAGGGATAACCTTGTTCTTAAGGACCTTTTCCCTTCGATCCACAATTACTATCGGTCGCTCCTCAAAAGTCAAGTCTTCTCGTATAGTCAGCCCCGAATGATCCAACACATATTTTCATCTCGAACATACTTACGGAGTTGAGATACGTGAAACACGTCATGAACACTCGCCAAGGGTTGCATTAATTTTCTCAACAGTTTGCACAGCCAAGTCTGGTCCCAACAATCTTCGTTCACCGACATCGTCCCAACAAACAGGTGAACGACACTTGCGACCATATAGGGGTTCGAATGGAGCCATCTGAATTGTCGCCGGGAAACTGTTGTTGTAAGAAAACTCCACCAAATGCAGATGATCCTCCCAAGAACCTTTGAAATCCAACATGCAAGCTCTCAACATATCTTCAAGAGTTTGGATCGTTCTCTCTGACTGGCTAGTTGTTTGAGGATGATAAGCTGTGCTAAACTTCAATCGAGTTCCCAAACTTTCCTGTAGGCTCCTCCGAAAGTGTGATAAGAACCGAGTGTCACGGTCAGACACGATACTCACCGGTACTCCATGCAATCTTACAATCTCCTGC
Organism: Agapanthus africanus; assembly: GCA_030015575.1. NCBI lineage: Eukaryota > Viridiplantae > Streptophyta > Magnoliopsida > Asparagales > Amaryllidaceae > Agapanthus > Agapanthus africanus. The sequence goes on along the minus strand of CM057338.1, from coordinate 314,077,861 downwards.
ATGTACCGCTCTGCCCAAGTTTCCGTTGATTGACCAACCTGAAAAGGAATGAAATGAGCTGCCTTGGTCAACCGATCAACAATCACCCATACTGCATTGTTGCCTTTTGGACTCTACGATAGAGCTGTTACGAAATCCTTGGTTATATGTTTCCACTTCCACTGAGGAATCGGAAGTGGTTGCAATAAACCAGCAACCCTTTGATGTTCAGCCTTACTTGTCGAAATACCAAGCACTTTGCCACAAGCGGCAATCTCCCGTTTTATGCCTTCCCACCAGAAATGCTGTCATAAGTCTCGGTACATCTTCGTGCCTCCTGGATGTACGGAATAAGCTGAACTGTGTGCCTCCTTCATAAGCTCTTCGCGAACATCTCCCTTTGGCACATACAAACGGCTACCATATCTCAACGAACCATCTTCATGGATCAATAAGTCTGTTCGAAGTCCAACTTCAACCTGTTCTCGAAACTTTTGCAATCTAGGGTCCTGCGATTGCGCCGCGTTAATATTCTCGATTACCGGCGAATGTACTTGCAGCCGCATCCACTGTCCCGAAGAATGCGGTAGCACAACCTCCAAAACAAACCTCCGAAGTCTTCAATGAGTTTTTTCTACGTGAACACACTTCAAGCTTTTATGATCAGTGAACACCTCGACCCTTTCGCCCAAAAGGTAGTGTCTCCAAATCTTCAAAGCGAAAATCACAGCCGCCAGCTCCAAGTCGTGAGTTGGGTAATTCTTCTCATGGGTCTTCAACTGTCTCGATGCATACGCTACAACCTTCCCATGCAAAACGCATCCTAATCCTTTCCCAGATGCGTCGCTGTGAATCACTAATCCTCCGGAACTGTCTAGCACGGTCAGAATAGGGGCGGTTATCAATCTTTGCTTCAACGTCTCAAAAGCTGACGCACACCTATCCGTCCACAAAAAAGGTACCTTCTTGTGCGTATGTTTGGTCAACGGCTCCGCCAGACGAGCAAAGTTCTCCACAAATCTTCTGTAATACCCGGCGAGTCCAAGAAAACTTCTTATCTCCGCAACATTCCTCGGAATCGGCCAATCTCGAACTGCTGCAATCTTTTCGGGATCGACGGCGATTCCATTACCAGACACAACATGCCCCAAAAACTTTACTCCTTCCAGCCAAAACTCGCACTTGCTCATCTTCGCATATAATTTCTCTCGTCTTAACGTCTGCAGTGCGATCTTCAAATATACAACATGCCCTTCAAAACTCTTCGAGTAAACCAGAATATCGTCAAAGAACACCACAATAAACTGGTCCAAGAAAGGTGAAAAGATTCGGTTCATCAAGTCCATGAGCATAGTGCATTCGTAACTCCGAAGGGCATCACTAAGTACTCGTAATGTCCACACCGAGTTCGGAACGCCGTCTTGCAAATATCTTCTGTTTTCACTCGGACCTGATGATATCCGGATCGTAAATCCGGCTTCGAGAATACCCTCGCGCCACTAAGATGCTCACATAGTTCGCCAATTGCGAGGGATCGGGTATTTGTTCTTAATAGTCACCCGGTTTAATTCTCGATAGTCAATGCACATCCTTCTCCTTAACTAGAAGAACTAGAGCTCCCAAGGCGAGTTACTGCTGTGAATCCAACCCTTCTCAAGCAATTCAGTAACCTGCTTCTTAACTTCTTCCAATTCCGCTGGTGCCATTGGATAATACGCTTTAGATACTGGCGCTGCACCAGGAATAAAACCAACTGCGAACTCTACGTCTCGCCTCGGCGGTTAACCTGATATGTCCTCGAACACATCCACGAAATCTCGAACAACAGCTAGTGCTTCATCTATAGCAACCTTTATCGACGAAAGATCATTAATTGTCGGCCTAGCCCTAACCTCGACTGGCCCGACAGAACTGCTTCTTCTAGACAACCTCTGGGTGTCCGGGAATCTGGAAATTCGCTTTCTTCACTCTACACTCAATGTGAGCGTGGAAAGTGCCGAGAAAGTCCATTCCCAAGACTACATCAATACTATCAGTAACAACTTCCAAGACCTCTGCAATAGCTCCCGTTCGCAAACCACGACGAAACCAACCTTACACCCTCTACTAGTTATGATTTTCCCCAATCCCAGTGTGTATGTCGCAAAATTTAAACAGGGTCGTGAAAGTCATCGAATGAACAGTAATAAACTTGGACGACATAAATTAATGGGATGCACTAGAATTGAATAACGCTAATACGAGAAAACCATGAACAAATAGGGTACCTGAAATGACTTCCTCTGAAGGTTTAGTCTCTTCAGCCATCAGGGGAAAAGTCTGAGCCTGATTAGCTCCCCGAATAAACTGCTCTTGATCTGGAAGCTACTCTTGCGGCGGCTCCCGAGCATCTTCCTTCAATCTTAGCCTTGACGGACAATTAACAATGGTGTGATCCTCTGATCCACAAATCAGACAAAGTCCAAGTCTCTTACGACAATCTCTTCTATAATGACCCAGTCGTTGGCAGAAGTCGCACAACATCCTTCCTCTTTTCTTGGGTAACACTGGCCTCCGAACATTCTCTTCCTTATGAAGTTTCGACGGACAAGCATTGATTGTATGATCCGCTGATCCACAGACCAAACAGAGTCCACATTTTCTCCGACACTCCCTTTGCACATGCCCAGGCAAACGACAAAAGTCACAGATCACGCTCCCTCTCCGACCAGCAACGATTGTTTTCTTCATTGGTGCTACACTGCATCGGTTCACCGGAATACCTCTATGTACGGACATTTGATTTGGTGCAAACACCGGCCTCGGCTCTGTCTGCTGCTTGTGGTCCTCAAGCAAGTTACGAATTACTCCAAGCAAAGTACCGTCATCCATACACCTTTGGTACGATTGTAGATTCCTGGCCTCCATGATACTGCAACCAAACACCAAATAGTATTAGTACGATAACAGATTCAACATATAGATCAAGGATATGAGTCAAGGCTAGAACTCCAAGTTACTTAAATAGAGTACCGCATTGTAACTATGCCGCGGTATCATAGCTATAATTACATAACTCCACCCAAGTCGCCTAAGTTCTAGAGATAACAAGGAATCAGGTTTCGAGTCGATATGCAAAGGAAGTTTGCATACCGTAAAGATATAATCAGGAGGAGATTAGATTCAAGAATGGTAAAACGGCAAGGTGGCAGGACATGTTTTCTAAACACGGGTATCCTGATTCGTGTATTGGGTACAATACCCAACTACAAAAGAATCAACCCGACTAACCTATGGCTCTGATACCAAAAAAACCATGTCACGCCCCGCTTCCCAGAGTACGCTAAGATGGGCATGTGACATAGCCAACCATGCTACCTGTGGGTAGGAAGTATCCATCCACAGTCACATTACGGTTGTAGAGATATCAAGAACAAAATATAGCTATCTAATACATGTCCATAAGCCAAGATAAAATGAGTCAAGAATAATAAAAATGCGGAAGCAAAAGATCCAATACAAATAACTGGAATGTATGTCCCATAATGCGGGCTCACATCAGGAATAAAATGCAGAAAAGTAAAACAACTAACTACTACTGAATCCTCACTGCTCAGCCTGCTGGCTGAAATACTCCTGCTCGGACTGCGGCAAAGGTACGGAATCTGGGCCATGCAAAACCCAGACGTCAGCGCGTCATGTCATCAACTAATAAAATACAAACATGGTAACAGACAATGCAAATATGATCATGAATGATAAAGCAGGTGTAACAGCAATATAAATCAGGGCAATGAAGGGTAGTGTGCAATGATAAAGCAGGTGTAACAGCAATATAAATCAGGGCAATGAAGTCTTTGAAATCAATTTGATGAATCATCGATGTAACTCAATAGTATCCCGTGCATGCCCGGGACCACGGTCTAAGACTCTCGGGCTGAAACCGAGACGTACCGCTAGGCACAAAAAGGAAAAGGATACAAACCAACGATGTCAGCAGCATCGTCACGAGGCGGGCCTGGCCTAAAAAACTGATCAGTAAAAGCAAGCAACTGTCGAGTTACTAGTCAGGTTTCATCATTGATTTTTCCATACCCCCAAGTTATGTATGTCAAGTCAGGTATTCAGTAATCAAGAACTAATGCCAACACAGGATCAGGTAGGAGCAGGTTTGTCGGAATAGACAAGAGAAATGGTCCGTGAGGACTACAAGTCAGGTTTGTTGGCATCAGACACAAGATTAGGTAACAGGTCAAGCCATAGTACATCAGGTCAAGTCAAGTAGTGTACGGTACCATGTCAGGTCAAGTAATATGTGTGTAGCTAGTCATGTCCGGGTGTAAAAGATATTATGTGAGTGCTCATAATCAACTAGTATAATTATGGTTATAATAAACAAGCATGGTATCAACAACACAATAAATTGGCACATGTAATAGGTTAAGCAATAAAGCAGATTAAACTACTTAGATGTACGGTTATCAGTTTGAGTCTACGGGATGGTTTTCACATTACATGAATGCAGTATAGCAAACATAAATATTAAGATCGTGTTAATATGTACTAAAATAATCAAAGATGCAATCGAATGTAAACCAGGTTAGGAGTATGCAAACGGTCGTCCAACAGGGTATACCGTATAAAAGGAGTACTGTGGCTATGCAAATACTGGTTATATACTTTAAGTATGAATGCGGATACCTTGCGTAATAACACTAAGTGCAACATGGTATGTCCCGGGCTATGAATCAAAATGTTATGACGGGACATCGGGATGTTAAGAAAATGGAGACTATGGTATTATATTTAAACTACAGGTTTTATATGCATTCAAATAAGTATAAATAGATCACATAGCATGTAGCAAGTTTCACTTGCCTCGACGGATTGTGATACGGAAAACGGAACGTCTCGCATCGGCGAGAAAAGTCGCGACGTGCGCACGGTACACGGGATGATTCCAAACGACGAACAGTGGAATCACACGGGTCAGGGGTCCTCGCTGGATGTCGGGGTCGTCGACGGCCCGACCGGATACCGGAGATCTAAACAACAGTGAATATAGATGCTATAAAATGAACACATAAGAGAAAAGAAGAGAACAAGAAACGAAGAAGAAGAAGAATGAGGAATAGCTTACTGGGGTTGGACTGGTGACACAACGAGAGACGAGATGGCGGCGTGAGATCGTCGGAGCTCCGGCCAGAGAATACGTAGGGGTGTGCAGGTCCCAGCAGCTAGGGTTTGGGGTCGGTTGGAATTTGGTTTAGATGAGGGTTCTGGTGTTTGGGTAAAGCAGAGGAGAGGAAGAGAGGGAAAGGAAGGCGGTGACGGCGAGAAGAGGGAGTCGGCGGCGAAGCGAGGGGCTGAGGTTGCCGGGTAAGTTATGGGTGTGTGCAGGGAAGAGAGAAAAGAGAAAGAAGATGAAGACGAGGAGGAGGACGTTGAGAAGAAGAAGATGAGATGGAGATGGCGACGAGGCAGGGGCGGCTAGGGTTAGGTTTTGAAGAGGCGTCGAGAGTCGGCTGGGTCTCTATTCATCTCGTGCATGGGTTTTTAAAAGACAGCAGCAGAAGAAGAAGGTGTAGAAGGAGAGTGAGCAGAAGCGGGGAGCGGTGACGTGATTTATACTTACCGCGATGGGAGAGAGAAAGGGCCGCGAGAGGAGAGAGGAAGAGAGAAACGAGGGGAGAGAGAAAGAGGAGGAGAGAGGAAGTTGTCTCGTAGTGGGGCCCGGCGTCGAAGGAAATGAGATTTCTGATTGGGTGAGGGAAAAATTGTTAAGAGAAAATCTATAAAGATTACTGGGGTTTTAGAATATCATCTCGTTGGCTTAAAAGAATCTGTGATTGGCTGAAAAAATATTTTTGCCGATTTTAAGAAATTTGAAATAAACAGGATTTTGGCGGAATACAAAATATTTTAGAACTACGCCCGGGTCGGGTCCAAAAATTTGAATTTGAAATATAAAAATTATTGGCAAGCTCCAAAAAATTAAAAAGAAGGATTTAGTAATGAAAAAGCATACCCCCCAGACGGACGCACGTACATGCGCGTAGTCGTCCAAACACGTCCGTTTCATTGAACGGGACGAGAACACGATACAAGGACGCTACTACAGGGTTAGAGGTATCAAGCAGGCCATGACAAGTATTTTTAAATTATTTTAAGTAACTTAATTGTTATATGCAAACATATGTAATGTCGGGGTAAACTATAACTAGTAACTGTCAAAGCATGCTAAATGAAATAAATACCACACACCACACATAAGGTAACTAGAATTTGTATATCTGGACTCGGTTGTTACAGCTTCTTCAAGACCGGAGACCTAGTCTTGAGGCGAAACGAGTTCGTCGATTAAGGAAGGCTGCATAAGTTTTCGCCTAAATGGGACAGCCCCTTCCTCGTCTCCGAGGTCATTCCCGGCGGAGCCTACCGATTGCAAGACGCGGACGGACGCAAGTTTCTACGGCCTTACAACGCTGAGAAACTCAAGCTATACCAGTGAAGGGAATATCCATGAGTGTGTATTTCTTTTTTCATAAGAACAATGTAAACTCTTCTAAGTCCTTTCTATTTAATAATACGAAGGGAACACTAAAACGTTGCGAAAAGAAGAATTTTATTCATTCAAAAAGTACTATGGGCTGCTCAGCCTTACAGAAAAGAGGTTACAACAGAGGTGGAACAGGATCAAGAAAGTACTTCTGGTGATACTCAGAGTACATTTCAGTCAGCCGGGCCATAGCCGTTGTAGCCCGCTCCTACCGACGCTGCACGCAGACCCAGGACGCCACGAAAGCACCTCATCAAGAGGCAGCCGAGCGGCTACCCTGCTCGGCTATCCCTGGCCGGTAGTTCCCTACCCTACGACGCCAGGGATCAAAGCCCTCGCCAAGAGGCGGCCGAGCGGCTACCCTGCTCGGTCATCCCCGGCTGGCAGTTCACTGCCACACAGCGCCAGGGATCGAAGCCCTTGCCAAGAGGCAACCGATCGGCTTCACTGCTCGGTCCGTCCTTAGCGGGCCTCTTCCGGCCCTTCCAGCACTAAGGATCAAAGCCCTCACCAAGAGGTAGCCGAGCGGCTACCCTGCTCGGCTATCCCCGGCTGGTAGTTCACTGCCACACAGCTCCAGGGATTGAAGCCCTCGCCAAGAGGCAACCGAGAAGCTTCACTACTTGGACCATCCTTAGCAGGCCTCTTATGGCCCCTCCCACGCTAAGGATCGAAGCCCTCATTAAGAGGCGGCCGAGCGGCTACCCTGCTCGGCTATCCTTGGCTGGTAGTTCCCTACCCCACGACGCCAGGGATCAAAGCCCTTACCAAAAAGCAGCTGAGCGGCTACCCTGCTCGGCTATCCCCGGCTGGTTTCCCTACCCCACGACGCTAGGGATCAAAGCCCTCATTAAAAGGCAGCCGAGCGGCTACCCTGCTCGGCTATCCCTGGCTGGTAGTTCCCTACCCCATGATGCCAGGGATCAAAAGCCTTCGCCAAGTGGCACCGGGCAGTAACCCTGCTCGGCCCGTCCTTAAGGATCAAAGCCCTCGCCAAGAGGCACCGGGTAGTAACCCTTCTCGGCCCGTCCTTAGTAGGCCTCTCACGGCCCCTCCCACGCTAAGGATTAAAAGCTCTCATCAAGAGGCAACCGAGCCCGCCCTTGCTTGGTTATCCCTGACTGGTAGCTCCCTACCCCACAACGTCAGGTATCAGAGCCCTCGCCAAGAGGCACCGGGTGGCAATCCTGCCTGGCCTCGTCCTTAAGGATCAAAGCCCTCACCAAGAGGCACCGGGAAGCAACCCTGCTCGACCCGTCCTTAGTAGGCCTCTTACAGCCCCTCCTGCGCTAAGGATCAAAAGCCCTCGCCAAGAGGCAACCGGGCCCGCCCTTGCTCGGTTATCCCTGGCTGGTAGCTCCCTACCCCACAATGCCAGAGATCAAAGCCCTCATCAAGAGGCAGCCGAGCGGCTACCCTGCTCGGCTATCCCTGGCTGGTAACTCCTTACCCACAGCGCTAGAGATCAAAGCCCTCACCAAGAGGCGGCCGAGCGGCTACCCTGCTCGGCTATCCCTGGCTGGCAGTTCCCTACCCCACGACGCCAGGGATCAAAGCCCTCACCAAGAGGCAGCCGAGCGGCTACCCTGCTCGGCTATCCCTGGTTGGTAGTTCCCTACCCCACGACGCCATGGATCAAAGCCCTCGACAAGAGGCAACCGAGCATCTACCATGCTCGGTCATCCGTAGCTGGTGTTACTAACCGCCAACGCCACAGCCCAAGCCCTCGCTATGAGGCCATCCGCGTCTAAGCAATCCCAACCTCGACTTCGGGGCCATGGAGATACCGTCACCCCACCGATCTTTGCACACTTGGCAGATGAACAGATTCAACTCGACGTGTGATCGCTAGACGAAAAACAGGCCTAACACGAAGGCAGTACTATGCAAATACAAGTGTTTACCGACAAAAGGAAAATACGCACGCAAATACCATTGCAAAAAGTTTTTATTCACAAAGCCAAAAGTCCTTACAAGGGTATTGTGGGCTCCTCAGCCTTATCAAATTACCCGAAGGGTTACAAAAGAGAGAGAGGAGGAAAAGCTAAAAAGTTCGGGCCGCAAGCCCCGCCTAGACCTCACCTCCCTCATCACCATCGACCGGACTCATGACCACCGAAAGTGGGACCCAAGCACGGAGTTCACCGTCGGCAAACTCCGGAAACTGATCCTTGACGGCATCAAGAGCTTTGTTCCATGCAATGGCGGAGGCCTCACCGAGGTTGACGTAAAACTGGTCCGACCCCTTATAATCAGTCACCGCCTTTCTAGCCCGAATCTCGGCAACCTCCGCCGCTTGAAGCGACGCCTCGGCATCCCGCCTATTGGCATCCCTCGTCCTCTTCATGGCTGCAAAGCGATCGGTCAATTCCATAAACTTCGCCTCGATGACTAGGTGGGACTCATTTAGGCGGTGATAGGACTCCCGACACTTTGAGACGGCGAGCTCCGCGGTGGCCGATCGGGCTTCAAGGACGGCCATCCTCTTCCTTTCCAGACGCAGCTCAAGTTGCAGATCCTCGGCCTCTGAAGAAGACTTTCCCGCCGGCCTCGTAGCATGGATAGCCCCCTCGGTCTCCATGTGAGTAACGAGGGCGCAGTGTTGAAGGACCTGACAAAAAAAGGAAAGAAACTTAGAGACACTCGAACTAAAGAAAGGGCGCTCGAAATAACACATGAGGGAGTACATACCTGCACCGCCTCCTGAGCTATAGCCACCATTTAGGCCCTCAGGGTCCCCCACGGAATCTTGCCTCCCGCCGACTGTTCCATACCAGCAAGCAGGCTAGCAGCAACGGAAAGCTTGGATGGGACTACGAAACGGACGTCCCCCTCCTGCATAGGAATCCCCTCAGGAGTCTCCATCGGTGGCGCGCGAGAGACCATCCCCTTCCTCTTAAGAGGAACCCCGTCTTCGTCCTCTCCTGCATCTTTCGTCCGGGGCTCGGGAACCCGTGGACGCCTTTGGCCATCGTCGGGGCAATCATCAGGAGCTCGTGACGAGGCAGATGTCCCCGCCGCCGCCGACACATTTGGTGCGGGGCTCGAGTTAGCCAGAGGAACGGCCGCACCGTCGGCCCCCTTCCGGGACAGAGCACCGAGGGCACCAAGAGTCCTGGATCGATCCATTTGTCCTGCCCAAGGGAAAGGCAGGCTCAACTCAGAAGGAGAAGAAGCAGAAGAAAGAAAAGGAAGAATCTACGGGGTGCTCCTTAGACTCTACCCGAACTATTTTTACGGACTCCTTAGAAGAAGACACCTAACCTGATGGAGAGAAGTCCTCGGGAGAGAAAACACAGAGATCCGACCTAAAAAGGAGAGTGCCGAGCTAACGAGATTCAGGACGAGGAAAATTTGTAGAGGTATGGGCCTTGATGGGGACCCCACCTCTATTATAGCTGCCAACTGTTCTCCGCCGAACACAGAGACGCAACCGCGTAGATCCGTTTTGCCTGAATTTGGGGGCAAATGCTAATTGGTTTTATCCGTCCACCTCTCCGAAGATGCCAAGTTGATTTATGGCATCGTATATCGGAGGTTTAGACGGATGCGGCCGTTGTAGCAGACTTCGTCAGATTCCCCCTCGTTTGAGAGGTTTTTGACTGTGGGGACGCTCTTCCCTACAGGCACAAGCCCCTGCAGTTAATTACGCTACCGCATCGCTGTAACAACTTTCTCCTTTTCCAGATGGTCACTTCGTGTCGTGTATGTTTGTTTATTTTTGGTTGCCTATGGATTGTATACGGAGACTAATTTATGTTGTCGCCCGTAGGGCGTGGATTAGTCCAAATCCGTATTTTCTTAGATTTGGGTTTGGGGTTGGGTTTAAGAGTACGTTAGTCTCGTTTGAGACTAAAATCAACTTAAACGTTTGTTAAGGATACATTAGTCTAATTTTAGACTAAAATCAACTTAACGATTTATTAAGGATACATTAGTCTAATTTTAGACTAAGATCAACTTAACAGGATCATTTAGATCCAACAAAAGAGCATTTGGACTCTATTGTTTTAGTTTAGGGACTTTGCGGTCCATAATTAGTTTAAGGACGTTACGGTCTAATGTTAGTTTAAGGACATCTCGGTCCATGGGTTTAAAGACGTCATAGTCTGTAAAGTTTAAAGACATCATAGTCTATGAGTTTAAGGACCTCACAGTCCATAAAGTTTAAGGACATCTAGTCCATGAGTTTAAAGACCCCACAGTCCGAGATTAAAGACATCATAGTTCATGGGTTTAAGGACCCCATAGTCTATGAAATGCCTGGTCGTCAGAACCCGTTACCTCTCTGAAGACGTTGAAGGATTATAACGACACATATCAGAGGAGTGCAGAGATGTACCCTCGAACCAATGTGGGTTGGGAGATCTGTAGTCCAATTTGGGACTAAGATCAATTAATTAGATTATGAGCATATGGGCTCAGTTAAATCTGAATTGAGGACTTATGGCCAACTTGGGCTAAGTCCAATTAGGTTTTTAAATAATGTTGGACACTTGTTTGGGCTGCTGAACATTTGTCTGGGCTTAGCCCCCCTTTATTTAGTAATGCTAAACATGGGTCCGAGTTCTGTCATGCCCCGCTTCCCAGTATACGGGCAGAGGACGCGACGAGACCGCTACGTATTTACTGTGAAGTAAATACGCTAAGTGTATCTAAGCAATATAAAAGTAAAGCACAAGAGACAAGATATAATAAAAACATCAACTTTATTTATTCACATTCTTTCTGTACAATGCATGGAAAGTAAATACAACTGAAATAAAACAATGCCTAAACAAGGGCATAACAGAAATGAAAAGTACTGAATGGAAAGTGTACAATGACTAGAGCTCGGGGTCTTCACTGAACTGGTCCAAGTCTTCAGCAGTAGGCTCGATCTCTGAAGTGTCCAGATTACCTGACGACATTCAAAGAAGAAAGAAAAAGAATGTCGTCAGCGAACAGGTCGCTCGGTAAGTCGCAAAGATAAAGGAGAAATAGAATAGACAGAATAAGAAGGCATCTTTTAAAGTTATATCATATTGTTGTAATGTTGTGTTAACGCTGTTGTTTGTAGCTTGGTACAGAAGGATGCCAATGTATACGAGAGGAGTCTCGTTAGACTAGAGACTACGGTGAACTGAATATAGAGTACAAGGCTCCGTTAGAAGGCCCGGAACAACGGCAATTGGATTCATGTTAGGTGTCTTAAATCTTCCAGTCTCGTGCCACTTTTAACACCTTCCGTACCAGTCTACCCCTTAAACCCCGTAGTGTTTTGATTGTATTGTATTGTAAACTGTATAGATTGTATAATTGGATGACTGACCGAAACCATGATATCTGTAACGGATGTAACCGTAGAATCATGTAAATTTATGTAAACTGGAGATCAAGTAAATGGAATGTATATCCATGGTTCGGTTAAGTCAAGTTCTATAATGGATTCATGGATTCATGTTGAATTGGAATATTGTAGATTGTACTTGAATCATATTCAAGTCAGATTATAATGAGACTCAAACCGAGTCAGACAATTAGAAAGGTAAATTGAAGTCCTGATTGTTTTGATGTTATCGGTAACCGCTGCACATGGGCGGCATGATTTGTGTCTTTTTCAAAAACAATTACCTTATTGATAACATCATTGTTAAATTGTCTACCTTAGATAGGCAAGCACCCACTTCTCCGGCTCCCTGAGGCTCAAGAGATTGGTCCCGCTTAAACCTATGTTTACTAGGGTCCTTAGGGTAATTTATAAAACTTGAAGGGGTTTTATGTAAAAATACTTTTATATACTTTTCAAAATACTCCCCAAGTATTTAGTTATCGTCTTTGAAGTTATCATGAATGTAGATTTTATACATGTTGCATTTCTAGTAAGAATGACCTAATTTTCATAATATATGGTATTAACTTGTAATATTGATCTTGTATTGAATTCATGGTATTTTAGTGTAAAATGATTCTTGTGACATTTTTTTAGAAAAAATGGAAGATTTGTAATAATTCAAAATAGATATTTTTATGTTACATATACATATATTTATACGAAAAAGTATATATATAATATTCTAGAAATCTCGTTTTCTTAAGATGTCGTATTTTAAATCTTACGAGACCGAATGCTCCTTGCGGAGGTTTTCATCTCGCACTACTAAGCCCGAGGATGTGCGATAATCCGCACCATCCAGAACGGGTTTCCCAAATGGGTTGTAGCGGCGCTTTGTAAAGATTTGTATAAATACTAATCATTAAGGAAAACGGTTTTATTAATTATGGTATTTAAATGAAAAAGTGTCGTTTTCCCGTATTCTATGTTCTAGGGTCTCCTAAATCAATTAGACTGCTCCTAACTGGTCCAAAACGACAAGTTGTGAGATATCCCTCAAATCGCCTCTTCACCGCCAATTGTGGCCAGGTAAGTACAAGTGAAAAAAGGAGGGTTCCGCTCATGAATCACCGTGAGGCGGGCCTTTTAAAGTTAGCTTTCTCACTTGTCTAGCCTAGGCACCACAAAATCAGGTTTAAATAAACGACTGAATGCCCACAACCTTCCTCTGGCCTAATGAGCGCGACAGTTCTTAATTGGCTGAGTCTAGATATATTTTTTTATTAGCTCAAAGGTTATTTATTTGTAAAGATTTTGATTTCCCATATTCTATGTTGTATATGAGTATGTGAGGAGGTAGGTCGTTACCTCATGATCTATTTAAAGGTATAACAAGTTTAATGGTTTAAATGTCGCAAAAGGAACTATGTGGTATTTAAATGAAAAAATATGGTAAAAGGAACTAGCAATTATTTTGTGATATGAAACTTGATCAATTTGGTTGATTAGTGTTTAATAGTCAACATGAGAAAGTTTAAGCATAATTGTATTAACGAGAAGTGAAGTTTTATGAAGAAACCGAATCGGAAATCGGATTTGTTCCGATTCCGTCGGGTTTTGTAAATCCGTATTTTAGAAAAGAAAAGAGAGGTAGAATTTGGGGACTTACGGGTTTTGGACAATAACGAGAGTGAGATGGAAGGAGAGGAATCGCCGGTGTGTCGCTTCGTCGCCGAGAGCTCCTAGAACGATCGCCGAAAGTTCGCCGGGAATTTCGTCGTAGCTTCGCTTCGTGCTCGTTTTCAAAGTACACAAGTTTCTTGGGAATTTTAGAGAGTTGGCTAAGAGTTTTGGGGTGAGAGGGTAGAGGGTAGGGGTGTATTTATAGGGTTAGGCCAGGGTTAGGGTAGATGAAGGGTTTTGATTTAAAAAATGTAAAAAAATGTAGGAAAAATGTATTAAAATGGAGTAAATGAGTGTTAATGGGGTCTCTGGAATTGATCTCAGAATTTAAAGAATGTAGGGGAGTTGGTCAGCCCAAGAGTCATCTTTCCCCAGTTGACGACTCGGCCGGTCCGCGGGCCGAGTCGAAGGCTGAGGATGTTGGGGGTCGCCTGAGGTAGTCACTGGTACTTTCAGTTTTTTATGGGTAGTGGGAAATTTTGGAGTTATCTCGTGTGGACTGTTGGGCTTCTATAAAATTTAAAACAAATAAATATTAAAAATAATATGGAGTATGGGATTTGAACTCTGGTGGCTTGGTTCAGCAGCTCCTTCTTGTAATTATGGAGCTAATTAATTACTTAAAGTAATAACAGACGATGTAAATACTCCAAGTATACATTAATTTTAAAGCAAATTTTTGTACACTAAAAATGGAGTTGTTACATTCTTTTAACTTGTAATTAAAAAGCAAAATAATTACTTATATCTTGTGCTCAGGCTAAAATACCCCTTTATGGATTTTGAAAAAATTATTTTGAAAAAAATTGTATAGGAAATTTAGGGTTGTTACATTCTACCCTCCTTATAAAAATTTCGTCCTCGAAATTTGTAAAAGAAAAGTGTAACAAATTCAAGGAAAGTTTGGTGACTGGAGTACTGACAGTGTATGAAAAAAATAACAAGGTGGTGCAAGGGTTTTTAAAAATGTGAAAAATGTGTGAAGGAATGAAAGAATGCGAAGGTTTTGGTAAGATTGTAAAAGAGGTGATTGAATTTTGGGTTAGGACAGATTCAAAGTATATGATTCAAGGAATATGAAATTGTAAGATTCAAGGAACATGAATTGTAAAGAATGTTTTAGTTGCTGGTTCTTGTGTTATATTGCTTAGGTTGTTCACGCAGAACAGAACTGCATGATAGAGTTTCATACAGCTCTGACCTGTATGGGCCACCAACAAAATCTGTCACGCCCCGCTTCCCAGTACACGGGCAGAGGACGCGACGAGGCCTCTACGTATTTACTGTGAAGTAAATACGCTAAGTGTATCTAAGCAATATAAAAGTAAAGCACAAGAGACAGGATATAATAAAAACAACAACTTTATTTATTCACATTCTTTCTGTACAATGCATGGAAAGTAAATACAACTGAAATAAAGCAATGCCTAAACAATAGTATAACAGAAATGAAAAGTACTGAATGGAAAGTGTACAATGACTAGAGCTCGGGGTCTTCACTGAACTGGTCCAAGTCTTCAGTAGTGGGCTCGATTTCTGAAGTGTCCAGATCACCTGACGACATTCAAAGAAGAAAGAAAGAGAATGTCGTCAGCGAACAGGTCGCTCGATAAGTCCCAAAGATAAGGGAGAAATAGAATAGACAGAATAAGAAGGCATCTTTTAAAGTTATATTATATTGTTGTAATATTGTGTTAACGCTGTTGTTTGTAGTTTGGTACAGAAGAATGCCAGTGTATACGAGAGGAGTCTCGTTAGACCAGAGATTACGGTGAACTGAATATAGAGTACAAGGCTCCGTTAGAAGGCCCGTAACAACGGCAATTGGATTCATGTTAGGTGTCTTAAATCTTGCAGTCTCGTGCCACTTTAAACACCTATCGTACCAGTCTACCCTTTAAACCCCGTAGTGTTTTGATTGTATTGTATTGTAAACTGTATAGATTGTATAATTGGATGACTGACCGAAACCATGATATCTGTAACAGATGTAACCGTAGAATCATGTAAATGGATGTAAACTGAAGATCAAGTAAATGGAATATATATCCATGGTTCGGTTAAGTCAAGTTGTATAATGGATTCATGGATTCATGTTGAATTGGAATATTGTAGATTGTAGATTGTACTTGAATCATATTCAAGTCAGATTATAATGAGACTCAAACTGAGTCAGACAATTAGAAAGGTAAATTGAAGTCCTGATTGTTTTGATGTAATCGGTAACCGCTGCACATGGGCGGCAGGATTTGTGTCTTTTTCAAAGACGATTACCGTATTGATAACATCGTTGTTAAATTGTCTACCTTAGATAGGCAAGCACCCACTTCTTCGGCTCCCTGAGGCTCAAGAGATTGGTCCCGCTTAAACCTATGTTTACTAGGGTTCTTAGGGTAATTTATAAAACTTGAAGGAGTTTTATGTAAAAATACTTTTATATACTTTTAAAAATACTCCCCATGTATTTAGTTATCGTCTTTGAAGTTATCATGAATGTAGATTTTATACATGTGGCATTAAGAATGACCTAATTTCCATAATATATGGTATTAACTTATAATATTGATCTTGTATTGAATTCATGGTATTTTAGTGTAAAATGATTCTTGTGACATTTTTTAGAAAAAATGGAATATTTGTAATAATTCAAAATAGATATTTTTATGTTACATATACATATATTTATATGAAAAAGTATATATATAATATTCTAGAAATCTCGTTTTCTTAAGATGTCGTATTTTAAATCTTTCGAGACCGAATGCTCCTTGCGGAGGTCTGCATCTCGCACTACTAAGCTCGAGGATGTGCGATAATCCGCACCATCCTGAACGGGTTCCCCAAATGGGTTGTAGCGGCGCTTTGCAAAGATTTATATAAATACTAATAATTAAAGAAAACGGTTTTATTAATTATGGTATTTAAATGAAAAAGTATCGTTTTCCCGTATTCTATATTCTAGGGTCTCCTAAGTCAACCAGACTGCTCCTAACTGGTCCAAAACGACAAGCTGTGAGATATCCCTCAAATCGCCTCTTCACCGCCAATTGTGGCCAGGTAAGTATAAGTGAAGAAAGGAGGGTCCCGCTCACGAATTACCGTGAGACGGGCCTTTTAAAATTACCTTTCTCACTTGTCTAGTCTAGGCACCACAAAGTCAGGTTTAGATAAACGGCTGAATGCCCACAACCTTCCTCTGTCCTAATAAGCGCGACAGTCCTTAATTGGCTGAGTCTAGATATTTTTTTTATTAGCTCAAAGGTTATTTATTTGTAAAGATGTCGATTTCCCGTATTCTATGTTGTATATGAGTGTGTGAGGAGGTAGGTCGTTACCTCGTGATCTACTTAAAGGTATAACAAGTTTAATGGTTTAAATGTCGCAAAAGGAACTATGTGATATTTAAATGAAAAATACGGTAAAAAGAACTAGCAATTATTTTGTGATATGAAACTTGATCAATTTGGTTGATTAGTGTTTAATAGTCAACATGAGAGAGTTTAAGCATAATTGTATTAACGAGAAGTGAAGTTTTATGAAGAAACCGAATCGGAAATCGGATTTGTTCCGATTCCGTCGGGTTTTGTAAATCCGTATTTTAGAAAAGAAAAGAGAGGTAGAATTTGGGGACTTACGGGTTTTGGACAATAACGAGAGTGAGATGGAAGGAGAGGAATCGTCGGTGCGTCGCTTCGTCGCCGAGAGCTCCTAGAACGATCGCCGGAAGTTCGCCGGGAATTTCGTCGTAGCTTTGCTTCATGCTCGTTTTCAAAGTAGACAAGTTTCTTGGAAATTTTAGAGAGTTGGCTAAGTGTTTTGGGGTGAGAGGGCAGAGGGTAGGGGTGTATTTATAGGGTTAGGCTAGGGTTAGGGTAGATGAAGGGTTTTGATTTTAAAAATGTAAAAAAATGTAGGAAAAATGTATTAAAATGGAGTAAATGAGTGTTAATGGGGTCTCTGGAATTGATCTCAGAATTTAAAGTATGTAGGGGAGTTGGTCAGCCCAAGAGTCATCTTTCCCCAGTTGACGACTCGGCCGTCCGGCCGAGTCGAAGGTTGAGGATGTGGGGGGTCGCCTGAGGTAGTCACTGGTACTTTCAGTTTTTCATGGGTAGTGGGAAATTTTGGAGTTATCTCGTGTGGACTGTTGGGCTTCTATAAA
This sequence comes from Agapanthus africanus, assembly GCA_030015575.1. NCBI lineage: Eukaryota > Viridiplantae > Streptophyta > Magnoliopsida > Asparagales > Amaryllidaceae > Agapanthus > Agapanthus africanus. The sequence continues at coordinate 314,060,185 of CM057338.1, read as the reverse complement.
ATTTAAAACAAATAAATATTAAAAGTAATGTGGGGTATAGGATTTGAACTCTGGTGGCTTGGTTCAGCAGTACTAGGTATTACCAATGAGCTACAAGCTCCTTCTTGTAATTATGGAGCTAATTAATTACTTAAAGTAATAACAACAGAAGTAAATACTCTAAGTATACATTAATTTTAAAGTAAATTTTTGTACACTAAAAATAGAGTTGTTACATTCTTTTAACTTGTAATTAAAAAGCAAAATAATTACTTATATCTTGTGCTCAGGCTAAAATACCCTTTTATGGATTTTGAAAAAAATTGTATAGGAAATTTAGGGTTGTTACAGGTTCTGACAATGTTTTTGTCTTTTATTGAGTGCTGAGCACTCATATGCCATATGAGATGATCAATTTTGGAAGACAAGGGTGTATTTGAGGTTCAGTCAAAGGGGAGTCTTGCCTCTGGAAGACTTAGCTAATTTAGGCTAAGACTGGTTCGAATATATTGTTAAACACTAGCACATATTTGGTGATCACGTGTTCCCATATGATGCAAAATAGTGTTGAACACTAGGGATGAAGTGCTTAAAATAGTGTTAAATACTAAAAAAATGATGCGCTCACGTGAGGACACGTGAGGCGCCCTAGGATTGGGCCAATCTTCCTTTATTTTATTCTCAGAATATTCAAATAAGTGCTAAACACTTAATCTTTATGATCATCACGTGTGAACACGTGATGGTGCCCATTCATTGGGTATTAACTTCTCAGTTTTACCTCGTTTTCTCTTTTTTTTAAAGCGGTGTTTTTCAGGGGTCACGTGGGGACACGTGAGGCGCCCAAAATCTGTCCTGACTCGGTTTTGTTCTCTTTATTTTGAGGAATTTATCCAAGGGTCACGTGGGAGCACGTGACCCATCTCATTCATTCTCTTTTGTTTTGACCATTGAGGGGAGGGTCACGTGATCATGTTGGGTACTTGATCTTTTTACGTGCATGAAAAGTCTAAGTCCCCTGTTTAAGAATTAAATTCTTTTGTAGTGTTAAAACCTAATTTTATTTAGAGGAACTAAATTCCTATGTGTTTGGAAGTATTAAATTCTTTAAACTCAATTCTCCCTCTAAGTTTTGGATTTGCATGACAGAATCTCCCCGATGAGAATTAAATTCTCAACTTATGGGGAGATCTGCTTCTGCAGATCTTCAACCATGAAGAAGAACTAAGTTCTTATATTAAGGGTTAAACTATATCTTTGTTGGAGGAATTAAATTTCTATGTGCTTGTGGGAGAATAAAATTCTCTGAACTTAGGTCCTCCCTCAGGTTTTAGATCTACATGGCAGAATCCCCCGATGAGAATTAAATTCTCAACATATGGGGAGATCTGCTTCTGCAGATCTTCAACTAAAGGAAGAACTAAGTTCTTATTTAGAAGAGTTAAACTCTTAGTTTGAGAATTTAATTCTCTTATAGGGTTATGGGAGCTTATAGAATGATCTCTTTCCCTCTCTTACCTAGGATTTCTTTCTTTTCTAAAGAGATCTTCTTTTCTCTCTGGAGAATTAAATTCTTTTTTTTTTGTATTCTCTCTGTTTTTGTATCTTTCTCCCTTTTTTTTCCTCCTCTCTTCTTGGCTCTTATTTATAGGAGAAAGAAAAGAACCAGTTTGTTTAGTCAATCTTTCATTGAAAATTTTTGATTGATTTTTGTAACCAATATGATCTTTTAGATCACTCGGTGAATTTTATTCACCATTGGATTTTTAATCCAAAAGATATTTTATTTGTTGTTCCTGGAAGATTTTTAGGAAAGTCTTTCCTTGTATAAAATCTTTCTATAAATTGGTAATTTTTAATCACCATTGGATTTTTAATCCAACGGTGCTCCACTTTACAGAGGGCAATCTTTTTGTTTGGAAAGATCTAAGGAAATATTAGGGTTTTTGATTTCCCTTAATTAGAATTTAAATCTATTAGTTCAGAAGGTTTAAGAGCCTATCACGTGTTAGCACGTGACCCTCTGTCACGTGTGGGCACGTGATGCCCCATTTAGGGTTTTCTTTCCATTAACTCAGAGAGTTTTTTTAAGACCTTATCACGTGGTGGCACATGACCTACTGATTTAGCATTTAACCAGAATTTAATTCCATTATTTTAAAAAACTCGGGAACTTATCACGTGTCGGCACGTGTTCCCTGGTCACGTGTGGGCACGTGATGCCCCATTGGTTTTTTTTTTCTTGTTGTTTTATTATACCTTTTAATTCCTTTCAGTGGGTTTAAAGGCCCATCACGTGTGGGCACGCGACCCTTTTTGATCAGAATTCAATTCTATTAGTTCAAAGGGTTCAGGAACCCATCACGTGCTGGCACGCGACCCTATCTCAAATTGTGTATCCTACCGCCTATAACTTTGCTCATAGAAGGTCACGTGTCCCCATGTGATGCCCGATCACGTGTGGACACATGATGCTCCTCCTATGTATTTCCTTGCTGCTTTATTCAGTTCCCATGAGGGAACAAATGCCCCCATAGCGTTGTGCTCACGTGTTTGCACGTGAGAGCAACGCTGTCACTCTTGTGGCCGTTGGATCTGCCTAGAGAATAGGGAATATGAACCGTTTCCCACCACATCCTATAAATGCAAGGGTCTTTTCAGAAGTGCCTCCACTCTTTCATCTTCTTCCCTGTTCATTTTCCTTTGAGAATTTAATTCTCTTCCTCAGAGCTTAGTTCTCTGTTCCAAAAATTTCAGAGTTTAACTCTGTCCCAGAAAGAATCTTTTCTTCAGGTAATGGTTTTGAACAACTGAAGAACTTATATATAAAAGAAAACTCTTTGGATTTTAAATCCACACTAAGGGTTTTTCCCTTCAAAGAACTCATCTTTTCGATCTTTAGGTAGTAAACCCCAAATGTTGGGTACGTTCTGATTTCAGGGGTTTAATGATGGTATCTGTTTCCTTCTGGAATTTAATTCCATTTCAAAGAGCTTAGCTCTGAAATTTGTCTGGGAATTTAGTTCCTCTGTTCAAAAGAAATTTAATTTCTCTAGAGAACTTAGTTCTTAAAAGAAGACTTCTTGGGATTTTTTTATCCTGAGTTGTTCTTGACAACAAAATTTTAGGAGATATTCTGCTTGATTTGCACAGAGTTCATGATGGGTTCTGCCTTGGGGGAATGTGCAGAGATGTTTAAACTCCCCTATTCATTCATTGAGAATCTTCCTTTTTTTCTCATAATGATTACCCTGCCTCATCATTAGTGAGCCGCCATCTTGATTTTGTGGGGCCTCTATATTTTGCAACCAATGGTCCCATGAAATAAGTGGCTTGTCGTTTTCTTCCACTATCTTTATATATATAGATATATATATACACATGTGAGTTTCATTAACAGTTTCCCCTCCTTTATTTCAGGAAAAATGGCCTCTCTTCCATACTTCCCTTTTACCCGCTCGGACGCTGCCTTTCCTCAGTCACCGTCTGACGAAGAGGCGATGGCGATGATTAGAGCCCATGATCCGGATCGCACCAGTCTGCTTTTATAGGGAACCTGGAACGGTCATATCATCCGGGGTCGCCGGAGTTTTATTTGCGGGGAGCCGATGGAACCTCTTCGTCCTATATTGCCGATGGAACGCCCACAGACTGCTTATGCAGTGGAAGTGACCAATTGGACTCTTTCGGGCCGGCTAGAGCCCTTTACTTCTGGGATACCTAACCAGCCCCTGCTAGCTATAGATATCTTGGGGCGTCGGATTTGCTAAGGTGAAGCTCGACTTTAGGGGCAGGTTTATAAAGTGGGTATCACCCCCTGGCACCCAGTGGGCTACCTTATTTGGGCTCGCTATATTCTTTCTGTCTACCGTGCAAGACCGCAGAAGGTTGGACTATACCAGGCGGTGTATGCATCGCTCTTTCATTACCATGCTCCCCACGTCTGGTGGATCAAAACTTTCTTGAACCAGTGGAATCTGCCCACCAACACCTTCCTGCTAGGGGATCGAGAGGTGTTTATCTCATTGGATGAATTCCGTGAGATATCAGGACTGCCCATTAGGGGGAGCATTATGAGGAACTGTTGCCTCCAGATGAATATGTTTTCTCTACCATGCCGGCTATGCTCGATAGTCTGACAGCCGAAACCGCCGTTCTTCATAGGTATCCCAGTCTGATCAAGGCCCTGGGAATTTTCGACAGATTGTTTGCGAAGTCAGAAGGGCAGGGTGTCACTTTCGAGAGCTTTATCGCCTGTTTCATTCGGGGGGATATTTTATCCAAGGAGGCCCCGAAGTTTGCGAGCATTGACGACCCTTTTGGGTTTGGGTTGAATAAACTGCCGGCCAAAGAAGAAGATCTACCGCAGTTCTACATTCCGATCATGTCGGCCGTGTCTTTTGATGCAATTGTGGCCCCTTGGCATAGACGAAGAGACCTTCTTCGCCGGCTTTATTAGCCTTTGGCTCAGCTGGTTTGTGATACCGTCACACCGACGCTTCATGAGAGCTTCCGTCTTCTATCCCGCCCATCATGTAGCTGAAGGGGCGAAGTTGGCTGTTGGTATCGCGGGACTATCGCATCTTTATCACGGGTTAAGTGTTGCGGCCAAAACTTCGGCTCCAGGTGTAGAGTTGTGAATCACCCCCTTCATTACTTCACATCTTGGATTGAAATGCACGTGCTGGGGGCATTCGCGGCACATCAACGACTAAACTTCTATGATTCCTACACCTTCCCCCGAGTTATGAGATTGGTGGATGCCTCCGCTCCCGATCCGACTCAATTAGGGGCCCTCTGTGTTCTGCTCAATACATATACCCATGAGGGACGAATGATGTTTATTGATCGTGTTCTTTCTGCTCCGGCGGGGCCTGTCCAGCAGTTGTTCGACTTGTTAAAAGGGGGAGCACCCTCTTTAAAGCCTAGGGAGATCATTCATCTGTACTCGATCAGGCCGGGCTATTTGGTGTTTCGCCAAAATGATACGGCTCTCCTTATGCGGTATAATCCGCACCGCTTTGCCCGACAACTAGGCTATGATCAGGGCGTCCCCTTTGAAGCGTTCTTGGTTGAGCCTGCTTCGTCATTAGGAGTCATTCACGATGTTATTCATCATTTTATGTGGCTGAATACTGGCTCCGTGTTCATGATCCCAGAACCTGACTATCTCCCCAGGTCTGTGGGCTCCTTTGTGGGCTGGTATCGCCACCGGGTTGGTCCTATCATTGCCGAAGAAAGGCGGGTGCTCTTTGAATATAAAACTCCTGCTCCAACTCAAGCTACTCATGTTCCGTTGCGACCACGATCAGTTATTCGCCCTCTTTTGAGGGATGGTGGTGCGGTCGTCATCTTGCAGGCCGCAGAAACCGAGTTGATTCCTCCCACCGCAGGGATGTCGATGCGTACTAGAGCTCGGGCAAAGGCTTCCGCCGAGGCAGCAGCGGCAGTTTCATCAGTTGCAGTGTCATCGATGGCAGTGTCATCATCAGTAGCACCGCCAAAAGAGGATACTGGAAGCGAGGTTGGGGAACGCCGCCCCTAAAGTGCCGAAGGGAAGGAAGCGATCATCTTCCAGCGCCAGCTCTGGGTTGAAGCGGAGGAAGAAGACCGTCACTTGTCTACTTGACCTTTTAATGGAATCCGAGCCCATCATTCAAGATGAACCAATCTCTATGCAAGAGCCGGATGATGGTCTTCTTTTTCCAGACTCGTCTGCCGAGGAAGCCGCACAACTGGCTGAGGCTATAAGGCGTTCCCAAGATGAGACCGAGAATGTGCACGTCTCGAAGAGTTCCTACCCTGCCATAATATTCTATGAAGATCCTCCATCAGTACGGCAGGTGTTTATAGGCCCTCTGGAGCCGGGAGGCGAGATAGCCCTCAAACAGCCTATCTCTGCCGCTTCTGAAGATGCATTGTCGTTATGGACCGGCGGTCATGAATCTACATTAGAATCCCGGCGAGCATACCTTTTAAGGAAGGAACGTCGGCTTGAAAAAACCATAGTCGAGGCATCTTGGCGAATCGATATGCATTTCTTTTGAATTTTTCCTTCGGCAAGTAATTTGTTTTGCTTTCCATGTTTTCTTATCTCCGTAAAATCTTGCAGGGACTTCGGCAACGACAGAGAATCTGGGCTCGAGTAGCGTTTTGACTGTGGACTCTGTAAATATCCCCGATGAGACACCAGTAGGTGTGGAGGGGGTCGCTACAGTTGCTATTACTGGGGCAGAGCTTCCATTGGTGGCTTCCGTTCTCCCGGTGCTTGCTCTCCCAGAAGAGGTATCTTCATTGGCCATGGATTCAATGGATCTTTCTGTGGACGGCCCGGAGACTATGGGACAGGTAGTCGAGGCCACCGTACTTTCATTGGAGCCTAAAGCGGTGGCCGCTGCTCCTCAATTGGAAGCTGTTATACTGGCCCATGTCTTCGATGATGTGCCTGGGGGCATGGAGGAGGCTGCTGAAGCTGCTATCCCTCCAGTTCAGAGCGGGAGGAGTATCGAAGGTAGCCTTCTATATTTTATTTTAATAATCTCTCCATCATCTGAACCTTTCTGTCTTTTCAGAATTACGCGGGTTGGCGGCGTCTATCGCTGATCTGTCTCCTAGAAAATCCTTTCAGCGTTTGCTAGAGATGGCTGCTCCGCAGGCAATATCCTCTCAACGCATCGTTCTCTCTTCAGGGCAAGGTTAGTGTTATTTGCCTTCTTCTCACGGCATTATTATTATTTCATATAACGATACTGATGTCTTCTGTAGTTCTGGAAGCCGATGACGAAGTTGAGATTCTTGACGGGCCTGAGGATCTTTTGGACCCTTCTTGCATGACTGTGGGTAAGTAAAGTTAAAACGTTGTTCCATCTGCTCTTTGCTTGCAAGTCTCGCTGATTGTTTATAAATCTTAACATCTTTGCCAGTTCTTACCACGCTGGAATCTCGCATCTTCATGCCACCTGGCCCCTATACTCTACGTGCCTCTGAACGGATGGCAAAGCTAAGCCTTAACTCTTTGTCAGCTCTGATCGAAGACCTTCGTGCCGGTAGTTTGATCACGGCCGAAGAATTTACCGCCGAAACCAACAGTTCTCTCCCCTTTCTTGCTGCTTACCATAGCGAAACATTGGTGCTAGTCTGGGTTGAGTTTTGTCATCGGGTGGAGGCTTGCTTGCATAATCTTGAATGTACGCGCCTTCCTTCAGAGGTTGTGGCTGCAAAGGCGAGCTTGCAGGGGGCTGATTAAACTGTGCGTCGTAAATATGCTGCCATGCGAGAAGAGGCTCGGTCGAAAATTTTCAGAGAGGATGCTGGCTTCAAATGCACTGGGGGAACTTCAGGCTGAACTTACGGTGAAGACCACTCGTGCGTATGAACTCTGGCGGGTGCTTCAAAGAGCTATCAGGGAGGTGGTAGCTATTGATAAAGCCATCATTTTTACCCGCGAGATGGTTGAAGCCCACAAGGTCACTGAACAGGAGCTTGAAAGTCGGCTTGCCTCGTACCAGGCCCAACAGTCTCAAGCGGAGGCCCATCTCGCAGCGATAACAAATTATGAAGCCGAGGCCCAGCGGAAAAAGGATGAACTGACAAATCTGTTACATCGTCTGCCGGCTTGAAAAATTGTATATTTTTCCTTTTATTCTTCTTTTGTACATACTCCTGAATGAGAGTATTTTTTTTGATTCTTTCATAGATTGTAATTTGTATTCATTTTAATTCATGAATAAAAGACATATTTTTCTTGTCTCCCTATGTCATTTTTCCACTTTGCTGTATTGTCGCTATGTTACTCTGGGGAGCGTAGATAATATTTCGTCCTAGCCTTCTTGTAGGGTATCGATGGCTCAGGAAGCAGGTTCAGGTCTGCTGCCCAAGACTTTCCAACTTTACGAGTCGTGAGGATCTCAATAAGATTTTTCTCTCTACGAGTCGAGAGGATCTCGTAAGTGTAATTTCTCCTTAAGAATCGTGAGGATTCCTAAGTGCATTTTCTCTTGAGAGTCGTAAGGATCTCACAAGAGAATTTTCCTGCCTAGAAGTCGAGAGAACTCATAAGTGGTTGTTTCCTTCTTCGTCGATGTTCGACTTCGGAGAGTGTGACCCATGAATAGTATGCAAGACTCCATCTTGGACAGACTTGCAGGGCCCCAGTGCTTAGGAAACAGTTTTTTTAATCCCCATTGCCTAAGGCTTTGCCTTACGAGTCGTGACGAATCGAGAAGTTCTTGTAAGGATGTCCTAACGTCACAGTTAACCTTTGCTCTATATGACAGAGGTCCGTTAGGGTCTGTGGTACTAGGGTTGTGTCCGTCGTACCGTCGCGTTGGCTGATGTATTCCACGATAGGCAATTTTGCTGTTCGAGTAGCCTTGCAATTGTCGCGTCTCTGATCCCTTCAGGGGCTGGACAAGACGTCTTTAAGCAATCTTCCAGGTAATATTACCGTCGAAAGAACAAGCATTAGGGATATTCCATGTCGCTTTTTACTTGAGGTTAGGCTCAGTTTGGGAGCCCCAATGAGTGATGACCACTCCGTGCTGGTGTGGGATGATCTCCGATAGTCTTTCAGGTTTTATATGAACTGCCGTCAAGACCTTGAAGCTAGGAATATTGCCTTCGCTTCGTTTGCTGGCATTGCGTCTGCTGTTTCGAGACGAATATCACGGTGATGATCACTCCGCCCTGGTGTGGTATGATCTCCGATGGTCTTTCAGGTTTTATATGAGTTGCCATCAAGACCCTGAAGCTAGGAATATTGCCTTTGCTTCATATGCTGGCATTGCGTCTGCTGTATCGAGACGAATGTCACGGTGGTGATCACTCCGCGCTGGTGTGGGATGATCTCCAATATTCTTTCAGGTTTTATATGAGTTGTCGTTAAGACCCTGAAGCTAAGAATATTGCCTTTGCTTTGTTTGTTGGCATTGCGTCTGCTGTATCGAGACGAATGTCACGGTGGTGATCACTTCGTGCTGGTGTGGTATGATCTCTGATAGTCTTTCAGGTTTTATATGAGTTGCCGTCAAGACCCTAAAGCTAGGAATATTGCCTTTGCTTCGTTTGCTGGCATTGTGTTTGCTGTATCAATACGAATGTCACGGTGGTGATCACTCCGCACTGGTGTGGTATGATCTCCGATAGTCTTTCAGGTTTTATATGAGTTGCCGTCAAGACACTGAAGCTAGGAATATTGCCTTTGCTTCGTTTGCTGGCATTGCGTCTGCTGTATCGAGACGAATGTCACGGTGGTGATCACTCCGCGCTGGTGTGGTATGATCTTCGATAGTCTTTCAGGTTTTATATGAGTTGTCGTCAAGACCCTGAAGCTAGGAATATTGCTTTTGCTTCGTTTGCTTTAGCGCGTCCGAATCCTGTTGGAGGAAGAACGCCGTGGTGACATTTCGTCTGCTGTGTCGAGACGAATGTCGAGGTGGTGATCACTCCGCTCCGGTGTGGGATGATCTCTGATAGTCTTTCAGGTTTTATATGAGTTATCGTCAAGACCCTGAAGCTAGGGATCGATATGATCTCACCTGTAGGGCAAGAGTTTCATTTTGTTATTATTTCTTTTATATTTCTGCGATGCTCTATCATTTCAGCTCTTTTTTTTATATCACGAAAGTCGTGATTACCCAATCATTTCGGCTATTTTTCACGGTGCCCAATCATTTTGGCTATTTTTTCTTTTTTACTCGCTGCTTTTTATTGCGAGTTGCCCAATCATTTCGGCTATTTTGTATGCATATATTTTACTTGCTGATTTCGTTGCAAGTTGCCCCATCATTTGGCTATTTCATATGCATTTTTGACTCGCTGATTTTTTTATCGCGAGCATGTGCTTGGAATTTGATACCGATTTAGGCATCAGCATTGCTACAACTGGGATATTGCCAGGAGCGAACCATCATTTACCTTTGTGGGTTCGAACGAAGGTGGCTTAACAAACAGGGTTAAGAACCTGTCGACTAAGGCTTTTGATTTCATGAGCCGTAAGGGTCTCATAAAGGTATTTCTCTCTACGAGTCGTGAGGATCTCGTAGGTGCGTTTTCTCCTTAAGAATCGTGAGGATTCTTAAGTGTATGGTCTCTTATAAGTCGTAAAGATCTCACAAGAGTGCTTTCTCCTTATAAGTCGAGAGGACTTACAAGTGTCGTTTGCCATATGAAGATATCCCTCGTCAGTGGTGGGACTCTGTTAGGGAAATGTTTATTCGTGCCCGTGGATTGTATACAAGGGTCAATATTGAACCACTTGTAGGGCAACATTGGAGGTTGTGATGGCTTAAGAACAGGTTCAGATCCCTGTAGCTTAAGGCTTTTGAATCCTATGAGCCGTGAGGGTCTCAAAGGGGAATTCTTCTTATGAGTCGTGAGGATCTCGTAAGTGTAATTTCTCCTTAAGAATCGTGGAGATCCCTAAGTGTGTCGCTCCCTTGTGAGTCGTAAGGATCTCACGCAGGTATTTTCTCCTCACAAGGTAGAGAGGACCTTACAAGTGTCTTTTAACGAGATTACTCCCTTTTGGGTTTTCATAAAACTCGCTGGTAGCTTGCTGTTTTTACTCACGGAGCCCTTTCGGGTTTTCATCCGTGCCGATTTCTCTTATGGACATACCGTTTTATTTCTTCTTTTTTTTAAATTTTTTTTTTGTGTCAGCCTTGGGATACTGCGGTCCGTATTAGCTTATAGACGTCTCGGTCAATAGCCAGTTTTTAGGACATAGTGTTCCATCGTTAGTTTAAGGACGTTTCGGTCCGTCGTTAGTTTAAGGACATTTCGGTCCATTTGCCGGCTACTACTTATAGAGTTTGGGCTTAGGAAGATAGCGAGCTGACATAGGCGTCGTCATCTATCATTGATCTAAGCCGTGACTCGTTAGGCGTAGTATTTTTTCAGGAATCGACCGTTTATTGGCCTGAACGGTCTTTCGCCATGCATTTCCATGAGGAGATAGGCTCCTCCATGGTAAACTTTGTCTATGATATACGGGCCTTCATAGTTCGGCTCGAATTTCCTCCGTTTGTCACGATTGGGGATCATGGGTCTCTTGACCACTAGTACAAGTTTTCCTTGGCAGAATGTTCTCGGCCTAGTCAATCTCTCATATGAGCGCGTCATCTTTGCTTTGTAAGCTTCCAAGTTTTGCTGCACCATGAGCTGAGTTTCGTCGAGGGCATCAAGCTCCTCAAGCCGAAGATGAGCATTCTTTTCATCCGTTAGCTCGTAATGAACTGCCACTCGTAAGGAGGGTAGCTCTATCTCCAAGGGGAGTACTGTTTCAGTGCCGAATACCAATGCATATGGCATTGTGCTTGTGGCCATTTTGAATGTGGTTCGATACGCCCAGAGAGCTTCATGCAGTCTCTCATGCCAGTCCCTCTTATTTCTGGACACCGTCTTTTTCACGATCTTCGTCAAGGTCTTGTTGAAAGCCTTAGCTAGACCGTTAGCTCGAGAATTATAGACTGAAGAGTATCTCCAGTCTATATTATGCTGTTGTGCGAAGCGGTTGATCTTATGGCTTCTGTAGGCTGGCCCGTTATCGGAGATAATCCGTCGCGGAGTGCCGAACCGATAGATGACATGTGTCTTGAAAAAATGGAGAATATTCTCCGTCTTCACTTCCCTCAGCGGTACTGCTTCTGCCCATTTGGAGAAGTAATCCGTTGTCACCAAAATGAATCGATGTCCTCTGGACGATACTGGTTTGATGGGCCTGATTATGTCGGTTCCCCACATTTCGAACGGCCAGCTAGCCACCGTTGGATGTAGTGGATTTGGATGCCGGTGAATAAAGTCCCTGTGAATTTGGCACGAGTGGCACTGCTTCATGTATTCAAGGCAGTCCTGGATCATCGTGGGCCAATAGTAGCCCATCCTTTTGATCTTCAGCTTCATCTTTGGCCCGGCCTGATGAGAACCGCAGAGTCCGTCGTGAGTTTCTTGGATGAATCTCTTTGCTTCTTCTGGCCCCAGGCATCTTAGCCATAGAGATTCGAACAATCTCTTGTACAGAGTATCATTGACGAAGGCGAAAGACAGAGCTCGTTTCATGAGCTGATGTCTTGAGGATGCATCTTCAGGTGTTCGTCGGGATTTGAAGTAGTCTAAAAAGACTTCTCTCCAATCCTTAGCATTTTCCTGATCTTTTATTTGTAAGGCTGTTTGCTTGGTCACTTCCTTTTCTTCAGACGATTCGGGAGATATTTCTACCGGTGCAAGAACCTGACGACTTTATACCACGATCCTTATATCATCGAGGTTTTCGTCAGCCAGTTCTTTAGCGAGTTTGGCTAACACATCCGCTTTGCTATTTTCCGCACGCGGTATGCTTTCCAGGGTGTAGGTGGGAATTTGAGCCAGCAATTGTTGCACTTTCTCATCGTACTTTACCAACTCTAGTTTGCACGTTTGATAGTCGCCGTTTACTTGGCTAACGACCAGCTGGGAGTCTCCGTATATGAGAAGGTTTTCGATTTCCATGTCGACAGCGATCTCAAGTCTTGCTATCAAATCTTCATATTCGGCTTCATTGTTCGTCCTCGGTTCTGTTAAGGAGCAGGCAAAGCGCTTTATCCCTCCTTGTGGAGTCATGAAGATGAGGCCTACCCCTGATTTGATTATGGGGATGCTTTGTTTGCGCTTCTTCATGGAAGATGCTCCATCGAAGTAGAGTTCCCACCGGGTATCATTCTCTCTTCTCTCCCCATCGATCGTGTCAAACGCGTGCTCGTTGGGCAATTCGTAGTTCAAAGGAGAATCGGCAGGTATCAGATGCTCAGCGAGGAAGTCAGCGATAGCCTGGCCTTTCACTGCTTTGAGGGGTCGGTATATCACCGAGAATTCCATTAAGAGTAGGGCCCATTTAGCGAGCTGTCCTGTTAATATGGCCTTTGACATCAAATATTCGAGAGGATCCACCTTTGATATGAGATAGACCTCTTATGCCAACGCATAGTGTCTGAGCTTCGTTATCGCGAAGATCAATGCCAGGCAGTGTTTTTTAATGGGGGAGTAGTTGTTTTCTACCCCTAGGAGAACTCGACTCAAATAGTTGAGGGCTCTCTCTTTCGCTTGGTCATTCTCTTGTGCCCATAGCGCGCCTAAGGAACCTTCAAGGGCAGTTGTATACAGAATAAGGGGCTTTCCCTTGAGTGGAGCGGTCAGCACCAGAGGATTCTATAGATATTGCTTGATTTCGTCCAGTACGCTTTGGCATTTGCGATCCTAGACGAACGGGGTTCCCATCTTCATCAAGTGACTGTAGGGATGGCATTTTCCGGAGAGGTTAGCTATGAACCCCCGGATATATGCGAGCTTCCCTTGGAGAGACCGCAGTTGCTTCAAAGTTCGTGGGGAGGGCATTTCCATAATCGCCTTGATCTCTGACGGGTTGATTTCGATGCCTCGATATCGTACAATGAACCCTAGGAATTTACCTGAGGAAACTCCGAATGTGCATTTCAGAGGGTTCATCTTCAAGTTGTATTTCCGAAGATGTTGGAACACTATCTTCATATGCTCCCAATGTTCCTCGTGCGATTTGCTTTTCACCACAAGGTCGTCAATATAGCACTCGACGATTTCGTGTATGAGGTCATCAAAAATCTTCGTCATGGCCCTCTGATAGGTGGCGCCGGCGTTCTTCAGACCGAAGGCATCACTTTGTAGCAGAATATGCCCAGCGGGGTCTGGAAAGCGGTATGCTTCTGGTCTTCGGGATGCATTTTTATTTGATTATACCCTGATGAGCCGTCCATGAAGGAGAAGACTTCGTGAGTGGACATGTTGTCTATCATCAGCCCGGTGACCGGTATAGGAAAGTCATCTTTCGGATATGCTTTGTTGAGGTCCCGAAAGTCTAAGCAGATGCGCACCGTCCCATTTTTCTTCATCACTGGGACGATGTTGGCGATCCAGTCAGGATACTAAACCTCTTGGATGAAGCCGGATCAATTAGCTTCTTGACCTCAGCATTGATGCTCAATTCAAGTTCGAGCCGCAATCTTCTTGGTGCTTGTTTGATCGGCTTGACGTCTGGAGATATCGCCAATTTATGGACGGCTATTTCTGGATCCAATCCGAGCATCTCGGAATAGTTCCATGCGAAACAGTCTTTATACTGTATGGGCACGTCTTTGAGCGTAGCCACCTTTTCTTCAGACCACAATTCACTGACGAACGTCGGCCGCGGGTCGTTTGCCATTCCTAAGTCGATTTTTCTGAAGTCATTTGCAGTAGTATGTATCCCGTCTTCCAGCTCTTTCGGCGCCGGTGGAAATTCTGAAATCAACTCATCTTCATCGTTTTTGAAGCACCAGGAGAGGTCATCTATATTCTCGGGTTCTTCTGCTGACAGTGTTATCGCGTGACAGGTACGGGATCGTTTCCAAGACCGATGTTGATCTGGTTCTACTCTCATCGCATAAGTGGCTTTTGATTCATGCTTCCGTGGTGGACTTATCCTCCAACTGTTGGATAGAGAGAATCTTCCGAGTTGATACTGGTCTTCAATCCAGTCTTTGAAGGTGAAGCAGTCTTCAATAGGATGTCCTATCGCTCAGTGATAGGAGCAATAGTCTGAGTGAGGAACCTCATTTGCTCGATCGGGGTGCTTGGACTCCGGGAGCGTAATCATCTGATATTTCATGACGAGGTCGAAGATTTTCTTTGTCTGTTTTTGGGGAAAGAATATGCTCGACTCATCTTCTTTATAAGAGACGGATCTCGGCTGCTCGATTTTCGATCGCGTGACTTCTTGGATCCGCTTCGTTGCTGTCGAACGTTTTTTCCGTTCTTCAGTTTGTTTTTGTTTTTGCGTCGGGTCTTCTGTATGACAGACTGGCAACGAAGGGTATCGTCATTCTCTGTAGCCTGCTGAAGGAGGCGTTGCGTCCTGGCTTTCTTGTAGATGACCATTTCGCGGTTATGATCATCCCGGACCTTTTGACCCGCTTTCCTTATTAGCTTGTCCATCTGTTCTTCAAACGACGGACTTGGCATTTTCATGGCGGGACCTCGTTTTGGTTCAGGGTTAGCATCTTTTAACAGAACATCTCCTTCTTCATCGAAGTCATGTATGACGTAGCAGCCATGGACTCGCTCCCGTTTCTTGGATCGAATGTATCCAAGCCCGATCGTTTCCATTCTCCCGGTGGGCAATTTCCGCTGAGTTCCGGGGACGTTCCAAATCCTATTGTAGAACTGAGCTTGTCAAGCAGTCTATTTAAAGGATATGCCTTGGTGCCTCAACAACCTCTTCAATTCTTCTGTGTAGTATCTGGGCAGTCGGATGGGCTGATGTCTGTCAAGTGTCGAATCGGCACCATGCCAGACTTCTTTCTCCACTTTGGTTTCCGTGGATTGATAAAAGAGGATCGCCTTTTCATCTCTTCGCCTGGGAGGGACGTAGAACGTCTGAAGTTCCTGCACAGTATATGTTTCAAGTGCATCGAGCTCTTTGTAATGCTCTTGCGGAACCATGGCAATTTGCAAACTTCGATCATCGCCAGCGAAGGCTTGTATTGATGGCCGAGCAGAGAATACTGCATTGATTTCGTCTTTAGAGTCACTGTCAAAGACCAACATAGGGGTGGACGGTCCCAGCTTAGTGTATTGGGGCAGCCCGGAATAGACCATCTCTTCGTCTTCCTCGGTATCGCTCCCGAAGACCGGAATGGTGGTGATAGCTTTTTGTTTGCTCTTTGGTTTGCGACATCTTTCTGTGTCTTCGAAATCTGGCAGGAAGTACTTGGCATTTTCATATTTATGGACTTCTTTCACGGAGAATGGGTTTAGTTCCCTCGTCACAGTGTACTCGAGACCATCTTTGAAGTACTTCATACACTGATGTTGTGCAGAAGGGATAATGTTGTATTCGTGTAACCAAGGCCGACCGAGCAAAGCGTTGTAGCAAGTCTTGGCGTTAATGACGTGGAACTTGATATCAGTGATGAGCATCCCAAAGCATAACGTCAGTATCACAGACCCGAGCGTCCGTGATGACTGAGAGTCGAATCCGGAGATAGTGATCTTATCTCGAGCGAGGTGTTGAACGCTCATGCATATCTCCTTTAACACCCTTACATTGAGAAGGTTGACGGAGGACCCATTGTCGACCAGGATTTTGCCTATCTTGATGTCATGACAGTATCCGGTGACATACAAGGGACAGTTATGCTCACATGTCCCGAGGAGGAGATCTTCGTCGCTGAAGGTGATGTCAGCTGTATGAACTTTTTCCAACTCGTCCTTCATCTTTTCTTCTGCGAGGAAAGCTTGAAACTGTCCGGAGTCTTGTAACGCTTTGATTAGGGAATCTCGCGCCTCTTTAGATAGCAGAAGGGTATCGAGAATGCTCAACTGTGAAGGAATCCTTCTCAGGTGTGCTAGAATGTTATAATCTACTTTGCTTTTCTTGGGCGGGTCCTTGGCTGCCAGCTCTTCGACGATTCGATTGTCGAGGGCAATATCCTCAGAGACTTTTTCCTTCCCTTTATCCTTTTTGTTCGATCCCTTGTTTGACGGTCCGATATTCTTTTCAGGTAATGTGCGATTACACAGCTGTATGTTCTCGCAGGTTTTCATTTCTTCTGCTTCGGAGGTAGATTCCTTGAAGAGAGGGCCAAAGGGCATTTCTTCATCAGAATCGGCCCCGAAGGTAGGAACTTACGATCCTTTGCTGTTAACCATGTGACAGTTGTTGGCAGTTCTTCCGCGCTCATCTGTCGTGCTCCTTTGTTCTCGACGCGTCTTGCGCTTCATTCGCTTGAAATGCTGCCGGTGGGCAACATATCCTTGCTACCAGTTTTTAAAGGCGTTGCACTCTTCAGTAGCGTGTGTAGTCCTCTGATGGTACAAGCAGTAGTTTGGATGTGCATCCCATTCGTCAAGGTGTATCCCATCAGGAGTGTTTCCTTCGGAGGGTGGCAGCTTCATTCCCATCGATATGGCTTAGGCGAACCATTTCTTTGTCTTGAACCTGCTTTTGCTGGCGACAGAAGTGCTTTGATCTGGTTGGGGTATTTCATGACCCATAACTTCTTTAAATTGATGCCGACTCCTGGCCTTTTTGAATATAGCCATTTCGCGTTCTCGATCATCCTTGCTCTTCTGACGGGCTTCGTTCAGCAGTAGGTCGATGATCTTGTCAGACAATTCCAAGAGTTTTGATTCCGGTTCTGGATCTGCCCCCAGTTTCTTTGCATCAGCTGCTTCTTCACCATCCATCGACGAGTGAGAGATCATGTGGCAGCTTGCCACATAGCCCTCAGTTTCATCCGCCGAGTCCTCTCCCCCATCATTGTCATCGTCTCTATCCTCAAGGATGTGGTCGAGAAAATCTTGGAGCGTGACCGAGGTTCGCACCTTCTGGTTATATTCTTCCTGTTCGTCGATGTGTTTTTGCAGGTCCGTGCGCTTGTCAGCAGGCTTCACGGGCATTTTGGTTTTCTTCTTTTTCTTCGAAGACTTTGACGGCTGGGCCTGAGCGTTTTGATTATCGCTACCAATTTTTGGCATCAGGCGCGGCTTCAGGATTCCCTCGACGATCTCGGGTTCTAGCTGATTTTTCCACCTGATCGCCGGACATGTTTTGAAGATCTTTCAGCATCCTTTTCGTCTTGGCTGAAAGAGCGACCTCCCTTGGAGCTTCTTCAACAAAAGAGCATAATGCCTCCGGTGTGTCCCCCCTTTTACGAGTGTGCGGTTGAGGCAGGCTTACTTTCCAATTCTCGGACAGTGCGAATTTGCCCTGTTGGCATTGGTCTTCAATCCAGCCTTTAAAGACGAAGCAATCTTCAATTGGATGGCTTACTTCTCGGTGGTAAGGGCAGTAATTGGGATTGTTAGTATCGCTGGGCTGCAGCGGACGTCTAAGATCTGGCAGACTGATGAGCCTGTTGCGCACTGCCAGCTCGAACAGTCTCTTTGTTTTCTCCCACGGAAACGAGTAAGGACGTCCCAGTCTCTCCTCGAAGGATTGGCGTGGACGCACGTTGCTTTGACGAACAACCGGTTTTAAATTGCTCGGCTGTTGTTGAGCATTGGCGACAAAGGTCGCTTTCCCTTTGCCCTTTTCATTTCGCGGCTCTGTCTTTGAAAAGGAAGGCTTATGACCCATTTGGTCCATTTGGGCCAGCTTATCAATCAAGGTCTGGAAGGTGGTCGGCTTGAAGAACATCATGAATTAGGATATGGTCGCCTGCGGATCGAGGGTTCCTACAAACATGCCCACTGCAGGAGCCTCTTCGATGCGCTGTTCGCACTTCGACCATAGATTCCGCCACCGTATCGCGTACTGGACCCAAGTTTCTCCTGGCTTCACCCTGGCATTGATCAGCGCCGTGATTGGGGTACGTTCGCTAGCGCTCGCAAAACGTTGGGTGAATAGCAGCTCCATCTCTGCAAATGTCTTGATAGAGTCATTCGGGAGTTCCGAATACCACTCGAATGCCGTCTTCGACAAGATGCCAACAAACTGGCAGAGCAGTAGCTTATCGTCACCTCCGGTGTTACCATACAGAGCCCTAAATTGAGCCACATGTTGGTGCGGGTTCCCCGTCCCCTTATATACATGGAATTTAGGGATCGTATATCCCGGCGGGTACTTTATTTGGTCGTACCAACCCGGATAGGGTCATCCAGTCTTAACAACCTGACCGGCCACTTCATTCACCTGGTGAACTCGTATCTGCTGAGCGATGTAATCATTCAGGGCGGCTTTTAAGATGGTCTCCTCCTTGGCTGCTGAACAAGCCGGAAGAGGGTTCGATGTCTCCCCTCTGTCATCTTCAAGGACAATCGGAGGGTCTTCAGCCGGAGGATACGGTTGTATCATCATCCCGACTATGTCTTGGAAGAGAAGCGCCATTCGTTTTATATTGGCCGCTTGTTCCGCTGCTTCTCTGTCCTTCTTTTCGAGGATTCTGCGGAGGAAGTCAGCATCGGTTTCCTGTTCATGACGCTGCTCTGATGACGCCTCCGGGCTTTCTTTTGGCCCAGTGAGTGCGGCCATTTGCGTTAGCATTTCCTGAAGCTTCTGTTGCTGCTCTTGGGCTTTTGTCACGGAGCACGTAAGCGGTCGATGACCCGTAGAGATACGGCTATCCTCTTTCCCGGATGCCATATAAACAGTGTGGACCACTATGCCCCCAGACTTGGGGCGTTTAGGTTCGGTGCCTTTGAGATTGGTCATAGGGATCTTCTTCGGCCTTCTCCTTTTTGTGGATGGTCAAAGTCGAGGGGGCCGTTGCAGCGAGCACCCGGGTGGATGACGTCTCCTGCGGTATGACAGGGTGGTCTTTTTCTTGCCGAACCTTTATCTTTTTCTGTCGGCGGGAGTAATCTGGATCAATCATAGAGTCTTGGACTTGACGCCAAACCTTGTAAACTTTAGAGGACGGCCGCTGAGGGGGCTGCTCTGGCTTTGCCTTTGTGATCTTTTCAATAGGCGGAGGAGACTTTTTTAGCACGGCAGTTGGCGAATTCCTGCGCACCCTTTTAAGTAGTTCGAAGCTGTTCCTAGTTGGAACAGCATCATCAATTTCCACCGTTGGAGCCGACAGAGTCAATCCAGAAGGGGAATTGCCCCCAGCCTTCCTTACTCGGCGCCAGTGGCGACGTTGAGCGTGTCGAGCCGACGGTACTGGCTCAGCTTTAGGGGTGGCTTAATCGTGCCTCCTGTTCTGGTCAGGTGCTGTTATTGGCGCCAGCCTATTGAAAACAGACGTCCGCTGAGCGGGGATAGCTAACCTGTCGAAGGCAGACTTTCGAGCAGGAGCAGTCTTAGTGACTTCGTTTGGAGCGAGAGCCGAAATAGTCAGTCTTGCAAAGACCGACTCCTTAGCAGGGGAAGCCACTTTGGCGGCTTCAGGAGCAGGAATGGCTATCCTCTTTGGGATAACCCTTTTCGGTATCGCGGGCTTCTTCATAGGCCTATTGGAGCTTCGGCCCAATCTGTTAAAGATTGAGGCACTTGGTTTGGGTGACCCGTTAAGAGGGGCCGCAGTAGTAGTAAGCCGATCAAAGACCGACTTCTTCTGAGCTTCTTGCGATGGTACAGGGGCGTTGAAGCTCATCGGCGGGATCATGGTCCCGAAGAATAGCCCTGTGTTGGTTTGCGGCACCTGGTCCACCGGCATTGTAAAAACGGAGGCCGCCTGAGGCCCGTAGGTCACTCCTCCAGTAGGGACGGAGTGAGAGATATTGCCGTTGTTGCAGCTTGTGCAGTTGAAAGCCATTTGATCTTCTGTTTTCTGCAAGGAGCAAGATACCAAATCTTAGTACTTCAAATCCAAAGGCAACCATGTCAAACCGTGACTTGTTCGCGAAACACGACACACGAAGTGTAGAGTGGAAAGAGGAAGAGGTCCCACCGGGCGTGCCAGAATCTGTTCTCCGCCGAACACAGAGACGCGACCGCGTAGGTCCGTCTTGCCTGAATTTGGGGGCAGATGCTAATTGGTTTTAGCCATCCACCTCTCCGAAGATGCCAAGTTGATTTATGGCACCGTATATCGAAGGTTTAGACGGATGCGGCCGTTGTAGCAGACTTCATCAGATTTCCCCTTGTTTGAGGGGTTTTTTGATTGTGCGGATGCTCTTCCCTGCAGGCGCAAGCAGTTGCAGTTAATTACGCTACCGCATCGCTGTAACAACTTTCTCCTTTTCTAGATGGTCACTTCGTGTCGTGTATGTTTGTTTATTTTTGGTTGCCCGTGGATTGTATACGGAGACTAATTTATGTTGTCGCCCGTAGGGCGTGAATTAGTCCAAATCCGTATCTTCTTAGATTTGGGTTTGGGGTTGCGTTTAAGGATACGTTAGTCTCGTTTGAGACTAAGATCAACTTAAACGTTTGTTAAGGATACGTTAGTCTAATTTTAGACTAAGATCAACTTAACGATTTATTAAGTATGCATTAGTCTAATTTTAGACTAAGATCAACTTAATAGGATCATTTAGATCCAACAAAAGAGCATTTGGACTCTATTGTTTTAGTTTAGGGACTTTGCGGTCCATAATTAGTTTAAGGACGTTACGGTCCAATGTTAGTTTAAGGACATCTCGGTCCATGGGTTTAAAGACGTCATAGTCTGTAAAGTGTAAAGACATCATAGTCTATGAGTTTAAGGACCTCACAGTCCATAAAGTTTAAAGACATCATAGTCCATGAGTTTAAGGACCCCACAGTCCGAGGTTAAGGACATCATAGTCCATGGGTTTAAGGACCCCATAGTCCATGAAATGTCTGGTTGTCGGGACCCGTCACCTCTCTGAAGACGTTAAAGGATTACAACGACACATATCAGAGGAGTGCAGAGATGTACCCTCGAACCAATGTGGGTTGGGAGATCTGTAGTCCAATTTGGAACTAAGATTAATTAATTAGATTATGAGCACATGGGCTTAGTTAAATCTGAATTGAGGACTTATGGCCAACTTGGGCTAAGTCCAATTAGGTTTTAAAAAAATGTTGGACACTTGTTTGGGCTGCTGAACATTTGTCTGGGCTCAGCCCCCCTTTATTTAGCAATGCTAAACATGGGTCTGGATTCTGACAATATTTTTGTCTTTTATTGAGTGTTGAGCACTCATATGCCATATGAGATGATCAATCTTAGAAGACAAGGGTGTATTTGAGGTTCAGTCAAAGGGGAGTCTTGCCTTTGGAAGACTTAGCTAATTTGGGCTAAGATTGGTTCGAATACAGTGTTAAACACTAACACATATTTGGCGATCATGTGTTCCCATGTGATGCAAAATAATGTTGAACACGAGGGATGAAGTGCTTAAAATAGTGTTAAATACTCAAAAATTGAAGCGCTCACGTGAGGACACGTGAGGCGCCCTAGGATTGGGCCAAGCTTCCTTTATTTTATTCTCAGAATATTCAAATAAGTGTTAAACACTTAATCTCTATGATCATCACGTGTGAACACGTGATGGTGCCCATGCATTGGGTATTAACTCCTCAGTTTTACCTCGTTTTCTCTTTTTTTAATGAGGTGTTTGTCAGGGGTCACGTGGGGACACGTGAGGCGTCCAAAATCTGTCCTGACTCGTCTTTGTTCTCTTTATTTTGAGGAATTTATCCAAGGGCCACATGGGAGCTGTTAGTGTATATGCCCTAGAGGCCATTACTGTATCATACTAGTTTGTATATTACTTGATGGAAGCTTGGGATATTCACCTTGTATAAACAATCTTGCTCAATATAGTAGTATGCTACTTGGTTTGTTTCTACTTCAATGTGTACTTGTGTTTATTTCAGTATATCACTTATACGCATTAGTGGAGCCCTTAGGATCTTTGCTTGATTACCAGCGTTGTGATGGCAGTCACACTAGTGGGGGCTGGGTAATCTATAGGCACATCCTTATATAGGTCCCTAGTCGTAGGACTATCGAGACAGGGCATCGATACTCCGGAGTAGACTAGCGTATGCGCTTCTCATCCCAGTGTGGGAGATGGTCTGTCCCACAGCCATCAGTACGTCGTACTGGAGATAGTATACGGATGCTCGTTGGGTTACGAGTACACTGGACAGGACTCGTCGGGAACTAACAGGTTGGTATTATACCTATCGTCAGTTATCAGTTCCCAGGTGACATGAGTACAGCTTAGTCCGCTGACTTGACACTGGCACTTCGCCTCGAGTGTGTTCCCACTGCACCTTGATCACTACCCTACCACGGCTCAAAGGAGTCGTGCAAACAGGTGGTGGTTGGGTGCAGTCCCGAAGCACTTGGAGGCAGTGACGGTTAGACAGGATTCGTCTCTCCCGGTATTAGGGGTTGACATCGCGCTGTGTCTAGGAGAGCCATTACACGAGTAGTCCCTGGCCAGGGCAAGCGAGATATACTGGTAGGTTTCCAGTGTTATCTCAGGGTGTTTTGGGCTTCACTCCGACACGACTTGTACCGCTATTGGGGGACTGACGTTTTACCGCCCCTAGGCCCGACATGCGATGTATCAGACGAACAGACCGGACTGTACGGAGAATGTCACATTCAGACTCAGTAGGAGTTCAGATGGGGTTTCACCTCGTCAGCCTTCTTGTCGGCATCTACCTGGGGACCGTTACGCACAGCTAGTGCCGCTTGCGGTCTGTGGTTAAACCCACTGCCAGCGTAGTGTCGAGTCTTTAGAGTCCCATACAGAGGGTATTCGCCTCTGGGCAAAACAGAGTAGAGGTCGCATGGTTTTGCGACAGGGTTCGTTCTCATCCGCGCACTTGTGCACGTTTGGAGTCCGGACGGATTATACTGGCAGGCTCTGGTTTGAGCCAGATACTGGTATATATATTTGGGGTTGCTTTTATATCTTGGTATTCTTGTTCCTCGGAACGAGAATGCAGGTGTGTATGCACAGTTGCTTGAGGTGGAGGATGAGGTATTTCATTAGGGTTTCGGAACGGGTACGTATGCACAGTTAACAGTTATCATTTTCCAAACCCTAATGGATTTATGAATTATCTATTAATAATAGTAATTAAATGAGAATTATGTTATGGTTGATTTTGTTGACTTGTTGACCATGGTTGAATGTTGACCACCATCATGCTTTAAAAAGTCCTCCTTGATTCATGCTTACATTTCATTAAATGAAGCATGGTAGTGGTCATTCCAAATTGCCATCAACTATTCTCATTTTGAATTATTATTATTTAGATAATTGTTTTTCTTTTGGCATTATGGTTGCAAGAAAGAAAAACATAGCTCATTATCTCATTTAGCTTCTCTCTCCTCTCTTCATCTTCTTCTTCCTCTAGCAAAGAGAAACCATCTCATGTGTTGAGAATCCTTCTCTTTAAAAAGAAAAGCAAACCCTAGTCACTCTCTACTCATTCTAGGTTAAAGGTTTAGCAAGCCGGAAACCCTAGTTCACTCAAAGATCGAGGAAGAGCCCAAAGGTCGAACCTTCGAGGTGGATCCATCTTCGACGGAAGAAGGCGACGAAAAGAGAACCATCAACCTCTAGAAGATTTCAAGAAGAAGGAGTTCAAGTTTAGGTATAACCTTCATCCGAGTAGCTAACTCCCTTTAGCGTATTTGCTAGTTTAGTTTAGACACGATCCCGACCTTGTTTAGTCCATGTTGCCTCTTGCGATAAAAATTTATTTTTTATACCGTTTCCGCCTCCCCGTAAGCACCGGGGGTCGCAATATGGACTTACAGTGGTATCAGAGCCTAACTAAACTTAAACTAGCTTGGTAGCGAAGTGTATGGAAGTTCGAAACCGAAAAATCGCAAAACCGGAAAAACCAAAACCCTAAGTTTCTGTTGAAATTTTTTCTGCTCTAAATGAAAAACATTATACTTGTAAATTGGACTCAGGGTTTTGTTTGAACAGCCAAGAAAAACGATGCACTAATTCACTTAAACCGCCGCGCTTCCGCGGCACGAGGTAGGCATGTGCCGCGGAAGCGCCGCAGTTTATTTTCCTCTCTGCATCGTTTTTCGTGCAGTATTCTTCTGGTGGGATTTTGGGATTTTTCAGATGTATTATATGTACCCAGATTTTCCAGAACAGAAATTCACTTTTGGGGTCCTATAATTCCGTATTTTTTTCGAACTTCACTGCACTTTGGCTATGTTGGTTATATCTGTGATGTTTGCATGTATTGAACGTCGGCTAATCGCTATAAGTCGATTAGTCGGGGTTATACATGATCTGTGTTTGATATTGGAATGTGTATATGAATGTGTTGGACTGTCGCGGGTGAATAGCCGGGGTGGATGTGAGATGAGCTTTTGTTTTTCTTTCATTCATTGTAAATGTAAATTGATGTAATAATATTATTTGTTTGACCGCACAACCGGGTCGGGGTTGTAGCCGTCATTGTATAATTCTTTTTACTGTTTTTGCTCCTAGGATAGACCCATGGAGGGGTGCACAAACTACCGGGTACTTGGCGGGTAGTTTGCCGCACCCGTAGGGGTCTTGGGTGGGGTATTTGGCTATTCACCGCGACCGTGTAATCCGCTTTTCGTTGCAGGCTCGAAAGGATTGCGGATTGCTAGTATATCCAATGTATTCATCTGTGATCTGTAATGTCTATCATTGCTTTCTATTTAGGCGTTGCTTATGTTTTACAGCCGCGCTAGCCCAGCCCCCGCTCTGTCGTTAGTTAAGTAACCTAACGAGTGATGACGGGACCCCGTGGCGAATGCGAATGGCATAAGCGTACGTCATATTTTGGTTGTTTTCTGCAATGGTAGGATTAAATGATGGGACGCATTAAAAGAACTAATGCAAGAATATCACGCATTAAAAGAACTAATGCAAGATAATAAACCAAGTTAAAGTCGTTGGAACACTTTCGAAAAACCACTCGGTTCTTTTCAAAACTAACTTTTAAATGCGGAGCTTGAGCCACTCCTTCTAAAAGCTATCTCGTTCCATCGATTATATCAAGTTCACTACGTTCACGGTTTCGCCAAAACCATTCGTAGCCCTCCGTCGTTTCGTATGAAAATTCAATAGTATTCAAGCTATGTTTGTTGACCTTCGTCAAGACATAGAGATTGGTAGCTATTGGGTGTTCATATGTAGCATAGATAGATGCGTTGGTTTGGGACAGTCGTATTGCCTTGTTGACCTTCGTCAAGGGTATATACGGGTGGGTTCAAATTAACCTGGATAATGACGGGCAGAACTTGACACGTGACTTATGATTTGTTGACCTTCGTCAAGGTCATAAGAGCATGGGGCAAAAATCCACATCGGGAGTTTCATAAGTACTGAAACTTGCTAGATTTGCATACCATTTGGAGTGTGATGATTATGGTAGGATTCCTTCATTTTTGTCACGCGATGATATTTGGATCCCGATCCTACTGTGAGTATATGCTACTCCTCGGGAAATTTCTCACTAAACGATCAATGCTATAAACCTAGTAGGTGCCTAGAAAGGTGTTAGCGGGGCTACGCCCCCAGGGAAAAGAGGTTCTTAAATTAAGGAACTTCGCGAAAGCGTTGGAAAACCTCCCTCGAAGTACCGACACTGGCCTGGCTGAACGGTTAAGCAAGTATTGTACGGTGGGATTGATCCCGACTAATTCTTCCTTTGTGGTTTGAGGAGGGATTCGAGAGACAGTGGGAGCCATCCTGTTTAGACAAATTAAAAACCATTCTAAACTTGCAAGAGCATCGTGCTAAGTGTTTCTTCTCTCCCCCTGCAGCGACCAAATCGAAATGACTGGACTTAAGTTACTTCTAGATAAAAACATACTGACAGGGCCAAACTACAAAGATTGGCTCAGGAATGTCAAATTGGCAATCACTTACGACAAGCTGGGGTATCTTCTTACCACCAAAGCTCCCCCCGTCCCAAGTCCCACCTCCAGCGTCGCGGATAAGGAAATCCGTAAGACTTGGGAGATTGATTGCGCGAAGGCCAGGTGCCTCGTGCTTGCCTCTATGGACAACGAACATCAGAGGAGGCATGAGAATATGGACCTCGAGTCCATATTTCTCCATACAAAAGAACTGTATGGAGAGCAGTCTCGTATCGCAAGATACGAAGTGTCGAAGAAGTTGTTTTCGACAAAGTTGGCCGTCGGATCATCGGTAGCGGACCACGTGATTAAGATGATTGGCTACACTGAGGAGCTCGCAGAACTTGGGACCACGTTGGATAGTGAACTCTATACAGATTTAATTCTCCAGTCCCTTCCATCCACTTACACCCAGTTCATACTGAATTTCAACTTGCAAGAAAAGGAAGTTGAACTTTCAGAACTCCTCAACCTGCTGAGGAGCGCAGAGGGCACCCTACAGAAGGGTAGGGATACACCCGCTTTGTTTGTAGGAGGATCTTCTTCCTCTAGGTCCAAGGCGAAAGCCAAGGGAAAGAGAAAGAAAGCCCCCGCCAAACCAAGAGGCGGTGTTAGTAAAGTGGGTACGAAGGGAAAGGAAAAGGCAACAAAGATAGAGGGGAAGCTTGTGGGTAAAGAGGAATGCTTCTATTGTCACAAGAGTGGACACTGGAAGAAAGATTGTAGGGCTTGGAAAGCCAGGACACAGGAACTGAAGCAGGTTGCGGCTTCAGCTTCAGGTGTGTATGTTATTGAAAACTGTCTTTCTATAAACTCTACTTCCTGGGTATTGGATACCGGATCAGG
This sequence comes from Agapanthus africanus, assembly GCA_030015575.1. Classification (NCBI taxonomy): domain Eukaryota; kingdom Viridiplantae; phylum Streptophyta; class Magnoliopsida; order Asparagales; family Amaryllidaceae; genus Agapanthus; species Agapanthus africanus. Next base: position 314,033,075 of record CM057338.1, on the reverse strand, counting down.
ATCTCATATCTGTAATTCTTTGCAGGCGTTGAGAAACCGTAGGTTTTTGAAGGCAGGTGACATGACCCTCAGAGTTGCGAACGGAGCTAGCATGGATGCTAAAGCCGTGGGGGACTATCACCTGGGAATGACAGATGGGCATGTTTTGGTTTTGCGTAATTGCTTTTTTGTACCCAACGCAACTTGTAATATCATTTCTGTATCTTTGGTTTCTAAAGAAGGTTATGAATTTGCGTTTGTAAGTAATGTTGTAAACATTCACCTTAATCAAGTTCTGATTGGGTCAGGTACACTGAGCAATGGTATATACGTATTAAACCAACCACAGATTTTCAATGTCCAGAATACACACAAAAGAAAGTCTCCAGATATCAATCAGGCTTTCTTATGGCATTGTAGACTGGGTCACATCAATGAGACACGGTTGACTAAGTTACATAAAGAAGGATACTTGGATCCGTTCGAGTATCAGTCTTATGCCACTTGTGAATCTTGTCTCATGGGAAAGATGACAAAGACTCCGTTCACTGGACACGGAGAAAGAGCGAGCGAGCTCTTGGGACTCATACACAGTGACGTGTGTGGTCCAATGTCTACACATGCGCGAAGCGGTTATTCATACTTCATTACTTTCACAGACGATTTCTCTAGGTATGGACATGTCTTCTTAATGAAGCACAAATCCGAGGCCTTTGAGAAATTTCGGGATTACAAGAATGAAGTTGAAAAACAAACCGGCAAAAGTATCAAGATTCTAAGATCGGATCGAGGTGGAGAATACTTAAGTGCCGAGTTCCTGAATTACTTAAAAGAGAATGGGATTCTCTCTCAGCGTACTCCTCCATACACTCCGCAACATAACGGTGTATCGGAAAGGAGGAATCGAACCCTATTGGATATGGTTCATTCCATGATGAGTAAGGCTGAGTTACCGCGATCTTTCTGGGGCTATGCACTAGAAGCAGCTGCATATCTCTTGAACAAGGCTCCTACCAAGACTGTGCCTACCACTCCATATCAGATGTGGAGTGGGAAGAAACCCTGTCTTAAGTACCTTAAGATATGGGGATGTCCAGCTTTTGTAAAAAAGCAGCATGCGGACAAGCTCGAGGCACGTTCAGTACAATGTAAGTTTGTGGGATACCCAAAGAACTCCAGGGGGTATCTGTTCTATTCCGCTGAGGAACAAAAAGTTTTTGTTTCTCAACATGCCCGCTTCTTGGAAACTGAGTTTTTGGAAACCCAGATAAGTGGGAACGCAATAGAACTGGAAGAGATTCCAGAACCACAAGCTATTACTGAAGACTTGGAAGAGCCAGTGAGTTCAAAAGAACAGGACATTCCTATGCCGCTCCGCAGGAGTAGTAGGCAGTCTCATCCGCCCGAGAGATACTACGGTTTTCTCATAGACGGGGATAGAGAGGATTGCATCATAGACTATGATGAGCCTACTAGCTTCCAGCAGGCCGTTCAGAGCGTTGACTCGGTAAAATGGCTAGATGCAATGCGGACCGAAATGGAGTCCATGTACACCAACAAAGTATGGACGTTGGACATTGCTCCAGACGGGGTAAAACCCGTAGGATGCAAGTGGATCTTCAAAAGGAAGATTGGTGTAGATGGACAGGTTGAGACCTATAAAGCTAGACTTGTAGCAAAGGGTTTCCGTCAAAGACCTGGCTTGGACTATGACGAAACCTTTTCTCCAGTGGCTATGCTGAAATCCATTCGGATCCTTCTTGCCATTGCTGCCTTCCACGATTATGAGATTTGGCAGATGGACGTAAAAACCGCTTTTCTAAATGGAAATTTAGAAGAGTGTGTCTATATGGATCAGCCAGAGGGTTTCATTCAGAGTGGGAGCAGCGGAAAGGTGTGCAAGTTGCTTAAGTCCATTTATGGACTAAAGCAGGCGTCGCGGAGTTGGAACATCTGTTTTGATGAGACGGTCAAGGAATTTGACTTTATCAAAAATCCAGATGAACCATGCATCTATAGTAGATTTGTAGCGAGAACTGTAGTATTCCTTGTTTTATACGTGGATGACATTCTCTTAATAGGAAATGACATTCCTATGCTACAATCTGTCAAGGGTTTCTTGTCACACAGGTTCTCCATGAAAGACCTGGGTGATGCCTCATACATCCTGGGGATCCGGATCCATCGTGATAGATCCAAGAGGATATTAGGACTTTCACAGTCCAGGTACATCGACACCGTACTGAAAAGATTCAGTATGGAAGATTCCAAGCGCGGTAACCTACCGGCTTGTCACGGGATCACCCTCTCTAAAGAGATGTCTCCCAAGACTGATTTGGAGAGGGATCGCATGTCTATTATACCCTACGCTTCTGCGGTAGGCTCTATAATGTATGCGATGTTGTGTACCAGACTGGATGTAGCTTATGCACTGAGTGTAGTAAGCCGGTATCAGTCAAACCCTGGGGAGAAACATTGGATAGCAGTAAAGAACATTCTCAAGTACCTGAGAAGGACTAAGGAGATGTTCTTGGTGTATGGCGGAAAAGACCTCCAGATTGAGGCCTTTGCTGACTCCAGCTTCCAGAGTGACAAGGATGATTCCAAGTCCATGTCGGGTTTTGTCTTTACCCTCAATGGAGGGGCGGTGTGTTGGAAGAGTTCCAAACAGGAAACCGTTGCAGACTCGACTATGGAAGCGGAATACATCGCTGCATCTGATGCCGCAAAAGAAGCTGTCTGGATAAGGAAGTTCTTAAAAGAACTTCAGGTGGTTCCGTCCATTGTTGACCCAGTACCTCTGTATTGCGACAACAACGGGGCTATAGCTTTAGCAAAGGAACCCAGGTCCCATCAGAGATCCAGGCACATCTTGAGGCGGTATCACCTGATCAGGGAGATCGTGGATCGCAAGGAGATCGAGGTTCGGAGGGTTGCTTCAGAAGAGAACACTGCAGATCCATTCACCAAGGCCTTACCCCAGACTCAGTTCGAGCGGCTGATCGAGATGATAGGTCTTCGGTACGCCAGTTCATGGCCTTAGTGCAAGTGGGAGATTGTTAGTGTATATGCCCTAGAGGCCATTACTGTATCATACTAGTTTGTATATTACTTGATGGAAGCTTGGGATATTCACCTTGTATAAACAATCTTGCTCAATATAGTAGTATGCTACTTGGTTTGTTTCTACTTCAATGTGTACTTGTGTTTATTTCAGTATATCACTTATACGCATTAGTGGAGTCCTTAGGATCTTTGCTTGATTACCAGCGTTGTGATGGCAGTCACACTAGTGGGGGCTGGGTAATCTATAGGCACATCCTTATATAGGTCCCTAGTCGTAGGACTATCGAGACAGGGCATCGATACTCCGGAGTAGACTAGTGTATGCGCTTCTCATCCCAGTATGGGAGATGGTCTGTCCCACAGCCATCAGTACGTCGTACTGGAGATAGTATACGGATGCTCGTTGGGTTACGAGTACACTGGACAGGACTCGTCGGGAACTGACAGGTTGGTATTATACCTATCATCAGTTATCAGTTCCCAGGTGACATGAGTACAGCTTAGTCCGCTGACTTGACACTGGCACTTCGCCTCGAGTGTGTTCCCACTGCACCTTGATCACTACCCTACCACGGCTCAAAGGAGTCGTGCAAACAGGTGGTGGTTGGGTGCAGTCCCGAAGCACTTGGAGGCAGTGACGATTAGACAGGATTCGTCTCTCCCGGTATTGGGGGTTGACATCGCGCTGTGTCTAGGAGAGCCATTACACGAGTAGTCCCTGGCCAGGGCAAGCGAGATATACTGGTAGGTTTCCAGTGTTATCTCAGGGTGTTTTGGGCTTCACTCCGACACGACTTGTACCGCTATTGGGGGACTGACGTTTTACCGCCCCCTAGGCCCGACATGCGATGTATCAGACGAACAGACCGGACTGTACGGAGAATGTCACATTCAGACTCAGTAGGAGTTCGGATGGGGTTTCACCTCGTCAGCCTTCTTGTCGGCATCTACCTGGGGACCGTTACGCACAGCTAGTGCCGCTTGCGGTCTGTAGTTAAACCCACTGCCAGCGTAGTGTCGAGTCTTTAGAGTCCCACACAGAGGGTATTCGCCTCTGGGCAAAACAGAGTAGAGGTCGCATGGTTTTGCGACAGGGTTCGTTCTCATCCGCGCACTTGTGCACGTTTGGAGTCCGGACGGATTATACTGGCAGGCTCTGGTTTGAGCCAGATACTGGTATATATATTTGGGGTTGCTTTTATATCTTGGTATTCTTGTTCCTCGGAACGAGAATGCAGGTGTGTATGCACAGTTGCTTAAGGTGGAGGATGAGGTATTTCATTAGGGTTTCGGAACGGGTGCGTATGCACAGTTGACAGTTATCATTTTCCAAACACTAATGGATTTATGAATTATCTATTAATAATAGTAATTAAATGAGAATTATGTTATGGTTGATTTTGTTGACTTGTTGACCATGGTTGACTTGTTGACCATGGTTGAATGTTGACCACCATCATGCTTTAAAAAGTCCTCCTTGATTCATGCTTACATTTCATTAAATGAAGCATGGTAGTGGTCATTCCAAATTGCCATCAACTATTCTCATTTTGAATTATTATTATTTAGATAATTGTTTTTCTTTTGGCATTATGGTTGCAAGAAAGAAAAACATAGCTCATTATCTCATTTAGCTTCTCTCTCCTCTCTTCATCTTCTTCTTCCTCTAGCAAAGAGAAACCATCTCATGTGTTGAGAATCCTTCTCTTTAAAAAGAAAAGCAAACCCTAGTCACTCTCTACTCATTCTAGGTTAAAGGTTTAGCAAGCCGGAAACCCTAGTTCACTCAAAGATCGAGGAAGAGCCCAAAGGTCGAACCTTCGAGGTGGATCCATCTTCGACGGAAGAAGGCGACGAAAAGAGAACCATCAACCTCTACAAGATTTCAAGAAGAAGGAGTTCAAGTTTAGGTATAACCTTCATCCGAGTAGCTAACTCCCTTTAGCGTATTTGCTAGTTTAGTTTAGACACGATCCCGACCTTGTTTAGTCCATGTTGCCTCTTGCGATAAAAATTTGTTTTTTTATACCGTTTCCACCTCCCCGTAAGCACCGGGGGTCGCAATATGGACTTACAGGAGCACGTGACCCCATCTCATCCATTCTCTTTTTTTTGACCATTGAGGGGAGGGTCACGTGTTGCCACGTGATCATGGTGGATACTCGATCTTTTTACGTGCATGAAAAGTCTAAGTCCCTTATTTAAGGATTAATATTTTTTGTAGGGTTAAACCCTAATTTTATTTAGAGGAATTAAATTCCTATGTGTTTGGAAGAATTAAATTCTTTAAACTCAATTCTCCTCTAAGTTTTGGATCTGCATGGCAGAATCTCTCCGATGTGATTTAAATTCTCAACTTATGGGGAGATCTGCTTCTGCAGATCTTCAACTATGAAGAAGAACTAAGTTCTTATATTAAGGGTTAAACCCTATCTTTGTTGCAGGAATTAAATTCCTATGTGCTTTGTGGGAGAATAAAATTCTCTGAACTTAGGTCCTCCCTTAGGCTTTAAATCTATATGGTAGAATCCCCTGATGAGAATTAAATTCTTAAGTTATGGGGAGATCTGCTTCTGCAGATCTTCAACCAAAGGAAGAACTAAGTTCTTATTCAAAAGAGTTAAACTCTTAGTTTGAGAATTAAATTCTCTTATAGGGTTTTGGGAGCTTACATAATGATCTCTTTTCCTCTCTTATCTAGGGTTTCTTTCTTTCCTGAAGAGATCTTCTTTTCTCTCTGGAGAATTAAATTCTCTTTTTTCTGTATTCTCTCTGTTGTTGTATCTTTCTCCCTTTTTTTTCCTCCTCTTTTCTTGGCTCCTATTTATAGGAGAAAGAAAAGAACCAGTTTGTTTAGTCAATCTTTCATTGAAAGATTTTGATTGATTTTTGTAACCAACATGATCGTTTAGATCACTCGGTGAATTTTATTCACCATTGGATTTTTAATCCAAAAGATATTTTATTTGTTGTTCATGGCAGATTTTTAGGAAAATCTTTCCTTGTATAGAATCTTTCTATAAATTGGTGATTTTTAATCACCATTGGATTTTTAATCCAACGGTGCTCCACTTTACAGAGGGCAATCTTTTTGTTTGGAAAGATCTAGGGAAATATTAGGGTTTTTGATTTCCCTTAATTAGAATTTAGATCTATTAGTCCAGAAGGTTTAAGAGCCTATCACGTGTTAGCACGTGACCCCCTGTCACGTGTGGGCACGTGATGCCCTATTTAGGGTTTTCTTTCCATTAACTCAGAGAGTTTTTTAAGACCCTATCACGTGGTGGCACGTGACCCACTGATTTAGCATTTAACCAGAATTTAATTCCATTATTTTAAAGAACTCGGGAACTCATCACGTGTCGGCACGTGACCCCTGGTCACGTGTGGGCACGTGATGCCCCATTGGTTTTTTTCCTGCTGTTTTATTATACCTTTTAATTCCTTTCAGTGGTTTTAAAGGCCCATCACGTATGGGTACGTCACCCATTTTGATCAGAATTCAATTCTATTAGTTCAAAGGGTTCAGGAACCCATCACGTGCTGGCACGTGACCCCATCTCAAATTGTGTATCCTAGCGCCTATAACTTTGCTCATAGAAGGTCACGTGTCCCCACGTGATGCCCGATCACGTGTGGACACGTGATGCTCCTCTTGTGTATTTCCTTGCTGCTTTATTCAGTTCCCATTAGGGAATACCGGCGTACACATCCTACGGCGACAGTCATCTCCCGCTGAAACGGCTCAGTGCATTCGACGGCCACGATCGCTCCACCTGTCGCATGCTCATTAGCCGTATCCCATCAGATGCCAGAAGTCTGCGGCCTGTCGCGTCAGCCAACCAGCGCCCAACACGTGGGCTGTCGCTTTGGTTAACGTACGCACGATCCGGCGCATCCTCTTTAATGCGAGATCTGATCCGCTGGCATCACCAAGAAGATACAATAGATTGCCCGGGAACACGCGCTCACGATATCTACGATGAGGAGCTCACCTCGGGTGACCTGCAGACCACCCTCGACCCGACCCGTGAACAGGTCGGGATGAGAGTGGGGGGCTAATGATGTTGCTCAATATCGGTGATCTCCCAGATCATGACACGTTGTTGATGACGTGTCCCGAAGCCCGCAAGGAAGGACCAAGGACAACACGTTGGAGAAACACCCGGGTCTGCGACCCATGGGCATGGCCGACCTTCTGGGCCGTCAACACCATATGCCCACCTTGCAAACAACCATTGGCTCGCCTCCGAGCCTCCTGCACATTTGTCCTCCTCGGCCCTCTCGGCTCGCCTCCGGGCTACCATAGAACCAAGATAGCTCGGCCTCCTACTCGGTCCCGAGCCCCCGCCGAGCTCATCTTCCTCGATCCTTTCGACCGACCAATGCCATCATTTGCAGGTGCTTCCGCCTTGCCTCCGTGAATCTCGCCATGTGCGAGATATCCACTGCCCACGATCCTGCGTTCCACGCCATCACGATTCCCATTAACGAGCCTATCTCGCTATTAATGGGAGATCCCGCCCATCATGCGGATGTGATGTCGGGGGCGTAACGGCCGGCGTGATTCTCGTACCTACCCACCTGCTGCCACCTCTATATAAACCCTTCTTTCAGACGGTTCAAGTAAGTCATTTTCCACTCACTAGGCCGTTACTCTACTCGGATTTCTTGTCTAACTTGATCGTCGGAGGGTCCTCGGTGGTACAACCACCCCGGGACTTCCTTGTAGGTAGCTCGGCCCTAACAACCTCAAAACTATTGAGATTCACACACTTCACGAGCTATCCTCCAACTCAAATCTCGGCCGTCCATCATCGCCAACAACAGATCAACGGAAGGAAACATCTTATCGCGATCTGACCCGCATCAAAAGGAGAAATTGCAAGAGATCGATTCAGAACTTTACAAGAAAAACTGAGATAAGAATCAAAATGTAAGCAGTTGAGGATTGGAGGAAAATAAAAGAGATGAAGAAAACAAAATTCCCCTCTCTTATCAAAATCTTGAAGGCGAACCCCACCATATCAGCAGTGATCCTCCGCCCCTCCTTCACCAGTGTGACCCTGGGCTTTCCCATGAAGGTCAGCAGCACCAGCACAGTGATCCACGTCACCGCCGGCGCCGGCACCGCCAGAGCCGCCATCATGGACAGTAGGCCGAAGACGCATCCGTAGAGGAGCGACGCGTAGAGCGCCGGCCAGCAGCGGATGGAGAAGACGGGGCTCCACGAGGAGTAGAGAAGCAGCACGTAGACGATGAAGACGCGAAGAGAGGGAGCGAAGCAGTTGGGGGAAAAATTGAGTCTGACTCAAATTTTTCTATCCTATGGATATAGCCAAAATAGAGGGTTTTTGTAACGACTCTGAAATTCTTGTACAGAGGGTATTTCAGCCTGTGTAAAATTTAAAAGTTATTTTTTTAAAAATAAAAACAAGAAACAACTTGTAGCTTACCGGTAAAAACTCTACATTGTTGTGGCATAGCCTGTGCATTCGATTCCCATCAGAATCAATTATTTTAAAGATTTTTCTTTTTAATTTTTCGGAAGCCCAAGAGTTGCACGTGTAATACAAGGAGAAAGGAAAAGTTTCAGAAAAATCAAATAGGCACAATGAGGTGCACACACCTAAATTGACATACGACATGAATCTCGAGGTGATTAGGCCAGATCTGACCACCCGTTTTCACCATATGGCCGGCGCCGATGGTTCAAAATGCCCTAATCGCCTCCGTGCTTTACACACTTGTCCCTTCGACTCCTCTTAACTCTCCTGCATTGTTTGATTTTGCTGCACTGCAATCATACAGAGACTCTTCAATTCACCATTTAATGCATTTTAATCCAAAATTTTAATTCCCAAACCCTAATTTTTCACTATAAATACCATCCCATGCCTTAGCTCCCCTTTATTTTGAAAATTTCTAGCAAAATTATCCTAAAAGTTCCTAAGTGCAAGTGGAGTCAAGTGGAGTTAGCAACCAAGCTCCTTCCATTGAAGATCGAAACCGTTTCTGGAGTTTCCGCGACGTCATGAAGCCCCCTCTTTTTTCCTTACTCCCTTCTCGAAATTATAAAGCCATAAGTCCCTCTCATCTCTTCTTCTTTTCATCTCCAATCATCTCCTAAAAATATATCGGTAAAGTAGAGTTACCTCCGATACATTTTTTTAAGAACTTGGAACTTCCTTTTCCTTAATTCATAGGTCAAACTAATTTTACCACCCTACTTATAACTTTGATTACAATTTTTTAGCTTTGATTTTAACAAAAACTTCCATGTGAAACTATCATAAAACGAACTTTTTATTAAAATACCATGAACTTTAGTATCACCCTCTTATCGATAATTGTTAAAACAATACTTTTAGGAAAATTTCACGGGGTAACGACTTACCCCACATGCACACTATGGTTTTGTAGCACGGCATTCTAGATATATGACTAATTTAAAGAATAAGTTTTTCATTAAAATACTGCACCTTTTCAAAACGGGTTTCTTTTAATTGGTATTTTGTATTTCTTGGCAAATACGCCACTACAACTTTCATTAGGGGACCCGCTAATGGATGGTGTGGATTATCGTACATTCTTAGGATAGTAGAGCGAGATGCAGAACTCCTCACGGAATATTCGATCTCGAAAGGAAATAAGATACGGTTTTTAAGAAATGCGACTTTTCTAAATAAAACTTTTTTTGAAAAAAAATCATATAAAATATGAATTTGTATTTTTAATAAAAACATCTAAACTATATTAAAAAAATGAAATATTAAACTTTTAATGAAACACCATCAAGTTCCCAAAAGACCTAGTTTTCATAAAAATACCATAAACTTTTAAAGGCTAAGTTTTTATTATTAAAATCCCTAATAATTAAAATACATGCCCATGAAAACCCTAAATCTTATAAACCACCCTCGATGTTATTTGTAAAACAATATTAATATATATTTCATAAAACCCCTTTGAGATATGCAAACAATACTTTAAAAACTATAGAATTAACATAGGCTTAAGCGGTATCATTTCTCTTGAGCCCCAGAAAGCCGGAGAAAGTGAGTGTTTGCCTATTCATGTTAGACAATTTAACAGAGTTATCAATGTCAATTGTCTTGGAAAAGACACAAATCCTGCCGTGCATGTGCAGCAGTTGCCGATTACTCCCGAACCTAAGAAATTCAAGAGTTAAATCCGTTCACAAGTTTCTGACTCCAACAGGAATCCACTTTCGACCCAGAATCCAAAATCAAACACGAACTTGTATACTTGATCATGAACTTCAATAATCTAATTTAAATATCAAACTCAAACCTGCATACTTGACTCAATTTGACCGAACCATGGTTATAACTTGACATGAACTTGACATGAATACCACAACACATGCTTAATCTTGAATATGAACCCGCACATTTTATATCCCTGGATTCGGCCAAGACCTATAATCTTAATCGATATAATATAATACGCGAGGATAAAGGGGTAGATTGGTACGGAAAATATATCGTGGCACGAGAGGTCCGTATATCGTGGCACGAGAGGTCACTTTAAAATACACTTACATGAATTCACGTGCCGTTGTTTCATGGGTTATGACGGGGCCTTGTACTATATGTTACCATAGTCCATGGGGTAAGATGGACTCCTCTCGTATACATGAATACTTTCTTTATCAAACTACAAATAACCACGTTAGAATAACCATCCTACATTAGTGAATGATCATATACAATTTTTCCCGTCCTCTGTTCATTTGGTTTCTATTCACATTATATACTATCTTCCCTTACTTTTTGGGACTTACCGAGCGCTAGTTCGCTGATGACATTCCTCTTTGTTTTCTTTCTTTGTAATGTTCGTTAGGAGGACTAGACTCTGAAAATGTAGAGCCGAGCCAAGAGGACTTGGACCAGTTTGCAGCTAAGCCTGACTACTAGTTCTTTCTGCACTTACTTTCAGTATGCAATTGTTTAGGTATTTGCTTTATTACTGTATCTTTTATTTTCAGACAGTTGTATATAAAAATGAATGTAAATAGAGTCGCTGTTTCACTTTATTACTCTTGTAATTCTTGTTCATTGTTATATTGCTTAATCATGTTTAACGTATTTATTTTCATAGTAAATACGTTGCGGGCTTGCCACGTCACCGTTTCCGTCTATTGGGAAACGGGGCGTGACAGGTTTTGTTGGCGGCCTATGCAGGTCAGTTTTACATGAAGTCTTAAGCAATATACCACAAGAATTATAAGAATCAACAACTATACATTCCTTACATTTCAAATTTCATAAATATATCCTAACCTTTCCTTTTCTATCAAGGTGATGGATTATCCCAACAATACCAGTACCAATATCAATGGCAACACACCACGAATTACTTTACTACCCTCTACAGTTGCTGCTCCAATCAATGAACAGACGGTACTTCTAGAAGCCATCAAAAGTCTTTTGAAGGGCCAGCAGCAGCAGACTGCTATTCTTATGAACCGCCCAGAAGCCGACGCACCCGGAGTAAAGAAATTTTGTGCGTTGCATTCAAGGAATTTTTCAGGAAAAGAAAGTCCTCTTTAGGCTGAAGAATGGGCCCAGAGTATAGAGGACGACTTTGCTGCAGCACAGGTACCTAATATAGCATGGGTTCGTGTGGCCAAGCAATAGCTCACCGACAATGTAAGAGTCTGGTGGAAGGCCGAGGAAAGCCGTCTCACACAACCAATAGAGTGGAAGACGTTTCGCGATCTGTTCGATGCGAAGTTTTTCGCCGAGACTGCTCGATTAGAGATGGTGCAACAGTTCATCCACCTGGAACAAGGCTCCATGTGGGTAAAATCAGTGGACAAATATGGTGCCGAATTCATCATGCTTAGCAGGTAAAGAATTCATATCAAATTATGTTCCGTAAAACACATCACTATCCTGACATCAATATCTTATCAGGTTCGTGGCACACTTGATCCCGACCGATGAGATTTGGGCTAGACGATTCCAACAGGGCTTAGACCTGGAGATTCAGGCGACATTAGCCACAGGTAACTACCCAACTCATGAATTCGCCCTGAAGGCAGCACGTTATGAATCTGTGTTTAAGAAGAAGGGTAAGACTCATACAGCCGGAATCAAAGGCCCTGCTACACAGATTACAGGAGGAGTCTCTTCCAGGCCGACTTTTGCACTGAAGAGGCCAGGAGGATCGTTTAACCGCTCCAGTCGAGATTTCTGTTTCTACTGCAAGAGAATTGGACACTTGGCGAAGGACTGCAGGCGTGCAAATGGCCTGTGTTTGATTTGTGGCGCATCTACTCACGCTATAGGAGCATGCCAATATCATATTAACACAGCACCAGCACCCAGACTCGCAATCACAGCCCCGCAGAGGCCAGCCATTCAGGCACTTGCATGCCGCCTAGCCCTTCCTGCACCAGCTCCATATGGACCACGTGCACAACCTCATCGTCAATTCCATCAGGCACAGAGAAACGCGCCTCATGGGCAGAGGAATGTGCCTCTAGAAAGGAGGAATGTTCCAAGACGACAGGCTTTTACAATGACGGTCGAGGAGGCCGAAGCCACAGGACAAGTCATCATCGGTAAATTTTCTCATCTTTTCAACCTTTCAATTCTTGTGCATCGTTATACTGTTCCTATATCTAAACACAACCTTACACCACTTAGGTACTATACTAGTAGCCACCCTTCCTGCACTCGCACTTTTCGACATTGGAGCTTCACACTGCTTCATGTCACAACGATTCGTGAGAACGCATGCGATTCCTATGAAGCCACTCATTTCAAGCTAGAATGTCAGTTCCGGGAATAGAGTCTTGAAGGCAACTTTAGGATATGATCAGTTCCCAGTTGTAGTTTATGGTCGAGAATTCTACGCAAATTTCAAACTGCTGGACATACCAAATTTCGATGTTGTGCTGGGAATAGATTGGCTGGGAGTATTATATGCTACTATTGACTGCCGTCAAAGGATGGTAGTATTTGAGATACCAGATCCCATAATCTTATATTTCAAAGGTGGAGACAGAACCTTGGAGCCAGGAAGCTACTGTGCTAAACCGAAGAATGCAGAAGTGTTCCCTCTACTGGCTGAAGAAGAAAAACCTGGGGTAGTTCGAGAGTTCGAAGATGTGTTCCGTGAAGACATATCAGGTTTACCTCCCGATCGAGCTCTTGAATTCAGTATTGATTTACAACCTGGTGAACAACTTGTAATCAAAGCTCCATATCGATTAAGTCCGGAGGGATTGAAGGAGATCCGCATTCAGTTGGACGAACTACTGAAGAAAGGTTGGATCTGACCCAGTACTTCAAGTTGGGGATCTTCGGTGTTACTCGTGAAGAAGAAGGACGGTTCGTACAGGATGTGTGTGGATTATCGAGCTTTGAACGAAGTGACAATTAAGAACAAATATCCACTACCACGCATCAATGACCTTTTCGATCAGTTAAGTGGATCTTGTGTCTTTTCAAACTAGATCTTCGTTCGGGTCATCATCAGGTGGAGGTCAAAGAGTCTGACATTCCGAAGACAGCATTTAAGACTCGTTATGGTCATTATGAATATCTCGTAATGCCATTTGGAGTGACTAATGCACCTGCCATCTTTATGAACCTGATGAACCAAGTTTTCTGAGAGAGTACTTAGACAGGTTTGTTGTTATCTTCATTGACGACATCCTGGTGTATTCAAAGAATCGGAAAGAATACACCGAGTACTTACGCATTGTCCTGGAGACATCACGACAATATCAATTCTACTCCAAGTACAGCAAGTGTGAATTTTGGCTAGATCAAGTCGGATTTCTCAGACATATTATTTCAGGAGAAGGAATCTCGGTGGATCCAGCTAAGGTGTCAGTTGTCAGCGAGTGGCCAACACCAAAGACGGTGAAAGATATAAGAAGTTTCTTTGGATTAGCAGGATACTACTGACGATTCATTAAAGGCTTCTCAAAGATCGCAGCACCCCTGACCAAGCTCACACGTAAAGACGAAGTATTCATGTGGTCAGAAGCATGTGAGAAGGCTTTTGTAGAACTCAAAACGAGGTTAACCTCTGCGGCTATTCTTGTAATACCGGATCAATCTGGCGGATTCGTTGTGTATTGTGATGCGTCCGGTAAAGAATTTGGATGTGTTCTACACTAGTATGGAAAAGTTGTGGCTTTTGCATCAAGACAGTTAAAGGTCCATGAACGCAACTATCCAACACATGATTTAGAATTGACAGCCGTCATCTCTGCACTCAAGATTTGGCGACACTATCTTTTAGGAAAACGAGTGGATATATACACTGACCACAAAAGTCCGAAGTATGCATTTACTCAGAAGGAACTCAACATGCGGCAGAGAAGATGGTTAGAACTCATGGCGTACTTCGACATCAACCTATAGTATCATCCTGGAAAGGTGAACGTAGTTCCCGATACCCTTAGTCGCCAGCCATTAGCAATGAACCTCACCGCTCAGTGGAAGCTATAGTAAGAACTGCATGGATTAGAGATTGAAGTAGTTGTGCTAGGTAACACTTTATCTTTGATGAACTTACAAGTCCTCTTGTCAATCAGATCAAGACAGCTCAAGCAAATGATGCCAAGCTACAAAAGATCCGAGAACAAGTAGAAAGTGGACTACGAACCGACTTCATCATCTACGAAGATGGATCCTTACGATATAGAAGCCGTTTATACATACCATTCGGATCTGTTCGAGAAGAGTTGATGAAAAAAGCTCGCAGCTCTCCATATTCGGTACACCCCGGTGGTACGAAGATGTACAAGGATCTACGGAAACCCTACTGGTGGCATGGAATGAAGCGCGAAGTGGCAAGGAGCGTAGCTAAGTGTTTGGTATGTCAGCAAGTGAAGACTGAACATCACAGAACTGCTGGTCTACTTCAGCCGTTACCAATCCCAGAATAGAAATGGTAGCACATTACCATGGACTTCATGACTGCTCTTCCTCGCAGCATGAAGAGTAACGACGCAATTTGGGTTATTGTGGATCGACTCACCAAGTCGACTCACTTTATTCCATTTCGAGTTGGCTAGTCAACCGAGACGTTAGCAAAGAAGTACATGGAGGTGAGCATAAATCTAAAGTAAGATTTAAACCTTCAAGATGTACCATATTTGATACCCATAAACTTATGCAGGAGATCGTGAGATTACATGGAGTACCTGTTTGCATCGTCTCCGATCGTGATACAAGATTTCGATCACAATTTTGGCAGAGTCTGCAAACTATCCTGGGGACGAGTCTGAATTTCAGCATGGCGTATCATCCATAAACGGACGGATAGTCCAAGTGAACAATTGAGATACTAGAAGATATGCTGAGAGGCTGTATGTTAAACTTCAGAGGTTCGTAGGAAGATCACCTACACCTTGTGGAGTTTTCATACAACAACAGCTATCAGGAAAGTATTGGGATGGCACCATTCGCAGTACTCTACGGACGGAAATATCGTTGCCCATTGAGTTGGGACGACATTGGAGATCGTGAACTCCTTAGACCAGAGATGATCGTGGCAACTTTGGACATGGTTCGCACGATCAGGGAAAGAATGCGAATAGCCTAAGACCGACAGAATCATTGGGCAGATGCAAAGCGTCGACATCTGGAGTTCCAACCTGAAGATCATGTATTCCTAAAGATCTCTCCAAACAGAAGAGTGGTCCATTTTGGCAAGAGGGGCAAATTAAGTCCACGGTACATAGGACCGTTCGACATACTTGAACGAGTTGGAGAAGTGACATACCGTTTAGCACTACCACCATCATTGGAAGGAGTGCACAACATGTTCCACATATCCCAGCTAAGACGATATGTGAACGACCCCAGCCATTTACTTGATTATTTAGAGCTCACAATACAAACCGACCTAACCTGCGAGCAACAACCAGTTGAGATCCTGGACCGAAAAGTGAAAACATTACAGAACAAGGAGGTAAACTTGGTCCGAGTGATGTGGAGAAAGGATTCGCCAGGAGAATCAACTTGGGAAAGAGAAGAAAATATGCGTGCTAGGAATATGTATGCCCTAGAGGCCATTATTGTATGATATAGTGGATGCTTGGACATATATATAGATGACTTTCTTACTCGACATGATAGTATGCTATCTGGTTGCACTTTATCTTAACATGTACACTTGTATTATTATACTGTCTCTCTGTTACATATTGATAAATCCCTTAGGATATAGGCTTGTACATTTTTTGACCCTGTATGGGGTGATGATTGATCTTCCAGAGTAGACTAGGCTTGTACATTGCTCGACATGATAGGGCATCGATATTCCAGAGTAGACTAGTTTGTACATTTCTTGACCCTATATGGGGTGATGATTGATCTTACAACCATTGGTGTTTGACATCAAAGATTATACACAGGTGCTCATTAGAGAATGGGTACACCGAATGGGACTCATCGAGAACTCCTAGATGGTACCATACCTATCGTCAGATAGCATTTCTCTGGTGATACTTGTACATGTTAGTATGTAGACCCAAAATCGTCATAGTATCTTGTGTGGTTCCCACTGTGCTTTGATTTCCTCCCTACCACGGCTCAAAGGAGTCGTGCAAACAGGTGGATTTTGGGTACAATCCCAAGTCACATGGAGGCAGTGAGCGATAGGAGGGGTTTCGTCTCTCCTGGTATTTAGAGTTGATGTTGCGCTATGCTCGATTGGCTATAACTGCAAGTCCCTGGCCAGGGCTGATAAGATTTACTGGTAAGTGTTATCAGTAGTTTCTCGAAAGGTTATAGGCCACACATCGGCATGACTTATCAAGTTACTGGGGTCTGATGATTCCACCCCTAGACCCGATATGCGACATATCAGACGAAGAGACCGGACTATACGATAAGTGTTGCTTGTAGGCTTTACGGGAGTTTGGACAAGCTTTCTTGTTGATCTTCTATTCGTTCAATACCGGGGTAGCCGTTACGTCCAAGTAGTACCGCTGACGGCTTATGGGTATCTGATGTGATCATTACCTACTGCTGGCGTATTGACGAGTCTTTAGAGTCCCACACAGAGATTTCCTAGCTCAAACGAAACGAAGTAGGACTCATATGCAGATATGTGCGGGAGTTTGATTAAATATGAGTATGTGATATTGTATTCTAATCTCGCGATATTTGATATCAGTTAGATTATATGTGATATAACCGGATTATTGAATTAAGTGTTGATTCAATGATTTGTTTTATGTATATATATTTGATATTGGCCGGTTATATATGATATGACCGGATTATTGAATCAAGTGTTGATTTAGTATCAAGTATTGAATATTAGTTGGTTATATGTGATATAACCGGATTATTGAATAGAGTGTTGATTTGATAATATGATATACATAAATAAATGATATTAGTTGGTTATATATGATATAACCGGATTATTGAATCAAGTGTTAATTTAATAATTTGATATATATTAATATATTTGATATATACATATATATTAACTATTATAGCTCACTGAAGATTTTCTTCTCTACAAATACATTAATATATATTTGAGATATATATTAATATATGTATTTACATTATGTATCATGGTTGATGATACATAGAACATGGGTGTATAAGACTCACACTAGAGCTAAAGATTATTAGGGATGATTTATTTCTTAAAAGAAAATTGAAAAGGGGTGGAAATGAGTCATGGCTTTGGATGCTTGGAGAAGCATTGAGAAGCCATGAATCATCTTCTCCTTTTGTTTTATTCTTAGATATTTATTCATCCCAACTTTATCTCTAGCTCATGGTTCATTCTTTCATTCATTCACTCAAACACCCAAGTTCATCTTCTTCCTTTTCTAGGGTTTTTCTTGAGTCGGAAAAAGAAAGAGACAAAGATTTCTAAAGTGAGCAAATCTCCTACTTTATTAAGCTACACTAATCTAGCTCATTAGTTTAGATTGTTTGCTTCACTAATACCTTGATTAGTGAAGAGTGAGCTTGAGTGAGAGAGACTTCAAGGTGGATCATCTTTGGCCTTGAAGACTACGAAGCAAGCTCGTTCTTTTCACCAAGTGGAGTCTAAGAAGAGTTCTAGGGACTACTACTTGAAGCTTTAGAAGTGAAGGACCGGTCTACAAAAGTTGTAAACCCTTATCACTTAGTGTAGAACTTGTTTGCTTATACATGAAACCCTAATTCTCTAGTTAGATTCTTGGATTGTATGCCTTAGCACTCTAGATTTTTTAAAATTGCATACTTGATGCTTCTTGAAATCTAGTGGTGGTGCTAAGACATACTTTCATGGTATTAGCGCCAAGATAGAGACTTAGGCGTAGTCTAAACAATGTTAAAGTGTTCGATCGAAGTTTTGAAACCCTAATATTCATAGTTTCTGTCCATTTTTTCAAAAGTTGAAATTTTACAGATTAAAAATATTCAGAAAATCATGCAGGTAATTGTATGGAGCCCTAATAAGTACAAGGGCCTATCTCAACTAAATGGCCGCGGAACCGCCGCATAACCTAGGGTTTAGCCGCGGTTCCGCCGCTAACTTGGAGAGTTTAGGACTCGTATTTCTTCTGCTGCTCCATTTTGTCATTTTTGTCTTTCCGGGTATTTTTAGTGAGACTCAAGTTGTTGGGGTCTCTGTGATTTGCAGGTGTTTGAAATATCGATCGAAATGTTTAATATCGTCTAGATATTATGGATATGTGATACAATTTTTGGAATCCACATTGATTAGTTTTATGAAAACTAGTTAGTGATTTGTAAATCTAGCATTTTAGTCTTATTTGATGGATTGCCATGGAGTTTCGATTCGGATAAAAACTCTGTCGCAATCTTGTATTGTATGCGAACACTCGCTGGAAAACACTACTAGATAGTCAAACCCCATAGCCCCGACCAAGTGATTATAGGAGAACCCCGTGGCCAAAAGCATCCACTCGGGTGCTCGCGGTCGTGGTGTTCTGCCCAAGTGCACTTCGTTGACGGCCTCGGGGGTATGGCCATCTACTAAAGTTCTCGACGAGCATTCGATCATTAATCGGGAATCTTGTTGAATTACCCGATTTGTTTTTGAAAAGTGTTTTCAATTCGAGACTTAAATGCAAGGTTTATAGGGTTAGGCATGAAATCCGGAACATGTGATAATCCGGGTTTATGATGTCTAAGGATGATGCGGATTCTAATTATTATAGTTTTCATTTCTTTTTTGCGGCCGTAAGTATAATATGTGGCAGTATCCCCGATCTCGTTGCTATACGTCAACAACATTAGGGATACACATATTTACTTACATTGATGACATGTGATGTTATTGTATTGCTGTTGATATGTTATATTGGATCGTCGTGATTGAATAGCCGGGGGTTTTGTGTGGCATAAGAGTTTTTTCATTTTCATTCATGTAAAAATTTATATGTAATATTCTTTTATTGGGACACTTCCGGGTTGAGGTTGTTGTCATCATTTGATGTATATTATTTACTTTTCTGCATTAGGATAGACCCAAGGCGGGGAGAAGAAGTAACCGGGTTCTAGAGTCCAGTGGGAGGCCATCTTGAGAAGTCGAGTCCGGTTCTCCTAACTCTAGAATTGGCAGGGTTGCTTGCCTCTCTCATAGGGGTCTAGTGATGTAGGCTTGGCTATCCATCACGATTGTGGAATCCATGTTTTTCATTATTGGCTTAATCTAAAACACGGATCTCCTAGTATATCCTATATTTCATATATTTGCTTCTGCTGATTCTGTGATATGATGTGATCATATAACTGCGTGAGACGAATGCTACTTATATATATGATATACTAGTAAACACTATATATGTTTTGTATCCGCGCTTGTTCTGACCCTGCCCTGCCGTAAGTTAAGTAACCTTACGGTGAAGACTCGGGTCCCTGTGGCGAATGCGGATGGCATATATGTGTGTTTTATTTTCTTTTCTTCTGTGATATTTAGGAAACATAAATGATGGGACGTTATTAAAGAGATTAATGAAAAGAAAAGAAACCTAAAAATGTTGTAGAATCAAAATTTTCAAAAAGGTAGATCTAGTTCTTGTTTTGCATAGAGGTATTCCATTATGAATATCCAACACCTCATTCGATGAGGAAAGAGCCTAGACCCCTTAACCAGGAATGACCACTTTAGCAAAATTGGCATATGCTACAACCTACTTGGTTTGTTTTGAAAACTATTCGATTTTAAAGCGGAGCTTGAACCACTCATTTTCAAATCACTAGATTCTACAATAATATCAAGTTCATTACGTTAAAGGTTTTCTACAAAATCAGTCGTAGCCCTCCGTCTTTTCAGATAAGGACTATTTAGTATTCGTGCTGCGTTTGTTGACCTCTATCAAGGTATAGTGTGCGGTAGCTGATTAGTGCTTATCTGTAGCATATGATGCGATTCGATTAGGGGAGTCGTACGATCTTGTTGACCTCCGTCAAGGGTCGTGTTGGTGGGTTTAATTCAATCATGAAATGACGGGTTGAACTTGACTAGCGGCCTATGGTTTGTTGATCTCCGTCAATGTCATAGGTCGTTAGGGGTAAAAACAGATATCAGGAATTTCAAGTGTTGAAATTTGTAATGTGATTGCATACTTTCTATTTGATAGTTGGATCCCGATACACACTGCGAGTAAGTGTTACTCTTGGGAGAGTTTTTCACTTTATAATTAGCTGATCTAGTAGGTGTCTAAGAAAGGTGTTAACGGGGTTATGTCCCTGCGGAAACGAGGTTATTTAATTGGTTCCATGCGAAAGCATGGGGAGACTCCCTTGGAGTTAGTGTAATATGCCCTAAAGGCCATTATTGTATAGTACTAGTTTGTATATTGCATTTTGGAAGCTTGGGATATATACACGAATTTATAACAGTCTTGCTCAATATAGTAGTATGCTACTTGGTTTGTATCTATTTTAATATGTGTATATGTTTGTTTTAACGTATCGCTAATACATATTGGTAGAGCCCTTAGGATCTTTGCTTGACTACCAGCGTTGTGATGGCAGTCACACTAGTGGGGGTTGGATAGTCTACAAGCACATCCTTATACAGGTCCCTAGTCGTAGGATTATCGAGACAGGGCATCGATACTCCAAAGTAGACTAGTGTATACGTTTCTCATCCCAGCAGGGGAGATGGTCTGTCCCACAGCCATTAGTACGTCGTACTAGAGGTAGTATGCAGGTGCTCATTGGGTTATGAGTTACACTGGACGGACTCATGGGGTACTGCTGGATGGTACTGTACCTATGTTAGTGTATATGCCCTAGGGGCCATTATTGTATCATACTAGTTTGTATATTACTTAATGGAAGCTTGGGATATTCACAGTTATATTAACAGTCTTGCTAAACATGGTAGTATGCTACTTGATTTATTTCTATCTTAATATGTGTATATGTTAGCATATCGAGAAAACATATTGATAGAGCCCTTAGGATCTTGCTTGACTACCAGCGTTGTGATGGCAGTCACACTAGTGGGGGCTGGGTAGTCTACAAGTACATCCTTTTTCAGGTCCCTAGTCGTAGGATTATCGAGACTGGGCATCGATACTCCGGAGTAGACTAGTGTGTATGCTTTTCATCCCAGCAGGGAAAATGGTCTGTCCCACAGCCATTAGTACATTGTACTGGAGATAGTATACAGGTGCTCGTTGGGTTACGGGTACACTGGACAGGACTCGCCGGGAACTGTTGGTTGGTATTATACCCGTCGTCAGTTAACAGTTCCCAGGAGACATGAGTACAGCATAGTCCGCAGACTTGACACTGCTGCTTCACCTCGAGTGTGTTCCCACCGTTCTTAGATTGCTACCCTACCACGGCTCAAAGGAGTCGTGCAAACAAGTAGCAGTTGGGTGCAGTCCCGAAGCACTTGGAGGCAGTGGAGGTTAGATATGATTCATCTCTTCCAGTATTGGGAGTTGATATCGCGCTGTGTTTGGAGAGCCATTACGTAAAGTCCTTGGCCAGGGCAAGCGAGATTTACTGGTAGGGTTTCCAGTAGCTTCTCAAGGTGTAATGGGCTTCACTCCGACACGACTTATACCGCTTATAGGGGACTGGCGCTTGCTGCCCCTAGGCCTGATATGCGATAGTCTTAGATGAACAGACCGGACTGTACGGAGATTGTCACATCAGGCTCAGTAGGAGTTCGGATGGGTTTCTTCATCGGCCTTCTTATCGACATCTACCTGGGGACCGTTACGTACAGCTAGTGCCGCTTGTGGTCTGTGGTTAAACCCACTGCCAGCGTATTAGTCGAGTCTTTAGAGTCCCACACAGAGAGTTTCCTTACTTCGGGTGAAACGATATAGAGGTCGTATGGTTTTACGACAGGGTTCGGACACATACGCGTTTTTACGCACGTACGATGTTCGGACAGTTTTTACTAGCAGGCTTTGGTTTAAGCCAGATTCTAGTATTGGATTATTGTATTTATACAGTCTCAGTATTTCCGTGTTTTCACGGATGGGAGGGGCATTCTCGTAATTACTCGAGAAGCTTCTAGAAGGTTGATGAGGTGGAGAGCTTAGGTGTTATATGCATTAAATAGTTTTGTGACTCATGGAGTTGATTCATCAAGTGAGTTAATGAAACATTAATGGTTTTAATGACTCATTAGATGATTCATTTGTATTAAATGAAGCATGAAGATATTTGTGCAAAGATATTTTGTGCAAGATATTTTATGCTTCATGATATATATACACAAATGAGTTAATTTCCATTTGATAATTACTTTCACATTCTCTCTCCTCAAGCTCTCTCTTTTCAACCCTAACCCTAATCTCTCATATGTTGAGATCCAAGGGTTAGCAAGACTAATAGATCCCTAATCCTCTTCTATATCCTCTAGGTTGCTTTGATTAGCACTCATAGTCACCTAGTTACCTCAAGTGAGAGGTTAAAGCTTGGAGAAGTAGCTCTCGGGTGGATCTTCTATCACATCGAGGAGGCTGACGAGGAGGTGGTCAACGAGAACTAGAAGGACTTGATTCATTAGGTATAATCATCTTTCATAGTACCTAATCACTTCTATGTTGTTGTTAGTTAAGGTTTAGCAAAGATCCGTAAAGTTAGTTGATGTTAGTTTTAACAAAATGATTGTTTTACCTATTCCGCCTCCCCGCATCTTGTGGGGTGTCTAACGTCGACTTACAGTGGTATCAGAGCCTCGCTAAACCATAACTAACTTGTTAGAAAAGTCGTTAGAAATTCGATTGCAAAACGAACCCGAAAATACGACGTTTTGACCTAGTTTCTGCCGATTTTAAAACGGGGTCTAAAATTTTTTCAAGGATCCTTAAAAATACAAGAAGGGAACTATAAGGTTACTGGAGAAATTTGGGATCCTAACTCGGCCAAACCGCCGCAGAGCCGCGGCCGATCCAAAGCGATCCACCGCGGATCCGCAGCCGAGTTGAAGCCGAGTCAGCCCAAATTTGTCCAGTAACTCTTCTGTGTTGATGTTGTATTTTCTGGAATGTTTTGTTTCCGCTCAGGTTTCAGGTGCACAGAGAAATATTCAGAGTAGAATCATTTGTGTTTGCTTGATCGAAATTCTAAGATGTTTGGCTAACTTGATTATATCTGTGATTTGTATAATGTGTTCGTAAACCTCCCATAACTGCTAGTATGTCGGTTAGCAGGGGGTTGCACATTTCTGTAATGGTTTTTATTAGTTTGTGTTTGTGGACTTGTTGGATTGTCGTGAATGGATAGCCGGGGATGTGAGACGAGAGTTTCTTTCATTCAAATGTAATTTGTAAATTGTTGTAATATTCTTTTGCGGGGCACATCCGGGCTGAGGTTGTAGCCACCGTTGTATTATTTCATTTACTGTTTTCTGCTCCTAGGATAGACCCAAGATAGGGTGCACAAACTACCGGGTACTTTGAACTGTTTAGTGGCCTACTTACGTTGTTGAGGGAGACCGCTTCACTTCGGGTACTAGGCGGATAGTTTGCCGTACCCGTAGGGGTCTAGGGTGGGGTTTTGGCTATTCATCGCGACTGTGTAATCCGTCTTTCTTTGCAGGCTCAAAAGGAATGCGGATTCGTAGAAAATCCAATATGTTCACCTGTGATATGGAATGCCTATTATTGCGTCTGACGAATGTACAATATCTATATATGGTAGCTATTAGGTGTCACTTATGTTTTACACCCGCGCTAGCCCAGCCCCCGCTCTGTCGTTAGTTAAGTAACTTAACGGGTGAATGACAGGACCCAGTGGCGAATGCGGATGGCATAAGAGGACGTTGTATTTTCGTTGTTTTCTACAATGATAGGTTAATTGATGGGACGCATTATATTAATGCAAAGAAAATAAAACAAGGTTGAATCGTTGGAACAGTTTAAAAGAAACCACTCGGTTATTTTAAAACAGAGGATATTTTTTGAATTGCGGAGCTTTAACCACTCCTTTTTAAAAAGCTATCAGGTTCCTTCGATCATATCAAGTTCAATACGTTCACGGTTTTGCCAAAACCATTCGTAGCCCTCCGTCATTTCATTTGGGTATTCAGTAGTATTCAAGCTATGTATTTTGACCAACGCCAAGGCATAGTGTTTGGTAGCTGCTGGGTATTCATTTGTTGCATAGATAGATGAGTTAGTTTGGGACAGTCGTATTATCATTTGGCCAACGTCAGGGGTATATACGGATGGGTTCAAATTAACAAGATAATGATGGGTAGAACTTGACATGTGACTTATGACATTTTGACCAACGCCAAGGTCATAAGAGCATGTGGCAGAAATTTATATCGGGAATTTCTAAAGAAACTGAAATTTGCTAAGAGTAGCATACCATTTGGAGTGTGATAATTTTGGTAGGATTCCTTCAGCTTTATCACACGATGATATTTGGATCCCGATCCTACTATGAGTATCCGCTACTTATCAGGAGATTCATCACTTAACGATCAATACTATAAACCAAGTAGGTGTCGAGAAAGGTGTCAGTGGGGTTACGCCCCCAGAGAAAAGAGGTTATTTAATTAAGGAACTTCGTGAAAGCGTCGTAAAACCTCCCTCGAAGTATCGACACCGGCCTGGCTGAACGGTTAAGCAAGTATTGTACGGTGAGAATAGTCTTGACTAGTTCTTCCTTTTTGGTTTGAGGAGGGATTCGAGAAACAGTGGGAGCCATCCAGTTTAGATAAACTAAAACCACTCTAAACTTGCAAGAGTATCATGCTAAAGTGTTCCCTCTCTCTCTCAATTGCAGCGACCCAAAACATGACAGGCCTTAAGTTACTATTAGAGAAAAGTATTCTGACAGGGCCAAACTATAAAAATTGGTTCCAGAATGTCAAGATGGCTTTGACTTATGACAAATTGGGGTATGTCCTTAAAGCTAAGGCACCTGCTGTCCCTGGTCTAGAATCCAGTATTGCGGATAAGGAAATCCACAAGACCTGGGAGTTAGATTGCGCGAAGGCCAAATGCATCGTGCTTGCCTCTATGAATAATGAACATCAGAGGAGGCACGAGGATATGGATCTTGAATCCATATTTCTCCACACAAAAGATCTATATGGAGAGCAATCTCGTATAGCTAGATACGAGACCTCGAAGAACTTGTTTCAGTCGAGGCTAGCCGTCGGATCATCTGTACGAGAACATGTCCTAAAGATAATTGGTTATATAGAAGAGCTCGCGGACCTCGGGACGACTTTAGAGAACGAGCTCTATACAGACTTGGTTCTTCAGTCCATTCCTTCCACCTACGCCCAGTTTATTCTGAATTTCAACATTCAAAGAAAAGAAGTTGAACTTCCAGAACTCCTTAACATGTTGAGGAGTGCAGAGGGCACCTTGCAGAAAGCAAGGGAAACACCCACTATGTTTGTTCGCGGTGCTTCCTCTTCCAGGTCCAAGGCAAGGACCAAAGGAAGGAAGATGAAGGCCGCTACCAAACCAAGAGGTGGTGTTGGTAAGGTGGGAGTTAAGGGAAAGGCAAAGGTTGCGGTGCCAGTAGTGGCAAAGGACGAGTGCTTCCACTGTCGTAGGAAATGTCATTGGAAGAAAGATTGCAATGCTTGGATTGCCAAAAACCAGGACCCGAAGCAAGTTGTGGCTTCGACTTTAGGTGTGTTTGTAATTGAAAATTGTCTGTTAATCAACTCTACTTCCTGGGTATTGGATACCGGATCAGGATCTCATATATGCAATTCATTGCAGGCACTGAGAGACCGTAGAGTACTGAAGGTTGGTGATATGACCCTCCAGGTTGCTAACGGAGCTAGCATGGGTGCTGTGTCCGTAGGGGATTATCACCTAGGATTGACGAGTGGACATATTTTGGTTTTGCGCAACTGTTTTTGTGTACCTAGTTTAACGTGTTATATCATATCAGTATCGTTGTTATCAAAAGAAGGTTATGATTTCACGTTTGTAAGCGATGTTGTTAACATCCACCTTAATCATGGTTTGATTGGGTCCGGTACACTAGATAACGGTATATATGTGCTAAACCAATTACAGATTTTCAATGTCCAGAACACACTAAAAAGAAAGTCTCCAGATATAAATCAGGCTTTCTTATGGCATTGTAGACTGGGTCACATCAATGAGACAAGGTTAACTAAATTACATAGAGAAGGATATTTGGATCCGTTAGAATATCAATCTTATGCAACTTGTCAATCATGTCTCAAAGGAAAGATGACAAAGACTCCATTCACTGGACATGGAGTAAGAGCGAGTGCGCTCTTAGGACTCATACACAGTGATGTATGTGGTCCAATGTCTACACATGCAAGAGGTGGTTTTTCATATTTCATTACTTTTACGGACGATTACTCTAGGTATGGATTCATTTTCTTAATGAAACATAAATCCGAGGCCTTTGAGAAATTCCAAGAATATAAGAATGAAGTAGAAAACCAAACCGGCAAAATTATCAAGACACTGAGATCTGATCGAGGTGGTGAATATTTAAATGCCGAGTTCCTAGGTTACCTAAAAAAGAAAGGAATTCTCTCTCAGCTTACTCCTCTATACACTCCACAGCATAACGGTGTATCGGGGAGACGGAACCGAACCCTATTAGATATGGTACGTTCCATGATGAGTAATGCTGAGTTACCGCGATCTTTCTGGGGTTATGCGCTAGAATCAGCAGCATATCTTTTGAACAGGGCTCCTACCAAGATTGTGCCTACCACGCCATATCAGATGTGGAGTGGGAAGAAACCCTATCTTCAGTATCTGAAGATATGGGGATGTCCATCTTTTGTTAAAAAGCAGCATGCGGACAAACTTGAGGCACGATCAGTACAGTGTAAGTTTGTGGGATATCCAAAGAACTCCAAGGGATATTTCTTCTATTACGCAGAGGAACAAAATGTTTTTGTTTCTCGTAATGCCCATTTTCTAGAACATCAGTTTTTAGAAAAGGAAACAAGTGGGAGCGCAATAGAACTGGAAGAAATTCCAGAACCATAAACTACTACTGAAAGTTTGGTAGAACCAGTAGTTCAAGAAGAACAGGACATTCCCGCACCCCTCCGCAAGAGTAGTAGGCCGTCTCATCCGCCTGAGAGATACTACGGTTTTCTCATAGATGGGGATAGAGAGGATTGCGTCATTGATAATGATGAACCTATTAGCTTCCAGCAGGCCATCCAGAGCGGTGACTCGATAAGATGGCTGGATGCAATGCGGACCGAGATGGAGTCCATGTACACAAAGTATGGACTTTGGACTTTGCTCCAGATGGGGTAAAACCCATAGGATGCAAATGGATCTTCAAGAAAAAGATTGGTGTAGATGGACAGGTGGAAACCTATAAGGCTAGACTTGTTGCAAAGGGTTTTCGTCAAAGACCTGGTTTGGACTATGACGAAACTTTTTCTCCAGTGGCTATACTCAAATCCATTCGGATCCTTCTTGCCATTGCCGCCCTCCATGATTATGAGATCTGGCAGATGGACGTAAAGAAGGCTTTTCTAAATGGTAGTTTAGAAGAGTGCGTCTATATGGACCAGCCAGAAGGTTTCAATCAAAGTAGGAGCAGCGAGAAAGTGTGCAAGTTACTTAAGTCCATTTATGGACTAAAGCAGGCATCGCGGAGTTGGAACATCTGTTTTGATGAAACGGTCAAAGAATATGACTTTATCAAAAATCCAGATGAACCATGTATATATTGTAAAATTGTAGCACAAACTGTCATATTCCTCGTCTTGTACGTGGATGGCATTCTTTTGATAGGAAATGACATTCCTATGCTACAATCTGTCAAAGGATTCTTATTACACAGGTTCTCCATGAAAGACCTGGGTGATGCCTCTTACATTCTGGGGATCCGGATCTATCGTGATAGATCCAAGAGGATGTTGGGACTTTCGCAGTCCAGGTATATCAACACTGTATTGAAAAGATTCAATATGGAAGATTCTAAGCGCGGTAGTTTACCGGCTTGTCACGGAATCACCATCTCCAAAGAGATGTCTCCCAAGACTGATTTGGAAAGGGATCGCATGTCTATTATACCCTACGCTTCTGCGGTAGGCTTTATAATATATGCGATGTTGTGCACCAGACCAGATGTAGCTTACGCACTGAGCGTGGTAAGCAGGTATCAGTCAGACCCAGGGGAGAAGCACTGGATAGCAGTAAAGAACATTCTCAAGTACCTGAGAAGGACTAAGGAGATGTTCTTGGTTTACGGCGGAAAAGACCTCAAGATCGAGGCCTTTGCTGATTCCAGCTTCCAGAGTGACAAGGATGACTCCAAGTCCATGTCAGGTTATGTCTTTACCCTCAATGGTGGGGCAGTGTGCTGGAAGAGTTCCAAGCAGGACACCGTTGCTGACTCGACGATGGAAGCAGAGTATATCGCTGCTTGCGATGCCGCAAAAGAAGCGGTCTGGATGAAGAAGTTCTTAACAGAACTTTAGGTGGTTCCTACCATTGTTGATCCAATACCGCTGTATTGCGACAACAACGGAGCTATAGCTTTAGCGAAGGAACCCAGGTCCCATCAGAAGTCCAGACACATCTTGAGGCGGTATCACCTGATCAGGGAGATCATAGATCGACAGGAGATCAAGGTCCGGAGAGTTCCTACAGAGGAGAACACTGCAGATCCATTCACTAAGGCCTTACCTCAGATTCAGTTCGAGAGGCTACTCGAGATGATAGGTCTTCGATACGCCAGTACATGGCCCTAGTGCAAGTGGGAGATTGTTAGTGTATATGCCCTAGGGGCCATTATTGTATCATACTAGTTTGTATATTACTTAATGGAAGCTTGGGATATTCACAGTTATATTAACAGTCTTGCTAAACATGGTAGTATACTACTTGGTTTATTTCTATCTTAATATGTGTATATGTTAGCATATCGAGAAAATATATTGATAGAGCCCTTAGGATCTTGCTTGACTACCAGCGTTGTGATGGCAGTCACACTAGTGGGGGCTGGGTAGTCTACAAGCACATCTTTTTTCAGGTCCCTAGTCATAGGATTATCGAGACTGGGCATCGATACTCCGGAGTAGACTAGTGTGTACGCTTCTCATCCCAGCAGGGAAAATGGTCTATCCTACAGCCATTAGTACGTTGTACTGGAGATAGTATACAGGTGCTCATTGGGTTACGGGTACACCGGACAGGACTCGCCGGGAACTGTTGGTTGGTATTAGACCCGTCGTCAGTTAACAGTTCCCAGGTGACATGAGTACAGCATAGTCCGCAGACTTGACACTGCTGCTTCGCCTCGAGTGTGTTCCCACTGTTCTTAGATTGCTACCCTACCACGGCTCAAAGGAGTCGTGCAAACAGGTAGCAGTTGGGTGCAGTCCCGAAGCACTAGGAGGCAGTGGCGGTTAGATAGAATTTGTCTCTCCCGGTATTGGGAGTTGATATCGCGCTGTGTTTGGAGAGCTATTACGTAAAGTCCCTGGCCAGGGCAAGCGAGATTTACTGGTAGGATTTCCAGTAGCTTCTCATGGTGTAATGGGCTTCACTCCGACACGACTTATACCGCTTATAGGGGACTGACGCTTGCCGCTCCCTGGGCCCGATATGCGATAGTCTTAGACGAACAGACCAGACTGTACAGAGATTGTCATATCAGACTCAGTAGGAGTTCGGATGGGTTTCCTCATCGGCCTTCTTATCGACATCTACCTGGGGACCGTTACGTACAGCTAGTGTCGCTTGCGGTCTCTGGTTAAACCCACTGCCAGCGTAGTAGTCGAGTCTGTAGAGTCACACACAGAGAGTTTCCCTGCTTCGGGCGAAACGATATAGAGGTCGTATGGTTTTACGACAGGGTTCGGACACATACGTGTTTTTACGCACGTACGATGTTCGGACAGTTTTTACTAGCAGCCTTTGGTTTAAGCCAGATTCTAGTATTGGATTATTGGATTTATACAGTCTCAGTATTTCTGTGTTTTCACGGATGGGAGGGGCGTTCTCGTAATTACTCGAGAAGCTTCTAGAAGGTTGATGAGGTGGAGAGCTTAGGTGTTATATGCATTAAATGGTTTTGTAACTCATGGAGATGATTCATCAAGTGAGTTAATGAAGTATTAATGGTTTTAATAACTCATAAGATGATTCATTTGTATTAAATGAAGCATGAAGATATTTGTGCAAAGATATTTTATGCAAGATATTTTATGCTTCATAATATATATACACAAATGAGTTAATTTCCATTTGATAATTACTTTCACATTCTCTCTCCTCAAGCTCTCTCTCTTCAACCCTAACCCTAACCTCTCATGTGTTGAGATCCAAGGGTTAGCAAGACTAATAGATACCTAATCCTCTTCTATATCCTCTAGGTTACTTTGATTAGCACTCATAGTCACCTAGTTACCTTAAGTGAGAGGTTAAAGCTTGGAGAAGTAGCTCTCGGGTGGATCTTCTATCACATCGAGGAGGCCGACGAGGAGGTGGTCAACGAGAACTAGAAGGACTTGATTCATTAGGTATAATCATTTTTCATAGTAGCTAGTCACTTCTATGTTGTTGTTAGTTAAGGTTTAGCAAAGATCCATATAGTTAGTTGATGTTAGTTTTAACAAAATGATTATTTTACCTATTCCTCCTCCCCCCATCTTATGGGGGTGTCTAACGTCGACTTACAACCTATCGTCAGGTAGCAGTTCCCAAGTGACATGAGTACAGTATAGTCCGTTGACTTGACACTGCTACTTCGCCTCAAGTGTGTTCCCACTGTTTTTAGATTACTACCCTACCACGGCTCTATTGAGTCGTGCAAATATGTAGTAGTTGGGTGCAGTCCCGAAGCATTTGGAGGCAGTGGCGGTTAGATAGGATTCGTCTCTCCCGGTGTTGGGGGTTGATGTCGCGCTGCGATTCAGAAAGCCATTACACAAAGTCCCTGGCCAGGGCAAGCGAGATTTACTGGTAGGTACTCCAGTAGTTTCTCAGGGTGTTTTGGGCTCCATTCCGACACAACTTATTGCGCTATTAGGGGTATGACGTTTACCGCCCCTAGACCCGATATATGATACTCTTAGACGAACAGACCGGACTATACGGAGATTGCCACAGATAGGCTCAGTAGGGGATCGGATGAGTTTGCTCGTCAGCCTTCTTATCGACAGATACCTGGGTAGCCGTTACGTGCAGCTAGTACTGCTGACGTGCTTGTGGTTAAACCCACTGCCAGCGTACTGTCTAGTCTTTAGAGTCCCACACAGAGAGTTTCCCTGTTTCGGGCGAAAAGATGTAGAGGTCATATGGTTTTACGACTGCGTTCGACCACATACGTGTATTCATGCGCATATGATGTTCGGGCGGACAATACTAGTGGGCTTTGGTTTAAGCTGGATCCTAGTATTTGATTATTGGATTAGTTATGTCTCATTGTATTCGTGTTTCTCGGAATACGGATACATGTATGTATATACGGATGCGAGGGGCATTCTTGTAATTATTCAAGTTTGCTTCTAGATGATTAACACCTCATTATTTGATTTAGCATTTTAGGTTAAATGCTTAATGAGGTGGATATTGTGAGGAGGAAATCTTTATGGTATTTTAGTGAAATTGAGCATGGCTTATTGTTGACTTTCTTGGACTATTTGTGGCAAATGAAGACTTAGATATTTTGGGATATTTGTGAGAGAAATTTTCATTTGCCTTAAAGTTAAAAATAGCCATTCTCAAGACTTCACTCTCATTATCACAAACACATTCTCTCTCCTCTCAAGCTCTCTTCATCTTCCTCAAGAACCCTAATTGTCTCATGAGTTGAGAATCCTAGGGTTTGTGAGACAACTAGATCCTTTAGCACTCTCTACTCAATCTAGGCTACTTAGTTTAGCACACCAAGTGACCTAGTTACCTCATCTTGGAGGTGAAAGCTCAAGGTTGGAACTCTCGGGTGGATCTTCTTCGACTTCGAGAAACCGACAAGGAGGTGTGCGATCCATTTTCACTCCAAGGAGCTCACGAAGAGGAAGAGGACAGCAAGAAGACTAAAAGGACACGATACTACGAGGTATAACATTCATTCGAATAGTTAAACCTCAAGTAGTATGCTAGATAGGGTTTGTGATCGATCCTTGGTTCAAGTCGGTGTTGTGAAGCCCGTAAAAATTATTTTTTGCTATTTCTGTCTCCCCGCAAACACGCGGGGTGCGCGACATCGAATTACAATGGTATCAAAGCCTCTTATAAACCTTAGATAGCTTGTACCGACGTTAGAAATCCGCCGTTTTTGTCGCGCAAAATCTGCCGACAAAAACAGTTTCCAAAAATGATGTTTTGAGTTGTTTGCACACTCCGCGGGTTCACGGTTTGAACTCAGAAGATGTGGGGTAGAGCGTGCGCACCTTGGGGAAACCTCGGTGGGACCAGAGGCCAGATCCACACCCCAAGACCACCATAAGGTGGCCTTGAGGGTGGGTGACCCGAGAGCACCCTAATTGGGAGGTCTCTGGTCTGCCTACCCTAAGGGGCCACTTCATGGTGGTCTCTGGGGGTGGGTACCCCCCGAGGCCCCCCATTTGATAGTCAATTTTGGTATCTTCTCCTCCGCGAAGATTCAGACGGGTTTCGAGTTCGTTTCGACTCCCGGATTGACTTCAAATGATCGGTTTTGGAACTTTCGCTCACTGGATTTTTCAAGTTTTGGAAAAATTGGTTTAGTTTGCTAATTGCGTGCGGAATTCTAATGTCGTAGTTACTTTACAAGCTTTGTGATGTGTATATGTATTTGGAAACGTCGACTAATTGCTATACGTCGATTAGTCGGGGTTGCACATATCTATGATGATGTTATGATGGTTTGTGTATATGAACTTGTTGGATCGTTGTGGATGAATAGCCGGGGATGTGAGATGAGTGTTTTATCTTTCATTCAATGTAAATTGTAAAGTGATATAATATTATTTTGCGGGGCACATCCGGGTTGAGGTTATAGCCACCGTTGTATTATTTCTTTTATTGTTTGCTGCTCCTAGGATAGACCCAAGATGGGGTGCACAAACTACCGGGTTCTTGAAGTGCCGAGTGGCCTACTCACTTTGTTGAGAGAGGTTGCTTCACTTCGGGAATTTGGAGGATAGTTTGCCGCACTTGTAGGGGTTTAGGATGGGGTTTGGCTATTCATCACGACCATGGAATCCGTCTTTCGTTATAGGCTCAAACGAAATACGGAATTCCTAGTATATCCAATATGTGCATCTGTGATCTGGAATGCCTATTATTGCGTGAGACGAATGTATATATCTATATATGATATCTAGTAGGCGTTGCTTATGTTTTGCATCCGCGCTAGTACAGCCCCCGCTCTGTCGTTAGTTAAGTAACCTAACGGGGGATGACGTGGCCCCGTGGCGAATGTGGATGGCATAAGCGTACGTTGTATTTTCGTTCTTTTTTTTTGCAATGGTAGGTTAGTTGATGGGGCTGCATTATGTTAATGCAAAGCAAACAAAACAAAGTTGAATCGTTGGAACAATTTTAAAACCACTCGGTTTTTTCAAAACAACAAAACTTTTAAAATGCGGAGCTTAAAACCACTCCTTTTAAAAGCTATCAGATTCCTTCGATTATATCAAGTTCAATACGTTCACGGTTACGTCAAAACCATTCGTAGCACTCCGTCATTTCAGTTGGATATTCAGTAGTATTCAAGCTATGTATTTTGACCTTCGCCAAGGCATAGTGATCTGTAGCTGCTGAATATTTATCTGTAGCATAGATAGATGCGTTGGTTTGGAACAGTCGTACTGCTATTTTGGCCTTCGTCAAGGGTATGTACGGGCGGATTCAAATTAACCTGGACAATGATGGGTAGAACTTGACATGTGACTTATGATATGTTGGCCTTCGTCAAGGTCATAAGAGCATGGGGCAAAAGTCCACATCGGGAGTTTCTAAAGAAACTGAAACTTGCTAGTGTTGCATACCATTTGCAGTGTGATAATTTTGGTAGGATTCCTTTGACTTTATCATACAATGATATTTGGATCCCGATCCTACTGTGAGTATATGCTACTCCTCGGGAGATTTTTTACTTAACGTTCAATACTATAAACCAAGTAGGTGTTTAGAACAGTGTTAGTGGGGCTACGCCTCCAGGAAAAAGAGGTTATTTAATTAAAGAACTTCAAGAAAGCGTCGTAAAACCTCCCTCGAAGTACCGACACTAGACTGGCTGAAAGGTTAAGTAAGTATTGTACGGTGAGATTAATCCTGATTAATTCTTCTTTTATGGTTTGAGGAAGGATTCGAGAAACAGCGAGAGCCATCCTTTTTAGATAAACTAAAAACCAATCTAAACTTGCAAGAGCATCATGCTAAAGTGTTTCTTCTCTCTCTCCTAATTGCAGCGACCAAGATGACGGGCCTTAAGTTACTATTAGATAAAAACATATTGACAGGGCCAAACTATAAAGATTGGTTCAGGAATGTCAAGATGGCAATCACATATGACAAATTGGGCTATATCTTTACTACTAAAGCCCCCGCTGTCCCAGGTCCAGATTCCAGCGTCGCGGATAGGGAAATCCGTAAGACCTGGGAAATTGACAGCGCGAAAGCCAAGTGCCTCGTGCTGGCCTCTATGGACAATGTACACTAGAGGCGACACGAGAATATGGATCTTGAATCCATATTCCTCCATTCCAAGGAATTATATGGAGAGCAATCTCGTATCGCAAGATACGAGACCTCGAAGAAGCTATTTCAGGCGAGGTTGTCTATCGTGTCATCTGTAGAGGAATACGTCCTTAAGATGATCGGCTACATTGAAGAGCTCGCAGACCTAGGGACCATGTTGGAGAACGAGCAGTATACAGACTTGACTCTGCAGTCCCTACGTCCAGTTTATCTTGAATTTTAATATTTAAGGTAAAGAAGTTAAACTTCCGAAACTCCTCAATATGTTGAGGAGTGCTGAGGGCACCCTGCAGAAATCCAGGGAAACACCCGCTCTGCTTGTTGGTGGAGCTTCCTCTTCTAGATCCAAGGCAAAAGCCAAGGGAAAGAAGAAGAAGGCCCCCACCAAGCCGAAAGGCGGTGTTAGTAAGGTGGAAGCGAAGGGAAAGGCAAAAGTGGCGGGGCCGACAGTAGGGAAGGAAGAATACTTCTACTGTCATAAGAAGGGCCATTAGAAGAAAGATTGCAGGGCCTGGAAAGCCAAGAACCAGGACTCGAAGCACGTTAAGGCTTCGGCTTCAGGTGTGTTTTTAATTGAAAACTGTCTGTTAATCAACTCTACTTCCTGGGTATTGGATACTGGATCAGGATCTCATATCTGTAATTCTTTGCAGGCACTGAGAAGCCGTAGAGTTCTGAAGGCCGGTGATATGACCCTCAGGGTTGCTAACGGAGCGAGCATGGATGCTGTGTCCGTAGGGGAATATCACTTATGGTTGACAAGTGGACATATTTTGGTTTTGCGCAACTGTTTTTGTGTACCTAGTTTGACTTGTAATATTATTTCTGTATCTATGTTATCTAAAGAAGGTTATGATTTTACATTTATAAGCGATATCGTAAACATCCACCTTAATCATGGTCTGATTGGGTAAGGTACACTAAACAACGATATATACGTATTAAACCAACTTCAAGTTTTCAATGTCCAGAACACACATAAAAGAAAGTCTCCAGAATTAAATCAAGCTTTATTAGGGCATTGTAGACTGGGTCACATCAACGAAACAAGGTTGACTAAGTTACATAAAGAAGGATATTTGGATCCGTTCGAATATCAATCTTATTTAACTTGTCAATCATGTCTTAAGGAAAAGATGACAAAGACTCCGTTCACTGGACACAGAGTAAGAGCGAGCGAGCTCTTAGGACTCATACACAGCGACATGTGTGGTCCAATGTTTATACATGCAAGAAGTGGTTATTCCTATTTTATTACTTTTACGGATGATTTCTCTGGGTATGGAAATGTCTTCTTGATGAAACATAAAGCCGAGGCGTTTGAGAAATTCCGAGAATATAAGAATGAAGTGGAAAAACAAAACGGCAAAAGTATCAAGACACTGAGATCTGATCGAGGTGGTGAATACTTGAGTGCCGAGTTCCTAGATTACCTAAAAGAGAATGGAATTCTCTCTCAGCTTATTTGTCACGACCCTGTTCCCAGATTAAAAATCAGGAAATACTTCAATAAGGCGTCACGTGTTGACACGTGATGGTTAAAACATAAATATAAATAAGCGGCTGATAAAAGACCCCAATTGGGGGTCACGTGCTCACACGTGACCAAGGGTCACGTGCCAGCACGTGACAGGCTTTGAAAGCCTTAAGTTTAATAGAATTAAAATTCTAAATTTCTCTAAAATCTTTCCAAATGGAAAAGGATTATGGGGGACCGTTGGATTAAAAATCCAGAGGTGATTAAAAATCACCAATCTATGGAAAAATCTTAGACAAGGAAAGATTTCCCTAAATCTCACCGAAAATAACAAACAGAATATCTTTGGTTTGAAAATCCAACGGTGAATAAAATTCACCGAATGATCTAAAGGATCATATTAATTATGAAAATAAATCATTTCTTTCAATGAGAGATTTACTAAATAAATTGATTCTTTTTCTTCTCCTATAAATAGGAGCGAAGAGGAGAAGAAAAGATATAAAATTTTGGGATCTTGAAAATTCAGAAAGAAAAGAAAGGAGAATTTAATTCTCAACAAAGAAAACCCTAGGTGAGGAAAGAAAGGGGATAGAAAACTTCAAACAGAGAATTTAATTCTCAAAATCAAAGAGTTTAACTCTTCTGCAAAAAGAACTTAGTTCTTTCTCAAGTTGAAGATCTGCAGAAGCAAATCTCCCCATAGTTTGAGAATTTAATTCTCATCAGGTTGAGATTTTGCCATGCAGATCCAAGACTTAGAGGGAGGATTGAGTTCAGAGAATTTAGTTCTCCCGAATTCACAGGAATTTAATTCCTCCAAAATGAAATTAGGGTTTAACCCTATCTGAGAATTTAATTCTCCCAAAACTCACAGGAATTTAATTCCTTCATGACAAAATTAGGGTTTAACCCTATATGATAATTTAATTCTCCTACAATTATAGGAATTTAATTCCTTCAAGATGGACAAAAACCAGGGTTTAACCCTA
This sequence comes from Agapanthus africanus, assembly GCA_030015575.1. Taxonomy (NCBI): domain Eukaryota; kingdom Viridiplantae; phylum Streptophyta; class Magnoliopsida; order Asparagales; family Amaryllidaceae; genus Agapanthus; species Agapanthus africanus. Next base: position 313,995,427 of record CM057338.1, on the reverse strand, counting down.
ATTGAGAATTTAATTCTTTGAAATTCACAGGAACTTAATTTCTCCTAAAATGAAATTAGGGTTTCACCCTATAGAAGAATTTAATTCTTTTACACTTATAGGAATTTAATTCCTCCAAAAATGGAATTAGGGTTTAACCCTACATAAGAATTTAATTCTTTCACAATAGAAATTTAATTTCTCCAAAATCATAATTAGGGTTTAACCCTATAGAGAATTTAATTCTTAAAGATAAAGAGATCTTCGTGCATGCAAAAGAATTAAGGACACGTGTCCCCACGTGACCCCTGAAGAGATCCTCAGAAATGAGAGGGAGGAAAGCTTTGAGGCAATGCCTCACGTGCTCCCACGTGACTTACAAAACACAGAAAGAAAAAGCGAAGGAAAGCAAAGCTTTGGGTGCTCTCACGTGTCCCCACGTGACCCCTTAGCAAATGCTCTAATGATCAGTGCATGAATCCCCATCACGTGCCAACACGTGATGCTAAAAATAAAATATAAAAAAAGTGTTAAACACTTATTTGCAAAGCAAGGTAAAAGGGATCTGGTCCCACTTTTGGGTGCCTTCACGTGGCCCCATGTGACCCATTCCTATTTAGTGTTTAAACACTAATATAAAGGACTTATTTCCAGTGTTTAACACTGTCATTTTCTAGTGTTTAACACTAATTCAAGAGTTTTATTTCCAGTGTTTAACACTGAGTGTTTTCTAGTGTTTAACACTAAATTGAGAATTATATTTCCAGTGTTTAACACTAATTGTCTTTTAGTGTTTAACACTAATTTGAGGGATCTATTTCCAGTGTTTAACACTGTTTTCTCTAGTGTTTAACAATACTTTTAGCCAAATTGCCTAATTTTCCAGAGGCAAAAGTGTCCCCTTCAAATAAATCTCAAAATTGAGAAAAATTCAAAGCCATGATGATTGATGCTCAGCCCTCAAACTTTTGTTTAGTTTTACTAAATAATGTGGGCTTGAACCCAGACAAGTGTTTAATGGTCCAACAAAGGGCCAATATTTCAAACTTAATTGGACTTAGCCCAAGTTGGCCATAAGTCCTCAATTCAGACCTAATTGAGCTAAGGTGCTCATAATTTAATTAACTGATCTTAGTTCCAAATTGGGCTACAGATCACTTAATTCACTTTGGTTCGAGGGTACATCTCTTCACTCCTTTGATATTTGTCGTTGTAATTCCTCAACGTCTTCAAAGAGGTGACGAGTCCCGACAACCACACATTTCACGGACTGTGGGGTCCTTAAACTCATGGACTATGATGTCCTTAACCTCGACCGTGATATCTTTAAACTAACATTGGACTGTGGGGTCCTTAAACTCATGGACTATGATGTCCTTAACCTCGATCGTGATGTATTAAAACTAACATTGGACCGTGGAGTCCATAAACCCATGGACTATGATGTCCTTAACCTCGACCGCGATGTCTTTAAACTAACAGTGGACCAAGATGTCCTTAAACTAACAATGGACCGTAATGTCCTTAAACTAATCGACCGCAATGTTACTAAACTAAACAATAGAGCCCAAATTGCTCTCTTGTCGGATCTAAACGATCCCGTTAGGTTGATCTTAGTCCAAAAATTAGACCAACGTATCCTTAACTAACGTTTAAGTTGATCTTAGTCTCAAATGAGGCTAACGTATCCTTAAACCCAAACCCCCAAACCCAAATCTAAGAAAGATACGGATTTGGACTAGTCCACGCCTTACGGGCGACAACATAACTTAGTCTCCGTATACAATCCACGGGCAACCACAAACAAAACAAAACACCCATGACACGAAGTGACCATCTGGAGAAGGAGAAAGTTGTTACAGCGATGCGGTAGCGTAATTAACTATAGGGGCTTGCGTCTGCAGGGAAGAGCGTCCCCACAATCAAAAACCCCTCGAACGAGGGGGAATCTGATGAAATCTGCTATATCGGCTGCATCCGTTTAAACCTCCGATACGTGGTGCCATAAATCAACTTGGCATCTTTGGACAGGTGGACGGATAACACCAATTAGCATCTACCCCCAGATTCAGGCAAGACGTTCGTCTTTCCGGTTTCCGGCGGTAAATAGATTCTGGCACGCCCGGTGGGACCTTTTCCTCTTTCCACTCCACACTTCGTGTGTCGTGTTTTTCCGCGATCAAATAATTGCCGTGTGTATGTTTTTGGTTGCCCTTAGGGGAGTGGATACTGAAGTCGGCGCTTCGTCTCTATGAAGTATGGCGTTTGTTTCTACCCTAGCAACTCAAGCTCTATCATATCTGGTGGAGTCAAGTGTGGGCCACTTGCAATCTCAAATCTCTGCAATCCAGCTCTTCAAGAAATCAACGGGATTCTCTTTAGGTTGATACTCCCACCTCCCACCCTTGGTGCCTCAACGCCGATAGAGGAAGCCCAGTGGAAGTCTGTCTTCTACAGGCTGGTTCCCTAAGCTGTAGCTTTGCCAATGGAATCAGTTCTCAAACGACTCGCACCTTCCAAGGACCAAGGTCGACGCAGGGGGAAGAATATTTAAGCTCTAAAAGGAAACAAGGGGCAGGCTCGGCAAAATCCTGAGGCTAATCAAATCCTGGCCGTAAGAAACGGTCAACGTCGATATCGGCATCATACAAAATGAGCTGGGGTAGTTCTCCGCATGGTCCAGTTTCAACCCCAGTGGTGAATGTTGTTGTTCCAACTGGGAACAGCTTCAAACTGTTGCGAAGGGTCAGACAAAATTCTCCTACCGCAATATTGAAGAAGTCTCTGCAACCCATGGAGATCCCACGAGAGCAGATACCAGTTCGCTCCCTGAGACAACTTTCCTCATCTATATATAATGTGTGGAAGCAGGTGAAGAGGACTCACCCCAAGACGGATCCTGATACAGCGGTTCCTCCCAAAACCAAAGCGGCTTTTTACAACAGGAGGCCCAATAAAGCTCAACTGCCCGAAGCAAACTCCAAAGGCCAAAACTCCAAACACTCCAAGCCTGGGGGCATGGTAGTTCACATAGTCTATGTGGTGGATTCCAAAGACGAAATTCGAGCTTCTACTAGTCACCGACCTTAAACTCGGTCCCTGACAAAAGTTCAACTGCAAACATGAAAAGCTGCAGGATGTGCTCGCTACCTAAGGCAAATCCCGAAGACGCACCTGGAGAAAGAACAGAGCACGAGTTGGATATTGATTTCCTAAATCACGCTAAAAAAAAAAATTGGTATGTCCGCAAGCAAAATGGGCACGGATGAAAACCCGAAAGGGCTCCGTGAGTAAAAACAGCAAGGCTACCGGCGAGTCTGTGAAAACCCGAAAGGGCGCAGACTCGTAAAAATTCATGCACACTGGCAAGGTCCTCTCGACCTTGTAAGGAGAACAAGCAGGCAAGGTCTCCCACCCAGACTATTGCTCCTATCACCGAGCAGTAGGACATCTTCTCGAAGACTGCTTCACCTTCAAGAACTGGGTCGAAGACCAATATCAACAGGGCAGGTTCGTGCTATCCAGCAGTTGGAGGGTAAGCCCGCCATAGAAGCATGAATCGCAAGCCACGCGTATAACGAGAGTAGAACCAGATCAACATCGGTCTTGGAAGCAATCTCGTACATGTCACACGATAACGCAGTCAAAAGAAGAGCCCGGGAATATGGATGACCTCCCCTGGTGCTTCAAAAATAATGATAACGAGGTGATCTCAGAGTTTCCACCGGCGCCGAAAGAGCTGGAAGATGGAATACATACCACAGCAGATGATCTTAAGAAAATTGACTTGGGGATGACAAGTGATCCACGGCCGACATTCGTCAGTGAGTTGCTGTCTGATGAAAGGGTAGCTACACTAAAAGACGTGCTTATGCAGCATAAGGATTGTTTTGCATGGAACTATTCCGAGATGCCAGGACTAGATCCAGACATTGCTGTCCACAAACTGGCAATATCTCCGGACGTCAAGCCAATCAAACAAGCACCGAGAAGAATGCGGCTCGAGCTTGAGATGAGCATCAACGCCGAGGTCAAGAAGCTGATCGACTCTAGCTTCATCCAAGAAGTTCAGTATCCTGACTGGATCGCCAACATCGTCCCGGTGATGAAGAAAAATAGGACAGTGCGCATATGTGTGGACTTTCGGGATCTCAATAAAGCCTGCCCGAAAGACGACTTCCCAGTACCGGTCACCGAGCTAATGATAGAAAATACATCCACCCACGAAGTCTTCTCCTTTATGGACGGATCGTCAGGATATAATCGGATAAAGATGCATCCCGAGGACCAGAAGCATACCGCTTTCCGGACCCCTTTGGGTATATTCTGCTACAAGGTGATGCCCTTCGGTCTAAAGAACGCCGGCGCCACCTATCAGAGGGCCATGACGAAGATCTTCGATAACCTCATACATGAAATCGTCGAATGCTATTCGACGACCTCGTGGTGAAAAGCAAATCATACGGAACATCTAGAGCATCTGAAGATCGTATTTCAACGCCTTCGGCAATACAACTTGAAGATGAACCCTCTCAAATCCGCGTTCGGAGTTTCCTCGGGCAAATTTTTAGGATTCATCGTCCGACACCGAGGCATCGAGATAGATCCATCAAAGATCAAGGCGATCATGGAAATGCCTCCGCCAAGGACTCTCAAACAATTGCGGTCTCTCCAAGAGAAGCTCGCGTATATCCGGCGATTTATAGACAATCTTTCAGGGAAATGCCACCCCTACAGTCACCTAAGGAAGAAGGGAACCCCTTTCGTCTGGGATCACAAATGCCAAAGCGCGCTGGACGAAATCAAGCAATACCTGCAGAATCTGCCAGTTCTGGCTACTCCGGTCAAGGGAAAGCCTCTCATTCTGTATACAACCGCCCTTGAAGGTTCCTTAGGCGAATTATAGGCATAAGAGAACGACCAAGGGAAAGAAAGAGCTCTCTACTACTTGAGTCGAGTTCTACTAGGGGCAGAAAGCAACTACCCCCCCATCGAAAAACACTGCCTGGCATTGATCTTCGCGATAACGAAGCTCAGACACTATGCGTTGGCACATGAGGTCCGTCTCATATCGAAGGTGGACCCTCTCAAGTATTTGATGTCAAAGGCCATATTGACGGGACGACTCGCTAAATGGGCCTTGCTCTTGATGGAGTTCTCGATAACTTATCAGCCTCTTAAGGTAGTGAAAGGCCAGGCCATCGCCGACTTTCTCGCTGAGCATCCGATACTTGCCGATTCTCCCTTGAACTGTGAATTTCTAGACGAACATGCATTTGACACGATCGACGGAGATGATACCCGGTGGGAACTTTACTTCGATGGAGCATCCTCCATGAAGTAGCGCAAACAAAACACCCTCATAATCAAATCAGGGGTAGGCCTCATCTTCATAACTCCATAAGGAGGGATAATGCGCTTTGCCTTCTCCTTAACAGAGCCGGGGACAAACAATGAAGCCTAGTATGAAGCTTTGATAGCAGGTCTCGAGATCGCCATTGACATGGGGATTGAAATCCTCCTCGTATACGAGACTCCCAGCTGGTCGTTAGTTAAGTAAACGGCGACTATCAAACGTGCAAACCAGAACTGGTGAAATACGGCGAGAGGGTACAGCAACTGCTGACCCAAATACCTTCGTACACCTTGGAAAGCATACCGCGTGCGGAAAATAGCAAGACGAATGAATTAGCCAAGCTCGCTAAGGAATTGGCTGACGAGAACCTCGATGACGTGAGAATCGTTCTGCAAAGCCGTCGAGTCCTCGCACCTGTAGAAATATTTCCAGAGTCGTCCGAGGAAAAGGGAACGACCAAGCAAGTGGCTCTACAAGTAAAAGACCAAGAAACGGTTGAGGATTGGAGAGAAGTCTTTATAGACTACTTCAAATCCCATCGAACGCCCGAAGATGCGTCCTCAAGACATCAGCTCATGAAACGTGCTCTGTCTTTTGCTTTCGTCAATGATACCCTGTATAAGAGATCCTTTGACTCTTTGTGGCTAAGATGCCTGGGACCTAAAGAGGCAAAGAGAGTCGTCCATGAAGTTCACGACGGGCTCTGCGGTTCTCACCAAGCCGGGCCGAAAATGAAGCTGAAGATCAAAAGGATGGGCTACTATTGGCCCACGATGATCCATGATTGCCTCGAGTATGCGAAGCAATGCCACTCATGCCAGATCCATGGGGACTTCATCCACCAGCATCCAAATCCACTACATCCAACGGTGGCTAGCTGGCCGTTCGAAATGTGCGGAACTGATATAATCGGCCCTATCGAACCAGCATCGTCTAGAGGACATCGATTCATTTTGGCAACAACTGATTACTTCTCTAAATGGGCAGAAGCAGTACCGCTGAGGGAAGTGAAGACGGAGAATATCCTCCATTTTTTCAAGACACACGTCATTTATCGGTTTAGAACTCCGCGACGGATTGTCTCCGATAACGGGCCAGCCTACAGAAGCCATAAGATTACCCGCTTCGCACAACAACACAACATAGACTGGAGATACTCCTCAGTTTATAATACCCGAGCTAACGGTCTAGCTGAGGCTTTCAACAAGACCTTGAAAAAGATCGTGAAAAAGACGGTGTCCCGAAATAAGAAGGACTGGCATGAGAGACTGCATGAAGCTCTCTGGGCGTACCGGACTACATTCAAAACGGCCACGAACACAACGCCGTACGCATTGGTGTTCGGTACAGAAGCAGTACTTCCCCTCGAGATAGAGCTACCCTCTTTACGAGTGGTAGTTCATTACGAGCTAACGGATGAAGAGAATGCTCACCTTCGGCTTGAGGAGCTCGATGCCCTTGATGAGACCTGGCTCATAGCGCAACAAAATATGGAAGCTTATAAAGCAAAGATGACGCGTTCATATGAGAGATTGACTAGGTCAAGGACGTTCCGCCAAGGCGAGCTCGTGCTAGTGGTCAAAAGGCCTATGATCCCCAATCGTGCCAAACGGGGGAAATTCGAGCCAAATTATGAAGGCCCGTATATCATAGACAAGGTCTACCAGGGTGGGGCCTATCTACTCATGGACATGCATGGTGAAAGACCTTTCAGGCCAATAAACGGTCGCTTCCTGAAGAAATACTACGCTTGACGAGTCACGGCCTAGGTCAATGATAAATAGCGACTATGTCCGCTCGCTGTCTTCCTTAGGCCAAACTCTATAAGTAGTAGCCGGCTAACGGACCGAAACGTCCTTAAACTAACAGCGGACTGAAACGTCCTTAAACTAACAGCGGACCGAAACGTGCTTAAACTAACAACCGACCACTATGTCCTAAAACTAGCCGTTGACCGAGATGTCGATAAACTACGGTGGATTGCAGCATCCCAAAGCTGATACAAAAAAAAGAAATAAAAAAAAGAGAGAGAAAAAAAAGAAAAACGGTATGTCCATAAGCAAAATGGGCACGGATGAAAACCCGAAAGGGCTCCGTGAGTAAAAACAGCAGGGCTATCGGCGAGTTTTGTGAAAACCCGAAAGGGCGCAACCTCGTTAGAATAAAAAAAAGAAAAAAAAGAAAACGGTATGTCCATAAGCAAAATGGGCACGGATGAAAACCCGAAAGGGCTCCGTGAGTAAAAACAGCAGGGCTACCGGCGAGTTTTATGAAAACCCGAAAGGGCGCGATCTCGTTAAAAGACACTTTTAAGGTCCTCTCGACTTTGTAAGGAGAAACCACCTGCGTGAGATCCTTATGACTCACAAGGGAGCAACACACTTAGGGATCCACACGATCCCTAGGGAGAAATTACACTTACGAGATCCTCACGACTCGTAAAGAGAACCCTCTTATGAGACCCTCACGGCTCATAAGATTTAAAAGTCTTAAGCTACAGGGATCTGAACCTGTTCTTAAGCAGCCACCACAACCTCCGATACTGCCCTACAAGCGGATCAATACTGACCCTTGTATACAATCCACAGGCGCGAATAAACATTTCCCTAACGAAGTCCCATCCGTGACTAGGGATATGTCTATACGGTGAACAACCTTTGTAAGTCCTCTCGACTTATAAGGAGAAAACACTCTTGTAAGATCCTTACGACTTATAAGAGATCATACACTTAGGAGTCCTCACGACTCCTAAGGAGAAATCGCACCTACGAGATCCTCACGACTCGCAGGGAGAAATACCTTTATGAGACCCTTACGGCTCATGAAGTCAAAAGCCTTAGTCAACAGGATCCTAACCTTGTTTACTAAGCCACCTTTGTTCGTCATCGACAGAGGAAAACGATGATTCGCTCCTGGCAATATCCCAGTAGTAGCGGTGCTGATGCCGAAATCGGTGTCTAATTCTGAGCTTGCAGCGAAAAGCCAGCAAGCCACACATGCATACGAAATAGCCGAAATGATGGGGCAACTTGCAGACAAAATCAGCATGTAAAAATATATGCATGCAAAATAGCCGAAATGATTGGGCAACTCGCAATAAAAAGTAGCGAGTAAAAAAAATAAAACAAATAGCCGATAGCCGAAATGATTGGGTAATCGCGACCTTCGCGATATAAAAGCTGAAATGATAGAGCATCGCGGAAAGAAATAAAATAAAAAAATAAGAAATTTATTCCCTACAGGTGATATTACATCAATCCCTGTATACAATCCAGGGGCGCAAACAAAGAGAGAATCACACTTTTCCTCCCCAGGTTTCATCATCAGAAGAAGCCAAATCTTAACGGTTCACAGGTGGCCTGGAGATCATCTCAACATCCGTTTCATAACGACAAACACAACATCAAGCAAAGTGGAACAACGGCAACTCCCAGTTCCATGACTCGGCAGTGCACAAACGACCGAAAGTCAAACCCCAACTCCGTGAAATGCGGATATAATCAACAAATTCTTGGTTACGTAGAACACGGCTTATGTCAATCCTGACCCCGTGGGAAACGTCCAGAGCGGATCCTGGTCCTCACAGAGCACGGCAATGACCCCGTGTGAAGCATCTGGAGCGGAGCCTGGTCCTCGCCGAACACGGCAGTGAACCCGTGGGAAGCATCCAGAGCAAAATTCCTGGCTACGTGGAACGCGGCTACTGTCAATCCTGACCCCGTGGGAAACGTCCAGAGCGGATCCTAGTCCTCGCAGAGCACGGTAATGACCCAATGTGAAGCATCCAGAGCGGAGCCTAGTCCTCGTCAAACACGGCAGTGAACCCATGGGAAGCATCCAAAGCAAAATTCCTGGCTACGTGGAACGCGGCTTATGTCAATCCTGACCCCATGGGAGACGTCCAGAGCGGATCCTGGTCCTCGCAGAGCACGGCAGTGAACCCGTGTGAAGCATCCAGAGCGGAGCCTGGTCCTCGCCGAACACGGCAGTGAACCCGTGGGAAGCATCCAGAGCAAAATTCCTGGTTACGTAGAACGCGGCTAATGTCAATCCCGACCCCGTGGGAAGCGTCCAGAGCGGATCCTGGTCCTCGCAGAGCACGACAGTGAACCCGTGTGAAGCATCCAGAGCGGAGCCTGGTCCTCGCCGAACACGGCAGTGAACCCGTGGGAAACATCCAGAGCAAAATTCCTGGCTACGTGGAACGCGGCTAATGTCAATCCTGACCCCATGGGAAACGTACAGAGCGGATCCTGGTCCTCGCAGAGCACGGCAATGACCCCGTGTGAAGCATCCAGAGCGGAGCCTAGTCCTCGCCGAACACGGCAGTGAACCTGTGGGAAACATCCAGAGCAAAATTCCTGGCTACATGGAACGCGGCTAATGTCAATCCTGATCCCGTGGGAAACGTCCAGAGCGGATCCTGGTCCTCGCAGAGCACGGCAATGACCTCGTGTGAAGCATCCAGAGTGGAGCCTGGTCCTCGCCGAACACGGCAGTGAACCCATGGGAAGCATCCAGAGCGAAATTCCTGGTTACGTGGAACGCGACTTATGTCAATCCTGACCCCGTGGGAAACGTCCACAGCGGATCCTGGTCCTCGCAGAGCACGACAATGACCCTGTGTGAAGCATCCAAAGCGGAGCCTAGTCCTCGCCGAACACGACAGTGAACCCGTGGGAAGCATCCAGAGCAAAATTCCTGGCTAAGTGGAACACAACTTATGTCAATCCTGACCCCGTGGGAAACGTCCAGAGCGGATCCTGGTCCTCGCAGGCAGTGAACCCGTGTGAAGCATCCAGAGCGGAGCCTGGTCTTCCCCGAACATGGCAGTGAACCCGTGGGAAGCATCCAGAGCAAAATTCCTGGCTACGTGGAACGCGGCCTATGTCAATCCTGACCCCGTGGGAAACGTCCAGAGCGGATCCTGGTCCTCGCTGAGCACGGCAATGACCCCGTGTGAAGCATCCAGAGCAGAGCCTGGTCCTCTCCGAACACGGCAGTGAACCCGTGGGAAGCATCCAGAAAAAAATTCCTGGTCACATGGAACGCGGATAATGTCGACTCTGACCCCGTGGGGAACATCCAGAGCGGAGCCTAGTCCTCGCAGAACACGGCAATGAACCCGTGGGAAGCATCCTGAGCAACCCCTGACTCCGTGAAATGTGGATAAGGGCAACTTCACCCATCACTTGCGGGTCCTCACGACTCGTAAGGGAGAAAATTCTCTTGTGAGATCCTTACGACTTTCAAGAGAAAACACACTTAGGAATCCTCACGATTCTTAAGGAGAAATTACACCTACGGGATCCTCTCGACCGGTAGGGAGAAAATTCTTTATGAGACCCTCACGGCTCATAAAGTTGAAAAGTCTTAGGAGGCAGATCTTAACCCTAAATCCTAAGCCATCATTGTCCTGTAAAGAGATCGAGATAGACTATCCACATAATACATCGTGAAGAAAAATATGTCTTTTATTCATGAATCAAAATGAATACAAAGTACAATTCATGAAAGAAATAAAGAAAAATATACTCTTATTCAGGAGTATGTATAAAGAGAGAATAAAAAAAATATCTACAAGTCTTCAGGTCGGCGGGCGATTTAGCAGATTGGTCAGCTCATCCCTCTTTCGCTGGGCCTCGCCTTCGTTATTCAATATCGCCAAAAGACGGGCCTCCGCCTGAGCTTGTTGGGCCTGATATGAGGAAAGCCGGCCTTCGAGCTCTTTCTCAGTAGCCTTGTGAGCTTCAACCCTTTCATGAGTGAACGCCACGGGTTTATCGATGGCCACCACCTCCTTGATGGCCTCTTGAAGCACTCGCCAGAGTTCATACGCTTTGTTGGCTTTGGCCGTAAGGTTAGCTTGGAGCTCGTTCACCGCCTTAGAAGCCAGCTCCCTTTCTGAAAATTTGCGGCCAAGCCTCTTCTCGCACGACACCATGTTCGCAGCGCACCGCTCTATCAGACCCCGCAAGCCCGCCTTCGCAGCCACAGCCTCCGAAGAAAGGCGGGTACACTCAAGAACATACAATCAAGCCTCCATTCGACGACAATACTCGGTCTAAAACAAGCACAAATCACTCGACATGGGAAATAACAAGGAAAGTTTTGATCTATATCCCATCAAACAAGCGTTTGTAGCTGTACGAAAGTTTAAAAGGAAATGATACCCAAGGCATTGATGTACATGCAACATGACGATGAGGCTCGCAATTAAAGAAAATTTCCATGAAAAAATATGAAGCTCATTCACGCAAGCAAGACGCACATACGAGTACCCAGCAAACATGAAAATTCAACAGAAAAGTATACAACAGCCAATGATAAAAAGAGTACATCGATTTAAACATACTATACTACCGGGAAAAGGTCACCAAACAAAGGATCAGTGGCACAAGGGTGAACAAAATAGTATACAAAATTTTCTAACTCCCTCGCCGCCTTCTCCAGTACATCAAAACGATGATTTTCGCGAGGAGTGGCTCCCCACCGATTAGTGCCATGTTCATCCGCGAAAGCAGACATAATAGCCCGTCGGGCTCTTATCTGGCCCAACAAACGAACCGAAAAATCTTTCAGAGCCTGTGTCATCAGGCACGCTTCATGAAAACACTCGAGCTTGTCTTCAGCCGCATCAAGCATCGCCAGGGTCATCTACGCTGGGTGAGGAGGGATGTCATCGAGCACGGAAAGAAGAATCATCCGGAGCCAAATGGACCCCATTAGAAGAGGGGACCCCTTACGGATCAGAAGTTCATACATCACCGCGTCGCACTCGGCATCGGTGAGCAGGGGATCCACCAGTCGTGCGGCAAAACGAGGAATCATCTCCTCAATGGGTACCTCCCACGGTTGTCGACGAGCATGGGGGCGGTGGAAAGCCATAGCACTTAATTGTTTCTTCAAGATAAATCACCCTAAGTTGTAAATGAATTTCTCTGTGAAGAGAGAAAGAAAACTATGACTTCAGGTTATAAAGGGAAGCATTAAATGCTGCGCACGGAAAATATTGCATGGTAGAACTATTTCCAAGACCCAGAAAAAGGAAAAGCATTGGAAATTAAAGAGATGGAACTATTTCCAAGGCTCCCTCTCTGCATTCAAAGTCATACACAGAAAGATTGCATGGGAAATTAAATAACCCCATCAATGGGGCCTCACGTGCAGGGCACGTGAACACCCAACTTGGCATGTACTGAGAATTAAAATAATGTCACGCGTGGATAGCACGAGAGTGAATGTCAATGTGAAATCAAAATCTCCAAACAGTGTCTCACGTGCCAAACATGTGAGCAACAACAGCAATGTGACAAAAGTTCATAAAGAAGGCATGCAAACACGAAAGGGGAAGGAAAGACTTGTCATTCATACTTGGAAAGTTCATACAAACACAAGAGAAAATGTTACAATGGTATAAGACATCAAATCCGGGACATGGGTTGAGGAATTCAAAAGTAAGGCCGTCTAAAATATTTCTGGCCTCCCTGGCCATTCTTGTGTGCTTCCTCTCGCGCTCACAAGTGTCGGGGTCTCCGCTGATGTCCTCCACCCTCCGATAGACAGAGAGTATCGCCGCCTGTTGGAAAGCTTGATGCAGGATATCAACAAGATTGTTTCTCCTTCTCTTTGAGATTAGGCCCATCAGATACACTGAGTGTATCTTATCTTCGGCAGCATCCAAAGCCTTAAGCGGCATGCCTGCATAGAATAAAGGAAGCTCTTCCCAGATCGCCCTCACGATGAGTTTCAAAAGAGAAGAGCGACGAGAGAGTAGTCGACCGTTGTACTCATTGAAGCGACTCATGATCTCAGCACACTGAGCGTTGGTGAACTCCTGATTCTGGCTGCGGCCCAGTGCACGAATGTCTCCGTAAGAAATGATTTCATCAAGATTATACAAATGGGCAGCCATAGTATCTGAAATAAAGATCATGAAAATTTAATGGATAAGCCAATCAAGAAGAATGCTTGTCTAGATGGACAGTGGATTTCAAACAACTCTATACATTCCCTAGGGAGAAAGCACCACTGTAAACCTCTTCTTCTTGGTTACAGAGAGACAACTCAGGTCAAGAAAACCCCAAGAAGTTCCCTAGGAAGAACTAAGTTCTTCATAGAAATTATATTCTTTCTAAAAAAAGGGAATTAAATTCCCAAAAACCTTTTTTCCCCAGAGCCAGAGCTCTTTGATGATGGAATTAAATTCCATGGAAAGGACAAACACCACCATTGATCCCTAAAGATCAGAGAAACCCTAAGGGATCTATTATTTGAAGATTAAATGGTTTTCTGTTTTTTTTCCCAGAAAGATGGGTTCTTGATTAAAGGGAAAACCCTTGGTGTGGATTTAAAATCCAGTGAAGGTTTCTGTGAAAGTTCTTCGATCGTTCAAAGATCATTACCCGAAGAAAGAATATTTCAACAGAGTTAAACTCTGGAAAATTTTTGAGGCAGAGAACTAAGCTCTGGAAAGGAGAATTAAATTCTCAAAAGGAAAAAGTTGCAAGGAAGAAGATAAGCAAGAGTGGAGGCGCTTCTGAAGAGACCCCTGCATTTATAGGATGTGATGGAAACGTTTCATCTCCCCTATTTCCTAGATGGATCCAATGATCACAAAAGTGACAGCGTTGCACTCACGTGGAGACATGTGAGAACAACGCTGTGGGGGCATTTGTTCCCTGATTAAAAATCAGGAAATACTTCAATAAGGCGTCACGTGCTCATACGTGACCAATGGTCACGTGTTGACATGTGATGGTTAAAACAGAAACATAAATAAATGGCTCATAAAAGACCCCAATTGGGGGTCACGTACTCACACGTTACCAAGGGTCACGTGACAGGCTTCGAAAGCCTTACAGTTCAATAGAATTAAAATTCTAAATTTCTCTAAAATCTTTCCAAATGGAAAAGGATTATGGGGGACCGTTGGATTAAAAATCCATTGGTGATTAAAAATCACCAATCTATGGAAAAATCTTAGACAAGGAAAGATTTCCCTAAATCTCACCGAAAATAACAAACAGAATATCTTTGGATTGAAAATCCAACGGTGAATAAAATTCACTGAATGATCTAAAGGATCATATTAATCATGAAAACAAATCAAATCTTTCAATGAGAGATTTACTAAACAAATTGATTCTTTTCCTTCTCCTATAAATAGGAGCGAAGAGGAGAAGAAAAGATATAAAATTTTGGGATCTTGAAAATTCAGAAATAAAAGAAAGGAGAATTTAATTCTCAACAAAGAAAACCCTAGGTGAGGAAAGAAAGGGGATAAAAAACTTCAAACAGAGAATTTAATTCTCAAAATCTAAGAGTTTAACTTTTCTGCAAAAAGAACTTAGTTCTTCCTCTAGTTGAAGATCTGTAGAAGCAAATCTCCCCATAGGTTGAGAATTTAATTCTCATCGGGTTGAGATTTTGCCATGCAGATCCAAGACTTAGAGGGAGGATTGAGTTCAGAGAATTTAATTCTCCCAAATTCACAGGAATTTAATTCCTCCTAAATGAAATTAGGGTTTAACCCTATCTGAGAATTTAATTCTCCCAAAACTCACAGGAATTTAATTCCTTCATGACAAAATTAAGGTTTAACCGTATATGAGAATTTAATTCTCCTACAATTATAGGAATTTAATTCCTTCAAGATGGACAAAAACCAGGGTTTAACCCTAATTGAGAATTTAATTCTCTGAAATTCACAGGAACTTAATTCCTCCTAAAATGAAATTAGGGTTTCACCCTATACAAGAATTTAATTCTTTTACACTTATAGGAATTTAATTCCTCCAAAAATGGAATTAGGGTTTAACCCTACATAAGAATTTAATTCTTTCACAATAGGAATTTAATTC
The DNA here is from genome assembly GCA_030015575.1 of Agapanthus africanus. Lineage (NCBI taxonomy): Eukaryota > Viridiplantae > Streptophyta > Magnoliopsida > Asparagales > Amaryllidaceae > Agapanthus > Agapanthus africanus. The sequence continues at coordinate 313,980,229 of CM057338.1, read as the reverse complement.
CTCCAAAATCATAATTAGGGTTTAACTCTATAGAGAATTTAATTCTTAAAGATAAAGAGATCTTTGTGCATGCAAAAAAATTAAGGTCACGTGTCCCCACGTGACCCTTGAAGAGATCCCCATAAATGAGAGGGGGGAAAGCTTTGAGGCAATGCCTGACGTGCTCCCACGTGACTTACAAAACACAGAAAGAAAAAGCGAAGGAAAGCAAAGCTTTGGGCGCTCTCACGTGTCCCCACGTGACCCCTTAGCAAATGCTCTAATGATCAGTGCATGAATCCCCATCACGTGCCAACACATGATGCTAAAAATAAAATATAAAAAAAGTGTTAAACACTTATTTGCAAAGCAAGGTAAAAGGGATCTGGTCCCACTTTTGGGTGCCCTCACGTGGCCCCACGTGACCCATTCCTATTTAGTGTTTAAACACTAATCTAAAGGACTTATTTCCAGTGTTTAACACTGTCATTTTCTAGTGTTTAACACTAATTCAAGAGTTTTATTTCCAGTGTTTAACACCGAGTGTTTTCTAGTGTTTAACACTAAATTGAGAATTATATTTCCAGTGTTTAACACTGATTGTCTTTTAGTGTTTAACACTAATTTGAGGGATCTATTTCCAGTGTTTAACACTACTTTTAGCCAAATTGGCTAATTTTCCAGAGGCAAAAGTGTCCCCTTCAAATAAATCTCAAAATTGAGAAAAATTCAAAGCCATGATGATTGATGCTCAGCCCTCAAACTTTTGTTTAGTTTTACTAAATAATGTGGGCTTGAACCCAGACAAGTGTTTAATGGTCCAACAAAGGGCCAATATTTCAAACTTAATTGGACTTAGCCCAAATTGGCCATAAGTCCTCAATTCAGACCTAATTGAGCTAAGGTGCTCATAATTTAATTAACTGATCTTAGTTCCAAATTGGGCTACAGATCACTTAATCCACTTTGGTTCGAGGGTACATCTCTTTACTCATTTGATATTTGTGGTTGTAATTCCTCAACGTCTTCAAAGAGGTGACGGGTCCCGACAACCACACATTTCACGGACTGTGGGGTCCTTAAACTCATGGACTATGATGTCCTTAACCTCGACTATGATGTCTTTAAACTAACATTGGACTGTGAGGTCCTTAAACTCATGGACTATGATGTCCTTAACCTCGACCGTGATGTCTTAAAACTAACATTGGACTGTGGAGTCCATAAACCCATGGACTATGATGTCCTTAACCTCGACCGTGATGTCTTTAAACTAACAGTGGACCGAGATGTCCTTAAACTAACAATGGACCGTAATTTCCTTAAACTAATCGACCACAATGTCACTAAACTAAACAATAGAGCCTAAATTGCTCTCTTGTCGGATCTAAACGATCCCGTTAGGTTGATCTTAGTCCAAAAATTAGACTAACGTATCCTTAACTAACGTTTAAGTTGATCTTCGTCTCAAATGAAACTAACGTATCCTTAAACCCAAACCCCCAAACCCAAATCTAAGAAAGATACGGATTTGGACTAGTCCACGCCCTACGGGCGACAACATAACTTAGTCTCCGTATACAATCCACGGGCAACCACAAACAAAACAAAACACCCACGACACGAAGTGACCATCTGGAGAAGGAGAAAGTTGTTACAGCAATGCAGTAGCGTAATTAACTGCAGGGGCTTGCGTCTGTAGGGAAGAGCGTCCCCACAATCAAAAACCCCTTGAACGAGGGGGAATCTGACGAAGTCTGCTACATCGGCCGCATCCGTTTATACCTCCAATACGTGGTTCCATAAATCAACTTGGCATCTTCGGAGTGGTGGACGGATAGCACCAATTAGTATCTGCCCCCAGATTCAGGCAAGACGTTCGTCTTCCCGGTTTCTGGCGGTAAACAGATCCGAAATTTGGCACGTGATGGCCTTTAAACCACGTATGGTCTACAGGTGTAAGGCAATTTAAGTAAGTCGAAAGCCCAGCAATCTAAACCATCAAAAGTAGTAAGTGATTAGAACATTGTTAAAACTTTTGAAAAAAATCTCAAGTACAAATTCTTTAATGTCCAAATTTACTTTCTTAAAAATTTTGGCAGCACCTCCTTTGTAGAAACTAGCCCCAAAAATGGGTACATACAAAGATATAGGTAAAGCATCCCCAACGGGAGCAAAATCCACGCCCAAAGGCGGAAACAACCACCACAACAGATATACGACGCCGTAGCGAAGAAAAATGGACGATATAAATAAAACCAGCATAAAAGACATCCAGATTCACAAAATAATATACAATATCGTCCTCACAACTCGTCTCTTAGTCAATACATGAAAGTGGTAGATTGAGAGTACTAGATACAACCAAAGATATACAAAGTACATAAACAGATAACCGCGAAACCCACCTATAGCAAAACTGCTCACAGTGAGTCGAAGCGGTATCCGCAGTAAAAGATGATACGATAGGATGAAGCCCTGGCGTGACTGTTCTGAGGGTCAAACCTGCAAAACCACTGTGGCACAACGTCGGTGAGTTGCCAACTCATGAATAGTAAATAACATATGCAGCTAATCGCAAGTATGCACATACTGCGATAATCTATCACATGCAAGCTGATAGTAATAAATGGCAATATGTATATGCAACAGTCATAAAAGGTACTCTATCAGGTACTACTAATACATGAAATAATGCATATCAAGTAAATGCTGAGTATGGAATAAAATATGTCATCCTTACGAAATCCTCATATCCTGTAAGTATCATTGGAACCTGAGTGTCTAACATCGACACCTGAAAACATCATGAAAACTAGTGTCTAGCATCGACACATAAATACTCATCTATCAGGTGCCGTCACCACGACTGGCCCTGATAGGTACGTATCATACGTTATTTCGAAACTTGAGTGCCCAGCTTCGACACTCAAAATTCCCCGTATCCATACGTACATAACTCCGGTCGGTATTACTACGATAACCGCCGAGTCCAAATACTATCACCGGTACGTACTTGTCCGCCTACCATGCTCATCGGCTAAACCATCGACATACCTTTCTTGCCCCGGGGAACTATACCGGGCTCCACCATGTACCCGCACACGGCCCACTCCACTCCTCGCATCGGGTAAATATCACAAAACTCAGAACCGAGAAATCTCATGGTGGACGCATCGAATCCGGATTTTTCAAATAATGTATAATTTCATGAAACTACCACGGTCCTCAAATCTAGAAAAAAATCAAGTAATGAATAAGAATATTTGCATAAATTATTATGATGATATATATTATATGTGTACATATATAACAGCGTTCCATACCACTGATATATATATATATCAGCGTCCCATACCACTGATATATATACACAGGAGTAAAACATCAAAAACTTCATATCTCAATGCGAAATCCATGAAATATAATATATGCACCATGAAACCGTAATATGAGCATATAAAGGAAAAACCGTTATTTAACCGCAACAAGTTATTAAGTATAACATGCGGTTCCTAATTTCTCCAAAATCAAATGCAACATCATATATAGGTGAACATATAGCTATAGCAAGGTATGTGTGTAATCATGTAGGTATAACAAGGTATATGTGTAAGCATGTAAGCATGCAAGGTATACTACCTATCATATGCGCAATCGCATAAGGATCAATGACTCCACGTCAATGACAAAACAATACCACATAGGTATATGTAACCCTAGCAAGGTAAGTATGTATGCAAGATACACATATAGCTATATCTCATATTTGTATATATTTATCACTAATGGTACAATACCATATAGGTATATGGGTAGTTAGCATATAGGCATGGTAAAGCATATGTGTAAGCATGTAGGTATACAAGTATGCTATATGTCATGTGCACAAAGGAATATGAATCAATGTCTCAATATCTCTAACCAAACAATATCCTATATGTATGTGTGTTGTGCGTGTCATGGCAATTATTGATGGTGTGGGTGGCATACAATCAGTGCTCGTGCAACATGAGCCGTTAATAATAGTGCAGTGTCCAATGGGTACAAGTCCAAGCACAACAAGTAATAATATGCAATGAAGTTTATACACAGACTCTATATGTGCAATATAAACATGCGACTAATATCATATCATATCTAGCCCAGACGCATAACGCCATGCGGGAGATTCCCCTGTAGATGTTAAATCAACTCACAAATGATCTCGAGCTAAGTAAATCCGACCACCTGCTTCCCTTTCTTCGCAGCGTCCGAAATCCCTGCTCGCGATCCTAAAATTTCACAAACACAACACATAAGACTAAATATCCTGCGCCGATATAAAGACAACGAAACGCAAGGATAACGTCCACAAGATATACACACTGTGCACTCAGTGCACAAAACGCGTACGATATCGGCACAACCTTAGCAAGGAACTCAAAACAACATAATTACCAAGCCTAGATCCTGATCGTACCGATCGCGCATTCACAATACAATATAAATCGTGGAATCTAATATATATAACGTCGCAACGTCAAAAGAAACCCACGTCTAAATTATCCGAAAATCTAGTAAGCAACTTTTAATCATTTTAGCTCAAATCTACAAGTTTAACCAAAACTAGTAATCCCAATCATCTCATAATAGCTTGATTAAACTACACAAACCTTTACTACAATTTTAATCTCACCCAAAAGTGATTTAGTAAAAGTTTAGTTTGCAATTAAGCTAATTAGATAATTAGGAAAAATATCATTTAACAATCTTGCACTAGGTTAAGTTTTATCCAAGTTTAAACTTCAACTTAACCATTACAATAAACAAAACCCTAACTTGATTATCAAAAACCTTTTTTAGAAATTCTAAATATGCAAATTAAAGCCATATTTAAATATCTAATAAGCTAGCATAATGATTTAAACAACAATAAAAGATTAGGGTTAGGATTTTATACCTCCACTAGATTCAAAAACTTGCAACTAGATCAACAAAACATCCTCCGAAAAGCTATCCTTCATGAAGATCCATGCAAGATTAAGGCTAAAGATTAAAGGGTATTGATTTGTATTTGAGTTTGTGGGATTAATTTATGATTCTAGATGAATTTGTGAAGCTTTAAGAAGTTGAAATGGGGTGAAAAAGAAAATGGGGCAGCAAGGAAGTGGTCGGCCAAACTTGGAGAGAAAAGGAGATGTGTGGAAGTTTCTAGGTTATAAACACAAATTAAAGCTCAATAAAGCACCTCCCATCAAAGCCACCTCTTAATCTATTTCATTTTCTATTTAAAGTTTTCATTAAATCAACAAATATCTAGATATTTGTAAGGTATTTTGCAAGGATGGTTTAGTAATTAATCTTGTGATTAAATTAGCATGGATTCACTTTAGAAATAATTAACCCAAACAAAAATTATAATCACCACTAATTAAGTGCATAATCAACAACTTATAATAATATTTTAATTAAGGAAAAATATTAAAATGCACTAAAATTACAAGTGACTACCAAAAACTGCAAACTAGTAATTTCCTAGTTAAACTAGGTGCAGTGAATTATACACAGATAAAAGATCACTACAAGATTTTTACGGAAAACACAATTTATTTTACCTAATAACGGAAAATTCACATAACGATTTCTAAAACGTTACAATCTTCCCCCTTAGAGAAATTCGGTCCCCGAATTTAAAATTTATCTACGCGTACCTTCGAAGAGATGAGGGAAAAACAAATCCTTTCGCATCTCGCTCCCAGCCTCTCAAGGGATCACCTCATTAGACGGCTATGCCAAAGAACCTTCACAGATGGCAAGACCTTTGACCGAAGTTTCTCTATCTGCCGATCCACTATAACTATCGGCTGCTGGTGACGAAAGATCGCATCTTAAAGAATGGTCTGGTGCTGAATCATGTAAAAAGGGTTATGAAGGTATTTGCTAAGTATCGACACAAGGAATACGGGGTGAATACTCAAAAATCTGGGTGGAAGTGCCAATGATAAGCAACGATACTAACTCGCTTCAATGATCTCAAAAGGACCTACAAATTTTGGGACTATGCTTCCCAAAACTCAACACGCCATTCATCGGAAAAATCTGTAGGAATACATGATCTCCCACTGCGAACTCAATTCTGCGATAACGATGGTCGGCATAAGACTTCTGTCTGCACTGGGATGCTTTCATCCTGACCTGAATCAATTTGATCTTTTCTGTAGTCTCATGACTAGCTGGGGTCCAAACTCCTACTCACACGGAGTCAGTAAAACAGACTGGCGATCGACACAACCTTCCAAACAAGGCCTAAAAGTTGCCATCTGAAACGTCTCCTGATAACATTTATCGTAGGAGAACCCTATCAATGGCAAGTGACGATCCCAACTGCCAATAATAATTAGTACGTACGCACAAGTATATCCTCCAGAGTCTGTATAGTCCGCTCTAACTAACCATCGTTCTATAGAAGGGAAGCGGAGCTAAAGCTCAAACAGTATCCAAGGCTTCCAAAGCTTCTGCCTAAGACGGCTAGTGAACTGAATGCCTCAATTGGATACAACGCATGAAGGAACTCCGTGCAAACGCACAACTTATCGAAGAACAACAGAGCAACTGAGCATACTGAGCATAACCAGACAACAATCACCCAAATGGAGACCTGGCTAGACATCACAACAAAATTCATGGAGATCTGCTCCCATTCCCACTCCGGAACGGTTAAAAGTTGCAACTCTCCTGCCGGCCTCAAATGCTCAACCTTAGCTCGCAACAAGCCAAGCACATCAAAAAAAAATCTGAAACCTCATTCTTCATCCCTGCTCACCCGTAACTAACTCTCAAGTCACGTTACATCTTGTGGGCACTTGGGTGAACACTGAAAACTGACTGATGTGCCTCCTCTAGGACCTCGCGTCTCTCCATCCATATCAGGTACACGCCAACGAGTCCCTAACATAGCACACCTTGGTCATCAATCAAGAACTCTGAATCTCTACCCTGCTGAACATGCTCAAGAATCTCAAACAAACGAGCATCGACGGGCTGTGCCTCACGAAAATGATTAAGTAAAAGTGGACGGACGCGGACATGAGCAAGTTGTCCCTTCAGTAGAGGCGAACTTAAGCTGTACTCAACGGTCACACAAGAACTGTAAATCTGCAGAAGACTGTCTCTGAACTGTGCTCATCTAGGACAAGCCAACCCCCGGGCCTACGACTCAAAGTATCAGCTACCACAATCGCCTTTCCCCGGGTAATAAAGGATCTCAAAATCAAAATCCTTCATAAGCTTCATATAACGACGCTGTCTCAACTTCAGATCCCGCTGCAGGAAGATGTACATTAAGCTCTGGTGGTCCGTGAAATCTGACACGACTCTCCGTACTGGTAGTGTCTCCAAATCCTCAGCGCAAGACCACCGCGGCCATCTCCAGATCATGAGTGGGATAAATCCTGCTCGTACTTCCTCCAATTGTCGGAAAGCATAAGCGATAACTCTACCATGATATATCAGTACACAATCAAGCCCCACTCGCGAAACATCACAATAAACGACAAACTCGCCCGATCCAGAAAGCAAATAAAGAACTAGTGCAATCGTCAACCAAGCCTTCAACTGCTGAAAACTCAACTCGCATGCCTCAGTCCAAAGAAAAGGAACCTCCTTCCTGGTCAGTCCGGTCAACGGTTCAGCGATACACAAGAAATCCTGCACGAAACGGCGATAAAAACCGGCTAAACCCAAAATACTGCGGACCTCTGTCACTGAACAGGTCTGGGCCAAAGCTGTACGGCCTCAATCTTCCTCGGGTCTATACGAATACCGTTTCCCGTAACCGCATGACCTAGGAGTTCAACACAATCAGGCCAGAAGAAACACTCCGAGAATTTTAGCAAACAGCCGGTGCTCTCCCAATGTCTGCAAAGCCATCCTCAAGTGCTGCTCATGTTCCTCACAACTCTTGGAAAATAACAAAATATCATCAATAATGCAACAATAACTGGCCGAGGAACAGCCTAAGAAATCTGGTTCATCACATCCATGAAAGCTGCTAGGGCATTGGTAAGTCTAACGACGCCATCAAAACCTCATAATGCCCGTATCGCGCATAAAAGCAGTTTTCGGAATGTCATCACTCCGAACCCGCAATAAATGATGACCTGATCCCAAAACAAACTTAGAAAAAATGTCTCGCACCCTGGAACTGATCAAACAAATCGTCAATGCAAGGTAAAGGATAGCTATCCGCACCGTAACTCGATTCAATTGACGATCAATCAATACACCACCTCAAACTGCCGTCCTTCTCCTTGACGATGTGGTAGGGTTCCTCATCCGCCTGAGAGATACTTCAGTTTCTTTTATGACAGTGGGAGCGAGGATTGCATCATGAGATGATGACCCAACTAGTTTCGAGCAGGCCATCAGGAGTGGGGACTCTGTGAGAATGGCTGGATGCTAAGCGATCTGAGATGGAATCTATGTATACCAACAAAGTATTGACTTTGGTTGCTTTATCTAGAGGGTTAAATCCCCATCAGAAGCAAGCATATCTTGAGAAGATTACTTGGTGTACATAGAAAAGTTGAGACTTCAAAACTAGACTTGTTGTAAAAGGTTCTCTTCATCGACCAGGTATGGTTTATGATGAAACCTTTTCTCCGATAGCTATGCTTAAGTCCATCCAGATCCTACTTGCCATTGCTACATACCATGACTACGATATCTGGCGGTTGGGTGTCATGACTGTTTTTCTAAATAACGATTTAGAAGAGAGCGTCTATAAGTACACATCTAGAGGGCTTCGTAGACAGTGGGAGCAGCGGAAACGTGTGCAAGTTGCTTTATGAGTTAAAGCAGGTATCACGGAATTGGAACATCTGTTTTGATGCGGTAGTCAAAAAGTTTGACTTCATCAAAATGATAGATGAACCTTGTATATACAAAAAGGTAGTATGGAGTATGGTGGTGATCCTCGTATTGTACGTGGATGACATACTTTTGATAGGAAAGGAGTTTCCTATGCTACACTCGGTCAATCTCCTCCTTATCATAAGGATTCTCCATATAGGATCAAGGTGATACCTCCTAAATCCTGGTTTTGGATCTATGCGATAGATCTAAATAGATATTAGGATTCTCACTAGGTGTAGTGAGATGGTATCAATCAATCCTGGGGGGAATCACTGGATAGCTTCCAGGGTGGTAAGGTCGACTGAATGTCAGTCACAGGCATTGTCTTTACCCTCAGTGGAGGGACGGTATGTTGGAAGAGTTCCAAGCTAGATAACGTGACATACTAGACGATAAAGGCTGGATACATTGCTACCAAGAATGCTACCAATATAGGGTTCCTACAGGCTCTCAAGAGGTCTCACAAGGCATCAACCATACCAATTTCAAAAATTAGAGGTGCCGAGAAACCCTAATACGGATCGTTGGCTAGAAGTTTAGGCGACAAAGCAACTAGTTAACTACTTTAACTAAGAGTACGGAAATACAACCTTTGTAGATCCGGTCCTCCACCTCCACGGCTCCGTGATGAAGTCCTCTCCGCTGTCCAAATGAAATCCCGGGCTCTAGCATCGGTTTCATCGGAGAAATGGGCGGGCAAGGTCGTCGGCTTCGTGCCGAAGATGATCTACGTCGAGGCATCACAAGATCAAGCTCCCACTTCACCAAGTCATGAAACTTGTGAAGAAAACACACTCTACTACTTGGCAAGAGGTAGAGGATGAAGAAATAGGAAGTGGGTAGACTTTAGAATTGGATTTCTCACCCTTTTTCATCAATCACCATTGATGGAATCAAGTTTCTTCATCTTCAAGAAGAAGAAGAAGAAGATGATAATGTTATGATAAGTTATTAGAATAGAATAGAAAATCAATACTTATCATAATTTTAACTATAGTTATGTGTAGAGAATTGACCAAGGTTAAAGGAATGGTTAGGGTTAAGGATGAGATAAGAATGGTGGACTAGGTCAAAGCTTCATGAAGTTTCAACTAAACTACAAATAAAGCCACCATTCTTCTCTTATCATTTATCCAAAAAGAATAAATAGACAAATAAATGAAAAAGAAAACAAAACCCTAATCATAAGTTTAACCATGGTTTAATTCTTTACACTTAACCAAGTAAACATGTATCATCAAACATGATACAATCATTTGCACAAAAAGTATATCACATATACAACTTGTACATCCAAGTGAGAAAATCCTTTAAAGTGAACCAATACTAGTTAATGCAAAGTAATATATCAAATATATAATTATGCATTAAATCATTAAATCAACACTTGATTCAATGATCCGGTCATGTCGCACACAACCGACTAGTATACAATGTATCGATTTATCGAATCAATCCTTGATTCGATAACTAGGTTATATCGCATACAACCATTCGACACATTCATCGCGAGAATGAAATACGGTATCACATACACGCATTATTCTCGGTCCCGCACATATCTCATATGCGCTCCTATTTCGTTTCGCTTGACCCAGGAAACCTCTGTGTAGGACTCTAAAGACTCGTCAATACGCCGGTAGCAGATAATGATCATATCAAGCACCCACAAGCCGCAAGCGGTCTGCTAAACGTAACGGCCACCCGGGTATTGAGCGATCAGAAGATCGACGAGCAAGCCCGCTCACACTCCTGTGAATCCAACCAGTAACACTTACCGTACAGTCCGGTCTGATCGTCTGATATGTCGCATATCTCTCCTAGGGGTGGTAAACGTCAGACCCCAATAGCTTGATAAGTCGTGTCGATATGAGGTCTATAACAATTTGAGAAACTACTGGTAACACTTACCAGTAAATCTCAGCAACCCTGGCCAGGGATTTCCGGTTATAGCCAATCGAACACAGCGCAACATCAACTCCCTATACCGGGAGAGACGAATCCCCTCCTATCGCTCATTGCCTCCATGTGACTCGGGACTGTACCCAAAAACCACCGTTTTGCATGCCCTCTTGGACATGGTAAGATGGAAATCAAAGCACAGTGGAAACCACACAAGACTCTATGACGATCTTGGGTCAACAGACTACTCTGTACCAGTGTCACCAGAGAACTGCCATCTGACGTAAGGTATAATACCATCTGGGAGTTCTCGGCGAGTCCGTCCAGTGTACCCAGTCTCCACTGAGCACCCGTATATCATCTCCGATGTCAAATACCAATGGATATGGGATCATCCATCGCCCATCTGTATGGGTCGAGAAGGTATACGCCAGTCTACTCTGGTATATCGATGCCCCGTCTCGATACACCCACGACTAGGGACTTTGAAGGATGTACTTATGGACTACCATGTCCCCACTAGTATGATCCGCATCATAGTCCAGGTAGTCAAGTACACATCCTAAGGGCTTTAACAACATGTAACAGAGAGACAATCAGTATACACGTTAAGGTAAAGTTCAACCAGATAGCATACTATCATGTCGAGCAAGAAAGTCCTCCCTATATATGTCCCAGCATCCACTACAATATACATCCAATGTACAGTAATGGCCTCTAGGGCATACATATAACTAACAATCTCCCACTTGCACTAGGGCCATCTGATAGCAGTGGTTGTAGTATCTCATACTCAACCATTCCATAAAAATCTCTCTCTGGGAACAGGCCTTTGTGAGTGGATCCGCTGTGTTGTCCTCTGAGTCTACTCTCCTAACCTTGATCACCCTGGAGATCAACCATCTCCATGATCAGGTGACACAGCCTTAGAATATGTCTGGATCACTGATGGGACCAGCGTTCCTTGGCATAAGACACAACTCCATTGTCTCACAATGGTTGGAACGTAGTTCATCTTATGAACCAATATACACCCAAACATCCTCCTTGGTAGCATCTTAAGTAGTGATGTATCCAGCCTTTATCGTCTAGTATGCCACGGTATCTAGCTTGGAACTCTTCCAACATACCGTCCCTTTACAGAGGGTAAAGACAATGCCTGCGACTGACATTCAGTCGTCATTATCACCCTGGAACCCTTCCAGTGATTCTCCCCAGGATCGATTGATACCATCTCACTATAACTAGTGAGAATCCTAACATCCATTTAGATCTATCTTATAGATCCAAAATCCAGGATTTAGGAGGTATCATTTTGATCCTATATGGAGAATCATTGTGATAAGCGGAGATTGACCGAGCGTAGCATAGGAAACTCCTTCCCTATCAAGAGTATGTCATCCACGTACTCTACGAGGATCATCACTATACTCCCTACTACCTTTTTCTTTATACAAGGTTCATCTACCATTTTGATGATGTCAAACTCTTTGACTAACACATCAAAACAGATGTTCTAACTCTGCGATGTCTGCTTTATCCTATAAAGCATCTTGCACACGTTTCCGCTGCTCCCACTGTCTACGAGGCCCTCTGGCTGTGTACTTGTAGACGCTCTCTTCTAAAACATCATTTAGAAAAGCTGTCATGACACCCAACCACCAGATATCGTAGTCATGGTATGTAGCCGCGGCAAGTAGGATCCGGATGGACTTAAGCATAGCCACTGGAAAAGGTTTCATCATTATCCACGCCTGGTCGATGACGAAAACCTTTAACAAGTCTAGCTTTGAAAGTCTCAACTTTTCCATCTCAGATCACTAAGCATCCAGCCATTCTTACAGAGTCCCTACTCTCGATGGCCTGCTCGAAACTAGTTGGGTCATCATCTCATGATGCAATCCTCGCTCCCACAGTCATAGAGAAACAAAAGTATCTCTCAGGTGGGTGAGGAACCCTACTAGATCGGCGGAGAGGCTGAGGTTCGTTGGATTCTACTGAATCCTTCGGTTCTACCAAATCATCAGCTGCAGTTTGTATAGTTGGAACCTTTCCAGTTCTACATAACTTACATTGCCTCGAGCTTGTCCGGATTTTTCTTTCAGACATAGGCCGGACAACCCCAAATCTTAACCAACTTAAGATATGGGCTCTTCCCTTTCCATATCACATATGAAATGGTAGGCGACTGATTTGATTTGAACCCTATTCAATAGGTATGCAGCTTCTCAAGTGCATAACTCCCAAAAAAGGAAATAGGTAACTCAGTAGTACTCATCATAGAGCACACCTTATCACATAGGGTGCTGTTGCTCCGCCCCGATATACCATCGTGTTATGGTGTATACGGAGGAGTAATGCTGAGAGAGAATCTCATTCTCCTTTAGAATAATCCAGGATTTCCGTGCTCAAGTATTCTCCTCCCTGATCACATCAAAGGATATAATACTTATACCCGTATTTTGGTTCTCTACTTCTCGCTTATATTCTGTGAATATCTCAAAAGGTTCGGACTCATGTTTCAACAGGAGCATATGACTGAATCTTGAGAGATTATCAGAGAATATAATGAAGTATAAAGAACCAGTCTTGGCATGTATAGACAGGGGACCTTTATACATCAACATGTATCATCCCAAGAGTTCACTAACTCTTTCTCTGCTTCCAGTAAACAGAGCTATGGTCATTTTATCTTTGTGACATGACTGACGAGTTTCACAAGATGTAAATTCAAACTAATTTAAATATGCATCTTTATGTAACTCTAGCTAGTCGGGTCGCATTGATATGACCCAGTCTACAATACCTCAAGAAGGATCCGTTCATTTCTGAACTTTTCCTCTTGTGTGTGTTCTGTATACAAGGAACTGTAGTTTGATTTAGAACGTTAATGCTTTTAGATAACGTGCCTGAACTGATCAACTTTTGATATAGGAAATGTTCAAAACATTATCCAACTATACAAAATTTTATCATTTCTTTACTAATAAAGAGACTGATATGATTTTGTAAATCAGGTTCAGTATCTAATAACATTCGTTCAGAATCAATGTATTGGTAATACAGGGTGACAGTGACCAACAGACTTGGCTGCAACACTTGCCCCGTTTTCTGCCTCATGAAACTTATCACCCGTTCTCAGTTCTCTACCTTTCTGTAGCCCTATGTAACAGATTACATATCTGGGATCCTGATCCGGTATCACATACCCAGGACGTAAAGGACACTGAGAAACAATTCTTTATAATGAACACACCCGAAGATGATGCATCAGCATGCACTTACTTCGTTTGGGCGGCACGGGAATTCTGGTAATCCCCAATTTCCTGCTTTGTCTTATAACAATTATAAGTTGGAGCGGGACCAACGTTCCCCAGCTCAGTATAACAAGCAGGTTCGGTCTATATCCGTATTATTATCTTGATTAAGGCGTGATATGGTCGCTACCTGGAGAGAGAGAGAAGAAAACACTCAGCGTGCGCTCTTGCAAGAATAGATTGGTTATTATTTTATCTAATCAGGATGGCTCCCACTGCTTTTTATCAAATCTTCCTTCAAACCCTAAAAGGAAAGACTAGCCGGGATTAATTACACACTACAAGTTCGCCAATCTTTCAGCCAGGCCAGTGTCGGTACTTTGAGGGAGGTCCCCGTGCTTTCGCACGAACCTAATTAATGTAAACCTCGTTTTCCCAGAGGCGTAACCCCGTTGACACCTTTCTCGACACCTACTTGATTAGCTAATTGCAATGTGTAAAACTCTCCCAGGAGTAACTCTTACTCGCAGCGGGTATCGGGATCCAACTATCTCATAGAAGGTATGCAATCTCATTGCAAATTTCAACACTTGAAATTCCCGATAATATTTTGCCCCTAGCAGCTATATGACCTTAACATAGTCAACAAATCATAAGTGCTAGTCAAGTTCAACCCGTCATTTCCCGATTGAATTAAACCCACCCGCACGACCCTTAACATAGTCAACAAAGTCGCACGACTACCCTAATCCAATCGCATCATATGCTTATGCAGATAAGCACTAATTAGCTACCGCACACTACACCTTAACATAGTCAACAAACGTAGCACGAATACTAACTAGTACTTATCTGAAATGACGGAGGGCTACGACAGGTTTTTCTGAAAACCTATTGCGTAATGAACTTGATATCGTTGTAGAATCAAATGATTTTAAAATGGAGTGTTTTTGAGGCTTTTCTAGTTTTGCTAAAGGAGTCACTCCCGGTGAAGGGATCGTCGGTCCTTTCCTCGTCGAATGAGGTGCGGGATATATCATATATATCACTGTGCAAAGCAAAAACACTTAAAAGCAATCAAAAGACAAACCGAGTGTGTAGCATCTGCCAGTTATTGCTAAAGGAGTCACTCCCGGTGAAGGGATCTCGGTCCTTTCCTCATCGAATAAGGTGCAGGATATATCACATATACCTCTGTGCAAAGAAAGAACTGTAGCTACCCTTTTTATTTTGAAATTCGATTCTACAACATCTTAGGTTTCTTTTTATTTCATTAATCTCATTAATGAAGTCCCATCATTTAAGTACCTAAACATCACAGATAAATACGACGTACACTTATGCCATCCGCATTCGCCTCGATGTCCCCTCGTGCACCGTTAGGTTAGGTAACTAACGGCAGAGCGGGGCAGTGCTAGCGCGGGTGTAAAACATAAGTAACGCCTATATAATATATCATATATACTATATAAAGTATCTATCACAGAACATCACATGATCACATCACAGATATCGCAGCAGAAGAAACATATGAAATATTGGATATACTAGGACGTCCATGTTTTCAATACGAGCCAGTATAAAACACGGATTCCACGGTCGCGATGAATAGCCAAACCCACACCCCTAGACCCCTACGAGAGCAGCAAGCAACCCTACCAATTCTGGAGTTAGGAGACCCGGACTCGACTCCTCGAGTTGGTCTCCTACTGGACTCCAGAACCCGGTTACTTGTGCTCCCCTCCTTGGGTCTATCCTAGTGCGGAAAAGTAAATAATATACAAACGGTGACATCTTCCGCAACCTGGAAGTGCCCCAAATTAAAAGAATATTACATACAATTTTTTACATGAATGAAAATGAAAAACACTCATCTCACATAAAAACCCCCGGCTATTCAAACACGACGATCCAATATAACATATCCAGCAACACATAACATCACATGTCATCAACGTAAGTAAATATGCGCATCCCAATTGTCGTTGACATATAGCAACGAAACCGGCGATATCACATATTACACTTACGGTCACAGAAAAGAAAGTGTAAAACTACAACAGTTGGAATCCGCAATCTTCATAGACATCGCATGCCTAATCAAATGAATTACTTAGACATCGCATGCCTAACAATTATAAACCCCGCATTTTAGTCTCATTATCAAAAACTCTTTTCAATATCAAGTCGGGCAATTCAACAAGATTCCCGACATCCTGATCGAATGCTCGTCGCAAACTTCAGTAGACGGCCACACCCCCCGATACCGTCGACGAAGTGCACCAAGGCGGAACACCGCTACCGCGAGCACCCGGACGGATGCTTTCGGCGACGGGGTTCTCCTACAGTCACTTGGTCGGGGCTATGGAGTGAGGCTGTCTATTAAGTTTACCCGGCGAGTATCCGCGTACGCTACGTGATTGCGACGGACTTTTGATCACATCAAAATTCCGTGGCAACCGATCAAGTGAGACTAAACTGCTATGTTTATAACATTCATTCAGTTATCTCATAACTTCTTGTGAATTCCAATTATTGTATCTCATTCCAGATAAATAGAAAATGTTAAACTTTTCGATCGAACAGTCAAACACCCAAGTTTTCCCGATACAGATCAACACATGAAATAAGTCTAAAAACATTCAGTTCGTGCCTCAGTACCAACGGTCCAGCCGTAGAAGGGTCAAGCCAACGCCTCACATGTGGCACGCCGTACTGCCCCAAACCCGAAGGTTCAAAGGGCAGTTCAAGACGGTTACATACTCGAGTTAAGCTTTGTTGTCTTCTAGAGGGTCCATTGCATTACTTGCACTACTTAGAACGTCGTTAAACTACGGAAAGATCCAACACTTGGAAATTTCCCGACAGGGGAAAAGTTGGGTATTTATATCCGGTCGAACTTTTTAACATATTCAAAAATACCTGGAAAGCCACACAGACAAAATTTGATAATCCGATCGAATAAACGAATCCCCAAAACAACCCCAGAAAATGCAACTCTTGAATAAAATATTAAAATTATCCAGAAAACACAGGAGTCAAATATAACAATTACTGTGCAAACAAAAGTCAAAGATTCAACATAACGGCCGCGGAACCGCCGCGACACGTGGGGTAAGGCCGCGGTTCCGCGGCGGGTTGACGGAGTTAGAGCTCCGTTTTGAACAGTAATTCATAAAAAACCCTGCTTAATTTTCTGCATATTTTTAATATGGAAAAATCCAGATTTTTAAAAATTGGACAGAGAGCATTTTGGAAATGGGTTTCGGGTTCGTTCGGATTTCAAACGTCGTCTAGACTTCGCCTAAGGCTATATACCACTGTAGGGTTCCTACAGGCTCTCAAGAGGTCTCACAAGGCATCAACCATACCAATTTCAAAAATTAGAGGTGCCGAGAAACCCTAATACGGATCGTTGGCTAGAAGCTTAGGCGAAAAAAGCAACTAGTTAACTACTTTAACTAAGAGTACGGAAATACAACCTTTATAGATCCGGTCCTCCACCTCCACGGCTCCGTGATGAAGTCCTCTCCGCTGTCCAAATGAAATCCTGGGCTCTAGCGTCGGTTTCATCGGAGAAATGGGCGGGCAAGATCGTCGGCTTCGTACCGAAGATGATCTACGTCGAGGCATCACAAGATCAAGCTACCACTTCACCAAGTCATGAAACTTATGAAGAAAACACACTCTGCTACTTGGCAAGAGGTAGAGGATGAAGAAATAGGAAGTGGGTAGACTTTAGAATTTGATTTCTCACCCTTTTTCATCAATCACCATTGATGGAATCAAGTTTCTTCATCTTCAAGAAGAAGAAGAAGAAGATGATAATGTTATGATAAGTTATTAGAATAGAATAGAAAATCAATACTTATCATAATTTTAACTATAGTTATGTGTAGAGAATTGACCAAGGTTAAAGGAATGGTTAGGGTTAAGGATGAAATAAAAATGGTGGACTAGGTCAAAGCTTCATGAAGTTTCAACTAAACTACAAATAAAGCCACCATTCTTCTCTTATCATTTATCCAAAAAGAATAAATAGACAAATAAATGAAAAAGAAAACAAAACCCTAATCATAAGTTTAACCATGGTTTAATTCTTTACACTTAACCAAGTAAACATGTATCATCAAACATGATACAATCATTTACACAAAAAGTATATCACATATACAACTTGTACATCCAAGTGAGAAAATCCTTTAAAGTGAACCAATACTAGTTAATGCAAAGTAATATATCAAATATATAATTATGCATTAAATCATTAAATCAACACTTGATTCAATGATCCGGTCATGTCGCACACAACCGACTAGTATACAATGTATCGATTTATCGAATCAATCCTTGATTCGATAACTAGGTTATATCGCATACAACCATTCGACACATTCATCGCGAGAATGAAATACGGTATCACATACACGCATTATTCTCGGTCCCGCACATATCTCATATGCGCTCCTATTTCGTTTCGCTTGACCCAGGAAACCTCTGTGTAGGACTCTAAAGACTCGTCAATACGCCGGTAGCAGATAATGATCATATCAAGCACCCACAAGCCGCAAGCGGTCTGCTAAACGTAACGGCCACCCGGGTATTGAGCGATCAGAAGATCGACGAGCAAGCCCGCTCACACTCCTGTGAATCCAACCAGTAACACTTACCGTACAGTCCGGTCTGATCGTCTGATATGTCGCATATCTCGCCTAGGGGTGGTAAACGTCAGACCCCAATAGCTTGATAAGTCGTGTCGATATGAGGTCTATAACAATTTGAGAAACTACTGGTAACACTTACCAGTAAATCTCAGCAACCCTGGCCAGGGATTTCCGGTTATAGCCAATCGAACACAGCGCAACATCAACTCCCTATACCGGGAGAGACGAATCCCCTCCTATCGCTCATTGCCTCCATGTGACTCGGGACTGTACCCAAAAACCACCGTTTTGCACGCCCTCTTAGACGTGGTAAGATGGAAATCAAAGCACAGTGGGAACCACACAAGACTCTATGACGATCTTGGGTCAACAGACTACTCTGTACCAGTGTCACCAGAGAACTGCCATCTGACGTAAGGTATAATACCATCTGAGAGTTCTCGGCGAGTCCGTCCAGTGTACCCAGTCTCCACTGAGCACCCGTATATCATCTCCGATGTCAAATACCAATGGATATGGGATCATCCATCGCCCATCTGTATGGGTCGAGAAGGTATACGCTAGTCTACTCTGGTATATCGATGCCCCGTCTCGATACACCCACGACTAGGGACTTTGAAGGATGTACTTATGGACTACCATGTCCCCACTAGTATGATCCGCATCATAGTCCAGGTAGTCAAGTACACATCCTAAGGGCTTTACCAACATGTAACAGAGAGACAATCAGTATACACATTAAGGTAAAGTTCAACCAGATAGCATACTATCATGTCGAGCAAGAAAGTCCTCCCTATATATGTCCCAGCATCCACTACAATATACATCCAATGTACAGTAATGGCCTCTAGGGCATACATATAACTAACAACCAAATAGGCAGCCTGGATATATATTAGATCATGAGATGAACTTCGTTCCTACCATTGTGTGACAATGGAGTTGTAGCTTTGGCCTAGGAACCCCCGTCCTATCTATGATCCAGACATATTCTAAGGCAGTATCACCTGTTCTTGGAGATGGTTGATCTCCAGAGAGATCCAGGTTTAGGAGAGTAGACACAGAGGACAACACGGCGGATCCACTCACAAAGGCCTATTCCCGGGAGAGACTTTTATAGGATGGTTGAGTATGGGATACTACAACCACTGCTAATTGTTGGGTATGAGATACTACAACAGATGGCCCTAGAGCAAGTGGGAGATTGTTAGTTATATGTATGCCCTAGAGGCCATTATTGTACATACGATGTATATTGTAGTGGATGCTTGGACATGTATAGGGATGACTTTCTTGCTCGACATGATAGTATGGTATCAGGTTGTACTTTATCTTAACATGGACACTGATTGTCTCTATGCCCTTAGGATGAGTACTTGACTACCAGGACTATGATGGAGATCATACTAGTGGGGACAAAGGTAGTTCACAAGTACATCCTATAACTGTTCTTAGTCGAGAGTGTATCGAGAAAAGGGGCATCGATACTCCAGAGTAGATTAGCGTATACTCTTCTCGACCCATATGATGGGCAATGGATGATCCCATATCCATTGGTGTTTGACATCAGAGAAGGTATGCGGGTGCTCAGTGGAGACTGGGTACACTGGACGGACTCGCCGAGAACTCCTAAATGGTATTATACCTCACGTCAGATGGCAGTTCTCTGGTGACACTGGTACAGGTTAGTCTGTAA
Source organism: Agapanthus africanus (assembly GCA_030015575.1). Lineage (NCBI taxonomy): Eukaryota > Viridiplantae > Streptophyta > Magnoliopsida > Asparagales > Amaryllidaceae > Agapanthus > Agapanthus africanus. The sequence continues at coordinate 313,959,836 of CM057338.1, read as the reverse complement.
ACCCGAGATTGTCATAGAGTCTTTTTTGATTCCTACTGTGCTTTGATTTCTACCTTACCACGTTCAAGAGAACGTGCAAAACGGTGGCTTTTGGGTACAATTCCGAGTCACATGGAGGCAATGAGCGATAGGAGGGGTTTCGTCTCTCCCGGTATAGGGAGTTGATGTTGCGCTATGTGTTAGTAATATGTATGCCCTAGAGGCCATTACTATACATATGATATATATTGTAGTGGATGCTTGGACATATATAGGGAGGACTTTCTTGCTCGACATGATAGTATGCTATCTGGTTGCTCTTTATCTTAACATGTACACTGATTGCCTCTATAATACATGTTGATAAAGACCTTAGGATGAGTACTTGATTACCAGGACTATGATGCAGATCATACTAGTGGGGACAGAGTAGTCGTTAAGTACGTCCTTTAAATGTTCCTAGTCGAGGGTGTATCGAGACAGGGCATCGATATACCAGAGTAGACTAGCGTATACGCTTCTCGACCCATATGATGGGTGATGGATGATCCCATATCCATTGGTGTTTGACATCAGAGAAGGTATGCGGGTGTTCAGTGGAAACTGGGTACACTGGACTGACTCGCCGAGAACTCCTAGATGGTATTATACCTATCGTCGGATAGCAGTTCTCTGGTGACACTGGTACAGGTTAGTCTGTAGACCCAAGATCGTCATAGAGTCTTGTGTGATTCCCACCGTGCTTTGATTTCCACCTTACCACGTTTAAGAGAACGTGCAAAATGGTGGATTTTGGGTACAGTCCCGAGTCACATGGAGGTGATGAGCGATAGGAGGGGTTTCGTCTCTCCCGGTATAGGGAGTTGATGTTGCGCTATGCTCGATTGGCCATAACAGGAAATCCCTGGCCAGGGTTGCTGAGATCTACTGGTAAGTGTTATCAGTAGTTTCTCGAACTGTTATGGACCTTGTATCGGCATGACTTATCAGGCTATTGGGGCCTGACGTTATACCATCCCCAGGCTGTGATATGCGATATATCAGACGAAAGAGACCAGACTGTACGGTAGTGTTACTGATTGGATTCGCAAGAGTACGAGCATGCTTGCTTGTTGATCTTCTGATCGCTCAATACCCAGGTGGCCGTTACGTTTAGCAGACCGCTTGCGGCTTGTAGGTGTTTGATATGATCATCATCTACTGCCGGCGTATTGACGAGTCTTTAGAGTCCTACACAGAGGTTTTCTGGCTCAAGCGAAACGGAGTAAGAGCACATATGTGATATGTGCAGGACCGAGATTAATGTGCGTATATGATACCGTATTCTATTCTCGCGATATATGTATCGATTGGTTATATATGATATAGCCGGGTTATCGGATCAAGTGTTGATTCGATAAAAGAATACATTTGATATTAGTCGGTTATATGTGATATGACCGGATTATTAGATCAAGTGTTGATTTAATAATTTAATGTATAATTATATATTTGATATATTACATTACATTAACTAATATTAACTCACTTAAGTATTCATTGTTTTCACTTGATGATACATTGATATATATGTGATATATGTTAAATGTATTCTTTTCTTTTTACACACTTATTATATATGTGATATATATTAGTGTGTCTTGCTAGGTTACACATACAATATGGATGTATGAGACTTATACCATGCTAGGGTTAAGTTAGGGTTTTTATTTATGTTAAGCTAAATCAAAAGAGTGTGAGTTTGTCATGGTTAAGCTTGGACAAAAGTTTTTGGATAACCATTGACAAAGTCAACTCTTTTGTCAAGTTTAGGATATTTATTTAACCCAACCCTTAACCTTAGTGTATGGTTTATTCTCTACATGAGTTAGTCATGATATTTTATAACCATGATTGCATTTGTAACCTCATGAGTTCATTCTTTCTTTCATCACAACTTCATCTTCTTCTTCCTCATTCTTGAGCTCTCTTGATTTTGACAAAGTGATGAAACCTTGTGAGAAAATGATTTCTAATGTGAGCAAAATTCCTACTTCATCATCCTCTACTACTTGCCATTTAGTATAGGGTGTTTGCTTCAATAATTCTATGATTAGTGAAGAGATAGCTTAGGTTAGTGTCTCCTCGACATAGATCATCTTCGGCCTCGAAGTCTTCGAAGCAAGCATGTTTGTTTCTTCAAGGGAGCCTCTCTAGAGTCCGGAGTTCATGATCGCAGCGAAGGAGACTACTACACGGAGCTATTGAAGTGAAGGACCGGTCTATAAAGGTTGTATTCCTTCTTGACTTTTAGTTGCAAAGTGTTTGCATATGTATTCCGTACAATTTCTAGTTAACGATTCATGGTTAGGGTTAGCTAGAACGGCAAATTTTTGAATTTGGCATGGACGATGCCTCCCGAAATCTTGCTGCCGTGCTAGGCAACCCTGCAGTAGTATCAGAGCCATGCTAGAAATTTATACGGATTTTGTTAAGATTACGAAACCGAAATACTCCGAAACTTGAAACGTGAAAATCTGGTTTCTGTCGTATTTAAATAATTGTCAAAAAAAATTTCAAACAAGTACAGAGTGATGTATGAGATATATCATGAACACCATCAAAATTTCTGGGCTTTTTGAAAAATTTTGGCCGGCCACCACCTATGTGATCTCGGCCAAATCCGCACCCCCCTGAATTTTTGTCTGTGTTCCAGTGGCTTGGTTTTGATGTTTCAGGTGTTGTTTGTTTTTGTTAATTTTGCATGTGATGTAATTTTACACTATAAACAATTCGGAGTGTTTCGTATTCGTAGTTTTAACAATGTTTCGGGTTATTCACATGTTGTCTAGACGAAGTTAAAAAGTTCAATCGAATGTCAAAAACCCATTTTTTTTCAAAGTTTAACGTATTCGGAAAAACATGCAAGTGATTATATGAACCCTCTAGAAGAATGAAACCCTAACTCGACTTTTTGGATCGTGGAACCAAGGTCAAACCCTATGGTTTGCCGTAGTTCCATGGCGACATGAGTGAGGCTTAGGTTTGCCTTTCTACGGCTAGTACATAGGTACTGTGGCATATTCTGCGTACTACTAAAACTGTGCTCAAGTGTTGAACTGTCGGGAAATTGTGGGATTTTGAGGAATCGATCAAAAAGTTTAACGTTCGTCCGGATATTATGCGATGGGATACAATATTTGGAATCCACAATTAGTTTTGAGATAACTAGTTTGAATGTTGTAAATCTAGCAATTTAGTCTCATTTGATTGGTTGCCACGGGATTTTGATGAGATCAAAAGTCCGTCCCAATCACGTAGCATACGCGGATACTCGCCGGGTAAACTTAATAGATAGCCACGTTCCATAGCCCCGACCAAGTGACTGTAGGAGAACCCCATCGCCAAAAGTATCCGTTAGGGTGCTCGCGGCAGCGGTGTTCCGCCTTAGTGCACTTCGTCAACGGTATCGGGGGTGCGGCCGTCTACTAAAGTTTCCGACGAGCATTCGATCAGGATGTCGGGAATCTTGTTAAATTACCCGACTAGATATTGAAAAGTGTTTTCGAGATCGAGACTAAAATGCGGGGTTTATAATTGTTAGGCATGCGTGTCTAAAAAATTCATTTGGTTAGGCATGTGATGTCTAAGGTGGTTGCGGATTCCAACTGTTGTAGTTTTTCGCTTTCTTTTCTGCGACTGTAAGTGTAATATGTGGTGTATCGCCGGTTTTGGTGCTATATGTCAAAGACAATTGGGATACGCATATTTACTTATGTTGATGACATGTGATGTTATGTGTTGCTGGGATATGTTATGTTGGATCGTCGTGTTTTGAATAGCAGGGGGTTTATGTGAGATGAGAGTTTTTCATTTTCATTCATGTAAAATTCATTATATGTAATATTCTTTTATTGGGGCACTTCCGGGTTGAGGATGATGTCACCGTTGTATATTATTTATTTTTCCGTATTAGAATAGACCCAAGGCGGGGATCACAAGTAACCGGGTTCTAGGGTCCAGTGGGAGACCATTTCGAGGAGTCGAGACTGGGTCTCCTAACTCTAGAATTGGTAAGGTTGTTTGCCGCTCTCGTAGGGGTCTAGGGGTATGGGATTGGCTATTCATCATGACCGTGGAATCCGTGTTTTATACAGGCTTAATCTAAAACACGGAAATCCTAGTATATCCAATATTTCATATGTTGTGTTCTGCTGCGATATTCTGTGATGTGATCATTGATTATATTCTAAGACGAATGCTTATATTATATATATGTGTTATATATTATATATTACTGCTTTCATTTCATATCTGATGCTTGGGAAGTATAATAAATGGGACTTCATTAATGAGATTAATGAAATAAAAGAAACCTAAAGATGTTGTAGAAACTAGTCTCGAAAACTGGTAGCTCTAGTTCTTGCTTTGTATAGAGGTATTCCTTGTAGAATATCCAGCACCTTATTCGATAAGGAAAGAGCCGAGATCCCTTCACCGGGAGTGACCTCTTTAGCGAAACCAGCAGATGCTACAAACTCGGTTTGTCTTTTGATTGCTTCTATAGTTTTTTCTTTGCATAGTGGTATTTGTGAAATATCCTGCACCTTATTCGATAAGGAAAGAGCCGACGATCCCTTCACCGGGAGTGACCTCTTTAGCGAAACTAGTAAAAGCCTCATAAATACTCCTTTTCAAAATTCACTCGATTCTACAACGATATCAAGTTCATTACGCAAAAGGTTTTCTTAAAAACCTGTCGTAGCCCTAAGTCATTTCAGATAAGTACTACTTAATATTCGTGCTACGTTTGTTGACCTTAGCCAAGGCGTACTGTGCGGTAGCGGATTAGTGCTTATCTGTATAAGCATATGATGCGATTGGATTAGGGTATTCGTACGACGTTGTTTGGCATTCGTCAAGGGTCGTGCGGGTGGGTTTAATTCAATCAAGAAATGTACGGGTTGAACTTGACTAGCGAACTATGGGTTGTTTGGCATTCGTCAAGGTCATAGCACGCTAGGGGTAAAATATTATCGGGAATTTCAAGTGTTGAAATTTGCAATGAGATTGCATACCTTCTATGAGATAGTTGGATCCCGATACCCACTACGAGTAAGAGTTACTCCTGGGAGAGTTTTACACGTTACAATTAGCCGATCAAGTAAGTGTGTAGAAATGTGTCAACGGGGTTACGCCCCTGGGAAAACGAGGTTTATTTTAATTAGGTCCGTGCGAAAGCACAGGGAACCTCCCTCAAAGTACCGGCACTGGCCTGGCCGAAAGATTGGTGAACTTGTAGGGTGTAATTAATCCCGGCTAGTCTTTCCTTTTAGGGTTTGAAGGAAGATTTGACAAATGATTATGTTAGATATTGTTTTTCTTAGCCATTCTTCTCTCATTCTCACATTGGCATTCTCTCTCCTTGAGTTCCCTCTTCTTCCTCAAAATCTAACTCCTCTCATGAGTTGAGAATCATAGGGTTTTTAAGATAAACAGACCCAATTAACACTCTCTATATCATCTAAGCACTCTAGATTAGCATACTGGAGTCTTTAGTTACTTCTATTAGAAGTTGAAGCTTGAACCACAAGCTCTCAGGTGGATCGTCTTTGATGCGATAAGACCGATGATCAAGCTCGATCCCAACGGACAAGAAGCTTAGGAAGAGGACTTTGAAGACCCGAAGAACTCGATCTCATAGGTATAATCGCTTTCCGAGTATATTAGAACCTATATAGTTTTTGCTAACTAGGGCTTATGGTGGTTCTTGGGTTTCTTGTTGATGTTGCAGGTCTAAAACTCGATTTTTGAAAATTCCGCTTCTCTACAAACCCCATAGAGCATGTAAAATTGAATTACATGGTATCAGAGTCACTCCATGATTCTTAGATAGCTCATAGCGACGTTCAAATTCTGCCATTTTTGTCATGCACGAACTGCCGACAAAAACAATCCCAAATTTTGTTGTTTTAATTTGTTTGCACACCCCGTGGGCTCACGGTTTGAACCGAGAAGCTGTGGGGTGATACTTAGGTACCCCGAAGAAACCTCGAAGGGATTAAAGGTCGGGCCCACCCCCCAAGACCACCATGAGGTGACCTTGGGGGTGCGGACCCGAGACCACCCCATGAGGGTGCTCTCGGATCTGCCCATCCTATGGGGCCACCTTATGGTGGCCCCAGGGGGTGGGTACCCCCTAAGCCCTTTAATTGTCGTTTATTTTGTGTTGTTCACCTCCGTAAATATTCGGATGGGTTTTGACTTCATTTCGACTCCCGGATTGGCTTAAAACGATAATTTTGGGACTTTAGTAAAACTAGATTTTCAGTTCTTGGAAAATTGGATGTGTTTGCCAATTGTGCGCGGAATTATAATGTCATTGTTTTCATTACTTGCTTTTGTGATGCGTATATGTGTTGTTAAACGTCTTCTAATCGCTATACGTCGATTAGAAGGGGTTGCACATATCTTGTGATGTTCTGTTGGTAATGGTTTGATGGATCGTCGTGTGAAAAGCCCCTTGTGAATTTAGATGTGAGATGTGAGTGAATGATATAATTCGTGTAATAATTGATGTATATTCTTTTATTAGAACACATCCAGGTTGAGGATGTAGTCACTGGCTGTATATTATATTTTCCATTTCTGCATCTTAGATTGACCCATGAAAGAGTCCACAAGGTACCGGGTTCTAGGATTCAGTAGGTGGCCATATCGAGGAGTCGAAACCCGGGTCACCCAATTTTAGGATTGGCGGGTAGTTTGCCGCACTCGTAGGGGTCTAGAATAATTCACACTCAGCTATTCACCCAACCGTGGAGGATTGTGTTTCATAGGTGGCTCGATGAAATGCAAAAGTTCCTAATTGATCTATTTTTCCATTCTCTATGATGTTGATATGTACTTGCGATGATTATCATGCCTATGATGAATGGTTATATATATATATATATATATATATATATATATAGATATATGCTGTATATGTTTTGCATCCACACTAGCCTAGCCCCCGCTCTGCCGTTAGTTAAGTAATCTAATGGTGCATGACAGGGCCCTGTGGCAAATGCAGGTGGTATATACGTACATTCTATTTTTTTTATTTTTTGGTGTGATAAGGCTAATTGATGGGACCATATTAATCTCAATTAATGCAAAGAAATAAACCTAAATTTTGACGTCATTGGAACAATTATAAAACGACTCGGTTTTCTTTACAAACAAATTTTAAAAGCGGAGCCTAAACCACTCCTTTTCAAAGCTATTCGGTTCTTTCGACTATATCAAGTTCATTGCATTCACGGTTTTTGCCAAAACCAGTCGTAGTCCTATGTCATTTCAGATAGGTATCAACTAGTATTCATGTCATGTGTTTTGACCTTCTCTAAATCATAGTGTTTGGTAGCTAGCGGGTACTTATCTATAGTAGATGCATTAATCTAGGACAGGTGTACAGCTATTTTGGCCTTCGTCGTGGACTGGTACGAATGGGTCCAGATTAATCTGGACAATGATGGGTTGAGCTTGACTTGCGACTTATGATGTTTTGACTTTCGTCAAGGTTATAAGAGCTTGGGGCAAAAACCACATCGGGAGTTTCAAACATACAGGAAACTTGCTGGTGTTGCATACCTTCTGAAGTGTGGTTGTTTTGGTAGGCCTCCTTCAGAATTATCACATGATGATAGTTGGGTCTCGATCCTACTGTGAGTATCAACTATTCATCAGGAGAGTTTTTCACTTTACAATTAGTTAATCAAGTAGGTGTCTAGAAATGTGTTAACGAGGCTATGCCTATGGGAAAACGGGGTTATTTAATTAGGTCTATGTGAAAGCACGGGGGCCTCCTTCCGAAGAACCAACACTGGCATGGCTGAAAGATAAGAGAACTTGTAGGGTGTGATTAATCCCGACTAATTCTTCTTTTCAGATTTGAAGGAATTTGAGAAAATGGTGGGAGCCATCATGTTTAGATAAACTAATAACCAATCTAAACTTACAAGAGCATATGCTGAGTGTTTCTTTTCTCTCTCTCCTAATTGCAGCGACCATGACGGGACTTAAGCTTATACTAGATAAAAACAGATTGACTGGGCCAAGCTATAAAGACTGGCTGAGAAACGTCCACATAACCCTTACTTATGATAAGGTTTCATATGTCCTCACGACTAAAGCCCCCCTGTTCCAGGTCCAAAATCATCAATTGCGGACATTGAGGTCCGTAAAACTTGGGATCTTGATTGCGTGAAAGCCAAGTGCCTCATGTTGACCTCCATGGATAATGAACATTATAGGCATCGCGAGAAGATGGACCTTGCTTCCATCTTCTTCCATACCAAAGATTTATATGGAGAGCAATCTCATATCGCAAGATACGAGACCTCAAAGAAGTTATTTCAGGCGAGCTTGGCTATCAGATCATCTGTAGGGGACCACGTCCTAAAGATGATTACTCTCATTGAAGAGCTCGCAGACCTTGGAACTACATTGGAGAATGAGTTGTATGCCGATGATCAGTCGAAAATACTGCATTTTTAACACGGAAATTTCCCTATCATTTGCACTCATCTAGAAGTGTTCGGCATTCTTATTTCACATATTAGAAAAACAGTCCTGAAATATCAGATTACGTGTGTTATACTCTAAAACCGGCACTAAAAAGGAAATTGACCGCATTTTATGGCATCGCATCATCCCTATATTGCGCAACACTTGTTTCGAAGTCTGTGCAGGAAAATCCAGAAGAAAAGCCAAAGAGCTGATCAAAATTACGCCAACTCAAAAGATGCAGATCTGGTAGCAATGCAGAAGTAATTACAAAATTCAACACATGAAAACAAGGCCCAGATATTATATGGGGAATTACCAGAAAAGATGGAAGCCCAAGGTCCACAAAGAGCCGCGGATCCGCGGCCAGAGCCTGCTTGGGCCGCGGATCCGCGGCGGTTCCAAGGATTCACTTCCCCATTTTCAGCGCAAAATTCATATCTCGAGGCCCACATTAATTTAAGATGCCTCAAATTCCAGAAGGACCTCGAAGCTACTGCCAGATCAGCAAAGATCATTAAGCAAGGCTAATCTTAATTAAGCTCCTAACAAACTATTTCTAGAAGCTCCCTCCTAACTAATCACATCTAGAAGCTTCTCCTCAACAAACTTTTGGAGGGAAATTCAAATCTCCTATAACTAACTTTTGGAAGGAAATTCAAATTCTAATCCTAGATTTAGGGTTTAGGGAAGTCTATAAATAGAAGCCTAGACCTAGGGTCAATCTTAATCAATCATAGTTAATCTTTAGTTCATTTCTCTACTCTCTTCATCTTCTTCCACAAGTCTAGTGACAAGACTTGTGCGAAACCCTAACCCTAATTCCACTCCAAATTCAAGATCTTGAGTACCAATCAAGCAAGAAGCCTTCAACCTTTTAGGAGCCGAGCCGATCTCCAAGCCGATCCGCGACTCACGGAGCCGAGCGAAGCCAAATCGACGATCGAGTTCTTCCTCTTGTAGTTCTTGAGCGAATGTAATGAAATTGTTGATATAAATAAAAGGTGAAATTCTTTAATCTTGCTTTCTTTTAATTCTTGCATCATGATTAGATCTCAATTTGTAATTGTTGTTCTTGTTGTGATGCTTGAGTAAAACTCCGCTCGTTAAGGAGTCGAGACGATCAATAGAAAGATGATGTAACAAATCTTAATACGATTTTTAAGTCCTACGAGTTTTGTAAACCCTAGCAATTTCAAGAATCGACAACCTAGTTTCGTTGCGATACTTTCTTGATTGTTATCGCTCGAAATTAGGGATCTACGATCGTTTCTTGAATTTACTAGAGGCTAGAATGTGAATGATATCGACGAAGGAACAAGGGATAAGATGAAACCCTAGTTTCACAAGAAATCCCTAATTCTCGTCGATCATCATCGATCTAGTATCAATTCATCGTGTTTCGCCACGGCAGCGCCCCGGCCGTCTATCCGAGGCCAAAATGCGGAATCAAAAATTTTCCTAACTTTTAAACTGGCGCTACCGCGGTCAATAAACCCGGATCGTAACCATTAACCTATACTAGCTAACTAGAGATGGGGTGAGAGATATACCGAGCGATCCGTGTCCTTCGGTCTTCTCGTCGTCGTCCCGATCTCCCGTGGAATCACCATTCGTCGTCTTCTCGTCGGAAAGGGCACCACGTAGCCGAATACTTTTACGGGCTCCCACCTCTGGACCGAGGCAACTCGGGCGCGAAGTTGGCTAGCCGACGCGTCCAAGGGTACTGTAGGTTTAGTGTAGAATGGTTGTCTCTTGGGGTGAAGTTGCCATGGATGTGGAGGAATGAAGATAAGGAAAAATGGTGCTTTCATTTTTCCTAGCAAGAAATGAGATGAAGGAAAATATGCCACATCCACAATGAAACTCTCTCTCATTCTCCTCTTATGTGGCCGGCCTCATGAGAGAATGGTGAAGGGAATGGAAAAAAAAACCAAAACCATGAAGGGAGGCGATGGTAGTAAAAGCAATGGGTGACCACACCCCGAAGCAATGATAATAAGGTCAAATCCAATTCAAATCAACTCTAATCCTTTCTAATCACAATAAAGCAAGCCATCATGAAAAAGCAAAGATGCTTAACCTTTCATAATGCCACAAATGCAAGAAACCTTATTTGCAAACTTGCAAATAACCCCCTCCATCGAAAAAGTCCGGCCGGGAAGGAACAAATGAAAATCGGCCGGAACGGAATGCAAACTGGCAACTTCAGAAAACTGATCCCGTAATAAATTACAGGAAAACCCCGCTACTGCATATACATACCCGCATTTGTATTCCCACTGAATACAAATGCAAAGAGACAAAATCTACACTGTCTAATACTAGGATCCGGCTTAAACCAAAGCCGGCTAGTAAAATCCGTCCGATCACGATCCGTGCAATACCGCACGTATCTGATCGAACCCTACCATATCTCCATACGGCCTCTACAGCGTTTCACCTGAAACTTGAGTAACTGAGTGTGTGGTGGACTCTAAAGACTCGTCAATATTATGGTTGTGGATTTAACCACTAGCACGTCAGAGGTATTAGCCATACGTGACGGGCTACCAGCTATTGACCAAAAGGGACGTCGATGAGCGAACTCATCCTGACACCCTACTGAGCCTGTCAGTGACAATATCCGTACAGTCTGGTCTGTTCGTCTATGAGTATCGCATGGCGGGCCTAGGGGGTTGGTAAAAGTCAGACCCCCAAAAGTGGTACAAGTTGTGTCGGAGTGTAGCCCAGAACACCCTGAGATACTACTGGAATACCTACCAGTAAATCTCCTGCCTCGGCCGAGGGCTTTGTGTAATGGCTCTCCTAGACACAGCGCGACCTGACCCCTAATACCGGGAGAGACGAACCCCTGCAGATCCGCTCACTGCTTCCATGTGGCTCGGGACTGTACCCAACTAAAACCTGTTTGCACGACTCCTTTGAGCCGTGGTAGGGTAGTAATCAAAGTACAGTGGGAACTCACACGAGACAAATGACGATCTCAGGTCGATGAACTAACCTGTACACATGTCACCAGGGAACTGCTATCTGACGTCTGGTATAATCCCAACTAGCATGTTCCCGGCGAGTCCTGTCCGGTGTACTCATAACCCAATGAGCACCTGTATACATCTTAGGTGAACCAACTGACACCAGTGGCTTGTGAGACCGGCCACCGCCCCTCGTCGGGGTCTCGACTGTATACACTAGTCTACTAATGGAGTATCGATGCCCAGTCTCGAAACTCCCACGACTAGGGGCCTTTTAAGGATGTGCTTATTGACTCCAGCTCCCACGTATATGATCGCCCTCATACTGCTGGCAGTCAAGCAAGAATCCTAAGGGCTCTATCAACGTGTAATAGCGACCTGTCAGGTCACCTAAAGTAGTACACGATGATAAAGATAAAGCAGATAGCATACTATCATCTTGAGTAAGACTGCCCTACTGGGACAGGTCCTCCCTCAATCATTGCAATCACGTGCCTGTGATCCAATAATTGACTCTGAGGGCACTATCTCCAACAATCTCCCACTTGCACTCAAGGCTAATTATTGCGATGCCGCCTACTCACAGCCCGTGTGATACCGAACACCCAACTCCTCTACTAGTCAGTCTTACAAAGCCCGTTTGCGAAACTATTGCGTTCGAGGAATAGCCTCAGTGAGTGGATCCGTTGTGATGTTTCTTTCTATGTCTCTCTATATCTCAAGTTCGCGGAGAAAGCCATCTCCCGAAATGAGCAATACCTGTCTTGGAATGTCTGGATTTCTGATGGGACCTAGTTCATAAATGAACTCCAAATCCAAACTTCTTAGACTGTATCGTCAACTAAACTTAATCAGTATCCTGCGCTATGCCTCCCTCAGTATCTGCCTGGACCACCTGTCCAAAATCGTCAGAGGGAAAACTATAACTCTGACAGCCACTCTGCCATCCAGGTCACCTTGGAAGCCTGGAATGATAACTGTCTCCCGAAGGAGAAAGCTGCTATCATATCCCTAGAACATCAACTTATGTTCTAAAAATGCTTCCGACTGTTTCTCCAGGATTGGATCAATATCAACTTATTGCACCTACCGTAAGAACAACATCTGGTGTGGTACTTGACATCTCATGATTGACTCAACTGCCTAAGCAAGTGATCTGTCAATCATGCGTATCCCTCTCCTCTTTAGTTTGTAAGACACCTTTAGAGAGGGTGATTCCATTACCTGCAGGTATACTACCGTGCCAGGAGTCGTCCATTCTAATTACTCATAGAATGATGTCAGGGTACCCAGATTAGGAAACCACCCAAATCTAGATCTAAAACCATAGATCTAGTAACCAGAATGTCTGATATAAAATCCAAGTCCTATGTGGAGAAACCACTGTGTGAAAACCAAAGTATAACCGATCGTAGTATAGAAATATCACTTCCTACTCTGTGTATATCATCCAAATACCAGGACATCATACTCTACTACCTCCTTAACAGATCCATCCCCTATTCTGATGAAGTCAAAACTATGACTTCACATCAGAAATAGATGATCTATCTCCGCTATATCTGCTTTAGTCTATAAATAGACATAAGCCACCTATCCACCAATGCTTCCGCTGCTCCCACTGACTATGACAACCCTCTGGCAGAGTCATATAGACGTACACTTCTAAAGCTAGTTTAGAACGACGCTATACTCATCCTCCTGCCAGGTCTCACAGTCTCGAACAACAGCAATGGCAAGTCTGGGTAAACAAGAACCTCCCTGCCACCGTCCTTGAGCATACCGAAGTACCTCTCGAGTGTCTGAGGTTACCCACCATATCTGCGGAGTGGCCAATGGAATGTCAAACCAGATTGAATCTTTAGGTTCTTATCAAATCTTCAGTAATCGTTTGCGGTTCTGTAATCTCTTCCAGTTCTACCATACTCCCACTACTGTTTTCTGAAAAAATCCATTTCTAATTAAAACTGTGGCGAGTCAAGAACAATATTACTATTGATCTTCCAGATGGTAGAAAATCAACCCTCGTCATAGCCTGGGTCAACCCACAAATAGGCATTACAGAAACGTGCCTTGAGTTATCCAGAGTCTGGTTTTAAGCATAAGCCGGACAACTCCCCGTACCTTAACAATGTCAAGATATGAACTGTTCTATATCCAATATAGAAACAGATGCACTGATTTAATTGAACCAGATTCAAATCATGCAGCTGTCTCCAGTGCATGTCAACTAAATGGAAGGAGGCCGATCAGCGTTACTCAACTTAGGAATGCTTCCAATTATGAGTAACCTGAAAGAGAAGCAAGTTCTCTTAATCATTACTATCAACTGAATACCATACACAAGTATCTACATCTTCGATCACCTTGAAGAATCCCGATACTTGCAATATCTGGTTCTCTACTTTATTCATATACCCATAACTTCTCAAAACTTAGACCTTGCATTTCAACGAAATACATGTCTAAGAACCAGAGAAGTCACAAGTAAACCGAATATAGTACGAGTACCAACCCCTCTGTCCTAATGGACACTGGACAATATACAATACTCTGTATAAGTCCCCTGAGTCTAATGACTCATTCACTGTGTGTCGTAGGTTGAAAACTGTACTATGGTTATGAAGAATTACACCGCTGTTTAATGCTCCTTACCTAACCATCCATTGATATAGGTAAATGTCATAGACATAATTTCAAAAAGGTATCTCTCACTCTATAAAAATAGACGTACAGATATATCAATTTGAAATTGGTGCATAACAACGGATATTCAAAACCAAATATTTGCCGTCCGGCAAACAACCCAGGTGGCTTCCTCAAATATCACCAATTACAACGAATCCAGATATAATGAGGATGGTCACCTAATTCCCAATAACTTACTCCCACTCATCGTCTGTAAAACCATACAGATGTGAGAATCAAACCTGGTAAATACATATCCTGGAGCAAGTGTCTAATTGGGAAATCAGTTTTCTTTTAACAGTACACAGTGAAACTGAAACATTGAAATGTTTCGATGGGGTATCCTGGTATTCCTAGTAATGCCTCTTCCATTATCCAGATTCACAACTGTAACCGTATATCTCTTTGCCACCTCTCCAAATCCCTTTATATGTCTTTAGTCATTACCTTCTGCACACCCTTTTAGGCCAAATGGTTTTCTTCCTTCCCTACCGTTCGGCACCAGCCTATGGTTTGGAAGAAGACTATCCAATAAGCATAATGGGTGTACTGTCCTAATCCTAGGAGCACTCGCAATGCGAGAGAAGGTGAAGATAAAAGACAACCGAATAAACCTTATTCCTATTTCTCCTGAACCAGGATCCATCCCCGAATTGGAACAAGTTCCTTTCGAGTTCGTATATAACCATACGATGGATTATACAATAAACTTGGGATCTTCGTAGTGATACGGAGTGTCCTGGAGAAATACAAAGGTGATTTAGAATTGGCGAAAAAAATACTTGGTTTGGTCGTGAATAGCAGTCGCAATTTACTTTGCCCTCTTACTAATCCCTTTCTTTGTCTTAACTTAATACCTTCTGTACACCGTTTAGGCTAATTGGTTTTCTTCATTCCCCACCGTTCGGCACCAGCCTAAGGTTTGGAAGAAGACTATCCAATTTGCGTAATAGGTGTACTATCTCCTAAACCAAGAAGTACTCGCAATGAGAGAAGGTGAAAGGAAAAGACAACTGAATAGTCCTATTCGTTTTCTCCAGAACTGGAAACCATCCTCGAATTCCTTCGAGTTCGTATATAACCATACGATGGTTTTGTCCAATGGAAGTGGACGTTCATAGTAATACGGGGTGTCCTGGAGAAAAGGGTAAAAGTAGGAGTGGCAATGAGGTTTGCAACTCTGACAATCCAAAAACCAGTGTTAAGAAGGTTCGATCAACTTGGTCATTGAGTCATAGTCTAGGGTCGGGTCAATGGTCGCTGCCAAAGAGAGAGAGAAAAGAAACACTCAGCGTGCACTCTAACCTAGATCATAATGGTTATCACTTTATCTAATCAGGAAACCTCCCACTGTCACCTCAAATTCTTCTCCAAACCTGAAAGAAGAATTAGCCGGGATCACCCGAGGAGTAAACCAACTCATCAGTGGGAATCGGGATCCAACTATCATCGCATGATAACTCGACGGAATCCACTCAAGTCACCACACTCCAGAAGGTATGCGCATGCCTGGAAAGTTTCAGTTTCTTTAGAAACTCCCGATATATATTTTTACCCCTATGACCCAAGTGACCTTGACAATGCCAACATATCAAAGAGTCCTAGTCAAGTTCAACCCGTCATTATCTTGATTGCGTTAAACCCACCCGTACGTGTCCTTGACAATGCCAACATAACCGTATGACTGTCCTAACCAATCCACTTATCCATGCGACAGAAAATCATTACAGAGCTACGGAACATTACGCCTCGGCAATGCACGACATACGTAGCACGAATACTAAGCAATACTAATCTGAAATGACGGAGGGCTACGGCTGGTTTTTGGCGAAAAACCTTTAACGTAATGAACTTGATATCGTTGAACGAACCGGATAACTTTTTATAAAAATATAGTGACGAAAATGCTTTGCTAAAGAGGTCACTCCCGGTGAAGAGATCTCGGCTCTTTCCCCGTAGAATGAGGTGCAGGATATTCCAACTGAATACCACGATGCAAAGCAAAAGTAATCGGCTATAGTGAAGTTATTGCCCTGACGCAAACTTCTGTCCAAGGGGTCACTCCCGGTGAAGGGATCTCGGCCCTTGCCTCGTCGACTGAGGAGCAGGATATTCCAACTGAATACCACGATGCAAAACAAAAGTGAACGTCGTTGCAATAACAGCTTTTTGAAAAATTGTTCCAATAATATCAGAATAGGTTTGTTAATCTTGCATTGATCCGAATCAACGCAGTCCCATCAAATGATCACACCAATAAAGAACGAAAATAATGATGTACGTATATGCCATCCGCATTCGCCACTGGGTCCCGTCATCACCCGTTAGGTTACTTAACTAACGATAGAGCGGGGACTAGACTAGCGCGGATGCAAAACATATACAACATCTACTAGTATATATATAATATATAATTTTCGCTCAAGGCATGATAAAATATGCAGCATCACAGAAATGTAACCAGCATCACAGAACAATACAGATATCTGGGATCCCCGGGTTTCATAGAGCCGCTGCTGAAACCCGACGTTCCCCTGGTCGTGTGGATAGCCTGTGCAATGAAAATCCTAGACCCCTACGGGCGCGGCAAGTTACCCGCCAAAACCTGAAGCGAAGCAGCCCCCTTCAGCAACGTGAATGGACCACCCAGCACTTCACAGAATCCGGTAACTTGGGAACCTCTCCTGGGTCAACCTGTACCCCCTACGAGTGCGGCGAACAGCCCGCCAATTCTAGAGTAAAGCCCCCTCCGTCTCAACGCCATGAGATGCGGGCCCGTTGCGCTCTAGAACCCGGCTATCCGTGCACCCCTCCGCGGGGTAATCCTAGTACTGAAAGTAAAATATACATACAACGGGTACATCGACCTCGACCTGGTCGTGCCCCAAAAGAATAATACAAACAGGCAGTGATGGTAGTCCACATGTCGGGCGCTCGCCCCGCAATATCAAATGTATATATAAAACAAAACTGTACTAACATTGCATCCAGGCTATCCCCCACGACCGATCCGCAACAACACAGCACAATCACAGAACATCAACGTGAATGTCACGTTCGCAAATCCGTCTCACCGGGCTATAGCAGTTAGACAGGATTTACCGATCAAGTGACATTCACGGTCGCAGATATAATGTAAATACTGTGAACTAATGTGTTTAAAATTTTCCGATCGATCAAATTTTACCAAGTGGGCCCTTAAGTACTACTGTAGCACATCAAGAAATTCTGGGCCCAAAAAGAATGTTCCAAAAACCCTATTTTCAAGTCAGGAGGCCACTGTAAAAAATTGGTGCACTGATCACTCAAAACAGCGGCGGAACCGCGGCCCAAGCATGGGTTTGGCCGCGGTTCCGCGGTCGAATAATGAGATCTCGCGACAAAATTTTTACAGTAGGCTTATACTTCCCTGAACAGTATTCTGAGACAACCTGAAAATTTTTGGACTTCAAAAATTTCGACAGAATCTGATGCCTTTTGAAAATGCGGTTTTGGAATTTTGTTCGATCGGAAATGTAAAACACATTAGACCAAGCTAGACTAGGTTAATGGCCTGGCTCTGATAGCATGTTAAGCCACGGCAGCGCCCCGACCGTCTATCCGAGGCCAAAATGCGAAATCAAAAATTTTCTTAACTTTAAACTGGCGCTACCGCGGACAATAAACCCGGATCGTAACCATTAACCTATACTAGCTAACTAGAGATGGGGTGAGAGATATACCGAGCGATCCGTGTCCTTCGATCTTCTCGTCGTCGTCCCGATCTCCCGCGGAATCACCATTTGTCGTCTTCTCGTCGGAAAGGGAACCACGTAGCCGAATACTTTTACGGGCTCCCACCTCTGGACCGAGGCAACTCGGGCACGAAGTTGGCTAGCCGACGCGTCCAAGGGTACTATAGGTTTAGTGTAGAATGTTTGTCTCTTGCGGTGAAGTTTCCATGGATGTGGAGGAATGAAGATAAGGAAAAATGGTGCTTTCATTTTTCCTAGCAAGAAATGAGATGAAGGAAAATATGCCACATCCACAATGAAACTCTCTCTCATTCTCCTCTTATGTGGCCGGCCTCATGAGAGAATGGTGGAGGGAATGAAAAAAAAAACCAAAACCATGAAGGGAGGTGATGGTAGTAAAAGCAATGGGTGACCACAACCCCAAGCAATGATAACAAGGTCAAATCCAATTCAAATCAACTCTAATCCTTTCTAATCACAATAAAGCAAGCCATCATGAAAAAGCAAAGATGCTTAACCTTTCATAATGCCACAAATGCAAGAAACCCCCTCCACAAATGTTATTTGCAAACTTGCAAATAACCCCCTCCATCGAAAAAGTCCGGCCGGGAAGGAACAAATGAAAACCGGCCGGAACGGAATGCAAACTGGCAACTTCAGAAAACTGATCCCGTAATAAATTACAGGAAAACCCCGCTACTGCATATACATACCCGCATTTGTATTCCCACTGAATACAAATGCAAAGAGACAAAATCTACACTGTCTAATACTAGGATCCGGCTTAAACCAAAGCCGGCTAGTAAAATCCGTCCGATCACGATCCGTGCAATACCGCACGTATCTGATCGAACCCTGCCATATCTCCATACAGCCTCTACAGCGTTTCGCCCGAAACTTGAGTAACTGAGTGTGTGGTGGACTCTAAAGACTCGTCAATACTATGGTTGTGGATTTAACCACTAGCACGTCAGAGGTATTAGCCATACGTGACGGGCTACCAGCTATTGACCAAAAGGGACGTCGATGAGCGAACTCATCCTGACACCCTACTGAGCCTGTCAGTGACAATATCCGTACAGTCTGGTCCGTTCGTCTATGAGTACCGCATGGAGGGCCTAGGGGGTTGGTAAAAGTCAGATCCCCAAAAGCGGTACAAGTCGTGTCGGAGTTAGCCCAGAACACCCTGAGATACTACTGGAATACCTACCAGTAAATCTCCTGCCTCGGCCGAGGGCTTTGTGTAATGGCTCTCCTAGACACAGCGCGACCTGACCCCTAATACCGGGAGAGACGAACCCCTGCAGATCCGCTCACTGCCTCCATGTGGCTCGGGACTGTACCCAACTAAAACCTGTTTACACGACTCCTTTGAGCCGTGGTAGGGTAGTAATCAAAGTACAGTGGGAACTCACACGAGACAAATGACGATCTCAGGTCGATGAACTAACCTGTACACATGTCACCAGGGAACTGCTATCTGACGTCTGGTATAATCCCAACTAGCATGTTCCCGGCGAGTCCTGTCCGGTGTACTCATAACCCAATGAGTACCTGTATACATCTTAGGTGAACCAACTGACACCAGTGGCTTGTGAGACCGGCCACCGCCCCTCGTCGGGGTCTCGACTGTATACACTAGTCTACTAATGGAGTATCGATGCCCAGTCTCGAAACTCCCATGACTAGGGACCTTTTAAGGATGTGCTTATAGACTCCAGCTCCCACGTATATGATTGCCCTCATACTGCTGGCAGTCAAGCAAGAATCCTAAGGGCTCTATCAACGTGTAATAGCGACCTGTCAGGTCACCTAAAGCAGTACACGATGATAAAGATAAAGCAGATAGCATACTATCATCTTGAGTAAGACTGCCCTACTGGGACAGGTCCTCCCTCAATCATTGCAATCACGAGCCTGTGATCCAATAATTGACTCTGAGGGCACTATCTCCAACACATCGAAGGATAAGAATACGACATCGTGAGATTACATCACATCTATAGATCCGATCGATTCCTACGAGCCTCATTTCGATTCTTGATATTTGGTTTGGAAATATCAACAAACTATCAATTCTTGATTCTATCTTTTTCTTGTTATTAGATTTAGATTTTTCTAATTCTTGAACTTCAATTCTTTAAATTATGAATTGTTTTGTTTTCTTTTCATTAAAGTTTCAACTCATCTAATTCAAAAGATGAACGATTACACTGTCCCTGTGGACGATCCGCACTCACTTACAATCTACATCCGACACCGTAGTTGATTGCGGTCAAATAATTCTTTGATTGTGATTTCTATACAATTTCCAACTACACAAACAAGAATTTATCATCAATCAAATGGCGCCGTTGCCGGGGATAGTGCGCTAATTGTTTGTATTTTGAAATTTGAGTTGAACGATTTATTCCATTATAATTTTTTTTAGATCAAAACTCGCACAAACTCTAATACGTGTGTTGTGATTTGATTGCGAGGAATTCTGGAATCATTAGAGCTGGAGAAAAATTTTTCTGAGCATTCCAGAGAGCTAAGGAAGTCACAAGAGGCTCTCTGTAAAAATTGTGTGCAGTGATCTTGCTACAGTGCAGCGGAACCGCGGCATTTGGAGGCTAAAACCACGATTCCGCGGCGACTTTGAAGCTTCTCTGTACAAAAATTATCAGGTAATCTCAATCTTTCTTATCTCCTTCTCAATTCTGCTCCAACTAACAAATTTCTGCAGACTTCTTTGCAATAATCGCAGCGCCGCAAAGCAAAAATAAATTGTGCTTGTTTTTGATTTTCGTGGTTGTTTGCATAATTAATACGGATATTAAGGGGCAAAGACTAAATCCAGATTAGGTGGGGAGTTCATTACCCTTCCTAAGCCCCAAAAATCATAAACTTGCATCCGCATTTACCCCAATTAACTAAAAAATATCTAGAGATGACTCTAAGGACTGTCGCGCTCACTTAGGACAGAAGAAGGTCGTGGGTAATTCGTTGCTTATCCGCGTTTTCTTGTGGTGTCTAAGGCAAGTGTGTCGAAGGCTAGTGGTTATTAATTAGGCCCACTACTTACGTAGTGGAGTACCTTCCCACTTACCTGGCACTTACCTGACCACAGGGGGACAAAGAGGCAGTGGAGGATTCTATCCTGCGACTTGTCTTTTGGCAGTTAGGAGCGGTCTAGAGTTTGACCTAGGTGACCACTAGATTCTAGGGTTTTGTGTGTTGCATTTGTTGTGTTGCATCATTTTTTCAAAAATCCGTCCAATTTTCAAAACAAACACCGCATTCATATCATTTCCCCTAATTATAAATTCACGCTGCCACTTGTACTAACCCTTTTTAGTGAAAGATAGGCTGGACACGGGTTTCTAGTGCCCGTTAAGTCCGCGTTTCCTTTTATCGACCCTAAAGTCGGTATTTCTACATTTACCATTTCTTTTACCCACCACCACACCCACATCGATGGATCCACCACCATCGAACTTCTTTTCCGCTACTCTGCCGCCGTCCGTTGGTGCGCATAATTCACCTCGCATCTCTCTCCAAGAGAGGTGCTATCCAACACGAGGTCCCCTTTCCACATGTCTTTCCATTCCACCAGCCAACGGGGAAAATTTTCAAATAAAACCCCAATACATCAACCTTCTACCAAAATTTCACGGTCTCGAGTCTGAAGACGCATATGCATTTATCACGAAATTCGAAAATATATGCGCAATGATGGGTACCTCACAGTTGTCTGTGGATGCTTTGCGTCTTCGTCTTCTCCCATTTACTTTGTGCGATTTAGCCGAGAAGTGGCTATATAACACTACCGCACATTCCATTTCAAATTGGGACGAATTCGTCAAAGCATTCCTTAAGAAATTTTACCCACATCAAAAGACAGCTCGAGTCCGTAGCGAAATCTATAAATTCACCCAGCTTCCAAATGAAACATTTTCAAAATGTCTTGAACGTTTCAAGGATCTGTTAGTCCAATGTCCACATCACGGCATCCCGAGATGGGAATTGTGCCGAATCATTTATGAGGGCATTACTCTTTACACAAGATAGACCCTGGAATCCATGTGTCAAGGCAATTTCATGACTAAAGATGATGGGGAAGCCTGGAATTTTCTAGAAGATTTCGCTGAAAAATCTTTACAGTGGAGGGTGTGAGTCAATCATCTAGGGATAGCAATGATATTTCCATAGGAGTTAGAGCTGACATTGCAGCTATACACAAGAAACTCGAGACTATGGAAAATAAATTTTTAGCCGCCACCCTAAATCAAATGTCAATCTCCAAAACTATATGTGGCTGCTGTTCTGATCCGTCTCAGTTGACGGAAGAATGTCCGTTTCAAGGTCATGAGCATACCAATGCCGCATTTCAAAGACCTAGAAACGATCCATCTTCCTCCATATATAATCAGGGTTGGAGGAATCACCCTAATTTTGCTTAGAACCAATCACACTCTCAAAACACGGTTCCAACCCAAAACAATTTCCAAAGGGTCCCTCCACCACAACAGCAACTACCACTTCAATTAAGTCAGCACCCCTTCCAATCACAAAACTTTCAAAATCCGGCCAACACTTTTGCACCACATGAAAACTCTTTGCAATTGACCGGTACAGATAAAACCTCTGCACTCGCACAAACCTTGGATACTTTCATGAAACAATCCATCCAAGGGACGGCAAGTTTGCAATCTTCCGTCGAGAATGTGATGAAGATCATTATCTCTCAAAATGAGAACATCAAATCGATGGAAGAGCAAATTGCACAACTAAAAGCCGAAATGAGTGCAAGAGAGAAAGGGAAACTTCCAGCTCAACCTTTACCCAATCCTGGCTATTCACATCATGTGGATGCAATCACGTTGAGATCTGGAAGAGTGATTGACACTGACGTTGGGGAAGAGTTTGATGACACTGATAAATCAATCAATGATACCCCGGCTGAGACCTTTCCTCACACACACACTTCTAATTCTAATCCCAGTTCTTCTACCCCACCACCTTCTTCCGAGCCTATTCTTCGTTTCCCAAAAGGCTCGCCACTTCAGCCCACCTCTTTTACTCCTCCACAGACGATCCCCACTCCTCTTTTGGGATCATGTCTACCCCCACTTCCTTCTCCTATGATGGACCCAGGGCTTATTGCTAAAGCACCTTATCCTAATCGGTTAAGGGCTAACACACCGAGTCCACATATGGAGAAGATTATGAACATTTTTAAGCAAGTTAACATCAACATCCCTCTCCTAGATGCCATCCAACAAGTTCCGTCCTATGCGAAAACTCTTAAGAACTTGTGCACTAGGAAGAGGAAGACTCAAGTGCCCAAGAAGATTTTCATGGCAAAGACAGTAGACACGGCTTTCCCCCAACAATTACCGAGGAAACGTAAGGATCCTGGATATCCTACGATTTCCATTTCTATTGGGGAAGAACACATTAACCATGCTCTACTAGACCTTGGCGCTAGTGTTAACTTGCTTCCTTTCTCAGTCTATGAGCAGTTAGGGATCGGAGAGTTGAAGCCAACCCATTGCACTCTCTAGATGGCTGACCGATCAATCACCAAACCTAGGGGTGAACTGGAGGATGTGTTAACAAAAATCGGGGAATTTATATTTCCTGTGGATTTTATTGTAATTGATACACAGCCTGTAGCGAACCCATGGAATCAAATTCCGGTGATTTTAGGTCGCCCCTTTTTGGCTACTTCCAATGCAATAATCAACTGTCGTAATGGTTCTATGACCCTATCCTTCGGGAATAGGTCAATAGAGCCGAACATTTACAAGTTATGAAGTGTACCCTCCGAACCTACCGCTCAGGTCTGTTCTGTCGACTTAATGGATGTCGACAGCAGCGAATTTGATGATCCTCTTGATACTGATCTTGACTCTTTTCATATGTTATTGTTTGACCCAACTATGTATCATACACATACGGACTCTTCCACCGAGATGTCCGGGTCAACAACTAACACTGATTATGAAATGTTTTTAAAGTCTAAAGATCACCCCGCACTTTGTGATGACATTCTTCATCGGGGTATTGATGGAACTTTTGAGGAAATCTTCGCTGATGAACTCGCATTTTTGAATGACACGGGTGTTGAGAAGAATCATGTCCCAATCAATGAAATTGAACCTCCACCCCTTTTTCTGAACTGTACAAAGAATGCGAGTAATCCATCACATTCACTGCATCGTCTCTCCAATATGAGACACACACACATTCTGTTCCACCACTTTACCTTTTCCCACTCCTTCTTCCACCAACCAGAGCACTGCATTGATAAAATTTTTGAATTGTTGGTGTTGATTTTCGGTCTTTGCAAAGCTTGGCATCGACCAATGATTTTTGACCCCCTCATGTGATTTTCAAAAGATTAACATTGCATAACTCAAGTTTGGGGGGTATATTTTTTCTGGCTCTTGAAAAGAAAATTTTTACAAAATTTTGAGCCAAAAATAAGTTTGGAGGAGGATCTTCACTTAAATATCTTGCCCCCACTAATAAATTCCTCCCAAGCTTATAGGTTTTTCGAGATTTAGCAGATGGCAACAGTGAGGACACTGTTGAAAACAAGTTTGGGGGAGGTTTGTGCTTATTTTCGCATCATTTGCATCATACTTTGCATAAGCACAAAACATTTTGAAAACCTATAAAATTAAAAAAATTTCAAGAAAATAAAAATATTTTTGTACATAAATAAGATAATAAAAGTTTAGATAGTAAAAAATTACATCCATGAGATTAGAAAAATTTAAGAAAACTTAGAAAATTAGAAGTTTTCTTATACGAACCAGTAATAAGTAGTTATGAGCTATTGTCCCAAGAGTTAGTAAGATGAAGGACGTCACTAATCTGAGGATAAAAATAAGTCTGAAAAATAGTTTCTATTCTGGAAGCCAAACATTTTGAACATTGATACCCTGCTATTCGCACTTACACACGTCTTGAAGCCTGGGATAGTAGAGGATACCTTGAAATGCTCTTGTCTTAAAGCCAAAAGTATGAAGGAAATAAAAAAAATGAAGAAAATATAAAGTGGTGAGAAAAATGGACACTGGTTTTGTTATCACCAAGGGCAATAAAAAATATATAGCGAGGGTGCCTCTTCACCTAGTGCCCTAAGGCCATCTGGTCTGGGAGTCACTGCTATGTCTAAGGTGGTGCAAGACGAGGAAAATACACCAAATAAGCAAGCACAGGAGTAATCGGTCGGTTAGTACCTCAAGAAGTATTAACGGTCGCATGAAAGTGTGTGAGCAATCTCATCTAAATATTCATTAATTAAAAAGTACTGAGGCTGATGGGCAAGAGTATGATAGCTTGAATTGAATTCTCCGGGTGTAGGAATGTTCTTTACACACACGCAGGGTGATATGATCGATGTTTGGAAGAAAGATAGGAATGAAAAATAAGACGATATTTTATTGAGGGAGGACGTGATTTCCGACATCTTTTCATGACCATTAAGATATGGCTCATGACAACCGAAAAGCTAGCTTAGTTGGAAACCCTAATTTTCAAAATCTTTCTTTTACAATTCTTTTCTTTAAATGTAAATTTCATGATCTTCCTTTTATTATTGGATTTTGTGGGTGCAATCCGCTGAAAACCCTCAGAAGACAACACTCCTCCTACTAGGGACACTTAGAGGTTTAAAGGCTTGTTGCACATGCTCAGTGCAATCGTGTTGCCTACGAAAGTGTGCTAGTTAGTTTTTCTCTTTCTTTATTTTCTCCTTTTCTTTTTAATAAAACAGTTCGCTCGAGACGATCGAAATTAAGTTTGAGGGAATTTGATCAGTCGAAAATACTGCATTTTTAACACGGCAATTTCCCTATCATTTGCACTCATCTAGAAGTGTTCGGCATTCATATTTCACATATTAGCAAAACAGTCCTGAAATATCAGATTACATGTGTTATACTCTAAAACCGGCACTATAAAGGAAATTGACCGCATTTTATGGCATCGCATCATCCCTATATTGCGCAACACTTGTTTCGAAGTCTGTGCAGGAAAATCCAGAAGAAAAGCCAAAGAGCTGATCAAAATTACGCCAACTCAAAAGATGCAGATCTGGTAGCAATGCAGAAGTAATTACAAAATTCAACACATGAAAACAAGGCCCAGATATTATATGGGGAATTACCAGAAAAGATGGAAGCCCAAGGCCCACAAAGAGCCGCGGATACGCGGCCAGAGCTTGCTTGGGCCGCGGATCCGCGGCGGTTCCAAGGATTCACTTCCCCATTTTCAGCGCAAAATTCATATCTCGAGGCCCACATTCATTTAAGATGCCTCAAATTCCAGAAGGACCTCGAAGCTACTTCCAGATCAGCAAAGATCATTAAGCAAGACTAATCTTAATTAAGCTCCTAACAAACTATTTCTAGAAGCTCCCTTCTAACTAATCACATCTAGAAGCTTCTCCTCAACAAACTTTTGGAGGGAAATTCAAATCTCCTCTAACTAACTTTTAGAGGGAAATTCAAATTCTAATCCTAGATTTAGGGTTTAGGGAAGTCTATAAATAGAAGCCTAGACCTAGGGTTAATGGAATCAATCATAGTTAATCTTTAGTTCATTTCTCTACTCTCTTCATCTTCTTCCACAAGTCTAGTGACAAGGCTTGTGCGATACCCTAACCCTAATTCCACTCCAAATTCAAGATCTTGAGTACCAATCAAGCAAGAAGCCTTCAACCTTTTAGGAGCCGAGCCGATCTCCAATCGAGCAAGTGATCCAAGCCGATCCGCGACTCACGGAGCCGAGCGAAGCCAAATCGACGATCGAGTTCTTCCTCTTGTAGTTCTTGAGCGAATGTAATGAAATTGTTGATATAAATAAAGGGTGAAATTCTTTAATCTTGCTTTCTTTTAATTCTTGCATCATGATTAGATCTCAATTTGTAATTGTTGTTCTTGTTGTGATGTTTGAGTAAAACTCCGCTCGTTAAGGAGTCGAGACGATCAATAGAAAGATGATGTAACAAATCTTAATACGATTTTTAAGTCCTACGAGTTTTGTAAACCCTAGCAAGTTCAAGAATCGACAACCTAGTTTCGTTGCGATACTTTCTTGATTGTTATCGGTCGAAATTAGGGATCTACGATCGTTTCTTGAATTTACTAGAGGCTAGAATGTGAATGATATCGACGAAGGAACAAGAGATAAGATGATGTTAGTTATATGTATGCCCTAGAGGCCATTACTGTACATAGGATGTATATTGTAGTGGATGCTGGGACGTATATAGGGAGGACTTTCTTGCTCGACATGATAGTATGCTATCTGGTTGAACTTTACCTTAACGTGTATACTGATTGTCTCTCTGTTACATGTTGGTAAAGCCCTTAGGATCTGTACTTGACTACCTGGACTATGATGCGGATCATACTAGTGGGGACGTGGTAGTCTATAAGTACATCCTTCAAAGTCCCTAGTCGTGGGTGTATCGAGACGGGGCATCGATATACCAGAGTAGACTAGCGTGTACCTTCTCGACCCATACAGATGGGCGATGGATGATCCCATATCCATCAGTGTTTGACATCAGAGGAGATATACGGGTGCTCAGTAGAGACTGGGTACACTGGACGGACTCGCCAAGAACTCCCAGATGGTATTATACCTCACGTCAGATGGCAGTTCTCTGGTGACACTGGTACAGAGTAGTCTGTTGACCCGAGATCGTCATAGAGTCTTGTGTGGTTCCCACTGTGCTTTGATTTCCATCTTACCACGTCCAAGAGGGCGTGCAAAACGGTGGTTTTTGGGTACAGTCCCGAGTCACATGGAGGCAATGAGCGATAGGAGGGGATTCGTCTCTCCCGGTATAGGGGGTTGATGTTGCGCTGTGTTCGATTGGCTATAACAGGAAATCCCTGGCCAGGGTTGCTGAGATTTACTGGTAAGTGTTACCTGTAGTTTCTCGAATAGTTATAGATCTCATATCGACACGACTTATCGAGCTATTGGGGTCTGACGTTTACCACCCCTAGGCGAGATATGCGACATATCAGACGATCAGACCGGACTGTACGGTAGTGTTACTGGTCGGATTCACTGGAGTGTGAGCGGGCTTGCTCGTCGATCTTCAGATCGCTCAATACCCGGGTGGCCGTTACGTTTAGCAGACCGCTTGCGGCTTGTGGGTGTTTGATATGATCATCATCTGCTGCCGGCGTATTGATGAGTCTTTAGAGTCCTACACAGAGGTTTCCTGGCTCAAGCGAAACGAAATAGGAGCGCATATGAGATATGTGCGGGACCGAGAATAATGCGTGTATGTGATACCGTATTCTATTCTCGCGATAAATGTATCGAATGGTTGTATGCGATATAACCTAGTTATCGATTCAAGCGTTGATTCGATAAATCGATACATTGGATATTAGCCGGTTATATGCGATATGACCGGATCGTTAAATCAAGTGTTGATTTAATGATTTAATGTATAATTATATATTTGATATATTACTTTGCATTAACTAATATTGGTTCACTTTAGATGGATTTTCTCACTCGGATGTGCGCATTATATATGTGATATGATTTTGTGCATTTGCTTGTATCATGTTTGATGATACATGCTTTTTGGTTTGTGTAAAGATTAAACCATGGTTATTTAAATGGTTAGGGTTTTGTTTTTCATATCTATTTATTCATTCATTTATTTATTTTCTTTTTATGAAAAAGAAATGAGAAGAATGGTGGCTTTCTTTGTTTGTAGTTGAAGATTCATGAACCTTTGACTTTGTCCACCATTCTTATCTCATGCTTAACCTAACCATTTGATTTAACCCTAGTTCAATCTCTACACTTTACCATGGTTTAGTCATGATAAGTTTTGATTATTCTTTTCTTTTTCTAATTAACTTATCATAACTATTTCCTTCTTCTTCTTCATTCTTCAAGTGAAGAAAGCTTGCCCCATCAATGGCAAGTGATGGAAATGAGTGAGAAATACGATTCTAAAGTCTACCCACTTCCTATTTCTTCATCCTCTACCTCTTGCCAAGTAGTAGAGTGTGTTTACTTCACAAG
The DNA here is from genome assembly GCA_030015575.1 of Agapanthus africanus. Taxonomy (NCBI): domain Eukaryota; kingdom Viridiplantae; phylum Streptophyta; class Magnoliopsida; order Asparagales; family Amaryllidaceae; genus Agapanthus; species Agapanthus africanus. The sequence goes on along the minus strand of CM057338.1, from coordinate 313,930,870 downwards.
TTTCATGACTTGGTGAAGTTGTGAGCTTGATCTAGCGATGCCTCGACGTAGATCATCTTCGGCATGGACATCGACGACCTAGCTCTCCTATTCTCCGATGAAGTCGACGCTAGAGCCCGGATTTGATTTGGACAGCGGAGAAGACCTCATCTCGGAGCCGTGGAGGTGAAGGACCGGATCTACAAAGGTTGTATTTCCGTTTCCCATTAGTTAATTGTTAACTAGTTAGTTTTTCGCCTAGATTTCTAGCAAACGATCCGTAGTTTAGGGTTTCTCGGCACGTTAAAATTTGAAATTGGCATGTTCGATGCCCTGTGAGACCTCACTAGTGTGTCTAGGAACCCTACAGTGGTATCAGAGCCTAGCTAGAGCCTTTGGCGAAGTCTAGACGAAGTTTGGAATCCGAACGAACCGAAACCCTAACTCCATAGATGCTCTCTGTACATTTTTTAAAAAATGGGTTTTTTCAATATTAAAAATATGCAGAAAAATCAGCAGGTGTTTTTAAGAATTACTGTGCAATTCGGTCGGCTAAATAGTTTAAACTGCGGCGGAACCGCGTCATGAGCAGTGCTCATGCGGCGGTTCCGCGGCTATGTAGCCACGTCATCTTATAAAATCTGCACAGTAATTCCTAATTCTTAGTGCTGTATTTTCTGGGATATTTTAACATTTACTCCACAGTTGAGCATTCTGGGTTTGTATTGGGGATTCGTATGTTCGATCGGATTATCAAATTTTGTCTGTGTGGCTTTCCGGATAAATTTTAGAATATGTTAAAAAGTTCGACCGGATATAAATACCCAATTTTTCCCCTGTCGGGAAATTTCCAAGTGTTGGATTTTTCCGTAGTTTAACGACGTTCTAAGTAGTGCAAGTAACTCGATGGACCCTCTAGAAGACAACAAACCTTAACTCGATTATGTGACCGTCTTGAACTGCCCTTTGAACCTTCGGGTTTGGGGCAGTACGGCGTGCCACATGTGAGGCGTTGGCTTGACCCTTCTACGGCTGGACCGTTGGTACTGAGGCACGAACTGAATGTTGTTAGACTTATTTCATGTGTTGACCTGTTTCAGGAAAACTTGGGTGTTCGATTGTTCGATCGGAAAGTTTAACATTTTCTATTTATCCGGAATGTGATGCAATAATTGGAATTCACAAGAAGTTATGAGATAACTGAATGAATGTTATAAACATAGCAGTTTAGTCTCACTTGATCGGTTGCCACGGAATTTTGATGCGATCAAAAGCCCGTCGCAATCATGTAGCGTACGCGGATACTCGCCGGGTAAACTTAATAGACAGCCTCACTCCATAGCCCCGACCAAGTGACTGTAGGAGAACCCCGTCGCCGAAAGCATCCGTCCGGGTGCTCGCGGTGGCGGTGTTCCGCCTTGGTGCACTTCGTCGACGGCGTCGGGGGTGCGGCCGCCTACTGAAGTTTGCGACAAGCATTCGATCAGGCTGTCGGGAATCTTGTTGAATTGCCTGACTTGATATTGAAAAGAGTTTTCGATTTTGAGACTAAAATGCGGGGTTTATAATTGTTAGGCATGCGATGTCTAAGAAATTCATTTGGTCAGACATGTGATGTCTGAGGTGTTTGCGGATTCCAACTGTTGTAGTTTTACACTTTCTTTTCTGTGACCGTAAGTGTAATATGTGATATCGCCGGTTTCGTTGCTATATGTCAACGACAATTGGGATGCGCATATTTACTTACGTTGATGACATATGATGTTATGTGTTGCTGGATATGTTATATTGGATCGTCGTGTTTGAATAGCCGGGGGTTTTTATATGAGATGAGTGTTTTTCATTTTCATTCATGTAAAAACTTGTATGTAATATTCTTTTATTGGGGCACTTCCAGGTTGCGGAAGTTGTCACCGTTGATGTATATTATTTACTTTTCTGCACTAGGATAGACCCAAGGAGGGGAGCACAAGTAACCGGGTTCTGGGGTCCAGTGGGAGACCAACTCGAGGAGTCGAGTCCGGGTCTCCTAACCCTAGAATTGGTAGGGTTGCTTGCCGCTCTCGTAGGGGTCTAGGGGTGTGGGTTTGGCTATTCATCGCGACCGTGGAATCCGTGTTTTATACTGGCTCGTATTGAAAACACGAATGTCCTAGTATATCCAATATTTCATATGTTTCTTCTGCTGCGATATCTGTGATGTGATCATGTGATGTTCTGTGATAGATACAGTATATAGTATATATGATATATTATATAGACGTTACTTATGTTTTACACCCGCGCTAGCCCTGCCCCGCTCTGTCGTTAGTTACCTAACCTAACGGTGCACGAGGGGGCATCGAGGCGAATGCGGATGGCATAAGTGTACGTCATATCTATCTGTGATGTTTAGGTATATATAAATGATGGGACTTCATTAATGTGATTAATGAAATAAAAGAAACCTAAGATGTTGTAGAATCGAATTTCAAAATAAAACAGGTAGCTACAGTTCTTGCTTTGCATAGCGGTATATGAGATATATCCTGCACCTTATTCGATGAGGAAAGGACCGAGATCCCTTCACCGGGAGTGACTCCTTTAGCAATAACTGGCAGATGCTACACACTCGGTTTGTCTTCTGATTGCTTTTAAGAGTTTTGCTTTGCACAGCGGTATATATGATATATCCTGCACCTCATTTGACGAGGAAAGGACCGACGATCCCTTCACCGGGAGTGACTCCTTTAGCAAAACTAGAAAAGCCTAAAAAACACTCCATTTTAAAATCATTTGATTCTACAACGATATCAAGTTCATTACGCAATAGGTTTTCAGAAAAACCTGTCGTAGCCCTCCGTCATTTCAGATAAGTTGTATATAGTATTCGTGCTGCATTTGTTGGCTTTCGTCAAGGTGCAGTGTGCGGTAGCTATATGCTGCTTATCTGCTAGCATACGATGCGATTGGATTAGGGTAGTCGTACGGCTTTGTTGGCTTTCGTCAAGGGTCGTGCGGGTGGGTTTAATTCAATCGGGAAATGACGGGTTGAACTTGACTAGCGGGCTATGGTTTGTTGGCTTTCGTCAAGGTCATAGCACGTTAGGGGAAAAATATTATCGGGAATTTCAAGTGTTGAAATTTGCAATGAGATTGCATACCTTCTATGAGATAGTTGGATCCCGATACCCGCTGCGAGTAAGAGTTACTCCTGGGAGAGTTTTATACATTACAATTAGCCGATCAAGTAGGTGTCTAGAAAGGTGTTAACGAGGTTACGCCTCTAGGAAAACGAGGTTTACATTAATTAGGTTCGTGCGAAAGCACGGGGGACCTCCCTCAAAGTACCGACACTGGCCTGGCTGAAAGATTGGCGAACTTGTAGTGTGTAATTAATCCCGGCTAGTCTTTCCTTTTAGGGTTTGAAGGAAGATTTGATAAAAAGCAGTGGGAGCCATCCTGATTAGATAAAATAATAACCAATATATTCTTGCAAGAGCGCACGCTGAGTGTTTTCTTCTCTCTCTCTCCTGGTAGCGACCATATCACGCCTTAATCAAGATAATAATATGGATTATTGACCGAACCCGCTTGTTATACTGAGCTGGGGAACGTTGGTCCCGCTCCAACTTATAATTGTTATAAGACAGAGTAGGAATTTGGGGATTACCAGAATTCTCGTGCCGCCCAAACGAAGAGAGTGCATGCTGATGCATCATCTTCGGGTGTGTTCGTTACACAGAACTGTTTCTCAGTATCCTTTACGTCCTGGGTATGTGATACCAGATCAGGATCCCAGATATGTAATCTGGTACATAGGGCTACAGAAAGGTAGAGAACTGAGAACGGGTGATAAGTTTCATGAGGCAGAAAACGGGGCAAGTGTTGCAGCCAAGTCTGTTGGTCACTGTCACCCTGTATTCCAAATACATTGATTCTGAACGAATGTTATTAGATACCGAACCTGATATACAAAATCATATCTATCTCTTTATTAGTAAAGAAATGATAAAATTTTGTATTGTTAGATAATGTTTTGAACATTTCCTGTATCAAAAGTTGATCGGTTCAGGCACGTTATCTAAAAGCATTGATGTTCTAAATCAAACTACAGTTCTTAGTATATGGAACACACACAAGAGGAAGAGTTCAGAAATGAACGAATTCGAGGCATTGTAGACTAGGTCAGATCAATGTGACCCGACTAGCTAGAGTTACATAAAGATGCATATTTAAATCAGTTTGAATTTACATCTTGTGAAACTCGCCAGTCATGTCACAGAGATAAGATGACCATAGCTCTGTTTGATGGAAACAGAGAAAGAGTTAGTGAACTCTTGGGATGATACATGTTGATGTATGTTAGGTCCCCTGTCTACACATGCCAAGACCGGTTCTTTATACTTCATTATATTCTCTGATAATCTCTCAAGATTCAGACATATATTCCTGTTGAAACACAAGTTCGAACCTTTTGAGATATTCACAGAATATAAGTTAGAAGTAGAGAACCAAAATACGGGTATAAGTATTATGTCCTATGATGAGATCAAGGAGGAGAATACTTGAGCACGGAAATACTGGACTATTCTAAAGGAGAATGAGATTCTCTCTCAGCATTTACTCCTCCGTATACACCATAGCACGATGGTATATCGGGGCGGAGCAATAGCACCCTATATGATAAGGTGTGCTCTATGATGAGTACTACTGAGTTCCTATTTCCTTTTAGGGGTTATGCACTTGAGAAGCTGCATACCTATTGAATAGGTTCGAATCAAATCAGTTGCCTACCACTCCATATGAGATATGGAAAGGGAAGAGCCCATATCTTAAGCTAGTTAAGATTTGGGGTTGACCGGCCTATGTCTGAAAGCAAAATCCGGACAAGCTCGAGGCAAAGTCTGTAATGTAGAACTGGAAAGGTTTCAGCTATACAAACTACAGCAGATGATTTGGTACAACCAGAGGATTTAGTAGATACCAACGAATCTCAGCCTCTCCGCCGATCTAGTAGGGTTCCTCACCCACCTGAGAGATACTTCTGTTTCTCTATGACAGTGGGAGCGAGGATTGCATCATGAGATGATGACCCAACTAGCTTCGAGCAGGCCATCAAGAGTGAGACTCTGTAAGAATGGCTGGATGTTTAGTGATCTGAGATGGAATCCTTATACACCAACAAAGTATGGACTTTAGTTGCTATATCTGAAGGGTTAAATCCCCATCAGGAGCAAGTATATCTTGAGAAGATTACTTGATGTAGATGGAAAAGTTGAGATTTTCAAAGCTAGACTTATTAAAAGTTTGCATCATTGACCAGGTGTGGATAATGATGAAACCTTTTCAAGTAGCTATGCTTAAGTCCATCCAGATCCTACTTGCCACTGCTACATACCATGACTGCGATATCTGGTGGTTGGGTGTCTTGACTGCTTTTCTAAATGATGATTTAGAAGAGAGCGTCTATAAGTACATAGCCAGAGGGCTTCATAGACAGTGGGAGCAGCGGAAACGTGTGCAAGATGCTTTATAGGATAAAGCAGGCATCGCGGAGTTGGAACATCTGTTTTGATGAATTAGTCAATGAGTTTGACATCATCAAAATGGTAGATGAACCTTGTATAAACAAAAAGGTAGTAGGGAGTATGGTGATGATCCTCGTAGAGTACGTAGATGACATACTCTTGATAAGAAAGGAGTTTCTTATGCTACGCTCGATCAATCTCCGCTTATCACAATGATTCTCCATATAGGATCAAAGTGATACCTCCTAAATCCTGGGTTTTTGGATCTATGAGATAGATCTAATTGGATGTTAGGACTCTCACTAGATGTAGTGAGACGGTATCAACCGATCCTGGGGAGAATCAGTGGAAGGGTTCCAGGGTGATAAAGACGACTGAATGTCAGTCGCAGGCATTGTCTTTACCCTCAGTAAAAGGACGGTATGTTGGAAGAGTTCCAAGCTAGATACCGTGACATACTAGACGATAAAGGCATGATACATCGCTACTTAAGATGCTACCAAAGAGGCAGTCTGGGTGTATATTGGTTCATGAGATGAACTACGTTCCAACCATTGTGAGACAATGGAGTTGTGGCTTATGCCAAGGAACGCCCGTCCCATCAGTGATCCAGACATATTCTAAGGCAGTATCACTTGATCATGGAGATGGTTGATCTCCAGGATGATCGAGGTTTGGAGAGTAGACTCAGAGGACAACACAGCGGATCCACTCACAAAGGCCTGTTCCCAGAGAGAGACTTTTATGGGATGGTTGAGTATGAGATACTACAACCACTGCTATCAGATGGCCCTAGTGCAAGTGGGAGATTGTTAGTTATATGTATGCCCTAGAGGCCATTACTGTACATAGGATGTATATTGTAGTGGATGCTGGGACGTATATAGGGAGGACTTTCTTGCTCGACATGATAGTATGCTATCTGGTTGAACTTTACCTTAACGTGTATACTGATTGTCTCTCTGTTACATGTTGGTAAAGCCCTTAGGATCTGTACTTGACTACCTGGACTATGATGCGGATCATACTAGTGGGGACATGGTAGTCTATAAGTACATCCTTCAAAGTCCCTAGTCGTGGGTGTATCGAGACGGGGCATCGATATACCAGAGTAGACTAGCGTGTACCTTCTCGACCCATACAGATGGGCGATGGATGATCCCATATCCATCGGTGTTTGACATCAGAGGAGATATACGGGTGCTCAGTAGAGACTGGGTACACTGGACGGACTCGCCGAGAACTCCCAGACGGTATTATACCTCATGTCAGATGGCAGTTCTCTGGTGACACTGGTACAGAGTAGTCTGTTGACCCGAGATCGTCATAGAGTCTTGTATGGTTCCCACTGTGCTTTGATTTCCATCTTACCACGTCCAAGAGGGCGTGCAAAACGGTGGTTTTTGGGTACAGTCCCGAGTCACATGGAGGCAATGAGCGATAGGAGGGGATTCGTCTCTCCCGGTATAGGGGGTTGATGTTGCGCTGTGTTCGATTGGCTATAACAGGAAATCCCTGGCCAGGGTTGCTGAGATTTACTGGTAAGTGTTACTTGTAGTTTCTCGAATAGTTATAGACCTCATATCGACGCGACTTATCGAGCTATTGGGGTCTGACGTTTACCACCCCTAGGCGAGATATGCGACATATCAGACGATCAGACCGGACTGTACGGTAGTGTTACTGGTCGGATTCACTGGAGTGTGAGCGGGCTTGCTCGTCGATCTTCAGATCGCTCAATATCCGGGTGGCCGTTACGTTTAGCAGACCGCTTGCGGCTTGTGGGTGTTTGATATGATCATCATCTGCTGCCGGCGTATTGACGAGTCTTTAGAGTCCTACACAGAGGTTTCCTGGCTCAAGCGAAACGAAATAGGAGCTCATATGAGATATGTGCGGGACCGAGAATAATGCGTGTATGTGATACCGTATTCTATTCTCGCGATAAATGTATCGAATGGTTGTATGCGATATAACCTAGTTATCGATTCAAGCGTTGATTCGATAAATCGATACATTGGATATTAGCCGGTTATATGCGATATGACCGGATCGTTAAATCAAGTGTTGATTTAATGATTTAATGTATAATTATATATTTGATATATTACTTTGCATTAACTAATATTGGTTCACTTTAGATGGATTTTCTCACTCGGATGTGTGCATTATATATGTGATATGATTTTGTGCATTTGCTTGTATCATGTTTGATGATACATGCTTTTTGGTTTGTGTAAAGATTAAACCATGGTTATTTAAATGGTTAGGGTTTTGTTTTTCATATCTATTTATTCATTCATTTATTTATTTTCTTTTTATGAAAAAGAAATGAGAAGAATGGTGGCTTTCTTTGTTTGTAGTTGAAGATTCATGAACCTTTGACTTTGTCCACCATTCTTATCTCATGCTTAAGCTAACCATTTGATTTAACCCTAGTTCAATCTCTACACTTTACCATGGTTTAGTCATGATAAGTTTTGATTATTCTTTTCTTTTTCTAATTAACTTATCATAACTATTTCCTTCTTCTTCTTCATTCTTCAAGTGAAGAAAGCTTGCCCCATCAATGGCAAGTGATGGAAATGAGTGAGAAATACGATTCTAAAGTCTACCCACTTCCTATTTCTTCATCCTCTACCTCTTGCCAAGTAGTAGAGTGTGTTTACTTCACAAGTTTCATGACTTGGTGAAGTTGTGAGCTTGATCTAGCGATGCCTCGACATAGATCATCTTCGGCATGGACATCGACGACCTAGCTCTCCTATTCTCCGATGAAGTCGACGCTAGAGCCCGGATTTGATTTGGACAGCGGAGAAGACCTCATCTCGGAGCCGTGAAGGTGAAGGACCGGATCTACAAAGGTTGTATTTCCGTTTCCCATTAGTTAATTGTTAACTAGTTAGTTTTTCGCCTAGATTTCTAGCAAACGATCCGTAGTTTAGGGTTTCTCGGCACGTTAAAATTTGAAATTGGCATGTTCGATGCCTTGTGAGACCTCACTAGTGTGCCTAGGAACCCTACAGATGAAACCCTAGTTTCACAAGAAATCCCTAATTCTCGTCGATCATCATCGATCTAGTATCAATTCATCGAAGGATAAGAATACGACATCGTGAGATTACATCACATCTATAGATCCGATCGATTCCTACGAGCCTCATTTTGATTCTTGATATTTGGTTTGGAAAAATCAACAAACTATCAATTCTTGATTCTATCTTTTTCTTGTTATTAGATCTAGATTTTTCTAATTCTTGAACTTTAATTCTTTAAATCATGAATTGTTTTGTTTTCTTTTCATTAAAGTTTCGACTCATCTAATTCAAAAGACGAACGATTACACTGTCCCTGTGGACGATCCGCAATCACTTACAATCTACATCCGACACCGTAGTTGATTGCGATCAAATAATTCTTTGATTGTGATTTCTATACAATTTCCAACTACACAAACAAGAATTTATCATCAATCAGCCGACTTGATTCTGCAGTCCCTTCTCTCCACCTATGCCTAATTCATATTGAATTTCAATGAGCAAAGGACGGAAGTTACATTTCCTGAGCTCCTCAACATGTTGAGGGTTGCAGAAAGGACATTGAAAAAATCCAAGGAAACACCCATTCTAATTGTTGGGAAACCTTCTTCCTCTAAATCCAAGGCTAAAGCCAAGGGGGGAAGAAGAAGGCCCCCACCAAACTGAAAGGAGGTGTGTAGAAGGTGCAGGGAAAGGGAAAGGCAAAAATAGGGGGATTGGCAACAAAAGAGAAATGTTTCTATTATCATAAGAAGGGACATTGGAAGAAGAATTGTCGGGCTTTGAAAGCCAAGAATCAGGACACGAAAAAAGTTGTGGCTTCAGTTTCAAGTGTGTTCGTGATTGAAAATTATTTCTCTATTAACTCTACTTTCTGAGTATTGAATACCGGATCAGGATCTCAGATCTGTAATTCTTTATAGGCATTGAGAAGCAAAAGAATTTTAAGGAAAGGTGATATGACCCTCAGGGTTGGTAACGGAGCAAGTGTGGATGATATTGCAGTAGGAGAATATCACCTGTGATTGGCGAGTGGACATTTTTTGTTGTTGCATAACTGCTTTTGTTTACCCAGCATGATGTGTAATATTATATATGTATCTTTGTTATCGAATGAAGGATATAATTTTGCACTTTAAAGTAATGTCATAAACATTCATCTGAATCATGAAATGATTGGGTCAGGTACACTAAATAATAGAATATACATACTCAATCAATATCAAGCTTTCAACGTCCAAAACATACTAAAAAGAAAGACTCCGGAATTAAATCAAGCTTTCTTATGGCATTGTTGACTTGGTCATATCAATGAAACACGATTAACTAATTTATATAAAGATAGATATTTAGATCCATTTCAATATCTATCTCATGTAACTTGTCAATCATATATCAAAGGAAAGATGACCAAAACTCCATTTACTGGACACGGAAAAAGAGCCACTGAGCTCCTGGGACTCAAACACAGCGACGTGTGTGGTCCGATGTCTACACATGCAAGAAGTGGTTATTCCTATTTCATCACTTTTACCGATGATTTCTCAAGGTATGGATATGTATTCTTGATGAAACATAAATCCGAGATCTTTAAGAAATTCCAGGAGTATAAGAATGAAGTGGAAAAGCAAACTGGCAAAAGTATCAAGATCCTTCGATCCGATCGGGGTGGAGAATACTTAAGTGCTGAGTTCCTGAAATATTTAAAAGAGAATGGAATTCTCTCTCAGCTTACTCCTCCATACACACCACAACACAACGGTATATCAGAAAAACGGAATCGTACCATGCTAAATATGGTGTGTTCCATAATGAGTAATGCTGAGTTGCCGCTATCCTTCTGGGGTTTTGCACTAGAATCTGCTGTATACCTATTGAATGAAGTTCCAACTAAGTCAGTGCCTAACACTCTATATGAAATTTGGAGTGGGAAGAAATCATGTCTTAAGGATCTCAAGATATGGAGGTGTCAGCTTTTGTCAAAAAAGTATCATCCGGACAACCTCGAGGCATGCTCGTGAAAGTTTGTAGGATACCCAAAGAATTCTAGAGGGTATTTTTCTATTACGCCGAGGTACAAAAGGTTTTTGTTTCTCATCATGCCCGCTTTGTGGAATCTCAATTTCTTGAAAAAGAAATTAACGGGAGCGCGATAGAACTGGAAGAAATTCCAGAACCACAAACTATTACTAAAGACTTGGTAGAACCTGAAGTTTCAATAGAACCGGACGTATCTACGCCACTCTGCAGATCTAGTAGGCAGTCTCATCCGCCTAAGAGATACTATGATTTTCTCATAGACAGGGATCGAAAGGATTACATCATCGTTGATGATGAGCCTACTAGTTTTCAGCAAACCATCATGAGTAGAGACTCGATGAAGTGGCTGGATGTTATGCGATCCGAAATGGAATCCATGTACACCAACAAAGTATGGACTTTGAATGTTGCTTCTCCTGGGGTAAAACCCGTTGGATGCAAATTGATCTTCAAAAAGAAGATTGGTATAGATAGATAGGTAGAAACCTACAAAGCTAGACTCATTGCAAAAGGTTTTCATCAAAGATCAGGATTGGACTATGATGAAACTTTTTCACCAGTGGCTATGCTTAAATCTATTCGGATCCTACTTGCCACTACTACCTTCCATGACTATGACATCTGGCAGATGGATGTTAAAACCGCTTTTCTAAATGGAAGTTTAGAAGAGTGTGTTTATATGAATCAGCCAGAGGGTTTCATAGACAGTGAGAGCAGCGGGAAGGTGTGCAAATTGCTTAAATCCATTTATGGATCAAAACAGGCATCGTGGAGTTGGAACATCTGCTTTGATGAAAAGGTCAAGGAATTTGATTTTATCAAAAATATAGAACATTATATTTATAAGAAGATTGTAGGGAGAACTGTGGCATTACTTGTTTTATACATAGATGATATTCTCCTGATAGGAAATGATATTCCTATGCTACGATTAACCAAGCTCTTTTTGTCACAAAAGTTCTATATGAAAGACCTGGGTGATGCCTCGTACATTTTGGGAATTAAGATCTATCATGACAAATCTAATAGAATGTTGGGACTTTCACAGTTAAGCTACATAGACACCATACTAAAGAGGTTTAGTATGGAATATTCCAAGCGTGTTAATCTACCCGCTTGTCACGGAATCACCCTCTCCAAATTGATGTCCCCCAAGACTGATGAGGAGAGGGCTCACATGAGCATTGTACTCTATAATTCAGCGGCAAGGTCTATAATGTATGTGATATTATATACCAGACCAGATATAGCTTATGCACTCGGCGTCATAAGCAGGTATCAGTCCAACCCAGGTAAGAAGAATTGGATAGCAGTGAAGAACATTCTTAATTACCTGAGAAGGACTAAGGAGATGTTCTTAGTGTACGGTAATATGAACCTCCAGATCGAGGCTTTTCCGACTCTGGCTTCTAAAATGACAAGGATGACTCTAAATCCATTTCGGGTTATGTGTTTACCCTCAACAGAGGGGCGGTCTGTTGGAAGAATTCCAAACAGGACACTGTAACAAACTCGACGATGGAGATTGAGTACATCAATGCTAACAATGCCGCAAAAGAGGTAGTCTGGATGAGGAAGTTCATTGATGAACTTCAGGTGGTTCCATTCATTACCTTTGTATTGTGATAACAATGGAGCCATGGCTTTGGCAAAGGAACTACAGTCCCATCAGAAATCCAGAAATATCTTGAGATGGTATCACCTGATTAGGGAGATCGTAGATCGCCGGGAGATCGAGATGCAGAGAGTAGATACAAAAGACAACACGGCAGATCCATTCACTAAGGCCATACCTCAAGTACAGTTCGAGAGACTATTCGAGATGTTGGGTATGTGATACACCAACAACTGGCCCTAATGCAGACGTTGGGTACTCGATACACCAATAACAAGCCTTACTGTAAGTGGGAGCTTGTTAGATATGTATGCTCTAGAGGCCTTTATTGTATAGGATACCAGGGGTATGCATGTACAGGACAATCTTGTTCGATATAATAGTATGCTATTTGGTTTGATTTTATCTTAACATGTGTATATATTTTACTTGTTATTTCATATCACTGATACATATTGATAAAGCCCATAGGATCCTTACTTGACTATCAGCGTTGTGATTGCAATCATACTTGTGGTAGTTGGGTAGTCAATAAGCACATTCTTAAATGTCCCTAGTCATGGGAGCATCGAGACTGGGCATCGATATTCCAGAGTAGACTGGTGTATACGTTTCTAGACCCTGACGAAGGGCGGTGATTGGTCCCATAGCCATTGATGTGTTTCACCTAAGATTGTATACAAGTGCTCACTGGGGGTGAGTACACTGGACGGACTCACCGAGAACTGGCTAGATGGTATTATATATATCGTCAGATAGACGTTCTCTGGTGACATGAGTACAGATAGTCTGTCGACCTGAGATCATCATTTGTCTCATGTGAGTTCTTACTGTTCTTTGATTACTACCCTACCAAAGCTTTAATGAGTCGTGCAAACAGGTTTTAGTTGGGTACAGTCCCGAGCCACATGGAGGCAGTGAGCGATTGTTGAGGATTCATCTCTTCCGGTATAGCGAGTCGATGTCGTACTGTGTTCGGTTGGCCAACACTATAAGCCATGTCACGCTCCGCTTCCCAGTAGACAATAACGGTGACGTGGCAGGCCGCAATATATTTACTAAGAAATAAATACGTTAAGCATAATTAAGCAATATATAAAGATGTACAAGAATGACAAGAGTATTAAAATAAAACAGCGACTTTATTTACATTCATCTTTATATACAACTATTTGAAAATAAAAGATACAATGATTAAAGCAGTGTATAAACAATGGCATATAGGAAAATAAGTGTAGGGAAACTAGAAGTCCGGATGAGCGGTGAGCTGGTCCAGGTCCTCCTGGCTCGGCTCGATCTCCTCAGAGTCTGGTCCTTCTGACGAACATTCCAAAGAAAGAAATAGAAAGGAATGTCATCAGCGAACTAACGCCCGGTAAGTCCAAAAAGAAGACAGAGAATATAACAAGTAATGTGAGATGAACAGGTAAATTTTGTATGATTGATTACCGGTATATGATAGTTATTCTAACGTGATTGTTTGTAGCTTGATAAAAAAGGTATTCATCTATACGAGAGGAGTCCATCTTACCTCGTGGACTATGGTAACATGTAGTACAAGGCCCCGTCATAACCCACATGACAACGGCACGTGAATTCATATAGGTGTCTTTTAAGTGACCTCTCGTGACACGATATACGTTCCGTACCAGTCTACCCCTTTATCCCCGTGTAATGTATTATATAGATTATGTTTACAAGTTTTGCTGAAACCATGGATACAAAATGTTTAAGTATTCATGTTCAGGATGTAGTCATGTATTCAAGTAGTCATGTATTCAAGTTATAACCATGGTTCGGTCAAGTCAAGTCAAGTATACATGTTTGATATTGATATTTGAATTCGAGTATTCATGTTCATGATCAAGTATTCATGTTGGATTTTGTTTCAAGTTTGAATTGGACTCAGACTGAGTCAGACACTGGTACCGATTTAACTCTTGAATTCTTAGGTTCGGGAGTCATCAGCAACTGCTGCTTATGGACGGCAGGATTTTTGTCGTTTTCCAAAACAATTACCATTGATAACACCGTTATGTTGTCTACCTTAAATAGGCAAGCACTCACTTTCTCCGGCTCCGTGGGGTTCAAGAGAATTGATCCCGCTTAAACCCATATTTACTCAAATCCTTAAATATTGTTTTTATGTATCTCGAGAGGGTTTTATGAAAAAAAGTTTAATATAGTTATAAAGTAATCCTCGAGGGTGATTAGTATTACTTAAGGTTTTCATGAGTATGGATTTTAAGTATTGGGGTATTTTAGTGATATTCACTCAGCTTGGAAAGTTCATGGTATTTTATCGAAAAACTTGTCCTTTTTGGTATCTTGATGGTGTTTTATTGTCATTTGTTAATCTTTCATTTTTTAAAAAAAATTATAGGTTTATTATATTTGAAAATACGGCTTTATAATTTTTATATAATTTTTTAAAAAATAATTTTATTTTATTTAGAAAATTCGTATTTCTTAAAAAACGTATTTAAATCCTTTCGAGATCGAATACTCCGTGAGGAGGTCTGCATCTCGCTCTACTATCCTCAGGATGTGCGATAATCTGCACCATCCATTAGCGGGTCCTTTAAAAAGAGTTGTAGATGTATAATCGCAAAGAAAATGAAATACTGTTTTACAAGAAATCCGGTTTTTAAAGTATGTGGTATTTTATTGTAATACTATTATTCGAACCAAAAATACATATAAATAGGAATCGTGCTATGAAACCAAGTGTGCGTGTGGAGTAGGTCGCTACCCCGTGAAGTTTTTCCTAAAGGTATTGTTTTAACAAATACTAAAAGAGGTGTTTATAAAGTTCAAGGTATTTTAATTAAAAAGTTCTACCATGGTTGTTTCACATGAAAATTTTGATGTAATTTGGATCTAAACATTAGTATTTAAGATTACAAGTGATATAGTAAAGCTAGATTGGCTAAATTATAAGGGAAAATGGAGTTATATGTTTTAGAAAAGAAGATATCGGTAATAACTCCATTTTTACCGATATAAAATTTGAAGAGCAATTTCAATAGAAATGAGAAGATTTGGGAGGGACTTATGGTTTAGAAAGCTTAGGAAAAGGGTGAGAAAAAGGAAGGGGGTCTTCGTGGCACCGCGGGAGCTCCGGAATCGGCTTTGATATTCGCCGGAACCAACTTGCTCGCTAACTCCACTTTTACTTCACTTGCACTAGAAACTTTTTAGAGAGTTTTGGCCAAAATTTTCAGAATGGTGCTATGCCAAAGTGTGGGGTGGTATTTAAAGTGGAGAATTAGGGTTTGGGAATTTAAAATGTGGATTAAAAGTATTAAAATTGTGTTTAATTGTGAAATGAATGGTCTCTTTTTGATTGAAGGGAAATCAAATAGTGCAGAGGGGTTAGGGGTAGCTGAAGAGACTAGTGTTCAGAGCACGGGAACATTTAGCCAACATCTGACCATCCCCGCCGGTTTTTAAGAACTTTTGGCCGGTCGATCTCGAGGCTCTGAACTCGAGATTCGTGCCACTTGGTCAACCCTCTATTTACTCCATTTTCCACATGTTTGATTTTTCTGAACTTTTCATTTCCCGTGTATTGCACGTGCAATCTTTTGGGCTTCCAAAAAGTTAAAAAAATTCAGAAAAAAAATAATTGTGTCTGATAGGAATCGAACACAGGGGCTACGTCACAGCAGTGCAAGGGCTTTACCAGTGAGCTACAGGTGGCTTCTTGCTGTTATTTCACAAAAGTAACTTATAACTCAAACTCAGGCTATAAAACTCATTTTTGTACATTAAAATGGTAAATTCAGTACGGTAAATTCATAGTCTTTACATTCTACCCTGCTTATAAAAATTCCGTCCTCGAAATTTACAATTACATATGGTCTAATTTTCAAAGAGGTAAGGGTATTGTGTATGCATGTCTTCTTCTCGTTTTCATGTTGATTCTCCTATCAAATCCTTTCTCCACATCACTCGGACCAAGTTTACTTGCTTGTTCCATAATGCCTTCACCTTTTGGTCCAGAATCTCAACTAGTTATTGCTCACAGGTTAGATCAGTCTGTACGGTGAAATCTAAGTGATCAAGTATGTGGCTGGGATCGCTCACATATCGTTGTAACTGGGATATGTAGAACGCGTTGTGCACTCCTTCCAATGAGGATGGTAGTGCTAAACGGTATGCCACTTCTCCAACTCGTTCGAGTATGTCGAACGGTACTATGTATCTTAGACTTAGTTTACCTCTCTTGCCAAAATGGATCACTCCTCTGTTTGGGATCTTCAGGAATACATGGTCTCCAGGTTGGAAATCCAAATGTCAGCGCTTTGCATCTGCCTAATGTTTCTGTCGGTCTTGGGCTATGCGCATTCTTTCCCTGATCGTGCGAACTACGTACATAGTTGCCACGATCATCTCTGGTCCAAGGAGTTCACGATCTCCAATCTCGTCCCAACTTAACGATGAACGACACTTCCATCTGTAGAGTGCTGCGAATGGTGCCATTCCAATGCTTGCGTGATAGCTGTTGTTGTATGAAAACTCCATAAGGTGTAGGTGATCTTCCCACGAACCTCCGAAGTCTAACATACAAGCTCTTAGCATGTCCTCTAGAATCTGAATTGTTCGTTTGGACTGTCCATCTGTTTATGGATGATAAGCCGTGCTGAAATTCAGACTCGTTCCCAGGCTAGCTTGCAGACTCTACCAAAACTATGATCAGAATCTAGTATCACAATCGGAGACGATGCAAATAGGTACTCCATGTAATCTCACGATCTTCTGCATGAGTACATAGGTATCAAATATAGTACATTTTGAAGGTTTAAATCTTACTTTAGATTTATGCTTACCTCCATGTACTTCTTTGCTAACGTCTCGGTTGATTGGCCAACTCAAAATGAAATAAAGTGAGACGACTTGGTGAGTCGATCCACAATAACACATACTACGTTGTTACCCTTCGTGCTGCGAGGAAGGGCAGTCACGAAGTCCATGGTAATGTGTTGCCATTTCCATTCTGGGATTGGTAACGGCTGAAATAGACCAACAGTTCTATGATGTTCAGCCTTCACTTGCTGACACACCAAACACTTGGCTACGCTCCTTGCTACTTTGCACTTCATTCCATACTACCGGTAGTGTTGCCGTAGATCCTTGTACATCTTTGTACCACCGGAGTGTACCGAATACAGAGAGCTGCGAGTTTCTTTCATCAACTCTTCTCGAACAGGGCCGTTGGGTACACATAATCGACTTCTATACCGCAAGGATCTAGCTTCGTGGATGATGAAATCAGTTCGAAGTCCACTTTCTATTTGTTCTCGGATCTTTTGTAATTTGGCATCATTTGCTTGAGCTGCCTTGATCTGATTAACAAGAATGGACTGGACTTGTAAGTTCATCAAATATGAAGCGTTACCTGGTCTAACTATTTCGATCTCCAATCCATGCAACTCTTGCTGTAACTTCCGCTGAGCAGTGAGGTTCATTGCTAATGGCTGGCGACTAAGTGCATCAGGAACTACATTCACCTTCCCAGGATGATACTGTAGGTTGATGTCGAAGTCCGCCATGAGTTCTAACCATCTTCTCTACCGCATGTTTAATTCCTTCTATGTAAATACATACTTCAGACTCTTGTGGTCAGTGTATATATCCACTCGTTCTCCCAGAAGATAGTAGCGCCAAATCTTAAGTGCGAAGATAACGGCTGCCAACTCCAGATTATATGTTAGATAGTTGCGCTCATGAACCTTCAGTTGTCTTGATGCAAAACTACAACCTTTCTATGCTAGTGTAGAATACATCCTAATCCCTTATCGGACGCATCACAATGCACAACGAATCCTCTAGATTGATCCGGTATTATAAGGATAGGAGTAGAGGTTAATCTTGACTTGAGTTCTACAAAAAAAATTTCATATGCTTCTGACCACACGAATGCTTCATCTTTATGTGTGAGCTTGGTCAGGGGTGCTACAATCTTTGAGAAGACTTCAATGAATCGTCGGTAGTATCATGCTAATCCCAAAAAACTTCGTATATGTTTCACCGTCTTTATTGTCGGCCATTCATTGACAGCTGACACCTTAGCTGGATCTACTAAGATTCCTTCACCTGAAACAATATTCCCGAGAAATCTGACTTGATCTAGCCAAAATTCACACTTACTGTACTTGGCATAGAGTTGATGTTGTCGCAATGTCTCCAGGACAATCCGTAAGTGCTTGGCATATTCTTTCCGATTCTTTGAATACACCAGGATGTCGTCGATGAAGATGACAACGAACCTATCTAAGTACTCTCGGAAAACATAGTTCATCAGGTTCATAAAGATGGCAGGTGCATTGGTCACTCCAAATGGCATTACGAGATATTCATAATGACCATATCGAGTCCTAAACGCCGTCTTCAAAATGTCGGAATCTTTGACCTTCACCTGATGATAACCCGAACGAAGATCTACTTTTGAAAAGACACAAGACCCACTTAACTGATCGAAAAGATCATCGATGTGCTGTAGTGGATACTTGTTCTTAATCTTCACTTTGTTCAGAGCTCGATAATCTACACACATCCTGTAAGAACCTTCTTTCTTCTTCACCAGTAGTACCGGAGATCCCCAACTTGAAGTACTAGAACGAATCCAGCCTTTCTTCAGGAGTTCGTCCAACTGAATGCGGATCTCCTTCAATCCTTCTGGACTTAACCGGTACGGAGTTTTGATTACAGGTTGTGCATCATGTTGTAAATCAATGCTAAACTTAAGAGCTCGATCGAGAGGCAAACCTGATATATCTTCAGGGAACACATCCTCGAATTCTCAAACTATTTCAGGCTTTTCTTCTTCTGCTGGTAGCGAGAAAACTTCTGCATTCTTCGGTTTAGTGCAGTATCTTTCTAGCTCCAAATTTCTATCTCCACTTTTGAAGTAGAAGACTAGGTGATCTGGTATCTCAAATACTACCCTCTTTTGATGGCAGTCAATAGTATCATAGAATACTCCCAGTCAATTCATTCCCAACACAATATCGAAATTTGGGATGTCCGGTACATTGAAATTTACGTAGAATTCTCATCCGCAAACTACAACTGGACACTGATCAAACCCCATAGTTGCATTCAAGACTCCATTACCGAAACTGACATTCCATCTTGAAATTAGTGGCTTCACGAGAATCGTATGCATTCTCATGAATCGTTGGGACATGAAGCAGTGTGACGCTCCAGTATCGAAAAGTGCGAGTGCAGGAAGGGTGGCTACTAGTATAGTACCTAAGTTGTGCGAGGTTAGGTTTAGATATAAGAAAAGTATAGTGATATACAAGTATTGAAAAGATTTGAAAGGATTGGGAATTACCAGTGATGACTTGGCCTGTGGCTTCGGACTCTTCGACCGTCATCGTAAAAGCCTGACGTCGTGGTACATTTCTCCTTGCCGGAGGCACATTCCTCTGTCCTTGGAGCATAATTCTATGCCCTTATGGCACGTTTCTCTATGCCTGATGGAATTGATGTTGAGACTATGCAGGAGGTCTACACAGAGCTGATGCAAGGAGAGCTAAACGGGGTGCAGGAGCCTGAATGGCTGGCTGATACGGAACTGTGATTGCGGGTTTGGGTGCTGGAGCTATGTTGATACGATATGGACATGCTCTTATCGCGTGAGTGGATGCGCCACAAATCAAACACAGGCTATTTACACGCCTACAGTCCTTCGCCAAGTGTCCCGTTCTCTTACAGTAAGAACAAAAATCTAGACTGGACCGGTTAAATGATCCTCCCGTTCTCCTGGGTGCAAAGTTCGGCCTAGAAGAAGCTCCTCCTGTCATCTGTGTGGCAGGATGTTTCACGCCGGCAGTCTGCAGTCTGCCCTTCTTCTTCATAACTGTAAGTGCACGGCGGCGTCCCGGCCGTCGATCCGACGCCGGAGTGCGGAAGCGGTGAATAACTTAAATTTTGCGGACTTAGCAAACCGGCACCACCGCGCACTAAACACCCGGATCGAACCATTAACTAGTCCTAGCTAACAACAAGAAAGGGAATAGAGATATACCGACGATCCTAGTCCTCCGGTCTTCTCGTCATGGTCCCGATCTCCTGCGGAAAATCCTGCCTCCTCCTCGTCGCCGGAAATGCACCACATCGCCTTCTTCTTTTACGGGCTCCCACCTCAATGCCGAGGCAACTCGGGCACGAAGCCGGCTACTCGACGTGCCCAAGGTTCGCTGTAGAATGTGTAGTGAGCTATATTGTCTCTATTGGGGTTGAAGGAGTTGCCATAAGGTGGAGGAAAAGATACAAGCTTTTGGAGAGGAGCTAAAAAGACTTTGCCAAACCAAAATGAGTGTAATTCCCTCATCTAAAAATTGGGACAGCCCCCAATGAGCCAAGGCCGGCCATGACAAAATGAGAGGAGGGTGAGAATGGAGAGTCAAGAAGATAACCCAAGAGGGAGCCATTCTCATCTAATACCAAAAAAAAAGGGAGAGAGAGGAAAGCTATCATGCAAAAGAAATGATAGCAAGGAAAGTCCAACACTCCAACACCAATGATCATCCATCATCAACAACAATCCCAACACTCTACCAACAACCATGACTAAAACCATGATGATAAAGAAAGTCAAGCAATCATGAGTTTATGAAGTCAAAGGATGGTGCTATCATGATACAACAAAAATGCAAAGACCCCCTCCACAAATGCCTATTTGCAACAATGCAAATAAGCCCTCCTCCACCAATCTTCGGCCAATGAACGGAACAATGGAAATTGGCCGAAACGGAAAGCAAACTGGCAACTCCAGAAAACTGGTCCCGTAATAAATTACAGGAAAACCCCGATACTGTGCATACACACCCGCATCTGTATTCCGACCGAAATACAAATGCAATGAGACAAAATCTCCACTGTACTATACTAGAATCCGGCTTATACCAAAACCAGCTAGTAATATCTGTTCGATCCTGATCCGTGCAATACCGCACGTATCTGATCGAACCCTGCCATATAACCATACGGCCTATAGTACAAACTGTCCGATCCTGATCCGTGCAATACCGCACGTATCTGATCGGACCTTGCCATATCTCCATACGGCCTCTACAACCTTTCGCCCGAAAGCTGAGTAACTGAAAGTGTGGTGGACTCTAAAGACTCGTCAATACTATGGCTGTGGATTTAACCACCAGCACGTCAGAGGTATAAGCCAATACGTGACGGGCCACCAGCTATTGACCAAAAAGGGATGTCGATGAGCGAACTCATCCTGACACCCTACTGAGCCTGTCAGTGACAATATCCGTACAGTCCGGTCCGTTCGTCTATGAGCATCGCATGGCGGGCCTAGGGGGTTGGTAAAAGTCAGACCCCCAAAAGCGGTACAAGTCGTGTCGGAGTGTAGCCCAGAACACCCTGAGATACTACTGGAATACCTACCAGTAAATCTCCTTGCCTTGGCCAAGGACTTCGTGTAATGGCTCTCCTAGACACAGCACGACCTCACCCCCAATACCGGGAGAGACGAACCCCTGAAGATACGCTCACTGCCTCCATGTGGCTCGGGACTGTACCCAACTAAAACCTGTTTGCACGACTCCTTTGAGCCGTGGTAGGGTAGTAATCAAAGTACAGTGGGAACTCACACGAGACAAATGACGATCCCCAGGTCGATGAACTAACCTGCACACATGTCACCAGGGAACTGCCATCTGACGTCTGGTATATGACCAACTAGCATGTTCCCGGCGAGTCCTGTCCGGTGTACTCATAACCCAATGAGCACCTGTATACATCTTAGGTGATCCAACTGACACCAGTGGCTTGTGAGACCGGCCACCGCCCCTCGTCGGGGTCTCGACTGTATACACTAGTCTACTAATGGAGTATCGATGCCCGGTCTCGAAACTCCCACGACTAGGGACCTTTTAAGGATATGCTTGTAGACCCCCAGCTCCCACTTATATGATCGCCCTCATACTGCTGGTGGTCAAGCAAGAATCCTAGGGGCTCTATCAACGTGTAATAGCGACGTGTCAGGTCACCTAAAACAGTACACGATGATAAAGGTAAACCAGATAGCATACTATCATCTCGAGTAAGACTGTCCTACCGGGATAGGTCCTCCCTCAATCATTACAATCACGTACCTGTGACCTAATAATTGACTCTGAGGGCACTATCTCCAACAATCTCCCACTTGCACTCAAGGCTAATTATTGCGATGTCGCATACTCACAGCCCGTGTGATACCGAACATCCAACTCCTCTACTAGTCTGTCTCACAAAGCTCGTTTGCGGAACTATTGCATTCGAGGAATAGCCTCAGTGAGTGGATCCGCTTAGTTGTATCTTTCTATGTCTCTCTATATCTCAAGTTCGCGGAGAAAACCATCTCCCGAAAAGAGCAATACCTGTCTCAGAATATGTCTGGATGTCTGATGGGACCTAGCTCATAAATGAACTCCAAATCCAAACTTCTTAGACTGTATCGTCAACTGAACTTAATCAGTATCCTGCGCGCCATGCCTCCCTCAGTATTGCCTTGGACCACCTGTCCAAAATACTGCCCCTCATCAGAAGGAAAACTATAACTCTGACAACCTCCTTGTCGTCCATGTCACCTTGGAAGCCTGGAATGATAACTGTCTCCTGAATGAGGCTGTCGTTATCATCTCCCTAGAACATCCACTTATGTTCTAAAACTGCTTCCGACTGTTTCTCCAGGATTGGATTAATGTCAACTTATTGCATCTAGTGCAAGAACAACATCTGGTGTGGTACTTGACATCTCACGATTGACTCAATTGCCTGAGCAAGTGATCTGCCAATCATGCCCGTCCCTCTCCCCTTTAGTCTGTAAGACACCTTTGGAGAGGGTGACTCCATTACCTGCAGGTACACTACCGTGCCAGGAGTCGTCCATCCTAAATACTCTTAGAATGCTGTCAAGTACCCTGATTGGGAAACCACCCAAATCTAGATCTAAGACCATAGATCTAGTAACCAGTATGTCTGATATAATGTCCAAGTCCTGTGTGGAGAAACCACTGTGTGACGACCAAAGTATAACCGATCGTAGTGTAGGAGTTTCCTTTCCTACTCTGTGTATGTCATCCAAACACCATGACATCACACCCTACTACCTTCTCAACAGATCCATCCCCTATTCTGATGAAGTCAAACCTATGACTGTCACGTCAGAAATAGATGATCTATCTCCGCTACATCTTCTTTAGTCTATAAATAGACATAAGCTACCTGTCCACCAATGCTTCCGCTGCTCCCACTGACTACGACAACCCTCTGGCAGAGTCATATACACGTACACTTCTAAAACTAGTTTAGAACGACGCTATACTCATCCTCCTGCCGGGTCTCGCACCCTGGAACAACAGCAATGGTAATTGTGGGTAAACAAGAACTTCCCTGTCACCGTCCTTGAGGCTACCGTAGTACCTCTCGGGTGCCTGAAGTTACCCACCTTATCTGCGGAGTGGCCAATGGAATGTCAATCCAGATTGAATCTTTAGGTTCCTTATCAAATCTTCAGTAATCGTTTGTGGTTCTGGAATCACTTCCAGTTCTACCATACTCCCACTACTGTTTTCTGAAAAAGTCCATTTTTAATAAAACTGTGGCGAGTGTAGAACAATATCGCTATTGTTCATCCAGATGGTAGAAAGTCAACCCTCGTCATAGCCTGGGTCAACCCACAAACAGCCATTACAGAAAACGTGCCTTGAGTTATCCAGAGTCTGGTTTTAAGCATAATCCGGACAACTCCCCGTACCTTAACATCGTTAAGATATGAACTGTTCTATATCCAATACAGAATCAGAGGCACAGATTTATTTGAACCAGATTCAAATCATGCAGCTGTCCCCAGCGCATGTCAACTAAATGGAAGGAGGCCGATCAGCGTTACTCAACTTAGGAATACTTCCAATTATGAGTAACCTGAAAGAGAAGCAATTTCTCTTAATCACTACTATCAACTGAATACCATATACAAGTATCTACATCTTCGATCAATTTGAAGAATCCCGATACTTGCTACTCCTGGTTCTCTACTCTATTCAAATACCTATAACTTCTCAAAATTTGGACCCTGTGTTTCCGCGAAAACACCTGTCTAAAAACTAGAGAAGTCATAAGTAAACCGAATACAGTACGAGGACCAACCCCTCTGTCCTGATGGACCCTGGACAACATACAATCCTTTGTATAAGTCCCTTGAGTCTGATAACTCATTCACTGTGTGTCGTAGGTTGAAAACTGTACTTATGGTTAAGAAGAATTACACCGCTGTTTAATGCTCCTTACCTAACCATCCACTGATATAGGTAAATGTCGTAGACATAATTTCATAAAGGTATATCTCACTCTATGAAAATAGACGTACAGATATATCAATTTGAAATTGGTGCACAACAGCGGATATTCAAAACCAAATATTTGCCGACCGGCAAACAGCCCAGGTGATTTCCTCAAATATCACCGATTACAACGAATCCCGATATAATGAGGATGATCACCCAATTCCCAATAACTTACTCCCACTCATCATCTGTAAAACCATACAGATGTGAGAATCATACATGGTAAATACATACCCTGGAGTAAGTATCTAATCGGGAAATCAGTTTTCCTTTAACAGTACACAGTGAGACTGAAACATCGAAACGTTTCGATAGGGTATCCTGGTATTCCTAGTAATGCCTCTTCCAGATTCACAACTGTAACCGTATAGTTCTTTACCACCTCTCCAAATCCCTTCATATGTCTTTAGTCTTTACCTTCTGCACACCCTTTTAGGCCAAATGGTTTTCTTCCTTCCCTACCGTTCGGCACCAGCCTATGGTTTGGAAGAAGACTATCCAATAAGCATAATGGGTGTACTGTCCCAATCCTAGGAACACTCGCAATGAGAGAGGGTGAAGATAAAAGACAACCGAATAAACCTTATTCCTATTTCTCCTGAACCAGAATCCATCCCCGAACTGGAACAAGTTCCATTCGAGTTCGTATATAACCATACGATGGAGTATCCAAATAAACTGTGGATCTTCGTAGTGATACGGAGTGTCCTGGAGAAATACAAAGGTGATGTGGGAGTGGTAACGAAATATTTGGTTTGGTCGTGAATATCTGTTGCAATTTACTTTGCCCTCTTACTAATCCCTTGCTTTGTCTGAACTTAATACCTTCTGCACACCATCGTTATGCTAATTGGTTTTCTTCATTCCCTACCGGTCGGCACCAGCCTAAGGTTTGGAAGAAGACAATCCAATTTGCGTAATAGGTGTACTACCCCTAAACCAAGGAGTACTCGTAACCTGAGAGAGGGTAAAAGGAAAAGACAACTGAATAATCCTATCCGTTTTCTCCAGAACCGGAAACCATCCTCGAATAAATTCTTTCGAGTTCGTATCTAACCATACGATGGTTTTGTCCAATGGAAGTGGACGTTCGTAGTAAAACGGGGTGTCCTGGAGAAAAGGGTAAAAATAGGAGTGGCAATGAGGTTTGCAACTCTGACAATCCAAAAGCCGGTGTTTAAGAAGGTTCGGTCAACTTGGTCACTGAGTCAAAGTCTTAGGGTCGGGTCAATGGTCGCTGCCAAAGAGAGAGAGAAAAGAAAACACTCAGCGTGCACTCTAACCTAGATCAGAATGGTCACCAATTTATCTAATCTGGAAACCTCCCACTGTACCTCAAATTCTCCTCCAAACCTGAAAGAAGAATTAGTCGGGGTCACCCGAGGAGTAAACTAACTCATCAGTGGGAATCGGGATCCAACTATCATCGCATGACAACGTGACGGAATCCGCTCACGGTATCACACTCCAGAAGGTATGCGCATATCTGGCAAGTTTCAGTTCTTTTGAAACTCCCGATGTGATTTCTGCCCCATGCTCTTATGACCTTGACTTTGGCCAACAAATCATAAGTCACATGTCAAGTTCTACCCGTCATTCTCCAGGTTGATTCGAATCCACCCGCACAAGCCCTTGACTTTGGCCAACAAGGCTATACGACTGTTCCAAACCAACGCATCTATCTATGCTGCATATGAATAACCAACAGCTACCAAACACTGTGCCTTGACTTTGGCCAACAAACACAGCTTGAATACTATTGACTACCCATATGAAACGACGGAGGGCTACGAATGGTTTCTGGCGAAAACCTTTAACGTAATGAACTTGATATCGTTGAAGGAACGGATAGCTTTTTGAAAATATAGTGACGAAAACCGTTGCTAAAGAGGTCACTCCCGGTGAAGGGATCTCGGCTCTTTCCCCGTAGAATGGGGTGCAGGATATTCCAAATGAATACCACGGTGCAAAGCAAAAGTAATCGGCTATAGTGAAGTTAATGCCCTGACGCAAACTTTTTTGTCCAAGGGGTCACTCCCGGTGAAGGGATCTCGGCCCTTGCCTCGTCGACTGAGGAGCAGGATATTCCAACTGAATACCACGATGCAAAACAAAAGTGAACGCCCTTGCATAACAGCTTTTTGAAAAGTGTTCCAACAACATCAGATTAGATTTGTTTTAACTTGCATTGATCCGAATCAATGCAGTCCCATCAATTGATCACACCACAAAGAACGAAAATATACTGATGTACGTATATGCCATCCGCATTCGCCACTGGGTCCCGTCATTACCCGTTAGGTTAGCTAACTAACGACAGAGCGGGGACTGGACTAGCGCGGATGTAAAACATATACAACATCTACTAATATATATACCAATATATAGTATTTCGCTCAAGGCGTGAATAAAATACAACATCACAGAAAAGTACAGCATCACAGAAACAATACAGATATCTGGGATCCCCGGGTTTCACAGAGCCGCTGAAACCCGACGTTCCCCTGGTCGTGTGGATAGCCTGTGCAATGAAATCCTAGACCCCTACGGGCGCGGCAAGTTATCCGCCAAAACCTGAAGCGAGGCAGCCCCCTTCAGCAACGTGAATGGACCACCCAGCACTTCACGGAATCCGGTAACTTGGGCACCCCTCCTGGGTCAACCTGTACCCCCTACGAGTGCGGCGAATAGCCCGCCAATCCTAGAGTGAAGCCCCCTCCGTCTCAATGCCATGAGATGCGGGCTTGTTGCCCTCCAGAACCCGGCTATCCGTGCACCCCTCCGCGGGGCAATCCTAGTACAGAAAATAAAATATACATACAACGGGTACATCGACCGCAACCAGGTCGTGCCCCAAAATAATAATACAAACAGGCAGTGACGGCAGTCCACATGTCGGACGCTCGCCCCGCAATATCAAATGTACATAATACAACCACAACTGTACTAGCATTGCATCCAGGCTATCCCCCACGACCGATCCGCAACATCACAGCAAAAACAAAACATCAACGTGAAAGTCACGTTCGCAAATCCGTCTAACCGGGCTATAGCAGTTAGACAGGATTTACCGATCGAGTGACATTCACGGTCGCAGATATAATGTAAATACTGTGAAAAATGTGTTTAAAAAATTTCCGATTGATCAAACAATTAACAAGTGGGCCCCAAAGAAAACTGTAGCACTCACAGAAACAATTGGCCCAACTTTAATATTCCAAAGCCCATATTTTAAGCCCAGAAGGCCTCTGTAAAAAAATGGTGAAGTGATGTGAATAGTGCGCGGCGGAAGGGCCGCACAAACGGGGTTTTAGCGGCGGTTCCGCGCTCCAACTGTGGAGTTACTTCGTCAAATTTTTACAGAACTCTAAGATTTTCCAGTACATCAATATTTTATAACCTGAAAAATTTTTCGAGACCAAAATTTTTCAACAGAAACTGATGCGAACTAAAATGCAGTTTTGGAACTTTTTGATCGATCGGAAATGCAAACACATTACACAAAGCTAGACTAAGTTAATGGCGAGGCTCTGATACCACTGTAAGTGCACGGCGGTGCCCCGGCCGTCGATCCGACGCCGGAGTGCGGAAGCGGTGAATAACTTAAATTTTGCGGACTTAGCAAACCGGCACCACCGCGCACTAAACACCCGGATCGAACCATTAACTAGTCCTAGCTAACAACAAGAAAGGGAATAGAGATATACCGACGATCCTAGTCCTCCGGTCTTCTCGTCATGGTCCCGATCTCCTGCGGAAAATCCTGCCTCCTCCTCGTCGCCGGAAATGCACCACATCGCCTTCTTCTTTTACGGGCTCCCACCTCAATGCCGAGGCAACTCGGGCACGAAGCCGGCTACTCGACGTGCCCAAGGTTCGCTGTAGAATGTGTAGTGAGCTATATTGTCTCTATTGGGGTTGAAGGAGTTGCCATAAGGTGGAGGAAAAGATACAAGCTTTTGGAGAGGAGCTAAAAAGACTTTGCCAAACCAAAATGAGTGTAATTCCCTCATCTAAAAATTGGGACAGCCCCCAATGAGCCAAGGCCGGCCATGACAAAATGAGAGGAGGGTGAGAATGGAGAGTCAAGAAGATAACCCAAGAGGGAGCCATTCTCATCTAATACCAAAAAAAAAGGGAGAGAGAGGAAAGCTATCATGCAAAAGAAATGATAGCAAGGAAAGTCCAACACTCCAACACCAATGATCATCCATCATCAACAACAATCCCAACACTCTACCAACAACCATGACTAAAACCATGATGATAAAGAAAGTCAAGCAATCATGAGTTTATGAAGTCAA
This sequence comes from Agapanthus africanus, assembly GCA_030015575.1. Lineage (NCBI taxonomy): Eukaryota > Viridiplantae > Streptophyta > Magnoliopsida > Asparagales > Amaryllidaceae > Agapanthus > Agapanthus africanus. Next base: position 313,902,022 of record CM057338.1, on the reverse strand, counting down.
AGGATGGTGCTATCATGATACAACAAAAATGCAAAGACCCCCTCCACAAATGCCTATTTGCAACAATGCAAATAAGCCCTCCTCCACCAATCTTCGGCCAATGAACGGAACAATGGAAATTGGCCGAAACGGAAAGCAAACTGGCAACTCCAGAAAACTGGTCCCGTAATAAATTACAGGAAAACCCCGATACTGTGCATACACACCCGCATCTGTATTCCGACCGAAATACAAATGCAATGAGACAAAATCTCCACTGTACTATACTAGAATCCGGCTTATACCAAAACCGGCTAGTAATATCTGTTCGATCCTGATCCGTGCAATACCGCACGTATCTGATCGAACCCTGCCATATAACCATACGGCCTATAGTACAAACTGTCCGATCCTGATCCGTGCAATACCGCACGTATCTGATCGGACCTTGCCATATCTCCATACGGCCTCTACAACCTTTCGCCCGAAAGCTGAGTAACTGAAAGTGTGGTGGACTCTAAAGACTCGTCAATACTATGGCTGTGGATTTAACCACCAGCACGTCAGAGGTATAAGCCAATACGTGACGGGCCACCAGCTATTGACCAAAAAGGGATGTCGATGAGCGAACTCATCCTGACACCCTACTGAGCCTGTCAGTGACAATATCCGTACAGTCCGGTCCGTTCGTCTATGAGCATCGCATGGCGGGCCTAGGGGGTTGGTAAAAGTCAGACCCCCAAAAGCGGTACAAGTCGTGTCGAAGTGTAGCCCAGAACACCCTGAGATACTACTGGAATACCTACCAGTAAATCTCCTTGCCTTGGCCAAGGACTTCGTGTAATGGCTCTCCTAGACACAGCACGACCTCACCCCCAATACCGGGAGAGACGAACCCCTGAAGATACGCTCACTGCCTCCATGTGGCTCGGGACTGTACCCAACTAAAACCTGTTTGCACGACTCCTTTGAGCCGTGGTAGGGTAGTAATCAAAGTACAGTGGGAACTCACACGAGACAAATGACGATCCCCAGGTCGATGAACTAACCTGCACACATGTCACCAGGGAACTGCCATCTGACGTCTGGTATATGACCAACTAGCATGTTCCCGGCGAGTCCTGTCCGGTGTACTCATAACCCAATGAGCACCTGTATACATCTTAGGTGATCCAACTGACACCAGTGGCTTGTGAGACCGGCCACCGCCCCTCGTCGGGGTCTCGACTGTATACACTAGTCTACTAATGGAGTATCGATGCCCGGTCTCGAAACTCCCACGACTAGGGACCTTTTAAGGATATGCTTGTAGACCCCCAGCTCCCACTTATATGATCGCCCTCATACTGCTGGTGGTCAAGCAAGAATCCTAGGGGCTCTATCAACGTGTAATAGCGACGTGTCAGGTCACCTAAAACAGTACACGATGATAAAGGTAAACCAGATAGCATACTATCATCTCGAGTAAGACTGTCCTACCGGGATAGGTCCTCCCTCAATCATTACAATCACGTACCTGTGACCTAATAATTGACTCTGAGGGCACTATCTCCAACAATAACTGCCTCATAGCGTCGGACGGCCTCCAGAGCAAATTCATAGGTTGGGAAATCCCCTGTAGCGAGTGTAGCTTGGATTTCCGGGTCCAACCCTCATTGAAATCATCGTGCCCGGATCTCAGCAGTAGGAATCTGGTGTGCAGCGAACCTGTTACGACCTTGTGTTAGCAGTGTAATGAGTGAGATCAGGAATTTGAATTTGAGACGATGTCTTACCTGCTAAGTATGGTAAACTCAGCATCGTATTCATCCACAGACTTGACCCACATTGAGCCTTATTGTGGATGGATGAATTGCTATTCCATGTCAAAACGGGCAGTCTCAGGGAAGTACTTCGCATCGAACAGATCGTGAAACGTCTTCCACTCTATGGGTTGGGTGAGATGGCTTTCTTCAGCCTTCCACCAGACTCTAGCATTGTCGGTTAGTTGCAACTTAGAAACTCTCACCCATGCAATATCTGGCACTTGAGCTGCTGCCAGATCATCTTCGATAGATTAAGCCCATTCTTCTACCTATGGTGTGCTCTCTTTCCCCGAGAAATGTTTCGGGTGCAGTGCCCAGAATTGCTTGACTCCGGGTGCCTCGGCTTCAGGGTGATGCATGAGGATAGCAGTCTGCTGCTGCTAACCCTCCATGAGGCTCATGATAGCCTCAAGCAGTACCGTTTGCTCATTGATAGGAGCTACAGCGGTAGGTGGTGATGGTAGAGTAGGCGGTGGAGTGTTGCCATTGACGTTCGTGCTGGTGTTGTTGGGAGAGTCCATGACCTTGATAGAAAAGGAATGGTTAAGATAGATTCAAGAAATTAGAAATGTAAGGAATGTATAGTTACTGATTCTTATAATTCTTGTTATATATTGCTTAAGACTTCATGCAGAACTGACCTGCATGGGCCACCAACAAAACCTGTCACGCCCCACTTTCCAGTAGACGGTAATGGTGACATGACAGGTCGCAATGTATTTACTAAGAAATAAATACATTAAGCGTAATTAAACAATATATAAAGATGTACAAGAATGACAAGAATATTAAAATAAAACAGCAACTTTATTTACATTCATCTTTAAATACAACTGTTTGAAAATAAAAGAAACAATGATTAAAGCGATGGCTAAATAATGGCATACAGGAGATTAAGTGCAGGGGAAACTAGAAGTCCAACTGAGCAGTGAGCTGGTCCAAGTCCTCCTGGCTCGGCTCGATCTCCTCAGAGTCTGGTCCTCCTGACGAACATTCCAAAGAAAAAAATAGAAATGAATGTCGTCAGCAAACTAACGCTCGGTAAGTCCCAAAAGAAGAAAGAGAATATAACAAGTAATATGAGATGAACAGGTAAATTTTGTATGATTGATTACCGGTATATGATAGTTATTCTAACGTGGTTGTTTGTAGCTTGATAAAGAAGGTATTCATGTATATGAGAGGAGTCTATCTTACCCCATGGACTATGGTAACATATAGTATAATGCCTCGTCATAACCCACGGGACAACGACACGTAAATTCAGTAGGTATCTTTTAAGTGACCTCTCATGCCACGATATACGTTCCATACCAGTCTACCCCTTTATCCCCACGTAATGTATTGTATAGAATATGTTTACAAGTCTTTCCGAAACCATGGATACAAAATGTTTAAGTATTCATGTTCAGGATTTAGTCATGTATTCAAATAGTCATGTATTCAAATTATAACCATGGTTCGGTCAAGTCAAGTCAAGTATAAATGTTTGATATTGATGTTTGAATTCGAGTATTCATGTCCATGATCAAGTATAAATGTTTGATTTAGATTCAGTTTTGAATTGGACTCAGACTGAGTCAGACACTGGTACTGATTTAACTCTTGAATTCTTAGGTTCGGGAGTCATCGGCAACTGCTGCACATGAACGGCAGGATTTTTGTCTTTTTCCAAGACAATTGCCATTGATAAAACCGTTATGTTGTCTACCTTAAATAGGTAAGCACTCACTTTCTACGGCTCTCTGGGGCTCTAGAGAATCGATCCCGCTTAAACCTATATTTACTAAAGTCCTTAAATATTGTTTTTATACATCTCGAGGGGGTTTTATGAAAAATAAGTTTAAATTAGTTATAAAGTAATCCTCGAGGGTGATTAGTATTACTTAGGGTTTTCATGAGTATGGATTTTAAGTATTGGGGTATTTTAGTGATATTCACTTAGTTTGGAAAGTTCATGATATTTTATTGAAAAACATGTCCTTTTTGGTATCTTGATGGTATTTTATTTTCATTTGTTAATCTTTCATTTTTAGAAAAAAAATTATAGGTTTATTATATTTGAAAATATGGCTTTATGATTTTTATATAAATTTTTAAAAATTAATTTTATTTTATTTAGAATATTCGTATTTCTTTAAAAAAACGTATTTAAATCCTTTCGATATCGAATGCTCCGTGAGGAGCTCTGCATCTCGCTCTACTATCCTCAGGATGTGCGATAATCCGCATCATCCATTACCGAGTCCCCTAAAGAGGGTTGTAGATGTATAATCGCAAAGGAAATGAAACTCTGTTTTACAAGAAATCCGGTTTTTAAAGTATGTGGTATTTTATTGTAATACTATTCTTCGAACAAAAAATACATACAAATAGGAATCGTGCTATGAAACCAAGTGTGCGTGTGGGGTAGCTTGTTACCCCGTGAAGTTTTTCCTAAAAGTATTGTTTAACAAATACTAAAAGAGGTGTTTATAAAGTTCAAGATATTTTAATGAAAAAGTTCTACTATGGTTATTTCACATAAGAATTTTGATAAAATTTGGTTCTAAACATTAGTATTTAAGGTTATAAGTGATGTATTAAAATTAGATTGGCTAAATTGTCAAGAAAAAGGGAGTTATATGTTTTAGAAAAGAAGATGTCGGTAATAACTCCACTTTTACCGATATAAAATTTGAAGATGAATTTCAATAGAAAGGAGAAGATTTAGGAGGGACTTACAGTTTAGAAAGCTTAGGAAGAGGGTGAGGAAAAGGAAGAGGGTCTTCGTGGCGTCGTGGGAACTCCGAAATTACTTTCGATTTTCGCCGGAACCAACTTGCTCGCTAACTCCACTTTTACTTCACTTACACTAGGAACTTTTTAGAGAGTTTTGGCTAGAATTTTCAGAATGGTGCTGGGCCAAAATATGGGATGGTATTTATAGTGGAGAATTAGGGTTTGGGTATTAAAAATGTGGATTAAAAGAATTAAAATTGTGTTTAATTGTGAAATGAAGGTCTCTATTTGATTGCAGAAAAATCAAACAGTGCAGAGGGGTTAGGGGTTGCTGAAGAGATTAGTGTGCAGAGCATGGGGCCATTTGGCCAACGTCTGACCATCCCCACCGGTTTTTAAGCACTTTTGGCCGGTCAATCTCGAGGCTCTGGCCTTGAAATTCGTGCCACTTGATCAACCCTCTGTTTACCCCATTTTCCACATGTTTGATTTTTCTTAACTTTTCATTTCCCGTGTATTACACGTGCAATCTTTTAGGCTTCCAAAAAGTTTTAAAAATTCAGAAAAAATAATAATTATGTATGATGGGAATCGAATACAGGGGCTACGTCATAGCAGTGCAAGGGCTTTACCAGTGAGCTACAAATGGCTTCTTGCTGTTATTTCACAAAAGTGACTTATAACTCAAACTCAGACTGTAAAACTCATTTCTGTACATTAAAATGGAGAATCCAGTACAGTAAATTCAGAGTCGTTACAGTCCCTGGTCATGGCGGTTGAGAATTACTGATAGTTAAATCAGTAGATTCTCGGATGGTCTTGAACCATATCGCCACGACTTGTCAGGTTATTAAGGGTCTGACGTTTTCTACCCTTTAGACCCGGCATGCGATACTCTCAGGCGAACAAACCGGACTGTATGAAGATTGTCGCAGACAGGCTCAGCAGGGATTCGGATGAGTTTGCTCGTCAACCTTCTTTTCGACAGGTAGCTGGATAGCCATTACATACAGCTAGTGCCACTGACGTGCTTGTGGTTAAACCCACTACCAACATATTGTCGAGTCTTCAGAGTCCCACACAGAGGGTTTCTCTAGTTTAGGTGAAACAATATAGAGACCGTATGGTTATACATGCAGGGTTCCGATCATATACATTTACTAGCTACACAGATTTATATTTGGATGGTTAATACTAGCGAGCTTAGGATTAAGCCGCATTATTGAATTAAGTATTGATTTAATAATGATCTAGTATTATATTATTGGGTTATTCTATCTCTTGGTATTCGTATTTTTTTAGTACGAATACGGGTATGTATATATGGTTTATGTATTCTTGTATTTATATAAGAATGCTTCTAGAAGAGGACACCTCATTATGTGTTTTTCAATTTATTAGAAATATAAAATGAGGTGGAGGGGTGAGGTAGCTTTTAGCATGGTGAGAAACATGGCTATTGTCGTTGTTTATTCATTTGTGAAAACTATTCAAGTATGGCTTGATATTTTATTTGTAAAATGATTATTATAGATTCTTAGCCATTCTTCTCTCATTCTCACTTTGGCATTCTCTCTCCTCTCTTGAGTTCCCTCTACTTCCTCAAACCCTAACCCCTCTCATGAGTTAAGAATTATAGGGTTTTTGAGATAAACAAATCCAATTAACACTCTTTATCTCATCTAAGCACACTAGATTAGCATATTATAGTCTTTAGTTACTTCTATTAGAAGTTGAAGCTTGAACCATAAACTTTAGGGTGGATCGTCTTTGACGCGAGGACACCGACGACCAAGCTCAATCCCGACAGAAAACGAGCTTAGGAAGAGGACTTTAAAGACCCAAATAACTCGATCTCATAGGTATAATCGCTTCCTGAGCAAATTAGAACCTATGTAGTTTTTGTTAGTTAGGGCTTACGGTGGTTCTTAGGTTTCTTGTCGATGTTGCATGCCTAAAACTCATTTTTTGAAAATTTCGCCTCTCTATAGACCCCGTAGAGCATGCAATATCGACTTACATAAACTAACACTCTGGAATGAGTAAATAAACTAAGCCAGGCCATTTCAGAACAAAATGAAAAAGAAATACTGATATAAAAGAAGATGTGCTTTTCATTCATACGTCAAAAGGTGGATTACAGACTACCGACTGAGAACAAATACTGAAAAGTGAAAGATAAACAAAAGCAAACCATCATTCAAAGCCTACAATGACAAGATACTAGCATCGGTACATGGGTTCCTGAACTCAAAAATAAAGCCCAACAAGACTTCCCAAGCATCATCTTCCATCTTCTTGTGCTTCCGTTCGTGGAGACAGGTTTCGGGGTCACCACTAATATCTTCTGTCCTAACATATGAAGATATGATTGCACTTTGCTGATATATGTGATGCAAGAGAGTAATCGCGTCATCCCTCCGCCGTTTAGAGATCAGGCCCATCAGGTAAACCGAGTGCATTTTGTCTTCGGCCTGATCAAGCGCTTGGAGCGGCATCACCTCAAAATTTCCGGGTAAGGCATCCCAGATTGCTTCAAACACCATCTGCAGGAGTGAAGAGCGGCGAGGAAGTAGTTTTCCGCGGTGAGCTTCTAAGAGATGTAGCACGGCTTCACACTGGTCGTCGGTATAGTCTAGCCTATAATAACGAATAATGTTGTGAAAAATTATATCCCTGACATCATACAAATGACCGGCCATAGTACCTAAAAACCAAGAAGCATTAGTTCACAAAATAGAAACTATCATGGGAAGAATCAAGACATAGAACATGCATCTTATGAAAAATCTAAAGATTGATACGCATACTCAAAAAAATCCAAAGGATTTCTTTAAGGGGTGCACAGCCCAAAGAAGTGCCATCTCATGAAAATCAAAAGATTTTCTGAACTAGTAGGTGCACAACCAAAAGGATGCGCACTATTTAAAAAAAGTAAAAGCTTTAGGTGCACATTTTACTTTGATGGGACGGGCTTTACCTATCAAATCAAAGGAAAAGGAGAAGCGAAAGTTTCGCTGAAGTGCACTGGCTCTTAAGAAGAACAACAGTTCTTAAAAAATTTTAGAAAGAAAAGAAAGGAGGTGCAGCCTCGTTGAAGGGAGGAAGCCCCTATTTATAGGGTTCTGAAGTCGGTTCAATTCCTTATTGATCTTGAAGTAGATCTGACGGTTCTCAAGTTGACACCGATGTATGTACGTGCAAGCTACGTGCGCACAGTCTGTGGGGAGCATTTGTTCGCATCCATTTTAGGGTTCACCCAAAAGATGTGATGCAAAACGTGCAAAGCATGTGCGCATGGCTTAAGGCCATCGCATGCGATGCGATGACATGCAAAGCATGTGCGCATGGTTTAATACCATCGCATACAATGCAACACGTGCAAGGCACGTGCGCATACATTACCAGTGCGCATGTACTTAGTTAAACCATCTTTAGAAGAAAATCTTCTATCAATTAACAAAATTAACGAAATCAAACAAAATTGATTTTTGGATCAATGATCCAATGGTGCACAAGCACCCTAAATTGATATAAATCAATTTAAATTTGTTTGTTAATAACAAACGTGACAGATCAAACAAAATTGATCTTTGGATCAATGATCCAATGATGCGCATGCATCCAAAAATTGATATAGATCAATTAAAATTAAATTAAGATAAAAACTCACCTGATTGCTGGAAACAAAGCCTAACAATTCTTCTCCTATAAATAGGGACCCCCTCACAATGAAGAAATGACTTTTGGACTTTGACTTTATATATATATATTTTTTGAATTGGAATTCCGTTCTTCTTGCTCTCTTCATCTTCTCTGAAAAAGAACCAAAGCTCTCTTAGAAGAAAACCTTAGCTAACTAGGTAATCAAATAAAAGAGGATCCTCTCTTTTCATAAAAACTAGTGTTTCTCTAAAACAAAGATCAAACGATCTTTGAATTTATCTCTCCACTACAAAAAAAAAAAAGCCATTGCTTTTCATGAGAGATCTATTTTAAAATCTAAGACTTTGGATAAAACCCATATTAAAGGATGATCACAAACATATAAATCTAAGCTAGTACTTCTCTTGAAAGTTTTTACTTTCATCGCATTCAAATGTGATATATGAATGCACTTTAAATCAAACAACAGAAATCTCAATTTTTTTGAAAGCCAAAGCTTTCTGCATAATATTGCACACCTTAGTTTAGGGTGTAAACTATATATCCGTGCATCATGTCATATACACGTGTGCACGTTTGGAGGATATTGTCCACATCAACTTGCGCATCATGCATATGCGCACTACTTAAACCTAATCAAGTGTACATCGCATGATATATGCATGTGCATCTCATATTCATGAGCATCCCATATAAGCGCACATCCTATTCTGATTCGCATCTCATACAGATGCGCATCTAACCCATATGCGCACCTTTTATAGATGCGCATCTCAGACTCCATGCGAAGCACGTGCGCACTCTATGACGCGCATGCGCACCTGACCAGTAAATCATAGCTTGGATATTTAGCTAATATACATTAATTATTGAAGTTTATACTTCATATTTAAGTTGATTTTAGTCTACAACAAAACTAATGATTCTTAATTAAAATATTTAAGTTGGCCTTATTCTCATATACGACTAACGGTCCTTATTCAAAATCTGAGTTAATCTTAGTCTACAACAAGGCTAACGATCCTTAGATGAAAACAAAAATCCCTGAAAACTGATGGACCTCATTCATATGAGAAATGCTACCTAGGTTCATACCCTAAATTTAATATACGGATCTGGACTAATCCACCCCCTACGAGAGACGACATAAATTAGTCTCCGTATATAATCCAAAGGCAACCCCAGAATAAACAAAATACAACACGATATATGAAGATTTCTGGAGTAGAAAAAGTTGTTATCGCTTGGCGATAATGTATTAACTGCATGGGCTTGCACCTGCAAGAAAAAGCGTTTCCACAATAAAAAAAAAACCTCACATATAAGAGGGAATCTGATAAGTCTGCTACATCGGTCGCATTCATCCAAACCTCCGATATACAGTACCATAAATCAACTTGGTATCTTCGAAGAGTTAGATGGATAAGTTTCATATAGCATCAGCCCCTGCATTCAGGCTGGACGCGTTCCCCACTCCTCAGTTTCTCATTTCTGGCAGTAAAACGTGCAATAAGTGATTAAACCTCTTGATGTCTCTAGTAGGAGGAGTGTTATGTCCTGAGAATTTTCAGTAGATACTACCTACAAAATCCCAAAAAGGAAAATAAAAACCAAAATAAAAGAAAAAATAAAAAGAAAGAAAGTGAAAAACTATAACCAAAGAAAAGATTTGAATCTCACTAGTTTTTCAGTTGTTTTCAATTATCATCCTAATAGTATCCTTTCAGCTCCAGAAATTCTATCATTCCTCAATAGAACTGAATCCTATTTTTCACTCCTATCTTTCCTTCAAATATCGATCATATACCCCTACGTGTGTAAACATATCCCTAGACTTGAGAATTCAATTCAAGCAATAGTATCAATGCCCTATACTCTCGTATGTTATTTTATATAAATATATATATATATATATATGGATTTTTCCACACATCTTTCTATGCGACCGCTAATGCTTCATGAGACACTACACAACTGATTACTCAATGGGCTCAATGTGTGAGTGAAATTATGTCTAGTCTTGCAGCTACCTCAGGCTTTCAGCAATGACTCCCAATCCAGTTGGTCTAAGGCACTAAATGATGAAGCATCCCAGGTGAAGTTTTTTATATTTTTTTAAGCCTTAAACAATCACAAAACCAAACTTATTATATTTAGTTTTTAAAAAACTTTTTAATCACTTTTTGACGTGAACATCCAATGCTTCTCGGGGCACAAATTCATAGCAACTTCGTGAAGAAAAAGATATTCTTTAAAAAAAATTAATTAGGTACTTAGGTAAAGATATTTCTAGGTATTCTCTACTATCTCAAGTTTCAAGATTCGTGTGTGTGCAATTTGTAGAGTGTATATTCTCTAAATTTGAATTCAAAACAAGGAACTATTTTTCAGATTTCGTTTTATTCTCAAATTCAATAATTTTCCTTTATATCACTCAACCTTTCAGATTTCAAATTCAAGATTACCAATTACTAGTTTGATTCAAAAAAAAAACCTTTAAAAAATGAAAAAGAAAACCTAAAACTGAAAAAAAAAATTGAAAAAGAAACCTAAAGACTATACAAAACCCAGAAAATAAACTGTACAACCCCCCTACACACACACTTAAGTTAAACAATGTCCTCATTGTGTTAGAATACTTACCATATAATACCCGCATAGGTGTGTTTCATCTTGTCCGCAATCTTCACGGTTTCAAATTCTCAACACCTACAAAAGAAGTTATGGGTGTGCATTTTGGTACCCAAAATTTTTTAGGTTTATGGGAGTTAGTTTTGGAGACCTGTTTCAAATTGGTAAATAAAAATTTATTTATTTTCAACACACAAGAATATGCAAAGTGACCATGCGTGCCACAATAATGACAAGTATGATTAGATGTATGCATGGGTCTCGAACTCTCAACATGCATATGATGTGTATGATGAGCATACTTATGAAAAATTTGTTTTGTATAGAGAAATGCATGTGAATGAACAGTTGATTTTGCATGAACAGACTTATGAACATTCTTTTTATTAGAATAGGATTGAACTAATTTTGAAAAAGATTTTTGAGGTTTTGAAAAATTCGTAACATCTTTTCCATGTAAAAATTTCATTCCCTCACTGGGTGAAGGGATAATCATTTCTTTTCCCTTTGAATATTTATCAAGAAAAACCGTCAAATTATGACTTTGCTTTTTGAGAGAAATATTTTCGTTTGTCAAAATCTCTTGAGCTTGAAGTGAGGATTTTAAGGAATCAATTTTTTTTTAAAAAGTTGAAATCAAATTTCCATGATCATTTTTCAAGATAGCATATGACAAAATCAAATTTTCATTTTTAGTTTTTAAAGCATCAATAGTCTTTGATTGAATATCAAGCTTTGAAATAAACTCATTTTTCTTCTTTTCTAATTTATCAATCAAAGTGTCATTTGTCAAAAATTCTTGTGTACTAAAAGAAGATTTTAAAACATAAATTTCACTGGTAAAAATTGAAATCAAACTATTATTTTCTTGTCTCAAAGAATTGTAAGATAAAATCAAATTCTCTTTTTCGATTTTCAAAGATTCATTATAAGAAACCAATTCTTTTTTCTACATTTCTAACAACAAAATTTGGTATTTAAGGAAGCTATTTCGAGATACTAGCATATTGAGTTCATCATGAAGACTGGGAGAAGTATTAACAAGTTGATCATGTGTACCCTCAAATGAAGAATTGCGGTCCTTAAAAAGAAACTTTTCAAATAAACACTCATCATCGTCACTTGTTTTCTCTTTAGACTTCAAATAAAGCGTTAACTTCACAAGGTGGGTTGTAAGGATCAATAGGTTGGCTTCCTAGATCGAAAATATTAAGATCAATAGTCATATTGCCGAAGGAAATTTTCATTGAACCATTACGACAGTTGATCAAGGCATTTGATGTGGCTAAGAATGGTCGTTCTAAGATTTCCAGGAATTGATTTTTAGGGTTAGATACAGGTTGTGTTTCTAAAATAATGAAATCTACAGGAAATATAAATTCTCCTACTTTGATCAATACATTACTGATTTCTCTTTTCGGCTTCTTAATGGAACGATCTTCTAACTGTAAGGTAACTTTTGTGGGTTCAAGTGCACCTATCCCCAACTGCTCATAAACTAAGTATGGCAGCAGGTTGACACTCGTACCTAAGTCTAGCAAAGCACGCTTGATTAGCTTACCTGCAATAATGCATGAAATAGTAGAACAACCTGGGTCCTTATACTTTATAGGCATAGCATTCTGTAAGACGTCACAAATATTGTGCAACATTTCAGAAAATATAAAATATTATTTTTGGAATTTACTATTAAAATAATACATTTCGCGAAAACTACCCGATTTGCGAAATTGGAGTTTTCGTAAAAAGGTATAAATATATACCAATAATTGTGATATAATTGGAAATTAAAATGATTTACTCATTTAAAAATATATTTATCGGATTTGGCATTTTTAAAATTTATTATATGCAGTTTGGATAAAACCAGATTAGTACACTGCTAATCGCGATTAAGCCAAATCCGTATTTCTACAGTTTTCAATGGTTAGTGCACCGTGTCATGTCGCATTTGATTACATATTATTTCTTATGTTGTTTTGGGGTATTATGTGATTTGGTTTTAAAAATAAAAAGAAAAGAAAATGAAAGAGGGTAAAAGGGTAAATAAGTGAGAGAGTGTGAGAATAAGTGAGAGAGAGAGGGGGGCTGCCTCATTCTTTCCCCCATCATTTTCTTCTTCTCATTCTTCATCTTCACACTCCCTCCACCTTCACCCCAAGGAATCATCTCAAATTCTTCATCCAAACCCAATACCCGCTTTCACAAAGATGATCTCCACTTCATCCACCACACTTTGAACCAAGAAAAGTTGGATTTTGAGGACTTGGGACAGCTAGGGTTTTTCTTGGGTTGCCCAAATGAGGTAAAATTATCTTCACTTAGTTTATTTTATGTTTTCCTAGCATTCTAGTATAGTTAGAAGTTGATTTAGTATGAAATGGTGAAGTTAGAAATTCTTAGAGAAGGGTTTGAGTGTTGTGTGGATTGGGTGATACCTAGTGGCTGTTTACATGACCCTAGAGATCGATTCTTGACCTGGACCAGTGACCAAACCCCAAAATACAAACTTTAGATTTGTCGATATCGGGTTTTTGTGGATTTAGTGATGGTATTTAGAGATCTGGGATGACCCGAGACCATTGTAAAAGAAGTTCCCTTGACCATGAGACGTGTAGGTAACCATGAATCACCCCCTGAAACCTGAGCCCCTACCCCCATAATCTGGCCGCAGATTTAAGTGTATTGGCCGCAAATTACGGCCATGTCGGGGCAATTTCGTATGAATTTTGGACCATAGCTTCCTTATCAGATATCTAGACTAACCCCATATGCAAAATCCCTTAGTTTGTCCTATAGAGAAATCTGGGAGGGGTTTTCCTAGGTTGCTGTTTTCGTGTTTTACGATTCTGAATTCTTGGGTTTTGGTATTTGGTATTGTATTTGGTTGTTGGGCGTTTGTACGTCAACAACAAGGATTTGTTTAGTTGTTTTGCATGCGAGGCTATAGGTTCTAGCCTATAAACGCACCGTGTGTCGTATTGGTTTTCCGAACTCGATTTAATAGCAATTGTGATATGTGTTGATATTGTAGGTACCTTCACGTGGATTCCGAGATGATGGAGCATGGCGTCATCGACTTCGGCGAGTAAGGATCAAGATGAGTAGATCTATATCTACGGGGGAAGTCGGGTGAATGGCGTATAGCACCCCCGCAAATTATTAAATGGAAACCGATCTCTAGGATATAGTCGTAGAAACCTAGATTAGGAAACTAGGAATATTGTTTAAAGGATAGTTAAAGATGATATTAGTGATATGACTTATAAACTTGTAGTTGCAATATAATAGGTATGAGTTTTAGGATAGCATGACACTTGATGTATAAGGTAAATTGTATATATAAAATTGACTTGATATGAGATATTAATGTGATGGAAAAGAGTTTACGTTGTCATATGACGACTTGGTGTGATATGTCATTATATGGATACGAGTCGATATGTGATAATTGATACCTTTGCTGGTCCCATGACCTGAGATTGATACGGATGTGACCTAAGAGATAGGTATATATATATGGATATTGTTGTGAATCTTTGATGATAAGCCGTACGAAACGTAGGGTATGTATCTCCTTGTCACATAGGTTGTTAGGATCCTAAATTGTTTTATGACGCCGTACGATGAGTTACCGTACGTGATGAGTTAATTGATGATGGATACATACCCTTGACTAGAGGAGGCCGATTGATAGATTCACCGACTCGGTCATGTTAGATACGTATACCTTATACCTTTTAGCTGCCGTTTTACTTTATGCTACGTTCATGTCATTACTATTGCATTTCATATACCTGTGCTAGTACACCTACACCATTATCGATGATGCGTATGTCACACTTACACAGATTTGTCGGCTCACATACTTCATCATCGATAATTGCCATGTCACTATACAGTAGAATTGATACATCATGATATTACTTCTTGCATAATTTACTTGCTATAGTTGCATATACACCTTTATATACGATGTTGCTATTGGATATATGTATGCCCTAGAGGCCATTATGTGGTAGTGGATGTATTTATACATGTATATATATATATATATTCAGTGTACATTCTTGCTCGACATGATAGTATGCTATCTGGTTCTTCTTTATCTGACATGTTGATTTGATCATGCTTTTATTCATTCATACATGCTGATAAAGCCCTGAGGATATCGGCTTGACTACAGTGATTATGATAGAGATCATATTAGTGGGACATCTGTAGTCTATAAGCATATCCTGGAAAGTCCCTAGTCGTGGGTATATCGAGACGGGGCATTGATATACCAGAGTAGACTAGCGTATATGATACTAGACCTATACGATGGGCGATGAATGTTCCCACTTTCATCGATGTTTGACATCAAGATCATATACGGGTGCTCAGTGGTGACTGGGTACACTGGACGGACTCACCGAGAACTCCTATATGGAATTATATTTATCGTCGGATAGCAGTTCTCAGGTGACACTGGTTGAGGTTAGTCTGTAAACCCGAGATCATCATAGAGTCTTGTGTGTTCTCCCACTGTACTTTGATTGCCACCCTACCACGACTCTTCTGAGTTGTGCAAACAGGTGGTCGTTGGGTACGGTCCCGAGACACACGAAGGCAATGAGCGATAGGAGGGGTTTCGTCTGTCCCGGTATTGGGAGTTGATGTTGTGTTGTGCCCGACTGGTTATATCAGCAAGTCCCTGGCCAGGGCTGATGAGATTTGCTGATAAGTGTTATCAGTAGTTTCTCGATCTGTTATAGACCATTCACCGACACGACTTATTGAGTTATTGGGGTCGACATGACCATCCCTAGGCTCGATATGCAGCATATCTGACGAAGACACCGGACTGTACGGTAGTATTGCCGGTTGGCTCGACGGGAGTTGTAGCAGGTTCGCTTGTTTTCTTCTGATTGCTCATTACCCGGGTGGCCGTTACGTTTAGCTGACCGCTTGCGACTTGGGGGTGCTTGATATGATCATCACCCACTGCTGGCGTATTGACGAGTCTTAGAGTCCCACAAAGGAGTTACCTGGTCCAGGCGAAACGTTGTGGTGCGCGTATGCGATATGCGCATAGACCCGATTAAAATGCACGTATAGGATACCGTATATTGATCGGGCGACTTGCTTTTGGTTGGGTCATATGTGATATGGACGGATTGATAAATCAAGTGTTGATTTATCATTTAACCATTAGTTTTCTCACTTGAAACCTTTTCTTGTTCATGATGGATGTATGCATGCATGTATGCTATCTTTCTTTTAGTTTCATGCACATATGGATGTGCATACATACATACATACATACACCATCTATCATGGTTGATTACACATGGATAATGGTGGTAATATAAGACTCACACCATGGATAAATATATGGATTATTATTTGATTTTGTGTTTAAAACAAAATGGAAAAGGAAAGGATAATTCTTGACTTGTTTCTACATCTTTCTTTAACCTAACCATCCTCACCTACCCGTAACCTTGGATTAAACTTTCCTTCTATGTTTTAAACTCTAATTAAATAATAACTCAAACATTTAACCATGGTTTGAGATGAGAAGAAATAAAATATATATAGATATATTTCATTTCTTTTCTAAGATTAATCTTTTCTCTTCTTCAAAAGAAAAGCCATCATCTTCCTCCTTCTTCTTCCTTTGCTCTCTAGTTTCTTCTAGTGAGAAAAACATACATCAAGAAAGGTTTTTGAAGTGAGAATTAGAACCACAACATCATTCTACACAAGTTTAGCCCACTTGTGTAGAATGTTATCTTCATTTCTCCTCTTGAAAAGTGAAGTTGCAAGTTTGGACTAGGAGCTTCGGGTGGATCGTCGTGGACGCTAGAAGACTTCAAGAGAACCTTCCTCCAACACTCAAGAGGCCAAAAAGTCCAGCGAAGGAAGCTACAAAGGTTGTAGTCTCGAAACCCTAGCCTTTGTCGCTTGTAAAATCATGAAACCGTAATTTTCTAGGATAAGATCCTTTGTATGCTTGCTTAGCACCATAAAAATTTGATCTTTGTGACATGTGATGCTTTCAAACTCTACATAAGGTGCTAGGTAAACCTAACATTGGTATCAGAGCCGGCCTAGAACATTAGGCGACACTTTTATGAAGTAAAAAACCCGATCGGATCAAAATACGATTTTTCGAGACCTTCTCTGGACAAATTTTAAAATCTTACATTTTTCAGAATTAAAAATACTTAAAAAATATATCAGGAAAATATAAGAAATACTGTGAAAAACGAACCAATGATCCGTACAAACCGCCGCGGAACCGCGGCATATCCTTGCTTAGGCCGCGGTTCCGCGGCCGTACAGAGGCTTCATTGCTTCATTTTTGCACCGTAATTCATACCACTTCTTGTATATTGTTTTAGGTATGTTTAATCTGAATTAAGTACTGTAAATTTTGGAGATGGTTTTGGACTCGACGATTCGATCGGAATTTTCATTTCGTTTCTTTTCCGGGTAAACTAGAAAGTATTGAAGTGTTTGAACGAGTATCATTTGCTCACTATTCACGGGGTTTAAATATTTTGGAGATACGTGCAAGTCTTTTTGTGGTGGACCCTCTAGAAGACAACAAACCTTAACTCGATTATGTGACCGTCTTGAACTGCCCTTAGAACCTTAGGGTTTGGGGCAGTACGGCGTACCACATGTGAGGCGTTGGCTTGACCCTTCTACGGCTGGACCGCTACTACTGTGTCACACTCCAGGGTTTTTTTTTAACTCTGCTCAAGTGTTGAGCTTTAGTGAATCTTGGGTATTTGATCGTTCGTTCGAAAATTTTAATACTGTCTGTTTATCTGGAATGTGATACAATATGTGGAATTCATATGGTTTAGGCATGAAATACGAAGTATGTGATATTTCGCATTTATGATGTCTAAAGTGTATGTGGATTCCAAATATTATAGTTTTACACTTTCTTTTCTGTGACCGTAAGTGTAGTATGTTCGATATCGCCGGTTTCGTTGCTATACATCAATGACAATTGGGGTACGCATACTTACTTACGTTGATAATATGTGATATTATGTGTTGCTGAGATATGATGTGCAGGATTGTCGCGATCGAATAGCCGGGTTTTTTTTATGTGAGATGAGAGTTTTATATTTTCATTCATGTAAATTCAAATGTAATGTAATATTCTTTTATTTGGGGCACTTCCGGGTTGAGGTTGTGTCACCAGTGTTGTATATTATTTACTTTTCCGCATTAGGATAGACCCAAGGAGGGGAGCACAAGTGACCGGGTTCTGGGGTTCAGTGGGAGGCCAACTCGAGGAGTCGAGACCGGGTCTTCTAAACTCCAGGATTGGTAGGGTCGCTTGCCACTCTCGTAGGGGTCTAGGGGTGTGGGCTTGGCTATTCATCGCGACTGTGGAATCCGTATTTTCTATTGTTGGCTAAATACTAAATACGGACGTCCTAGTATATCCCACATTATATATATGTTTCTGCTGCCTGTGTTCTGAGATATCTGAGACGAATGACATATTATATATATGATATATAGTAGACGTTGCTTATGTTTTACACCCGTGCTAGTCCCGTCCCGGTATGCCGTTAGTTAAGTAACCTAACAGTGCATAACGGAACATTGCGGCGAATGCGGATGGCATAAGCGTACGTGTTATTTTCGTTTCTTTTCCGTGATTGGCTTAAGGACTTAAATGATGGGATTACATTAATATGATTAATGTAAAGAAAATAATCCTAAAAAGATGTTGTAGAATCGGATTTGAAAACCACTCGGCTCTTTATGAAAAAGCTGTATTTTAAAAATTGCGGAGCACAAGCCACTCCTTTTCAAAACCATTTGATTCTACGACGATATCAAGTTCAAGGTGTTAAAGATTTTCTTTAAAAAAATCATCCGCAACCCTCCGTCATTTTAGGAAGTAGAGTATTTAGTATTCGTGCTACGTTTGTTGACTTTAGTTAAGGCGTAGTGTACGGTAGCTAAGTGATGTCTTCCTACACTGCATATGATGTAGATTAATTAGGACATTCATGCGACTTTGTTGACCATAGTTAAGGGTCATATGGGTGGGTCTAATTGATCAAGAAATGACGGGTAGAACTTGACTGGTACTTATGATTTGTTGACCATAGTTAAGGTCATAAGTACTAGGGGTAAAAATTACATCGGGAATTTCAAGTGTTGAAATTTGCAATGAGATTGCATACCTTCCATGTGATGGTTGGATCCCGATCCCACTGTGGGCAATAGTTGCTCTTAGGAGAGTTTTGCAGTTTACAATTAGCTAACTCATTAGGTGTCTAGAAAGGTGTTAACGGGGCTACGCCTCTGGGAAAATGAGGTTTATTTTAATTAGGTCCGTGCGAAAGCACAGGGAACCTCCCTCAAGTACCGACACTGGCCAGGCTGAACGGTTAGCGAAGTTGTAGACTGTAATTAATCCTGGCTAGTTTTCTTTTTAAGGTTTGAAAGAAAAACTTGATTAAAGCAGTGGGAGACATCGATTAGACAAGATAATAACCAATCTGATCTATGCAAGAGCTTTCGCTGAGTGTATTCTTTTCTCTCTCTTAATGGCAGATACCAATGACTGGACTCAAGCTTCTACTAGATAAAAATAAACTGAATGAGACCAATTATATATACTGGTTGAGAAATCTGAAAATAGTCTTGACTTATGATAAAGTATCATATGTCCTCACGGCTTCAGCCCCGCCCGTCCCAGGTCCAAAATCCTCAGTTACGGACATTGAAGTCCGCAAGACATGAGACGCTGACTATGCCACGGCCAAATGCCTCGCGCTTGCATCGATGGATAACACACATCAAAAGCAGCACGAGGATATGGACATTCACGATATATTGCTCCATACAAAGGAGTTGTATGGAGAGCAATCCCGCGTATTACGATACGAAGCATCAAAGAAATTGTTTCAGATGCGAATGGCCCCTGGCACATCAGTAGGAGACCATGTTCTGAAGATGATAGCTCTTATAGAAGAGCTTGAGGACCTTGGATGGACTATGGACAATGAACAATATATAGATATTATTCTGCAGTCCCTCCCCTCCACCTTTGCTCAATTCATAGTCAACTTCAACATGCATGGCATGGAGAAGGAGCTACCTGAACTCCTTAATATGTTAAGGAGTGCAGAGAGCACTATGAAGTCAGTAAAAACTCCCATTATGACTGTTGGACAGTCTTCCTCTTCTCGCCCAAAGGCTAAGGCCAAGGGAAAGAAAAAGAAGAAAACCACCAATCCTAAGGGTGGAGTTAAAAAGGTGAAGGGAAAGGAAAAGTCCAAAGCTGGAGACTTGGGGAAAGGCGAATGTTTTCATTGCCACAAGACATGACATTGGAAGCGCAACTGTACAGAGTACTTGAACCTCAAGAAGAAGCATGGGGATGATTCCGCTTCAGGTGTGTTTGTGACAGAAAACTGTTTTTCAATAAACTCTGCTTCCTGGGTATTAGATACCGGTTCAGGTTCTCATATTTGCAATTCTATGCAGGGACTAAGAAATAGCAAAGTTTTGAAGACAGGTGACCATACTCTCCGCGTTGGAAATGGTTCCAATATACATACAGCGCAGTGGGAGAGTATCACTTGGGGTTGCCATCTGTATGTATTTTGGTTTTGAACCCATGTTATTTTGTACCAAGTATGCTATGTAATATAATATCAGTTTCTTTGTTAGACAATGAAGGATATAACTTTATATTGCAGAACAATGTTATGAATATTCACCTGAATCAAATGTTGGTTAGGTATGGTACACTTAATAACGGGATATACGTCCTAAATCAACACACAGTTTTCAGTATACAACACACTAATAAAAGAAAACTTTCAGAATTAAATGAAGCTTTTCTTTGGCACTGTAGACTTGGTCATATTAACGAAACAAGACTAAACAAGTTACACAAAGATGGATATGTAAACTCTTTTGAATATAAATCTTATGCGACTTGCCAGTCTTGTATCAAGGGTAAAATGACCAAAACTCGGTTTACCGGACACGGAGAAAGAGCTACTCAGCTCCTGGGCCTCATACATAGTGATGTATGTGGGCCAATGTCTACACAGGCTAAAGGCAGTTTTTCATACTTCATTACATTCACTGACGATTTCTCAAGATTCGGTCATGTATTTTTATTAAAGCACAAGTCCGAAGCTTTCGAGAAATTCATTGAATATAAACAAGAAGTAGAAAAACAAACCGGCTTGAGTATCAAGATGCTTCGATCAGATCGAGGTGGGGAATACCTTAGTACAGAATTTGCAAACTTCCTAAAAGAGAATGGGATTCTCTCTCAGCTCACTCCTCCTTACACACCACAGCTCAACGGTGTGTCTGAATGACGGAATAGGACCCTATTAGATATGGTCCGATCCATGATGAGTAATGCTGAGTTACCCGTCTCATTTTGGGGGCATGCATTGGAGACTGCAGCATTTCTGCTAAACAGGGTTCCGACCAAAACCATGTTTACCACACCATATGAGATATGGTATGGGAAGAGACCATCTCTTAAAAGAATTAAGATTTGGGGTTTCCCGGCCTATGTTAAAAAGCAGAATCCGGACAAACTCGAGACACGGTCAGTCATGTGTAATTTTGTGGGGTATCCAAAGAATTCTTATGGATATCTATTCTACCACAAAGAGGAACAAAAGGTGTTTGTTTCTCATTATGCCACATTCTTGGAAAAAGAGTTTTTCATAGATAAGGATGATGGCAAAGTGGTGGATCTAGAAGAGGTTCTAGAGACACAAACTACAAATGACGATTTAGTTGAACCGGCTGTTACAATAGAAACTGAGGAACCTCGGCCACTCCGAAGGTCTGGTAGGACTTCTCGCCCACCAGAGAGGTACTACGGTTTCCTCATTGATGGTGACGGAGAAGACTGCATCATGGATGATGATGATCCTACCAGTTTTCAGCAAGCTATCACGAGTGGTGACTCTGTGAAGTGGCTGGATGCCATGAGATCCGAAATGGAGTCTATGTACACCAACAAAGTATGGACTTTGGACATTGTACCCCCTGGGGTAAAACCTGTGGGATGCAAATGGATCTTTAAAAGAAAGATTGGTGTAGATGGGCAGGTAGAGACCTATAAGGCAAGACTTGTGGCAAAGGGTTTTCGCCAAAGACCAGGTTTGGACTATGACGAAACTTTTTCGCCCGTAGCCATGCTTAAATCCATTCGGATCCTACTTGCTATTGCTGCTCACTACGACTATGAAATCTGGCAGATGGACGTTAAAACAGCATTTCTAAATGGAGATTTAGAAGAATGCGTTTATATGGATCAGCCAGAGGGCTTTATTGATAGTGGGAGCAGCGGGAAAGCATGTAGATTGCTTAAATCCATATATGGGTTAAAGCAGGCATCTCGGAGTTGGAACATCTGTTTCGATGATGTTATCAAAGAGTTTTATTTCATCACAAATCCAGATGAACCTTGTGTTTATAAGAAGGCCGTAGGAAGAGCTGTTACATTCCTCGTATTGTACGTGGATGACATTCTTCTGATAGGAAATGATGTTCCTATGCTACAGTCGGTCAAATCTTTCTTATCACTAAGGTTCTCCATGAAGGACCTGGATGATGCCACATACATCCTGGGCATAAGGATCTATAGGGATAGATCTAAAAAGTTATTTGGATTTTCCCAAACCAGGTACATCAACACCATACTAAATAGGTTTAGTATGGAAGACTCCAAGCGGGGTGCCTTACCCGCTTGCCATGGAGTCACTCTCTCCAAGGATTCTTGTCCAAAGACCGATGAAGAGAGAGCTCGCATGAGCATTATACCCTATGCTTCGGCAGTAGGATCTATAATGTATGCGATGTTATGTACACGCCAAGATGTAGCTTATGCACTTAGTGTTGTAAGTAGGTATCAATCCAACCCAGGGGAGAACCACTGGACAGCTGTGAAGAACATTCTTAAGTACTTCTGAAGGACTAAAGAATTGTTCTTGGTGTATGGTAATACAGATCTCCAAATGGAGGCCTTTACCGATTCGAGCTTCCAGAGCGATAAGGACGACAGCAAATCTATCTCAGGGTTTGTATTTACCCTCAATGGAGGGGCGGTAAGTTGGAAGAGTTCCAAACAGGATACCGTTGCAGACTCTACGATGGAGGCTGAGCACATTGCTGCAAATGATGCCGCCAAGAAAGCCGTCTGGATGAAGAAGTTCGTCTCGGAGCTAGGAGTAGTTCCAACAATTATTAATCCAATACCCTTGTATTGTGATATAATGGGGCTATGGCGTTAGCCAAGGAGCCCAGGTCCCATCAGCGGTCCAGACACATCCTGAGGCGCTTTCATTTGATCCGGGAGATTGTAGATCGCAGCGAGATCGAGATTAAGAGAGTAGACACAAAGAATAACGCCGCGGATCCACTCACCAAGGCCCTCCCTCAGCCGCAGCATGAGCGACTTTTTGAGATGTTGGGTATGAGATACGCCAATAACTGGCCTTAGTGCAAGTGGGAGATTGTTGGATATATATATGCCCTAGAGGCCATTATGTGATAGTGGATGTATTTATACATGTGTATATATATATTCGGTGTACATTCTTGCTCGACATGATAGTATACTATCTGGTTCTTCTTTATCTGACATGTTGATTTGATCATGCTTTTATTCATTCATACATGCTGATAAAGCCCTGAGGATATCGGCTTGACTACAGAGATTATGATAGAGATCATACTAGTGGGACATCTGTAGTCTATAAGCATATCCTGGAAAGTCCCTAGTCATGGGTATATCGAGACGGGGCATTGATATACCAGAGTAGACTAGCGTATATGATACTAGACCCATACGATGGGCAATGAATGTTCCCACGTTCATCGATGTTTGACATCAAGATCATATACGGGTGCTCAGTGGTGAATGAGTACACTGGACGGACTCACCGAGAACTCCTATATGGAATTATATCTATCGTCGGATAGCAGTTCTCAGATGACACTGGTACAGGTTAGTCTGTAGACCCGAGATCGTCATAGAGTCTTGTGTGTTCTCCCACTGTACTTTGATTGCCACCCTACCACGGCTCTTCTGAGTTGTGCAAACAGGTGGCCGTTGGGTACGGTCCCGAGACACATGAAGGTAATGAGCGATAGGAGGGGTTTCGTCTCTCCCGGTATTGGGAGTTGATGTTGTGCTGTGCCCGACTGGTTATATCAGCAAGTCCCTGGCCAAGGCTGCTGAGATTTGCTGATAAGTGTTATCAGTAGTTTCTCGATCTGTTATAGACCATTCACCGGCACGACTTATTGAGTTATTAGGGTCGACATGACCATCCCTAGGCTCGATATGCAGCATATCTGACGAAGACACCGGACTGTACGGTAGTGTTGCCGGTTGGCTCGACGGGAGTTGTAGCAGGCTCACTTGTTTTCTTCTGATCGCTCAATACCCGGGTGGCCGTTACGTTTAGCTGACCGCTTGCGACTTGGGGGTGCTTGATATGATCATCACCCACTGCCGGCGTATTGACGAGTCTTAGAGTCCCACAAAGGAGTTACCTGGTCCAGGCGAAACGTTGTGGTGTGCGTATGCGATATGCGCATAGACCCGATTAAAATGCGCGTATAGGATACCGTATATTGATCGGGCGGATTTCTTTTGGTGGGGTCATATATGATATAGCCGGATTGATAAATCAAGTGTTGATTTATCATTTAACCATTAGTTTTCTCACTTGAAACCTTTTCTTGTTCATGATGGATGTATGCATGCATGTATGCTATCTTTCTTTTAGTTTCATGCACATATGGATATGCATACATACATACATACATACACCATCTATCATAGTTGATTACACATGGATAATGGTGGCAATATAAGACTCACACCATGGATGAATATATGGATTATTATTTGATTTTGTGTTTAAAACAAAATGGAAAAGGAAAGGGTAATTCTTGACTTGTTTCTACATCCTTCTTTAACCTAACCATCCTCACCTACCCTTAACCTTGGATTAAACTTTCCTTCTATATTTTAAACTCTAATTAAATAATAACTCAAACATTTAACCATGGTTTGAGATGAGAAGAAATAAAATATATATACATATATTTCATTTCTTTTCTAAGGTTACTCTTTTCTCTTCTTCAAAAGAAAAGCCATCATCTTCCTCTTTCTTCTTCCTTTGCTCTCTAGTTTCTTCTAGTGAGCAAAACATACATCAAGAAAGGTTTTTGAAGTGAGAATTAGAACGACAACATTATTCTACACAAGTTTAGCCCACTTCTGTAGAGTGTTATCTTCATTTCTCCTCTTGAAAAGTGAAGTTGCAAGTTTGGACTAGGAGCTTCGGGTGGATCGTCGTGGATGCTAGAAGACTTCAAGAGAACCTTCCTCCAACACTCAAGAGGCCAAAGGGTCCAGCGAAGGGAGCTACAAAGGTTGTAGTCTCGAAACCCTAGCCTTTGTCGCTTGTAAAATCATGAAACCCTAATTTTCTAGGATAAGATCCTTTGTATGCTTGCTTAGCACCATAAAAATTTGATCTTTATGACATGTGATACTTCCAAACTCTACATAGGGTGATAGGTAAACCTAACAGTTGCATTTGACCTTGGAGGAAATTGGAAACCGCAGGATATATTTTAAAAACTGGATTCATTTTAAAAAGCGGTTTTCCCTTAATATATGCATATTACTGTTCCATGTTGCATGATTTACAGATATGCTTACATTCTGTTATACGTTGCATATATCATGCTTTACGATTTTACGCATTGAGATATACTGATTTCATGAGATTTCTGGATTTGAGAACCGTGGTTATTTCAAAGGAAAGTATGTATTGTTTTAAAAACCCGGTTTCTCTTGATATGATATTTCAGTGCATCCACCATGTGTTTTCTCGGTTCTGAGATTAGCATGCGACACTCGATTCGAGGAGGAGGAGGAACCGTCTGCGGATGCATGGTGGACCCGGTGAGGTATCCCGGGGCAAGATGGTCGCAGATGATGGCGTTGAGCCTGGCAGGGGAGCACTACCTACCGGTGATAGTATTTGAACTCGGCGGTTTATCCGGAGGATACCGACCGGAGTAGGGAGATTGACATGAGGGCCAATCTGAGGATGCGGCGCCTGAGATATGAGGATTTACGTGTCGATGCTGGACACGGGTTTCAAGATATTTCGAGTGTCAGTGTTGGACACTCAGGTTACATGTTTTGGTGTGTCATTGATGAACACACACATTCTTGATATCCTCATATATTTACATGCATATGCTATTACGATGTTTCGAGTGGTAGAGATCCACATGTATATTCGCATTGATTATATTATTGGACGATATTCACTTGCATACTTGCATTTATTTATTGTTGGCATATATTTACATACGGTCACCCTAAATATCATAGTATTATCTTTATGATATAGTTGACCTAGGAAATCGTTATTTTATTCGATTTCTACCTGATGATGTTTTCTACTCATGAGTTGGCAACTCACCCCCGTTTTGCCACAGTTATTGCAGGTTGAACGCATGGATCGGTAGCGGCATCGTTGGCACACAGCTTGCATTCGAGTGACTTGCTTTGGTAGGTGGGACAGTTGTATCATGCCCACTCTTGTACTTATTATTCATATTGTATTTAGTCAACTCCATCAATCAAAACTAGTATTTGTATAAATCGTAAGACTTAGTGAGACTTGTAGTTGCGAGATTTGAGCGATGGGTTTTATTTTCGCTTTTTGGGTTGATGTCTTGCCTTATTTATTACCTTTTGTGTGGATCTTCGCCGATTGGGCGTCGTATACTTGTTTTATTACTTGCGTGGTTGTGAATCCGCCGTTTGGCGAAGAGCTAGCTCCCGCTTGGGGATGCCTTTTATATTATCATGTATTTGTAGTTTTGGATCAAAATATACAAAGGATGTGCTGCCCAAAATTTTAGAAAGACGAACATGTTTTACTACAAGTAGGATAAACTTGCATTTTTCATGTTCCTTTTTTATGCATTTAAGAAAACACTTTTCTTCATTATACCTTATTTCAAAACTGCACCTCTTTTATTCTTTAAAAGATTTAGATTTCTGGGTTTTAGCTTACTTGGATTTTGGTACGCTTTTAGACGTTGCGTGATTTAAGTGCTGGTCACGAGCTAATATTTTGGGTCGTGACAGAGTTTGTATTAGAGCGCTAGGTTTAACATTTGTTCGAGTTTAGGTTTGACTATGTGGTGTCTGGGGCGTAAATATTCGGAACCTAGGCTTGACCTTACGGAACTTAGACTTGGACAGGGGGGTTTTAGATCCGAACTTTCGTTACATAGGCTGACCCTGATTGATGGAGTAGGTAGCTTGAGTAGAGTAACATACCGTACGTTTGTTCCGCGGCATATTTACGATACGATACTCCACTTAAGAAACCTTAGGACGTACATATATTGACATCTTTGATTCTATTTGTTTCCATGATCATACTCTTATTGATTCCGTTCCTCCTTATGATGATGCATCCATTTTGGGATCTGTTGATTCCTTTTATTCTATTGATATGTTTTTATCGATACATGCTTGAGGTTCCTGTCACCGTGGTTTGAGCACAGATTGAGCAGCTGCTAGTGATGCGGTCAGGGCGAGCTCGTCATGGATGAGAACTGACCATCGTGTTTTCTGGTGACACGAGAACGTCTCGATTTTGTATTGGTGTTGTGACTTCTCGTTTGAGACGAGTGTTCGGCATTGCACCGTATGATCGAGACGTCGATAGAGGCTGCCAGTTGTGAGAGGACTGTTGATGTACAACATACCTCAGATATTATGATGTCGTCTACCGTGTGGACTGATGACCCAGCCGTTGCTGAGATTGATGTGATGTCGCTTCCAGAGCTTACGAGCTGAGATCGCTGGAGCTTTCAGGCAGAGATACGACAGATGATAGCTAGTCTATCTTGAGTTGAGAGACGAAGGGTATTCACATGTTATCTAGGCGAAGTTAAAAGTTCGAACGAATGTCAGAAACCTATTTTTCCAAGTTTAAAGTATTCGGAGGAACATGCAAGTAATTTTATGGACCCTCTAGAAGAATGAAACCCTAACTCGACATGATGACCATGGAACCGCATTTGAACCTTAGGGTTTGCGGCAGTTTAGCTTTGCCATCAGTGAGGCTTGGGTTTTCCCTTCTACGGTTGGTCCATAGGTACTGTGGCGTGTACTAGATATTATTAAACTATGCTCAGAGTTGAGCTTTCAGGTAATTATGGGACTTTGACAAATCGAACGAAAAGTTTAACGTCGTCCGAATATCATGTGATAGGAGACCAGTAAGTGGAGCATCTTCAGATAGAGGACCTCACCCAGATGCGTGGTGAGTTGATCGAGAATGGACGAGTATTGAGTATTCCTCCGATGGTATGGATGAGTTCCCGAGGACGTGTTCGGCTAGAGATCTTCTACAGAGTGATGAAGATACCGAGTTCATGATTTCGAGTCCGTGTGAGAGACTCCGGATTGACTGTAACCGAGACAATTGCAGTACGCAGATAGCATGACGTGACATCGAAGCAGACGATAATAAAGGCGAGTGGAACAAGTGGTTCGTGCGAGATGTCAACGAGCTGTTGCTACTCCCCATTGAGATTAGAGATCTGATATGTATACAAGGGAGTGAGATACCACCAGTTCCTGAGGAAAAGCTGTGCTGAGAACGTAGATGTCCAGAAAGCGAGAAGAAGATTAGGTAAGAGTACCAGCCTCCGTATAGTTCGGCATGGGCAGGATCGAAAGAGACCCTGAGAAGGTTCCTTCCAGGACACTGCCGCAATAAGATTTACACCCTGGATCAGACGTGTGACGTGTATTTAGAGGACCAGAGGCCAACGCCAGTGACGTGCTGCTTTATGAGTGGTCATACTAATTGGCCAAGAGTTGACTAGAGAAGTGCCAGAGCGGAATTGTTTCCGTTAGCACATCTGACTGAACCGATGAGCTGATGGATTGCGAGATTGGTAATCCACAGAGAAATGAGGACCCAAAGACAGAGGACGCCAGACCATGAGCAGGACGCAAGCGGATGTTCTTGCTCTGCCAATTTTGGGCGCGCCAATATTTTTCGACATAGTAGGAGGTGCACCTCAATGTCATTTGCTACGATTTGCGTTGTGATCTGAGTATCACGCTTATATCGCTTGGATTTGAGTTTTAATGATCGAGTTTCATGATATTGATTTCGTGCACCATGGCTGCACCTACTGGGTACTTATATTTTTGTGCATAGTCATCGCACTTGATATACGATTTACACACTGTTGTATTGGTTTATGATTTGTGCATATCTATTGCACTTGATATTGATTTTGTGCCTTGGCTGCACATGTTTATGATTTCCTGGATTTCATACAGTTGAATTGATTATGTGCCTGTGGTACGCACTCGATTTGATCTTGCACTCGGTATAGCTTATATGTGCTTGCAGTGCAGTGATACGTGTTTTGTGTACGCAGTTGCATACGTTTATGATTTTATACACCTTGGTACACTCGGTGTTGCTTTTTACGCACTTGAGTTATTGATTGGTATTTTGTGCATTTGATGCACTAGATTGGTATTTTTGTGCATTTGTTATACCAGACTTATATTTTTCATACATGCTATTGCACCAGATGTTTTTTTTACGGACCTGACGCTTGATTTGGATTTTCGCGCATGTTATGAGATGTGATTTTGTGCACACCAGATGCACTCAATTGAGATTTTCGTATACAATAGATGCACCAGATATTGTTGTCGTGCACACCCGTTGCACTGGACAGATGCTTTCGTGCACACCCGTTGCACTTAGTTTTGCTTTGTGCATATTGTGTCACCTATGTTTGGATTTGATTTCCGTGCGCACCAGACGCACGTGATTGTTGGATATGTCTTTTGAGGCTGATTTTGCTTTTGAGCACCTTGTTTTCACATTGGGCACTATATTGTGTATTAACCAAACAAGACTGATCTGGGGACAGTACCTGAGTATTTTGCATGCACTAAAAAGTTAACAAGAGATTTTCAAAAAGGAGCTATAGTCTCACTATTTTCCTACGTGTCTGTGAGCGACACGAACGTCATAAAGGAAAACCTTTTGGGATATTTCAAGACGGCGGAACGTATAATTCGAGCAAAAATATATATAAGTATATTTACTACTTTAAAATGAGCATCTGCCCCTTGCGCCGTGAGTTACGCATCTCACGGCAATTCAGAAAAAATTTTGCATGTGTTTTATTCGGTTTTAAGACTTTTCCAAGGATGCGTGCTATATATATGTATTATAGTATTGGACTATGCATATTGGATTTCAGTTGGGGATTTTGAGATCTGTATATCCATTGTAACTCCGATGATATGCGTGCAAATCCGATGATTTGCGAGACGCTTGACAGAGTTCGATTTTGAGTTTGTATTCGTTTTCAGTCCCACGCGATGCGTTGTGGCTTTCGATACCTTCCATGATTTCGGAGCCCCGCCGATTTGAGTTGATTATTAAAATGTTTTAGTATTTGGGGGTTTAAATTTAAATTCGGGGACCGAATTTTTTTAAGGGGGAAGATTGTAATATTTCAGAAAATATAAAATATTATTTTTGGAATTTAATATTAAAATAATAAATTTCGTGAAAACTACCCGATTTGCGAAATTTGGATTTTCGTAAAAAGGTATAAATATATACCAATAATTGTGATATAATTGGAAATTAAAGTGATTTACTCATTTAAAAATATATTTATCGGATTTGGCATTTTTAAAATTTATTATATGCAGTTTGGATAAAACCCGATTAGTGCACTGCTAATCGCGATTAAGCTAAATCCGTGTTTTTACAGTTTTCAATGGTTAGTGCACCGTGTCATATCGCATTTGATTACATGTTATTTCTTATGTTGTTTTGGGGTATTATGTGATTTGGTTTTAAAATTAAAAAGAAAAGAAAATGAAAGAGGGTAAAATGGTAAATAAGTGTGGGAGAGTGAGAATAAGTGAGTGATAGGGGGGCTGCCTCATTCTTTCCCCCATCATTTTCTTTTTCTCCCTCTTCATCTTCACACTCCCTCTACCTTCACCCCAAGGAATCATCTAAAATTCTTCATCCAAACCCTAAACCCCCTTCACAAAAGATGATCCCCACTTCATCCTCTACACTTTGAACAAAGAAAAGTTGGATTTTGTGGACTTGGGACAGCTAGGGTTTTTCTTGGGTTATCCAAATGAGGTAAAATTTTCTTCAATTAGTTTAGTTTATGTTTTCCTAGCATTATAGTATAGTTAGGAGTTGGTTTAGTGTGAAATGGTGAAGTTAGAAATTCCTAGAGAAGGGTTTGAGTGTTGTGTGGATTGGGTGATGACTAGTGGCTGTTTATAAGACCTAGAGATCGATTCTTGACCTGGACCAGTGACCAAACCCCAAAATACGAACTTTAGATTTGTCGATATCGGGTTTTTATGGATTTAGTGATGGTATTTAGAGATCTGGGATGATCCGAGACCATTGTAAAAGAAGTTCCATTGACCATGAGACGTGCAGGCAACCATGAATCACCCCCTGAAACCTGAGCCCCTACCCCCTTAATCCGACCGCAGATTTAAGTTTATTGGCTGCAAATTGCGGCCATGTCGGGGCAATTTCGTATGAATTTTGGACCATAGCTTCCTTATCAGATATCTAGACTAACCCCATATGCAAAATCCCTTAGTTTGTCCTATAGAGAAATCTGGGAGGGGTTTTCCTAGGTTGTTGTTTTCGTGTTTTACGATTCTGAATTCTTAGGCTTTGGTATTTGGTATTGTATTTGGTTGTTGGGCGTTTATACGTCAACAACAAGGATTTGTTTGGTTGTTTTGCATGCGAGGCTATAGGTTCTAACCTATAAACGTACCGTGTGCCATATTGGTTTTCCGAACTTGATTTAATAGCAATTGTGATATATGTTGATATTGTAGGTACCTTCGCGTGGATTCCGAGACGATGGACCATGGCGTCATCGACTTCGGCGAGTAAGGATCAAGGTGAGTAGATCTATATCTACGGGGAAGTCGGGTGGATGGCGTATAGCACCCCCACAAATTATTAAATGGAAACCGATCTCTAGGATATAGTCGTAGAAACCTAGATTAGGAAACTAGGAATATGATTTAAAGGATAGTTAGAGATGATATTAGTGATATGACTTATAAACTTGTAGTTGCAATATAATAGGTATGATTTTTAGGATAGCATGACACTTGACGTATATGGTAAATTGTATATATAAAATTGACTTGATATGAGATATTAATGTAATGGAAAAGAGTTTACGTTCTGATATGACGATTTGGTGTGATATGTCGTTATATGGATAAGAGCTGATATGTGATAATTGATACCTTTATCAGTCCCATGACCTGAGATTGATACGGATGTGACCGGAGAAATAGGTATATATATATATGGATAATGTTGTGAATCTTTGATGATAAGCCGTACGAAACGTAAGGTTCGTACCTTCCTTGTCACATAGGTTGTTAGCATCCTAAATTGTTTTATGACGTCGTACGATGAGTTCCCGTACGTGATGAGTTAATTGAAGATGGATACATACCCTTGACTAGAGGAGGCCGATTGATAAATTCACCGACTCGGTCATGTTAGATACGTATACCTTATACCTTTTAGCTCTCATTTTACTTTATGCTACGTTCATGTCATTACTATTGCATTTCATATACTTGTGCTAGTACACCTACACCATTATCGATGATGCGTATGTCACACTTAACAGATTTGCCGGCTCACACACTTCATCATCGATAATTGTCATGTCACTACACAGTAGAATTGATGCGTCATGATATGACTCCTCGCATAATTTACTTGCTATAGTCGCATATACACCTTTATATATGATGTTGCATTTGACCTTGGAGGAAATTGAGAACCGCAGGATATATTTTAAAAACTGGATTCATTTTAAAAAGCGGTTTTCCCTTAATATATGCATATTACTATTCCATGTTGCATGATTTGCGGATATGCTTACATTCTGTTATACGTCGCATACATCATGCTTTACGATTTTACGCATTGAGATATGCTGCTTTCATGAGATTTCTGGATTTGAGAACCGTGGTTATTTCGAAGGAAAGTATGTATTGTTTTAAAAACCCGGTTTCTCTTGATATGATATTTCAGTGCGTCTACCATGTGTTTTCTCGGTTCTGAGATTAGCATGCGACACCGATTCGAGGAGGAGGAGGAACCGTCTACGGGTGCATGGTGGACCCGGTGAGGTACCCCGGGGCAAGATGGTCGCAGATGATGGCGTTGAGCCTGGTAGGGAAGCACTACCTACCGGTGATAATATTTGGACTCGGCGGTTTATCCGGAGGATACCGACCGGAGTAGAGAGATTGACATGAGGGCCGATCTGAAGATGCGGCGCATGAGATATGAGGATTTACGTGTCGATGCTGGACATGGGTTTCATGATATTTCGAGTGTCGGTGTTGGACACTCAGGTTACATGTTTTGGTGTGTCATTGATGAACACACACATTCTTGATATCCTCATATATTTACATGCATACGCTATTACGATGTTTCGAGTGGACGAGATCCACATGTATATTCGCATTGATTATATTATTGGACTATATCCACTTGCATACTTGCATTTATTTATTGTTGGCATATATTTACATACGGTCACCATAGATATCATAGTATTACCTTTATGATATAGTTGACCTAGGAAATCGTTATTTTATTCGATTTCTACCTGATGATGTTTTCTACTCACGAGTTGGCAACTCACCCCCGTTTTGCCACAGTTATTGCAGGTTGAACGTATGGATCGGTAGCGGCATCGTTGGCACACAGCTTGCATTCGGATGACTTGCTTTGGTAGGTGGGACAGTTGTATCATGCCCACTCTTGTACTTATTATTCATATTATATCTGGTCAACTCCATCAATCAAAACTAGTATTTGTATAAATTGTAAGACTTAGTGAGCCTTGTAGTTGCGAGATTTGAGCGATGGGTTTTATATTCGCTTTTTGGGTTGATGTCTTGCTTTATTTATTACCTTTTGTGTGGATCTTCGCCGATTGGGCGTCATATACTTGTTTTATTACTTGCGTGGTTGTGAATCCGCCATTTGGTGAAGAGCTAGCTCCCGCTTGGGGATGCCTTTTATATTATCATGTATTTGTGGTTTTGGATTAAAATATACAAAGGAGGTGCTGCCCAAAATTTTAGAAAGAAGAACATGTTTTACTACAAGTAGGATAAACTTGCATTTTTCATGTTCCTTTTTTATGCATTTAAGAAAACACTTTTCTTCATTATACCTTATTTCAAAACTGCACCTCTTTTATTTCTTTAAAAGGTTTAGATTTCTGGATTTCAGCTTACTTGGATTACGTTACGCCTTTAGACGTTGCGTGATTTAAGTGCTGGTCACGAGCTAATATTTCGGGTCGTGACAAAGTTTGTATTAGAGCGCTAGTTTTAACCTTTTTTCGAGTTTAGATTTGACTTTGTGGAGTCTGGGGCTTAAATATTCGGAACCTAGGCTTGACCTTACGGAACTTAGACTTGGACAGGGGGGTTTTAGACCCGAACTTTCGTTACATATGCTGAACCTGATTGATGGAGTAGGTAGCTTGAGTAGAGTAACGTACCATACGTATGTTCCGCGGCATATTTACGATACGATACTCCACTTAAGAAACCTTAGGATGTACATATATTGACATCGTTGATTCTATTTGTTTCCATGATCATACTCTTATTGATTCCATTCCTCCTTATGATCATGCATCCATTTTGGGATCTGTTGATTCCTTTAATTCCATTGGTATGTTTTTATCGATACATGCTTGAGGTTCCTGTCACCATGGTTTGAGCACAGATTGAACTGCTGCTAGTGATGCGGTCAGGGCGAGCTCGTCATGGACGAAAACTGACCATCATGTTTTCTGGTGACACGAGAACGTCTCGATTTTGTATTGGTGTTGTGACTTCTCGTTTGAGGCGAGTGTTAGGCATTGCACCGTATGATCGAGACGTCGATAGAGGCTGCCAGTTGTGAGAGGACTTTTGATGTACAGCATACCTCAGAGATTGTGATGTCGTCTACTATGTGGACAGATGACCCGGCTGTTGCTGAGATTGATGTGATGTCGCTTCCAGAGCTTACGAGCTGAGATCGTTGGAGCTTTCAGGCAGAGATACGACAGATGATAGCTATTCTATCTTGAGTTGAGAGACGAAGGGTATTCACATATTGTCTAGGCGAAGTTAAAAGTTCGAACGAATGGCAGAAATCCATTTTTCCAAGTTTAAACTATTCGGAGGAACATGCAAGTAATTCTATGGACCCTCTAGAAGAATGAAAATCTAACTCGACATGATGACCATGGAACCACTTTTGAACCTTAGGGTTTGCGGCAGTTTAGCGGTGCCATCAGTGAGGCTTGGGTTTGTCCTTCTACAGTTGGTCCATAGGTACTGTTGCGTGTACTTGATATTATTAAACTGTGCTCAGAGTTGAGCTTTCGGGGAATTATGGGACTTTGACAAATCGAACGAAAAGTTTAACTTCGTCCGGATATCATGTGATAGGAGACCAGTAAGTGGAGCAGCTTCAGATAGAGGACCTCACCCAGATGCGTGGTGAGTTTATCGAGAATGGACGAGTATTGAGTATTCCTTCGATGGTATGGACGAGTTCCTGAGGACGTGTTCGGCTAGAGATCTTTTACAGAGTGATGAAGATACTGAGTTCGTGATTTCGAGTCCGTGTGAGAGACTCCGGATTGACTGTAACCGAGACAATTGCAGTACGCAGATAGCATGACATGACATCGAAGCAGACGATAATAAAGGCGAGTGGAACTAATGGTTCGTGCGAGATGTCAACGAGCTGTTGCTACTCCCCGTTGAGATTAGAGATCTGATATGTATACAGGGGCATAAGATACCACCAGTTCCCGAGAAAAAGTTATGCTGAGAACGCAGATGTCCAGAAAGCTATAAGAAGATTAGGCAAGAGTACCAGCCTCCGTATAGTTCGGCATAGGCAAGATCGGAAGAGACCCTGAGCAGGTTCCTTCCAGGACACTGCTGCAATAAGATTTGCACCCAAGATCAGACGTATGACGTGTATTTAGATGACCAGAGGCCAATGCCAGTGACGTGCTGCTTTATGAGTGGTCATACTAATTGGCCAAGAGTTGACCAGAGAAGTGCCAGAGGGGAATCGTTTCCGTTAGCACATCTGACTAAACCGATGAGCTGATGGATTGCGAGATTGGTAATCCACAGAGAAATGAGGACCCAAAGACAGAGGACGCCAGACCATGAGCAGGACGCAAGCGGATGTTCTTGCTCTGCCAATTTTGGGCGCGCCAATATTTTTCGACATTGTAGGAGGTGTACCTCAATGTCATTTATAGCGATTTGCGTTGTGATCCGAGTATCACGCTTATATTGCTTGGATTTGAGTTTTAATGATCGAGTTTCATGATATTGATTTCGTGCACCATGGCTGCACCTATTGGGTACTTATATTTTTGTGCATAGTTATCGCACTTGATATACGATTTACACACTGTTGTATTGGTTTATGATTTGCGCATATCTATTGCACTTGATATTGATTTTGTGCCTTGGCTACACATGTTTATGATTTCCTGGATTTCATATAGTTGAATTGATTTTGTGCGTGTGGTACGCACTCGATTTGATCTAACACTCGGTATAGCTTATATATGCTTGCAGTGCAGTGATACGTGTTTTGTGCATGCAGTTGCACACGTTTATGATTTTATACACCTTGGTACACTCGGTGTTGCTTTTTACGCACTTGAGTTATTGATTGGTATTTTGTGCATTTGATGCACCAGATTGGTATTTTTGTGCATTTGTTACACCAGACTTATATTTTTCTTACATGCTATTGCACTAGATGTTTTTTTACGGACCCGACGCATTGATTTGGATTTTCGCGCATGTTATGAGATGTGATTTTATGCACGCCGGATGCACTCAATTGAGATTTTCGTGCACAATAGATGCACCAGATATTGTTGTCGTGCACACCCGTTGCACTGGATAGATGCTTTCGTGCACACCCGTTGCACTTAGTTTTGCTTTGTGCATATTGTGGCACCTGTGTTTGGATTTGATTCCCGTGCGTACTAGACGCACGTGATTGTTGGATATGTCTTTTGAGGCTGATTTTGCTTTTGAGCACCTTGTTTTCACGTTGGGCACTATATTGTGTAGTAACCAAACAAGACTGATCTGGGGACAGTACCTGAGTATTTTGCATGCACTAAAAATTTAACAAGAGATTTTCAAAAAGGAGATATAGTCTCACTATTTTCCTACGTGTCTATGAGCGACACAAACGTCATAAAGAAAAACCTTTTGGGATATTTCAAGACGGTGGAACGTATAATTCGAGAAAAATCATATATAAGTATATTTACTACTTTAAAATGAGCATCCGCCCTTTGCGCCGTGAGTTACACATCTCACGGCAATTCAGAAAAAATTTTGCATGTGTTTTATTCGGTTTTAAGACTTTTCCAAGGATGCGTGCTATATATATGTATTATAGTATTGGACTATGCATATTGGATTTCAGTTGGGGATTTCGAGATCTGTATCTCCATTGTAACTCCGATAATATGCGTGCAAATCTGATGATTTGCGAGACGCTTGACAAAGTTCGATTTTGAGTTTGTATTCGTTTTCAGTCGCACGCGATGCGCTGTGGCTTTCTATACCTTCCATAATTTCGGAGCCCCGTCGATTTGAGTTGATTATTGAAATATTTTAGTATTTGGGGGTTTAAATTTAAATTCGGGGACCGAATTTTTTAAAGGGAGGAAGATTGTAACATTTCAGAAAATATAAAATATTATTTTTGGAATTTAATATTAAAATAATACATTTCGCGAAAACTACCCAATTTGCGTAATTGGGATTTTCGTAAAAAGGTATAAATATATACCAATAATAGTGATATAATTGAAAATTAAAATGATTTACTCATTTAAAAATATATTTATAAGATTTGGCATTTTTAAAATTTATTATATACAGTTTGGATAAAACCCGATTAGTGCACTGCTAATCGTGATTAAGCTAAATCCGTCTTTCTACAGTTTTTCATGGTTAGTGCAGCGTGTCATGTCGCATTTGATTACATGTTATTTCTTATGTTGATTTGGGGTATTATGTGATTTGGTTTTAAAAATAAAAAGAAAAGAAAATGAAAAAAGGTAAAAGGGTAAATAAGTGTGGGAGAGTGAGAATAAGTGAGAGAGAGGGGAGGCTGTCTCATTCTTTGCCCCATCATTTTATTTTTCTCCTTCTTCATCTTCACACTCCCTCCACCTTCACCCCAAGGAATCATCTAAAATTCTTCATCCAAACCTTATACCCCCTTCACAAAAGATGATCTCCACTTCATCCTCTACACTTTGAACCAAGAAAAGTTGGATTTTGAGGGCATGCGACTGCTAGGGTTTTTCTTGGGTTGCCCAAATGAGGTAAAATTCCCTTCACTTAGTTTAGTTTAGGTTTTCCTTGCATTCTAGTATAGTTATAAGTTGATTTAATGTGAAATGGTGAAGTTAGAAATTCCTAGAGAAGGGTTTGAGTGTTGTGTGGATTGGGTGATGCCCAGTGGCTATTTACAAGACCCTAGAGATCGATTCTTGACCTGGACCAGTGACCAAACCCCAAAATACGAACTTTAGATTTGTCGATATCCGGGTTTTTTGGATTTAGTGATGGTATTTAGAGATCTGGGATGACCCGAGACCATTGTAAAAGAAGTTCCCTTGACCATGAGACGTGCAGGCAATCATGAATCACTCCCTAAAACCTGAGCCCCTACCCTCTTAATCTGGCCGCAGATTTAAGTGTATTGGCCGCAAATTGCGACCATGTCGGGGAAATTTCGTATGAATTTTGGACCATAGCTTCCTTATCAGATATCTAGACTAACCCCATGTGCAAAATCCCTTAGTTTGTCCTATAGAGAAATCTGGGAGGGGTTTTCCTAGGTTGTTGTATTCGTGTTTTACGATTCTGAATTCTTGGGTTTTGGTATTTGGTAGTATTTGGTTGTTGGGTGTTTGTACGTCAACAACAAGAATTTGTTTGGTTGTTTTGCATGCGAGGCTATAGGTTCTAACCTATAAATGCACCGTGTGACGTATTGGTTTTCCGAACTCAATTTAATAGCAATTATGATATGTGTTGATATTGTAGGTACCTTCACGTGGATTCCGAGAGGATGGAGCATGGCTTCATCGACTTCGGCGAGCAAGGATCAAGGTGAGTAGATCTATATCTACGGGGGAAGTCGGGTGGATGGCGTATAGCACCCCCACAAATTAAAAAATAGAAACCAATCTCTAGGGTATAGTCGTAGAAACCTAGATTAGGAAACTAGGAATATGGTTTAAAGGATAGTTAGAGATGATATTAGTGATATGACTTATAAACTTGTAGTTGCAATATAATAGGTATGAGTTTTAGGATAGCATGACACTTGATGTGTAAGGTAAATTGTATATATAAAATTGACTTGATATGAGATATTAATGTGATGGAAAAGAGTTTACGTTGTGATATGACGATTTGGTGTGATATGTCGTTATATGGATACAAGTCGATATGTGATAATTGATACCTTTGCAGGTCCCATGACCTAAGATTGATACGGATGTGACCTGAGAGATAGGTATATATATATGGATAATGTTGTGAATCTTTGATGATAAGCCGTACAAGATGTAAGGTCCGTACCTTCCTTGTCACATAGGTTGTTAGGATCCTAAATTATTTCATGACGTCGTACGATGAGTTACAGTACGTGATGAGTTAATTGATGATGGATCCATACCCTTGACTACAGGAGGCCGATTGATAGATTCACCGACTCGGTCATGTTAGATACGTATACCGTATACCTTTTAGCTCTCGTTTTACTTTATGCTACGTTCATGTCATTACTATTGCATTTCATATACCTGTGCTAGTACACCTACACCATTATCGATAATGCGTATGTCACACTTAACAGATTTTCCGGCTCACACACTTCATCATCGATAATTGCCATGTCACTACACAGTAGAATTGATGCATCATGATATGACTCCTTGCATAATTTACTTACTATAGTTGCATATACACCTTTATATACGATGTTGCATTTGACCTTGGAGGAAATTGGGAACCGCAGGATATATTTTTAAAACTGGATTCATTTTAAAAGGCGGTTTTCCCTTAATATATGCATATTACTGTTCCATGTTGCATGATTTATGGATATGCATCATTCTGTTATACGTCTCATACATCATGCTTTACGATTTTAAGCATTGAGATATGCTGCTTTCATGAGATTTCAGGATTTGAGAACCGTGGTTATTTCAAAAGAAAGTATGTATTGTTTTAAAAACCTGGTTTCTCTTGATATGATATTTCAGTGCGTCCACCATGTGTTTTCTCGATTCTGAGATTTGCATGCGACACCCGATTCGAGGAGGAGGAGGAACCGTCTGCGGGTGCATGGTGGACCCGGTGAGGTACCCTGGGGCAAGATGGTCGCAGATGATGGCGTTGTGCCTGGTAGGGGAGCACTACCTACCGGTGATAGTATTTGGACTCGGCGGTTTATCCTGAGGATACCGACCGGAGTAGAGAGATTGACATGAGGGCTGATCTGAAGATGCGGTGCCTGAGATATGAGGATTTACGTATCGATGCTGGACATGGGTTTCATGATATTTCGAGTGTCGGTGTTGGACACTCAGGTTACATGTTTTGGTGTGTCATTGATGAACACACACATTCTTGATATCCTCATATATTTACATGCATATGCTATTACGATGTTTTGAGTGGACGAGATCCATATGTATATTGGCATTGATTATATTATTGGACGATATCCACTTGCATACTTGCATTTATTTATTGTTGGCACATATTTACATACGGTCGCCCTAGATATCATAGTATTACCTTTATGATATAGTTGACCTAGGAAATCGTTATTTTATTCGATTTCTACCTGACGATATTTTCTACTCACGAGTTGGCAACTCACTCCGTTTTGCCACAGTTATTGCA
The DNA here is from genome assembly GCA_030015575.1 of Agapanthus africanus. Taxonomy (NCBI): domain Eukaryota; kingdom Viridiplantae; phylum Streptophyta; class Magnoliopsida; order Asparagales; family Amaryllidaceae; genus Agapanthus; species Agapanthus africanus. The sequence continues at coordinate 313,861,018 of CM057338.1, read as the reverse complement.
GGTTGAACGTATGGATCTGTAGTGGCATCGTTGGCACACTGCTTGCATTCGAGTGACTTGCTTTGGTAGGTGAGACAGTTGTATCATGCCCACTCTTGTACTTATTATTCATATTGTATCTAGTCAACGCCATCAATTAAAACTAGTATTTGTATAAATCGTAAGACTTAGTGAGACTTGTAGTTGAGAGATTTGAGCGATGGGTTTTATATTCGCTTTTTGGGTTGATGTCTTGCTTTATTTATTACCTTTTGTGTGGATCTTCGCTGATTGGGCATCGTATACTTGTTTTATTACTTCTGTGGTTGTGAATCCACCGTTTGGCGAAGAGCTAGCTCCCGCTTGGGGATGCCTTTTATATTATCATGTATTTGTAGTTTTGGATCAAAATATACAAAGGTGGTGCTGCCCAAATTTTTAGAAAGACGAACATGTTTACTACAAGTAGGATAAACTTGCATTTTTCATGTTCCTTTTTTTATGCATTTAATAAAACACTTTTCTTCATTATACCTTATTTCAAAACTGCAACTCTTTTATTTCTTTAAAAGGTTTAGATTTCTGGGTTTCAGCTTACTTGGATTACGTTACGTCTTTAGACGTTGCGTGATTTAAGTGCTGATCACGAGCTAATATTTCGGGTCGTGACATATTGCTGGCTAGAAAAACCTTCTTAGGCATATTTGTTTGCCTTTTCTTTGTGCATAGGTCTTTAAGAAACTTTGCATGGGTAGGAACTTGGTCAATTACGTCTAGAAGAAATATGTTCACTTTAACTCGCTTGAACATCTCCATGATCTTCTCCACTTTAGCATCATACTTCTTGGTTTTCAAAAGATTAGGATAAGGTACTCGTAGAGCAAGAGATTTATCAATAGAAGGAGACCGGGATGTAGAAGCAGGAATAAGTATAGAGGCCGGTTGTGTATTTGAAACAGAAGGAAGTTGCTCATCATTAGACGATCTTTCATCAGAGTCTTGAAGCGTCCCTACTTGATTATCAACCTGTTTCCCTGATCTCAAGGAGGTAACAGCGTTTACTTGAGCAGCATTAGGGACAGGTTGACTAGATAAGATGTTCTTCTCTTGCTCTGCGGTTATCTGGTCAATTTTCTCTTCAAGTATCGTAATTGCTTGTTGATTGGCAGAGATAGCTTAACCAGATATTTGCATAAAAGAGGCTAACTGTTTTCTATATCAGCATAAACTTGAGCATTAGCAGAGATAACTTAGCCAGATGATTGCATGAAAGCGGCCAACTGATTTTCTATATTAGAAGAAGCTTGACCTTGAGGACCAAAAATAATAGGACATTCTTTAGAAAGATGACAGACGTCTTGACAATTTAAACAGGGAGAAGGTTGATGAACCAGTTGAACAAGGAAAGGTATCGTTAGCTTTTGAATTGAATGCCTAAGAGCAGCTAATTCTGCTTTCATACCAATAGAAGCCTTCATGACGTGTATCCCTCCCACAGATGTGGGTGTCGCCCTCTCGTTTGTGTTCTCCCATTGTATGGTTTTATCAGATAATTCTTCTATGAAGTTTCATGCATCATCTTCTTACATCATCATAAAATTGTCTTCGCACATAGATTCAATCATTAATTTAGACTTAAAACCATCATACACTATCTAGAAAAGCTCCCACTTTGCTATCACATAGTGTGGACACTTGATTAAGGGGTTTTTAAAGCGTTAAAAATATTTCCAAAAATATTCATCCCCTGTTTGACGAAAATTTCTAATTTCATTTCTGAATTTAGCAGTTTTAAAATAGGGGTAGAATTTCTTTAGAAAGATTTTAGTAAATTCCCCCTAAATATGAATAGTGTTTGCAGGTATACTGTAAAACCGATATTTAGCTTTATCTGTGAGGGCAAATGGTATGAGTCTAAGCTTAACCGTATCGGTGCTTAGCTGCTTTAATTTAAATATTTGATAAAGAACCTCAAATTCCCTAATAAAGACGTATGCATCTTCTGATTCAATACCGTTGAATTTAGGAAGAGAGTTTATGTAAGCAGGTTTAATCTCGTAGTCATAAGCGGTTGGTGGCAACATGAGGCCAGAGGGCACAGATATGCGAACAGGATAGCACCTATCCTGTAATGTAAGTGCAGTGGGGATCGTATCACCTATTTTTTTATAATTAAAATGCAGAAAAGGAAATACAGAAATTAAAACTAAAACTATAAATTAAACTACTAAAAACAGGAAATCAGAAGCAAACAAATCCGGCACTAGTTCTGAACAGAGGAGAAGAAGATGAATTGCTGCTGAAAATCTGGAGTCCAGAAGCCAAAAAAATTTAGCCTAAATGCAAATCCAGACGAATTTTGTTGAATTCTGTGCTGAAATTTTTGTGAGTCCCTCTGCTTGCTCCAAAACTCCCAAGACTGTAACTGGTTTCCTGAAACAAAAAACAAAAAGTACAAAATAAAATAGATAAATTTAATTCATATTAAAATTAATTAAAATTGCAACTGGCCTCCCCGGCAACGGTGCCAAAAACTTGATAGAGATTTTAATTGTCTCTCAAATTTAACCGCAAGTGCACAGTTAGTTCGTTATAATACTTACGAATCGTACCACAGGGAGGCATGTGAATTTTAATTAATTTTAAAAACAAATTAAAATTAAAAGATGTAATTTTAATTAAACTAACTAAAAAGCATGTAAAAGAAATTAAAATTGTAAGTTTAAAATAAAAGAGAATTTCAAGTAATAAAGAAAGCCTGGGTTTGTAATTACCTTTACTAATCATGGTGTTTTATAAGATATGTATTTTTTTCTAATTTTATATTTAAATTCATTACCATTAATCATATAAAAGCATAAAATAAACTTTTTCCGCAATGAAATATCAATCGTTTCATGAAAATATAAATCATACGATTAAAGAAGTAGCCTATCAATAACATCATCTAGCAAAGAAATTAAATATTTAGATTCTAATTAACCTAAAAATAATTAGATTTACCCTTCTACAAAATAACACATAAGTTGTCGATTTACGAATTACCTTGTTTTGTCAGAATAATCTAAATTACCCTAGATTAAGTAGGTTGAATCTACCATGATAAAAATTTCATCTTACTTTCCCTAATTAGTTTTCTAGGTCATCGAGCTATCATTAAACTAATTAGTTTATCAGTGATACTACCTTTTCCCTAAACAAATCTTATTGGCTTCAATCAATCATTTATTTATTTAGTTTATTAGCATAGCATAAAAAAGAATTAACTTTTATCAAATAAATTCATCATTAAAAACAAATAGAAAAGAATAGAGAGAAAAATTCAAACACCAATCGTAGCAAGTATAATTCAAAAACCCTAACAATTAAATCAGCTATCCATGATAGAATAAAACATAATAAAATTAAATAACTTCATAGCAAAAATAACTTACAAGAATATCCTTGATCTCTCCCAAAAACCCTAATTCAATAACTAATGGAGAGATGAAACTCTAGATGCTATACAGCGGTATTTATAGGACTTTGGCAAATTCCAAGAGTGCTTTACAGAATATTTTCGAAGATCCAAAAATCCCTAAAAATTTCCATGAAAATCTCAAAAAAAATTCAGCCAAATTGATGAAAATTTCGGCCCTGGCCGAAATGATTTGATTATGCTTCCAAATTTAGTGTGTGGCTTCATCTCAACTTGGTAAATCTTGTTCCATGCTTGATTTTTGGTAATTTTCACTCTTGGCTCTGTTTTATCTTAAAGTATTCCACATCCAACATACGTAATGCGCATTTTGTGTACTTTTGCCCTTTAGCCCTATAACCTGCATTATTTCATAAAAAATATCCAGAATAGCATTAAATAGGCAAAATAAAGATAAATATGGTTATATAAATGTGCATTAAAATACACTAATCATTAACCTCTACAGAGCAGCTAGTCCATGTTAGCAAGGGGTGAAGGCTCTACTGTTACGGTTGACGAGAATGAAGTAAGGGCTGCTATTGTTGGAGTGGTTGCAACTACTACGTCACTATGGGTCCAGCATGCACCGATGGTGGACCAGCTTCCCTAGGAGATGAAGCAGTTGCTTCGCACAGGGTAGGCACTAGTTGAAGAGCTGGAGGCGGCTATTCTTTCCTCGGTGTTGGCATTTCTTGCAAAATCATGAGCTGTTGCTCCTTGCAAAGCACGTGAGTTGCAGAGCCTACTGGCGTAGTTCACCATTGCGTTCCTTCTCCTTATAGATCTGGTCATGGTGCCATTGTTAGGCTTTGTAATTGTGCCGACATGACCTAAATGATATTCGCTATATGGGCCATCTGTGCTCGCAGCTTATCGATCTGATGTTCTCTGTCCTTTGCAGGGATGTTTTCATTAGTATCCCGTAGAAGAATCTCATCGATATGAAGCAGGTTTTTGTCTGATTCATTGATTTGAACAATCCTTTCTCGAACTTTTGGGTTGAGGGGATCTGGATTCGACGTCCCTTCAGATTGACGGTGACTTTCATAGCTTCTTATGTATGTTGCTGACCTTTTAGCCAAGAAGCCTGGTGATCATCCGGCTTGCTCATCCTGATCATTCAAAAAGTGTGGACAACTAGACGAATCGGAGAGGCAAGCGTTAGGCTACTCTAGCGGTCCCTTACTGGACTTGCGGAAGGAGTCCTTGAGGATCGTGGATTCCTTCATTTGAAGACAACCCTGCTAGCATCTGGCTCCAAGTAATCTAGAGTTGGGCTTCATTCTTTATGTGAGGAAACATAAGCTTCACCAGCGAGCCTGTTGAGGATCTTCCTTTTCTTTTGATGGAAGACTCTAGGTGGGATGGTCTTTTGGAGACTCTTTGCCTCTCGATATAACATGTAAGTCTTCTGATTAGTAGTCCCCTATTTGCGAGTGGGAACCAGTGGTGCATCCATTCCTCCCGGGCTGATCTTGTAGCTGCTGGAGGGAAGAGAATGAGTTTGTGACATGTGCAATTGCCACCTACCTTTGCTGGGTTAGGGGATGAGTGCCCTCCTCTCGGACCCTTTTAGTAGCACTTCTTCTCACGTTGCGGGAGGATCCACTTTTCTTGAGGTGGGTTAGAGCAGCTAAGCATCCCGTCCTGAAGACGATGTCGTCGTCCCCTAGGGGATCTTGCTTGGGCCACTTAGCAATCGAAAGTCTTCAAAATACCGACTTTCGTTTGGTTCCGATATGGGGAGCTAGTATCGCAAGCGGCTCCCCTGTAAATAGTGGTAGTGTCGTTTAAAACCACCTTTCCATCCCGGGCTTGGTGGATGGCCCTCCTGGATGATGAGGGAAAGTCAGCAGTGACTTGTTTGGAAACCGGCCTTTGTTCGGGCCTGGTCTGAATTTGCCCGGCTGGCCTTTGAGTTGATGTTGTTGGCCGTCTCTCCTGGAAGTAAATCTTTGCTTTGGGGGCGGAGCGCTCCACTGTTCGGCCTACAGTGCCGAAAATTCATTGATGGTGCCAAGCAGGGTCATATCCCGCGAGGCCCATATGGGACATGACAAATTTGGGATTAACCCCGGTTATGACGAACATAGTTTGTGCTATTTTGGCCACCGCCGCGAGGTCGGCTGGCGATGGTGCGTTGTTTTTGTTGTTGTGATCCATTTGTTCTGAAAGGGGGATAACCATGATGGCGTTAGTGCACAAGATGAAACGGGCCTCGGTCGATGTACTCGGCCGGACCTCAATAGTTATGCAATTTGCTTTATAGGCTTTATAATATGACATGGTAGTGTCTAAGTCGATGTTCAAACTTAGTGAAGCTTTGCCAATATGTGGATGGATTTATGTCCTAATGCAAACGGTGCTGGTCTATGAGACCAAGTGTCTTGGTGATTGGTTTGAAAAAGTGTGTCTTTGTGTGTCCTAAATACCGCAATCAATAACGGTGTCGCAGTAGGTAGCCGATAATGAGTACGAGTCGTCCACAGGAAAATGGTGAATTACTTATCTTGTTTTAGACGAATTAATAAAGAAAGATGGGATTTTTATCGTTTTATACTAAAGAGGTCTGAAAATTTTATAAAAGAAGGGCTTGTAGGGTTTATAGGATTTAGTAGTTAATGGATGGAGTTTTAAAATAATTCTTTTTATCTTTTAATTATTTAATACTAGAGAAATAGTGATGAATGTGAATTAAGGTTCTTGAAGGGATTAGGGTTTCCCTATAACTGACCATTATCCTTCCATTGATCCCTATTTATCTCAAGACCTCAACAAAGAAGGTATTAACGAATCTCAAATCATAGTCGTGACAATCATGAATTGATAGCACGCCTAATAAGAGGGTTAAGACTCATTTTTCTTAAGTTTATAAAAATTAAAACTTAAAAAAAAGTTAATGGATTTTGTTCATCCATTATACTATCCTATCCTACAAACCCTAACAAGCGAGAATTTACTCGCTCATGGGGATAAACGAAGTAAACGATGAAAGATTAAAAATTAATGTACCCATAAGAAATAACAAAATTAAAATTGCGGAAAGTAAATGCAGAAATTAAAATGCGGAAAGAAATGAGACAAGATTAAAAAAAACTACCTTTTATTGAATAAACAATTGCATTACAGACTTTGACTGTTGAAAAATTAAACTACAAACCCTAGTTTTCTCGAGAGATTTAGATTGCTCGATCGGTAGATCAGTCGATAGATAGATAGATCCTAATTGCTGTCGGTCATTTTTATAGGTTCTGGAACTTGAAACCCTAGATGTCATCTTAAATTATGTGAAAAGACGATCACGCCTCTGAATTTTCATATCCAACGGCCATGATTAGACCGCGCTTCCGCCGTCATATGCCCCTGACGGCCGCGGTTCCGCCGCTTTTTGATGGAGTCGCATCACCAGATTTTCCGTGCTTTCTTCTCTTGATATTTGGAGATCCTTTTGATGAATATATTTTGAAAATATATTTTTCTTTCTGCAGTTGCGAGATTCTTCTAAAATTCAGCAGAATTGGTTTGGTAATTCAATTTGAAGTAGATCTCCTGCTTGTATTTCAGCCCTGAACTGATTTATTATAATACATGCACAATATCTCAAATCAATTTGTTAGTAGCATTTGGTTTATTTGAGATAATATTCCAATCAATTAAATGATATGATATCTTAATAATATTGGTTAAGAATATTTGATATGACATGATATGCATATTTTAATAATTAATAATCTCATGGATATTTTATTTAAATATGGTATGCATATATTCCCCAATTATATTAATTATAAATTAAAAAACCTATGACAAAAATATTTTTACAACTAAACCCACATAGGGAAAATGACCGTACAAATATACAATAAATATAAATGATCAATACCCCCAAACTTATCTTTTGATCGTCCCGAGAAAACTATTTATATTTAAAAGAAAAAGAAAAAAAATTTAGCACACTTTCATAGGCAGCACGATTGCACTTAGCTTGTGCAACAAGCCGTTAAACCTCTAGGTGTCCCTAGTAGGAGGAGTGTTGTCTCCTGAGGGTTTTCAGCAGATTATACCCACAAAATCCCAAAATAAAAGAAAGAAGACAAAAATTACTTGCAAAGATAAGAAACAGATAAAAGAAAAACTTGAAAATAAAAGTTTCAAACTACACTAGCTTTTTAGTTGTCATGAGCCCTATCTTAATGGTCTTGAAAATATGTTAGAAATCACATCCTCCCTCAATAAAATATCATCTTTAGTCTTCCTCCCTACCTCTCCTCCAAACATCAATCATATTCCCCTACGTATGTGTAAAATTCATCCCTATACTTAGAGAATTCAATTCAAGCTATCATACCCTTTGTCCATATTCCTTAGTACTTTTTAGTCTGTGATGTTTTAGATGGATTTGCTTACACATTCTTCATGCGACCATTAATACTTCTTGAGACACTAACCAACTGATTACCGAATGTGCTCACTTATTACGGCATACTTAGCAATATCTAATCTTGCAACACTTAAGACTTAGCAGTGACCCCCAAACCAGTTAGTCTAAGACACTAGGTGATAAGGCACACTCGCTGTATTTTTTTAATGCTGCCTAAAATAATTACAGAACCAGTATTCATTTTTCTTTTAACTTTTATTTTATGTGTCATTTATATTTTGTGTTTTCAGGAAAGAGTATTTCAAGATATCCTCTATTATTCCAAGTTTCAAGATGTGTGAAAGTGTGTATAGTAGGGTATCAACATTCAGAAGTTTGGACTCAAAAAATAGGGAATATTTTTCAGACTTATTTCTATCCGCAGACTAGTAACTTCTTCATCATACTAACCCTTGGGACAGCAGCTCATGACCACATATTGTTGGCTATAATGCCCTCAAGTCAATTATTGTAATCGCAGGTACACAATTGTGATGATTGAGGAAGGACCTATACGGGTAGAACGGTCTTACTCAAAATGATAGTATGCTATCCGGTTTGCCTTTATCATCATGTACATACTTTATGTGGTATTACAGATCATTATTATATATTGATAGAGCCCATAGGATTCTTGCTTGACTATCAGCATTATGATGGCGATCATATACGTAGGAGTTGGGTGGTCTATAAGCACATCCTTAAATGTCCCTAGCCGAGGGAGTATCGAGACTGGCTATCGATACTTCGGAGTAGACTAGTGTATACTTTTCAAGACCCCGAAAAGGGGCGGTGGCCGGTCTCACAAGTCATTGGTGTCAGTCAGTCATCTAAGATAGTATACAGGTGCTCATTGGGTTATGAGTATACTGGACGGACTTGCCGGGAACATGCTAGTTGTTATTATACCTATTGTCAGATAGTAGTTCCCAGATGACATGGGTACAGGTTATTATGTCGACCTGAGATCGTCATTTTTCTTGTGTGAGTTCCCACTGTGCTTTGATTACTACCCTACCATGGCTCAAAAGAGTCGTGCAAACATGTTTTAGTTCGGTACAGTCCCGAGTCACATGGAGGCAGTGAGCGGATCATCGGGGATTCATCTCTCCCGGTATTGGGGGTTGATGTCGCGCGGTGCATGGGTGGCCATCACTAGAAATCCTTGGCCAAGGAGACGAGAATTACTGATTTGGATCAGTAGTTTCTTAGTGGGTGATGGACTTCATACCGACACGAAATATCGCGTTATTAGGGATCTGACTTTATCCACCCCCTAAACTCGATATGCAATACTCTTAGACGAACAGACCGGACTATACGTAGATTGTCACTAACAGGCTCAGTAGCGGTTCAGATGAGTTTGCTCGTCAGCCTTCCTTTCGCTCAATACCTGGGTAGCCGTTACGTACAGCTAGTGTCGCTGACGTGCTTGTGGTTAAACACACTGCCAGCGTATTGACAAGTCTTTAGAGTCCCACACAGAGGGTTTCCTTGGTTCTGAAGAAACGATGTAGTAGTCGTATTGCATACGTATGCTTACCCCAATCAGAGCAAAGCTCTGTTCAAATTCCAAGGCGGGAGACGAAGCAACGCTTCGGTTTCCCCCAATCAGAGCAAAGCTCTGCTTTGAAAATTGAAGTGAAAATGAAAGTTAAAATAAATGAAGCAACGCTTCAGATCCCCTGCGCTGCGCGCAGAGCGCCACGTGTCAAAATCAGATACGCCGGCGCAGAGAGCATAACGCCCAAGGAAGCGCGCCCAATCAGAGCAAGGCTATATTTAAAACAAAAATTAAAGAAAGCAACACTTCAGTTGCGCAAGCAATGCGCTGCGCGACACGTGTCAGCACAGTTGCACAGCGCAACTGCGCAAGTGCTGCGCTGCGCGACACGTGTCAGCGCAGTTGCGCTGCGATCTGCTCTGCGCAACACATGGCAGCGCAGTTGCGCTAGCGCAGTTGCGCTGCGCTCTGCGCTGCGCGACACGTGTCAGGCGCAGGTGCGTTTGCGCCAAACAGAATTAAAATTCAGTAAAATCTTTCTGTTCTTGTTAAAACAAGAAGATTGTCTTCTCTAAAACAGAAGCTCTTGGATCAAAGATCCAACGGTGGGGAAAATTCCCCAAATCACTCAGAGAAGGATCTCTTTAACAAATTTAACAAATTAATGAGCACTATATAAAGGCCCCTAGACCCCAATTCAAAAGGGATCATCAACATCGTGAGACATCAAGAACTTCAAAACAGAGAGAACTCTGAAGAATTTTGAAAAGAACTCAAGAAAAAGGTAAAAAAGCTTTATAATAGAAGAATTTCTTCTGGATAGATCATTGATCTAAGAACAAGATCAATGATCTTCAATAAAAAAATAAATAATAACAGTGCCTTGCACTTTTTTATGAACCATTGGTTCTGGAATTTCAGAAAAATTCTTTTCTTGAATCCAAAATTGGATCAAGTGATTGAAACAGTGCCTTGCACTTGCAAAACAGCACTGTTGCGCTCCTGGGTTGGCGCAAGCCACCAGAGAGCGCCACGTGTCAGCGGCACAACAGCGTAGCGCACTGACGCAGCGCACTGCGTTGTAGCGCTCGTGCTCACCAGAGCGTGACACGTGTCACCTCCACATGCGCTTGCGCTTAATGATTGGCGCAAAGCACCTGACAAGCCAATATCAGACAATTAATGCACTACATTATTTACTGAAGGGCCAAGCCCAATTAAAAAGGCCTAACAGACTAAATAAAATGCAATGCATTAAAAGGGCAGCAGATGCTCTGCATCATTTATAAAAAAGGGCAGAGCCCAAACAAAAAAAAATGTAGTGCATTATTAAAAAGGGGCAAAGCCCTAGCACATGCCTAATAGGCTAAAGATAAATAAAAACGTTGAATATTCCCAACTGGACTTAGCCCAATCATGGCCATAAGTCCTCAAATTAAATTGACTGAGCACGGCTGCTCTCCTAAATCAATTTACATCCGGTTCGAGGGTACATCTCCGAACTCCTCTGACTCCTATCGTTGTAATCCTTCAACGACGTCAGAGAAGTGACGGGTCCCAACAACCACACATCAATACGGACTGTGGGGTCCTTAAACTCATGGACTTATGCGTCCTTAAACCAAGATACGGACCGTAGGGTCCTTAAACCCACGGACTTATGCGTCCTTAAACTAACGGACTAATGTGTCCTTAAATATACCCATATGGACTGTGGGGTCCTTAAACCCATGGAGTTATGCGTCCTTAAACTACCAATGGACCACCATGTCCCTAAACTGGCAATGGACCGAAACGTCCTTAAACTACCTATGGACCACTATGCCCCTAAACTGGAACAATAGAGCCTCCCCCTAAATGCTCTTTTATCGGATCCAAACGATCCCGTTAAGTTGATCTTAGTCTCGAATCAGACTAACGTATCCTTAACGAACGTTTAAGTTGATCTTAGCCTCAATATGGCTAACGTATCCTTAAACTAAAACACCAAACCCAAATCTAAGTAAATACGGATTTGGACTAATCCACGTCCTACGGGCGACGGCATAACTTAGTCTCCGTATACAATCCACGGGCATCCACAAACAAAACAAACACACACGACATGAAGTGAAATTCTGGAGAAGGAGAAAGTGGTTACCGCGATGCGGTAGCGTAATTAACTGCAGGGGCTTACGCTTGAAGGGAAGAGCGTCCCCACAATCAAAAACCCCTCTAGCGAGGGGGAATCTGACGAAGTCTGCTACATCGGCCGCATCCGTCTAAACCTCCGATACACGGTGCCATAAATCAACTTGGCATCTTCGGAGAGGTGGACGGATAAAACCAAATAGCATCTGCCCTGAATCTCAGGCAAGGCGTCCCTGCGTCGGCCGCCATTCGGAGGGGAACAGATTCTGGCATGCCCGGCGGGACCTTTTCCTCTTTCCACTCCACACTTCGTGCGTCGTCTTCGCGAACGAATCGCGGTTTGTTAATGGTTGCCTTTGGGTTGTAAGTTACTAAGATTTGGTCTTTTGCCTGGCGTAGAAATCAAGCATCAATGGCCTCAAATTGCTCGAACTGCTCGAAGTGCCAATGCAACCGACGCTCCACCTCACCTGGAGGTATAGCATATGGGCCTCAAGCGGCCTCCGTCCTTACTATGCCTGTGGAGAAAGTGACTCAGGCCACCACCGGCCTGTTTTTCGGGACCATGATCCCTCCTGCAAGCTTTACCCTGCCAATACCCATACCGGAAGCTTCAAAGAAGTCGGTCTTCGATCGACTTGCTACTCCCACGGCCCCTCTCAACGGGTCGTCCAACTCCTCAGTCTTCACCAGACTGAGTCTGAACTCTAAAGGGCCCGCCAAAAACCCTATGATACCTGAGAAGGCCATTCCAAAGAAGACGGCTGCTCCCGAAGTCGCCAAAGTGGCTTCTCCTATCAAGGAGTCAGTCTTTTCAAGGCTGACTATTCCAGCTCCTGCCCCTGCTCGAGGATCTGTCATTGACAGATTGAATATTGCCACTCAAAGGACGACCTCAGTCTTTAAGAGGCTGGCACCAGCAGCGCCTCATTCGGACAGGGGACAAGATGAAGCTGTCCCTATCGCCGAGCCAGCCCCAACGGCTCGTCATGCTTGACGTCGCCACTGGCGCCGAGTAAGGATGGCTGGGGGCAACTCCTCCTCGGGGATAACTCCACCCGCTCCAATGGTGGAAGTTGATGGTGTTGTTCCAACTGGGAACAGCTTCGAACTGTTAAGGAGGATGCGTAAGAACTCTCCAACTGCTATGCTGAAAAGATCTCCTCCACCTGCAGAGAGGGTTCCGGAAACGAAGCTGGAGCAGCCCCCTCAGCGACTATCCTCCAAAATTTATAAACTCTGGCGGAGGGTTCAAGACTCCGTAATTGACCAAGGTCACTCTCGTCAGCAGAAAAGGGCGAAAGTGCAAGAAGAAAAGAACCGTCCGGACAAACAGCAAAGGACGACCACCACCAGGGTGCCTGCTGCAACGGCCCCCTCAACTTCAACGGCCCATAAGAGAAGGAGGCCAGAGAAAATTCCCACGCCCGCGGCCAATGCCAAGGGCGGCGAGCCCAAACGCCCTAAGTCTGAGGGCATAGTGGTTCATACCGTCTACATGGCGTCTGGAAAAGAGGACAGCCGTGCATCTACAGGTCATCGACCGCTTACACGGTCAGTGACCAAAGCTTGGGAGCAACAGCAAAAGCTCCAGGAGATGATGAACGCGATGGCCCCGCTCATTGGGCCAAAAGAAAGCCCTGAAACGTCCTCGGATGAACGCCAGGAGTAAGAAACTGACGCTGAATTGCTTCGTCGGATATTGGAGAAGAAGGATAAAGAGGCTGCTGAACAAGCAGGCAATATAAAGCGGATGGCCCTCCTGTTCCAAGACATGGTGGGAATGATGATCCAACAAGATCCTCCAGTTGAAGATCCCCCGATCGTCCTTGAAGACGATAGGGGAGAAACGTTAAATCCTCCACCGGCTCTATCAACAGCTAAGGAGGAGACAATCTCCAAAGCCGACTTGGACGAATATAAAGCCCAACAGATACGGGTTCATCATGCGACTGAAGCAGCCAGTCAGGTCGTAAAAACAGGACGACCATATCCGAGCTGGTACGATCAGATAAAGTACCCGCCGGGCTAACAATACCCAAATTCCATGTCTATAAGGGGACGGGCAATCCCCACCAGCATGTTGCCCGGTTCAGAGCGCTTTGCGGCAACACCGGCGGTGATGATAAATTGTTGCTTCACCAGTTCGTCGGCAGCTTGTCAGATACAGCGTTCGAGTGGTACTCTGAGCTCCCAAACGACTCTATCAAGACATTTGCGGAGATGGAACTGCTGTTTACCCAGCGTTTCGCAAGCGCCAGCGAACGCACCCCGATGACGGCATTAATTAATGCTAGAGTGAAGCCGGGCGAAACATGGGTCCAATATGCTATACGGTGGCGGAACTTATGGTCAAAATGTGGGCAACGCATTGAAGAAACTCCTGCAGTGGGAATGTTTGTGGGAACCCTCGACCCGCAAGCAACCATCTCGCAATTTATGATGTTCTTCAAGCCGACTACCTTCCAGGCCCTGATCGACAAGCTAGCACAAATGGATCAGATGGGCCATAGACCCCCTCTTCCGAAGCCGGACTCCCGAAATGAGAACGGGAAGGGGAAAGCGATCGTTGTCGCTAATGCTCAACAACGGCCGAGCAATTCGAAATCGGTTGTCTGTCAAAATAATATGCGTCCGGACATACCCCTTGAGGAGAGGCTAGGACGTCCTTACTCTTTTCCCCGAGATAAAACGAGAAAACTATTCAAGCTGGCGTTGCGCAACCGACTCATAAATCTGCCGGATCCAAAACGTCCGTCGCAGCCAAATGATGTCAATGAGCCCAACTACTGTCCCTATCATTGAGTACTGGGTCATCCGATCGAAGATTGCTACGTCTTCAAAAATTGGATTGAAGACCAGTACCAACATGGCAAGTTCGCGTTGTCCGACAGATGGAAGGTGAGTCCGCCGCAACCTCACGCCTCTAAAAGGATGAATATATTGGGGGCAACATGCTCCCTCGTTGAAGAAGCTCCATGGGAGGTCGTACTATCAGCTAAAATAAAAAGGATGCTGAACGATCTTCAAACATGCCCAGCGATCAGATGGAAGAACCCGTTGGAACCTCAGATCATTGAAGGGATGCTGAAGCCGCGTCCAACTCCAAAGACCGATGGTGGTGGCCCAAGCACTCACAACCAGCCGTCAAAATATTCGAAGAAAAAGAAGAAGAAATCCAAGAAGCCCGTGAAGCCTGGCGACAAGCGCGCGGACTTATAGAAACAAATTGACGCACTGGAAGAGTACAACCAGAAAGCACGAACTCCTATCATACTCCAAGAGTTCCTCAACCACGTTTTTCAAGAAGAAGATGAAGGGGGGAGTTCGTCGGATGAATCTGAGGAATACGTGGCGAGCTGCCATATGATCTCCCATTCGTTTACAGACGATGAGGAGACTCCTTGCACTGAAAAGCTGGGGGCAGATCCCGAGCCAAAAATTCTGGGGCCATCAGATGAAGTAATTGACGCATTCCTCAACGAAGCTCTGTTGAAAAGTAAAGCTGATCGGGAACGCGAGACGGCTATATTTGAAAGGGCCAAGCGCCAGCGACTTGATGAAAGAGCTCAGACGCTCCCGCTGGAGAAAAATACATCCATCGCGGATAAAAGCAAATTCAAGACGAGGAAAAGGTTCGCTAAGGCCATATCAATGGGTATGAAGCTACCATCCTCTGAAGGAAGCATTACTGGTGAAGTGGAAATGCACCCCTCCTTCTGTCTATATCATCGGAAGATTTCGCACCCTACCGAAGAGTGCAAAGCTTTCAACAGATGGTGGCAAGGATATGTTGCTCACCGACAACATTTTAAGCGGGAGAAGCGCAAAACTCGTCGGGAGCGGAAAAACACGACCGAGGGGCTTAACAGAACTACCGGTGATTGTCGCATGGTTAACGTCGGGGGATCACAAGTGCTTACATTCGGGAGCGATTTCGATGAGGAGCTGGCTCTTAGCCCCCTCTTTAAAGAGTCCACCTCGGGAAAAGAAGAAGAGCCGAAGGTCTACGAAAATATCCGGCTGCGTAATCGGACGCTGCCCGAAAAGAATCTCGGACCCTCAAACAAAAAAGATAAAGGGAAAAAAAAGGTCTCTGAGGATATCGCCCTAGATGACCAAGTCATGGAAGAGCTAACTGCCAAGGACCCGCCGAAGAGAAATAAGGTGGACTACAACGTTCTGGCATACTTGAGGAAGCTACCCTCGCAGCTTAGCATTCTTGATGCCCTTTTACTATCAAAAGAGGCGAGAGATTCGTTAATCAAGGCACTGCAGGAGCCGGAACAATTCCAAGCTTTCCTGGCCGAAGAAAAGATGAAGGATGAATTGGAGGAAGTGCACACGGCCGATGTCACTTTTGGCGATGAAGACCTTCTCCTTGGGACGTGCGAACACAATCGCCCCCTCTATGTCTCAGGATACTGCCACGATATAAAGATAGACAAAATCCTGGTCGACAATGGATCCTCTGTTAACCTCCTTAACGTGCGGGTGTTAAAGGAAATCTGCATGAGCGTCCAGCACCTTGCACGGGATAAGATCACCATCTCCGGGTTCGACTCCCAATCATCAAGGCTAGACCATTAGCTCGCGGATTATAAACTGTGGAATATCTCCAGTCTATATTATACTGCTGGGCGAAGTGACTGATCTTGTGGCTTCTATAGGCTGGCCCGTTATCGGAGATGATCCGTCTCGGAGTTCCAAACCGGTAAATGACGTGCGTCTTGAAGAAATGGAGGATATTCTCCGTCTTCACTTCCCTCAACGGTACTACTTCTGCCCATTTGGAGAAGTAGTTAGTCATCGCCAAAATGAAACGATGTCCCTTGGACGATGCTGGTTCGATGGGGCCAACTATGTCAGTTCCCCACATTTCGAATGGCCAGCTAGCCATCATTGGATGGAGTGGATTTGGATGCTGGTAGATAAAGTCCCCATGAATTTGGCATGAGTGGCATTGCTTCGCATATTCGAGGCAGTCCTGAATCATCGTGGGCCAGTAGTAGCCCATCCGTTTAATCTTCAACTTCATCTTTGGGCCTGCTTGGTGAGAACCGCAGAGTCCATCGTGAACTTCCTGAACGACTCTTTTTGCCTCTTCAAGTCCCAGACATTTCAACTACAGAGAATCAAATGACCTCCTGTACAGAGTATCATTGACGAAGGCGAAAGACAGAGCTCGTTTCATAAACTAATGTCTTGAGGACGCATCTTCGGGCGTTCGACGGTATCTGAAGTAGTCTATAAAGATTTCCCTCCAATCCTCGGTATGTTCCCGATCTTTTATTTGAAGGGTCGTCTGCTCAAATCTCTCCCTTTTCTTCGGATGATTCCGGAGATATTTCCGCTGGGGCAAGTACCCGACGGCTTTGTACCATGATTCTTACGTCATTGAGATTCTCATCAGCCAGTTCCTTAGCGAGCTTGGCCAACGCGTCCGCTTTGCTGTTTTCCGCGCGCGGTATGTTTTCCAAAGTATAGGAAGAGATTTGGGTCAACAGTTGCTGCACCTTCTCGCCGTACTTCACCAGCTTTGGCTTGCATGTTTGGTAGTCGTTGTTTACTTGACTAACGACCAGTTGGGAGTCTCCGTATATGAGGAGTTTTTCAATTCCCATGTCGATGGCGATCTCGAGACCTGCTATCAAAGTTTCGTATTCGGCTTCATTATTTGTCCTCGGCTCGGTTAAGGAGAAAGCAAAGCGCATTATCCCTCCTTGTGGAGTTACAAAGATGAGTCCTACCCCCGATTTGATTATAGGGGTACTTTGTTTGCGCTTCTTCATGGAAGAGTCTCCATCAAAATAAAGCTCCCATCGGGTATCACCACCGTCGATCGCGTCAAATGCATGTTCGTCTGGAAGATCGCAATTCAGAGGAGAATCGGCAGGTATCGGATGTTCAGCGAGGAAGTCGGCAATGGCCTGGCCTTTCACTGCCTTGAGAGGCTAATAGGTTATCGAGAACTCCATCAAGAGCAGGGCCTATTTAGCGAGCCGACCTGTCAATATGGCCTTCGACATCAAATATTTAAGAGGGTCCACCTTCGAAATGAGACGGACTTCATGCGCCAATGCATAGTGCCTGAGCTTTGTTATCGCGAAGATCAACGCCAAGCAGTGTTTTTCAATGGGGGAGTAGTTGGTTTCTGCTCCCAGTAGAACTCGACTTAAGTAGTAGAGTGCTCTTTCCTTCCCTTGGTCGTTCTCTTGCGCCCATAATGCGCCTAAGGAACCTTCGAGGGCGGTTGTATAAAGAATGAGGGGCTTTCCCTTGACCGGAGCAGCTAACACTGGCGGGTTCTGCAGGTATTGCTTGATCTCGTCTAGCGCGTTTTGGCATTTTTGGTCCCAGACGAACGGGGTTCCCTTCTTCATCAGGTGGTTGTAAGGACGGCACTTGCCTGAAAGGTTGGCTATAAATCGCCGTATATACACGAGCTTCCCTTGGAGAGACCGCAGCTGTTTGAGAGTCCTTGGCGGAGGCATTTCCATGATCGCCTTGATCTTTGACGGATCTATCTCAATACCTCGGTGTCGGACGATGAATTCCAAAAATTTGCCCGAGGAAACTCCGAATGCACACTTGAGAGGGTTCATCTTCAAGTTGTATTGTCGAAGGCGTTGAAATACGGTATTCAGATGCTCGAGATGTTCCTCATATGATTTGCTTTTAACCACGAGATCGTCGATATAGCATTCGACGATTTCGTGTATAAGGTCATCAAAGATTTTCGTCATGGCCCTCTGATAGGTGGCACCGGCGTTCTTTAAACCGAAGGGCATCTCCTTGTAGCAAAATATTCCCAGAGGGGTCCGAAAAGCGGTGTGCTTCTGGTCTTTGGGATGCATCTTTATCTGATTATACCCTGATGAGCCGTCCATGAAGGAGAAAACCTCATGAGTGGACATATTGTCTATCATCAGTTCGATGACTGGCACTGGGAAATCGTCTTTCGGGCAAGCTTTATTGAGATCCCGGAAATCCACGCATATGCGCACTGTCCCATTTTTCTTCATCACAGGGACGATGTTGGCGATCCACTCGGGATACTGGACCTCCTGGATGAAGCCAGAGTCGATCAGCTTCTTGACCTCAGCATTGATACTCATCTCAAGCTCGAGCCGCATTCTTCTTGGTGCCTGTTTGACTGGCTTGACGTCCGGGGATATCGCCAAGTTGTGCACGGCAATTTCTGGATCTAATCCCGGCATTTCGGAATAGTTCCATGCGAAGCAATCTCTATGCTGCATAAGCAGGTCTTTTAATGAAGCCACCCTTTCTTCAGATAGCAGCTCGCTGACAAATGTCGGTCGCGGGTCACTCGACGTCCCCAACTCAATTTTTTTGAGGTTATCTGCGGTGGTATGAATTCCATCTTCCAGCTCTTTTAGCGTTGGTGGAAATTCTGAGATCACCTCATCGTCACTGTTTTCGAAGCACCAGGGAAGGTCGTCCATATTCTCGAGCTCTTCTTTTGATATCGTTATCATATGACAAGTACGAATTCGCTTCCAAGCCCAATGTGGAACTGGTTCTGCTCTCATGGTTTTGGGTTCGTGCTTCTGTAGCGGCGTTACCCTGCAGTTGTCAGATAAAGCGAACTTGCCGAACTGATACTGATCTTCAACCCAATTCTTAAAGGTGAAGCAGTCCTCGAGAGGGTGCCCTATCACTCGGTGATAAGAGCAATAGTTCGGGTGAGAGACTTCGCTTGCTTGTTCGGAGTATTTAGACTCCGGCAGTGTAAGCATCTGATGTTTTAAAGCAAAGTCAAGTATTTTCTTCGTCTTGTCCCGAGGAAAAGAGTACGCTCGACCCATTTTCCTCATGAGGGATAGATCGGAACCGCTCGATTCCCGCTTGCGTAGCTTCTTAGTCCCACTTTGCTGTTGTTGAGCGCTTTTTTCGCCTTTCGACTTGTTTCTGCCCCTGCGTCGAGCCTTTTTTATAACAGGTTGACAGGGAGCGGTATTTTCATCTTTCACAGCCTATTGGAGGAGGCGTTGCGTTTTGGCTTTCTCGTAGATGGCCATTTCGCGGTTATGATCGTCTCGGACTTTTTGACCAGCTTCCCTTATAAGCTTGTCCATTTGCTCTTCGAACGACGGACTAGGCACTTTTGCATCAGGAACTTTTACTGGTTCAGTATTAGCGTCCTCCCATTGAGCATCCGCTTCTTCATTGAAGTCATGCATGACGTAGCAACCGTGGAGTAGCTCTCGTTTCTTGGACCGAATGTATCCAAGCCCGATTGTTTCCCATTCTCCCATTAGGCAACTTGTACTGAGTCCCGGGAACGTTCCAGACCTTATCATAGAACTTGGCTTTTCGAACGGTCTGTTTGAAGGATATCCCCTGGCGCTTCAATAGCCTTTTCAAGCCTTCTGTATAATATCTGGGGAGACGGATGTGCTGAAGCCTGTCAAGCGTAGGATCTGCGCCGTGCCAGATTTCTTTCTCCACTTTGGTTTCCTCAGAGCGGTAGAATAGAATTGCCTTTTCACCTCTTCGCCTGGGAGGGGCATAGAACGTCCGCAACTCCTCTACACTGTAGATATCAACTGCATCCAGTTCTTTATGGTGTTTAAGCGGCACCATGGCGACTTGCAGACTTTGCTCTTCGTCAGCGGACGTTTGTATTGAAGGTCGAGCAGAGAATACAGCATGGACCTCATCTTCCGAGTCGCTACCAAAGATCAACGTAGGAGCAGATGGTCCCGGCTTGTTGTGTTGGGGTGGACCCGAATAAATCATTTCCTCTTCCTCCTCGGTATCACTACCGAAGATAGGGATGGTGGCATTAGCTTTGTTCTCCGGCTTGTGACACCTCTTTGTGTCTTCGAAATCCGGTAAAAAGTATTTGGCATCTTCATATTTGCGGACTTCGTTCATGGAGAACGGGTTCAATTCTCCCGTCACGGTATACTCGAGACCATCCTTAAAATACTTCATACACTGATGTTGTGTAGAAGAGATGATGTTGTACTCGTGTAACCATGGTTGGCCGAGCAGAGAATTGTAGCATGTCTTGGCGTCTATGACGTGGAACTTAATATCCGTGACGAGTAGCCCAAAGCGTAGCGTCAGTATCACAGACCCAAGAGTCCGAGACCTTCAACAAGACCTTGACGAAGATCATGAAGAAGACGGTGTCCCGAAATAAGAAGGACTGGCACGAGAGACTGCAAGAAGCTCTCTGGGAGTATCGAACTACGTTCAAGACGCCCACGAATACAACTCCATACGCGTTGGTATTCGGTACGGAAGCAGTACTCCCCCTCAAAATAGAGTTACCCTCTCTACGAGTGGCAGTCCATTATGAGCTGACAGACGAGGAAAATGCTCACCTTCGGCTTGAGGAACTTGATCCCCTTGATGAAACCCGGCTCATAGCACAACAAAGTCTGGAAGCCTATAAAGCAAAGATGACGCGCTCATATGAAAGATTGACTCGGCCGAGGATATTCCGCCAAGGCGAACTCGTGCTAGTGGTCAAAAGGCCTATAATCCCCAATCGCGCCAAGCGGGGAAAATTCGAGCCGAACTATGAAGGCCCGTACATCATAGACAAGGTCTACCAGGGTGGAGCCTATCTACTCATGGATATGCACGGTGAAAGGCCTTACAGGCCAATAAATGGTCGATTCCTAAAGAAATACTGGGCTTAGCGAGTTACTGCCTAGGTCAATGATAGATGACGACTATGTCCGCTCGCTATCTTCCTAAGCTCAAACTTTATAAGCAGTAGCCAGCCTTCGCCTGGATGGACCGAAACGTCCTTAAACTAATGGCGGACCGAAACGTCCTTAAACTAATGAAGGACTGAAACATCTTTAAACTACTACCGCAGCATCCTTAGGCTGACGAGATAAAAAAAAAAATATATATATATATATAAAAGAATAAAAATAAACGGTTTGTCCATAAGCAAAATGGGCACGGATGAAAACCCGAAAGGGCTCCGTGAGTAAAAACAGCAGGGCTACCGGTGAGTGTTCGTGGAAACCCGAAAGGGCGCGACCTCGTAAAAAAAGAGAGAATAAAAAAAACAGTATGTCCATAAGCAAAATGGGCATGGATGAAAACCCGAAAGGGCTCCGTGAGTAAAAACAGCAGGACTACCAGCGAGTGTTTGTGAAAACCTGAAAGGGCGCAACCTCGTTAAAAGACACTTACAGGGTCCTCTCGACCTTGTAAGGAGAAACCACCCGCGTAAGATCCTTACGACTCACAAGGGAGCAACATACTTAGGGATCCCCACGATTCCTAAGGAGAAAATACACTTGCGAGATCCTCATGACTCATAAGGAGAACTCTCTTATGGGACCCTCACGGCTCATAAGATTTGAAAGTCTTAAGTTACAGAGACCTAAACCTGTGCTTAAGCAACCTCCACAACCTTTGATTTTGCCCTACAAGTGGTTCAATACTGACCCTTGTATACAATCCACGGGCGTGAATAAACATTTCCCTAACCAAGTCCCATCCGTGACTGGGGATATGTACGCCTCATGAATAACCCTTATAAGTCCTCTCGACTTACAAGGAGAAAACCCTCTTGTAGGATCCTTACGACTTACAGAGTAACATACACTTAGTAATCCTCACGATTCCTAAGGAGAGAATACACCTACAAGATCCTCACGACTTGTAGGGAGAACTACCTTTGTGAGACCCTTACGGCTCATGAAGTTAAAAGTCTTAGTCGACAAGACCTTAACCCTGTTCGCTAAGCCACCTTTGTTCGACATCGACAGAGGCAAATGATGATTCGCTCCTGGCAATATCCCAGTTGTAGCGGTGCTGATACCGAAATCGGTGTCTAATTTCAGGTTTACGGCGAAAAGCCAGTAGGCCGCACATGCATACGAAATAGCCGAAATGATGGGGCAACTTGCAATAAAAAAAAGCAGCAAGTAAAAACGTATGCACACAAAATAGCTGAAATGATTGGGCAACTCGCAATAAAAAGCAGCGAGTAAAAACAAAATAAACAGCCGAAATGATTGAGCACCGCGAAAAATAGCCGAAATGATTGGGCAATCGCAACCTTCGCGATATAAAAGCTGAAATGATAGAGCATCGCGGAAATAAAACAATAATAAAAAAATATGATGAAACTTTTGCCCTACAGGTAAGATCACATCGATCCCTGTATACAATCCAAGGGCATAAACAAAGAGGGAACCATACCTTCCTAACAGGCTCCGCCAGAAAGCTAAGCCAAATCTCGACGGTTCACCAACAGCCTAGAGACAACCGCGACATTCGTCTCAATACAGCAGACGCAGTGCCAGCAAACGAAGCGAAGATCAAATTCCTAGCTTCACGGGCGGTAACTTATATAAAACCTGAAAGACCACCAGAAAATCATGATTCGCGTCGACCCGCAGAGAAACTAGCGTCTCCGCAGGAATACATCGATTCGTTTCAACCCCAGGGAAACAAGTGTCCTTGGCAAATACCTTAATTCGGGGAAACTAGCGTCCTTGATGAGAGCCTCCTAATTCACGTCGGCTCGCAGAGAAACCAGTGTCTCCGCGAGAAATTTCCGATTCGTTTCAACCCCGAAGAAACCAGTATCTTCGGCAAAATCCTTCGACTCAGGGAAACCAGTGTCCTTGACGAGAAAATCCTGATTCGTGTCGACCCGCAGAGAAACTAGCGTCTCCGCAGGAATACATCGATTCGTTTCAACCCCACGGAAACAAGTGTCCTTGGTAAACTCCTCAACTCAGGGAAACTAGCGTCCTTGATGAGAGCCTCCTGATTCGCGTCGGCTCGCAGAGAAACCAGTGTCTCTGCGAGAAATTCCCAATTCGTTTCAACCCCGAAGAAACCAGTGTCTTCGGCAAAATCCTTCGACTCAGGGAAACTATTGTCCTTGACTAGAAAATCCTGACTCGCGTCGACCCGCAGAGAAACTAGCATCTCCGCAGGAATACATCGATTCGTTTCAACCCCAGGGAAACAAATGTCCTTGGCAAATACCTCAACTCAGGGAAACTAGCATCCTTGATGAGAGCCTCCTGATTCGCATCGGCTCGCAGAGAAACCAGTGTCTCCATGAGAAATTCTCGATTCGTTTCGACCCCGAAGTAAACCAGTGTCTTCGGCAAAATCCTTCGACTCAGGGAAACCTGTGTCCTTGACGAGAAAATCCTGACTCGCGTCGACCCGCAGAGAAACTAGCGTCTCCGCAGGAATACATCGATTCGTTTCAACCCCAGGGAAACAAGTGTCCTTGGCAAACTCCTCAACTCAAGGAAACTAGCGTCCTTGATGAGAGCCTCCTGATTCGCGTCGGCTCGCAGAGAAACTAGTGTCTCCGCGAGAAATTCCCGATTCGTTTCGACCCCGAAGAAACCAGTGTCTTCGACAAAATCTTTCGACTCAGAGAAACCAGTGTCTTTGACGAGAAAATCCTGATTCGCGTTGACTCGCAGAGAAACGAGTGTCTCCGCTAGAAATTCTCGATTCGTTTCAACCCCAGGGAAATAAGTGTCCTTGGCAAACTCCTCAACTCAGGGAAACTAGCGTCCTTGATGAGAGCTTCCTGATTCGCGTCGGCTCACAGAGAAACCAGTGTCTCCGCGAGAAATTCCCGATTCGTTTCCACCCCGAAGAAACCAGTGTCTTCGGCAAAATCCTTCGACTCAGGGAAACCAGTGTCCTTGACGAGAAAATCCTGATTCACGTCGACTCGCAGAAAAACCAGTGTCTCCGCGAGAAATTCTCGATTCGTTCCAACCCCAGGGAAACAAGTGTCCCTGGCAAATACCTCAATTCAGGGAAACTAGCGTCCTTGATGAGAGCCTCCTGATTCACGTCAGCCCGCAGAGAAACCAGTGTCTCCGCGAGAAATTCCCGATTCGTCTCAACGTGCAAGATAAAGACTTAGGCAGCAGGGATTAAAAAACTTGTTTCTTGAGCACTGGAACTCTGCAGGTCGGTCTAAAACGATCTCTTGCATACTATCCATGGGTCTCACTCTCCAAAGTCGAATCTCGACAAGGAGGGAAACAACTGCTTACGGGTCCTCTCGACTCGTAAGAGGGGAAATTCTCTTATAGGATCCTTACGACTTATAAGAGAAAACGCACTTAGGAATCCTCACGATTCCTAAGGAGAAAATACACCTACGAGATCCTCTCGATCCGTAGGGAGAAAAATCTCTATGAGACCCTCACGGCTAATAGAGTTGAAAAGTCTTAGGCGGCAGATCTGAACCTGCGGCCTAAGCCATCGCTATTTCTTAAAAAAAACTAACTAAGACGCTTACTCTATTATTCGTCAACCATGTTTATTAAGACAGCATGCTGATAATAAGAGAAAGAAGAAAGCGACAAAAAGAACATCTGATTTGCGTCGGAGCAAGCATTCGAGACACACTCATTCATGCATGTGCAAAAGACTCAGAACGAGAAATAAGACAAGCCGAAATAAAAATTTTCCATTCATATTGCAGAAGGGTTCTTACAATCATAAAGAAATAAATAACAACATTATTGAAATGTTTACAATGGTATAACCTCGGACCCAGGACATGGATTGAGGAACTCGAAAGTAACCCTATCTAAGACTTTCCAGGCCTGGCGAACCATCCTGGTGTGCTTTCTTTCGCGAGCGCAAGCGTCGGGGTCCCCCCTGATGTCCTCCTCCCTCCAATAAGCAGCGAGTATGGCGAACTGTTGGAAGGCCTGGTGCAGGAGATCGACAAGATCGTCTCGCCGTCTCTTCGAGATTAAGTGCATCAGATACACCAAATGAACCTTATCCTCAGTAGCATCCAACGCCCTAAGCGGCACACCGGAACAGAATAAGGGAAGTGCTTCCCAAATGGCTCCCATGATAAGCTTCAGGAGAGAGGAACGTCGGGGAAGCAGTTGACCATTATACGCGTCGAAGCGACTCATGATCTCGGCACACTCAGCGTTGGTAAATTCTCGGTTCTGAGAACGGCCGAGTCGGCGGATATCTCCGTAAGAAATGATTTCATCGAGGTCGTACACGTGGGCGTCCATTGCTCCTGTAAGAAAAAAATTAACAGAATTAGCAGACAGACTGATTGAGCGAATTCTTATTAAAAACAGGCACAGGAAGTTAAACTCCTCGAGAGCAATGCTCTGCAAACAGGAGTGACACCTATCAAATTCAGTAATGAGAGGAATTTAAGAAATTCCCCGAGAACGCTGAGAGCCTTGCTATGAAGAGATGATAGAATCCATCAAAGATAAAACTCCATTGTTGATCTTCATTATTCATGATCAAACTCTTAAGAGTTCTTCGCAGAAGATTAAGATTATACTTGTATCAAGAGAGCAGAGCTCTGATCCATAGGCTAAGAAGCCCCAGGAAAAGATCATGATATAAGGAGAGCAAAGCTCTATTAATAAAACCCTAAATGGGTTTTCCTTAGATCAAAGATCTATGAGAGTAAGGCTCTATTATTAAAAATTAATTTAATTTAATTTAAGTTAATTTTACCTAAAAAGTTTTCTAGAGTTTAACTCTTAAGTTCTTGAAAGCAAGAGCAAAGCTCTGAAGTTCTGAGAAATGAGAAGACTTGAAGATGGTGATCATCTATTGAGGACCAAGGGTCCTATTTATAGGCGCTCGGCGCCCCTTCAACTCCTGAGTTGCCGCAACGGTTGGAATTCTGCCACCGCTGCGCTCACGCTTGGGGCCACATAAGCGCAATGGTGGGGGGGCATTTGTTTATCCCAATCAGAGCAAAGCTCTGTTCAAATTCCAAGGCGGGAGACGAAGCAACGCTTCCGTTTCCCCCAATCAGAGCAAATCTCTGCTTTGAAAATTGAAGTGAAAATTAAAGTTAAAATAAATGAAGCAACGCTTCAGATCCCCTGCGCTGCGCACAGAGCGCCACGTGTCAAAATCAGACACGCCGGCGCAGAGAGTGTAACGCTCAAGGAAGCGCGCCCAATCAGAGTAAGGCTCTATTTAAAACAAAAATTAAAGAAAGTAACGCTTCAGTTGCGCAAGCGCTGCGCAGCGCGACACGTGTCAGCGCAGTTGCGCAAGCGCACATGCGCTGCGCTGTGCGCTGAGCGACACGTGTCAGCGCAGTTGCGCTGTGCTCTGCGCTTGTGACACGTGGCAGCGCAGTTGCACTACGCTCTGCGCTGGGCGACACGTGTCAAGCGCAGGTGCGTTTGCGCCAAATAGAATTAAAATTCAGTAAAATCTTTCTGTTCTTGTTAAAACAAGAAGATTGTCTTCTGTAAAACAGAAGCCCTTGGATCAAAGATCCAACGGTAGGGAAAATTCCCCAAATCACTCAGAGAAGGATCTCTTTAACAAATTTAACAAATTAATGGGCACTATATAAAGGCCCCTAGACCCCAATTCAAAAGGGATCATCAACATCGTGAGACATCAAGAACTTCAAAACAGAGAGAACTCTGAAGAATTTTGAAAAGAACTCAAGAAAAAGGTAAAAAAACCTTTATAATAGAAGAATTTCTTCTGGATAGATCATTAATCTAAGAACAAGATCAATGATCTTCAATAAAAAATAAATAATAACAGTGCCTTGCACTTTTTTATGAACCATTGGTTCTGGAATTTCAAAAAATTCTTTTCTTGAATCCAAAATTGGATCAAGTGATTGAAACAGTGCCTTGCACTTGCAAAACTGCATTGTTGCGCTCCTGGGTTGGCGCAAGCCACCAGAGAGCGCCACGTGTCAGCGGCGCAACAGCGCAGCGCACTGACGCAGCGCACTGCGCTATAGCGCTCGCGCTCACCAGAGCGTGACACGTGTCACCTCAACATGCGCTTGCGCTCAATGATTGGCGCAAAGCGCCTGACAAGCCAATATCAGACAATTAATGCACTGCATTATTTACTGAAGGGCGAAGCCCAATTAAAAAGGCCTAACAGGCCAAATAAAATACAATGCATTAAAAGGGCAGCAGATGCTCTGCATCATTTATAAAAAAGGGCAGAGCCCAAACAAAACAAAATGCAGTGCATTATTAAAAAGGGGCAAAGCCCTAGCACAGGCCTAATAGGCCAAAGATAAATAAAAACGTTGAATATTCCCAACTAGACTTAGCCCAATCATAGCCATAAGTCCTCAAATTAAATTGACTGAGCACGGCTGCTCTCCTAAATCAATTTACATCCGGTTCGAGGGTACATCTCCGAACTCCTCTGACTCCTATCGTTGTAATCCTTCAACGACGTCAGAGAGGTGATGGGTCCCGACAACCACACATCAATACGGACTGTGGGGTCCTTAAACTCATGGACTTATGCGTCCTTAAACCAAGATACGGACTGTGGGGTCCTTAAACCCATGGACTTATGCGTCCTTAAACTAACGGACTAATGCGTCCTTAAACACACCCATATGGACTGTGGGGTCCTTAAACCCATGGACTTATGCGTCTTTAAACTACCAATGGACCACCATGTCCCTAAACTGGCAATGGACCGAAACGTCCTTAAACTACCTAAGGACCACTACACCCCTAAACTGGAACAATAGAGCCTCCCCCCTAATTGCTCTTTTGTCGGATCCAAACGATCCCGTTAAGTTGATCTTAGTCTCGAATCAGACTAACGTATCCTTAACGAACGTTTAAGTTGATCTTAGCCTCAATATGGCTAACGTATCCTTAAACTAAAACACCAAACCCAAATCTAAGTAAATACGGATTTGGACTAATCCACGTCCTACGGGCGACGGCATAACTTAGTCTCCGTATACAATCCACGGGCATCCACAAACAAAACAAACACACACGACACGAAGTGAAATTCTGGAGAAGGAGAAAGTGGTTACCGCGATGCGGAAGCGTAATTAACTGCAGGGGCTTGCGCCTGCAGGGAAGAGCGTCCCCACAATCAAAACCTCTCTAGCGATGGGGAATCTGACGAAGTCTGCTACATCGGCCGCATCCGTCTAAACCTCCGATACACGGTGCCATAAATCAACTTGGCATCTTCGGAGAGGTGGACGGATAAAACCAAATAGCATCTGCCCCGAATCTCAAGCAAGGCGTCCCTGCGTCGGCCGCCATTCGGAGGGGAACAACGTGCAGGGTTCCGATCGATTAATTGTACTATGTACCAGGACTTTCGATCGGACAGTTGATAATACTTGCCGCCTCGGGTTTGAACCGGATTATTAAATCAGGTATTGATTTAATAATTTACTTATATGTATTTCGATATGTATATTCTAATATTATATTCTTTATGTTATTCTATCTCTTCGGGTATTCGTAATTCAGTACGAATATAAGTATGTATATACAGTAGAATGTAATCCTTATTTATCCGGAAACATTCTAGAAGGTGGATACCTCATTTTGGATTTGACCATTTATTTTAAGTGGATAATAAGATGGATTATTGAGAGAGGGGAGTATGGTGAGAACCATGCTTGCATAGTGTGCACAAATGAATTATTAATTCATTTGGGCAAACTATTCAAGCATGGGCTTGTTTTTTAAATGAAAGAAATGGTTTTACAAAACCTTGGCTTCTCATTTTCTCTCACATGAGATGGTTCATAATTTTTGGATGGCTTTCTCGCCATCATGCTTCACTCTCCGCTCTTGAGTTTCTTGAGTTCCTCCACCTTCATGCTCAACCTACTCTCTACAATCTCATGAGTTGAGAATCAAGAGAGGAGGTGAGATCGATAAACACTTAGAACACTCACTATATCCTAGGCATTCTAGATTGGCAACCTAGAATCCCTAGTTGCTTCACTTGCTTTTGATGTGGAGCTAGAGACATGAGCTTCATCTCTCGGATGGATCATCTTTGACGAAGGAAGACCATCGGCCAAGTTCAATCGAGCACGCCTCAAGGAATTAAGGAAGATGGTGGAAGACCGAAGGACTTGGTTCGTTCGGTATAACCTTCTATCTCAGTACCTAGTGTTTCTTGTAGTTAGCTAGTATAGGTTTATGATTTGATTCTAGAACGGGTTCGCTAGCGCCAAATTTTTAAACGCCAGTTTTTGTTCCGCACCAGCCACTGTTGATGGCCAGGGCGCTATCGTAACCAAACATAGTATCAGAGCCATCCTATAAACCATTACTAGTTAGTTTGCACGAGGTTAAAATGTCGATCGACCGAATTTTCAGAATCATTTTTCCATTTTCATGTGCCCGCTGTCGATTTTAAAACCTGTTCAAAAAATCTTTCAGAGCATCGGCCACTGTTGATGGCCAGGGCGCTATCGTAACCAAACATAGTATCAGAGCCATCCTATAAACCATTACTAGTTAGTTTGCACGAGGTTAAAATGTCGATCGACCGAATTTTTGGAATCATTTTTCCATTTTCATGTGCCCGCTGTCGATTTTAAAACCTGTTCAAAAAATCTTTCAGAGCATCTTAAAAATACGTGTAGGTATATTTAGAGCATCATAAGAAATTTGGACATGTGAGCCAACAAATTGGCTACAGAACTGCTACATTTCATGCCTATTGGCAGCGGTTCCGTGGCTCTTTTGTAGCCACTGTGTGCCAAATTTCTTCTGGCACTCTTACATATAGAAATATGATTTTTGGGATGTATGGTATTGGCCCAGATTTGTTTGAGTGCTGGATTGCATTTGGGAGCCAGTTTGGAAAAGTTTAGTCGATCAAAATTTTAAGTACAGTGCATGTGATAATATCTACGACCGTGAATATTATTGAGTGGTACAATCCGACTAGTTGTTATATGTTCAACTAGATGGGTTTGCGAACGTAATATTCACGTTGATGTTCTAAGTTGTGCTGATATTGTGGTTGGATTGTCGTGGTGGATAGCCAGTGATGCAATAGTAGTAATACAGTTCAGATTCATTTGTATATTTGTTAATGCAGGGTGAGCGTCCGACATGTGGACAGTCGTCTCTGCTAGATTGTATATTATTTTATTGGGGCACGACCGGGTTGAGGTCGATGTCACCATTGTATATATATTTTTATTTTCTGTACTAGGATTATCCCGCGGTGGAGTGCTCGAATAGCCGGGTTCTAAAGGGTAACGGGACCACATCTCATGGCGTTGAGACGGAGGGGGCCTTACTGTCACGACCCGAAATGGCACGCGATTGGCACTTGAATCATATGAAGTCTATAGGACCCCATCTAATTCAAGTAAGACAAAAATCCCAGAAATCTATACCATTTTAAGGAAGAAGTGAAGAAAACTTGTTTAAAGCAAGTGGTTTTAACAATTAAGTGGCATTAAACATTTAAAAAGCAACGTCATATTTTCCCGAAAATTTCGGCAGAGTCTCCTTTGTTAATACTGGCCCCAAACGGGTACATACATGCATAATATATATAAAGGCATCCCCAAGCGGGAGCTAGCTCTTCGCCAATTGGCGGTCACAACCACGCAAGCAATATAATATACAACGCCGAAGGGAGAGAATCAAAACTCAAAAGGAAACTCAAAATCATCAAGAAACCACATAATAATACAACGCGCGACTCTAAGGTCGAAAGAATAAACAACTGGTTTTCTAAGGTTAATAAATATACAGGTCTGGTTGATGGAGTTTACTAGATACAACTGAAATATAATAAAAGTACAATGGTGTTCACGGTGCAAGCGAACCCACCTACCAAAGCAATCACCTGAAAAGGAGCGGTGTGCCAGCAAAGCCGCAATGAAACCTGTACGGCAAAACCTGCAAGAAACTATGGCACAACGGGGGTGAGTTACCAACTCGTGAGTAGAAAACATCACAGAGCAGAAATCACATGTATGACTCAATCCTTGGTCATACGATCAGTGATATCCTCAATTAATATGGTCTGAACCATGATAAATGGCTAGGTAACATCTATACAAAGTGTAGTACCAAGTGCTCGTGTCAGTGCTTCAGGTAGCAACATATCATAAATATGATATATGGATGCATCGAAATGAAAACAGAATACATTATGAATGAGAAAACTGTTTTCTTTATTTTAGTGAGATTTTTGTATATTTAAATCGAGATATCATTAATGAAATCAGCATAAAATCTGTGTCAAGCATCGATACAAAACATGTATCCAAATATCTAATATCTCGGGCTCCGGCTATCCGAACTGGCCCATATCATATAATCTCAATACCTCAAAGTCTCAATATCTCGGGCTCCGGCTATCCGGACTGGCCTCTGGACTCCAGCTATCCGGATGTCACGACCCGAAATATTAGCTCGTGATCAGCACTTAAATCACGCAACGTCTAAAGGCGTAACGTAATTTAAGTAAGCTGAAACCCAGAAATCTAAACCTTTTTAAGAAAATAACGGAGGTGAAGTTTTGAAATAAAGGTATAATGAAATCAAGTTTTCTTAATGCATAGAAAAGGAACATGAAAATGCAGGTGAAATTTGCTAGTTTGAAAACGATTTTCGTCTTTTTAAAAATTTGGGCAGCACCTCCTTTGTATATTTTGATCCAAAACCACAAATACATAACAATGATAAAGGCATCCCCAAGCGGGAGCTAGCTCTCCGCAAACCGGCGGATCACAACCACGCAAAGTATAAAAATGAGTATACGACGCCCAACAGCGAAGATCACCACAAAAGATAAAGTAAAGCAAGACATCAACCCAAAATGCGAACATAAAACCCATCGCTCAAGTCTCGCAACTACAAGTCTTGCTAAGTCTCGTTACTTATACAATTACTAATTTTGATTTGATGGAGTTAACTAGATACAATATGAAATATAAATACAAGAGTAGGTACGATACAAATGTCCCACCTACCAATGCAAAACACCCAAAAGTAGCTACGTGCCAGCGATGCCGCTACTGATCCGTGCGGTCAACTTGCAAGAACTGTGGCACAACGGGGATGAGTTGCCAACTCGTGAATAGAAAAACATCTACAAGTAGAAATCGAATAAACGACTCCTAGGTCAACTATATCATAAAGGTAATATTATGATATTTAGGGTGATCGGGTCATCATAAGTGCCAATAATAAATTCAAGTCTATAAGTATGCGGATATCATCCAACCATATAATCAATGTATGTATGCATGTGGATCTCGTCCAACCATATAATCAATGTCTGTATGCATGTGGACCTCGTCCACGTGTCAACCCATGACACAACAATGTCATGCATGTAAATATCATAAAAGAGTGTGCATGAAAGTATGAGGATATAAATCAACGGGTGTCTCTCGCGACACATAAAAATCATGGAACCTGGGTGTCTAACATCGACACTCGAAAACATCATGAAATCCATGTCTAGCATCGACACATAAATCCTCATATCTCGGGCTCCGTCAGTCCGGATCGGCCCATATCATCTCTCGACTTCGGTCAGTATCCTCTGGATATCCGCCGAGCCCAAATACAATCACCGGTAGGTAGTGCTCCCCTGCCAGGCTCACCGTCTAATATATATGAGTCTTCTTGGCCCGGGGTACCTCACCGGGTCCACCATGTAACCGCAGACGGGGCCTACCGTTTCTCGAATCGGGTTTCACATGCCACTCTCAAAACCGAGAAAACACATGGTGGACGCACTGAAATATCATATTAAGAGAAACCGGGTTTTTAAAACAGTACATGCTTTCTTTTGAAATCGCCACGGTTCTCAAATCCAGAAATCTCATGAAAACAGCATATCTCAATGCGTAAAAGCGTAAAGCATGATGTATGCGAAATATAACAGAAATGTAAGCATATCCGTATATCATGCAACATGGAACAGTAATATGCACACATCGAGGGAAAACCGCTCCTTTAAATGGATCCAGTTTTAAAATATATCATACGGTTCCTAAATCTCCAAAATCGAATGCAATACCGTATAAAGGTGCATATGTGCATGTACGCAAGTATGAATGTACAATATATATGTACGCAATGTATGAGTGTACAATATGCATGTACACAAGTATGAGTGTATAATATGTATGTACGCAATGTATGAGTGTACAATATGTATGTACGCAAGTATGGGTGTACAATATGTATGTACGCAAGTATGTTATGCGAAGAGTCATATCATGATGCAGCAATCCTACTGTGTAGTGACATGACAAAAGTGTGTGAGCCGACAATCTGTGTACGTGTAACATACGCATCATCGATAATGGTCCAGGTGTACTAGCAAAGGTATAAGTAATGTAATGTGAATAACATGAATGCGGCATAAGGTAAATCATATGCAAATGCTGATGGGTATACGTACCTAACATGACCGAGTCGGTGAACTTATCAATCGGCATCTAGCCACACAACATCACGTACAGTATAATCCATCGTACGGCATCTTCTAGTCAAGGGTATGGATCAATCATCAAGTCAACTCATCACGTACGGAAAAAATCATCGTACGGCGGCATTAAAACATTAGGGATCCTATCAACCTTTACGACAATGAGAGGTACGGACCTAACGTCTCGTACGGCATATCACACATGATTCACGACATTCAACATACATTTATATACCTATGTCTCAGGTCACATCCATAACAATCTCATATCAGGGGACAGGCAAGGTATCAATCATCTCAATCGACTCGCATCCGTATACCAACATAACATCATATCCATGTCAAATCGTATTCTCTTTTCATCATAATTATATCTCACATAAAGTCAGGTTTACAAATACATTCTACCCTTACTGTAAGCATAAATATCTAATCTAGCATACACACCCGAACCATACAATCAGTTTTTAAAGGTGCAAATCGTAGTTTTGAAAATAGGGGTTACGGTGTTTTAAGGAAAAGATATCGTTTTGAAAATCCGTAACGTCCCTCAAGATATCTGTTTAAAAGATGCATACGATTCTTCGATTTGGAAATAGGTATGGTTCGGATGACACAATTTCGTCGGCTATCTAGTCCTATAGTACCCTAAATGGCAATATCGTCAAACGTCATCCTCAAATCCCGACATCACATATTAGTCGTATCAACACACTTCTAACTATCATTAGTTTCTAATATGGTTTTTATAGCTATCTTTTAATTCTAACCCTAGTTTGCTACTCTAGGTTTTCTTAACCATATGCTACAAATCGGTTTCCACCAAAACTTTATGGGGGTGCTATACGCCATCCACCCGACTTCCCCCGTAGATATAGATCTACTCACATTGGTCTTCGCTTGCCGAAGTCGATGACGCCACGCTCTGTCACATCGGAATCCATGCGAAGGAACCTACAATAACAACACATATCGCAAAGCTATAAAAATCAAGTTCTGAAATCCAAACGGCACGCGCATTGGTCATAGGTTAGAACCTATAGCTTACGCGTACAAAACCAACCAAACAACCCTTGTTGTTGATGTACAAACATCCAACAACCAAATACAAATCCAAATATCAAAACTAAACATCTCAAAATACAGAAAACATAGCCAAAATCACACCAAAGTGGTTCCAGATTTTGACTCAGGCCAAAACAATGTGCACAAACAAGTCTAGGGTGCTGTACATGGTGTATATGAGCTACTGGACCAACCTAGACCCCAAATACCCACATGGGGCTGGCCACAACCCCACAAAATCCGACCTCCTCAGCCAACAGGTTTCAGTTTGAGTTCGTATGGTCAGGGTGTCTTCCTATGGTCCCAATTAGGTTTCTAGAGTTGTTTGCTTCTCTCCGAAACTCCCCGGGTTGCTCCAGATTCACAGTAAGCATACCAAAAGTCACAAAATCGATACGGAACAAATCCTAAGTTCGTCCATCAGGTTCAATTCTATGGCTCAGGTCAAGAAACATGTCACTATGGTCATGTAAACACTCACAACAGTTCCCAGATTTCACCTATATTCATTACAAAAAAATCTAGTAGGACCAAACACCACAAAACCACTTCAAACAGCTACCCTAGAAAATACAACCCCCCAGTCCCCTACAGGGGTCGAGGTCGCCGGATTTGGCCCCCAAGTCGCCGTCCAAAACCGGTGGGAAAGGGTTAGGGTTTCAGGTGAACACTCAGGGTCTCAAGGACAACACTACCACACTGTTTATTTTTACAGTGAACACTCGGGGTCACAGCAGGTTATCGATACCACAAAACGACACTAAACAATACGATATCTCACAAAAATAATCTAAAGGGAAGAAGTTATACCTCATTAAGGCCACTCAAGAAAACCCTAGCTTCTCAATGTCATCTAAATTCAACTTTGCTTGGTCCATTGTGATGAGGGTGAAGAGGTGATCATTTTTTGTGAAAGGGGTATAGAGTTTTGGGGAGTATTTTGAGATGGGTCATGAGGGTAGAAGGTGGAGGGAGATGAGGAAAAAGAAGGAGAAAAAATGGTTGAGGAGAACAATGAGGCAGCCCCCTTCTCTCTCTCTCTCTCAATTATTCTCACACTCTCTCTCTCCAAGTATGATCTCCTATCATCATTATGTCCCCCATCTCTCTCCTCAAGTCATCATGACACATTTTCCTTTTCTTTTCTTTTCTCACCACAATAAAACCATAATATAAAACAACACAAATGAACATGTAACCAAATGAAACATGTCATGGTGCACTAACCATGAAAACTGTAGAAACACGGATTTGGCTTAATCGCGATTAGCGGTGCACTAATCGGGTTTTTATCCAAACTGCATATAATAAATTTTAAAAATGCCGAATCCTTTAAATATATTTTTAAATGAATAAATCATTTTAATTTCCATTTATTTCACAATTATTGGTATATATTTATACCCTTTTTCGAAAACCCTAAATTTCGCAAATCGGCAGTTTTCGAGAAAAATATTATTTTAATATTAAATTCCAAAAATAATATTTTATATTTTCTGAAATGTTACACAGGACTGGCCCAAAACTCAAATCTCAAGACCACGTCGGTATACACCGGATATCCGGCGCGTCACAATACAATCACCGGTCAGTAGTGCTCCCATGTCTCAGGCTCAACGCCATCATCTGCTACCTTCTCATCCCGGGGTACCGCATCGGGTCCACCATACACCCACAGACGGTTCCTCCACCTCCTCGAATCGGGTGTATGATATCGCTCAAGAGCCGAGAAAACTCATGGTGGACGTATCTCAAATCATATCAGGATAAAACCGCAATTTTCTATCTTTTGAAAATGATAATCAGTTTATAAATATTTGCGGTTTCTCCAAATCCAGAAATCTCATAAAAATCCGAAATAAGAATCTCAAGAGTAAATAATACTGAATACTGGGTTCCGGCAATCCGGACTGGCCCTATAATATTGCATGATAATGAATATGTGAATGCATCTGATATCAAGCAAGGAATGCAATAATTAAACTAGCATATGAAAGCAATAATATACAGGAACTATCAGCTAGCAAGCTATGTCAATGAAATAGTGTTCTCTAAGGTGGACGTGACATAGCAATTACCGATGAAGATGTGTGTGAGCCGGAAAGTAAGTGTACGTGGAGCATACGCATCATCGGTAATGGTGCTGGTGTCCTAACAACAGGTTTCATCATTACTAACGAAAATACATATAAGCATGCAATGCAATGCGAACAGCAGAATAAATGGAAAATGAATAGTAAATGCAGCAATAAAGAAATGTACATTCCTATATACGAGTCATACAGTTTTTGGTATCTGAAATCGCACGAATCGTGGTGTTTAGAAAATAGGGCTACGGTGTTTTTATGAAAAGTACATCCTTTGAAATATCCGTAGTATCCCTTGGCCTGTCTTTAAAATACTCATAATTCGTTAGTTTTGGAAATAAGTATGACTCGTGCTCAGTCTAACATTAACTAAGTAACTACAGGACTAAGCTAACAGACTAGTCGAAAGGGTAGGGAAATTTACCTAAATCTGAGTCGATATATATATATATATATATAATAGTCGGTGATCTCGCCTCAATAATATCGCGTACGATACAATATATATATCATATGACATCCTCGAGTCAAGAGTGCGGATCTATCATCATAATTATATCTCGTACGGTAAATCCCTCGTACGGCATCCCAAATCAGGGTACGGGTCAATATCACATTTATCTCATTATTCAACCGGTATCCTTATCATCATATATCATGAGCTGGGTACTGATCTACTTCTAGTACATACTGATACCATCAATAATATATATGCGTGTGTCTGAAAACATATCGCCTAAAGATCCTCTATAAAATCATGTCGTATCTCAAAATACGAACCAAATCACATTACCGATCTCATGCATCATGCCCAATCACATCGACTCATCTCCAAGTACCATATACTATCCTCATCATCCATGTATATGTATACGTATATATATATATATACACATAGTCACATACCTATGTGTGTGTGTGTGTATATATATATACATATCCCCATATACGTACAAGAAATAAAATGTATGCGTGTATGTGTGCGTGTATGCAAATCACTACTTTAGGGTTCGCGACTAAGAAACTAACTAAATGCGATTTCCTACAAGTATGCTAAAACTATCTCAAAGTCATCTAGCATTTCTTACTAAGTATACACATCTCATAATACATAAATATATATATATATATCATAACGCATTCGCGTTCTATACTACGAAACTGCGGGAGTGCTACACGCCATTCACCCGACTTCCTCCATAGATATATATCTACTCACCTGATCCTTGTCTGCCGAAGTCGATATCGCCATCCTCTTCTTCATCGTCCGAAGTCCACGTGAGAGATACCTATATGCAAACATATATAATATCGTAAACCGAAATCGCGGACAAAACCAAAACGACACATGAAACACTCATAGGTTAAAACCTATGACCCGCTCATACAAAAGAACCAAATAACCCTCGACATCGACGTACAAACGCCAATTGATCGAGAAAAAACCCAAACATACCAATCGTGGTTTCACAACTCACTAATTATTATATGAAATAAGTCGTAACTCATCAAAACCTCAAAATAAATCAAATCGATTTATTCCCGAAAACCTAGAAAGCATTCATTTACCGTTTTAGTACAAAACTTGATGTTTAAACAAATCTAGTGGCCACAATATTCACTAAATATTTTAACCAAGTCATACAACCATAACCATATTTTAATCTCACTAAATTTCATTAACCCAAAATTCTAGTTTGCAAAATTATCCAATTTTAACAATTTTAAAGCAACAATACACAAATCAACAACTAGACTGCATGACCTAAGGTGTTAAACTACACATTATAATGTTAATGATGTGATGAAAACCCTAACTAGATTTTAATCTCACATATTTGATTAAATTCTAAAAACCTAGTTTGCAAAATAGCTTAATTAGTACAAATTTAAATTAACAATTTGCAAACTAGCAACTAGATTAGGTTTTACATGCTTTGATGTGTTAAACTATATCTCACAACCACAATCAATTGATCAAAACCCCTATCTTGATCCAAAACCAATTCTTGAAATTCCAAACCCTTACTTTAAATTCTCAACTTGAAATTAGAACCCAATTAACATTTAACTACTTTAGCTTTAAGCAATCTACCAACAAATTAACTATTAGGATAAGATTTATACCTCAAGATTTGTAGATCTAACATACAACTTGTCTCCAAAAAGCTTCCGTGGTCCATGATTCATGTTAGCTAGGGTAAAGGAATAATGGGTAAATGTTGGATTTGGGATTTGGGGGGTTTTGTATTGATTTTTGAAGAATTTTGTGAGGGTTTTGTATTGATTTTTGAAGAATTTTGTGAGGGTTTTGAAGTGAAAATGAGGTCAAGAATTGGGGGGCTGCTTGAGAGAGGGGCTCGGCTGAAATGGGGATAGGAAGAGAGAGAGTGGAGGTGTGGGTGTAAAGGAAAAAGTCCAAGTCAACAACTACCCATACCTCATTAATAAAACACCTTCCATCATTTTTCTATTCACTTCTTTCTCCTTTGTTTTCTTTTCTAACTTTTTTTGGAGTGGGGATTTTGGGCAGCCCAAGGCCGACCAAGTGAGGGGTGAGGGTGAGAGAAAAATTCCAAGTCAAGAAAACCCCATGCCACTAGTCAACAAGCCCACACTTCCTTCTTTATTATTTTCTTAAATATTTCCTTTTCCAATTAACCTTTTTCTTTAAATTTCTAGAACCATCTTGACCATTTCTTTTCATTTCAAAAACAATATATTACATCTTAGTTTAATGTGTCATGATGCACAAAACTTGTATTAATCCATTCCAATTTGTAAATATCACTAATTAAATTTATTAGTGAAGGCTTAAAATAATATTTAAAATAATTAATTTCGGAAAATATTTTAGTAAACTAGAAATTTTACAAGTGACCCATTAAATACTAAATACTATCATTTATATAGCTAGAATAGGTATATATAATTTTAGGTTGAAAAATAATCATATCTTGGCTTTTACGGAAAACACCAGTTATTTTACCGATTATCCGAAATTTTACCTAAACGATTTTCAAAACGTTATAATCTTCCCTCCTTAAAGAAATTCGGTCCCCGAATTTAAATTTAAACTCCCCCCAATTTCTAAAACATTTCAGCAAAATGATCAAGTCGTCGGGGCTCCGAAATCATGAATACATAAAACACATCGTAGCGCAATGCACGCGCGTGAAAAACGAGTATGTAAACCAAAAATCAAAACTCCTTCAAGTATCACGCAATCATCGGAGTTATGGTGAAGACACAAATGTCAAAATCCAATACGAAAACCAACATGATATACTCAAGACTAAAACATGTACATAGTACGCATCGTGGTAAACTCGTCAAAACATCTGAAGAAATGCACGCCAAACCTTTTCAAGTTGCCGTGCGATACGCCTATCACGGCACAAGTAGCAGACGTTCATTTATAAGAGATAGCTACATAGATATATCCTATTTTTAACATACACGTCCCGCCTTTTTAAAAATAATTTTGAAGGGTTTCCTTTGTAAAGTTTTCGTGTCATCCCGGACACGTAGAAAAAATATTGAGACTATAGCTCATTTTGGAAATCCCTTCGGTAAATATCAAAGCATGTGAAAATATTCAGGTACTGTCCTCAGACTAGTCCTACTTAGCTACCATACCAAATAGTAAATATCATAAAACATACCGCTCCACAAGAAATCAATCCCAAAATGTATATAAGAGTGCCACATACGTCTGGTGCGCACGGAAATCGAAATCAATAAATGTGTCATACATGTGCACAGAAACAAAATCTAAGTGCAAGGGTGTGCATGAAAACACTTGTCAATGGTAACGGGTGTGTCTGACAGCAATATTAGGTGCATCTGATATGCACGAAGAATCCCGATTTAGTGTATCTGATGTGCACCAAAATCGCATCAAGAGCGTCAAGTATGCGCAAGAATCCAAATCAAGTGCACAAGGTGCACGAAAACAAATATCGAGTATCACAATCGAAATCGACGGTATACAACACATCTCAATCCAAATCAGGTATACCGTGGTATATAATCTCACAATCATGTGCATCAGCGTGCACAAAATCGAATCAAACTACTAAAGGTGCATGAAAACTATGCCGAAAGCATAAGTGAAATCACATGCATATCATAAGCATGAAATCAAAATCAGCATCTCGAATGACATCAAATCGAAGTCAAGTGCAACTGTGGTGCACAAAATCTCAACCATGCAAATAAATCGCCCAAAATACCGAAATCAAAGATGGCGGAAACAGTCCCGCTCTAGCACATCCTCTACAGATCTCTGGCCAACTGTCATGGTCACTCCTAACATGTCTCGTCGATGATGCCGGACTCTGGCCTACCGGGTGTGCGTAATATGACCGATCCTGGGTCCAAGTCTCCTCGTATAGTATTCCAGAAAGGTTCTGTCAAGGTCTCTCCCAAATCTCATTTCTGCTAAACTGCCCGAAAGTCATCATCCTTTACTAAATCTATTTCTCATTCCGGAACAGCTGCACACTCATCACGACTCATTCTGGAAGACATATCCATGTACAATGCCTCTGCATATGTATCACATCTCTGATGTCAGCGGAGTGGAACGTCATCTCATCAAGATCTCATACGAACCTCTTACTCTACTTTTCCCTAACGTCGACTGATTCGGACTCGTCTCTTCGTGGCTGCATGGACCGCGCTCCAACGACTATACTCGTATCTGGAGTCTCCCAAGCAATGTATCCCATCACATGATATCTGAATGACGTCGAACCTTGAGATCGATTCGTCAAAGTTCCATAATCCCCTAAGAGCTCAACATCTTGAGTACAGTTTAATAATATCCAGTACATACCACAGTACCCATGGACCAACTGTAGAAGGGCAAACCCAAGCCTCATTAATGGCACCGCGGAACTGCCGCAAACCCTAAGGTTTCAAAACGTTCTCATGGTCATTATATCGAGTTAGGGTTTCATTCTTCTAGAGGGTCCACGGAATTACTTGCATGTTTTTTCCGAATACTTTAAACTTAGAAAAATAGGTTTTTGACATTCGATCATCTCTATCGACTCTCAACGTACCTACGTGAAGTCTTCTCTAACTAGAATCAATCAATCTGATGACCTGGCATCGGGGTGTGCAAACGAACCACATATCCTGGTCATTCATCCTCGGTGACTAGCGGTCTTCTATATATCCCTAAGTATAAACTCATGCTGCGGTAGCTCCAACATCTGGGGCAGTATCTCGTCAGTCGCAGCAACATTTGTCTCATTCGTCCGCGCGCTAAACAGTGCCTCAATCCTCAAGAATAGGCGATACATCAACGGTCATCATAATCTAGCTGGCCTCTAGCTGTGGCCCAATCCTCTGGTGCTGATCTGCACGTCCGAGAAATCTTGTAAAAGCAATCCATCAAACGCTCATGGCGCGAAAACACAATAGGAAGATACATCTATGCAATCGTGTGTCCCTGGAATCACGCCCTGGTCATTCCTCATCCGTGACGAGCTCATGCTGACGCAGCTCTAGCCATAGCTCTCTCTACCTGTGTAATCGTGGCAGCAAAAACCATAACCCAATATTGATGAGGATAGATCATGAATGAATATAATATTGTGCAAGGAAATGTACATCCTAAGGCTTCTTAAACGGAGTAGCGTATCGTAAGTATGCCGCGGAACATATACACGGTACGTCACTCTCCTTAAGTCACCTACTCTATCAACCAAGCTTAACCTATACGATGAAAGTTCGGATCTAATACCCCTTCAACCAAGTCTAAATTTCGTAAGGTCAAGCCTAAGTTCCGAATATAAATATGCTCTAGACTCCGCATAGTCAAACATAGACTCGAACCAAGGTTAAACCTAGCGCTCTTATACCACTTTGTCACGACCCAAAATGGCACGCGACTGGCACTTGAATCATATGAAGT
Source organism: Agapanthus africanus (assembly GCA_030015575.1). Taxonomy (NCBI): domain Eukaryota; kingdom Viridiplantae; phylum Streptophyta; class Magnoliopsida; order Asparagales; family Amaryllidaceae; genus Agapanthus; species Agapanthus africanus. Next base: position 313,818,217 of record CM057338.1, on the reverse strand, counting down.
CTATAGGACCCCCATCTAATTCAAGTAAGCCAAAAATCCCAAAAATCTAAGACATTTTAAGGAAGAAGTGAAGAAAACTTGTTTAAAGCAAGTGGTTTTAACAATTAAGTGGCATTAAACATTTAAAAAGCAATGTCATATTTTCCCAAAAATTTCGGCAGAGTCTCCTTTGTAAATACTGGCCCCAAACGGGTACAAACATGGATAATATACATAAAGGCATCCCTAAGCAGGAGCTAGCTCTTCGCCAATTGGCGGTCACAACCACGCAAGCAATATAATATACAACGTCGAAGGGTGAGGATCAAAACTCAAAAGGAAACTCAAAATTATCAAGAAACCACATAATAATACAACGCGCGACTCTAAGGTCGAAAGAATAAACAACTGGTCTTCTAAGGTTAATAAATATACAGGTATGGTTGATGGAGTTTACTAGATACAACTGAAATATAATAAAAGTACAATGGTGGTCACGGTGCAAGTGAACCCACCTACCAATGCAATCACCCGAAAAGAAGCGGTGTACCAGCAAAGCCGCAACGAAACCTGTACGGCAAAACCTGCAAGAAACTGTGGCACAACGGGGGTGAGTTACCAACTCGTGAGTAGAAAACATTACAGAGCAGAAATCACATGTATGACTCAATCCTGGGATATACGATTAGTAATATCCTCAATTAATATGGCCTGAAGCATGATAAAATGGCTAGGTAACATCTATACAAAGTGTAGTACCAAGTGCTCGTGTCAGTGCCCCGGGTAGCAACATATTATAAATATGATGTACGAATGCATCGAAATGAAAACAGAATATATTATGAATGAGAAAACTGTTTTCTTTATTTTAGTGAGATTTCTGTATATTTAAATCGAGGTATCATCAATGAAATCAGCATAAAATCCGTGTCAAGCATCGACACAAAACATGTATCTAAATATCCAATATCTCGGGCTTCGGCTATTCGGACTGGCCCATATCATATAATCTCAATACCTCAAAGTCTCAATATCTCGGGCTCCAGCTATCCGGACTAGCCCCTGGGCTCCGGCTATCCGGACTGACCCAAAACTCAAATCTCAAGACCACGTCAGTATCCTTCGGATATCCGGCGCGTCACAATACAATCACCGGTTAGTAGTGCTCCCCTGTCTCAGGCTCAACGCCATCATCTGCGACCTTCTCGCCCCGGGGTACCGCACCGGGTCCACCATGCACCCACAGACGATTCCTCCTCCTCCTCAAATCGAGTGTATGATATCGCTCAAAAGCCGAGAAAACTCATGGTGGACGTATCTCAAATCATATCAGGAGAAAACAGTAATTTTCTATCTTTTGAAAATGATAATCAGTTTATAAATCTTTACAGTTTCTCCAAATCCAGAAATCTCATGGAAATCCGAAATAACAATCTCAAGAGTAAATAATACTGAATACTGTGTTTCGGCAATCCGAACTGGCCCTATAATATTGCATGATAATGAATATGTGAATGCATCTGATATCAAGCAAGGAATGCAATAATTAAACTAGCATATGAAAGCAATAACATACAGGAACTACCAGCTAGCAAGCTATGTCAATGAAATAGTGTTCTCTAAGGTGTACGTGACATAGCAATTACCGATGAAGATGTGTGTGAGTCAGCAAGCAAGTGTACATGGAGCATACGCATCATCGGTAATGGTGTTGGTGTCCTAACAACAGGTTTCATCATTACTAACGAAAATACATATAAGCATGCAATGCAATGCGAACAGCAGAATAAATGGAAAATGAATAGTAAATGCAGCAATAAAGAAATATACATTCCTATATACGAGTCATACAGTTTTTGGTATCTGAAATTGCACGAATCATGGTGTTTAGAAAATAGGGCTACGGTGTTTTTATGAAAAGTACATCCTTTGAAATATCCGTAGTATCCCTTGACCTGTCTTTAAAATACTCACGATTCGTTAGTTTTGAAAATAAGTATGACTCGTGCTCAGTCTAACATTTACTAAGTAACTACAGGACTAAGATAATAGACTAGTCGAAAGGGTAGGGAAATCCACCTAAATCTGAGTCGATCTATATATATAATAGTCGGTGATCTCGCCTCAATAGTATCACGTACGATACAATATATATATATATATATATATATATATATATATATATCATATGACATCCTCGAGTCAAGAGTGTGGATCTATCATTATAATTATATCTCGTACGGTAAATCCCTTGTATGGCATCCCAAATCAGGGTACGAGTCAATATCACATTTATCTCTTTATTCAACCGGTATCCTTATCATCTTATATCATGAGCTGGGTACTGATCCACGTCTAGTACACCGATACCATCAATAATATATATGCGTGTGTCTGAAAACACATCCCTAAAGATCCGCTATAAAATCATGTCGTATCTCAAAATACGAACTAAATCACATTACCGATCTTATGGCATCATGCCCAATCACATCGACTCATCTCCAAGTACCATATACTATCCTCATCATCCATGTATATGTATACGTATATATATACATAGTCTCATACCTATGTGTGTGTATATATATATACATATTCCCATATACGTACAAGAAATAAAATGTATGCGTGTATGGGTGCGTGTATGCAAATCACTATTCTAGGGTTCGCGACTAAGAAACTAACTAAATGCGTTTTCCTACAAGTATGCTAAAACTATCCCAAAGTCACCTAGCATTTCTTACTAAGTATACACATCTCATAACACATAAGTGTGTGTGTATATATATATATATCATAATGCATCCGCGTTATGAAACTGCGGGGGTGCTATACGCCATCCACCCGACTTGCCCCGTAGTTATATATCTACTCACCTGGTCCTTGTCTGCCGAAGTCGATGCCGCCATCCTCTTCTTCATCGTCCGAAGTCCACTTGAGAGGTACCTCTATGCAAACATATGTAATATCGTAAACCGAAATCGCGAACAAAACCAAAACGGCACATGAAACACGCATAGGTTAAAATCTATGACCCGCTCATGCAAAAGAACCAAATAACCCTCGACATCGGCGTACAAACGCCAATTGATCGAGAAAAAACCCAAACGTACCAATCGTGGTTTCACAACTCACTAATTATTATATGAAATAAGTCATAACTCATCAAAACCTCAAAATAAATCAAATCGATTTATTCCCGAAAACCTAGAAAGTATTCATTTACCGTTTTAGTACAAAACTTGATGTTTAAACAAATCTAGTGGTCACAATATTCACTAAATATCTTAACCAAGTCATACAAACCATAACCATATTTTAATCTCACTAAATTTCATTAACCCAAAATTCTAGTTTGCAAAATTATCCAATTTTAACAATTTTAAAGCAACAATACACAAATCAACAACTAGACTAGGTTTTGCATGACCTAAAGTGTTAAACTATACATTATAATGTTAATGATGTGATGAAAACCCTAACTAGATTTTAATCTCACATATTTGATTAAATTCTAAAAAACCTAGTTTGCAAAATAGCTTAATTAGTACAAATTTAAATTAACAATTTGCAAACTAACAACTAGATTTGGTTTTACATGTTTTGATGTGTTAAACTACATATCACAACCACAATCAATTGATCAAAACCCCTATCTTGATCCAAACCTAATTCTTGAAATTCCAAACCCTCACTTTAAATTCTCAACTTGAAATTAGAACCCAATTAACATTTAACTACTTTAGCTTTAAGCAATATACCAACAAATTAACCATTAGGATAAGATTTATACCTCAAGATTTGTAGATCTAACATACAACTTGCCTCCGAAAAGCTTCCTTGCTCTATGATTCATGTTAGCTAGGGCAAAGAAATAATGGGTAAATGTTGGATTTGGGATTTGGGAGGTTTTTGTGTTGATTTTTGAAGAATTTTGTGAGGGTTTTGAAGTGAAAATGAGGTCAAGAATTGGGGGGACTGCTTGAGAGAGGGGCTCGGCTGAAATGGGGAGAAGGAGAAAGAGAGTGGATGTGTGGGTGTAAAGGAAAAAGTCCAAGTCAACAACTACCCATACCTCATTAATAAAACACCTTCCATCATTTTTCTATTCTCTTATTTCTCCTTTGTTTTCTTTTCTAATTTTTTTTGGAGTGGGGATTTTGGGCAACCCAAGGCTGGCGGTATGAGAATGAGAGAAAAATGCCAAGTCAAGAAAACCCCATGCCACTAGTCAACAAGCCCAAACTTCCTTCTTTATTATTTTCTTAAAAATTTCCTTTTCCAATTAACCTTTTTCTTTAAATTTCTAAAACCATCTTGACCATTCTTTTCATTTCAAAAACAACATGTTACATCTTGGTTTAATGTGTCATGATGCACAAAACTTGTATTAACCCATTCCAATTTGTAAATATCACTAATTAAATTTATTAGTGATGGCTTAAAATAATATTTAAAATAATTAATTTCGGAAAATATTTTAGTAAACTAGAAATTTTACAAGTGACCCATTGAATATCAAATACTAGCAATTACATATCTAGAATAGATATATATAATTTTAGGTTGAAAGATAATCATATCTTGGCTTTTACGGAAAACACCAGTTATTTTACCGATTATCCGAAATTTCACCTAAACGATTTTCAAAACGTTACACTTACTCTAGAATTGGCGGGATATTCGCCGCACTCGTAAGGGGTATAGGATGACCTACAGTGCAGTGGTCAAGTTACCAGATTCCGTGAAGTGCTGGATGGCCTATTTACTTTGTTGATTGGGGTTTCCTCACTTCTGGGATTGGCGGATAACTTGTCGTGCTCGTAGGGGTCCAGGTTTTCATTACACGGGCTATCCACACGACCAGGAACGTCAGGTCTCATTTGCGGCTCAAATGAAACCCGAGGCTCCAAGATTATCCACCATTCTGTGTTGCTTGTTGATATTCTGTGATGTTGCTTATATCATGCCTGGGACGAATGTTATATATATATATATATATATATATATATATATATATATATATATATATACACACACACTAATAGATTTTGTATATGTTTTGCATCCGTGCTAGTCCAGCCCCCGCTCTGCCGTTAGTTAAGTAACCTAACGGTGCATGATGGACCCCATGACGAACGCGGATGGCATATACGTACATTGTATTTTCGTTCCTTTTTCTGGTGTGATATGGATTAATTGATAGGACTGCGTTAACTTTGATTAATGTAAGGAAAAACAAACCTATATGATATTGTTGGAACCAATTTTTGAAAACTGTTATTACAGACGTTTCGTTTTGCTTTGCACAGTGGTGTTCGGTTATGAATATCTAGCACCTCATTCGACGAGGCAAGAGCCGAGATCCCTTCATAGGGAGTGGCCTCTTGGGCAAAAGTTTGCGTCAGTAATAACTTCACTATAGTCGATTCTTTTGCTTTGCATCGTGGTATTCAGTTAGGAATATCCTGCACCTCATATGATGAGGAAAGATCCGAGATCCCTTCACAGGGAGTGACCTTTTTAGCAAAAGTTTACGCCACTATATATTTGTAAAACTGCTCGGGTTCCTTCAACGATATCAAGTTCATTACGTTAAAGGTTTTTCGCCAAAAACCAGTTGTAGCCCTCCGTCATTTCCTACGAGTAGTACTCAGTATTCGTGCTGTGTTTGTTGACCTTGTCAAAGCGTAGTGTACGGTAGCTGAGTGTTTCTTGTTTGTAGCATATGATGTGATTAACTAGGATAGTCACATATCCTTGTTAATCTTGTCAAGGGCTTATGCGGGTGGGTCTAGGGTAATCAAGATAATGACGGGTTGAACTTGACTAGCGACTTATGATTTGTTGACCTTGTCAAGGTCATAGGTCGTTAGGAATAAAAACCACATCGGGAGTTTCAAACATACAGGAAATTTGCCAGGCATGCGTATAACTTCTGAAGTGTGGTGACTTGAGTGGATTCCATCAAGTTATCATGGTATGATAGTTGGATCCCGATTCCTACTGATGAGTAGGTATTACTCCTCGGATGATTTTAGATGATCCCGACTAATTCTCCTTTTAGACTTTAAAGGAGAATTCGAGGAAGCAGTGGGAGCCATCCCGATTAGATAAAGTGATTAACCAATTTAATTTAGGTTAGAGTACATGCTGAGTGTTTCTTTTCTCTCTCTCTCTCTCTTTGGCAGTGACCATGGCCTGACCTTAAAAACTCATGAACCAAGTTAACCGAACCTTCTTAAAATATTTTGGCTTTTGGATTGTCATTTAGTCGCATATATCATTACCACTCCTATTTTCCCTTTGCATTTTTCCAGAACACTCGGTATCACTACGAAGATCCACATTTCTTGGATATTCCATCGTATAGCTACATACGAACTCGAAGGAACTTGTTCCAGTTCGAGGATGAATTCGGTTCTAGAGAAATTGAATAGGATTATTCGGTTGTCTTTTCCCTTTACCTTCTCTCAGATTGCGAAGGCTCCTAGTATTAGGAGAGTACATCTATTGCGCTTATTGGATAGTCTTCTTCCAAACCATAGGCAGCTGCCGAAAGGTAGGGAAGGAAGAAAACCAATTAGCCTAAGTGTGGTGTACAGAAGGTAATAAGTAAAGACATATAAAGGGATTAGAGTGAGGGCAAGAAAATATACGGTTACTGTCATGAATCTGGATAGTGGAAGAGGCATTAGTAGGAATATCCAGCTACCCCTTCGAAAAATTTTCATGTTTCGGTTTTACTGTACGGTGTTAATTGAAAATTGTTTTCCCAATTAGATTCTGACTCCAGGGTATGTATTTACAAGATTTGATTATCACATATATATGGCGTTATGGATGCTGAGTGGGAGTAAGATATTGGGAATTGGGTGATTAGATCCTCTATATATCAGAATTCTTTGTAATTGGTGATATTTGAGGAAATCACCTGGGTTTTGCCTGACGGCAAATATTTGGTTTTGAATATCCGTTGTTATGCACCAATTTCAAACTGGTATATCTGTACGTTTATTTAATAAAGTGAGATATAAATTTTTGAAATTATGTCTATGACATTTACCCATATCAATTGATGTTAGGTAAGGAGCATTCAACGGCGATGTAATTCTTTTTAACCATAGCACAGTTTTCAACCTACGACGCACAGAGTTTGAGTTATTAAACTCAGTGAACTTATACAGAGTGTTGTATGTCGTCCGGTGTCCGTTAGGACAAAGGGGTTGGTACCCGTACTATATTCTGTTTACTCATGACTTCTCTAGTTTTAGACAAGTATTTCGTTGAAATACAAAGTCCAGATTTTGAGAAGATATAGGTATAAGAATAAAGTAGAGAACCATATGTTGCAAGTATCAGGATTCTTCAAGGTGGTCGAAGGCGTAGATACTTGTGTTTGTTATTCCGTTGTAAGTAATAGCTTTGAGAACTTGCTTCTCTCTCAGGTTACTCATGCGTGGGTGTACTCCTTAATGAGTAATACTGCTTGGCCTCCTTCTATTTAGTTGATATGCACTAGAAACGGCTGTATATATTTTGAATCTGGTTCAAATTAAATTAGTGCCTTTGTTTCTATATTGGATATATAGAATGGATTCATATCTTAACGATGTTAAAGTATATGGAGTTGTCCGGCTTATACTTAAAATCAGAATCCGGATAAACTCTAGGCACGTTTCAGTAATGGCAGTTTGTGGGTTATCCTGGGATTTGACGAGAGTTAACATTCTACCATCTACAAGATCAATAGTTATATTGTTCTTGACTTTCCACAGTTTTAGTAAAATGGATTCTTTTCAGAAAACATTAGTGGGAGTATGGTAGAACTGGAATTGATTCCAGAACCACAAACGATTACTGAAAATTTAGTAGAACCTAAATATTCAATTGGATTCGACATTCCATTAGCCACTCCGCAGATTTGGTGGGTAACCTCAGGCACCCGAGAGGTACTTCGATCTCCTCAAAGACGGTGACAGGGAGGTTTTTGATGACCAAAACTTGACACTACTGCTGTTCTAGACTATGGGATCTGGTAGGAGGATGAGTATGGTGCCGTTCTCAATTAGCTTTAGAAGTGCATATGTATATGACTCTGCCAGAAGGTTGTTGTAGTCAATGGGAGCAGTGGAAACATAGTGGAAAAGTAGCTTATGTCTATTTATAGACTAAAACAGGTATAGCGGAGACAGATCGTCTAGTTTTGATGTGACAATCATAGAGTTTGACTTCATCAGAACGACAGATGGACCTGCTAAGAAGGTAGTAAGAAGTGATGTCCTGGTTTTTTGATGACATGCTCTTTATAGAAAGTGATATTCCTATACTACGATCGGTTATACTGTGGTTGTCACAAAGTGTTTCTCCACATAGGATCTGGATAAAATATCAGGGATTCTGGTCACTAGATCTATCGTTTTAGATCTAGATTTGGGAAGTGTCCTAATTTTGGTACTTGACACTATTCTAAAGTGTTTTAGAATGGACGACTCCTGGCATGGTAGTATACCCGCGGGTGATGGAGTCACCCTCTCTAAAGAGATGTCTTCTAAACTGATGAGGAGAGAGATTTGCATGATTGGCATATCACTTGCTTAGGAAATTGAGTCAATCATAAGATGTCAAGTACCACACCAGATATTGATTTTGCACTGGATGCAATAAGCATATATATTAATCCAATCCTGGAGAAACATTGGGAAGCAGTTATGAACATAAATGGATGTTCTTAGTATATGGTAACGGCAGCCTCCTTAAAGAAGCGGTTATCATTTCTGGTTTCCAAGGTGACCAGGATGAAAGAGTGGTTGTCAGAGTTATAGTTTTCCCTCTTTTGAGGGGCGGTATGTTGGACAAGTGGTCCAAACGGATACTGAGGAAGGCATGGCACAGGATACTGATTAAATTCAGTAAATGATATATTCTAAAAAGTTTGTTGGATTTGGAGTTTATTTGTGAACTGGGTCCCATCAGATATCCAGACAAATTCTAAGATAGGTATTGCTCATTTTGGGAGATAGTCTTTCTCCGCAAAGTTGAGATAAAGATAGAAACATTGGAGCAGATCCACTAACTGAGGATATTTCTTGAACGCAATAGTTTCGCAAATGGGCTTTGCGAGACTGATTAGTAGAGAAGTAGGGTGTTCAGTATCACACGGGCTGTGAGTATGCGACATCGCAATAATTAGCCTTAAGTGCAAGTGCGAGATTGTTGACTATAGTGTCCTCAAGTCAATTATTGTAACCGCAGGCACGCGATTGTGATGATTGAGGGAGGACCTATACAGGTAGAACAGTCTTACTCAAAATGATAGTATGCTATCTGGTTTGCTTTTATCATCATGTACATGCTTTATGTGGTATTACAGATCACTATTACATGTTGATAGAGCCCATAGGGTTCTTGCTTGACTACCAGTATTATGATGGCGATCATATACGTGGGAGTTGGGTGCTCTATAAGCACATTCTTAAATGTCCCTAGTTGAGAGAGTATCGAGACTGGGCATCGATACTCCGGAGTATGCTAGTGTATATTTTTTGAGACCCCGACGAGGGGCGGTGTCCGGTCTCACAAGCCATTGGTGTCAGTCAGTCACCTAAGATAGTATACAGGTTCTCATTAGGTTATGAGTACACTGGACGGACTCGTCGGCAACATGCTAGTTTGTGTTATACTTATTGTCAGATAGCAGTTCCCAGGTGACATGAGTACAAGTTAGTCTGTCGACCTGAGATCGTCATTTGTCTCATGTAAGTTCCCACTGTGCTTTGATTACTACCCTACCACGGCTCAAAGGAGTCGAGCAAACAGATTTTAGTTGGATACAGTTCCGAGCCACATGGAGGAAGTGAGCGGATCGTCGGGGATTCGTCTCTCCCGGTAGTGGGGGTTGATGTCGCGCGGTGCACGGGTGGCCATCACCAGAAATCCTTAGCCAAAGTAGATGAGATTTACTGATTTGGATCAGTAGTTTCTCAGTGGGTGATGGGCTTCATACCGACACGAAATATCTCGTTATTAGGGGTCTAACTTTATCCACCCCCTAGACTCGATATGTGATACTCTTAGACGAACAGACCGGACTGTATGTAGATTGTTACTGACAGGCTCAATATGAGTTTGCTCGTCCGCCTTCCTTTCGCTCAATACCTGGGTAGCCGTTACGTACAGCTAGTGCCGCTGACGTGCTTTTGGTTAAACCCACTACCAGCGTATTGACGAGTCTTTAGAATCCCACACACAGGGTTTCCTTAGTTCTAGAGAAACGATGTAGTAGCCGTATTGCATACGTCCAGGGTTCCGATCGGTTGATTGTACTATGTACCAGGACTTTCGATCGGACAATTGATAATACTAGCCGGCTCGGGTTTGAGCCGTATTATTAAATCAGGTATTGATTTAATAATTTACGTATATGTATTTCGATATGTATATTCTAGTATTATGTTTTTTGTGTTATTCTATCTCTTCGGGTATTCGCATTTCGGTATGAATACTGGCATGTATATACAATAGAATGTAATCCGTATTTATCCGGAAAAAATTCTAGAAGGTGGACACCTCATTTTGGATTTGACCATTTATTTTAAATGGATAATGAGGTGGATTATTGAGAGAGGGGAGTATGGTGAGAACCATGCTTGAATAATTTGCACATTCATTTGTGCAAACTATTCAAGCATGGGCTTGTTTTTTAAATGAAATAAATGGTTTTACAAAACCTTGGCTTCTCATTTTCTCTCACATGAGATGGTTCATAATTTTTGGATGGCTTTCTCACCATCATGCTTCACTCTCCTCTCTTGAGTTTCTTGAGTTCCTCCACCTTCATGCTCAACCTCCTCTCTACAATCTCATGAGTTGAGAATCAAGAGAGGAGGTGAGATGGATAAACACTTAGAACACTCACTACATCCTAGGCATTCTAGATTGGTAACCTAGAATCCCTAGTTGCTTCACTTGCTTTTGATGTGGAGCTGGAGCCATGAGCTACATCTCTCGGGTGGATCATCTTCGACGAAGGAAGACCGGCGGTCAAGTTCAATCGAGCACGCCTCAAGGAGATAAGGAAGATGATGGTAGACCGAAGGACTTGGTTCGTTCGGTATAACCTTCTATCTCAGTAGCTAGTGCTTCTTATAGTTAGCTAGTATAGGTTTATGGTTCGATTCTAGAACAGGTTCGCTAGCGCCAAGTTTTTAAACGCCGATTTTTGTTCCGCACCGGCCACGGTTGATAGCCAGGACGCTATCGTGACCCAACATGTATTACTAGCTTCGTTCTAAAATATCTAATTTTCTTGCATTTCTTAAGTCTCTTCCTCTTTTTCATATGTATTTTTCACTTTATAACTTTTTTTTCCAAAATCTTCTAGTTTTTTATGTAGTACAAAATGATACGTGAATAAATACAAACATTTCCCCCAAACCTGTTTGCAGCAGTGTCCCTACTGATGTTGTTGTTCGAGCGCAAAAACCTATAGACTTGGATGGAGAATAATAGGGTCAAAAGATAGGCAAATGGAAAGCCTTCCCGAAACTTGTTCTTTAGCATGCACATATATATATTTTTATTTTTTTATTATTGAATCTGTTAATATACACACCTCTATCCATTCTTAGATGAAACAGTGTTGCCACTGTTTATGGCTAGAAAACCGAAAAATGGAGGTGAGTTGGAGGAAAATTAGTCGTAATAAAGCGGCTCCTGCAAGAACAGGAGCTCCTCCAATGGATCAGCAGAAAAGTACGATTTTAATATATGCCCATTTACTTTGAAAATGGAACCGTTTTTAGCATTTTCTACATCCACTCAACCGTGCAGGTATACATACCGTACCACAAAAGGTCCTTTCCAACGAGATCTCAGCTTACCCGGATGAAGATGGAGATGGGTATCGTAAAGAAGGATTTGTTGTCCCGGTGTGAATGTTTTTCTTAAAAGGTGTTTGTCGTAGAACACCCTTGTCCGGTTCTTTACTATAACTGCATTATCATAGGTTTCATCACGAAGCTCGCTCAGCTCATTTAATTGCAGCTTCCGATAGCTGCATGCTTGGTCAAAATAAAAGTTAAGCTATTTAATTGCCCACATTGCCTTATGTTCGATCTCGACAGGGAGGTGGCAAGCCTTCCTAAACACCAATCGATAAGGAGACATGCCAAGATCGGTCTTATATGCAGTACGAAATGCCTAAAGAGTATCAGTCAGTTTAGAGGACCAATTTTTATAGTTCTTAGAAACCATTTTCTCCAAAATTTGTTTGATCTGTCTACTAGAGATTTTAGCTTGCCCGCTCGTTTGGGGATAATAGGGCGTAAAAAGCTTGTGGTTGATTGGATATTTTCGCATCAAACCCTCGAAAGACCGATTGCAGAAATGCGTCCCATTGTCGCTATTGATATTGCGGGGGTGCCCGAACCGAGAAAAGATATTTTCTTTAAGGAACTTAACGACAACCTTGTTGTTATTAGTACGGCTCGGTATTGCTTTAACCCATTTAGAGACATAATCAACCGCTAAAAGAATATATAAATTCCCAAAAGAGTTGGGAAACATGCCCATGAAATCAATTCCCCACACATCAAATATCTTAACAACCAAGATTAGTTGGAGCGGCATTTCGTTTCTCCATGAAATCCGACCCATGTACTGACACTGTGAACAAGTTTTGCAATAATCATAGGCATCTTTGAATAATGTTGGCCAATAAAAGCTACATTGCAAAACTTTTTCCACTATTTTTCTTGGACCAAAGTGACCGCCACATGCTTGATCATGGCAAAAGGACAACACACTCTTGAACTCATTATTAGGGACACACCGGCGAATGATCTGATTGGGACAATACTTGAACAAATAAGGTTCGTCCCAGTAAAAGTGTTTTACCTGGGATAAAAAATTGTGATTGTCTTGATTTGACCATTCGCTGGGTAGATGTCTCGTTGCTGTATAATTCACGATATCAGTGAACCAAGGTTCGCAAGATAAGGTCAAGGGATGTTTGTCCGGAAAAGAGTCGTTTATAGGCAAGGTCAACGTTAGTGAAGAAGAAAGTCGTGAAAAATGGTTGGCTACGGTATTTTTGTTCCCCTCCGAAAGACGCGCAAGACGGGACGTCTTGCTTGAGATTCGGGACAGATGTTAATTGGTGCTATCCGTCCACCTCTCCGAAGATGGCAAGTTGATTTATGGCACCAAGTATCGAAGGTTTATACAGATGCGGCTGATGTAGCAGACTTCGTCAGATTCCCCCTCGTTTGAGGGGGTTTTGATTGTGGGGATGCTCTTCCCTACAGGCGCAAGCCCCTGCAGTTAATTACGCTACCGCATCGCGGTAACAACATTCTCCTTCTCCAGATGTTCACTTCGTGTCATGGGTGTTTGTTTTGTTTGTGGTTGCCCGCGGATTGTATACGGAGACTAATTTATGTCGTCGCCCGTAGGACGTGGATCAGTCCAAATCCGTATTTTCTTAGATTTGGGTTTGGGGTTTTGGTTTAAGGATACGTTAGCCATATTTGAGGCTAAGATCAACTTAAACATTTGTTAAGGATACGTTAGTCTAATTTTAGACTAAGATCAACTTAACGGTTTGTTAAGGATACGTTAGTCTCATTTCAGACTAAGATCAACTTAACTGGATCGTTTAGATCCAACAAAAGAGCATTTGAACTCTATTGTTTAGTTTAGGAATATCGCGGTCGATTACCAGTTTAAGGACATGGTGGTCCAATACCAGTTTAAGGACATAGTGGTCCAATACCAGTTTAAGGACATAGTGGTCCATAAAATGTATGGCTGTCGGGACCCATCACCTCTCTGAAGACGTCGAAGGATTACAACGATAAATATCAGAGGAGTTCAGAGATGTACCCTTGAACCAATGAGTTGGTTGAAAGAGCAGATGTGCTCAGTTCAAGATGATTTGAGGACTTATGGCCAGTTTGGGCTAAGTCCAGTTATGTTTGAAATATTGGCCCTTTGGGCCATTAGACATTTATCTGGGTTCAGCCCCTCATCATTCAGCAGTGCTAAACAGAGGTTTGGGGGGCTCTGACAACATTTTGTCTTTGATTTCCTTAATTTTGAGATTCATTTGGAGGAGAGACTTTTGCCTCTGGAAAATTAGCCAATTTGGCTAAAAGTAGTGTTAAACACTAGAGAACAACAGTGTTAAACACTGGAGATAGAACTCTCAAATTATTGTTAAACACTAAAAGACAATCAGTGTTAAACACTGAAAATGGGGTTCTCAAGTTAGTGTTAAACACTAAAAATAAAGGGGTCACGTGGGGACACGTGAGGTCGCCCAAAGGTGGGGCCAGATCTCCTCGCTTTGTTCTGCAAATAAGTGTTAAAACACTTCTTTTATATTTTATTTTGAGCATCACGTGCTGACTCGTGATGGGGATTTATGCGCTGACTGTTAAAGCATTTGCCAAGGGGTCACGTGAGAGCGCCCAAAGCCTTCATTTCCTTTGCTTTTTCTTTCTGCGTTTTGGGAGTCACGTGGGAGCACGTGAGGCATTGCCTCAAAGCTTCTTTTCTTCAGGGATCTTTTCAAGGGTCACGTGGGGGCACGTGACCTCAGTTCTTTTCATGTACAGAGATCTTTTAAGTCTCCTTATTTTAAGAATTGAATTCTCTGTAGGGTTAAACCCTAATTATGATTTTGGAGGAATTAAATTCCTATTGTGCAAGAATTAAATTCTTATATAGGGTTAAACCCTAATTTCCTTTTAGGGGAATTAAATTCCCATACATGTAAAAGAATTAAATTCTTGATTAGGGTTAAACCCTACTTCTGTCCATCTTGAAGGAATTAAATTCCTGTAATTCTGTGAGAATTAAATTCTCATATAGGGTTAAATCCTAATTTGTTTTGGGAGAATTAAATTCTCTAAACTCAATTCCCCCTCTAAGTTTTGGATCTGCATGGCAGGATCTCAACCCGATGAGAATTAAATTCTCAACCTATGGGAAGATGTGCTTCTGCAGATCTTCAACTAGAGGAAGAACTAAGTTCTTTTTTGTATAAGAGTTAAACTCTTGGATTTTGAGAATTAAATCCTCTGTTTGAAATTTTGATTCTCTTTCTTTTCTCACCTAGGGTTTTCTTTGTTGAGAATTAAATTCTCCTTTCTTTTCTTCTCTCTTGAGAATTAAATTCTCCTCTCTCTGTTCTTCTCTCAAAAAGGTAGCCCCTTCTCTTCTCTTCTTGGCTCCTATTTATAGGAGAAAGAAAAGAATCAATTTGTTTTGCAAATCTTTCATTGAAAGATTTGATTTGTTTTCATATTTAATACGAGCCTTTAGATCATTCAGTGAATTTTATTCACCGTTGGATTTTAAATCCAAAAGATATTCTGTTTGTTATTCTTGGTGAGATTTAGGGAAATCTTTCCTTGTCTAAGATTTTCCCATAAATTGGTGATTTTTATCACCCTTGGATTTTTAATCCAACGGTCCCCCATAGACCTTTTGTGTTTGGAAAGATTTAGAAAATTTTAGAATTTTAATTCTATTAATCTGTAAGGCTTTCAAAGCCTGTCACGTGCTGGCACGTGACCCTTGGTCACGTATGAGCACGTGACCCCCAATTGAGTCATTTTCTCAGCATTTACTTACGGTTCAGTTTTAACCATCATATGTCAACACGTGACCATTGGTCACATGTGAGCACGTGACACCTCATTGAGGTATTTCCTTCAGCCGTTTGTTATTTCATTTCTATTTCGATTGCCACGTGTCCACACGTGACCATTGGTCACGTGTGAGCACGTGACCCCCAATTGGGTCCTTCTTCAGCCGTTATTTTTATTTTTGTTTTAACTATCATGTGTCAACACGTGACCATTGGTCACGTGTGAGCACGTGATACCTCATTGAGGTAATTCCTGATTTTTAATCAGGGAACAGTGCATAGCATATTTGCTCAAAACTTTTGATCCCGGATGAATTATGAAGCCCATAATATATCAAATCGATGGGTTTTTCGAGATGCTTCCAATATCATCAGAATTTAATAGTTCCTCCTTCGGGAGTTTATCAAAATACAGGCCAGAAGATACTGATTCGCATTTCCTTAAGCGTATCGCTGCCATTTGATACCTTGGACTCTTTTGCGCAGAAATTTTTGGCGGGAACAAATGCCCCCCACTATTTTGCCCACGTAAGTATATACGTGGGTGAAGTAGTGTAGAGTAATGCATAGCGTATGACCAGTTTCAGGTTGGTATATAACTTTCAGAATCTTGATCTGAGAAGATAACGAGCGGACACAACCGTCGTCATTTATCATTGACTCAAATCTCGACTCTTAAGAGATATAGTTCCAAACTCTCAACTCCATGAGCCGCACCCTTCTATTTCTTTATGTCTTACTCTGGCGTGAAGTAGTTTATACACTCATGAGTAAGTTCTCCATTTCAGTGGCATGTAGCTTTGGCAAGTGTGGCTTATAGATGGTCCATCTTAACCTCTTTGTAGGGCAGTGATGGCTTAGAAGACAGGGTTAGGATCTGCCACCTAAGACTTTTCAACTTTATTAGCCGTGAGGGTCTCATAAAGACTTTTCTCCCTACGAGTCGTGAGGATCTTGTAGGTGTCTTTTCTCCTTAGGAGTCGTGAGGATTCCTAAGTGTGTTTTCTCTTGAGAGTCGTAAGGATCTCACAAGAGAATTTTCCCGCTTATAAGTCGAGAGGACTCGTAAGTGGTTGTTTCCCTCCTTGTCGAGATTCGACTTTGGAGAGTGTGACCCATGAATAGTATGCAAGAGTCCATCTTGGACTGACTTGCAGGGCCCCAGTACTTAGGAAACAGGGTTTTTAATCCCCATTGCCTAAGGCTTTGCCTTACGAGTCGAGACGAATCGAGAAGTTCACGCAAGGATATCCTAACGTCACAGTTAACTTCTGCTCTTTACGACAAAGGTCCGTTAGGGTCTATGGTACTAGGTTTTGTCCGTCGTACCTGTTAGTGTATATGCCCTAGAGGCCATTATTGTATCATACTAGCTTGTATATTACTTAATGGAAGCTTGGGATATTCACAGTTATATATCAGTCTTGCTAAAAATGGTAGTATGCTACTTGGTTTGTTTCTACTTTAATATGTGCATATGTTTCGTTACAAGTATCATTTATACATATTAGTAGAGCCCATAGGATCTTTGTTTAATTACCAGCGTTGTGATGGTAGTCACACTAGTGGGGCTGGGTAGTCTATAAGCAACATCCTATACAGGTCCCTGCTCGTTGGATTATCGAGACAGGGCATCGATATTCCGGAGTAGACTAGTGTGTACGCTTCTCATCCAAGTTGGGGAGATGGTATGTCCCACAGCTATCAGTACGTCGTACTGGAGATAGTATACAGGTGCTCGTTAGGTTACGGGTACACCGGACAGGACTCACAAGGGGACTGTTGGTTGGTATTATACCCGTCGTCAGTTAACAGTTCCCAGGTGACATAAGTACAGCATAGTCCGCAGACTTGACACTGCTACTTCGCCTCGAGTATGTCCCACTGTTCTTAGATTGCTACCCTACCACGGCTCAAAGGAGTCGTGCAAACAGGTAGCAGTTGGGTGCAGTCCCGACCACTTGGAGGCAGTGGCGGTTAGACAGGATTCGTCTCTCCCGGTATTGGGAGTTGATATCGCGTTGTGTCAGAGAGCCATTACGCAAAGTCCCTGGCCAGGGCAAGCGAGATTTACTGGTAGGTTCCAGTAGTTTCTCAGGGTGTAATGGGCTACGCTCCGACACGACTTATACCGCTATTAGAGGACTAACGCTTGTCGCCCCCTAGGCGCGATATGCGATAGTCTTAGACGAACAGACCGGACTGTACGGAGATTGTCACATTAGGCTCAGTAAGAGTTCGGATGGGTTTTCTTATCGGCCTTCTTATCGACATCTACCTGGGGACCGTTACGTACAGCTAGTGCCGCTTGCTGTCTGTGGTTAAACCCACTGCCAGCATAGTGTCGAGTCTTTAGAGTCCCACACAGAGAGTTTCCCTGCTCCAGGCGAAACGATATAGAGGTCGTATGGTTTTACGACAAAGGTTCGGACGCGTACGTGTGTTTACGCACGTACGACGTTCGGACAGTTTTTGCTAGCCGGCTTTGGTTTAAGCCAGATTCTAGTATCGGGTTATTGGATTTATACAGTCTAAAGTTTTTCCGTGTTTTCACGGATAGGAGGGGCGTTCTCGTAATTTGTCGGGAAGCTTCTAGAAGGATGATGACATGGAGGGTAAGGTGGCATTAGCATTTAATGAATTTTTGACTCACTTAAATGAATCATTCAAGTGAGTTAATGAAGCATTTATTGCTTAATGACTCACTTGATGATTCATTGCATATATTTAATGAAGCATGATGATAATGCATTTTGATTTATTCTTTTTGATTTTCTTATGCTTCATAATATATTAGAAGTGAGAAGCTTTTTCATTCATTCTTATCATCACCTTCTCTCTCCTCAAGCTCTCTCATTCTTGAAACCCTAACCCTAACCTCTCATGTATTGAGATCAAGGGTTAGCTAGACTAATACATCCATAACCTCACTCTATATCCTCTAGGTAGCTTAGATTAGCACTTTGAGCAACCTAATTATCTCAAGTTAGAGATCAAGCTTGGAGAAGGAGCTCTTGGGTGGATCGTCTTTGACTCGAGGAGGCCGTTGAGGTGCCGATATTCCAAGGAACCTGCAAGGAGTGGAGGACAGCGATGAAGACCCGAAGGACAAGTAACGTGAGGTATAACTTCGAATCCGAGTAGTTAACCCTCTCGTAGATAGTTAGTAACGGTTTAGAAATGATTCATGCGCTCAAGTCCGTGTTACGAAGGTTTGATAATCGTTTTTTATATATTCCGCCTCCCCGCAAGTTCGTGGGGTGCGTAACATGGACTTACAGTGGTATCAGAGCCAACTAAACCATTACTAGCTTGTTAGCAACTAATTAGAACTTCGATCGTCGGAAAAACGAGAAAACGAAACCCCGGAAACCCCATGTTTCTATTAATTTTAAAAGTGTCGAAAAAATATTTGATATGCCTTAAAATTCACAGCAGGGAAATATAAGAATTCTGGGAAAATACGAGATAGCAACTCGGTTAGATGGCCGCGGATCCGCGGCAAGATAGTGCTTTTGGCCGTGGATCCGCCGCCGAGTCAACTCCGAGTTGACTCGGATTTACGCAGTAATTCATATATTTTGGTGTTTTGTTTTCCAGTATATTCTGTTTCTGCCCAGGTAACTTCTGTGCTAATTTGCTTTTGAGGTAGAAACGGATAAAGGTTGTCGATTGATGTTCTAAATTAATTGTTGATCGGGTTATTATCTGTAATGTTTAATGTATTCGTAAACCTCCCCTAACTGCTAGTATGTCGGTTGGCAGGGGGTTGCGTATTTCTGTAATGTTTACTGTTTGTGTATATGAACTTGATTGGAATGTTGTGATGATTAGCCGAGGTTTGAGATGGGTTATTATATTCATTCATTCGATGTAATTGTAATAAGTTGTAATATTATTTTACGGGGCACATCCAGGTTGCGGTTGTCGCCACCGTTGTATTATTTCTTTTTACTGTTTTTGCTCCTAGGATAGACCCAAGGTGGGGTACACAAACTACCAGGTACGTCGAAGTGTTTAGTGGCCTACTCACGTTGTTGAGGGAGACCGCTTCACTTTGGGTACTTGGCGGGTAGTTTGCCGTACCCGTAGGGGTCTAGGGTGGGGTAATGGCTATTCATCACAACTGTGTAATCCTTCTTTTGTTGCAGGCTCAAAGCAAACGCGGATTGCTTGTATATCCAATTCATCTGTGATCTGGAATGCCTATTATTGCGTCTGACAAATGTACAATATCTATATATGATAGCTATTAGACGCCACTTATGTTTTACACTCGCGCTAGCCCAGCCCCCGCTCTGTCGTTAGTTAAGTAACCTAACGGGTGATGACGGGACCCCGTGGCGAATGCGGATGGCATAAGAGGACGTGGTATTTTCGTTGTTTTCTGCAATGATAGGATAAATGATGGGACGCATTATTATAATGCAAAGAAAATAAACCAAAGTTAAGTCGTTGGAACAAATTTAAAAGAAACCACTCGGTTATTTTAAAAGATCAGAATTTTTTAATTGCAGAGCTTTAACCGCTCCTTTTAAAAAGTATCAGGTTCCTTCGATTAAATCAAGTTCACGGTTTTGCCAAAACCAGTCGTAGCCCTCCGTCATTTCATATAGATAGTCAATAGTATTCAAGCTGTGTTTGTTGACTAAAGTCAAGGCACGGTGTTTGGTAGCTATTGGATATTCATATGTAGCATAGATAGATGCGTTGGTTTGGGACAGTCGTATTACCTTGTTGACTAAAGTCAAGGGTATGTACGGGTGGGTTCAAATTAACCTGGATAATGACGGGTAGAACTTGACATGTGACTTATGATTTGTTGACTAAAGTCAAGGTCATAAGAGCATGGGGCAAAAATCCACATCGGGAGTTTTTAAAGAAGCTAAAATTTGCTAGTATTGCATACCATTTGGAGTTTGATGAATGTTGGTAGGATTCCTTCAACATTATCATACGATGATATTTGGATCCCGATCCTACTGTTTGTACAAGCTACTTATCAGGAGATTCGTCACTTAACGATCAATGCTATAAACCAAGTAGGTGCCTAGAAAGGTGTCAGCGGGGCTACGCCCCCAGAGAAAAGAGGTTATTTAATTAAGGAATTTCGCAAAAGCGTTGGAAAACCTCCCTCGAAGTATCGACATTGGCCTGGCTGAACGGTTAAGCAAGTATTGTACGGTGAGAATAGTCCTGGCTAATTCTTCTTTTATGGTTTGAGGAAGGATTCGAGAAACAGTGGGAGCCATCCTATTTAGATAAATTAAAAACCAATCTAAACTTGCAAGAGCATCATGCTAAAGTTTTTTCTTCTCTTTCTCTCATTGCAGTGACCTTGTGACCACACATAGGTTACATCTAGATAAAAATTTGACTGAATCTGACTTATATGACTGGCAAAGGTCTGTCCAGATGTCCATTGCCTATGACAAGCTGGACCACCCTATTACTACTAAAGATCCCGCCATCCCAGGTCTAGTTTCCACCGTCACGGATATGAATATCCGTCAGACAAGGGTAAAAGATAAAGCGAAAGCCAAGTGCCTCGTGTTGGCTTCAGTTGATGGTGTATACCAGAAGCAGCACGAGAAGATGGACTTAGTTTCCATCTTTCCCCATAACAAAGATTTATATGGAGAGCAATCTCATATCACAAGATATGAAACCTCGAATGAATTAATTCAAGCGAGGTTGGCTTTCGGGTCATCTGTAGGGGACAACGTCCTTACAATGGCTAGCTATATTGATGAGCTCAAGGACCTGGAGACCATGTTGGAGAACGGGTCAAATACTGACTTGATTCTACAGTCTCTGCCTTCTACCCTGAAGGAAACCAGGGAAGTAGAAAGAAAGAGAAAGGCAAAAGTTTCAGGACTGGAAATAGTAAAAAAGGGACGTTCTATTGTTATAGGATTGGGCATTGTCAGAAGGATTGTAGGGCTTTGAAAGCCAGTAGCCAGGATACGAAGCATGTTGTGGCTTCGGCCTAAAGTGTATTTGTAATTGAGAACTGTTTGTCAATTAACTCTACTTCCTGGGTACTAGATACCGGAGCAGGATCTCATATCTGTAATTCATTACATGCTTTGAGAAACCGTAGAGTTATAAAGGTAGGTGATTAGTATCTCACAGTTGCAAACGGAATGACTGTGAACGCTGAATCCGTGGGAGAATATCGCCTAGGTTTGACAAGTGGGCATATATTGATTCTACGTAACCGTTTGTATGTACCTAGTATGACTTGTAATATCATATCAGTGTCCTCACTTTCAAGAGAGGAATATGATTTTACATTCGTAAGCGATGTAGTTAACATCCACCCAAATCAAGTTCTGATTGGGTCAGGTATATTAGATAACGGTATATACGTATTAAGTCAAGCTCAGGTTTTCAATGTCCAGAACACACTTAAAAGAAAGTCTCCGGAATTAAATCAGGCTTTCTTATGGCATTGTAGACTAGATCACATCAATGAGAGAAGGTTGACTAAGTTACATAGGGAAGGATATTTGAATCCGTTCGAATATCAATCTTATGCTACTTGTGAATCTTGTTTCATAGGAAAGATGACAAAGACTCCATTTACTGGACACGGAGTAAGAGCAAGCGAGCTCTTGGGACTCGTACACAGTGACGTGTGCGGTCCAATGTCTACACATGTGAGAGGTGGTTATTCCTACATCATTACTTTTACGGATGATTTCTCTAGGTATGGATATGTCTTCTTGATGAAGCATAAATCCGAGGCCTTTGAAAAATTCCAGGAATACAAGAATGAAGTAGAAAACCAAACAGGCAAAAGTATCAAGACACTAAGATCTGATCGAGGTAGTGAATACTTAAGTGCCGAGTTCCTAGGTTACTTAAAAGAGAATGGAATTCTCTCTCAGCTTACTCCTCCATACACACTACAACATAACGGTGTATCGGAGAGACGGAACCGAACCCTATTAGATATGGTACATTCCATGATGAGTAACGCTGAGTTACCGTGATCATTCTGGGGATATGCACTAAAATTAGCTGTATATCTTTTGAACCGAGTTCCAACCAAGACTGTGCCTACCACACCATATCAGATGTGGAGTGGGAAGAAACCCTGTCTCAAGTATCTTAAGATATGGGGATGTCCAGCTTTTGTAAAGAAGCAGCATGCGGACAAACTCGAGGCACGCTCAGTACAGTGTAAGTTTGTGGGATATCCAAAGAACTCCATGGGGTATCTTTTCTATTACGTAGAGGAACAAAAGGTCTTTGTTTCTTAACATGCCCGCTTCTTGGAAACTAAATTTTTAGAAAATCAGATAAGTGGGAGCGCAATAGAACTGGAAGAAATTCCAGAACCACAAACTACAACTGAAAGTATGGTAGAACCAGAGGTTTCAGAAGAAAGGGACATACCAGCGCCTATCCGCAGAAGTAGTAGGCCGTCTCATCCGTCCGAGAGATACTACGGTTTTCTCATAGACGGGGATAGAGAGGATTGCGTCATTGATGATAATGACCCTACTAGCTTCCAGCAAGCCATTCAGAGTGGTGACTCGGTAAAATGGCTGGATGCAATGTGGACCAAAATGGAGTCCATGTACACTAACAAAGTATGGACTTTCGACATTGCTCCAGATGGGGTAAAACCCGTAGGATGCAAATGGATCTTCAAAAAGAAGATTGGTGTAGATAGACAGGTTGAAACCTATAAGGCTAGACTTGTTACAAAGGGTTTCCGTCAAAGACCTGGTTTGGACTATGACGAAACCTTTTCTCCAGTGGCTATGCTCAAATCCATTCGGATCCTTCTTACCATTGCTGCCTTCCACGATTATGAGATCTGGCAGATGGACGTAAAGACGGCCTTTCTAAATGGTAATTTGGAAGAGTGCGTCTATATGGATCAGCCAGAGGGATTCATTCAGAGTGGGAGCAGCGGTAAAGTATGCAAGTTGCTTAAGTCCATTTATAGACTAAAGCAGGCATCGAGGAGTTGGAACATCTGTTTTGATGATGCTGACAAAGAATTCGACTTTATCAAAAATCCAGATGAACCATGCATATACAGTAAGATTGTAGGGAGAGCTGTAGTATTCCTCGTCTTGTACATAGATGACATTCTCCTAATAGGAAATGATATTCCTATGTTACAGTCAGTCAAAAGATTCTTATCACAGAAATTCTCTATGAAAGACCTGGGTGATGCCACCTACATTCTGGCGATCCGGATCTATCGTGATAGATCAAAGAGGATGTTGGGACATTCACAGTCCAGGTACATAGACACCATATTGAAGAGATTCGGTATGGATGATTCTAAGCGCGGTAACCTACCGGCTTGTCACGGAATCACCCTCTCCAAAGAGATGTCTCCCAAGACTGATTTGGAAAGGGATCGCATGTCGATTATACCCTACGCTCTGCGGTAGGATCTATAATGTATGCGATGTTATGTACCAGACCAGATGCAGCATACATATTGAGCGTTGTAAGCCGGTATCAGGCAAACCCAGGGGAGAAGCACTGGATAGCAGTAAAGAACATTCTCAAGTACCTGAGGAGGACTAAGGAGATGTTCTTGGTGTATGGCGGAAAATACCTCCAGATCGAGGCCTTTGCCGACTCTAGCTTCCAGAGTGACAAGGATGACTCCAAGTCCATGTCGGGTTATGTCTTTACCCTCAATGGAGGGGCGGTCTGTGGGAAGAGTTCCAAGCAGGAAACCGTTGCTGACTCAACGATGGAAGCGGAGTACATAGCTGCTTGAGATGCCGCAAAAGAAGCTGTCTGGATGAAGAAGTTCCTCACAGAACTTCAGGTGGTTCCTACCAGTGTTGGTCCAATACCTCTGTATTGCGACAACAACGGCGCTATAGCTTTAGCGAAGGAACCCAGGTCCCATCAGAAGTCCAGACACATCTTAAGGCGGTATCACCTGATCAGGGAGATCGTAGAACGCCGGGAGATCGAGGTAAAGAGAGTAGATACAGAGAATAACACTGCTGATCCATTCACAAAGGCCATTCCTCAGACGCAGTTCGAGAGGCTATTCAAGATGATAGGTCTGGGATATGCCAATACATGGCCCTAGTGCAAGTGGGAGATTGTTAGTGTATATGCCCTAGGGGCCATTATTGTATCATACTAGCTTGTATATTACTTAATGGAAGCTTGGGATATTCACAGTTATATATCAGTCTTGCTAAAAATGGTAGTATGCTACTTGGTTTGTTTCTACTTTAATATGTGCATATGTTTCGTTACAAGTATCATTTATATATATTAGTAGAGCCCATAGGATGTTTGCTTGATTACCAGCGTTGTGATGGCAGTCACACTAGTGGGGGCTGGGTAGTCTATAAGCAACATCCTATACAGGTCCCTGGTCGTTGGATTATCGAGACAGGGTATCGATATTCCGAAGTAGACTAGTGTGTACGCTTCTCATCCCAGTTGGGGAGATGGTATGTCCCAGAGCCATCAGTACGTCGTACTGGAGATAGTATACAGGTGCTCGTTAGGTTACGGGTACACCGGACAGGACTCGTAAGGGGACTGTTGGTTGGTATTATACCCGTCGTCAGTTAACAGTTCCCAGGTGACATGAGTACAGCATAGTCCGCAGACTTGACACTGCTACTTCGCCTCGAGTATGTCCCACTGTTCTTAGATTGCTACCCTACCACGGCTCAAAGGAGTCATGCAAACAGGTAGCAGTTGGGTGCAGTCCCGAGCACTTGGAGGCAGTGGCGGTTAGACAGGATTCGTCTCTTCCGGTATTGGGAGTTGATATCGCGCTGTGTCAGAGAGCCATTACGCAAAGTCCCTAGCCAGGGCAAGCGAGATTTACTGGTAGGTTCCAGTAGTTTCTCAGGGTGTAATAGGCTACGCTCCGACACGACTTATACCGCTATTAGGGGACTGACGCTTGCCACCCCCTAGGCGCGATTTGCGATAGTCTTAGACGAACAGACCGGAATGTACGGAGATTGTCACATCAGGCTCAGTAGGAGTTCGGATGGGTTTTCTCATCGGCCTTCTTATCGACATCTACCTGGGGACCATTACGTACAGCTAGTGCCGCTTGCGGTCTGTGGCTAAACCCACTGCCAGCGTAGTGTCGAGTCTTTAGAGTCCCACACAGAGAGTTTCCCTGCTCCAGGCGAAACGATATAGAGGTCGTATGGTTTTACGACAAGGTTTCGGACGCGTACGTGTGTTTACACACGTACGACGTTCGGACAGTTTTTGCTAGCCGGCTTTGGTTTAAGCCAGATTCTAGCATCGGGTTATTGGATTTATACAGTCTAAAGTTTTTCCGTGTTTTCACGGATAGGAGGGGCGTTCTCGTAATTTGTCGAGAAGCTTCTAGAAGGATGATGACATGGAAGGTAAGGTGGCATTAGCATTTAATGAATTTATGACTCACTTAGTGAAGTTAATGAATCATTTATTGCTTAATGACTCACTTGATGATTCATTGCATATATTTAATGAAGCATGATGATAATGCATTTTGATTTATTCTTTTTGATTTTCTTATGCTTCATAATATATTAGAAGTGAGAAGCTTTTTCATTCATTCTTATCATCACCTTCTCTCTCCTCAAGCTCTCTCATTCTTGAAACCCTAACCTCTCATGTGTTGAGATCAAGGGTTGGCTAGACTAATACATCCATAACCTCACTCTATATCCCCTAGGTAGCTTAGATTAGCACTTTGAGCAACCTAATTATCTCAAGTTAGAGATCAAGCTTGGAGAAGGAGCTCTTGGGTGGATCGTCTTTGACTCGAGGTGGCCGTTGAGGTGCCGATGTTCCAAGGAACCTACGAGGAGTGGAGGACAGCGATGAAGACCCGAAGGACAAGTAACGTGAGGTATAACTTCGAATCCGAGTAGTTAAACCTCTCGTACATAGTTAGTAACGGTTTAGAAACGATTCATGCGCTCAAGTCCGTGTTACGAAGCTTTGATAATCATTTTTCATATATTCCGCCTCCCCGCAAGTTCGTGGGGTGCGTGACATGGACTTACAGTACCGTCGCGTTGGCTGATGTATTCCTCGATAGGCAATCTTACTGTTCGAGCAGCCTTGCGACTGTCGTGTCTCTGATCCCTTCGGGGGCTGGACAAGATGTCTTCAAGCAATCTTCCTAGGCAGTTTAACCGTCAGAAGAGCAAGCGTTAGGAATTTTGCCATGCCGCTTTTTACTAGGTTAGGCTCATTTTGGAGAGCCCCGATGAGTCATAACCACTCCGCGCTGGTGTGGGATGATCTCCGATAGTCTTTCAGGTTTTATATGAGTTACCGTCAAGACCGTGAAGCTAGGAATTTGGCATTTGCTTTCTTTGCTGGCATTGCGTCTGCTGTATCGAGACGAATGTCGCGGTTGTCTCTATGTTGTTGATGAACCATCGAGGGTTGGAATTAGGGATTTTTCCGTGGCTCCGTTGTTTGATTGTCGCGTCTGAATCCTGCTGGAGGGAGAACGCTGTGGTGACATCTCATCTGCTGTATCGAGATGAACGTCGAGGTGGTGACCACTCCATTTGGGATGATCTCCGGTAGTCTTTCAGGTTTTATATGAGTTACCGTCAAGACCCTGAAGCTAGGAATTTGGCCTTCGCTTCGTTTGCTGTCATTGCGTCTGCTGTATCAAGACGAATGTCATGGTGGTGATCACTCCTCGCTGGTGTGGGATGATCTCCGATGGTCTTTCAGGTTTTATATGAGTTACCTTCGAGACCCTGAAACTAGAAATTTGGCCTTCGCTTCGTTTGCTTTGGCACGTCCGAATCCTGTTGGAGGAAGAACGCTGTGGTGACATCGCGTCTACTGTATCGAGACGAACGCCGAGATGGTGACCATTCCGCGCTGATGTGGGATGATCTCCGATAGTCTTTCAGGTTTTATATGAGTTGCCTTCAAGACCCTGAAGCTAGGAATTTGTCCTTCGCTTCGTTTGCTTTGGCGCGTCCGAATCCTGTTGGAGGAAGGGCACTGTAGTGACATCTCGTCTGCTGTATCGAGACGAACGTCGAGGTGGTGACCGCTCCGTGCTGGTGTGGGATGATCTCCGATAGTCTTTCAGGTTTTATATGAGTTACCGTCAAGACCCTGAAGCTAAGAATTTGGCATTTTCTTCGTTTGCTTTGGCGCGTCCGAATCCTGTTGGAGGAAGGGCGCTGTAGTGACATCTCGTCTGCTGTATCGAGACGAACGTTGAGGTGGTGACCACTCCGCGCTGATGTGGGATGATCTCTGATAGTCTTTCAGGTTTTATTTGAGTTGCCGTCAAGACCCTGAAGCTAAGAATTTGGCCTTCGCTTCGTTTGCTGTCATTGCGTCTGCTGTATCGAGACAAACGTCATGGTGGAGCTGGGATTTTGCCGTCACTCCGCTTTGTTTCGACCGTGAGGTCTTTTGTTGACGTTGCGTCTGCATCCTGTTGGACTGCGAAGGAACGCCGTTGTTGACATTGCGTCTAGTGTAACAAGACGAATGCTGAGGTGGAGTTGGGATTTTGCCGTCACTCCGCTTTGTTTCAACCGTGAGGTCTGTAGGGTGTTTTTCATCACCCCATTGAGATGGGAATACGCGCGCGCTTGTCAGGCGTACTACAGATTCCCCCTGCCTATGGTAGGCCGAGGTTTAATGATTGTGGGAATCCGAATCTTCTGCAGCCGCGGACTAAGCTGCCGTTAATTACCCATCGCCTTTGGAGCGAGGGAACCTCCGATTGACGGGTTAAACTGGTCATGCGAACTCAATGTGCAGTGTGCGTATGATGTGTTTTGAAAAAGGGGGTTTTGGATATATCGGGAGCCACGCAGAGTTTTTACGGGGGTCCCGCTACCCGGATAGCGGGCTGGGGGTCAATGGGGCAAGCAGCCCCCTTGCGGGGCAGCGCCCCGTTAGAAATTTTTTTCTAACAGCGGCAGTGTAGTGGAGTATATGTATGTGTACATATGTATACATATGCATATATATACATGTATATATATAAATAAAGGGGAAAAGACATCCAAAGGATGCGTGGGGCCAGCGCCTAGGCACTTGAGCGCAAGCGCGCCACGTGTCGGCACGTGGGCGCTTTGCGCTCGAGCGCAGAGTGCTGGAGCGCAACACGCCACGTGTCGGCATGTGGGCGCTTTGCGCTCAGACGCTGGGCGCTTGAGCGCAAGCGTGCCACGTGTCGGCACTTGGGCGCTTTGCGCTCGGATGCTGAGCGCTTGGGCGCAAGCGCGCCACGTGTCGGCACGTGGGCGACTTGCGCTCGAGCGCTTGCGCTGGAGCACAAGAGCGCCACGTGTCGGCACGGGGGGGGACTTGCGCTCGAGTGCTTGCGCTGGAGCGCAAGCGTGTCACGTGTCGGCACCGGGGCGACTTGCGCTCGAGCGCTTGCTCTTGAGCGCAAGAGTGCCACGTGTCGACACGCGGGCGCTCTGCGCTTGAGCGCCGGTGAGGAAAAGTGGCTTTTAGCCTAAAAAATTTCTCGAAAGAGAAATCAGAGAGGAGTTGGACTCCTGAGTGTGTTTTTTTTTCTTTGGGGGTTTAGTGAAAGATGTTCTTCTTCTTCCTCCTCTGTTAGCTGGATCTTGAAGATCAAGAGATATGGGATTTTTAAAAATCTCTTCTTTTTGAGATCTAATGGAAGATCTGAGTTCCCTTTTATGGGTTTTATGGTGAAAAACTATTTTGTTTTATAAAAAGAAGAGTAAAACTCTTGATTTAATTCAAGAGAAAGAAGAAGGTTTTGGAACCTTGAAGGAGGAGAAAAGATCTCAGATCTGGAATATTTTTTTAGAGAGAGAAAAAGTTGTTGAGATATTTCATTATCTTTGCCTTTATAGGCTATACACTTTACACATAGCCCCTTGGGCTTCACAAAATGGCATTTTGCCTATCCCATGGCTCATGTGCCATTTCTTTTTGCACATAAGCCATGGGCTTTACAAAAATTTGGTTTTATGTCAATTTTTATTACATTTATCCATGAAATAAAATAAAAGAAATACAACAAAATTGTTTATTACAAAATTTTTATCTTGGCATGGGGGGAGGCCGGCTGCTTCATGTTCGGGCTCGACCCGGGCATGGGCCCACTGGATCCGGGCTTGGGCCCACTTGGCTTGGGGTTGACTTTGATTTTGACTTGGTCAACCGGGGTGTAAATTTTTACCCCAACAAATTGCCCCCCATCAATAAATGCACACCACATATGTAGGTCGTATGCATTAAATTGATGGATCTTCTTTCACGTGGAGGCGACTTGATTCGGTTCCCACCTTTTGAGAAGCTGGCACTGGCCTTTTTGCGACATGGACGGTCGATGCGGCCCTTTTTGCAACTTGGACGGTCAGTTTTGCCCTTTTTGCGACTTGGACGGTCGTTGCTGCCCTTTTAGCGACGTGGACGGTCGGTGCTGCCCTTTTTGCAACTTGGACGGTCGGTGCTGCCCTTTTTGCGACGTGGACGGTTGATTCTGCCCTTTTTGCGACTTGGACGGTCGTTGCTACCCTTTTAGCGACGTGGACGGTCGATTCTGCCTATTTAGCGACTTGGACGGTCGGTTCTGCCCTTTTTGCGACTTGGACGGTCTATGCTGCCATTTTAGCGACGTGGACGGTCGATGCTGCCCTTTTTGCGACTTGGACGGTCGATGCTGCCATTTTAGTGATGTGGACGGTCGGTTCTGCCATTTTAGCGACGTGGACGGTCGGTTCTGCCCTTTTTGCGACTTGGACGGTCGATTCTGCCCTTTTTGCGACGTGGACGGTCGGTGCTGCCATTTTTGCGACGTGGACGGTTGGTGCTGCCATTTTAGCGACGTGGACGGTCGGCTCTGCCCTTTTTGCGACTTGGACAGTCGCTGCTGCCCTTTTAGCGACGTGGACGGTCGATTCTGCCCTTTTTGCGACGTGGACGGTCGGTGCTGCCCTTTTAGCGACGTGGACGGTCGGTTCTGCCCTTTTAGCGACGTGGACGGTCGGTTCTGCCCTTTTTGCGACGTGGACGGTCGGTGCTGCCATTTTAGCGACGTGGACGGTCGATGCTACCCTTTTAGCAACGTGGACGGTCGGTTCTGCCCTTTTTGTGACTTGGACGGTCGGTGCTGCCCTTTTAGCGACTTGGACGGTCGGTTCTGCCCTTTTTGCGACTTGGACAATCGGTGCTGCCCTTTTAGCGACGTGGACGGTTGCTGCTGCCCTTTTTGCGACTTGGACGGTCGGTGCTGCCCTTTTAGCGACTTGGACGGTTGGTTCTGCCGTTTTTGCAACTTGGACGGTCGGTGCTGCCCTTTTAGCGACGTGGACGGTCGGTTCTGCCCTTTTTGTGACTTAGACGGTCGGTGCTGCCCTTTTAGCGACGTGGACGGTCGATGCTGCCCTTTTAGCAACTTGGACGGTCGGTGCTTGATTTGACTTGCTCTGCTTCTTGCAGTGTCAGGGGTAGACTTGACTTGCTCCACTTCTTGCGGTGTCGAGATTGGATTCTGACTTGCTCCGCTTTCTGCGGTGTCGGAGTGGAAGTTGACTTGTTGATTTTGATTTG
Organism: Agapanthus africanus; assembly: GCA_030015575.1. Lineage (NCBI taxonomy): Eukaryota > Viridiplantae > Streptophyta > Magnoliopsida > Asparagales > Amaryllidaceae > Agapanthus > Agapanthus africanus. The sequence goes on along the minus strand of CM057338.1, from coordinate 313,787,031 downwards.
GGTTGACATCAGCATCGCTATACTGGAATATGGTATCAGGAGCGAATCATCATCCGTCATTGAAAGGATTTTGGGATTTTGGTTTTTGTTTGGCATCTGCATTGCTGCACTGGAATAATGCCAGGAGCAACTCATCATTTGCCCCCGGGAGGATTTTTTTATCTCTTGGTGGGACTTTGAATGCGGTCTCACCGGTAGGACTTAGGAGAGGTTGGGATTGTTTTACGCCCGTGGATTGTATACGGTTTTGCAGGATGTATGATCCAGACCGTAGGGCCAGAAAAATTTCAGGACTTTGTCGGCGTCTGCATCACTGCACTGGAATATGGTACCAGGAGCGACTCATCATTCGCCGTTGGGGTATGGGATTTGGAATTTGGTTGGCGTCTGCATCGCTGCACTGGAATATGGTGCCAGGAGTGACTCATCATTCGCCATTTGGGGATTGGGGAGCGATGGCTTAGGAGACAGGTTTAGATCCCTATCGCCTAAGGCTTTTCAATTTTATGGGCCGTGAGGGTCCCATAAAAGCATTTTCTCCCTACGAGTCGTAAGGATCCCACGGGTGTATTTTCTCCTTAGGAGTCGTGAGGACTCCTAAGTGTGTTTTTCCTTTGTGAGTCGTAAGGATCCCACAAATGTTTGTTCTCCTCATATATCGTGAGGACACATGAGTGGGTCTTATCAATGGAGCATCATTCCCAAAGCGGAGACCGGCCGAGTAACTGGTGATTACGGTGGGGCATGGGTATGATGAGAATTATTTGAGCCCGTGGATTGTATACGATGGTCAACTTAGGGACCCACAGTAGGGCCGGGAGAATTTTGAGAAATAGGATTTTGGTTGGCGTCTGCATCGCTGCACTGGAATGTGGTACCAGGAGCGACTCATCATTCGCCGTTTGGGGACTTGGAATTTGGATCTTGTTTGGTATCAGCATTGCTGCACTGGAATAATGCCAGGAGCAACTCATCATTTGCCTTGGGAGGACTTAGGATTTGGGTTTTTGGTCGGCATCAGCACCGCTAACACTGAAGCGAAATGCCAGGAGCGACTCATCATTTGCCGTTGCCCGTTGGGGAACGATGGCTTAGGAGACAGGTTTGGGTCCCTATCACCTGAGGCTTTTCAATTTTATGGGCCGTGAGGGTCCCATAAAAGCATTTTCTCCCTACGAGTCGTAAGGATCCCGCAGGTGTGTTTTCTCCTTAGGAATCGTGAGGATTCCTAAGTGTGTTGCTCCTTTGTGAGTCGTAAGGATCTCACGCAGGGTTTTCTCCTCACAAGGTCGAGAGGACTTTGAGAGTGTATTTCATATCTTTTCACGAGTTTGCGCCCTTTCGGGTTTTCACAGACTCACCGGTAGTCCTGCTGTATTTACTCACGGAGCCCTTTCGGGTTTTCATCCGTGCCCGTTTTGCTTGTGGACATACCGTTTATTTTTTTTTTATTTCTTTCTTTTTTTCTCTTTTTTTCTTTTTTTTTTGCCGCTGGCGGGACTTTAAAAGTAGTCTCACCGGCAGGATTTGGGAGAGATAGGGGTCATTTACGCCCGTGGATTGTTTACGGTTTTATAGGATGTGTGATCCAGACCGTAGGGCTGGAAAAATTTCGGGACTTTGTCGGCGTCTGCATCGCTGCACTGGAATATGGTACCAGGAGCGACTCATCATTCTCCATTGGAGTATGGGATTTGGAATTTGGTTGGCGTCTGCATCGTTGCACTGGAATATGGTACCAGGAGCGACTCATCATTCGCCATTTAGGGAGGACTTGGGATTTGGGTTTTTGGTCGGCATCAGCACCGCTAACACTGAAGCGAAATAACAGGAGCGACTCATCATTTGTCGTTGCCCGTTGGGGAACGATGGCTTAGGAGACAGGTTTGGGTCCCTATCACCTGAGGCTTTTCAATTTTATGGGCCGTGAGGGTCCCATAAAAGCATTTTCTCCCTACGAGTCGTAAGGATCCCGCAGGTGTGTTTTCTCCTTAGGAATCGTGAGGATTCCTAAGTGTGTTGCTCCTTTGTGAGTCGTAAGGATCTCACGCAGGGTTTTCTCCTCACAAGGTCGAGAGGACTTTGCGAGTGTATTTCATCTTTTTTCACGAGTTTGCGCCCTTTCGGGTTTTCACAGACTCGCCGGTAGTCCTGCTGTTTTTACTCACGGAGCCCTTTCGGGTTTCATCCGTGCCCGTTTTGCTTGTAGACATACCGTTTATTTTTTTTATTTCTTTCTTTTTTTTCTCTTTTTTTTCTTTTTTTTTTCCGCTGGCGGGACTTTAAAAGTAGTCTCACCGGCAGGATTTGGGAGAGATAGGGGTCATTTACGCCCGTGGATTGTATACGGTTTTGCAGGATGTGTGATCCAGACCGTAGGGCTGATGTGCTCAATTCGCCTGCGACTTGGAGTATTCACGCGCAGTATTTCTTGAGATATCGGCCATTGATGGGTGGCATGGGCCTTTCTCCCTCGGCACTTTTTAGTTGGTAGGATCCTCCGTCGAACACTTTCTCAATGACGTATGGTCCTTCTCAGTTTGGCTCGAATTTTCCCTTGGCATGTCGATTGGGGATGATCGGTCTTTTGAGGACCAACACCAATTCACCTTTCTTGAAAGCGCGGAGACGGGTTATCTTGTCGTAGGCTCGTGACATTTAGGCTCGGTATAGCTCCAGATTTTGCTGCACCGCGAGCCTCTTTTCTTCGAGGGCATCGAGCTCTTCAAGTCGAAGGAGCACGTTTTCCTCCTCCGTCAACTCGTGCTGAACGGCCATTCTTAAGCTTGGAACTTCGACTTCGAGGGGGAGGACCGCTTCCACTCCGAAGAGCAATGAGTATGGAGTGGACTGAGTTGGAATACGGTGTGTGGTACAATATGCCGACAATGCCTCGTGAAGTTTGAGATTCCAGTCTCTCTTGTTGGCTGAAGAATTTTTCCTCAGGAGCTTGCATAGAGTCTTATTGAAGGCTTCGGCTAGCCCATGGCTCTTGGATTATAGATGGAGGAATATCTCCAGTCTATCTTGTGCTGAGTAGTGAACCTTGAGACATTGAAGCTCTTGAAAGAAGGCCCGTTGTCAGAAATGATTCTTCTTGGTGTACCGAAGCGGTATAGAATATTATGCTGGAAGAATGTCAGAATATCTTTTGTCTTGACTTCTTTTAGCGGGACAGCTTCAGCCCATCTGGAGAAGTAGTCTGTCACAGCCAGTATGAACCGATGGCCTTTAGATGACGGAGGATCAATTGGGCCAACAATGTCGGTGCCCCAGACTTCGAAGGGCCACGACGCCACCGTAGGATGCAGCGGATTGGGATGCTTGTGAATGAAATCACCATGGATTTGGCAGATCTGACATTTCTTTGCATGCTCTCCGCAATCCCGTATCATGGTGGGCCAATAATACCCAAGCCGTTTAATTTGAAGTCGCGTCTTGGGGCCAGATTGGTGGGCACCGCAAACGCCCGAGTGAACATCTTTCATGACCTTTTGGGCTTCGGCCAATGACAGGCACCTGAGCCAGAGTTGGTCATATGACCTGCGGTATAACGTGTCATTTACAAATACGTATCGGAGAGCTCTTTTCTTCAGCGGAATCCTTGCAGATTTTTCTTCGGGCAACTTGTCGTATCGGAGGTACTCTATGAAGGGTTCTCTCCAATCAGGCTCGTCTTGGATGATCGAAGCTTCATCCGCAGTTCTGCTCTTCTGTTCCGCACTTTCCTCTTCTCGTAGAGAGACTGGGGGTAGAATTTGCTGGCTCCTGACTGTGATCAGAATTTCGTCCAGGTCAGGATCAGCCAGCTCCTTGGCCAGGCGAGCGAGTACATCAACCTTTCCGCTCAACGCTCTAGGGACTCTCGTTAGTTCAATATGAGTGAACTGTTTCATGAGTTCCACCACTCGGCCTCTGTACCGAGCTAACTCGGGTTTGTATATCTTATAGTCGCCGCTTACTTGGTTGACGACAAGCTGGGAGTCACCGTAAACCCGTAGCCGAAGGATTTCCATTTCTATGGCGAGCTCCAAACCAGCTATCAGAGCTTCATACTCGGCCTCATTGTTTGTGCGAGGTTCGGTGAGAGCAAAAGAACGCCGTAGGGTTCCCATTGATAGCGTGATGAACACCAATCCTATCCCTGCTTTTATCTCCGGGATGCTTGATCTGCCGGAGCTCCTTATTGATGTGGCCCCATTGAAGTAGAGCTCCCAACATGGCTCATCTTCCTCGAGGTGCAGCACTTGTTCGTCGGGTAACTCACAGTTTAGCGGCGACCCTTCTGGTATGGGATGAGCAGCGAGAAAGTCTGCAAGAGCTTGCCCTTTTACTGCTTTCTGTGGAGTATAAACTATGTCAAACTCAAGTAGCATGACAGCCCATCTTGCCATTCTGCCGGCTAGGCTTGCTTTGGTCATCAAGTGTTTGAGCGGGTCGACCTTGGAGATCAGCATAACCCGATGAGCGAGCAAATAGTGCCTCAGCTTCTTCACAGCAAATATTAGAGCCAGGCATTGCTTTTCGATTGGGGAGTAGTTGTGTTCCGCCCCGACTAGAGTTCGACTGAGGTAGTAGAGGGCATTTTCTTTTCCCTCCTCGTTATTCTGGGCAAGGAGCGCACCGAGTGACTCGTCCAGCGCGGCAGTGTAGAGAATCAGCGGTTTATTTGGAATGGGAGCGGCCAGCACTGGAGGGTGCAACAAGTACTGTTTGATGCTTTCGAACGCTGCTTGACATTCGGCATCCCAGATAAAAGGAGCTCCTTTCTTCATGAGCTTTGAGAAGGGCCTACATCTCCCCGATAAATTTGAGATAAACCTCCGTATATAAGCAAGCTTGCCTTGAAAAGATCTTAGCTGCGTCAGACTCTTCGGAAGGGGCATCTCCATGATGGCCTTTATCTTTGATGGGTCAACTTCGATCCCTCGATGTCGAACTATGAAGCCCAGGAATTTTCCCGATGACACGCCAAAAGCGCACTTTAAAAGATTCATCTTCAGATCGTATTCCCTCAGTCTGGTGAGAACGGTCCTAAGATCTTGGATGTGGTCGGCCTTGGCCTTAGTTTTGACGACCAGGTCATCAACATAGCATTCGACAACTTTATGGATTAGGTCATCAAAGATATTAGTCATTGCCCTTTGATATGCAGCACCTGCGTTCTTCAGTCCGAACGGCATCACCTTGTAGCAATATATTCCGATCGGGGTTCGAAATGCTGTGTGCTTCTCATCCTCAGGCGACATCTTGATCTAATTATATCCAGACGAGCCATCCATAAAGGTGAACAACTCGTAATTTGAGGTGTCATCGACCATCATTTCCATGACCGGTAGCGGGAAGTGGTCCTTTGGACATGCCTTGTTGAGGTCCCTGAAATCGACACAAACTCGGATCTGCCTATTTTTCTTCTTCACTGGGACTATGCATGCGATCCAGTCCGCATATTTCTCTTCCCTGATGAAGCCGGCATCGATGAGTTTCTTGGTTTCCTCGATGACCTTTTCTTCCAACTCCCTTCTCATTCTTCGAGGAGCTTGTTTGACTGGCTTAGCATCGGGAGATATAGCCAACTTATGTACGGCCACTTCAGGGGAAAGGCCAGGCATTTCTTTGTATGTCCACGCGAAGCAGTCGACGAACTCATGCAGCAGGGCAATTATCTGCGCTTTCATTTCCTCTGACAAGAGCGAGCTGATGTAGGTCGGCCTTGGATTATCGGGCGTTCCTAAGTCAATCTCGGTTAGCTCGTCAAAGGTTGCTTCTCCGCCATCTTCGAGCTCTTGAGGAGCTTCTTCTGGCTCGGCTATCTCGTCGTCATCATTTGATCTTTCGCTGGCCTCACCAACATGGATCATGTAGCACGCTTTGGAATCAGGTTGAATATAGCCTATGCCCCGTCTATCTGGAATTCGTCCATCGATGAGTGCTCGGACCTGGGGCGGATACCATAGCCCTTCGTAAAACTTTGCTTCGGACTCCATTTGATATAACCGGCATCCACACTTCTTAAAGTATTCCCGCATCTCGGGCGCATAGTATCTGGGATTGAGGAAGGCTCTTATGCCTCACTCATAGGGAAGGCACGCGACAGAAAGATTGTCCAGGTGCACAATGGGGGTTGACCCGTAAAACAGGATGCCCTTCTGTCCATTTTTCCTCCCGGGGACGTAGAAAGTTTTCAGCTGGTCCATGGTAGAGACTGACAATGCGTCGAGCTCTTTGCACATCCGTTCCGGCATCCTTGTTATGGCCAGGGACCCTTCTGCGACTTCGAAGGTCTCTCGTAGTTTCGCTTGCTGCATGGGGATCCAATCTGCACAGCTGTTGCACGGCAGGTCCTCTTCTTCTGACTCTTTAGTGTCACTGCCAAGATGAGGGCGGGCTTTACTGCTAGATGGGCCTTCAGTAACAGATTCGTCCGTATCGCTGCCGAAATGAGGGCGCGTTTTATGGAAGGATGGGCTTCCAGCATCGGACTCATCAGTGTCGCTGCCGAAATGCGGGCGCATTTCGGCGTTCTTGCTTTTGAAAGTGACAGCCGGCGCAGATTTGCTTTTGATTCTTGGGGCCGGTCTATCCTCAGTCAGTTGTGGCTTAGCATTTTGGTGGTTCATAAAGTACCGGGAATCTTCATATCGGACTTCATGCACACCGAACGGTTGGATGTCTCCGTCAATACGTCTTTCTTCGCCATTTTAGTATACTTCATGCATTGATGGAGAGTTGACGGAATGATGCCGTAATGTGGAGCCACGGCCGCCCTAAGAGAATCTTATAAGACGTGTCGGCGTCGATCACGTATATCTTAGCTTCAGTTTGCAGATCCCCGAATTTGATTGGCAAAGCTATAGACCCCAGAACTTGCTGGCAATTTTGGTTGAAGCCTTGAATGACAATCTTTTCCCTTGACAGGTGTCGGACGTCCATTGACAAACTCTTCAGAGTTCGCAAGTTCATGATGTTCACTGAGGACCCCAGATCAATCAATATGCGATTAATTCGATCTCCGTCGCTGTACCCGGTCACGTAAAGCGGCCGATTATGCTCAGCCGTTCCCTGTAGCAAGTCTTCATCCTTAAATGTGACCGCGACGGCATGCAAAGCGTGCTGGGCTTCTTTCATATTAATTTCCGCAAAGTGAGCCTGATACCGCTCGGGGTTTTGTAAAGCGTGAATGAGAACATCTCTAAGCTCCTTAGATAGGACCAAGGTGTCGTAGATGCTCAGGAGAGACGGAAGCTTCCGGAGATGTGCCAAGACATTATAGTCCACTGAGGAAGGATTTATGTTTTCATCGGCCGGTTCTCTGCCATCTTCTTCATTAGCGACTTGTTTTTCCTTCCCTTTTGGGGCGTTGCCCTGATTTTGCGGTAGAGCCCTGCCGCTTCTGAGCTGGATTTGATTGGCCTTTGTAGTGAGCTCCTCGTCCTCTTCGGGAAAACAGAGCTCATCCTCGGAGTCGCTGCCAAGATGGATGGCGTAGCAGGTCACTACTGGGTTCTCTTCATTGGAGTCTTCTTCGAACTCCTCCAGAATTTCAGCCGCTTGTACAGGGAAGAACTCCTTCAATTGAATCAATGTTCTTTCCTTTTGTTCATATTCTTTGAGAGAATCGATATATTTTTGAATGGTCGATCTCCCTGCAGACTCTTTTTCGCGCCGAGCTGCACTTTTCTTCTTCTTGAGCTTCTTGGATTTTGAGCCTGATGGAGCCGTATTGGCAGCTGGACTGGTAGGCCTCTTCTGCCCTTCCCATTCCGTCCTGGGTTCTTTCCGAAGTAGCTTTATCATCTTCTTCGTCTTATTAGATATGTGCGTACTCCACGGAGGCCGCAATGATTCCGTTTCATTTCTCGGGGCAGCGGGTTCGGCTGTCTGCTCCCAGAAGGCTTCAACTTCTGTCTGTATAAAGTTGGTGGTTGTAACTTGATTGTTCACCAACACACTTTTGGACAGCTCGATCTCTCCAGCCTTGTACTGCTTCTCGACCCAGTCTTTGAAGATATAGCAATCCTCGATCGCATGGCTCACTACTCGGTGGTACGGGCAATATAGAGGATTGTCGGTCATTTTTGCTGCTTGGGGTCTTTTCGACTCCGGCAATTGTAAGCCGTTGTTCAAGGCATCTTTAAATATCTTACGGCCCTTGTCCCTTCTGAAAGAGTAAACCTTGTTCTTTTTCTCCTCTAGGGAAGGCCCATCTCCTCCCAACAATGGCTTTCGAGACCGGTTGGTTTTGGATTCACCCGCCCTTCGCTTTTCTTCATTGTCAGAGGCATTGAAGACATTGGTACTGATGGAACTCCCGCTTCTACGGTTGTTGTCCCGCTTGCTTTTCCAGGTGTTGTCTCTCTGAGAGTCCGGCGGGGACTCTTGCTTCGAGCGTTCCAGCATTTGAACTTTCTTGGTTAGCTCCTGAAATGTCTTGAGGCCCGCTATACACAAGAATGGGACCATCCAATTGCTGAGGTTCCCAATGAGAAGGCTGACGGACTGGTCCTACTCCAGCGGCGGTTCGCACTTGACTGTGAGATTACGCCATCGGACGATAAAGTCGGTGTTGCTTTCATTCTTCCCCGGCTTGGTCCTCACAAGGTCGGCAATGGAGATTTTATCACTGACACTCATGAACCTTTCCCGAAACAGGGACTCCATTTGGGCAAAGGTAATGACGGACCCGTCCGGTATACTCGCATACCAGTCGAAGGCGACGCCGGTCAGGCTGTTGACAAACTGACAAAGAAGGAGCACGTCATTGCCCCCTGTATTTCCGCACGATGCTTTGAAGTGGGCGACGTGCTGATTTGCATTCCCCGTTCCATCAAATCTTCCGAACTTAGGAATGACGTAGCCGCTTGGGAACTCAATCAGATCGTACTGCGCGGGATATGGTCGCCCACTACTGCCAATTTCTCTTTGAGCTTCAGCTTCAGCCACCAATGTTTTAACCTTGCTGGTGACCAAATCCATTATCCGATCCTGTGTTAGCGGGATAGTGCTATCTGGGGCCAAGGCGTCCCCAGAAGTGGAGTGTGGCCGGCTTTCATGTGGCTTGACCAGTCTTGGGCCCGAAGGAATAGGCATTGGCTGCCTCGGATTGTCATCACCCGGCTGATTAGTAGCAGCTTGTGCTTGATTGGGAGGCGCTCAAGCAATTTGAGCCGTAAGCTGCATCACCACATTCGTTAAGTCGTAAATCTTCGAATAGAGCTTGGCCATCTCTTTATCTTTGCTCCTGAGCTGTTTTCGAAGCTCTTGAAGCAGCTCTTGCTCCGCAGTCCTGGGGCGGAAAGTCGGCTCTTCCTCGCTGTCCGAGCTTGACTCTACATGGACCGAGGGGTCTATCTGCCTATCATCCTCATCGAGAGGGTTTTCTTCATCCAGCGCGGGCGGCTGTTCTTGGGCGGCGGCAACCACATTCAGGCTAGATTGGGCTTGGGATGTGGTGGCCCCGTCCTTGCTTTTGCTGCGAAGGTTGTCGCTGAGGCGCCCGCTCGCCATATAGACCGTATGGATGATATATCCGACCGTCTTTCTATCATTGGCGGCTGATTTCACGGATCGCTGTCTTGACCCCCTTGCTTCGGTAGCTGGTAGTCGATTGAAGGCGGCTGGCCTAACCAGGTTCTTGAATGTTGCTAGCGCTTCTTTTCTGGATTTGCCCCGCTGCTTTCGTGCAGCACAGAGCGCTCGATAGACTCTTGAAGAGACAGTGTCATACTTTTTCTGTTGGGGCCGGGACAAGTCTCTTTGTGGCACTGTTCGGACCGCTGTCTTCTTGATTCTGGCGGTCATGGCATTTTTCTGAACCCACTTCAGAGGCTCGAAGGAATTGCTGATTCTTACGTCCGACTCAGCCGTCGTCGCGGGGCAACCCTGCACTTGGAACTTCACACGATTCCATTTGGCCGAAGCCTTGGCCCTTTTGTTGGCTCGATACCTGAGCCGCTTCTGCCTTAACTTTTCTATTCTAAGCACCTGGCAGACTTCGGCTCTTTGGGAAGACACCGCAGACCGGGCGATGGAGGGCCTTGGAGATACGCTTGATTGCGCATTTGTTGGAGTCATCGCCTGAGCTCGTCCGCGATATTTGATGTTGCCCTTCGCACCGGAAGTCTTGCCCCCAGCTAGAGCGCCAAGGAGTCGTTCAGACACCATCTTAAGTTTCGGTTGTGGTGCCTTAGCAATCACAACATTCGGCCTCTTGTCCCTTGGGACCGGCTTGACCACCTGTTCCGCCAGGATCTCCGCCAGATGAGCGCTTTTGGCAGGGTAGATGATGACGGAGCCGAACTGGCGGGGCAGTTCCTCCCATTGTCGACTGAGGATTGCGGGGAGAACCACACGAGCGTTGATCTTGACCACGTACGGAATCGGGGTCGCATTGGAAGTTGAATTCGTCTGGGGAGACATTGTCGTCGAAGGTTGATTGCTGCACAAGAAAAAAAACATCATTTCAGTATAGGCAATCGATATGTATATTGATTGAGTTCGCATGAACGTTTAACCCAAAATATGGGAAGAGAGATTGGTCCCACCGGGCGTGCCAGAATCTGTAGGGTGTTTTTTGTCACCCCATTGAGATGGGAATACGCGCGCGCTTGTCAGGCATACTACAGATTCCCCCTGCCTATGGTAGGCCGAGGTTTAATGATTGTGGGGATCCGAATCTCCGGCAGCCGCGGACTAAGCTGCCGTTAATTACCCATCGCCTTTGGAGCGAGGGAACCTCCGATTGACGGGTTAAACTGGTCATGCGAACTCAATGTGCAGTATGCGTATGATGTGTTTTGAAAAGGGGGTTTTGGATATATCGGGAGCCACGCAGAGTTTTTACGGGGGTCCCGCTACCCGGATAGCGGGCTGGGGGTCAAGGGGGCTAGCAGCCCCCTTGCGGGGTGCGAGGCAGCGCCCCGTTAGAAATTTTTTTCTAACAGCGGCAGTGTCGTGGAGTATGTGTATGTGTACATATGTATACATATGCATATATATATACATGTATATATATAAATAAAGGGGAAAAGACATCCAAAGGATGCGTGGGGCCAGCGCCTAGGCACTTGAGCGCAAGCGCGCCACGTGTCGGCATGTGGGCGCTTTGCGCTCAAGCGCAAAGTGCTGGAGCGCAACGCGCCACGTGTCGGCATGTGGGCGCTTTGCGCTCAGACGCTGGGCGCTTGAGCGCAAGCATGCCACGTGTCGGCACGTGGGCGCTTTGCGCTCGAGTGCAGAGTGCTGGAGCGCAACGCGCCACATGTCGGCACGTGGGCGCTTTGCGCTCGGACGCTGAGCGCTTGGGCGCAAGCGCGCCACGTGTCGGCACGTGGGCGACTTGCGCTCGAGCGCTTGTGCTGGAGCGCAAGAGCGCCACGTGTCGGCACGGGGGGGACTTGCGCTCGAGCGCTTGCGCTGGAGCGCAAGTGCGTCACGTGTCGGCACCGGGACGACTTGCGCTTGCGCTTGCGCTCGAGCGCTTGCGCCACGTGTCGACACGCGGGCACTCTGCGCTTGAGCGCCGGCGAGGAAAAAAGGCTTTTAGCCTAAAAAAAATTCTCGGAAGAGAAATCAGAGAGGAGTTGGACTCCTGAGTGTGTTTTTTTTTCTTTGGGGGTTTAGTGAAAGATGTTCTTCTTCTTCCTCCTCTGTTAGCTGGATCTTGAAGATCAAGAGATATGGGATTTTTAAAAATCTCTTCTTTTTAAGATCTAATGGAAGATTTGAGTTCCCTTTTATGGGTTTTGTGGTGAAAAACTATTTTGTTTTATAAAAAGAAGAGTAAAACTCTTGATTTAATTCAAGAGAAAGAAGAAGGTTTCGGAACCTTGAAGGAGGAGAAAAGATCTCAGATCTGGAATATTTTTTTAGAGAGAGAAAAAGTTGTTGAGATATTTCATTATCTTTGCCTTTATAGGCTATACACTTTACACATAGCCCCTTGGGCTTCACAAAATGGCATTTTGCCTATCCCATGGCTCATGTGCCATTTCTTTTTGCACATAAGCCATGGGCTTTACAAAAATTTGGCTTTATACCAATTTTTCTTACATTTATCCATGAAATAAAATAAAAGAAATACAACAAAATTGTTTATTACAAATCTTTTATCTTGGTGTGGGGGGAGGCCGGCCGCTTCATGTTCGGGCTCGACCCGGGCATGGGCCCACTGGATCTGGGCTTGGGCCCACTTGGCTTGGGGTTGACTTTGATTTTGACTTGGTCAACCGGGGTGTAAATTTTTACCCCAACAAGGTCTTTCATTGACGTTGTATCTGCGTTCTGCTGGACTGAGAAGGAACGTCGTTGTTGACATCTCGTCTGCTGTATCGAGACGAATGCTGTGGTGAAGCTGGGATTTTGCCATCGCTCCGATTGATGGTATAGCATCTGTGTCCTGCTGGAATAAGGAGGCACACCGTTTTTGGTCTTCGGGCCGTAGATGTGGCCATTGAGATTTGGAACTAGGGACTTTGCCATAGCTCTGCTTCGTTGCGACTCTGATGTCGGTTGTTGACGTCACGTCTGCATCTGGTTGAAGTGAGGAGAATCGTCGTTGGTGATCTCTAAGTTGTCAATGTTGACGTCGAGACCCTGAAGCTAAGGATCTTCCTTTGCTTCATTTGTTGACATTGTGTCTGCAATATTGCGACAAATGTCGAGGTTGTCTCTAGGTTGTCTATGAACCGTCGAGATTTGGCTTCGCTTTCTGATGGAGCTTGTTGGGAAGGTATGGTTCCCTCTTTGTTTGTGCCCCTGGATTGTATACAGGGATCGATGTGATCTCACCTGTAGGGCAAAAAGTTTCATTCTTTCATCATTTTTTTATTCTTTCCGCGATGCTCTATCATTTCAGCTTTTTATATCGCGAAAATCGCGATTGCCCAATCATTTCGGCTATTTTTCTTTTTACTCTCTGCTTTTTATTGCGAGTTGCCCAATCATTTCGGCTGTTTTTGTATGCATACATTTTTACTTGCTGATTTTTTTTTGCATGTTACCCCATCATTTCGGCTATTTCATATGCATTTTTGGCTCGCTGATTTTTATCGCGAGTGTGGAACTTGGAATCTGGTGTCAATCTTAGCATCAGCATCGCTGCGACTGGAATATTGCCTTGAGCGAATCATCATTTGCCATGAAAGGACTTGGAATTTGATACCGATTTAGGCATCAGCATCGCTACTACTGGGATATTGCCAGGAGCAAATCATCATTTACCTCTGTCGATGTCGAACAAAGGTGGCTTAGTAAACAGGGTTAGGATTCTGTCGACTAAGGGTTTTGACTTCGTGAGCCGTAAAGGTCTCACAAAGGTATTTCTCCCTACAAGTCGTGAGGATCTCGTAGGTGTGTTTTCTCCTTAGGGATCGTAAGGATTCCTAAGTGTATGTTCCCCCGTAAGTCGTAAGGATCTTACAAAAGGGTTTTCTCCTTATAAGTCGAGAGGAATTATAAGGGTTGTTCACCATATGGGCATATCCCTAGTCACGGGTGGGGCTTTGCTGGGGAAATGTTTATTCGTGCCCGTGGATTGTATACAAGGGTCAGTATGAGCCGCTTGTAGGGCAATATCGAAGGTTGTGTGGGGGTTGCTTAAGAACAGGTTCAGGTCTCTGTAACTTAAGACTTTCAAATCTTATGAGCCGTGAGGGCCACATAAGAAAGTTCTCCTTACGAATCGTGAGGATCTCGCAAGTGTAATTTCTCCTTAGGGATCGAGAGGATTCCTAAGCGTGTTGCTCCTTTGTGAGTCGTAAGGATCTCACGCGGGTGGTTTCTCCTTACAAGGTCGAGAGGATCCTGTAAGCGTCTTTTAACGAGGTTGCGCCCTTTCGGGTTTTCACAAACACTCGCCAGTAGCCCTGCTGTTTTTACTCACGGAGCCCTTTCGGGTTTTCATCCGTGCCTATTTTTCTTATGGACATACCGTCTTTCCTTTTTTTTATTCTTTTTATTTTTCTAACGAGGTTGCACCCTTTCAGGTTTTCACAAACACTCGCCGGTAGCCCTGCTGTTTTTACTCACGGAGCCCTTTCGGGTTTTCATCCGTGCCCATTTTGCTTATAAACATACCGTTTTTTTTAACGAGTCTGCGCCCTTTCGGGTTTTTACAAACATCGCCGGCAGTCCTGCTGTTTTTACTCACAGCGTCCTTTCGGGTTTTCATCCGTGCCCATTTTGCTTATGGACGTACCTTTTTTTTTTACCACGTCAGCCTAAAGTTACCGCGGATTGGTAGTAGTTTAACGATGTTTCGGTCTACAGCCAGTTTTAGGACATAGTGGTCCATCGTTAGTTTAACGACGTTTCGGTCTATCGTTGCCATATTTGAGGCGAGTTTCTAGTTTACGGACTTTTTGGTCCATGGGGCTTTCTCTATGAAAGAGCACGATGCCCCGGCATGTCCATCTTTTTCGGAGCATGTGGTTGTGGTGGGTTCACCTTCCATTTTTCGGACAGCACGAACTTGCCCTGTTGGTACCGGTCTTCAACCCAGTTTTTGAAGACGTAGCAGTTATCGATCAGATGGCCCAATACTTGGTGGTAAGGGTAGTAATTAGAATTGTTGACATCATTCAGTTGTAGCTGGTGTTTCGGCTCCGGTAGAGTGATAAGCCTATTGCGCACTGCTAGTTCGAACAGCCTCCTTGTTTCATCCCGAGGAAATGAGTAAGGACGTTTCAACTTCTCATAGAAGGGTTGCCGCTTGTTGCTTTGGCGAACAACCGGTCTAGGGCCACTCGATTGTTGTTGAGCGTTGGAGACGAAGGTCATTCTTCCCTTCCTTTTATCCTTTTTGTTCGATCCCTTGTTTGCGGGTCCGAGATTCCTTCCGGGTAGCGTGCAATTGCACGGCTGAATGTTCTCGCAACTCCTCAATTCTTTCGTTTCAGAGATGGATTCCTTGAAGAGAGAACCGTGGGCTACTTTTTCATCGGAGTCGCTCCCGAAGGTGAGAACTTGCGATCCCCCGGGATCAACCCTATGAAAATTGCCGGCAATTCTTTTACGCTCATCTGTCGCATTTTTCCGCTGTCTACGAGCTTCACGCTTTGTCTTGTTGAAGTGTTGCCTGTGAGAGACATACCCTTGCCACCAACACTTAAAGGAGTTGCAGTCTTCAGTAAGATGTGCGATCTTCTGATGATATAAGCAGAAGTTAGGATGTACGCCCGCTTCATCAAGATGTATACCACCAAGAAAATTTTCTCTGAAAGAGGGCAGCTTCATCCCCATCGATATGGATTTGGCGAATCGTTTCCTTGTCTTGATCCTGCTTTCATTTGCGTCGGATGTGCTTTGATCCGGTGGGAGTGTTTCGACCGTTTCATCTAGTCGCCAGCGTTTGGCTTTCTCGAATATGGCCATCTCGCACTCTCGATCGGCTTTGCTTTTAAGACGGGCTTCATTCAGGAATGCATCAATCATTTCGTCTGATGGTCCTAGAAGTTCTGGCTCAGGATCTGCCCCCAGCTTCTCTGTGTAAGGAGCTTCTTCGTCATTTATTGACGAGTGAGAGATCACATTGCAGCTTGCCACATAATCTTCAAATTCATCCGACGAGTCTTCTCCATTGTCATCATCTCCGTCCTCAAGGACATGGCTGAGAAATTCTTGGAGTGTGACTGGGGTCCGCGCCTTCTGATTATATTCTTCCAACACGTCAATCTGTTTTTGCAGGTCCGTGCGCTTGTCACCAGGCTGCACGGGCTTTTTGGTCTTCTTCTTCTTCTTCGAAGACTTTGACGGCTGGGTGCGAGCGCTTTCACTATCACCAATCTTAGGAGTTGGGCGCGGCTTCAGCATCCCCTTGATGATCTCAGGTTCCAGTGGATTTTTCCACCTGATTGCCGGGCACGTTTGGAGATCCTTCACCATTCTTTTAGTTCTGGCTGAAAGAGAGACCTCCCACGGGGCTTCCCTTATGAATGAGCACGATGCCCCCGGCACGTCCACTTTTTTAGGGGCGTGAGGTTGTGGCGGGCTCACTTTCCAGTTTTCGGATAATACGAACTTGCCTTGTTGGTACTGGTCCTCGATCCAGCCTTTGAAAACGAAGCAATCTTCGATTGGATGGCTTACTGCTTGATGGTAAGGGCAGTAATTAGGATTGTTGAGATTGCCTGGCTGCAACGGACGTTTTGGACCCGGCAGATTGATGAGTCTGTTGCGCACTGCCAGCTCGAACAGTCTTCTCGTTTTATCCTGAGGAAACGAGTAAGGACGTCCTAGTCTTTCCTCAAGGGATGGGCGTGGACGCACGTTATTTTGGCGAACAACCGGCTTTAAGTTGCTCGGCCGTTGTTGAGTATTGGAAATGAAGGTTGCTTTCCCTTCGCCCTTTTCATTCCAAGGCTTTGTCTTTGAAGTGGAAGGTATATGGCCCATCTGGTCCATTTGGGCCATCTGGTCAATCAAGGCCTGAAAGGTGGTCGGCTTGAAGAACATCATGAATTGGGAGATGGTCGCTTGAGGGTCAAGAGTGCCCATGAACATGCTTACCACTGGCGCTTCCTCGATGCGTTGCTCGCACTTCGACCATAAGTTCCACCATCGTATTGCGTACTGCACCCACGTTTCACCTGACTTCATCCTGGCATTGATCAATGCTGTTATTGGGGTGCGTTCACTAGCACTTGCGAAACGTTGGGTAAATAGCAACTCTATTTCTGTAAACGTTTTGATGAAGCCATCGGGAAGCTCCGAGTACCATTCAAACGCTGTCTCCGATAAGCTGCCAACAAATTGGCGAAGCAGCAATTTATCGTCACCCCCAGTATTACCGCATAAGGCTTTGAATTGAGCAACGTGCTGGTGTGGATTTCCCGTCCCCTTATATACGTGGAATTTGGGGATCGCATATCCCGGCGGGTACTTTATTTGGTCATACCATCCTGGATAGGGTCATCCCGTTTTAACGCTCTGCCCAGCCGCTTCATTCGCCTGGTGAGCTCGTATTCGCTGAGCGATATAATTATCCAGACTGGCCTTGGAGATAGTCTCCTCCTTGGCCGCTGAAAGAGCTGGATGAGGGTTCGATGCCTCCCCTCTGTCGTCTTCAATAATGATCGGGGGGTCTTCAGCTGGAGGTTCCGGCTGTAACATCATCCCGACCATGTCTTGGAAGAGAAGTGTTATTCGCTTTATATTAGCCATTTGTTCTGCCGCTTCTCTGTCCTTCTTTTCGAGGACTCTGCGAAGGAAGTCAGCATCGGTTTCTTGTTCATGACGCTGCTCCGATGACGCCTCCGGGCTTTTTTTTGGTCCGGTGAGCGCGGCCATCGCAGTCAGCATCTCCTGAAACTTCTGCTGCTGCTGTTCCTGAGCTCTCGTGATAGATCGGGTGAGTGGTCGGTGGCCCGTAGAAGCGCGGCTTTCTTCTTTTCCGGAAGCCATGTAGATGCCCCCAGACTTGGGGCATTTAGATTCAGTGTCTTTGCGATTTGCCAAAGACGCAGGGATCTTCTCCGACCTCCTTCTTTTGTGGGCGGTTGAAGTTGAGGGGGCCGTTGTAGTGGGCATCCAAGTAGCTGTCGTTTTTTGTGGCTTAACAGGACGGTTTTCTTCTTGTCGGACCTTCAGCTTCTTCTGCCGGCGAGAGAAGTTTCGATCAATCACCGAGTCTTGGACTTGACGCCAGACCTTGTAGATTTTAGAAGACAGCCGCTGAGGGGACTGTTCTGGCTTTGTTTCCGCAACATTCTCCACCAGAGGAGGAGATCTTTTCAGTACGGCGGTAGGAGAATTCCTACGCATCTTATTCAGCAGCTCAAAGCTGTTCCCGGTTGGAACAGCAGCATTAATTTCCACCGTCGGGGCTGGTGGAGTTAGCCCAGAGGGGGAGTGCCCCTGGCCTTCCTTACCCGGCGCCAGTGGCGACGTCGAGCATGTCGAGCTGATGGAGTTGGGTTGGTTCGGTGATGGGGATGGCTTTGTCTTGCCCCCTATCCAGGTGAGGGGCTGCTGCTGGCGTCAGCCTGTTGAAGACTGATGTCCTTTGAGAAGCAGTATCCAATCGGTTGAAAACAGTCTTCTAAGCAGGGACAGGAACCGTAGCGGGAGCTGGAACAGTCAATCTTGTAAAGACCGACCCTTTGGTTGGAGAAGCCACCTTGACGACTTCAGGAGCAGGGATGGCTATCCTCTTCGGAACAACCTTCTCTGGGATTACAAGCTTCATTGTGGGCCCACAGGAATTTGGGCCCAGTCTGGCGAAGACCGAGGAGCTGGAGTTGGAGGACCCGTTGAGAGGGCCCGCAGTAGCTGTAAGCCGATCGAAGACCGACTTCTTCGGAGCTTCCAGTATTGGCACAGGAGCGGTGAAGCTCATTGGAGGGAGTATGGTCCTGAAGAACAATCCGGTGGTAGCCTACGTTACCTGCTCTGCCGGCATCTTGAAAAGGGAGGCCGCTTGAGGCCCGTAAGTCACTCCTCAGGCTAGGATGGAGTGGGAGTTGTTGCGATGAGTGCAGTTCGAAACCATTGATCTTCTGTTTTTTTTGCACGGAGCAAGACACCAAATCTAAGTACCTCGAATCCACAGGCAACCATAACAAACCGCGATTCATTCGCGAACATGACACACGAGGTGTGGAGTGGAAAGAGGAAAAGGTCCCACCGGGCGTGCCAGAATCTGTTCCCCTCCGAAAGACGTGCAAGACGGGACGTCTTGCCTGAGATTCGGGACAGATGCTAATTGGTGCTATCCGTCCACCTCTCCGAAGATGCCAAGTTGATTTATGGCACCATATATCGAAGGTTTAAACGGATGCGGCCGATGTAGCAGACTTCGTCAGATTCCTCCTTGTTTGAGGGGTTTTTGATTGTGGGGACGCTCTTCCCTGCAGGCGCAAGCCCCTGCAGTTAATTACGCTACCGCATCGCGGTAACAACTTTCTCCTTCTCCAGATGTTCACTTCGTGTCGTGGGTGTTTGTTTTGTTTGTGGTTGCCCGTGGATTGTATACGGAAACTAATTTATGTCGTCGCCCGTAGGACGTGGATTAGTCCAAATCCGTATTTTCTTAGATTTGAGTTTGGGGTTTTGGTTTAAGGATACGTTAGCCATATTTGAGGCTAAGATCAACTTAAACATTTGTTAAGGATACGTTAGTCTAATTTTAGACTAAGATCAACTTAACGGTTTGTTAAGGATACGTTAGTCTCATTTCAGACTAAGATCAACTTAACGGGATCGTTTAGATCCAACAAAAGAGCATTTGAACTCTATTGTTTAGTTTAGGGACATCGCGGTCGATTACCAGTTTAAGGACATGGTGGTCCAATACCAGTTTAAGGACATAGTGGTCCAATACCAGTTTAAGGACATAGTAGTCCATAAAATGTATGGCTGTCGGGACCCATCACCTCTCTGAAGACGTTGAAGGATTACAACGACAAATATCAGAGGAGTTCAGAGATGTACCCTTGAACCAATGAGTTGGTTGAAAGAGCAGATATGCTCAGTTCAAGATGATTTGAGGACTTATGGCCAGTTTGGGCTAAGTCCAATTATGTTTGAAATATTGGCCCTTTGGGCCATTAGACATTTGTCTGGGTTCAGCCCCTCATCATTCAGTAGTGCTAAACAGAGGTTTGGGGGGCTCTGACAACATTTTGTCTTTGATTTCCTCAATTTTGAGATTCATTTGGAGGAGGGACTTTTGCCTCTGGAAAATTAGCCAGTTTGGCTAAAAGTAGTGTTAAACACTAGAGAACAACAGTGTTAAACACTGGAGATAGAACTCTCAAATTATTGTTAAACACTAAAAGACAATCAGTGTTAAACACTGGAAATGGGGTTCTCAAGTTAGTATTAAACACTAAAAATAAAGGGGTCACGTGGGGACACATGTGGGCGCCAAAAGGTGGGGCCAGATCTCCTCGCTTTGTTCTGCAAATAAGTGTTAAAACACTTCTTTTATATTTTATTTTGTGCATCATGTGCTGACACGTGATGGGGATTTATGCGTTGACTGTTAAAGCGTTTGCCAAGGGGTCACGTGGTAACACGTGAGAGCGCCCAAAGCCTTCATTTCCTTTGATTTTTCTTTCTGCGTTTTGGGAGTCACGTGGGAGCACGTGAGGCATTGCCTCAAAGCTTCTTTTCTTCAGGGATCTTTTCAAGGGTCACGTGGGGGCACGTGACCTCAGTTCTTTTCATGTACAGAGATCTTTTAAGTCTCCTTATTTTAAGAATTGAATTCTCTGTAGGGTTAAACCCTAATTATGATTTTGAAGGAATTAAACTCCTATTATGCAAGAATTAAATTCTTATATAGGGTTAAACCGTAATTTCCTTATAGGGGAATTAAATTTCCATACATGTAAAAGAATTAAATTCTTGATTAGGGTTAAACCCTAGTTCTGTCCATCTTGAAGGAATTAAATTCATGTAATTCTGGGAGAATTAAATTCTCATATAAGATTAAATCCTGATTTGTTTTGGGAGAATTAAATTCTCTAAACTCAATTTCCTCTCTAAGTTTTGGATCTGCATGGCAGGATCTCAACCCGATGAGAATTAAATTCTCAACCTATGGGGAGATGTGCTTCTGCAGATCTTCAACTAGAGGAAGAACTAAGTTCTTTTTTGTATAAGAGTTAAACTCTTGGATTTTGAGAATTAAATTCTCTGTTTGAAATTTTGATTCCCTTTCTTTTCTCACCTAGGGTTTTCATTGTTGAGAATTAAATTCTCCTTTCTTTTCTTCTCTCTTGATAATTAAATTCTCCTCTCTCTGTTCTTCTTTCAAAAAGGTAGCCCCTTCTCTTCTCTTCTTGGCTCCTATTTATAGGAGAAAGAAAAGAATCAATTTGTTTTGCAAATCTTTCATTGAAAGATTTGATTTGTTTTCATATTTAATATGAGCCTTTAGATCATTCAGTGAATTTTATTCACCGTTGGATTTTAAATCCAAAAGATATTCTGTTTGTTATTCTTGGTGAGATTTAGGGAAATCTTTCCTTGTCTAAGATTTTCCCATAAATTGGTGATTTTTGTTACCCTTGGATTTTTAATCCAACGGTCCCCCATAGACCTTTTGTGTTTGGAAAGATTTAGAAAATTTTAGAATTTTAATTCAATTAATCTGTAAGGCTTTCAAAGCCTGTCACGTGCTGGCACGTGACCCTTGGTCACGTGTGAGCACGTGACCCCCAATTGAGTCCTTTTCTCAGCATTTACTTACGGTTCAGTTTTAACCATCACGTGTCAACACGTGACCATTGGTCACGTGTGAGCACATGATACCTCATTGAGGTATTTCCTTCAGCCATTTGTTATTTCATTTCTGTTTCGATTGTCACGTGTCAACACGTGACCATTGGTCACGTGTGAGTACGTGACCCCCAATTGGGTCCTTCTTCAGCCGTTATTTTTATTTCTGTTTTAACTATCACGTGTCAACACATGACCATTGGTCACGTGTGAGCACGTGATACCTCATTGAGGTAATTCCTGATTTTTAATCAGGGAACAGTGCATAGCATATTTGCTCATAACTTTTGATCCCGGATGAATTATGAAGCCCATAATATATCAAATCGAAGGGTTTTTCGAGATACTTCCAATATCATCAGAATTTAACAGTTCCTCCTTTGGGAGTTTATCAAAATACAGGCCGGAAGATACTGGTTCGCATTTCCTTAAGCGTATCGCTGCCATTTGATACCTTGGATTCTTTTGCGCAGAAATTTTTGGTGGGAACAATTTTCACATCCACTTTTGTCTCTTATGACGAGGTCAAATTCTTGCAACATGAATGTAGGGTGTTTTCTTGTCACCCCATTGAGATGAGAAATATGCACCGCTGGTCTAGTGCATTACAGATTCCCCCTGCGTAGGGTATGGCGGGGTTTATTGATTGTGCGGATCCGAATCTCCGGCAGTCGCGAACTAAGTTGCCGTTAATTACCCCTTACTTTTGGAGAGAAGGAACCTCCGTTTGACTGGTAAAACTGGTCATGTGAACTCAATGTGCAATGTGCGCGTGTTGTGTTTTGGAGGGGACTTAGATGTATCGGGGACTATGCAGAGTTTACGGGGGTCCTGCTACCCGGATAGCGGGCTAGGGATCAAGAAGGCTAGTAACCTCCTTGCAGGGTGCGGGACAGCGCCCCGTTAGAATTTTTTAGTGGGGACGTGTTTTAAGTGTGGAGTGTATGAAAAAAAAAGAAGAAAAGAAGGAAAAAATGGTGAGTAACGTCCTAAGGACATGTGGGCGCCCGCACCTTACGTGCCCGGCACGTGGGCGTTGGGCGCCCGCAGAAAGAAGGGGCTTAGCCCTAAATTGAGGAGTTGAACTTCCGGAAAGGATTTTTATCTATCAAGTTAAACTCTGAAAGATTTTGAATGGAGTTAAACTCCTAAAATAGTTTTATTTGTGGAGTTAAACTCCAAAAGATTTTGAATGGAGTTAAACTCCTAAAATAGTTTTATTTATGGAGTTAAACTCTAAAAGATTTTAAATGGAGTTAAACTCCTAAAAAAGGGCTTTATTTATGGAGTTAAACTCCAAAAGATCTTGACAAATAGAGTTGAACTTCCAGAAATCTTTGGAGATGATAAAAGGGAACCCCTTTCTTCTCCCTTGAGTCCTGGATCTTCTCTTCAGCCTTGGATTTTTCTCACGGTGGGATTTTTGGAGATGGGTCTCCTTCTTCCTCCTCTTTGTTGGCTGGATCTTGGAGAAAAGGGGGTGAGACTTAAAAATCTCCCCTTTTAGAGATTTGATGGGAGATCTGGGTTCCCTTTCAAGGGTTTTTTTGGTGGAAAACTATTTCTTTTTGGAAAAAGAAGAGTTAAACTCTTAATTTAATTCAAAAAAGGGAAAGAAGGTTTAGAACCTTGAGGAAGGAGAAGGAGGCATAGAAACCCTAATTTTTTAGTGGAATGAATTATTCATTTTTATTTCATCATCATATTGCCTTATATAGGCTTACAAGTTTACACTCAGCCCCTTGGGCTTTACAAGATGGCATTTTGCCCATTCCATTCCTTATGTGCTCATTTCTTTTGCACACGAGCCATGAATTTTACAAAAATTTAGCTTTATGCCCATTTTTCTTATATTTATTCATAAAAATTACATCAAAATTATTTATTACATGATTTTCATTTTGGTATGGAGGAGGCTGGCCGCGGGGCTCGACTTGAGTATGGGCCCACTTAACCTAGGCTTGGGACCACCTGGTTTGGGGTTGACTTTGATTTTGACTTGGTCAACAGGGGTGTAATTTTTTACCCCAACAAAGAGGATCCAACGTATTAGCCTGGATTTAGCATCATTTTTTGATAAAATATGTCTTAAGGCGGAATGATCGATGTAAACTACGACCGGAAAGCCAATTAGGTAGGGCCTGAATTTTTCTAATACAAAGACAACTTCCAAGAGTTCTTTCTCGGTGGTTGTAGAGTTCTTTTGGGCATCATTCAAGGTCCTACTCGCATAATAAATCACATGTGGCTTCTTATCAATGTGCTGTCTTAAGACCGCACCAATAGCAAAGTCAGATGCATCATACATAAGCTCAAAAGGGTGATTCCGGTCTGGAGATGATAGAACGGGAGCAGAAGTGAGAAAACGTTTAAGCGATTCAAAAGCAGCCAAGCAATCCGAGTCGAAATGAAATGTTGTATCCTTAGCCAAAAGAAAAGTTAAGGGTCTAGCAATCTTGCTAAAGTCCTTAATGAATCGTCTATAACAACCGGCATGACAAAGAAAGGATCGTATATGTTTGACGTATTTGGGAGGAGGAAGGTTGGAAATGACATCTATTTTAGCTTTGTCTACCTCAATACCATTTCGTGAAATGATATGGCCTGAGACAATACCCTCTTGAACCATGAAATGACATTTCTCCTAATTCAAAGTTAGATTCTTGTCCTTGCAGCGGGTAAGAACAGCGTTAAGATAACGTAAGCATTCCTCAAAAGAATCCTCGAATATGGAGAAATCGTCCATGAATATCTCTAGAAAATTCTCGACCATGTCAGAAAATATCCCCATCATACACCGCTGAAATGTAGCGGGAGCATTGCATAACCCAAAGGGCATGCATCTATAAGCAAAAGTGCCGAAATGACATGTAAAAGTTGTCTTATCTTAATCCCTTTTGGTGATGGGAATCTGGTTATAGTCTTGTTCCCTGATTAAAAATCAGGAAAAGATTCATAAGAGGCATCACGTGCTCACACGTGACCAGTGGTCACGTGTTGGCACGTGATGGTTAAGCAGCGGCGCAGAGCATATTTGTCCTCTAATTAAAAGTCAAGAAGAAGCTTCAGAAAAGGTATCACGTGCTCACACGTGACCAGTGGTCACGTGTTGGCACGTGATGGTTAAGCAGCGGCCAGAGAACAGAGCGCGGAAGAAGAAAAGCCCATTCTAGGGGTCACGTGCCTACACGTGACCAGGGGTCACGTGGCCACACGTGACCGGCTTTAAAAGCCTTATTCTTTGACAGAATTAAATTCTGAGGGAAGATCTTTCAAATCTTTCCAAAATGAAAAAGGATTATCTGAAACCGTTGGATTAAAAATCTAAAGGTGATTAAATATCACCAATTTATGGAAAAATCTTGGACTTGGAAAGATTTCCCCCTAAATCTAACCGAAATAACAAAGAGATATCTTTGGATTTAAAGTGTGAATAAAATTCACCTAATAATCTAAAGGTCCAGATTAATGATGAAGATAAATCAAATCTCTCAATGAACAAATCAAATCTTTCAATGAGAGATTTACCAAACAGATTGATTCTTTTCCTTCTCCTATAAATAGGAGCCAAGAAAAGAAGAGGAGGGACCTTTTTTTTGGAAGGACATACATACAGAGAGAGATATAGAGCCTTGGGATCTTGAAAATTCAGAAAGAAGAATTTGATTCTCTGCAAAAGAAAAACCTTAGGTAAGAAAAGAGAGGCTTCAAAAGAGAATTTAATTCTCAAAAGAGTTTAACTCTTATAAAAAGAAAAGAACTTAGTTCTTTCTCTGATAGAGGATCTGCAAAGTGCACATCTCCCCATGAATTGAGAATTTAATTCTCATTGGGTTGAGATCCTGCCATGCAGATCTAAAACACAGAGTAGGAACTGAGTTTTGAGAATTTAATTCTCACAGAATTATAGGAATTTAATTCTTTTGAGATAAAATTAGGGTTTAACCCTAGGAATTTAATTCCTTCAGAATGGGCAGAACTAGGGTTTAAGACTAATTGAGAACTTAATTCTCTCAAACTCTCAGGAATTTAATTCCCTTAGAAGAAGAAATTAGGGTTTCACCCTATGCCAGAATTTAATTCTTTACATATATGGGGAATTTAATTCCTACAGAAAAGAAATTAGGGTTTAACCCTATCTAAGAATATAATTCTTCAGAAAAAAGTAGGAATTTAATTCCTCTAAAGTTTATTGATAGGGTTTCACCCTATGAAGAATTTAATTCTTAAAAGGTAAACAGATCTTCAAAACATACAAAGAACCAGAGTCACGTGCTACCACATGACCCCTGTAAAGATCCACAGAAAAGAACTCTGAGGCAATGCCTCACGCGCCCCATGTGACCCCTGAAGCACATAAGGAAAATGTAAAAGAAAAGAAGCTCTAGGGCGCCCCCACATGTCCCCTAATGAGCATTCTAATAGACTAGAGCATGAGCCCCCCATCACGTGCCCACACGTGATGGCTGTCAGAATAAAAAGTGTTAAACACTTATCTGTATAACAAAATAAGGGGGATCTGGCCCCACCTTTTGGATGCCATCACGTGCCCCCACGTGATCTCCTCTCTGCTAATGTTTAGCACCAAACTGATAATTTGGTTTCTAGTGTTTAACACTGTTATTTATTAGTGTTTAACACTGATTCGAGAATCACAATTTCTAGTGTTCAACACTAATCTGATAATCTTATCTTCCAGTGTTCAACACTGTTGGTCTTTAGTGTTTAACACTAACTTTAGCCCAATTGGCTAAGTTTCAGAGGCAAAGCCTCTCCTTCAATGGACCAACAGAGGACCAATACCCCAAACATGATTGGACTTAGTCCAAGATGGCCATAAGTACTCAATTCAAACTTAACTGGGCTAATGGGCTCATAATATAATTAATTGGTCTTGGTTCCACATTGGGCCAAAGACTATTTAATCTACCTTGGTTCAAAGGTACATCTCTTCACTCCTTTGATACTTGGCGTTGTAATTCCTCAACGTCTTCAAAGAGGTGACGGGTCCCGATGACCACATATTGATACGGACTATGGGGTCCTTAAACTCATGGACTATTGTTAGTTATGTATATGCCCTAGAGGCCATTGTTGTACATATGATGTATATTATAATGGATGCTTGGTTATATATAGAGATGACTTTCTTGCTCGTCATGATAGTATGCTATTTGGTTTCACTTTATCTTAACATGTTGACTTGTATTGGTTTACTGTTTTACTCTCACATGTTGATAAAGCCCTTAGGATCTGTACTCGACTACTGGGACTATGATGAGATCATACTAGTGGGGCCGCGGTAGTCGATGAGTACATCCTATAACTGTTCCTAGTCGAGGGTATATCGAGACAGGGCATCGATACACCAGAGTAGACTAGCGTATACGCATCTTGACCCATATGATGGGCGATGGATGATCCCATATCCATCGGTGTTAGACATCAGAGATGGTGTACGGGTGCTCAGTGGAGACTGGGTACACTGGACGGACTCGCCGAGAACTCCCAGATGGTGATATACCACACGTCAGATGGCAGTTCTCCGGTGACACTGGTACAGGGTAGTCTGTAGACCCGAGATCGTCATAGAGTCTTGTGTGATTCCCACTGTGCTTTGATTTCCACCTTACCACGTCCAAGAGGGCGTGCAAAACGGTGGCTTTTGGGTACAGTCCCGAATCACATGGAGGCAATGAGCGATAGGAGGGGATTCGTCTCTCCCGGTATAGGGAGTTGATGTTGTGCTGTGTTCGATTGGCTATAACTGGAAGTCCCTGGCCAGGGCTGATATAGAGATTTACTGGTAAGTGTTACTAGTAGTTTCTCGACCCGTTATGAGCCATACATCGACACGACCTATCGGTTACTGGGGTCTGACGTATACCACCCCTAGACTTGATATGCGACATATCAGACGAACAGACCGGACTGTACGGGAGTGTTACTGGTTGGATTCACAGGAGAACGCACAGGCTAGCTTGTTGATCTTCTGATCGCTCAATACCTGGGTGGCTGTTACGTTTAGCTGACCGCTTGCAGCTTGTGGGTGTTTGATATGATCATCACCTGCTACCGGCGTATTGACGATTCTTTAGAGTCCTACACAGAGGTTTCTTGGCTCAGGCGAAACGGAGTAGTGGCGCATATGTGATATGCGCAGGAGCGTGAATAATGCGATATGGGATACCGTATTATATTCTCGCGATATATGGACATGAACCGGGTCATCGGATCAAGTGTTGATTCGATGAATCGGTACATGATATATTAGTCGGTAATATTCGATATAGCCGGATCGTCGAACCAAGTGTTGATTCGATGATTTAATGTATAATAATATATATAATATATTGTATTACATTATCTAATATTGGCTCGCTTTATTATTTCATTTTCTCAGTGGATGATACATTGATATATATGCGATATATGTTAATTGTATTATTTTCTTTTGTTGCAAATATATAATATATATGTGATATATATTATTGTGACATGTTATGATTAATTGTTAAACATGTTTAAGGATGATTAATTGAGATTAGGGTTTAATTTGGGTTAGATGTTTCATGCATCTTCTAGAAGCTTTTTGTTTTGTCATTCTTAAGATCTTTATGGATGACACATTCATTTAACCCAACCAAACCCTAACTCTAGTTAACTCTCAACTCATTCTTATCCACTCATCCTTGACCATGGTTTACAATTCAATCATATAGATTTTATTCTATTCATCACAAAAGGATTATGATTATCATTATCTTTTCATTATCATCTTCTTCCTTCTTCAAGAAAAGCTTGCTTGTTTTTCTTAAGTGATGAAATAAAATGAGAAAATGATTTAAAAAGAAAGCAAAATTACTACTCTCTCATCCTCATCTCATCTAGCTCATGGGATTAGTGTGTTCTTCTCTTTTGAGTGAGAAAGCTTGAGTCGTAGCAACTTCAAGGTAGATCATCGGAGATTTGGAATACTTCGAGCTAGCATGGATCGTTCGAGTCGTGGAGCCTCTCATGAGTCCGGGAGATCGTGGATCGCGGCAAAGGGACTTCTACTCGGAGCTTGTGAAGTGAAGGAGCGGACTACAAAGGTTGTAATCCCTCACACTTAGATAAAAGTTATCATCTTGCATGTTAAACCCTAATAATCTAGCAAAGATCCCGGCTTTGGGTTGTAAGGTGTAATTAATCCCGGCTAATCTTACCTTTTAGGGTTTTAAGGTAGATTTGATAAAACCAGTAGGAGACATCCTGATTAGATAAGATAATAACCAATCTAATCTTGCAAGAGCATACGCTAAAGTGTTTTCTTCTCTCTCTCTCTCCAGGTAGCGACCATTTCAGGCCATAATCAAGATAATAATATGGATGTATTGACTGAACCTAATTATTGTACTGAGCTAGGGAATGTTGGACCCGTTCTTTCTTATAAGAGTTATAAGACTGAACAGAAAACAGGAGAATATCTAGATTCTCACGCCGCCCAAAAGAACATGCATGTTGATGCATCTTCTTCGGGTGTGTTAGTTATTGAGAACTGTTTCTCAGTTCACCCTACGTCCTGGGTATTAGATACCGGATCAGGATCCCACATATGTAAACAGTTACATGGGCTATGTAAAGGTAGAGAACTGGGAAAAGGTGATCATTCCGTTCAAGTAGGGAACGGTGCAAGTATTGTAGCCAAAGCAGTTGGCGAATATCACCTTGTATTACCAAGTAGTAATACACTGATTCTAAATGAGTGCTATTATATACCGAACATGATGTGCAACATTATATCAGTTTCTTTATTGAGTAAAGAGGGATATAATTTTGTAGTACAGGATAATGTTATGAACATATTCCTAGATCAAAAGTTGATTGCATCAGGCTCGTTACATAATGGCATATTCATTCTAAATCAGAATACAGTCCTGAATATACAAAACACACACAAGAGGAAAAGTTCAGATATGAACGAATCCTACTTGTGGCATTGTAGACTTGGTCACATCAATGCGACACGACTGGCTAAGTTACATAAAGATGGTTATTTGAATCCGTTCGAATTATCATCTTATGATACTTGCCATTCATGTCTCAAAGGAAAAATGACCAAAGCTCCGTTTAGTGGACACGGAGAGAGAGTTACTGAACTCTTAAGACTGATACATAGTGATGTATGCGGTCCCATGTCTACGCATGCCAGGAACGGTTCTTCCTACTTCATTACATTCACTGACGATCTCTCTAGATACGGACATGTGTTCCTGTTGAAACACAAGTCTGAAACTTTTGAGAAATTCAGAGAATATAAGCACGAAGTAGAGAACCAAACGGGCAAAAGTATTAAGGTTCTTCGATCTGATCGAGGAGGTGAATACTTGAGCAGTGAGTTCCTAGATTATCTAAAAGAGAATGGGATTCTCTCTCAGCTTACTCCACCTTATACACCACAGCACAACGGTGTGTCGGAACGAAGGAATCGCACCCTATTAGATATGGTGTGTTCAATGATGAGCACAGCTGAGTTACCTATTTCCTTCTGGGGGTAAGCGCTGGAGACAGCCATACACCTATTGAATATGGTTCCTACCAAATCAGTGATGGTTCCTACCAAATCAGTGCCTACCACTCCATATGAGATATGGAAAGGGAAGAGACCATCTCTTAAGTATGTTAAGATATGGGGTTGTCCAGCCTATGTCAAAAGACAAAATCCGGACAAACTCGAGGCAAGATCAGTCTTATGTAAGTTTGTAGGATATCCCAGAAATTCACAAGGGTATATCTTCTACCACCCCGAGGAACAAAAGGTGTTTGTTTCTCGACATGCTACTTTCTTAGAAAAGGGTTTTCTTATGAAACAGAATAGTAGTATCGAGGTAGAACTGGAAGAGGTTCCAGCAGAACAAACTACGACAGATGATTTAGTGGAACCAGAGGATTCAGTAGTACCCGACGAACCCCAGCCTCTCCGCCGATCTAGTAGGGTTTCTCGTCCACCTGAGAGATACTACGGTTTTCTCATTGATGGTGGAAGCGAGGATTGCATCATGGATGATGATGAACCGACTAGTTTCGAGCAGGCCATCACGAGTAGTGACTCTGTGAAATGGCTGGATGCAATGCGATCTGAGATGGAATCCATGTACACCAACAAAGTATGGACTTTGGAAAATGCTCCTGAAGGGGTAAAACCCATTGGGAGCAAGTGGATCTTTAAAAAGAAATTTGGTGTAGATGGAAAAGTTGAGACTTTCAAAGCTAGACTTGTAGCAAAAGGTTTTCGTCAACGACCAGGTGTGGATTATGACGAAACCTTTTCTCCAGTGGCTATGCTTAAGTCCATCCGGATCTTACTTGCCATTGCTGCATACCATGACTACGAAATCTGGCAAATGGATGTTAAGACCGCCTTTCTAAACGGTGATTTAGAAGAGAGCGTGTACATGACTCAGCCAGAGGGCTTCGTAGATAGTGGGAGCAGCGGAAAGGTGTGCAAGCTGCTTAAATCCATTTATGGGTTAAAGCAAGCATCGCGGAGTTGGAACATCTGTTTTGATGTTGTAGTCAAAGAGTTTGACTTCATCAAAAATATAGATGAACCTTGTATCTATAAGAAGGTAGCAGAGGGTAAGGTTGTCTTCCTCGTATTGTACGTGGATGACATACTCTTGATAGGAAATGATATTCCTATGCTGCAATCAGTCAAGCTCTTCTTATCACAGAGATTCTCAATGAAAGATCTAGGTGATGCCTCCTGCATATTGGGAATCATGATCTATAGAGATAGATCTAAACGGATACTGGGATTGTCCCAATCCAGGTACATTGACACCATACTAAAGAGGTTTAGTATGGAAGAATCCAAGCGTGGGAACCAACCCACGATCTCTGGACTCACTCTCTCCAAAGAGATGTCTCCCAAGACTAATTTGGAGAGAGCTCGCATGCAAGGGATACCCTATGCTTCGGCAGTAGGCTCTATCATGTATGCGATGCTATGTACCAGACCCGATGTAGCATACTCACTAAGTGTAGTGAGTCGGTATCAAGCAGATCCTGGAGAGAGTCACTGGACAGCTGTGAAGAACATTCTCAAGTACTTGCGAAGGACTAAGGAGATGTTCTTGGTGTATGGTAACGGAGAACTCCAGGTGGAGTCCTTTACCGATTCCAGCTTCCAAAGTGATAAGGACGACTCTAAGTCGCATTCGGGTTTTGTCTTTACCCTCAATGGAGGGGCGGTATGTTGGAAGAGTTCCAAACAGGATACCGTTGCAGACTCAACGATGGAGGCTGAATACATCGCTGCCAACGATGCTGCCAAAGAGGCTGTCTGGATAAAGAAGTTCATTAGTGAACTTGGTGTGGTTCCATCCATTGAGCATCCAATACCTCTGTATTGCGATAACAATGGAGCTGTGGCTTTGGCCAAGGAACCCAGGTCCCATCAGAAGTCCAGACATATTCTGAGGCGGTATCACCTGATCAGGGAGATAGTTGATCGCCGGGAGATCGAGGTCAGGAGAGTAGATACGAAGGACAACACTGCGGATCCATTCACGAAGGCTATTCCCCAGATACAGTTTGAGAGATTATTCGGGATGCTAGGTATGAGATACTACAGCAGCTGGCCTTAGTGCAAGTGGGAGATTGTTAGTTATGTATATGCCCTAGAGGCCATTGTTGTACATATGATGTATATTATAATGGATGCTTGGTTATATATAGAGATGACTTTCTTGCTCGTCATGATAGTATGCTATTTGGTTTCACTTTATCTTAACATGTTGACTTGTATTGGTTTACTGTTTTACTCTCACATGTT
The DNA here is from genome assembly GCA_030015575.1 of Agapanthus africanus. Classification (NCBI taxonomy): domain Eukaryota; kingdom Viridiplantae; phylum Streptophyta; class Magnoliopsida; order Asparagales; family Amaryllidaceae; genus Agapanthus; species Agapanthus africanus. The sequence goes on along the minus strand of CM057338.1, from coordinate 313,754,990 downwards.
GATAAAGTCCTTAGGATCTGTACTCGACTACTGGGACTATGATGAGATCATACTAGTGGGGCCGCGGTAGTCGATGAGTACATCCTATAACTGTTCCTAGTCGAGGGTATATCGAGACAGGGCATCGATACACCAGAGTAGACTAGCGTATACGCATCTTGACCCATATGATGGGCGATGGATGATCCCATATCCATCGGTGTTAGACATCAGAGATGGTGTACGGGTGCTCAGTGGAGACTGGGTACACTGGACGGACTCGCCGAGAACTCCCAGATGGTGATATACCACACGTCAGATGGCAGTTCTCCGGTGACACTGGTACAGGGTAGTCTGTAGACCCGAGATCGTCATAGAGTCTTGTGTGATTCCCACTGTGCTTTGATTTCCACCTTACCACGTCCAAGAGGGCGTGCAAAACGGTGGCTTTTGGGTACAGTCCCGAATCACATAGAGGCAATGAGCGATAGGAGGGGATTCGTCTCTCCCGGTATAGGGAGTTGATGTTGTGCTGTGTTCGATTGGCTATAACTGGAAGTCCCTGGCCAGGGCTGATATAGAGATTTACTGGTAAGTGTTACTAGTAGTTTCTCGACCCGTTATGAGCCATACATCGACACGACCTATCGGTTACTGGGGTCTGACGTATACCACCCCTAGACTTGATATGCGACATATCAGACGAACAGACTGGACTGTACGGGAGTGTTACTGGTTGGATTCACAGGAGAACGCACAGGCTAGCTTGTTGATCTTCTGATCGCTCAATACCTGGGTGGCTGTTACGTTTAGCTGACCGCTTGCAGCTTGTGGGTGTTTGATATGATCATCACCTGCTACCGGCGTATTGACGATTCTTTAGAGTCCTACACAGAGGTTTCTTGGCTCAGGCGAAACGGAGTAGTGGCGCATATGTGATATGCGCAGGAGCGTGAATAATGCGATATGGGATACCGTATTATATTCTCGCGATATATGGACATGAACCGGGTCATCGGATCAAGTGTTGATTCGATGAATCGGTACATGATATATTAGTCGGTAATATTCGATATAGCCGGATCGTCGAACCAAGTGTTGATTCGATGATTTAATGTATAATAATATATATAATATATTGTATTACATTATCTAATATTGGCTCGCTTTATTATTTCATTTTCTCAGTGGATGATACATTGATATATATGCGATATATGTTAATTGTATTATTTTCTTTTGTTGCAAATATATAATATATATGTGATATATATTATTGTGACATGTTATGATTAATTGTTAAACATGTTTAAGGATGATTAATTGAGATTAGGGTTTAATTTGGGTTAGATGTTTCATGCATCTTCTAGAAGCTTTTTGTTTTGTCATTCTTAAGATCTTTATGGATGACACATTCATTTAACCCAACCAAACCCTAACTCTAGTTAACTCTCAACTCATTCTTATCCACTCATCCTTGACCATGGTTTACAATTCAATCATATAGATTTTATTCTATTCATCACAAAAGGATTATGATTATCATTATCTTTTCATTATCATCTTCTTCCTTCTTCAAGAAAAGCTTGCTTGTTTTTCTTAAGTGATGAAATAAAATGAGAAAATGATTTAAAAAGAAAGCAAAATTACTACTCTCTCATCCTCATCTCATCTAGCTCATGGGATTAGTGTGTTCTTCTCTTTTGAGTGAGAAAGCTTGAGTCGTAGCAACTTCAAGGTAGATCATCGGAGATTTGGAATACTTCGAGCTAGCATGGATCGTTCGAGTCGTGGAGCCTCTCATGAGTCCGGGAGATCGTGGATCGCGGCAAAGGGACTTCTACTCGGAGCTTGTGAAGTGAAGGAGCGGACTACAAAGGTTGTAATCCATCACACTTAGATAAAAGTTATCATCTTGCATGTTAAACCCTAATAATCTAGCAAAGATCCCGGCTTTGGGTTGTTCGGCACGTCTAAAATTTTATCCGGGCATGTTTGATGCCTTTAGAACCTTCACAAGAGTGCCTAGGAACCCTACAACTATGAGGTCCTTAACCTTGACCGGGATGTCTTAAAACTAACAACGGACTGTGGAGTCCTTAAATCCTCGGACTATGAGGTCCTTAACCTTGATCGGAATGTCTTAAAACTAACAACGGACTATGACGTCCTTAACCTTGACCGTGATGTCTTAAAACTAACGCCGAACTGTGGAGTCCTTAAATCCTCGGACTATGATGTCCTTAACCTTGACCGTAATGTCTTAAAACTAACATTGGACCGCAATGTCCTTAAACTACCTATTGACCGTAATGTCACTAAACTAAACAACAGGGCTCCCTTAATCGCTCTCTTGTTGGATCTAAATGATCCCGTTAAGTTGATCTTAGTTTAAAAACTAGACTAACGTATCCTTAACAAACGTTTAAGTTGATCTTAGTCTCAAATGAGGCTAACGTATCCTTAAACACAACCCTCAAACCCAAATCTAAGATAATACGGATTTGGACTAGTCCACGCCCTACGGGCGACGACATAACTCAGTCTCCGTATACAATCCACGGGCAACCAAACACAAAACAAACACACACGACACGAAGTGAACATCTGGAGAAGGAGAAAGTTGTTACCGTAACGCGGTAGCATAATTAACTGCAGGGGCTTGCGCCTACAGGGAAGAGCGTCCCCACAATCAAAAACCCCTCAAACGAGGGGTAATCTGACGAAGTCTGCTATATCGGCCGCATCCGTTTAAACCTTCGATACACAGTGCCATAAATCAACTTGGCATCTTCGGAGAGGTAGACGGACAGCACCAATTAGCATCTGCCCCAAATTTCAGGCAAGAGGTCCGTCGCGCCGTTTTTCGGAAAGGAACAGATTCTGGCACGCCCGGTGGGACCTTTTCCTCTTTCCACTCCACACTTCGTGTGTCGTGATTCGCGAACCAATCGCGGTTCACTAATGGTTGCCCTTTGGTTTCGAAGTACTAAGATTTGGTGTTTCGTTTGCTGCAGAAAGCAAAAGGATCAATGGCTGGCAACTGCTCCAACTGCTCCAACTGCAAATGCAACCGACGCTCCGCCTCACCTGGAGGTGTAGCCTATGGACCGCAGGCTGCTTCCCTGTTTACTATGCCTATGGAACAAGTGACTCAAGCTACCACCGGTCTGTTCTTTGGGACCATGCTCCCGCCGGTGAACGTTAACATCCCAATGCCCATACCAGAAGCTTCAAAGAAATCGGTCTTTGATCGACTTGCTACTCCCACGGCCCCTCTCAACAGGTCGTCCAACTCTTCGGTCTTCACCGGACTGAGCCTGAACTCCAATGGGCCCGCCAAAAAGCCCATGATACCTGAGATGGCCGTCCCAAAGAAGACAGCTGCTCCCGAAGTCGTCAAGGTGGCTTCTACTGCCAAAGAGTCGGTCTTTGCAAGACTGGCTGTCCCAGCTCCCGCTCCGGCTCGAAGGTCTGTCTTTGACAGATTGGACACCGCCACTCAAAAGACGTCAGTCTTCAAGAGGCTGGCACTAGCGACGTCTCATCCAGACAGGGAGCAAGACGAAACCATCCCCGTCACCGGATCAGTCCCAACAGCTCGGCACGCTCGACGTCGCCACTGGCGCCGAGTGAGGAAAGCTGGGGGTAATTCACCTTCTGGACTGACTCCGCCAGCTCCAATAGTGGAAGTTAATGCTATTGTTCCAACTGGAAACAGCTTTGAACCGCTAAGGAGGGTACGCAAGAACTCTCCGACTGCCACGTTGAAAATATCTCCTCCACCTGAGGGGAGTGTTACAGAAGCAAAGCCGGAGCAGCCTCCTCAGCGGCTGTCCTCCAAACTTTATAAGGTCTGGCGACGGGTTCAGGACTCGGTAATCATTCAAGATCACTCTCACCGGCAGAAGAAGGTGAAAGTTTAGGAAGAAAAGAACCGTCCTGTCAAATCACAAAGGACGACAACCATGTGGGCGCCCGCTGCAACGACTCCCTCCACGTCGACTACTCAAAAGAGAAGAAGGCCGGAGAAGGTCCCCACTCCTGCAGCAAATGTCAATGACAATAAGCCTAAACGCCCTAAGTCTGGGGGCATGATGGTGCATACGGTATACATGGCGTCGGGAAAGGAGGACAGCCGTGCATCCACGGGTCATAGACCGCTTACACGGTCAGTGACCAAAGCTCAGGAGCAACAGCAGAAGCTCTAAGAAATGATGAACGCGATGGCCGCACTCACTGAGCCGAAAGAAAGCCCCGAAGCGTCATCTGATCAACGCCAGGAGCAAGAAACTGACGCTGAATTCCTTCGTAGGATATTGGAGAAGAAGGATAAAGAGGCTGCCGAACAAGCAGCCAATATGCAACGAATGGCCCTCCTGTTCTAGGACATGGTGGGAATGATGATCCAACAAGATTCTCCTACTGAAGATCCTCCAATCGTCCTTGAAGACGACAGGGGAGAAACGTCAAATCCTCCACCGGCTCTCTCAACAGCCAAGGAGGAGACAATCTCCAAAGCTGACCTAGACGAATATATAGCTCAGCAGATACGGGTTCACCAGGCGACTGAGGCAGCTGGTCAAGTTGTCAGAACAGAGCGACCATATCCGAGCTGGTATGACCAGATCAAGTACCCGCCGGGCTATACAATACCGAAATTCCATGTCTATAAGGGGACAGGCAATCCCCATCAACATGTGGCCCAGTTCAGGGCGCATTGTGGCAACACTGGCGGCGACGATAAGCTCTTGCTTCACCAATTCGTCGGCTGCTTGTCAGAAACAGCGTTCGAATGGTATTCTGAACTCCCGAACGATTCCATCAAGACGTTCACTGAAATGGAGTTGCTATTCACTCAGCGATTCGCGAGCGCCAGCGAACGTACCCCGATAACGGCATTGATTAATGCCAGGGTGAAACCAGGCGAGACGTAGGTCCAGTACGCTATACGCTGGCAAAACTTGTGGTCGAAATGCGAACAACGCATTGAGGAAGCACCTGTGGTGGGCATGTTCGTGGGTACACTAGATCCTCATGCAACTATCTCACAGTTCATGATGTTCTTTAAACCAACCACGTTCCAGGCTCTGATCGACAAGTTGGCCCAGATGGACCAGATGGGTCACAGACCGCCTCCCCCGAAGCCGGAACCTCGGAGTGACAAGGGTAAAGGGAAGGAAACCTTCGTTGCGAACGCTCGGCAGCAACCCAGTGCCCCAAAGTTGGCGGATCAACTAGAAGAAAGACGGCGGTATTATAATGAGAAAATGAAGCGCCCCTACTCATTCCCGCGGGATAAGACGAAGAGGCTATTCGATCTGGCGGTACGCAACAGGCTTATCAACTTGCCAAATCCAAAACGATAGCCGCAACCCAGTGAGGTGAATAACCCCAATTACTGCCCTTACCATCAAACGGTAAGCCATCCGATCGAGGATTGCTACGTCTTTAAAAATTGGATCGAAGACCAGTACCAACAGGACAAGTTCGCGTTGTCCGACAGATTGAAGGTGAATCCGCCGCAGCCTCACACCCCTGAAAGGATGAATACGCCGGGGGAAACGTGCTCCCTTGTTGAAGAAGCTCCGTGGGAGGTTGTGCTATCAGCCAAAACAAAGAGGATGCTGAATGATCTCCAGACGTGCCCGGCGATCAGGTGGAAAAACCCGTTGGAACCTCAGATCATTGAAGGGATGCTGAAGCCACGCCCAACTCCGAAGAACGGTGGTGATAGCCCGAGTACTAACAACCAGCCGTCAAAATCTTCAAAGAAGAAGAAGAAGAAATCCAAAAGACCCGTGAAGCCTAGCGACAAGCGCACGGACTTACAAAAACAAATTGACGCGCTGGAGGAATACAACCAGAAAGCACGAACTCTCATTACACTCCAAGAATTCCTCAACCACGTCTTTCAAGAGGAAGATGAGGGAGAGAACTCGTCGGATGAATCCGAGGAATACGGGGCGAGTTGTCATGTGATCTCTCACTCGTTTACGGACGATGAGAAAACTCCTTGCACTGGGAAGCTGGGGGCAGATCCTAAACCGGAACTTCTGGGGCCATCGGATGAAGCAATTGATGCCTTCCTTAACGAAGCTCTGTTGAAAAGTAAAGCCGATCGGGAACGCGAGACGGTCCTATTTGAAAAGGCGAAGCGCCGGCGATTAGACGAAAGGGTTGAGACACTCCCGTCAAATCACAATACATCCATTGCGGACAAAATCAAATTCAAGATGAGGAAAAGGTTTGCTAAAGTCGTATCACTGGGGATGAGGCTACCACCCTCTCAAGAAAACAGTGCCGACAAAGCAGAAATGCACCCCTCCTATTGCTTATATCATTGAAAGGTTTCGCACCCCACCGAAGAATGCAAAGCTTTCAATAAATAGTGGCAGAGATACGTTGCTCACCGACAACATTTCAAGCGGGAGAAACGAAAAACTCGTCGGGAGCGGAAAGGTACGACCAAAGGGCTTAACATAACTACCGGTGATTGTCGCATGGTTAATACCGGGGGATCGCAAGTTCTCACATTCGGGAGTGATTCTGACGAGGAGCTGGCTCTTAGCCCCCTCTTTAAAGAGTCCACCTCGGGAAAAGAAGAAGAGCCAAAGGTCTGCGAAAATATCCGGCTGCGTAATCGGACGCTACCCGAAAAGAATCTCGGACCCTCAAACAAAAAAGATAAAGGGAAAGAAAAGGTCTCTGAGGATATCGCCCTAGATGACCAAGTCTTGGAAGAGCTAACTGCCAAAGACCCGCCAAAGAAAAATAAGGTGGATTACAACGTCTTAGCGCATCTGAGAAAGCTACCCTCGCAGCTCAGCATTCTTGACGCCCTTCTACTATCAAAAGAGGCAAGAGATTCATTAATCAAGGCACTACAGGAGCTGGAACAATTCCAAGCTTTCCTTGCCGAGGAAAAGATGAAGGATGAATTGGAGGAAGTGCACACGGCCGATGTCACTTTTGGCGATGAAGACCTTCTCCTTGGGATGTACGAACACAATTGCCCCCTCTATGTCTCAGGATACTGCCATGATATAAAGATAGTTAAAATCCTGGTCGACAATGGATCCTCCGTTAATCTCCTTAACGTGCGGGTGTTAAAGGAAATATGCATGAGCGTCCAGCACCTTGCTCGGGACAAGATCACCATCTCCGGGTTTGACTCCTAATCATCAAGAACTCTTGGGTCTGTGATACCGACGCTACGCTTTGGGCTGCTCGTCACGGACATTAAATTCCACGTCATAGACGCCAAGACATGCTACAATGCTCTGCTCGGCCGACCCTGGTTACACGAGTACAACATCATCCCTTCTACACAGCATCAGTGTATGAAATATTTTAAGGATGGTCTCGAGTATACCTTAACAGGAGAGCTGAACCCATTCTCCGTGAACAAAGTCCGCAAATATGAAGACGCAAAATACTTCTTACCGGATTTCGAAGACACGGAGAGGTGTCACAAGCCGGAGAACAAAGCTAATGCCACCATCCCTGTCTTCGGGAGAGATACCGAGGAGGAAGATGAGATAGTTTATTCGGGTCCACCCCAATACAATAAGCTGGGACCATCCGCTCCTACGTTGATCTTTGGTAGTGACTCAGAAGATGAGGTCCATGCTGTATTCTCTGCTCGGCCTTCAATAAAACGTCCGCTAACGAAGAGCAAAGTATACAAGTCGCCATGGTTCCACTTAAACATCATAAAGAACTGGATGCGCTCGATACCTACAGTGTAGAGGAGCTGCGGACGTTCTATGTCCCTCCCAGGCGAGAAGGCGAAAAGGCAATTCTATTCTACCGCTCTGAAGAAACTAAAGTGGAGAAAGAAATCTGGCATGGTATGGATCCTACGCTTGATAGGCTTCAGCCCATCCGTCTGCCCAGATATTATACAGAAGGCTTGAAGAGGTTGCTGAAGCGCCAGGGGATATCCTTCAAACAGACCGCTCGAAAAGCCAAATTCTATGACAGGGTCTGGAACGTTCCCGGGACTCAGCATAAGTTGCCTAATGGAAGAATGGAAACAATCGGGCTTGGTTACATTCGGTCCAAGAAACGAGAGCTACTCCATGATTGCTACGCCGTGCATGACTTCAATGAAGAAGCGGATGCTCAATGGGAGGACGCTAATCCTGAACCAGTAAAAGTTCCTGATGCAAAAGTGCCCAGTCCGTCGTTCGAAGAACAAATGGACAAACTTATAAGGGAAGCTGGCCAAAAAGTCCGAGACGACCACAACCGCGAAATGGCCATCTACGAGAAAGCCAAAACGCAACGCCTCCTCCAACAGGCCGTGAAAGATGAAAGTGTCGCTCCCTGTCAACCTGTTATAAAAAAGGCTCGACGCAGAGGCAGAAACAAGTCAAAAAGCGAAAGAGGCGCTCGACAGCAACAAAGCGGGACTAAGAAGCCACGCAAGCGGGAATCGAGCGGTCCAGATCTGTCCCTTATGAAGAAAATAGGTCGAGCATACTCTTTCCCTCAAGATAAGACGAAGAGAATACTTGACCTCACTCTAAAACATCAGATGCTCACACTACCGGAATCCAAGCACCCCGAATAAGCAGGCGAAGTTTCTCACCCAAACTATTGCTCTTATCACCGAACCATAGGACACCCTATCGAAGACTGCTTCAGCTTCAAGAACTGGGTCGAAAACCAGTACCAACAAGGCAGATTTGCTCTATCCAGCAGATGGAGGGTAACGCCGCCACAAAAGCACGAACCTAAAGCCATAAGGGCAGAATCAGATCCACATCGGTCTTGGAAGCGAGTTCGTACTTGTCATATGATAACAATATCAAAAGGAGAGCCCGAGAATATGGATGACTTTCCCTGGTGCTTCGAAAACAGCGACGAGATAATCTCAGAATTTTCGCCAGCGCCAAAAGAGCTGGAAGATGGCATACATACTACTGCAGATAACCTCAAGAAAATTGAGTTGGGAACGACGAACGACCCGCGACCGACATTCGTCGGCGAGCTGCTATCTGAAGAAAAGGTGGCTGCGTTAAAAGACGTGCTTATGCAGCATAGAGATTGCTTCGCATGGAACTATTCCGAAATGCCAGGACTAGATCCAGAAATAGCTGTCCATAAATTGGCGATATCCCCGGACGTTAAGCCAGTCAAACAGGCGCCGAGAAGAATGCGGCTCGAGCTCGAGATGAGCATCAACGCCGAAGTCAAGAAGCTGATCGACTCTGGGTTTATCCAGAAAGTTCAGTACCCGAATTGGATCACCAACATCGTCCCGGTAATGAAGAAAAATGGGACAGTGCGCATATGCGTGGACTTCCGAGATCTCAATAAAGCTTGCCCGAAGGACGACTTCCCAGTACCGGTCACCGAGCTGATGATAGATAACACGTCCACTCACGAAGTTTTCTCCTTCATGGACGGCTCATCAGGATACAATCAGATAAAGATGCATCCCGAAGACCAAAAGCACACCGCTTTCCGGACTCCTCTGGGTATATTCTGCTACAAGGTTATGCCCTTCGGTTTCAAGAACGCCGGTGCCACCTATCGGAGGGCCATGACGAAGATCTTCGATGACCTCATACATGAAATCGTCGAATGATATATCGACGACCTCGTCGTGAAAAGCAAATCATACGAGGAACATCTCGAGCATCTGAAGACCGTATTTCAACGCCTTCGGCAATACAACTTGAAGATGAACCCTCTCAAATGCGCGTTCGGGGTGTCCTCAGGCAAATTCCTAGGATTCATTGTCCGGCACCGAGGCATTGAGATAGATCCGTCGAAGATCAAGGCGGTCATGGAAATGCCCCCGCCAAGAACTCTCAAACAGCTGCGGTCTCTCCAAGGGAAGCTCGCGTATATACGACGATTTATAGCCAACCTTTCAGGCAAGTGCCGTCCTTACAGCCACCTGATGAAGAAGAGAACCCCGTTCGTCTGAGACCATAAATGCCAAGACGCGATGGACGAAATCAAGCAATACCTCCAGAACCCGCCGGTGTTAGCTGCTCCGGTCAAGGGAAAACCTCTTATTCTTTATACCACAGCCCCGAAGGTTCCTTAGGCGCATTATGGGCACAAGAGAATGACCAAGGGAAGGAGAGAGCGCTTTACTATTTAAGTCGGGTCCTACTGGGGGCAGAAAGCAACTATTCCCCCATCGAAAAACACTACCTGGCGTTGATCTTTGCGATAACCAAGCTCAGGCACTATGCGTTGACGCATGAAGTCCGTCTCATATCGAAGGTGGACCCCCTTAAGTATTTAATGTCAAAAGCCATATTGACAGGAAGACTCGCTAAATAGGCCCTGCTCTTGATGGAGTTTTCAATAACCTATCAGCCTCTTAAGGCAGTGAAAGGCCAAGCCATCGTCGACTTCCTCGCTGAGCATCCAATACCTGCCGACTCTCCTTTGAAATGTGAGCTGCCAGACGAACATGCGTTTGACACGATCGACGGAAGTGGTACCCGGTGGGAACTCTACTTTGACGGAGCGTCTTCCATGAAGAAGCGCAGACAAAGCACCCCTATAATCAAGTAGGGGGTAGGTCTCATCTTCGTAACTCCATAAGGGGGGATAATGCGCTTTGCTTTCTCCTTAACAGAGCCGAGGACGAACAACGAGGCTGAATACGAAGCTTTGATAGCGGGTCTCGAGATCGCCATCGACATGGGGATTAAGAACCTCCTCATATACGGAGACTCCCAACTGGTCGTTAGCTAAGTAAACGGCGACTACCAGACGTGCAAGCCAGAGCTGGTGAAGTATGGCAAGAGAGTACAGCAACTCTTGACTCAAATTGCCTCCTACATGCTGGGAAGCATACCGCGTGCAGAAAATAGCAAGGCGGACGAATTAGCCATGCTCGCTAAAGAACTGGCTGACGAGAATCTCGATGACGTCAGAATTGTGGTACAAAGCCGTCGAGTACTTGCCCCTGCAGAAATATCTCCGGAATCATCCGAGGAAAAGGAAGCAACTGAGCAGACGGCCCTGCAAATAAATGGCCAAGAGAAGGTTGAAGATTGGAGAGAAGTCTTCATAGACTACTTCAAATCCCGTCGAACGCCTGAAGATGCGTCCTCAAGACATCAGCTTGTGAAACGAGCTCTGTCCTTCGCCTTCGTCAATAATACTCTGTACAAGAGGTCATTTGACTCTCTGTGGTTGAGATGCCTGGGACCTGACGAAGCGAAAAGAGTCGTTCAGGAAGTTCACGACAGACTCTGCGGTTATCATCAAGCGGGCCCAAAGATGAAGTTGAAGATTAAACGAATGGGATACTACTGGCCCACGATGATCCAGGACTGCCTCGAGTATGCGAAGCAATGCCACTCGTGCCAGATCCATGGGGACTTTATCCATCAGCATCCAAATCCACTCCATCCAACGGTGGCTAGCTGGCCGTTCGAAATGTGGGGGACTGACATAATCGGCCCCATTGAACCGGCATCGTCCAGGGGACATCGTTTCATCCTAGCGACCACCGATTACTTCTCCAAGTGGGCAGAAGCAGTACCGTTGAGGGAAGTGAAGACAGAGAATATCCTCCACTTCTTCAAGACGCACGTCATTTATCGGTTCGGAACTCCGAGACGAATCATTTCTGATAACGGGCCAGCCTACAGAAGCCACAAGATTAATCGCTTCGTGCAGCAACATAATATAGACTGGAGATATTCCTCAGTTTATAATCCCCGAGCTAACGGTCTGGCCGAGGCTTTCAACAAAACCTTGACAAAGATCGTGAAGAAGACGGTGTCCCGAAACAAAAAGGACTGGCACGAGAGACTGCAAGAAGCTCTTTGGGCGTATCGAACTACGTTCAAGACGGCCACGAACACAACGCCATACGCGTTGGTATTCGGTACGGAAGCAGTACTCCCCCTTTAGATAGAGCTACCTTCTCTACGAGTGGCAGTCCACTACAAGCTGACGGACGAAGAAAATGCCCACCTTCGGCTTGAGGAGCTTGACGCCCCTGATGAAACCCGGCTCATAGAGCAACAAAATCTGAAGGCTTACAAAGCAAAGATGACGCGTTCATATGAAAGATTGACCAGGCCGAGGACATTCCGCCAAGGCGAACTCATGCTAGTGGTCAAAAGGCCTATGATCCCCAATCGCGCCAAGCAGGGAAAATTCGAGCCGAACTATGAAGGCCCATATATCATAGACAAGGTCTACCAGGGTGGAGCGTATCTGCTCATAGATATGCATGGTGAGAGACCTTTCAGACCAATAAACGGTCACTTCCTGAAGAAATACTACGCCTGATGGGTTAAGGCTTAGGTCAATGATAGATGACGACGACTATGTCCGCTCGCTATCTTCCTAAGCCCGAACTCTATAAGTAGTAACCGGCCTTCTTCAACAACGGACCGAAACGTCCTTAAACTAACAATGGACCACTATGTCCTAAAACTAGCTGTTGACCGAGATGTCGATAAACTACGGTGGATTGCAGCATCTCAAAGCCGATACAAAAAAAATATATAAAAAAAATAAATATAATAAAATAAAAAACGGTATGTCCATAAGCGAAATGGGCACGGATGAAAACCTGAAAGGGCTCCGTGAGTAAAAACAGCAGGGCTACCGGTGAGTGTCTGTGAAAACCCGAAAGGGCGTAACCTCGTTAAAGGACACTTACAGGGTTCTCACGACCTTGTAAGGAGAAACCACCCGCGTGAGATCCTTACGACTCACAAGGGAGCAACACACTTAGGAGTCCTCACGATTCCTAAGGAAAAATTGCACTTGCGAGATCCTCACGACTCGTAAGGAGAACTCTCTTATGGGACCCTCACGGCTCATAAGATTTGAAAGTCTTAAGTTACAGAAACCTGAACCTGCTCTTAAGCAAAACCCTCCACAACCTTCGACATTGCCCTACAAGTGGCTCAATACTGACCCTTGTATACAATCCACGGGCGTGAATAAACATTTCCCTAACCAAGTCCCATCCGTGACTGAGGATATGATTGCACGGTGAACAACCCTTGTAAGTCCTCTCGACTTATAAAGAGAAAACCCTTTTATAAGATCCTTACGACTTACAGGGGAACACGCACTTAGGAATCCTCATGATTCCCAAGGAGAAAACACACCTACGAGATCCTCACGACTTGTAGGGAGAAATACCTTTGTGAGACCCTTACGGCTCATGAAGTCAAAAGC